>JAJQQW010000006.1:61042522-62467522 GCA_025583905.1 Ia io
GTTTGTGTTTAAACTATGAGTGCCAAGATAAATGAGTTCCTTACCTCCTTTTACCCATTCATTTTTGGCCTTTTTTCTCCCTTTCCAATGTTCTTGGTTGGCATAGGTCATTTGGTGTGCACTGCTCCCCAGAATTCCAGAGCCCCCATCAGCTTTTCAGATAGGCCAGAGCAACTCTGGTAAAATGAGTTTTCTTTGTTCTTTTTCACTCATTCAACAGCCTTCCCTCACATGTCCCACCTAAAAATTCACCTTTGCAATGCAGGATTCTATGTATTTTTTCTCAAACTCTGCTTCCTTTCCGTTTTATACATTACTTTTCTGTTTCTGCTTTTCTCTGAGTTTTCATTCTAAACATATTTTGTGGGTTTTTCTTTGAAAATAATTGTTAACTGAAAGTGGTAGTGACAGGTCCAACTAAAGTGTTTCAAACCAAGGAACAGTCTCAGCCGAAGTGCGGCTATGCACACCTGTCAACACTACCTGTGCTTTCATGACTCACTGGGGACCAAAGACTACGCTCCTTTTTCTGGTCCAGCAGCTTAGAACTTCTCCCTGTCTTACTACAAAACATCAAGGGAAAGGTGTCAAAAACCTCATACAAAACCGGCCAAATGTCTAAGTGATATAACACCCGTAAAGAAGGTATAAAACTCAAGGTCAGGAAACAGGCAAGAAAGTCCAACCAACCTTGGAGAGTAAGTGGGTGGGGGGACAAAATGGAGAGAGGGAGAGGCAGAAGTGGGAGAAGTTAGAGAGAAGGCGGAGGAGAGAGAGAGAAAGGAAGCTAGTGAAAATCCCAGGGTATGCCATGGTAACTAAAGCTGCTTTTCCCAAACATTTACGTTGTTATTCCGTGTTATTTCAGCCCACTATATATTAATGACTTTGTTTCTTGCTCTTTTTAAAAATATAATTTATATAAAGAACACAACCTTCTCTAAAGTTGCTGAATAAAATACCCAAATTATTTTAAACATTTTGTTCCAAGTGTTGCACCCAAAAGATTAAATTTTCTACAGCTTGTTACAGTTAACAAAGTACTTTTACATCTATAATCTCATTTGGTCTTCACAACAACCTAGGAAGGCAGGCAGGGCAGGAAATGAGAGCTGGTGCTCACAGAACTTACATGACACTTAAGTAATGTGGGGATGGGAACGTCAACTATACCTGGGCTTTTTTCTCTATTACCATGCTCTTCCAGGACTCTCTGTTTGAATACTTTATAGGATGAATTCAATTAAGGAAATTAGCATTACGTAAAACATTCATTTGTATGACATCAGTTCAAACATGAGTTAGATCCAAGCCACTAGATAAAAATATATAAACGAGTTTGAATCTGTGCTTACTGCAGAACTTTGTTTTCCCTTCTATATAGTGAAGCACTATAATTTTACACAGGAGTCAACTGTACAAGAGAAATTTTCTTCTTGTCTTTAAATGCCATTATCTTATAACTTATAAACTGCACAGAAAACAATTCGAAAAGAGATTTAGATCCTCAGGACTTGATGACAATAAAATGATATTATTTTAATATTTTCTATTCTATCATTATTTTCTCCTCTTATCTTTGTTTATTATAACTTCATTATTCTGCCCTAAAGGAAAAATCCAACCCTAGTCTCCTGTAATTTATCATAAACAAACATTATTTCTACTATTTCTATTATCCATTTGAACATATACCAAGTATTTTCTGTAACAGCTTACTAAGTGTTACCTTGGAAATTACTACATGATTGAGAATTCAGGAAGTAACATTGAAAAGAAAGAAATCTGTACTGAGCAACAGTGTTTAACAACAATGCTCAAATATATCAAAATTAAAACTATTCTCAAATTTTGCAGCTTTCCCCACTTATGCATTTATGAGCCCATTTATGTTCAGTTTTAAAGTCCAAAAATTTTTTTAAATTAAATATTCTAAGTTTTCACTGAGTTACACTTGACACAAAGTTTCAAAGTAACTCCAAGTTCCTCAAAGTGGGATTTTCACAGAATTAAAAATACCTATAGGTAATCCTAAGGAAACAAACAAACAAAAAAACTGAATGCATCATATTTTTGTACTATGTTTTTCACCAAAGATATATAAGAATTTATGACCTGAGCAATACTTCTAACGTTTTATTTTAGGCCAAGTGGCATTATGTTGGGGTATGATGATGACATAAAACAGACACTGGATATAATCATTTATATGCTGACTTCATACAGATCGGAATCACTGAAGGGATTCAGCCCCCCAAATTAGGAAGTCACTTACATTGACTCTGACCTCCCATCATGAGAAGTCCAGGTGCTTCTTCTTGACTTCAAGGGCTCGGCAGCCCAGGCAATGCCCCAACACTGCTTAGAGCAGTGGTCAGTCTGGAAGTAAAGAAGCACAGTAGTATCCCAGAGTGAGTGTTTTCAACAAGGCCTTCAAGGCCTAACACTGATCCATGTTTGGCCACATGCCATTTGAGACTATAACATTGTCCCACCACAGCAAGAAATGGTGATGAAAACCTAGAATAAACTGTATCTATCCAAAGAATATACAGTATCATAAAAGGGTTATAAACACATTTTTTCCATATTGCCATTCACTTGGACATTAGCTTTAATGGCATGACAATATTATAACTCCCTATTTTTAAAAATTCTGGCATACACAGAAAGCCAATTAGTGGTGGATAGTATATAAATTATATTGTTTATAAATAAGAACAAAATCATAAGAATATCATAAAATCATTTTAAATGAGCTTTAATACAGAATATTTATTGTTTACTCTAATATCTTTAAAATAAACTTTATATATGTGCCATAACTAAAGCTAGCCTAATATACATACATTCTATTATTACTGAACAATGTGGAGTATAATTTAATTAATACGTAGTGCATAAAACTAAGTGTAACCACATAGAAGTGTCACTGTACTTCCTCCTGCTCACAGAAGGCTCTATTATTTATGGGTCAGCTCCACCAGTCCAGCTCAGGCATATAGGGGCTGGGCCAACATCTTTACGCACTCCCCAGTGTTTCACGAAACACAAATGTATGATATTCCTCAGGCTCATCCACCAAAACAAGCCCTGACTACACACAAGCAGTCTACCCCAAGGATTTCTGGAGCCACATAAACTCAATAAAAGAACACAAGCTGGACTGGCCAAAGGAAAGCAGTGTGGGAGTGAAACCACTGGTTTAATAGGAGACCAAGATTCAGTTTCAATTTTGAAGGTAAATAGCTCTGTGACTTCACCAAAATCTAGAGCAATTCTGTGTTTCCTTTCTAAATGTTAGCCAAAAAAACAAACCAAAAAACAGGCGGATGATCCTGACATTGACATCATGGAAGGTTTTGAAAACTAAGACTATTCAGGCCCCATTCACAGAAATTCTAATTTAATACATCTGGAATATGACTAAACATTAGTGAGTGTTTTTTTTAATTTCCTGAAATAAAGATTAAAAACCAGGAATCTAAAATTCCAGATGATTTCAAAGTTTCCTCCCAGCCCCCCCTCCACAAATTTGATAATTCTGTACCATAAAATCATTTCATCACTCTTGGAAACTATAAAATATCACGTTATTCAAAAAAATATTACAAATGATAGACAAAGAAAGCTTTACACAACTACTGAACTATAGTAAATATAACCTTGAAATTTTTTCTCCTTCAAATGATACACTATTATCTCATATGTACATGCATGCTGAGGTAGATAATATAAACATATTCAATAACTTTCTAGTTAACATTTTCATCAGTCTGAAACTGTGCCTACAATTGACACCAATACCTTGATCCACTTAATATGAAAGAGTGGCATCTTTATATTGCAATTTTTAAAAGTTATACTAATGACTAAACTTTCTAGGGAGGAAACTGAAAAGCAGTGATCAACACTAAAATCTGAGAAAGCAAGAGTCTTTTCAAGGACGACAGTGTTAAGAAATAAATAAACCCAATCTTAATAAAATGTGCTTTCCAGATGTCTCATGCTTTTGTGCAAACAATGTAAGAATTAGAGTGTGCATGCTTTATTGACAGGACAAATGAAGATGTGAATCCTATAAATAACCAGGAGCACAGTCCCTTGTGAAAGTAGATGTCAGTGATAAATAAGAAGTACAATAAATGAAACAAAATATGCATATAAAATGTTATATGTAAGTCCTTCACTAGCAAACCCTAAGGTTACCACTAATAAAAGTTGTCACAACTGCCTTTATCTGTAGGATACTATTATCCCCATTTTATACCTAAGGAAAAAGGCTCAGAGAATGCAAGTAATTTCCCCAAGTTTTCACACTTAGAAATATCACAAACAGAATTTAAACTTAAGGCAGTCTTGACTCTAGAAATTCCTACTGTCTAAAAGTTCTAGAAGGGTATAAGAGTAAAGAAGGCATTCTTAGATAGTCCTTCATTATGACGTACCAAACAGCAGAAGCAAAACCAGTTTGTTGTGTGTTGTTTTTTCCCACCTTTACCTTCACTTCTATTCTTTCAGAGGATATACTGATCAAGAAGTACCATATGTATTTTTATATGTGAGTGGAAAACAGAATGGAAAGTTGGCTCAGAAATACCATAAAATACGTATATAAGTTCACAATTGGTTCTAACACATTGAACTAGGAGAAGCATAAAAACTGCCTCAATGCTACCAGCATGAAAATAAACCAGAAAAAAAAAGGGGGGGGGGTTGATAATCCTGTAGAATGACTCCCCCCTGCCCCATATTTGACATTACTCATGATTTTTCTGACATTTAAGTAAAGAAATCTTGGAGCAAATGTTCAAATTTGAATGTAAACCTAAGAAGCAGAACCAGTTCTTTGAAGATTTTTGTTCTAGTCCTTGTTCTGCCAATGTCTTAACCTTATTCTGTCTGACTCTCACTTTCCTCACTTACAAAAATGGGAGAGGTAAAACATGTTTGTGAGTTTTCCCCAAAATAATTTATTAAGAAAAATTTTAAACATATAGCCAAGTTGAAAGAATCATACATACGGTAAGCACCCATATGCCCTCTGTCTACATGCTACCATTAACATATTACTATCCTTGCTTCAACGTGTATCCATCCATCAACCCACTTTATTTTTGGTGGATTTCCAAGTACATCACAGATATCAGCACACCTCCCACTAAGATCTGTGTCATGTTACAATGAGTTGAGTAATTGTTTACTTTTTTACATTAAATGCAAATATAATAAAACACACAAATCGTAAGTGTATATTCATTTCGTTTTAATAAATGCATGTACCCAAACTCCTATCAAGATATAAAATATTATGTATTGGTGAGAGTTTGAGTTTGTTTTCTGAGTAACAGAGGCCCAGATGTGGTAAAAATAGAGTGGCTCTGATTAAATGATCTTCGTCCTCAGTGGGTCCCTCTGCCCTGCCACAGGGTTCCATGAACTTAGGTTCTTCAAAGAAAGAAGATCACCCCAGCAGATGCTCTCTCAGACCCCTTCCAGCTGAATATGGCCAAAGCCTCTGACTACAGGTGAAAGTAGTTAACTACTCCGACATTTTCTGCCTCTCACCAAACATGAAACATGGCCAATTTCTCAACGCTTGAAAGTTATCCCGACAAATTATAATTGGTTTATTGTTTGTTTACTATGCTTAAGACAGTCTTATATTTGCATCTCAGATATTCATCTTTTTAAAGTGATTAAGAATGGCAATTAATATATTACTACACGAGGGCCAAGCTCTATTCATAAATTGAAAGGCACCTGCATTCATTCTGGGAAGTTCCCAAACATTAATTTGGGTAGGTATTTACAGTGACAAGTGAAGTTTTCTGTACATAGAGGATTACAATTCCTGCTGAGAACACTCTTTCTCTCTGTCTCTCTCACTCCCCCTTCTCTCTCTCACTCTTTCTCTCCCTCACTCTAACTCTCTCATTCTCTCATTTTGACCTTAAAATAATGTGCACCTTTGGAGTAAACACATGCCCTATGGGGAGATGTAAGAGATTAGCTCTGCTCCTGGCCTTGTGTGACTTTAGGGAAGGCTCAGACTTCCTGGGCCTCAGCTTTCTAGTTGGTCATCCTGAGTAAATAAATAATCCGCAGTACTAATAACCTCAATCGTATGAATAGTGAATACAAACACACTTCAAAAGCACCATCTTCCTGCAGGCAATTAAGCACCTGGCAAGGAAAGATATAAACCTGTAGCTCATCAGATCATTCCATCTTAATCATTCAAACCTAACCACAAGCCTTCAATCAAGCTGTGGCTAGAGACTTATTCATGCTCTCAGTAGTTACACAGTCCTGCCTGAATAACTGCACCTTATTTCTCTGGCGCTTTTTCTTTGTTCCATTTTTTTTTTCCTCAGACCATCTTCTTCAAAAGGAAATTCCAGTTTGGGTTATTATTTAACGTGTTTCCTAGAACCCCAAAAGGCCACTATCATTTGCCATTTAATACAAAATAGGGCCTGATCTATGATGACCTGCTGTTCCACTCCTCTGTATGTCTAACCATTTATGTTTGATCTGGACTATTAATCATCAGTATTGCCTATGATGAAGATATAAGAAGATATACTCCAGTATACCAGAATTGGTAGACAGGATAAAAGAATTCTGGTAGGAACAGTTTAACCCATGAGCATACTCATTGCTCAGGACTATTAGGAGACAATTCTCCAAGGGTCTCCTGGGAGCACATCTTGTGAGCAGAAGTACTGATACCCTTTGTTCTAGATCTAGACTATCTGGTCAAGAGTTTCTGTATAAAGAATAGCCTATAGGCAGACAGGGCAGCAAGCAGACTTGTTTGCTGAGCAATACAACATCTCTCTGGGGCAAAGTCTGGACAAGTTTGCTTCAGTCCATTGGAAGAGAGTTCCCTAAGCTCAGGAACTCCAGCTGGGACACGACTCCTTTGCATCAACACCATCCACCCGGCTCATGTCATCACGCACCCGCAGGAAGAACTCACACAAACCTGAAGTGCAATACTCGTTTTGCCTCTAAAACAAAAGTTTCTGCCGGCATCTGTGAAAATGAGGCAGGCTAACCCAACAGCCCACAAGGACGATCTACAAGAATCTCAGACTGTTCACATTCTTCCTGAGGACACTGTCATTGTCCAGGCTTGTTAACCCGGTACGTCCCTCTCTCAATGAGGACTGGCCTGTCTCTCAGGTGACACTGAACTCGCTTGAACAGCAAACCTTTGATACCATGCCTGAAGTCAGCGTATTCTATGGGTTTGGACAGCAGTACAAATTGCATTCCATAGACTCCAAAAGTTGTAAATGTCCATTTAGAAAAAAAAAAATCTAGGAAAAGTAACACAAGTTCAAGACTTCTCCAAATCCCCATGAATATAACTTTTTTAGCAGAGCCTGTTGTTCTCTGGGGTAGCAAAGCAAAAACAAACCCTATGAACATTTTACACATGGTAAAAGATGAAAGCTAAGCAGAAAATACTATCTAATGAGGGTAATGAGTATAAACAATAAACATTCCTGAAAAGAGTTTAAACATTTCTTGTTGGTGCTAAAGGCAACTAAAGAAGGTAAAGAATGAGAGGATTATAGAGATTAATTGCATTGACTTCTTAGAGTTTTGGAACTGCCCTAGTGTATGCTATAAATAATTATAAACTGCACTATAAGTGTTTCACAGAGTACCTCGGTTTAAATGGCTCCTAGGAGACAGCTGTTACTTTGCACAACTGCAAATTAGGGGTAAGATGCAGGAGGAAGGCTCAGTAATACGGGATTCCATTTTGGAACGCAGTACTAACATATTTTCAACTTGACTTTCATACCTAAGCAGGATCAGCTTTGCCCTGAATAAATTATATATCATTCTATTTGCTTTATACAGTTCTTTGTAATTAAACCATAGTTCAAAAAGTAATCTATGTGTGCTGTCTCGGGGAGAAAAGTAGCATGAGGTGCCAAACACGAACACTTGGCTCTGAAAAGGCTCCTTTTCACACAATAAAAAGAGAACAGTCAACAACACGAGGACATAAACCATGTGCCTCTCTAGCATCTAATAAGATTCCTAGCATTTTGTAGATATTGATTAAATATTCGCTATGTTATTTAATATAAATAACTTTATTCTCATTGAATATTTTAAACATAACAAACTCACGAGTACTAAAGGGGATTGGGGAAAAAAAAAATCAATGATCTGAACTTGTTATTCAAATACAAAATGTATCCACTGGGAAATTGGCCGAACCCTCTTATTTGAAAAACTGTTTGGAATAAACATGTGATTACTTCACAGTCATGTGGTATGTTGATCATAATTTCTAAAAAATATTTGCTTGAAACTCCAATGCATAAAGTGTTTTATATTTGATTAGAGAAGGGAAAAGAAAAGAACTCAGCCCTAAAGGCTTTTGTTAGTTATATGGTAAAATGAATACCTCTATTGGGAATATTATTCTAAATGCAATTTACTATGATATGCTTACACAACCATAAGTATAAGCAGACACATGTTCTTAGAGATTAGAATGCCTTCTATGGAAATTCTCAATACGTAAGTTTCTAATCAAAGTGCCGTGACAGAATGATATCCAATTCCCTAACTCCCAAAACCTAGTGAAGAACCCAGAGCACTGAACCAGGAGAAAACCTACATGGGCACCGGCTTCAGGTCAACGTGTCACACAGACCAGGATTCCCAGTCTGGTTCTGCATGAAAGCACGCTTTTCAACATAAATTTCCAGGTCCCAATTCCAGCAACTGGTTTTGCACTTCTGAGTTGTACTAAGGAATCCCAAGTTTAACATTTTTCTCTAGGTGATTCTGATCCTCTGACAGGTTGGAGAGGTATTCACATGGGTCACAGAAACTGATTAGGAAACCAGAACAGAAGACAAACCAAATCACGTTTTGGAATGAGAATTAGGAGGCAACGGAGGAGGGAGTCCATTCTAGGAGGGCTCCATGGCTGACAATTCAGAGACTCACACTGAAGATCTGAATTAGACTGTGTGTTAAGACCAGGAAGATAGACAGGAAACCATGCATCAGCCCCTCCAGTGATGGCGAACCTATGACACGTGTGTCAGCACTGACATGCGTAGCCATTTCTGATGACACGCGGCCGCATGCCAAGGATGAAACATTTGCTGCTCCTGAGGATGAAACATTTGCGACTAGAGTCTTGGAGTTAGTTTTTTCCTCAAAGTGACACACTACCCGAGTTATGCTCAGTTTTTTGGCGAAGTTTGACACACCAAACTCAAAAGGTTGCCCATCACTGCCCTAGACTGTTAACGATGGTAACAGTGCAGCCAAAGGAACGTATATGGTCTTACTTTCTGGATTCAAAGACAATATAGTTTTTAAGAACATCTTTGACTTCAATTTTACTGTAGAAAAAAAGAAATATTGTCACATTAAACAGGCCCATAAATTGAGAGATATTTGTGTTTCAGAAACATTAAAATGTGGGTAATGCATTTTATGATGGAAAAATAGGAAGATAGAATAAATCATGTGAGGCACACAGAAAGGAAGTGGAAGCTGTTAACTTAGTTATATTGAAAAATTAACTTGAAAAGGAAGTGGGGTTTAGAAATTAAGCACTTGATGAAAATCAAACATACTCTGGTTTTTCACTTTGTAAATGGAAACAAATCATTACTTCCCCATATCACGGAAGTTTACACCCCAAAAGACTTGAGAGAGCAGATGTATTTAGTAAGTAAAAAAGGAAGAACTCTTACCATTTGCAACAGCATGGATGGACCTGGAGAGCATTATGCTAAGCGAAATAAGCCAGTCAGAGAAAGATAAGTATCACATGATCTCACTCATTTGTGGAATATAATAAACAACATAAACTGATGAACAAAAATAGATCCAGAGATATGGAAGCATTGAACAGACTGTCAAACCTCAGAGAGAAGGAAGGGAGGATGGGGGGAGGGAGGGAGGAAGAGATCTAAATAACTTGTATGCATAAAAGCATAACTAATGGACACAGACAATAGAGGGGGTGAAGGCCTGGGCTGGGGGTGGGGGTGGGCTAGGAGAGGACAATGGGGAATAAAGGGGACATATGTAATACTTTCAACAATAAGAATTTTAAAAAAAAGAAAAAAGATTTCAAGCTTAGGACCCAGGCTTGGGTTTCACCATTTAGCAGCTATGTGATCATAGCTACTTTAGCTAATCTTAATAAGCCCTAATGTCCTTCTATATAAAATTGGATGATGGGCAATATTAACAATCGAGTGTTTGGTATAATTATGTGAAATAATGTATTATTTTACTCAATTACTTAGTACTGATCCAAATTACAATTTCAGCTTTACAATATACCAGGGTATTTCAGTTACCTGATTTTCTTGAACACATTATTTCAAAGATCCCTTCTTATATAGTAACTAGAGGCCCAATGCACGAAAATTTGTGCAAGAGTAGGCCTTCCTTCCCCAGCTGCCAGCACCAGCTTCCTCTGGTACCCGGGACCCGAGCTGGCTTCCCTCGGGCTGCCCACAGGCCCCCGGGACCCGGGCTGGCTTCCCTCCGGCCCCAGCTTCGTCAGGTAGGACATCCAGAATGACATCCAGAAGACGTCCAATCTAATTAGCATATTACCCTTTTATTATTATAGATGAGGTAAGTGCCCATATTTTAAAACATGTGGCTCTCCATAGGATCATAGGATGCTAGATTTGGAATTGGTTTTAGGGACTCTGACCAAACTCCCTAATTTTATTGGAGGAAATGAGGCTAAGATCAAATGCATATAAACGACATCTTTGAACAATGTCTAGAAATTGCTTAATTAAATTTTGTCTTACAGTTTTTACTCACTTTTCTTTTTGGATGAAACTAAAGAAAGTAACACTTGTTCATGAGAAAGAAATCAAACAATACTAACGAGGAAAGTAAAAATCTCCCTTTGTTGCCCCTACAAGCCCACTCTGCTCCCCAGAAGTAACTCTTTGACATATGTGTCCTCCCAGACCTTTTTAATGTGCTTACAAATCCTTTCCTATATGAAAGGCATGATCTGGGCAACACACTAAACCCTGAGAAATTGGATTCAAGGCTTTCCGAAAGTTAAACAGCCAGGACTCATATCCAAATGTCCTGATTCTCAGCCTAGTGCCTATTCCACCACACCATGATTCCTCGTGTCCTTGTAGAGCATGACGCAGTTTGTATTCTAAATGTTATATTCTTTTCCTTAACATCAATTAATTTTCTGTTTTGGTCTCTGATTGGCTCCTGCTTATAAAATATATCACTCAAGGAATTTAGTAAAACTTTTGCCAACTGTAAGACAAAATTTAATTAAGCAATTTCTAGACATTAATCAAAGATGTCGTTTATATGCATTTGATCTTAGCCTCATTTCCTCCAATAAAATTAGGGAGTTTGGTCAGAGTCCCTAAAACCAATTCCAAATCTAGCATCCGATGATCCTATGGAGAGCCACATGTTTTAAAATATGGGCACTTACCTCATCTATAATAATAAAATGGCATTGAAAATGAACTTGACATTAATACCATTCCTCCCCCAAGAAAACCCGTGCTACAACTATAACACTGTTTGTTGCAAAGATTTCTTCTATTTCGCATCAACTTGCATTATTGTCCTGAACATGTATTTCAATATCATAATGCTGTTTAGCTTACCACAAGCTTATAAAGTGCCCTATGTGAAACTGCCCTTGCTCTGCATTGTGACTACAGTCACCTATATTCTTATTCTATCACTCCTGACCATAGAGCGCTCTCTCCTTGCAGGACAAGACACTCTCTCCAAGACATTCCCTTTAATCCCTCGCATATTCCACAGGTGCCTCGTAAAAGAAAATGCTCACATTGCTGTTACTGAGGTGGCTGTTTGGGTGCAATGAACAGACGTTGCTTTAACATCGCGTAATGAACAAAACTCATGCTTCCCACATTGACAGGAATAGCTGTTACGGCCCTACAGGGAGGGCATCAGGGCTGGAGCCCAAAAATGGGTAAAGCTGTAGCCTGATAATGGTCTTTTATAAAAGCATAATTCTGACACACTGTTAAATATTAGCTCATGCTAAACACTGGTCACAAGTATATTTTCCATAAGGAGAAAGGTTTCAAAGTGTATGTTTATAGTTTTTAAGCTTTGAGACCACTGTGTCAAAAACCCAAACTTAAATAGTTTTAAGAAAAATAAGCAAGCTGTCAGAATCTCTTGAGCCTGTTTGGTTCCACATGTTTCAGTTGCAAACAATTACTGAAATAAATGCTTACTGATTTCTCTATTACAGCGATGCAGAAAATGTAAAACAGGTTTAAGGAAAACTCGAAGTTGTAAAACTAAAATTTTGGAAATGATTTCGATTCTCAGTGGAACAGTTCCATGGATATGACACTGAATAGAAACAAAAAAGATAGAGAAACAGGAAAGCTGACAAAAAAAGCCTGAGTCTCCTATCCTGTAAAATTACAAAACTGAGATGTAGGCCTAATTAAAGAAGTAATTTACTAAGGGTGAATAAAACTAATTTTTTTTAATTGACTAGTCAGACAATCATTCTTTCATGGATAAGCCTGAAGAAACTGCACTAATTAATCTAAAACTAATTAAACATAACTTATCTTCTTTCTTGTAATTTATATAATTCCCTGCTCTTCAGTTAAATTAGTTGGATACCCACAAATTCACCATGTATTCTATGTGCTGGACTTCTTTTTTAAAATTCTTTGCTTCCTTTATTTCTTCCATTGGAGCAGCAGTGTGAGACAGCTGTTAAAAGTCCAGACTTTGGAGTCAAGCCACCTTTGTTCAAATCCTGGCCCTACCACTTACTAGCTTTGTGACTTAGGACAAATTACCTAACCACTCTCAGTTCCCTCAGTTAAACTGGTATTTTAACAGTATTTACTTCATGTGGCTCTTATGAGTATTAGAATTAATAGTTTTACTTAATATAGTAAAACAACTTGGCACATAGTTAATGTTATATTTGCTATTATTACTTTTAATTAACGATAGGGGTTAGCAAATATTTTCTTAAGGGGCCAGAAAGTAAATAATTTAGGTTTGCAAGAGGTCCATACTAACTCTAGTGGTTGCACCTACTCAACTCTGCTATTGTAGCATGAACACAGTCATAGACAATGTATAAAAGAATGGGCATGCAAAAACAAGTCAGCAGTTTGCTGACTCCTGAACTATACAGTATAATGTTTAGAATACTGCTCCTATCCTAGAAATGTGCTGTAGCAGTATTACTGTAAAAATAGAGAAGCAGAGTCATTCCTATAATACAGCGAGGGTACCGACCTCACTGCAAAAAAGTGACTGATGATGCTTTTAGAAATTGGATTAAGAATCATAACTTTGGTCTTAACACATTTGAGTACTATCTCTTTACTTCAGCTCCTAATCCTAATAAACTATGTCCAATATTTATCACTCTTATTATATACCTTCTTTAATGTTGTTATATTTGATACTAATTTTAACCAAAACTCAACTTTATAAAAGTAGGTGTGTGTGTGTTTTTAAGTCCAAGGAGGCAGGGATGCAGAGTATGCCAGTAAACAGGAAGACAACAGGGTGGGGAAGATGACAAGGTAAATATGGCCCAGGAGATAAGAACTAAGTAGAAATATGGAAAGTCACAATAAAGAGGGAGTGTTTAGGACACCAAATCCTTTGTGAAATGAGACATAAAAGACAGAGCAGAAGAAAAATTTTAAACAATGAAAGGTATTTAAACAATGGAAAAAAATCTTTGTTGACCAATGTGGTTACCATTTCTATGCTCCTCATTCCTGATTCCTTTGAGTAGATTCGGAGTTTCATGTTGTCATCTGCCATTTACTTAAAGGACTTCTTTTAACATTTCTTGTAGGGTAAATTGGAGAGTGATAAATTCTTTCCGCTTTTGTATGTTTTTTACCTCCCAAAAGTATTTTACCTTCATTTTAGAAAGATACTTTCACAGTGTAAAAAATTCTAAGTTGGCAATGTTTTTCTTTCAGTACTTTGAAGGCATTGCTTTACTGTCCACTAGTTTGCATTACTTAAAATGAGAAATCTGCTGACATGCTTATATTTGCACCTCCATAAATAATTCCTTAGTATGTATTTCTGTAATATATTCTTTTCTCTGGCTTCTTTAATATTTTCTCATTATCACTGGATTTAAGCAATATGATTATGATGTGACACAGTGCAGTTTTCTTCATGTTCTTTTTTGCACTTGGAATTTGTTGATATTATTGCATCTATAGAGTCATTGTTTCCATCAGATTTAGAAATTTTCAACCATGATTTCTTCAAATAGTTTCACCAACCACATTCCACCTCTCTTTATCTCTTCTTTTTCAGGAACTCCAATTATTTGCATATTGATGTTGTCCCACAGCTCACTGATTCTCTGTTCTTGCTTTTAAAGTCTTTTTCTCTTTGTGTTCCATTTTGCATAGTTTCCTGTATTGGGTTCAACTTTACTAATCTTTTCTTCTGCAGTGTATAACCTGTTGGTAATACCATCCAGTGCATTTAATCTCAGATACTGGATAATTATCTCTAAAAACTTGATTTGGATCTTTTTTATATCCTTCATGTCTCCATATATCAGCTTAAGTTTTTTTCTAGCTTCTTGAACATATGAAATCTATCTATATAAAAGGCTAATATGCAAAGTGTCCCCTCGGGAGTTCGACCTGGAGATGGGGAGCTCGATCACTCTCTATGATGTGCACTGACCACCAGGGGGCAGTGTGGAATGAAGGAAGGCCCCAGCTGGCAGCTGGAAGGAAGGCCCTGGCCAGCAGCCGGAAGTCCCCAATCAGCCCTGATTGCCGGCTAGGCCTAGGAACCCTACCCTTGCATAAATTTCATGCACCCGGCCTCTAGTACCATTATAATTATTTTGATGTCTTTGTCTAGTAGTTCTATCACGTGTCCAACTTCTGAGAAACTTTTATTTGGTTGATTTTTGTCCTCTTTGTGAATCATATTTTTGTGGTTCTTTGTAAGCTTATTATTATAAATATAACATTACCTAAATTTTGAGGAAATTAAAAATAAAAATGATTCATAAGTATGACATTCTAATACCTTTCACTTTTACATCTTTACATTTTCTCATCTACATTTGTCCACATCCATCTATATTTTACATACTTTACATAACAGAACTATCATTATTGCTCACAAACATTTAGATATAAAAAGGGGGATAACTCTACATACATCTATCACTCTGAATTTCTTACTGACTCTTATCCATGTGTATATCTCAATTTTGCAGTTGTAATAAAAGTATATCATCAGCCGAAACCGGTTTGGCTCAGTGGATAGAGCGTCGGCCTGCAGACTCAAGGGTCCCAGGTTCGATTCTGGTCAAGGGCATGTACCTTGGTTGCGGGCACATCCCCAGTAGGGGTTGTGCAAGAGGCAGCTGATCGATGTTTCTCTCTCATCGATGTTTCTAACTCTCTATCCCTCTCTCTTCCTCTCTGTAAAAAAAAAAATAAATCAATAAAATATATTTTAAAAAAAAGTATATCATCAAATTAATATTTCTCTATTATTTTATATTACAAAAATCTTTAATATTCCCATATAGTCTTTGTTGTTTTTCCTCTTAAATATTTTAAATTTTTAAAAATTGCAAAGTCGCCGAAACCGGTTTGGCTCAGTGGATAGAGCGTCGGTCTGCGGACTGAAGGGTCCCAGGTTCGATTCCGGTCAAGGGCATGTACATTGGTTGCGGGCACATCCCCGGTGGGGGGTGTGCAGGAGGCAGCTGGTCGATGTATCTCTCTCATCAATGTTTCTAGCTCTCTATCCCTCTCCCTTTCTCTCTGTGAAAAATCAATAAAATATATTTAAAAAAAAAATTGCAAAGTAATTTATGCTTATTTTACAAGTAAAACAATGCAATTATATAAAAGAAAAAATTATATAGCACATCTTACTCCAAGTCCATTTCCTCAAGTAATAAATACTAACAGCCTGTATGTATCCTTCCATATCTTTTTCTATTTTTTCTCTATTTCTTATCTGTACATAATATTTCACAAATACATACTTTTTATAGTTGTTTTGGAACACTTTTATTCATTTATTACACTATAAATATCTTTCTAGATGAACAGATATATGCTTAGTTAATTCTCTTCAATATCTTTATTACATTCTCTACTAAGAATATAACATATTTTGGTCACCATTTTCCGAAGATAGACAGTCCAATTATTTCCAATATTTTTGCCTCTTAAAACGATGCTGCAATACTGATTGGATGCCAGATGCAACAGTGGTTGAATTTTAACTTGTTAGTTGCTGGATATGTTTATATTCCTATAAGTAATCTTTACTTTTGTTCTGAGGAGCAGTTAAATTACTTGGATCCTCGGTAGTCTGTCTTTCAAGCTTTGTTAGATAGGACCAGAGTAGTGTTTAGTCTAGAGCAAAGTTCTCCCCAATATTGTGGAAAAATTCTTCTCAGTATTCTACCTGATGTCCAACAAATATGAGGGTTTTTTCACTCTGTTTGATGAGAACAGAACACTATTACTTGCTCTGTGTGAGCTCCAAGGATTTTCCCCTTTTATCTCTTTGGGTGGGTATTTCCTGAGCCTTTGGTAGCCTTGTTACATGAACACACTAATCAGTTGCCAGCTGAACATTAGGGTTGGACATTCTGCAGAATAAATGTAAGAACTCTCTGTAGTGCTCCAGGATTTTTTATCTGTGCTGCTCTCTCCTCTCTGGCACTTTGCCCTGAAAACTCTAGCTGCCTTGGATTCACAGCTCCGTCTCCTCAACACAGGGAGACTTCTGGTCTCTGCCTGGATTCTCCTACCCTGTTCTAATGTAATCATAGGGCTAAATTCATTGATTCCCTATCTCCCAAAGACTGGTGTCCTTGTTGCCTGATGCTCAATGTCTTGAGAAATATTGTTCCAAATATTTTGTCTATTTTGTTAATCGCTTCAGGCACAATGATAAACCTGGTCCCTGTTACTCCATCCTGGCCAGAAGCAGCTCACACAGCTTGAATTTATTAAGATATTATCTAATCCCATATCAGTAAATAAGATCATTCAATTTAGAGAAAATTTTCTATAAGTAGTGAACACTCACCCATATAGAGAACCTTACTAAAGCAGTTTAAAAATTATCAGTCTGTGAAAGTTTGTAAGACTATCAAGTGATAATCCCACTCAAAAGCTCAGTACTAGCTTACATGCTTACTGATGACTCAAAACGGCAAGCACAGCCGAAACCGGTTTGGCTCAGTGGATAGAGCGTCGGCCTGCAGACTCAAGGGTCCCAGGTTCGATTCCGGTCAAGGGCATGTACCTTGGTTGCGGGCACATCCCCAGTAGCGGGGTGTGCAAGAGGCAGCTGATCGATGTTTCTCTCTCATCGATGTTTCTGACTCTCTGTCCCTCTATCTTCCTCTCTGTGGAAAATCAATAAAATATATTAAGAAAAAAAAAAAAAAAAAAAAACGGCAAGCACAATTTGGAGCTGTGAGAAGGAACAGAGTTGAGAGAAATAGCTACCACCTTGAGGATGAAATCTCCTAAAATTAGGTCAGAATAATTTCTTTAGAGAAGAAAAACCTTTATAACCACACCCCAGAACAAGGCTAAGAATCACTAAGAATAATGCAGAGGCAACAATATAAAGAATGCAAAAGGTTAAAGGACAAGAGAGTCATTGGGAAACCCAGACCATGAGCTACCGCCCGAAAGCAAAGTGTAAAGTAGGCTGGAGTTATCCAAAGAGCTGCTTTCTCCACCTTCTTACTCTCTATCTGCCTAGTACATTTATGAAATGAGCCTGACCTTTCACGTTAATGATTTTCATGTTAATAACTTAATGTAAACCCAGAATATTTATATTTTAAAAGAAAAGAGGCAGAGAAAGAGAGCACTGCTTAATTCAAAGAAATCATTAATGACATATTTTCAGGAAGCCATAATAAATCAGTGAATGGCACACTGGGGGGCACTGAGTGACCTTCTGAATTCACTTCTGTTCATGTTAACAAATCACCACCCCCAATTTCATGTAGTTGCATCACCTGCTCCAAGATAGGTTAAGAATGATTTTGAATCGGTTAGTTCTTCAGAGTAGCACTCTAATACCTCTATCTAATATGAGGAGTTTGGAGAACATTCTAAACGTACATGCAGAGCTACATTTCTACAAATTAATGAATAAGACTTCCTTTGAGGCCCTGTGTAACTGAAAGGTTATACAGGAAATTTTGAATGCGTGTAAATGTCAATTGAGGTTAAAGTTGTATTATTAAAAGTTTAAATAATCATGTGAGAATAGGTTAAAGAAATGCCTCTTATATTAAATTTAAAACAAGAAAAACTTTATTAATGGCTTTTTAAGAATTGAAGAGATCAAATGATGGTGAGCTGTTACTCTTTTTTTTTCCAAATCAGTAAAAGCCAATGCATTCAGTGTCAAGAGATGCAGAAAATATTCCCGATCTACCTGACTGGAAAGTTTAGGGAAAACTAAAAATAGCTCTTTCCACAAGGTTAAAGAGTAATCAAATCTGCCTAAAGGCAGCACTGGTCAGTGCGGGCAACTTGTACTGCTTTATTTAAGCAGCCTCTTCCCTGCAGTCACCATGGCTGGTTTGAGTTACACATGTATGTTCTTCCCCCATGAAATGTGAACTGAATCCTTCCAAGCAATGGGCATAAAAATGTTTACATTTAAAATGAAGTTTTCACAAATAATGCATGAAATTTCCAGAGGTCTTGTGCATACTAGGGCTGAATGAATATCTCCAAAAGTCAGCTAAAACCAGTGGTAGCTTAATCATTATGAAAGTCCCATGTTAACAAAATTAGTTATATGGTATATTCTCATAAAAGACTTTATGATTATATTTTATAGATAAGTTTTAAATAAAGCAATTTAATTGCCATAATTTTTAAATTCTATAAGGAAGTGCCCAATAATGTTTAACATTTTCAAGAACTTTTTAACATTCAAAGTCCTCTCTAGAGAATGTCGCTTCTGCCAACATGGCAGACTAAGTACTGGGGCTGACCTTCCTGCATAACTAAAAATGCTAAATAAAATATATCTTAAAATCTCCCTGGATGTATGACAAGATGAATAAAAACATTTTCATGGTCGAGTGAAGGAGGGGATCCAGAAAGATAAGCAGAAGACTAAAGTCAGCTTTCAACCGAGGGCACTTCCAAGCTCGGTTGACATGCCTATTAGCTTTTGTTGTCAAGCAGGGTGCAGAGGACAGAATATACTGTCCAAGGCCCACCCAAATTGGAGAGTCTAGTAGGATAACCCAAGACTCCCAAATCTGGGACTCCTATGTCATAAGAAAGAAAAAAATTAAATTTATACCACCCCAGGGAACAGCACAAGAACTGATTTCCTTGAAACTTGAAACTAAGTAGGGGAAGAAAGGCAAATACCCTCTGAAGTCTCATAAGCGAAAATCAACCCCAAAGCAAGTTGGCATTCTAAATTTACCTTACCGTGGTAGCCCAGTATATCAAGCAGGAAATTTAGTTTAAACTTCTCATGAACTGTTAGTACACCCAACAGAAGCAAAGAAACATCCTTTCATTAAAGGAACAAATAACTCCAATCTTCCACAAATTATTCCAGAGCATGGGTGAGGCTAATATAATCTTGACACCAAAAACCAACAAGAACAGTAAAAGAAGAGTTTCAGGCCAATTTAACTAGTTAACATAAAAACAAAAATTCCAAGCTAAATGGTAACAAACTGAATCCAAGGATATAAAAAGAAGTCAGCCATACCTCATTTTATTGTGCTTTGCTTTGCTGTGCTTCGCAGATACCATGTTTTCATCAATATTGAAGCAAGACCCTCCGCCAGCAAAAAGATGACAACTTACTGAAGGTTCAGTGGATAGTTAGCATTTTTTAGCAATAAAGTACTTTTAATTAAGGCATATCCATTGTTGTTTTTATACATAATGCTACTGCCCACTTAAAAGAGTACAGCATAGTGTAAACATAACTTCTGTATGCACTGGGAAACCAAAAAAGTTGTGGCTCACTTTATTGCAATATTTGCTTTATTGCAGTGATCTGGAACTAAACCCATACTACCTCCAAGGTATGCTTATAATGGATCATGCTCGAATTGGGTTCATCTCAGGAATGCAAAGTGAGTTAATATTATTAAATCAATTATTCTAATTCACCACATTAAAAGCGAAAATAAAGATAATTATATCATCTCAGTAAATGCTGAATTCCTAATCTGATTTTAAAAAGTATCTAGTTTTTAATAGAAACATCAAATGGCATAACTGGTAAGTAATTGAAAGCATTCTCTTAAAAACTGAAAACAGAGTAAGCTAGCCCTCAGTCATCACTTCCGTGAAACACTGGAAGACTATCAGCACAGTTAGGCAAGGAAAATTAAATTAAAAGCATAAGGATGGTAAAGGAAGAAACAAAGTACATTTATTTCAGATTACTTGATTGCCTACATGAAGACTATACAGGTAAATTATAAAAGCTAATGAGACACTGTAAGGATGCTAGATAAAAAGTATGTCAAAAATCAAATACAGCCCAGATGCTGTGGCTCAGTGGTTAAGCATCAACCTATGAACCAAGAGGTTGAGGTTCGATTCTTGGTCAGGGCACATGCCTGGGCTGATCCCTGTGAACGGGGAGGGAGAGGTGCAGGAGGCAGCCAATCAATGATTCTCTCTTATCATTGATGTTTCTTCTCTCCTCCCTTCCTTTCTAAAATCAACATAAATATATATTTTTAAATCAAATACATTTCAACAAACAGCAACAGAAAACTTTTTTAAAAGTATACATTCACATTATGAAAAAATAGAAAATAAATGAATAAATCTATCAAATATGCAGAAAAAAACTTTACAGATAAAATATTAAAAATTCAATAAACAGCACTAAGGAAAGCCTAAACAAATGCAATTATATACAACGTTCATAACTTAGAAGATTCAATATCATAAAAATAATTCTTGCCCTAGCTGGTTTGGCTTAGTGGAGTGTCAGCCTGCGGACTGAAGGGTCCCAGGTTCCATTCCAGCCAAGGGCACATGCCTGGGTTTCAGGCCCGATCCCCAGTAGGGGGCGTGCAGGAGGCTGCCGATCAATGATTCTCTCTCATCATTGATGTTTTTAATCTCTCTATCCCTCTCCCTTGCTCTTTGAAATCAATAAAAATATATTAAAATAGTAATATAATTCTCTCAAAATTAACTTATAGAGCCAGTGCAATTCTAATCTAAATCTAAACAGTGGGATCTGACAAATTGATTTCAAACTTAATATAGAACACAAAAGTCCAAATATAACCAGTATACTCCTGAAGAACAACATGAGGGGACCTGAGAAAACAAACATTAAGAATTACATACAACTCCAAGGATCTCAAAAGCAACTTTATTTGCTTTACAAAACACAAACTTGTCTTTTTATTCTTTCTCACCTTACTCACCTGTATCACTGTCTCCAGTCACTCAAGCATGCAGCTATTTAGACATCATCTTTGGCTCCTCCTTTTTTCCTACTCTCTTGACCTTTCACCTCAAGGCCAAGCAGTTGGTGACTGGTTTCTTAAATCCAGTCCCTCTTTTCTGTAACTACTCATTCCTTCCAAATGCAAGCACTCTACAACAGTGACCATTACTACAACTCTAAGAAGTTGTCTCCCTGCTTCACTTGCTCTTTATTTCCAATACCAACTACCTGAGTCCATCCTAGACAACCCCTCCTATCTATACAATGTGGCTGTAATCAAGCCAATGATTTACTTTAAATTTTCAGTAAATCTCCCTCTCACTGCCAAGGGGATCAAGTTCACTCCCCTTACCAGATAACTAAAGATCCTTTACATTGCACCTTCTAGACTCATTTCTTGCCAAAGCACAAACGCTTCATACCTTTCGTTCTGTCTGCATTAGACTATTTACCACTTTCATAAAATTCTGTAACTCTTCACAGCTCTTCGCCTGTTAGTCATTTAACAGCCTTCTTGGTTATCACACCAACTATGGCAGTATAGTAATGCTTGTGTTCAAGAAACACTTATTTTACTTAATAATGCCCCCAAAGTTCAATAGTAATGAGGCTGGCAATTTGGATATGCCAAAGAGAAGCCATAAATTGCTCCCTTTAAGTGAAAAGTTGAAAGTTTTTTATTAAATAAAAAAGAAAATTATATGCTGGGGTTGCTAAGATCTACAGTAAGCACAAATCTTCTATCGATGAAATTGTCTAATATATCAATTAAACTTTACCAAAGGTATGAATGAACAGGAAAAAAACATAGAATATATAGGGTTTGGTTCTATCCACAGTTTCAGGCCTCCACTTGGGGTCTTAGAATGTATCCCCCACAGGTAAGAGGAGACTACTGTATACCATAAATAAAGCATATTGCAGGAAATATTTGTAAGAATATATATTCTGATTATCATAATATATAATAGTATCTGTTTTCAAATACTAAATTGAAATAATTTAGCATACAATTATGTGATTTGAATATAAGCAAGTATTTATACATAAACTATCATCTACCTGCAAATGGTAACGTTAAGAATACACCAGTCAGACACTGTATCATATTTCATATCTCTTAAACCCAAAGATAAATCCATGTTTCACTCCCAGGAAGTGTTCAATAAAGCTTTGATGAATTTATGAGTATTTCTAGCTTAGAGCCATGTGCTTAAATTTAACTCTGCGTAAACATAGGATTGTGAGTATGTAAGCTCTTCAAGTTAATCCAGATGGCAAATAAAATCTGAACCAGAAATTACTGGAAGACTAGATGGCCAAGATTCTATTCACACATTAGTTCATGTGAATTGAAAATTGTCAGTATGTTTTTAGTATATCAAGCATTTGAGCAAGTAGCCAAGAAAACAACACATAGACATGTTTATATTGTTACCTCTGATATCTTTCCAAACAAAAATGTCTATTTAGGGGTTTAACCTCTCAGTTGCAATATTTAGAGGACTTGAGATATGCACATATGGTGGCAAGAAAAATGAACTTTATCCCACAAATGTTTTTTTATAAAGATCATCTTCCCACAAATAATCAGTTGCAATTCGAGAATAATCTTCCACCTCCTATATATTTATGCTACTATGAATAAAAATTATACAGTGTTTACTACTGTGTTCCAGACAAACTGATCGTTACTTTACATTCATTTAGTTCTTCAATAATACGAGCACCGTAACGCCATCTCTGTTTTATAGATCGGAAAACTGAAGTGTAAAGGGGTTCAATATTGTGCCCAAAAGCCTCACAGATACTGTATGGTAGGTCCAATATTAGAACCCATGTCCATCCAACGCCAAAGACCAAGTTTTTAACAGATGCACTATTCTGCCTCCCTGAAATCTTAAAATATAATTTTTGAAGCCAACCCCAATTTTCAAAAATGTACTAGTGCCCCCTAAAAGTAAAAAAGAAGAAACATGGCAACAACAGCAACACATGACATTCAGAGTTTCCTATTCAAAATCTAATTCCATCACTGAGTGACATAAGGCAAGTTATCTTAAACACTAAGCAACAGGTGCAATTCGATATAGAAGTAAGATAGAATATCAGACACTCATTTTTGCAGCCTACACTTTTGTGCATGAAGCTGCATCCCAACTCTGAGCTCCATTATATACACTAGAGATCTGTTCTTACTGCAAACAACTGAACCCTGGGACACTAGGGAGGTATGATCTATAATCATTATCTTCCTTCGGTATTTTAACTCTTGGTCACTGGTTCACAAATCTCTTTCCCCCATAGAAACAAGGCAACAGAAGGCCCCAGATCTAGGTCATTACTTCCGTTACCCATTCCAGATGGCAAATCCCAATTATTTCTCCCCGAACGACTGCCTTCAGTCTACACTCCATCCAGGTCCAGACAGATACTATTTCTTCTGCTGGGACTAAAAATATATATAAAAGAAAAAGTTTCCCTTGTCCCCAGGTTTCAAAAAGAAGGAGACAGAAAAGGGAAGCCTGTTTTACCAGATTTTGTTCTTACCCATTTGTTAGAGAACAAGTATAAGCAGGAACTCTCCCTCCAGAAAGCCTGATATTTTGCTAAAAATATGTTTTCTTCAAAGAAATTATAATATGATAAATATTATATACAGTATGTATTCTGAATGTACCAAATTTCCTACTCTTAGGAAACTAGACTGCATTCCAAGAAGTTTAGTTAACCTTATGATCACTAAAAGCTTTCAAGCTTTGGATCTTAGGGCTTTTAGACAAGTTGGGATTGAAAAGGATCAAGTTATTTATGTACCTTCTCACAGTGTATTTATTTTCTCAAAGGCATTCACACGTCATTTACATACATAATGTACACTGTAAACCACTTTCCTGAATTGCCTGCATTTGAAAGGGTATTCTTCACACTCCATGGGCTCATAATCATGAATTCACTGACTACTCAGAGAGCAAATTGAAAGTGTGAAGCAATTTAACATGTACCACACAAAATGCTAGAACCTGTGCCAAGAAGGAACACTAATGACTGAATTCTACTCAAATTCAATTCAACGCCTGCCTTAATCGACATGGAAAGCCTGCTGTCACAATTTATATACTTGGGACAACACACAGCAGTGTCTCCCCAACGCTATTTAGCATTTGCATTTGTTTCATACCTAACGGAGGCATTTCAATGGTAGGTCTCCCCATTCTGACAAAACAGTACATGGCTTATAAAATGTAAGGATGTTGAACGCGAGATGTATTCTCAGTACAGAAAATCACAGTGGATGGATGCCCACTGCACAAAGACCATCACTTCAACTGCCAGGCTCTATACATTTGTGCTGGCTGGAGAGCCAGCATAGAGCATTCAAAGAGAGAATGGCCTCTGGAACACAGAACCTCAATTCATGTTCTCACCACTTACCGACTGTGATGACAGCCACCCAAGGACATTTTTGAGGCCCAGGGTCCCCTTTTGTCCAAAAGGGGTAAGAATAATGTTAACTAGATGGGATATGGTGAAGACAGGAGCCCATTTAATATGTTTAATGTAAAACTATGAACTAAGTTATTTTGACATGAGCCATGAAGGCAAATCTTAGATATGTGAGGTATATGAGGTCCAAAATGTATTCTCTTAAAAGTTCTCAATTTGGCTGTTTTCTCGTTACAAATGAGGGTCTTCCTGGGTATTTTAAAGATTTACCTTCCATGAGATGAGGCATACTTCATAACACAATAACATGAGTACAAAACAAAAAATGCCATCAACCCTCAACTACTAGGCATTTGTGCTCCAAATGATCAAAGCAGGGAAACAGAGTTCCTCCCTTCCAGCACAGTCGCCCCATTGACCTGATGCCAAGGCGGTTCCCAATGCTGCACAAGAACCGAGTTTGTCCTAATAAACACGTCAAGTCCACTCATGGCCAAAGAAGCAAGCTCGAAAGACGTTGATATTAGCAACCAGGCCAGGAGCCATTCGAGGTGCCCCTGCAGTACACAACCCATGTGCTGACAGGTTAACATAGATAAGCAACGTAAGGAATGAAGAAACTATTCCACCCTCTCACCCCTCCACCTCTGCCTCCCCACCACACGAATTAAATGCAATCGATAGGAAGTTCAACAACACAGACAGTATCAAATGCTGACATAAATATGTGGTTTGTGTCTCCCTCCCTGTAAGGTTCCTGTAATTTGTAAAACAGTGCAGTGTATTAAAAACTGCTCAAATGTCTTTATTAAATACTGAAGTAAATGCTTTGAGTAGGATACTAATACATAAAATTAGAATTTGTTGGGGAAAAATAATGTATCTTGGAAGCACTTCTGACCTACTTAATGTATGGTTTCAACTTTTTAGAACTGTTATCATTTGAAGAAGTTGGTTCATGTCCCATATGGTCTATAGCAAATATTTTGCCTTAAGCCATACATGTAAATTGCAGGAGAAGAGCTGAGTCAGACAAACATCTTCTAAGTTCACTTTCTGATTTTCAATTAACATCTAATTTACAATACTTCTTAATACAAATATATAGTTGAGCTCTTCAGACGAGCTTGACAGGATTAGCACACATTTTGTAAGGAGCTGACAAAACAAGCATTCCATTAGCCAGCCCACAGTGTCTCAAAATCTAATAATCAAGATCCCATTTTCAGCGCTGACAATGGCAAGAAGTAAATAAGCAAGGGATCCCCTCCTCCCACTTTCTGGGGAAGAACACATTTTGTAGAATTCATTCCATAGCTTTGAGGCTATAATTTTTTTTTAATTTTCTTCCCAAATATTATTATTTAATAGATAACTAGAGGAAGTACACCACTAACCATATTTCTAAAACATTCCACTGTATGCAGGGTTGGGGAGGGGACACTCCACGCCTTAATTTAGGAAATATAAGACCACGATTAATTCCAGGTCTTGGAATGTGAAAGAACTGGAAGACGCCTCAAAAATTTCCCCAGTAGAGGAAATCCTACATCCCCAGGAATCCTGCCAGGTACCTGAGCCCTGGCCTAGGCCAGGCCTACCTGTGGGCTCAAGATGCTGCAGGGAGGGGGCTTCCCTACAGTTCAGAGGAGCAGCAGTGCCCCTTCCCCCACCTCCCCAGACACCAGATGGCCCCAGCAGGATGTGCAAGGCCACAGCTTAAATGGATTATTTGCCTCTATCTTTTCTAAGCATTCTTAGAAAAGCTTAGGGAGGGAACTGGATTTAAATATTCTAAAAGATGGGTCTAAGGTACTGCTTGAAATAATAGGTAATATTCTAAAAAGAAAAAAATAATAATGATGGTAAATCACTAGCAGTTAGTATTTTCTACCTGAGTTCTAGAAAAATTTAAGGGCTTAGTTCTTTCCACTAATCTCAGTGATTGAGAGGCCTAACGGATGACTGATGTGACTAATATTCTTAAGGTTTCAAAGAATATGGTGGCAACCAAGGGAGCCTAAATTTTAAATCAGGGAAATTTGCTAAGATGTAAAAAAATAAGACTCATACATCTACAGTGGAGGAAAACAATATGGTTTCCGTAGAAGAAACCCCGCAATGGCATACATTAGACTTTCGTAGAAAAGTGAGCCATCCTGAGGGCCAGAGGAAAAGCTGTGAGATCAAACATTAACTTTTTCAAAAGGTCTTCACTAGACTCTTTCACACTCTTAACTGTTTCAATGTGGACAAAGGAAGCCGAAACAGAGAAGGGATGGGAATCCCTTACCTGGAATCCCTTCTCTTAGGTAGTTCATGTAACAATTCACGGAATTTATTGGTCTAAGGGAATATATTTAAGAAAAAATAACCTTATTCATATCTAATAACAGGAACTGCCATTTGTTGGCCAAAAATGGATGTGGGTCCTCATGACAGAGGCTAAAGAATTACTATTGCAAATGAAGAACAGAATACAAATATGTAAAATATAATGCCTTCGCCATCCCTTTTGCAAAAATTGTATTTTGGCCGCTTCCGAATTGGCCCCAGACGCAGGAGGAGAAAAAAAATTCAAGATCTGAGAAATGAAAACTAAAACAGAAATGACTGGCTTAGAGAAGTGGCTCCATGGAATGCATTTTTAACATGAGGGTTTGGCAACCTAGAGTGGTGCCAACCAAGAACTATATGTTTGGGTACTTAATATTATGATGGAATAAAGTAGACATGGTGTTGAACATCAATTCTAAAATACCACACCTATGAGGCTGCCAATGAAGCTAGAAAGTACAACATCGAGGACCAAAAGAATGATAAAATCTTATGGAGAAGTTATAAACTTATGAAAACTATCCCTAGAATTAGCATACTAGGAAACTAGGGCACTGGTTATAAAGCAAAGTGGAAAGGAGATACCTTTAGGATGCCAAAAAATCTATTTCTATATAAACAGGCTTGCATATGTGACTCTAAGGCAAATGTAACCTTGCAAATCACTGACCTTTAATCATGCTTGGATTTTTTTCAAGAAAGAATCATTGACTCAGAAGATTCCAAGTAGAAAGTCTTTTTTCAGAGTGCTCACACTTGCGTAAGAGGATAAGGTTATCCTTCTGGACAAATATTTACCTCATCTGTCTAATCAGCTTCCACCCATCATTCAAAATACTACTTTCTTCACTTTTTTTTGACATTATATTTTCAATTGCCTGAGCTTTCCTGATATACCCTGAAGTACAAAAAGAGAAAAGAAGAAAGAAAAGGAGGGGGAAGGGAGGGAGAACACCAACTTGTTTTATCAGCTCTCTGCTTTTCCAGGTAATCTCTAGACAAATCTGAGATTAATTTACACAATGAATTTGCCCAGGCTCTTCACATATTAACACTCAGATTTACACCTATTAGAATAGTTCAACAGTGAAACAGGACACCTCAGTCTCTGTTCTGGAAGGACTTCCTGCAGCATCAGCGTCCCAGTGTCCCTCAAGACCCTTCTGAACTGGAGAGAGTAAGAGAAATCTGATTGCAAAATCAGGTGGCCAGGTGCTGCACTGAAGAAAGATACATTATCTGCATCTTTGTGTCTATTTATACGGACATTAATTACCTATATTCTGTCCTAATAGATTTGGCTGCATAAATATATCTGAAGCTGTGCTGCATTAACTACTTACTTTCATGTATACCAAAAATGCCTTTTGAAATCAAAATTCAATTAAATTAATACGACTTCTTTTTTGATCCACAGTTTCATGAATTTGAAGTCAGAATTGTGATTGTTTCATAAATATATTAAGTATTGTTTCACAAATATATTGTTTCACCAATATATTGAGTATGGCACACAAGTTATCATTATGAATATTCCTCCTTGGGTAACATTTGAATTTGGTTAGAACAAAAGTTTGTAGATAAGGGCTAAAGATCAATATTAATAATCTATAGGTATTGGAAACAAACTACACACCTAACAGTAATTCATCCTGTGATAAACATTAAAAATCAGGTATGACCTTTGTCCTCAAAAATTATATATTCTTTTTTAAAATATACAGTATATTTCTATTGATTTCAGAGAGGAAGTGAGAGGGAGAGATAGAAACATCAATGATGAGAGAGAATCATTGATGGGCTGTCTCCTGCACGCCACCTACTGGGGATGGAGCTGCAACCCCAGCATGTGCCCTTGACCAGAGTTGAACCTGGGACCTTTCAGTTCGCAGGCCAATGCTCTATCCACTGAGCCAAACCAGCTAGGACAAGGACTTTATATTCCAATTGGGTTTGGAAAAGATGAAACTATTTTCTTAGCCATTCCACTCATATCAGATATAAAAGTAACTGCATTTGTCTTAGTCTAGACTCCAGGTAAAGCTGGATGGATTTCTATTGTTTGCATTTCAAGGAAGGCTTCCAAAAGGCCAGCTAAGACTGCAGTAACCATTTCAAATAGCCAGACTTTGCAGCCAGGAGACTTAACATTAAGTTCTGGGTAATCTTAGCAAACACATTTAACTTCACCAAGCATTTGTTTTCCAATCTGTGTAATGGGAAGATTAATAAACTCCACCATACAGAGCTGTAGTATTCAGTTGAAATAATGTACTCAAATGTGCTCTGAAGCCGTAAAGCTTTTTGACACCAAGCCAGAAGAATATTAGGACCCCTGTCAGAAAAGTTCAAAAAGAATACTTTATTCCAGGGCCAAGCCCTCCACTCGAATTTTGTAAAGGGCAGGTCAAAGGAGTCTGGAGAACACAGTCCTTTTTGCTTTTGAGTGGCCATCTTTCACATATCTGTCCTCATTTCACTTTAGGGACCTTTTTTTTTGGACTCTTGTTTGGGATTTCAATGTACTATATATTTTTTCTGTCATTACAACTTTTGTCTTATACAGTGCCAAAAGGGAGGCACAAAGATTTTTGCCATTCCTTAGCCAAGATGGTAAATTTAAAGCCTTTCATTTCACTAAATTAAAAAGCAGGGTTGATACTTTAAAAAGTGATCTCAGATTTTGGGCAAACTTCTCAGTCTTCCACTTGGGCCATTTCTTATTTCACTTTCACTACACACACAAGTATGCTTCTGGTACTCAAAGACAGGGAAGAAATAAGATTAGAGTAATAATCTATTCAAGGTTGTTTTAACTTTAACAGTTATGTTCAAAATAAACCTGTGTTAAAGGAAAAACAAAAGTAAATGCTGTTAAAGGTTATTTTTCCTTACCCTAGATCTTATTTGCTGAGGAAAATAAACATTTATACTTGAGGTGTTTCAATCTGTACGGCGCAACTACTGAAATTTTAAAATTGAAAACATTCATAAATAGAAAAGAAACCACTTGTGTTCACAAAATCTTCTTCTGGACAATTTCTAACATAAGATAAGCTTGGAATGACGTAACTGCTGAAAATGCATTAGCTAATTTTTGACACTGCTTATTATATAGTCACATTTGAAACTAATGATGTTTAAAAGGCAGACACTTTTACTTCAATTTGTGTACAAAACTGTATTTATTTTCCTGGAATTGGGCCAATTGAGCCCTGTTCAGCTCAGGTTGATAGCTGGTTGAATCTTTCACACAACAGAGTAGAATAGTTTTCCTAGACAATCTTTAGAAATAACGTACTTCATTTCCACCTTACCTAAAACAATAAAGCGCACCATTTTCACCCGGTTGTAGATATTATTCAAAACAAATTTCTCAATAAAAAGTACGCTTAGGAGTTGTACTGAATTCTGGTTGCTCAGCCACTAGTTACCCCTGGCAGAAGCACAGCCTGTCCTCCAAATGACCAAGGAAGGCCCAAGAAAATTTAGTGGGATAGACTGTTAACGGTGAATAAAGAAAATGTATAAGCCAAAATGAATTAAAATCAGGTTTTGTGTGTGTGTGTGTGTGTGTGTGTGTGTTTGTCCCGGACTGACAAGTTTCTTCTAAGCTACTCCGAGCTTTGATTAAGTATCTGCAGCAAGAGTTCACCAGGAAAGATCTGATAACGCGAACGGAGCACACACACACACACATCCTCCTTGTCAGAACAATGTGCTATCAGAGGCAGAAATTAACAAGGGAATTTCCATCAGCTTTCCTTGCGTGTATCTCTCCTTCCTTCAGGCGCAAGAGAGGTGGAACAAGGTTTACCCAGCTACGGAAGGGAAGAACTCGCAGTCACAGCCCGAGGAACCCCGCACACCACCTGGAGAGGCAGAGATGCTTGTGGTACTTTGCCCACTCCCTTCCTCCGCCTCCGCGAAGCCCACGCCTCTCGGGATGGGACAGAGCTCGCCTGCAGCTCACCACCAATTCTCCCTGTCCGGTCGGCCCCCATCACCCCCGTAACCTTCCTTCAGAAGTCAGTCGCAAGTCCGCACTGATTCCGGGTCACCTCAACCTCAGTTCAGCAGAGCCAGGGCTCGGGAGCGCCGGGAGCCCCGCGGGAGGCGAGGCGGGCGCGGGCGTCCCGGGGCGCGGCGCTCACGTGGTCTCCGGCCGCGGCACGTGCAGCCCCGACCCGAGGCGGCGGCGAGAGGGAAGCACCGCCCCGCGCGGGAGGAGAGACCGGCGGAGGCGCCGGGCGCGCGCCGGGGCGGGGAGGCGAGGTCCCCGGCGCTCCGGGACCGGGCGCGGAGAAGCCTGAGCTTCAGGCGGTGCCGGTCCAACGGCAGTTCCCTCCCGGGGGGGTGTACGCCGGAAGGAAGGCACAAGTTTGAATGGGGTGGCAACTTTGATTTTTTTTTTTTTTTTAATGGACAAATGCATTGGAATTCCATCTAGCGTGAGAGCTTTCCAAGGGCGTCCCAACCCCCTTCTCGCCTGGAACCCACACTGGAAATCCCTGGCAAGGAGGGAGCAGACGGGTCCCGAGGTAGCAATTCCATCCCCACCCACCGTTTGGGGAACAAAGAGGAGGTGTTGTGCCCGCCAGGCAGAAAGCCGGCGGAGTGCTGGTATTGAAAACCCACGGCGGCCAGCTGTGTTTATGCCTCGTTTCGTTTGGCTGGGGGAGGGGAGGGGAATCCACTCCAGGACGTCCCAAACTGGAAGCCTGGGGCTTGGCATCCGATGCCGCTAGCACACAACTCCAGCCACCTCGGGCCGCGGCGGCTGCCGCTTGGGGGGGGGGTGGGGGGGGGGTCGGGAGGGAAGGGAAGGAGGGGCGGCGGAGGGGCTGGCAAGGGAGGGAAGGAAACAGGTGAGCTCCCACCGCCGCCCACGGGCCATGGAGCGCCGCGGTCCCCCGCGCGCCACGTCCCAACCTGGAGAGGCACTTACCGGCTTTACACGGGTCCTTGTAATCTATCACCTCCTCTTTTTCCTCTTCGTTTCCCTCAAAAGTGTAATCGTAATCGAGGCCAGCGCAGACCCACAGTTCCCCGCAGAAAATAATCGCCCAGGCCGCCAGCCACCGGAGCATCCTCGGGGAGAGCGTTCCCAACCCCATCCTCCTCCCCTGGAGGAAAAGGAGGGGACCGGACCGCGAGGAGAGGCGTCCGCGGTCCGCGGTCCGCGCTGATGTGCGGGGTCAAGGGGACTGGCGCTCCTCTCCCCGCGGGGAGGCTCCTCGGCGGGACCGGGGTGCTCAGGTGTCCGGAGACATGCGGGTGCCGTTGGGACAGTGGAGGGGGGCAAGAAGTGCCTGTTACCCCCAGTTGCAGAGAGAAGTTGGCGACGGGCCCGCGGGTGGGCGGAGGGCAGGTGAGGAGCTCGTCTCCCGCAGGCGGGGAGGAGCAGCTGCGGGCAAACTCAGCTCGGGCGGAGTGGGCGCTCGCAGCCTGCCAGGTCGTCCTTCCGGCGGCCGAACTTCCCACGGCCGCGGCCGGGCGAGCGGCGCCCCACGGGCTCAGCTGCACCCGGAGCTCCGGCTCCCGCGCCGCGCCCCCGCCGCTGCCGGGACCTGGCGGCCGAGCGCGAGCCGCCGCCGCCTGCGCCCGCCGCCGCTGCTCCGGGAAGATGAATCCGGTCTGCACATCAGCACATCTGAACTGAAAGGGGAGACCGAGGAAGGGGGTGGGGGGCAGGCATGTCTACGCCTCGAGACCTTAAAAGCCTGCTGAAGCACTGACTGCGAGGAGAGCCGAAGTATGAGGATTGGGGGATGCAATGTTTGCCTTTCCGCCCCCCCCCCCCCCCCCCCCCCCCAGGCTGTCTTTTTACCCTCTTCCTAACTTGAAAAAAAAAAAAAATCTTCGCCGCATCTAACCCAATCACTTGCATCCTGCTTACTTATTCATACAATCAGGGTCAGGATCCGGGCCACAGCCTCCTCTGTGACTTCTTTTGATAGCCTTATACAAACAAACAGACACGAGCGCGCTGAATATTCCATTTCTATTTTACCGGAGATAAAAAAAAAAATGTATATAATATGTATCTGCGTCCGCGAACAGCAATTAATAGATGATGTCCGTGTCAGTCTTGAGAGTCAGACCGGGGAGTGGTGCGCGGGATCATAACTTAGCTCCACATCTCTGCTTCCCCTCCCCCAAATAAACAGCCAGTGTGTTTCTTTCCTTCGCTGCCCATTAACTTGAGCCCAACCCAGGAATGGAGGAGAAGTGTCGGAGCCTTCGTGACTTAGGTAAGGAAACAGTTTAAAAGTCCTTTAAAAGCCCCCTAACCAAAAACTTTTGCTAAGAACCAAGATCCTCAAAACGACAATTAGAAGGGAGAGAAAAAACAACAACATTCAAAGTCAAGTTGCAGATTGCAGCCGCAGGAAACGTTAAGACCTCGCTGATGGGCTGGCGCTATGGCCCACGTGGGCGCAGGCAGGGAAGTTGGAAGGAATACTCGGGAAGCAAATTTTCCCTGACAGTTCTGGCGCCCATGCCCAGAGTTGCTCAGTATCCTTGGGCTTGAGCTGTTTTACACCGGAGAAGAGTGTGTAAAACCTGGCAGCAGGATCCGCGAGGTAAACCGCATGTCAGCCTAGCAGACGCAAGACAAACACAGGCTGTGGGAAATTGGGAAGAAAAAAAAAAAAAAAAATCAGAGGAAATCTCTGCAAAACCCCCGGTGTGAGCAACTCAGAGGTTTGCCCACATCTGCAAGTCGTTTCCAAAATAGGTGAGAAGTCCCCCAAATATCCAAGGGACTGGTGATTGGGAGCCTTTCCTTTTCCAACTAAATCTTGAACTGTCACTTTAGAGGGGACCTCTGAAAAACTCCCGTTGCCTTTACATGTTAACATTTAACTTTCCCAAGCTCCCATCAACATACAGGCTCAACTAAAGGGAAATGTGAAGGTAACTACACACACACACACACACGCCTTTGACAGGTAGACCAGATCTTTGGTTAGGGGATTTGACCAGGTTTTATGTTGGTTGAAGAAAAATTAGAGGCTAATCTTGAAGAAGTATCAAGTATTTCCAACTTAAACTAAAAATAAATGGATGGGAGGACTAGGCAGAACTGACTGGCAAGAGAAGCAGCCTCCCTTATGCAGATCTCAAATTCCAGCTCACAGAGCAGAGAGCAGGTTTGAAAAGAGCATGTTCAATGAGCTGGTGGAGGTATTTGGTTTTGAAAACTCTTGCTGAGTCATTCTCAAGTTCTTTTACCCATCCAAAAAAAAATTTTTGCATAATTAATAAAGGTGTTGCTCTAGTGCAGGGCTAAACAATGTATTCTGCTTAGTCCATGGGAAAGCCTAGAAAATCAGACTTTCCTTTAGAGATCCTTGCTCTTCAGCTGCTGACAGTGTCCCAACTCCCTGCCCCCCACCTTTTAAAATGCCCCTTGGTAATCCAAATGTCAGCAAACATCTCATCTCATTAGACCATTTGATCATATGTAAATTTGCAAGACTTTGTACCTGGAGTTTGCCTAAACACCACTTACTTTAAGGAATAAAGATGTCTCATTCTTCGGTCCTGAAAAAAAAAAAAAAAGTATCATATAGGGACATCTGCCTCATTATATAATGATTCCTATTATGTTTTCCTTAAAGAATTTATTATTGCTTAGTTTTATAATTTTATAAATTTGCAATCCAGAGTTAGAACATAGTAGAACCTCAAATTGAAATATAGAAATGTTTCTTTATACCTAAAATATTTGTAGAGAATACTTATTTACATCACAGGCCTTTATTAAATCCAAGTTTATAATATTAAAATACACACTTTAAACTTAATTTATTTCTAGAGTTGCCATGATTGCAAACTAAAAATAGTTTGCCCTGTCCATGGAAAAACATGAATTTACAAGAATTTGCAGGAAAATATAAAAACAAGAATGTGTGCATGAGAAGGGAGTTGAGTGTTTGCAGCCACATACATGTATATCCTGTGAACCCAATCTCCTCAGGAAGATAAGAAGAGGAGATGGATTCCTTTAGTAAGACATGCACTGAAGTCACCTTGGCGTCCAGCTGGCAACTGCCCTTGACCAGCATGGCCACCTGCAGCAGGACCCCATCAGCCCCCAGCAATCCTCTAGAATAAAGCCGCCCAAGATAGCTGAAGCAAGAGGCTCCTTCTATGCCAATTGGTATACCCCGTTTGCTATCACAGTGATTAAAATAAATTTGCCTTGTAGGCAATGTCATTTAGAAATGTCTATTTTCTAATGTAGTCAATTGTGAAGAGCTAGTTGTGATTGTTTCCTGTTATGAAACCAAGGAATGCATGAATATATTCCCCTTAAGTCCCTGGTTTAAAATAATAATTCAAACATGTACAAAGTAAAAATGTTTCCCTCTCTCCCTTGATCTCAGCCCTCTCCTCTGAAGTGAACCCTGTTAACCTGTTAACCAAAGAGTGTATGTAGATGGACTGCTATGAAATTCTTATCTGCAGATCAAAACCAGCAAATATTGGCAATTTCATATGGTTCAATCGATTACTTTCAGGCTTTATTTTAAAACCCTGCTTTGGATTCATTAATACTGTTGTGTTTTTTAAATTACTCTATATGCATCTCAATAAATACTTTTAAGTGAATAAGCCTTTGACTCCCACGTTTTCTTTCCTTAAAATGTTATATTCTACGATTTTTATATCACAGTATTTCATGCATCACCACTGCAGTAAGCTCCCAACCCTTGAAAATTAGGATGATACTACATTCAGTCAAAACCTGGGCTTATTGCTGTTTCCTAGTAATGAATATAGTGTCAGAGACAGAATGAAAAAGTGAACAGAAAGCAATATTTGCTTCACAACAGAAGTGCTAAAGAAGGTGTTTATTTGTTTCTCCTCAGGAAAAGAAAAAAAAAATAACCACCTTCGTCCGGCAGTTGACACTGGTGTGGATGGGGGCAATGATCCGAGTCTTTGGTTATTCCTTGGTACTTGGTATTGGCTGTGCCTCCCTCGTCTCTAGCATGCCCGGGCTCTGGGCACGGTGGCACCCGTTGTTTCTTACAGCTGTCAGTGACTCCAGACCTCTCACCGGTCCTTCTCACCCCATTCTGATGTGACCCTCTGCATAACACTTTATTTTACCATCCTTTGTCTTAGGCTCTTCTCAGCCCTGAGCATTTCTACACCTCTCTCACATGCAAATCTTACTTTTCATATTTTCTTGCAAATGCTTGCAAAGTTAGGTTTTTACATGGACAGGGCAAGAATAGCATCTCTTAATTTTAGTTCAGTGTCCCAAAGTATGATACTTCAACCACTGATGGTACATGCGATGATTTTTAGCTAACAGTGATAAACTTAAAAAAAGGTGTTAATGGTTACATATATGTATATATGTACATGTGTACATGTGTATATATGTGTATATATGTATTAGAAAAAATTAATTATTAACATATTTGCAATTGCATATGTATATATATATTTCTTATAATGATGCTTAGATTAAATATGTTAGTTGCTTTATGATGTCAAGTCAACAGTAACAGTGGCACATGAAGGTTAATGGATGCTTGATCACCACTATCTAATTCAATCCCTATGTCCCCCTACCCTACATTGTCTGTGAAAAACAATCTTTTTGCACCTTTCATCACACCTGGACCACAGTCGATTCCTTCTTTTACTTGCTTATCCCCCATTCTCATTGTCAGCCCCCAAATCAGAAAGGCTATGTTTGGACACAGAAATTGCATGTGTCTACTCTTAGCACTTTGGGCTTCTTTGCTTGTTTAGGCATTACTTGATACATAAGTCTCAAGAAGAGCCACTGACTTTTTTGTTCAGAAACCACGTGTTATTGCCAAACAACTTCTGGAAATAGATCCTCCCTTCCCCCAACTGATGGACGGAGTATGACGTAAACTGCACCAGTGACCTGGACATTCCTGAGCACCTAACCAGGCACCTTATATGGACTATACATTGAACCACCAATCAGCACCTGCCAAATACCCTAAGCCCTTGATTCCTAATTACCTAAGTGCCTAATCATGTGCCTTATATGAAACCACCAATCAGCGCGGGCCGAGTACCCTAAGCCACATCCCTTCCCATTCCTCCCCTCAGAAGGCGGGTTCCCTCTGTACGTGTTGCTCTTCTCCCCCCTTGGGGGGAGCCCAGCAGGGTCCTTCTCCTCTAATAAAGCCTGTAGTCCTGGTTTTCAGCCCTCTGTCTCATCTTTCATTAATCATTGTATCCTTTATTCAGACATCAGCTTTACCAAAGGAAAACTGGGGGAAAACAGAGGAAGAAGAAGGGGTCATCCCACTTCCCATCTGGTGTTACTCATAGGTTTGGATCCACTAGTAGTTTCAATTGTGTAACCTCTACACCTCTACTGAATCCTCACTGTCGTCCCCTGGACACCTAGCTGGGGAGGCACAGGAGTACGGAGCTTGGACATATCCCTCAGCCTGCATTCCAGCTCTCTGCTCACTAGCTTGGTCACTTCCATCCCACATTTTTAACCTCCTGTGTCCTCACTTTCCTCATCCATAAAACAGGGATAATCTGAGGAGTAATGCTATTTTATAAGGATTCAATTAATTACTATATGGGATGCACTTTCAGCACTGAGGGTATAGTGAACTTTTGGTACGTGTTTGCTATTATCATCTTTACTAAGTTAAAAAAATCAAACTTTTTCCAGGCCCTCTAAGTACATTATTTGGAAAGAGACTTCTCCCCTTTCAGTTTGACCTAAATGGCATAACTCTAAGACACAGTAGCACATTGGAAGGTATGCAGGAGAGAGGAAGTAGACAAATTGGTTAAGATCATAGGCTTCACCAACAGAAAACACATAATTTTAAGTCCCATTTTGCCATTTAGTAGTTATTTTGCCTTGGGCAAATTATGACCCTTACTTCACTTTTGATTTTTGAAACAAATTAAATACTAAATAGGGTTGAATTGAGAATTAAGTAAGATTGTGCATGTAATGTACTTCTAGTCAGGTGTAAGCACATTAAAAAGGTGGTGATTATTAACTGACATTTTCCTAGTGATCTGTGAGAAAAACCTGTTCGTTGTGGACTACCAGGCAAGAAATTTAGCTTACATACACACATGTACACACACACACACACACTCACACACACACACACACATACACACCTGGTTACAAATTAAATTAAATAGCTAGAAAAGTTTTAGTTAAAAATTCTACTAATACAAAACCTACCAAACTGAAATAAAGATTAGGTGACATCACTTTTGTTGCTTATAAATTCCCCAACAATATACTTCTGTGACTAAAATTTAGTATGTCTCTTATCCAGCCATTTTCTGTTCCCTTAATTTAGCTAATTTGGTGCTGTGTCCTTCCCCCCCGCCCCCAATATTATGAGCATAAGGTAGGTCTCCCAGTTTTTCCTATGCAATTTCCCTAGCAAATGAAATTTGTACTTTATTTCATTCTGCTTAACTCATGAAAATTAAAAATAGCCACTGAAGCCTTCGATAAACATACTATATACTTCCCATGCAATGAGAATAACTTAATTTAAAAATAAATAATGAAGTAGTAAGCAGTTTCTTGTGAAAAAGAAATACCCATGCTCCATAAGACCCATTATCCAGGTCAACCACTTTTCTGATCTTATGCTAGTTTGAAGATAGGGAATAAGAGTTGGAATGAGTGAGTCATTCGTGAACATTTACTGTCACCTCATAATCTTTGACCCTCCACTGGCTCCTGCAGCTGACCACTCTTGGGGCCCTGCTGTTCTGATAATCTTTCTGACAAGGACTGTGCAATGGAGAACTGCATGTCTGATGGTGACCAAGGGCCTCTAGTCCCAGCTAAAGCCCATTCTCCCTTCAAGCATCTGGTCACGCCTCACTCTGCATTGTATCCTTTTGTGTTCCTCAAATTATATTCTAGATAGATAAATTATATTCTAGATAAATTATATTCTACTCTGCCTTGCATTCAAGTCATTGATGTAATCAAGGTCACATCTTTTTCATGCCCATCTTTTCCATGATGGTCTTTTCTGTGCATGAATCCCACAAAAGACTTTGTGCGTATTGGTGCAAATAACTTCTTTTATTGACAAAAATAAAATTCAGTCTATTTCATCAATCCAAAAAATATTCTAATCACAAGAAATATTTAATGCTAGGATATGAAGAAAAATTAATTTTAAAAATCTATACATTTACTATAAAAGCAAGGTTTGGGATCAAAGAACATCTTTGTTTTTTGCTTGGAGTTTTTAAAATCACAGCTTACATTCAATATTGTTTTGTGTTAGTTTCAGTTCAGCACAGTGGTAAGACAATCACAAACTTCACAAAGTGTTCCCATCAATATTTCCAGTACCCACCTGGCACCATGAATACATATTACAATATCATTGGCTATATTCCCTGTGCTATACTTTACATCCCCATGACTATTTTGTAACTACTAATTTGTACTTCTTTTTTGTTGTTGTTAATCCTCACCCAAGGATATTTTTCTATTGATTTTGAGAAAGAGTGGGATGGAGTGGGAGAAAGAGAGAGAAACATTGATGTGAGACACATGGACTGGTCTCTTGCACACCCCTGACCAGGGCCAAGGATTGAGCCTGCAACTGAGGTATGTGCCTTTAACTACAATGGAACCCAGGACCCTTCAGTCCTCCGGCCAATGCTCTATCCACTGAGCCAAACTGCCTAGGGCCCAATTTGTACTTTGCATTCCCTTTACCTTTTCACCCATCTCCCCACCCCACTCCCCTCTGGCAAATCATCAATCTGTTCTCTGTATCTATGAGTCAGACAATGTCTTTGCGTCATTGTTGCTCTACTTGTTAGTTATCTTTGAACACTAATTCTTTCTTAGCACATTTTTTCTTTCTCACCTTTAAAATAAAATGCTTACTCAGATGGTTATTTTGCAACGCAAACACATCAGCAGTATACATCACTTAGCATGGAGCCTGGCATTTAACAGGGGCTCAGAGGCTATGAAGTATTGTCTCTTCTGGTGCTCACAGACACAGTCCTGAGAACACCAACAATCAAATCAGAGAATCTGAAAGGAAAGCTCATAAATAGTTATAAATTATAAGTATTTATAAAATGGTTGGGAAATACAAAATTATTTCTTCACAGTTAAAAAGAGACTAGCTATAAGGGAAGACTGGAGGAGAATGCTTATATCCATAACAGAACTCTTCTACTTCCCAGTTTCATCGCTCTGTCCTCTACCTGTAAACAATTAATTTACCTCCTCAAAATAATTTCTGATCACCTGGAACTAATACAAAATAATATTGAATGTGGACTGTCATTGAAAAAAGTTTTAAATGAATGGTAAAAATAAAATAAATGTCTGACAGCTGGATTTATCAAAGCAAATGTCTTTCAGTAATCAGTACATAAAAACACAATGTGCTGAGACAAGTTAAATTGTAAAAGCTGACATTACCTACTAACTTCTTGATTAAGTTGTTGAGTAATTGGTTGGCATATATTTAAAACTTGTGTGTCTTTCGTTTTTATGATGCATTGTAAAACCACCAAGTGATTTTATAACTTATTTAACTCTATTTATAATATACAGCTGCACTTGAACACTAGTTTTTCTGTGAGTATTTCTAAACTCTCTATTATGCTCTGACTCTGGTTCTGGGGCCAGGCCAAATTCATTTTGTAAGCTGCACTGGGCTTTCAGGTGGCCATAATTAATGACCTTGGCCTTCATCTTCAGGTATTATAACTCACTTTGGGTCACTTTCCCAGCCACTAAAGCAATAGTTTTGCACTATAAAACCCATCTCCAATCAATATGAACCATCTGATACACACACACACATATAAATATATATATATATATATATATAGCTTTTGATCTTCAAAGCACTCTCACAACATTAACTAATGGTCCCTAAAATAGGTGAACATGGTTTGTTTGAGGCTAGCAACACAAACTCTAAAAATCTGAGATGCTGAATTCAAAGGAGACAATTTCCTTCATGTCTTTCCTCTTCCTCACCTCCTGGGGAAAGCTTTCATTCAGATTTGCTCTGTGTCTGACAACCCAAAAAAAAAAAAATCTTGTCAACAGAGCAGAGCACAGCTGGCCCAGGGATGTCAGCTGTCTGAACAGTGGATTCCCGTTGTCTCACAGGTCAGTGGAGCACTGGAACATGCACATGGCTTTGCCAGGGTACACGGGAGAGTTGGGTTATCAAAAGCTAATGATTCCCACAAGGCTTTGAAAGCACCCCTCATCCTCAATTATCTTGCTATTTCAGATGAAAATGGGTGTGGTATTTTAATTTTTTGTAGTGGGAAAGTGCTGACATTTTTGGATCATTTCCTCCATTTTCTATGTTAGTTAGCATGTACTTGATAGAAGGTAATACCAGTGCCTTCCAAAGTATTCCCACTCCTCTAAAAACACCACCATCTGTGAGTTGAGGTCATAGTTTATTGTAAGGCTATGCTTAGTGTTTCATTCTTCACTAGTAAGCATTGTGGTGTTACAGAGTTGGAGAAGGTTGCTATCTATTTTTTCTCTCTCTCCCTGATCTTAGGATTTTTTAAAAGTGTGCTCACTTATATGGGTTCCAACATCAACATAATTATAATTAAATCCTATTGCTAGAACAATTTATAAGTTCAGCCCCCTTTTAAAATAAAACACTTTAATAATTTCCAAAAGAAATAACAAAAGGTTTATACATTTCTAGATAGCCTGTATAAATAAATTGGTCCTCCTTTGTTTTCTTGCTCTATAATAACAGTTGCTATGAGAAATTAAAATTGTCATGTGTTTGGCTTTAAAATCAGTGCAAACTTTATGGCTTACACTTTTGGAATCATCGGCCCACGTGCAGAGAACCTAGCTGCTCTTAATTATTAGTAAAACAGTAAAGTAATTAGTAGAGCAATTAATTCAGAATGCAGTGGAACATTTTATTAGCCATTTTAATTCTAATAACCCAGTATATAAATGCCTCCATTCACAGGACATGATCTCAAAGGATAAACAAAGTTATGAAATAAAAAGCATTGCATAAAATAGAATATGTGCCAGTAAATGACCTTAATTACACAAAAAGCATAATATCAGAGAAAACCAGTTACTAGTTTGTACTCTTCCTGCCTCTAAAAATTAACTGGCTCCTATTACCAAATTGATATTTACCAATCTGACCTAAGTTTCATTATTTTTAATGAAGAATTTCCCAAAATAATATACATCAAAGTAAGTAATGTAATGATGATTTTTTTATTTAGCTCAATAGAACTTTTTTTTTTAATTTTAGAGAGAGAGGAAGGGAGAGGGATAGAGAGAAAGAAACATGGATGAAAGAGAGAGAGAAACATTGATCATCTGCCTCTTACATAACCCCTACTGGGGATTGAGGCCAAAACCTGGGCATATGCCCTGACCAGGAATCGAACCAATGGCCTCTTGGTTCATGGGTTGACACTCAACCACTAAGTCACACCAGCCTGGCTGTAGAACTTATTTTATTGCAAAATTAGTTGATGCTTCTTTTAAATGTCAAGTACTATAGGCTGAAATGATGTCTACCTTTTTGATCTGTAAGATTTCCTATGCTGTTTAGAATTTCTATCAAAGATGAAATCTGTTTTTCCTCAATTGTTACAATATATTTTCCTGTAATATTAGTGCTTTGGCCATGTCACTCATTTCAGAGTAAGTTTTCAGAATGATTTCTCCATATAAAAGATTTCTGAAGCTAATACAATGTTGTATGTCAACTGTAATTGAAAAAGAAAAAATATTCTAAAAAATAAAAATAAAAGTTCTCCTTAAGAGTTACAATTGTTACTTTTGTACTACAATGTGAGAGATTTTTGTTTCACTAATGTTCCAATAGTTAATATGATGGGCAAAAATCAAAAGCATGAGCTCGACATCAAAGCTTAAATATTGAAAATACTACATGTGAGGAAAGTTGAAAATTAAAGTTACCAAATAAATATTTGCTTATGGAAGCTACTAAGATGTATTAAGAAAATGACAGGACAATATTACCTACACTTTTAGCAATATGATTAAAACTCTTAAAGAAATATTGATTTTGTAAGGGTTGAACTTATAGCAATGATTGTGATAATAATTAAATATCTCTAACACTTCATAAAAGAGAGGAAATCTTATAATAATCTAAATAATCAGAAAACCTTGACTGTATTGAAGCATTTGCTCTGGAGAATGTTATACTAACCTTCAGATCCTGTTTTCCTACTAGTTCTTGATAGGCCACATAGTGTTGAAACCATTAGTTTCAAAGACAGAAACAGTGCAGGAGTCAGGCACTAATTGGCCTCACTGTGTTTCAGAGCATGGGGTTCTAATGGGAGTGCCGCCTGAGGCATTACTGAGACTATACCAGGAGGATGCTTTATGCAGATAACTTTGGCAATTGCATCCCTGTGGCTGGTCAGTTTTTTGACATCCTGCAACCTCTAGTGAGAACCAGAAGGTGTCAGCCAACATGAAGTTCCTTGCCCTGTGTGAATCTCTATAGGAACTGCAGATAAAGAAATAAACCTTAGCAAGGCTCATAGAGTACTTTTTCATTATTCAGATCATAGCATTTATTCAGGTTTGAGAGGGTGAAAATATTTAAACATATTCAGGGGTGGGCAAAAGTAGGTTTACTGCTCCATCATGACATTCTTTTGAGTTAATAAAGCTTTATAATAATCATAACCTGAATGTCTTTTTTCCATATGAACAACTATAAACCTTCTTATGCCCACCCCGGTATACCTTTAGAAAACGTTCCTCAAATTTTCTAGAAATTTTATTACAGTCAGAGTACTTTAAGTTACTAAAAAAAAAAAAAAAAAAGAAAAGAAAAGAAAACAAATATGCATATGAATGTAAGGAAAAACAGTGAAAAGTCCAATAATAATATAAGCTGAGTATCAGAGGAAAATGAAAGTAATGTGCTTCTTCCTTATATCACAACTAGAGGCCTGGTGCACAAAATTCCTGCACTGGGGGTAGGAATGGGGTGGTCCCTCAGTCCAGGACTCCTCGGGGGATGTCCGATTGCCAGTTTAGGCCCGCTCCCCATGGGCAGTTGGACATCCCTCTCACAGTCCAAGACTCCTCACTCCTTACTACCTGTCTGCTCGCTGCTCCTTACCACTCAGCTCACTGTGAGCCTGGCTTCTGGCTGAGCCTTGCTCCCCTTGTGAGAGCACACTGACCACCAGGGTGCAGCTCCTACATTGAGCGTCTGCCCCCTGGTGGTCAGTGCGCACCATAGCGACCAGTTGTTTTGGTCTTTCCACACTAACAGTCGCTTAGGCTTTTATTATATAGGCCTGATGCATGAAATTTGTGCATGGGAAGGGTTCCTAGGCTTAGCCAGCAACCAGTTCCTAGGCTTAGCCAGCAATCAGGGCCGATCTGTGGAGCAACCAGTGGGGCAATCGGGGAGTCCCTGATGGCACCTGCTTTGGCCAGCCAGGCGCTGCCCAATCGCCTCCCAACCAGCAGGGCGAAGGGGGGGTGGTGCTGGCTTGCTCCCCCACCAGCTCTGTCCCCTGCCACTGCCTGCTCACCAGCCGGCCCTGCCCCCTGCCGCCGCCAGTCGTATCCCTCTGCAGGGCAACCGGTGGGACCAGTGGGGCAATTAGGGGGCCCCTGCTAATACCCGCCGTGGTTGGCCTGTGGCCTGCAGGCTGGGGCAGCTCCTGCTTTGAGCATCTGCCCCCTAGTGGTCAGTGTGCATCATAGCAACTGGTCGTTCCACCAGTTGTTCCGCCATTCAGTAGATTTGCATATTAGGCTTTTATTATATAGGATAATTAAAAGTAGACATTTACTTGACAATTGCTTTTTAGCAAACATTTTTGCAAATTATATCCTCAAATTTTAGAACAATGTAATTATACTATATTTTGATTAATCCTATAAAACATATTATTATTCCATGAAATTAAGATATTAAATAATTAAGTGCACTTCAATGCAAAACATAGCTGCATAAATAAGTATGTAAGATATGTATGAGAATATCTTAGGCTTAACTCTGAAAGCACATAATTCCAGGCATGCTGCTTATACTGAAAAGTTTAGTTGTAATAACTATAACTTTTACAATTATGCCTAATTATTTGAAGACAATATGTATTTACTAGAGGCCTGGTGCATAAAATTTGTGCACAGTGGGGGAGGGTTCCTCAGCCCGACCTGCACCCTCTCCAATCCGGGACCCCTCGGGGGATGTCCAACTGCCAATTTAGGCCTGTGTAAACCAGCAGTTGGACATCCCTCTCATAATTTGGAACTGCTGGCTCCTAACTATTCATCTGCCTGCTGGCCTGATCACCCCTAAACACTCTCCCCGATGGCCTGATCACCCCTAAACGCTCTTCCCCGCTGGCCTGATTACCCCTAACTGCCTCTGCCTCGGCCCCCATCACCATGGCTTTGTCCGGAAGATCGTCTGGAAAACATCCAGTCTATCTGGTCTAATTAGCATATTACCCTTTTATTAGTATAGATTAACAGTATAATATGAGCATAGCAAGATGCATCACCCTGACTGTACAATCTAATAAGGTAAAAAGCAAGTAGAACTTGATACACTATCATAACTTACATGACAAACAAATGAAACATTATAGATGTTCTATGAAAAATGATCATTTTTCACTTTAGGAAAAAGGAAAGAATTTTATAGGGGTGTTGTTCTTAATAGAGAATATGGGGGAGAATGAAAGAGGAATCAAGCACCTGTTTGTCTTGGCCTTGTTTTAGTCTTTACTTAACCTATTATATAAAACTGGAAAATGTTCTCTCTTCATATCTTACCTTGGGTAATAATCTTATATTTCTTCCCAAATTTCACATGTATTTTATAACTTTCTGTATTTTAATCTTTCTATTATTAATAATAGTAAACATATTAATGCATTTGGTATAAATAATACACATTTAAAATGTGTTTTACACTTAAACACTTATCTAGTTTTTTAATGTTTCAAAGTTGCAGTTGCTATGGGAATTATAAAATTTATATGCACTTAGAAAAACTGGAATACTTCATACCTCTTCAGTGCTATAATATTTGAGGATGTCCCAAGAAATGTAAGTTCAATCAAAAATTCTTTCTGAAAAAAGAAAAGTAAGATTCCTTGACCAAAGAAACATATTCTTGGAGATATATTTTATATACAATATATTTTTATTTTATATATATATATATATATATATATACACACACACATATATATATATGTGTGTGTGTGTATATATATATATATATATATATATATATATGCCAAAGTAAATAAATAAATGTATTTAATTTAATTGAACCTCAAACTATTTTTTGACAGACTCTTAAAACTTTTTATCTAGGGTCATTTTTTAAAAATATGTCTACACATACTTATGCACAACAATATTCTATTCTCACACATATAATGTAATAGATATAATGTTGAATTATGATTATATAACTAACTAAATTAGATATGTATATAGTTATTAGTTCAAATGTAATATTTCTGAGATTTGAATGTGAGGGTGATTCTCATTATGTCCTAAAGATTTCATTGGATAAACTCTATCCATATAATGAAAAATACCACACAACATATGGAATCTCACTTGTAGCTGGCAGAGATACCTTTGAAAGGAAAAAATAAATCAGAAATGTATTCCATGCCTCTCCAGAAAGTGAATTCTTATGAACCAACTGGGATTATTTTCTTTTGTAAAAGTGAAATAAGGATGCAGCTGAAAGATACTACTTAGAGAATGCCACTAGGTGCAATGGATTGCCAACATGAATATTTAGAAGGAAACTATGAGAAAGGTACACAGTCCTTACAGATCAAAAATCCAAACCAAAAATTTTCCTACCATTATTCCTTTAAATACAGTTAGTTTTTGATGCATATTAATGAAAGCCATTCTATGATGCATAAGTACTTAGAAGGTCAAGGGGATAGTCATCTAAAGATAAATGGTAGGTTGGTGGGTGGGAAGTGATCAACCAAAGAACTTGTATGCATATATGCATAACCCATGGACACAGACAATAAGGGTGGTGAAGGCCTGGGGCAGGGGAGGTAGAGGGGGCAGGCTAGAAGCAGTCAATGGGGGGAGGAGGGGGGAAGGGGACATATGTAATACTTTCAACAATAAAGATTTAAAAAATAAAAAATAAATTTAAAAAAAGAATATATTCCTAGCACAATTCAATAAGAATAAAAGTATGTAGTAAAATTAATGGAAGAAAATATGATCATTATTCAAACTCATGTTATATATGATCTTTTCATAAGATATTATCATGTTACTATTCTATCAGCAGTAAATGAGAATGTGTATTCTCACCATATACCTGCTCAATAGTGAGTATAGTCTACTTTTAATCTTTGACAATTTTAATGTGCAAAATGTGCAAAATTTAAAATTTATTAAATTAATTACTAATGATGTTGAACAATTTCTTCTTATATTTGTTAAACATTTGTATTAGCTTTCTTGGGAATAAACTTTAATAATCCTTGCCTAGTTTTCAATTTAATTTTTTTAGATTTTTCTTATAGTTTTTTTTCATAATCATTGTAAATATTTTTCTCGTTCGTCATTGTCTTTTTAAATTCGTGTGACATATTTTTGACTCACATAAATTTCTACTTAATTCAACCACTCTTTGTGATTTTATTTTAGTTTATTTTTTCTTAATTCATAAAGATCAGATGATATATGCAATTTACTTTCTGTATTTTTATAAATTTTTAATAAAATGGAAAATCAATTTTTCTAATACCATTTTATTGACTAATTCTTTTGTGATATTATAGTCTACTGATAAATTATAAATTCTGCTTTTTAAAGTATCTGTCTAGATAATACTAATTATTTTTGCTTCATATTGTACACATTTAATATGGCATATAGTATATATTATGGAATATACATCTTATTAGGCATATAATTATTTGCTAGTACTATTCTCTTATTAGTATTCTTGTTCAAATTGCTCTTAACTAGTATTGCCCATTAGCACCTGTGATCGTTAATTTTATTGACTGGGCCATAGATGCTCAGATATTGGGATAAACACTATTCGGACTTGTTTGTGAGGGTATTTCTGAATGAGATTAACATTTAATTTAAAGTGGTAGGTTGAGTAAAGCAGATTGTCTTACCCAAGACAAATATATATTGGTTGTTTCTCTGGAAACCCCTAATACAACTTCTAACAAGTTTAAGAAAATAAAACTCCAATGAAGATTTTTTTGAAACTATATAAAATTTACAAATTAATAAGGAGATAAAAGACATCTATTTATGTTTTTATTTAGTAACATGTTACTTATATTCATTTAAATCAGCTTTGTGTTTCAGTAAAATTTATACTTTTTCTCCACCAAGTTACTGAACTTTCATTTTTGAAGTTATTCTTAGGTACATTTTATTGCAAATAAATGGGTTGTTTTCTATCACAATAGCTGGTAGGATTTTGAGCTTTTAACTGGAATCAGTATACTCTATTCATTATGGTAAAAGCCTGATTTCTTCTCATGACCCCTAGGCACTCAAATACTTGTTTAATAAAGGAGATGGCTTTTGCCTTCCTTTGGTTAATGCTCATTAAAGAGGCTAGAGAGTTTTGCTTACTAAAAAAGTATTCATTGGACCAAGGGCACATCAGGCTTTAATTTGAGAGGAATAGTTCCTTTATAACATGTAGTTGAAGAGCCCAAGGAGAAAACACTTATCAAGGGCATGCTTCTTCCTGGCCTCTAGGAATATATTTGGGAGCACTCTTTCTTAGCTTTCCCAGAAAGAGGAAAATAACTCTCCTTCCTCGCTAGAAATGCTACTCAAATACAGGGGGAGGAAAATAAGCATGTTTGTTTGTTTTTCACTGTGAGTATCTTTCACACACGTCATCAGTTGACATCAGCAGATGGGTCCACCGCAATGGGGCTGGTAGGATAGGCTCCACCCTTGGCTATTAAAATAGTCAAATCATTTTGATTTGACACTAATAATAATGTTACAACAATAAAGTTTATTGAAAGGTCAATAAAGGAGTCTTTCATTATAAATTAAACATTCTTTTTAAATATAGCACATCAAACTCAAGTTGTCTTGTTTTTGCATATCAAGATAACTGGGGTTTTAAGTATTTGTACCAACCAATGATATATACACCAATTAAATTTGGATATTTGCATACATTCTCTGTAGGTGTCAGCATTGCTTTGTAATAATCCTATACATAGAACTGTGCTTTCATCATGTCATAGGATATAACCTTTATGTTTAATTCAGACTTAAATATCGGAAGAGCAAATCTAAGACTTTAAGACATTTGCAGACTATTCTTTATTTTTTAACATAACAAGTTGTGACCGAATGATTAAATTTCAGTTGGTAAAAAAATGTATGTTTATGTTTCTGCTGTTAGGCATAGATAAGTACTTTCAAGATTTGCATGGCATTCTCTTGGTTTAAAAGTAAGATGCTTTGAAAATTTTTGCCATAACATTCTTAGAACCTAATTCTATTTGGCATATTTAGAAATGATATTCCATTTTGCTGAGACACCAGGAAGTCTCAGTCATTGCAGCATTACTATGTAGATGCCATTGTTCCTAAACTTCCAGGGAAAAAGGTCTTAGATTAGACCTTTAGTATTGTAAAAATAGCTATAACTAAAAAAATACATAAAATTACGCAGCAGAAAATGGTACAGATTTTTTAATGGTTCTAGTTATGAGAATTAAGTCTAGAAAGCACTTATTTACAAAGGAGAGATGTATATAAAATTTACATTCACACTAAGAACATATCTAATCTTAGGACAACTTATCATTTTCTCTGTTTCAGAGATTTTATTAATACTTATTATACAGACAGTCCTCGGGTTACGTCGGACTCGACGTATGTCGTTTCGTGGTTACATCGCCATCTCCCATTTATTTATAAAAAAAAAAGTTCCGTCATTTTGACATATGTACATATGTGCTTTATGTTTTTTTATTATTTATTTACCACAAGTAAAGGTCAGGAATTTTTATCTGTCTTTTAAATTTTTTTTACTGTTTCACTTCATTGCTGCTGTGTATGTGCTCCATGTGAGTGATGTAGGTGCTTATGTAGGTGGGTTCCAACATACGACGAAAATCGTGTTACGTCGCGCTGTAGGAATGGATCTCCAACATAACCCGAGGACCTACTGTATTCAAGACTGGAGAATCAGAAGTTAGTAACCTGAAGTGGTGGAATCTGATGTAATAAATGTTCCAGGCATCTGAACTTGTACCCACAGCAGTCCTGCTATAGGCAGCTTCTGCCAGTAGGTACTTAATTTGTGGCTACACAACTCTCATTCTCTCCAGGATTGTGAATAACAGGGGTGTGTGAGAATTGTTATGGAGATGACAACACTTATAAGAGATTCAAACCGCTTAAATTATGTTCAAGTTTGTCATCACAAAACCAAGATTGCATGTGCTTATAATTGTAAATGACTATATATTGTAACTTGTAAATTACTATTATAATTGCAAGTGCTTCAGAGAAAAATCAGGGTCTTGGAAAGCATATAGCCAGGTCTAACTATTCAATGTGGAAGTCATTCCAAGAAAACAAAGAGATATAACAAACCTTTCTGTTCATTCAATTGCTTAATGGTACTCTAGTAACTAGCAAAATTACCAGCCTCCTTCTTTTTATATGTGATGGTGTGATAATATGTTAGTAAATACTATCCATTTTTTCTTCAGTAAATGGTGCCAAAATAATTTTATAATCTATTTTGCAGCTCATTTTTAGGTAGCTATTCTTTGGAACATCTGAAATAGGGCAGTTCAAGTGTGAATAAAATCAAGAGCAGTTTCTGTTTAAATACCACACAACATATGGAATCTCACTTGTAGCTGGCAGAGATAGCTTTGAAAGGAAAAAAATAAATCAGAAATGTATTCCATGCCTTTCCAGAAAGTGAATCCTATGAACCAACTGGGATTGTTTTCTCATGTAAAAGTGAAATAAGGATGCAGCTGAAAGATATTACTTAGAGAATGCCACTAGGTGCAGTGGATTGTCAACATGAAAACATTTAGAGGGAAACTGAGAAAGGTGCAGTCCTTACAGTTCAAAAATCTAACCCCAAAATTTTCCTACCATTATTTTTTTAAATACAGCTCATTTTTGATGCATATCAATGAAAGCCATTCTATGATACATAAGTACTTACAAGGTCAAGGGGATAGTCATCTAAAGATTAATGGCCAAATAACAACAAAATCGTTTTTGGTGGTTTGAATCACTGGGACAGAAGTATAGAATGTCAAAGCTGGAATGGACCTAGGGTACAGTCTAATCCAGTTCTTTCATTCTTATAGGTAAGAAAACTTAAACACAAAGGCTTAACCATTCACCCACAGTTGCTCAAGCCAGGTTTTCTCATTGTGATTTCAGTAATCTTTTCATTCATCCATGAAACCTAGAGATTGATATTGGACTTGGAGTATTTAAAGAGTCAGGTTGTGCCACTACATACAATTGGTTTAGCTTTAAAAAAAAACAACAACAAATTTATTCAAAGTAAATGTATGCATTTACTAAGTGTCCCAGATCAAATAAGCTAACTTTGAAAAATTTCACAATTTAGTAAAATACCACAATTTCACATAAAATCTGGTTTAAAAATTAAGGTGGAAAATTGGGGGAAATAATTAAATTTAGCCTGATCCTTTGTGCTTCTGTGTACTGTAATACCATTTTCAGCAGTTTTTCCCCTAAAATAATTCTCAGTATTATTAGTTGTGATGATTCCCATCTTAGACTAGATATTAATTATAACATCCTTCTACAACATGGAAACATTACAGAATTTTTGTGTGATGATTTATACATATATTTTATTGAAATCTCCACAAAGTTGTGCAGATAATTAAGACAAGAATTACATCCTAGGAATATTCCATTGATAGACCTATATTTATACAACCATTTTATATCATAGCTGCAATTCACAAGACTTGTTTCTAACACTTACTAGACCATATCATCATTCTCTGTTAAACACAACTTTTAAAGCGCTATGATTAAAACTTGGATGAAATTTTTCTTTCTTTTTTTCCCCCCTTTATTTTTTTTCCTTTTCTTTTTTTTTTTTTAAACTTGGATGAAATTCAATCACTTTTCCTCCTGGCAACAAATCTCAATGTTGACCAAATTTTGGAGGTTGTACTGGTTTAATTTTAGGTTGAGTCACAAATAGTTGGAAACTACTATTGATGTTCCATAGGGTGCACACTAATGAATATTCTATGATAATAAAATATTTTCTCTACCACAAATATATTCTTGGGGTGACCATGAATATTTCCCCCAGGCAGTCCAAGTTTATTCCTGCTGTTTCAGAATAATAATAGTATTCCTGTCACTCTCAAAAGTAGCTCAGCTAGGATGATTTATATGGTTACTATAGTGATGATGCAAACAAGAAAAATACAGCATTTACAGTCCTAGTGTCCAAAAAAAGAATTAAGATATAGAAGACACTCTGCTTTGAGTTTACTGTGTGAGTCTTAAGTAACTGCTATAATTTAAGATTAAATCTCTTGTCACCTCTGTCTAATATCCCCATGATTGTTCACAGTCACAATGAGGTTATTTTGAGGGTCAACACGTTATTTGTTCCACAAGACTTCAATTAGCCTTAGGAATCATTACATTGGATTGCAAGATGAATGCTGCTCATAATCTTTATCTTTTCTTTCTAAGAAGTTCTGATACTTTTCCAAAATTCTATATGCTATGGTTTTTGACTTTCCTTCATTACCTCAGAACACAAAACTGTTATGCTTTCTCCTTTTTTTCTTCTCATAAAAGAACATCTGAGGGAGTTCTGAGTTAAAAGAGCTTTCAAACATTGGCCAGAATCTTCAGACATTACAGTTGGCAGGAAGAACAGTAAAAATAGCTCGTTTACATTGGTCTCTGTGTCTGAAATATTTAAAAATTAGTAATATATTAATTTTTGCATCTCATAATACTTGAGCTTCTAATCTTGAATTATTCAACTTGTGGTTTAGAGATCAAAGTTGATAGTAAAGAACAATTTGCAGAGCCATATTGTTTTACTTATACAGGAGAACAAAGTGATATCTCTGTTGCTGCTGGATATTATATGAGTACTGATAATAATTATAATACTAATTTCCCAACTGAGCTCTGGCAAAAGGTCATAAACAAAGAATTCATTTTCCTATGAGCAGTCCAAAGACTCTTACACCTAGCATTCCCCTGGATTGCTACAGATTACTAACATCTTTGTGTGTGTGTGTGTGTGTGTGTGTGTGTGTGTGTACTTGATGTGTGGTATGTGTATATAGTTTGTGGCTTTATGTGGCTGTGTGCATGTGGGAAAGAGAGAGAAAGAAACACCAGCTTTTAACCAAATTCATATCTCTGACCATCTAACCACCATGGCAACTCACAGGGCTAGAAATGGCTTAAGAAAGGGGAAAAAGTTCCCTTCTGAACTGGAAGACACAAAGTTAATGACAGAAAATAGATCCAGATAAAGTGTTAAGGTAACATATAATAACATTCCTGGTATAATATATCCTTAGATAAAGAAAAAAGAATCTAAGTGCAAGTTTTCATATTGTTGAAGGAAATCCATGATTGAAACATGTTATTTGAGTGGCACCATGTTAACTTAACACAGGAGGCTCAATCAGAGTCCTATGTGATTTTTCAGGGTTCAACTGAAAACATAAAAAAAATTAAATTCTTTACAATTAATACTGTATGACAAACAAAATATCAACTCTTTATCAAGTCATAACAAATGTAATCAAGTAAATATTAGAGACCATATGTGTAAGTAAAAATGAGAGATGAAACGAGGAGATAAGTTTAGAGGACTTCATAGCTCAAAGAAATCATGTTGAAAGTCAGCCTCTCTAAGTTCAAAGAGGATAAATAAGAAGGTACAAACAAACAAACAAAATATGTCATTGAATGAGCTTGACATTACCTTCATTGTTTGGCCCAGAACTCATGGCATCATACACATGACCTGGCATCTTGCAAGTGTAGCCTTTTCTGAGATTTCTGTCTAATATTAGGCCTGCACCACTTGCATTATTCTTTAACTCTGGTCAGGCTTTTAAAGCTCTAAACTTAAATATGAAAATAAATACCTATATTAAAAAGTAAACTTCAATCTGGATAAGTGTCCAGATCAGGTAAAACACACACAAGAAAATCTTAGACAAGGTTATCATAGCACTATATAAGAGATTATTGAATAGGAGTTATGTAATTAAATTATTGATAAATCATTAATATCATTATTATATTTTTTAAAAATATTTTAAAAATACATACACACTTAGCCTTCTCTTGCAGCTCCCTGTGGTCTCCTTGGAAGCCAAAAAGTTCTGATAAAGTTGGGTGGAGTCAACGTTGGCCTTCATCTTAAGTTCCTGAGATTCACACAAGTGTAGCATCTCCATTTCCCGGGACTTGCCCCTTTCTGGTGTTGGAGCTGATATCCCTAACAGCGGGCCACAATCTCACCAGGCCACAGGGAGAAAGCCTGGCACCATATTTTCCTTCGCTGGGGCCTCTCAGGGACCCTAATACCGCCAACTCACCTGGAGTCCTTGAGGACAAGTCACGGATTAGCTCAGGAGAGCCAGATGCTTTGGACTGGGAGTTAAGAAGGTGACCCTGCTTCTGGAATTCTCCCCCAAGCAAAGTACTTCACACCTAAATTTTCTAGACAATTAGACAACCATTGTTGTATATATTCCATCTATTGGTATCAAACAACTCTGCTGCAAATAAAATGAATAGTACTCTTTTCTTAGAGGGCTGGAAAGAAAAGATCAGAAAGCTCCTTCTGATATTTCAGAGGTCAGAATTTTTCTCATATAAACCTTGGTTATACCAGTACTAATATGCATGACAACATCTATTATATTAAGTGTAAGGGCATATTACATTTATCTGTATACCAAAATAGTATTTATATGTGTACTTATATATTGAAAAAATTATGGCTCAGAATTTTTTGTAACTTAAGGGACTAATATAAGGAATACATGTCTTGTTTTAACTTAATAAGCATATTAAAATCTATTTTCCTCTATGTAAGAAAAAATATAAGAATTTTCAACAAGGTCGTTACTTCTTTTCTCTTCATTTTTAAATGTTTTTTAGTTCACTTTTGAAAGGTGAGGCCTCTTTAAATTACCCAACTTCCACATATATTCTCACTAAGAAAAAATTCTTTAATTAATAAAAGTATCAAATTCATCTTCATTATATATGAATTTTTGAATTTTTTAGATTATGGTAGAAATATATTGTTTTTGGTAATGCAAACTAATTATCTGTTGAAAAAATTGTTACTAATGATTGCTCTAAAACTGTCAAATTTGAAGCCAAGCACTTCTGATCTATTTAAAGATAAAGATAATGGCTATTTAATTATAAATGTGTCTGTGTGTTGTGTCAAATACACAGAGAGAGAGAGAGAGAGAGAGGAGAAGAAGAAAGGAGAAGTTTTGAAGTTTTGGAATAAGAGAAATACCTTCTTTTAAAAACTGTTCCTTTTTATTTGTATATGAGAAAATAGAAAAATTGTAAATTGATTTAAAAAATCATTTGGGATTTTTGAAAAATATAAGGAATTCCAATTATAAATTAATTAAAATTTTTCTGGCAAAAACTTTTCCTGAATGAGTCATTGCTAATTGGGATTTTTGAGTGTATATTATTTTGTTTATATTTTTATTTGCTTATTAAACTTTTGAGGGTCATCTTAAGGAACCACAGCCTGTAGAAAAGTGATTAATAATAATGTCATGTATTTGGTAGGCATGCAATGAACACTGACTGATGATGGTCAATCCACACCACATGATTCTAGGCTTTGGAATCTCACATTGAATTTGGTTGAATTGCTGAAAGAAGAATGTCAAGTATACCTTTTTTTGTTGTTGTTCTATTCACTTGTTAAACCTATATGATTTACAAGCCTTCCTGTAATAATAGCAAGCCTAACTTTTTTTCCATATAGGAAAGATTTTTTTGTGTGTGGTCTACGGAACACAGAACACGCAGATTCACGTGGCTAGTCATCTCTGCAGATTTGAAAGTGCATGTGCTCATGTGTGTGTGCTCATGTGTGTGTGCTCATGTTAGTGTGCATATAAGTGTGTGTATGTCAATTGCAAAAAGACTTGTCAAGAAGAGTTGCGTGATTGACACAGCGAAGACAACCAGGTATCCTTCAGGCAATTTTCACTAACTTTCCTATGGGTTTCTGAGTTATCAAGAGGATATGTTTATTCTGAGATCAATGGTTACATTTCGATGCAAAAAATATTTTGCAAGGCATACTGAATTCATGCCTTTTCTTTTTTTTCCTCAAGTAGTCAAAACCCACAAATGATTTAAGCTGAAGATAAAATCCTAGAGCATATTTGGACCTAGAAATAAAATCTTACTGCATATTTGACCCTGATTACTTGAAAATATTGAGTTTATCCTGTGAACACAGACAGTGATAAGGAACTGTTAATGAAGAAGGAGACCCAGGTCAGTTCAGAAAAGATGAATCAAAGGTGTCAGAGTTTGACACTTGGCAAATCTTATGGACCAGTGATGTCACCCCAACTCCACTCTAATATTATAGAGGACTGATCAGTATTGCAATGGGAAAACTCTGTTTTGGTGTGTGTGTGTGTGTGTGTGTGTGTGTGTGTGTGTGTGTGTGTGTGTGTGTGTGTGTATGTGTGTATTTAACAAATGTGATTGGAGGCGTAAAGCCCAAATGGAGGTGATACCACAGAGTACGATATCCTGATGTTATTAGAAAGAAAAACAATTAATTTAAAATTATTTTTATCTTAGTATCTACAGCAAAATGTCAAGTTTTAGCAAATATTAAATGTCACTTCTCTGAACCCACAATCTTGTATGTTACTCGTCTGACCAGGATTAGTGATATGAATTAATTGTTTTACGTAATGATTTGACAAGTACTTCTGTCTTATAACTTAAAGAATAAATACACATTGTTTAAATATTTCTTTTATTAAAATAAAAATGTTAAGTAATAGTATCAGTAGTTCATACAGAGTATATCTTATCCTATATAATAAAGAGCTAATATGCTAATGGTCATGATGCCCTCATGCCGTAACGACCGATCAATAGGAGGCTGCGTGCACAGCAGGCTTGCACGGGTGGGTGGGGCTGCATGTGCGGCGAGGTGTGGTGGGTGGGCGGAGACGTGATGCTGCATCCCTGCCCAGCGCCGGCTGGGGACATGATGCTGAGTTCCCACCCAGTGCTGGCCTGGCCGGGGATGTGATGCTGCATCCCCTGCTGGCGGGGCTTGACAAGGGTGGGCCGGCAGGGTCTGGGTCTTGCCTAATGGCAGTCGGACATCTCCCAAGGGGTCCTGGATTGTGAGAGGATGCATGCCAGGCTAAGGGATCCTGCCCGTGCATGAATTTTTTGCACCAGGCCTCTAGTTGATTGATAATAGGTCCTTTTTTTTTTTTTTTAAAGTACAAGCCATTTTCTTTTAGGTTGAAAGTATTGATCCTTTTAAAAAACAACAACAAAATCTACTGCTTCCTTTCAGTTTTATTCTTTATTGCTTTTCGTAAATGACCATCCCTAAGTTAGTAGTTCATATATCGATGTGCTATTTAGATTATATCCTATATAATAAAAGGCTAATATGCAAATAGACTGAACGTCAGAATGACTGGTCACTATGACATGCATTGACCCCAGGGGGCAGACGCTCAGTGCAGGAGCTGCCCCCTGGTGGTCAGTGTGTTCCCATAGGGGGAGTGCCACTCAGCCAGAAGCCCTGAGCTGGGCTCACAGCCGGCGAGTGCAGCTGCTGTAGTAGGAGTGTCTCCCGCCTCCACGGAAATGCTAAGGATGTCCGACTGCTGGCTTAGGCTGCTCCCCACCTAAGCCATCAGTCGGACATCACCCGAGGGCTCCCAGACTGCAAGAGGCACAGGCCGGGCTGAGGGACTCCCCTGAGTGCATGAATTTCATGCACTGGCCTCTACTGTGTATATAATCTGGGATTTTACCCAAAAAACATTCAATTAAAGTCATTGTAGGAGACAATTTGGAATTTCTAATAGTCCCCAAATATGAATGTAATTTTAATATATCCTTTCTTTTTATTGTGCTTATGTTTCAGAACTCTGGCTTAGAGGTAAGAAAGCAGAGGATAAAGAAGTATACTAGTAGAAAATTCTGTTGTGTGGGACTTCTAAATAAAGGCTTGTGTTTCTAAAGGACTCAAACATTGAAATCTAAGGTAAACTTACAGTTAGGTCCTTTTCCCCTGCATGTTCTTAAAATAGAACAAGTCATTTTTACCATTTTACAATCAAGCGAGAACGATAGCTTTCATATTCCAAAACGTCAAATTTGAAACTCCAGAGACAGGGCCTTTCTGTATGCAGGGTGAGAATAAATAAGGAAGCATAATTCTCAGACACTTACCTTAAAGGAGAGGAGTTTCTGGAGCATTTGGTTCCATCTGATCATTCTAGTGTCCCTGGAAAAGGGAAATCATCACAATGGTATATATCACAATTCCCCATATTTAATACTTTTACCTATTGGTATTATTGTTTCAATTTCACAGTTTTACGCACAAGACTATATCAAACTCTTGTAAGCCACATTCCCCTCTGCCACTCTATCTGAAACCATGTCTCCTTAATTTAGTGTCGGCAGCTTTTAGAGCTACAAGTTTGCTTGTATGTTTGCTCATGTTGCTACAGAAACACTGTTCCATACAGTTACATAACATGTTTCCCCCCAAGGACATATAATATCTTTGGGTTCTAATTCAAAATAATGCATCTACTGAAGTCCTACACTTAGTTGTAATATTCCCAATACGTATTTTTTTGCTGAGAGATATAATATTTCACCTGGTAATAGAAAATGTAAATATTTTTATACTAAGGACATAGCCTTCTCAAGTTTAAAAAAAAAAAAAGAAGGATCCCAGCCTACAGTGTCTGCCAGAGAGATATTGAGCGGTGCTCCCATCTATTACAAAGCCTGGGTAGAATTTCCTTTAACTTCTATAAATATTTCAGAGATCCTGAAAGCTAAAATATCACCAAGTCAGATGAGACTGTCATTTTTAGCCAAGTTAAAATTGACCACTCTTAATTATAGCCCTATTCCTCATTATGGAAATGACCTTAATAATCTTAATAATAATTAACAATAATAGCAGCTACCATTTACTGAGTGCTTAGGCACTATGCTACATCTCATTTAACCTATATGACACCAGCAATAAGTGGGTACTAAAAATTTCCCATGTTCGTTTTTCTTTTTCTTTCTTTTTTTCTTTCTTTTTCTTCTTCTTTTTTTTTTTTTTTTTTTTTTTTTTTGGTTAATCCTCATCCGAGGATATTTTTCCATTGATTTTTATGGAGAGTGGAAGAGAGAGGGAAAGACAGAGAGAACTGTTAATGTGAGAGAAAAACACATAAATTGGTTGCCTCCTGCACGTGCCCGGGGCTGAAAAGGAGTCTACAACCAAGGTATGTACCCTTGACCAGAATCGAACCCAGGACCCTTTGGTCCACAGGCCAACACTCTATCCACTGAGCCAAACTGGCAAGAGCAATTTTCCCACTTTCTACATAAGAAAACTGAGGTTTGCAGAGGTTGAGTAATAGCACGAGTCACATGGTTTTAAATGGTTGCGTCATGATCAAATCTTATCTATTCCAGAGCCTTCACTCTTTACTACTACCTTATACTTCTTATGTTCCTCATTGTAAGAAGGTTTTAAATTAATCTACAGCCCAAAATTGTTTTAAAAGTATCTGGGTAAGTGAGAGATTGTTGTCAGTATCTCTTAGGACCAGGCATGGAAGCTCAAGAGAAATCAAGCAAGTTATTATGATAAAATATAATTTAAAGTGGAGGGAGAAATTTCCATTTACAATGAAGTTGTTCCAGAAGGACCACCTTAAACCCCATTTGCTGATGCCATGAGTATTTGTGTGTATGTGTCTGTGTTTAGGCTACTCAGTGAACAACCAACCTCAGAAATTTGGCCCTCATCCATCCGGGGCTGCCAATAGAGACCTGGCCGGAAAATGAACGCCATTAGTTAGAGTGCAGAGTCAAACATGGCTTTATTCATAAGGCCAGACACAAGTCAGAAAACATCGTGATGTCTTTCACATTAAAGAAAAAGAATGCACAGAAGCTAGAATCTGATGCGTAGACAATTGTTTAAACTTCATTTACAAATGTTTCAAAACTGTCCATGTATGAAGGGAAGCATCACTCAAAAATAATATTTGTATAATACAAATAAATTAATATAAAATACAAGTAGATCCTTTTATTTTAATTAGCTGTAATCCACTGTAAATGAGAAAAGGGCCATAATTGGAGGCAGACAGGTATGCAGGAAGGGAGTCCAGTGGGGTATACACAATAGGACGGGCCATTCTGAGTAGACAAGAACTTGAGGTTGAAGCAAGGGAGCAAGGGTTTCTTTGGTAGTCAAGGTGGGAGCAGGGCAGAATAAAGGGATGGAAATACTAAATATTAATACTAAACCAGAAACTAATTATAAATACATCCGTTAAAGTTTTTATGTTTCTAAAGAATAAAATTTGGTTTTTTTGAAATAGCAAATGTCAGATTAAACACACACACACACACACACACACACACACACGCACACAATGGTGCCCATGCCTTGCTATTGTTCCCGGCATAGCACGATCTATTTGTTTTATAATCCAGGATAACCCGCTCCAGGTAAGGGAACATTAAGGATACAGAATGCCCAGAGGATAGCATGCACGCTGGTAGTGACACAAACATCATATTGCCCAGGAGTGGAGTTTATCCATAAAACAACATGTAGCTTCTATGAGAAAAAGTGGGATAGAGTCTGTGAATTGCTTGATTCTAACTGAGAAGGTGTTTGGTCCTGGTTCACAAGGAGGCAGGTGGTATATGAGATATGGAAGAGGGTAGGTATGTGTATCTAAGCAGTTCTGAGAGTATCAGAAATCAAGCCATGCCCAGCTGGCATGGCTCAGTGGTTGAGTGTCAACCTCTGAATCAGGAGGTTAACATTCCCACATGCCCAGTTTGTGGGCTTGATCTCTAGTGGGGGCATGCAGGAGGCAATCAATGAGTCTCTCTCACCATTAATGTTTCTATCTCTCTCTTCCTCTCCTTTACTCTCTGAAATCAATAAAATATTTTTTAAAAGGAAGTCAAGCCAAGATTCAGAAGATATATTGCAAGTTCTTTCTATCCCCTCAATATCTTGATATAGTTCTTTTTTAAATATATTTTTAATTTCATTTTATTTTTTCCATCATCATTTATGCTTTCTATGCCCTCTTCCACCTCTACCCACTATCTTGACGTAGTTATGCTTCTTCTGGCTTATTTATCAAAATTAAGTTGAGTGAACCTAAATCAAAGCATGTTTTTCCTTAAAAGAATCATTTCACCCACTATAAGTTACCCTTGAAAAAATGCAGAGGGAAAAGGTGTTAAGTTAGTTTAATAGCATTTTCAATATGAATATTGTTACCATAATTGATTTTTAATTATAAACTTTTACACAAAAGGAGACATTTGAGTTTTAAACAGAACTCCTATGGATCACATATTATGAGTTTAATTTTTCTTGAAATGTTAACTAAGCAGAAGCTCTGCAAGATTGTCCGTAAAACATCTAGCATTCTACGGTCCACTGTAGTGAGACATCTGACACCTTCTTTCTGTCCTAGAGATAATTGAATTTAGAATAAAAGCAACTGGAGACAGCTAAAATGTCATTCTCCATGAGGATGCTATTCTTCCTGGACTGAGATCTAGTGTCCTTATGTGACACTAACCTATTGATGGGATCATCAGTTAACCTAAGGTGGATTAATAGATGGAAATAAAATACATCTCAGGGAAACAGTAGCAGAGGAGGTGATCTTTTCTTTTGTTGTTCTCCCAGGGGTGGGGGGGATGTCAAAATTTTGTGGGAGGAGTCAATGGACAGTGAAATGTCCCTTTAAAAAGAAAACTACATAAATAGCACCAGTATCTAATTTTAGTGCCTCATGATCACAATTTTAGAAAGAATGAGCAATTAAGTCAATATAGACCTGTATATTTGGAGTCTACTTTATTTAGAAAGAGAGGTAAGATAAGGCATTGGGGTTATCACATACTTTGCCTTTTTACATTTATTTATTTTTGTTCTTCCTTCTGGTGGCTTGTGCTGATTAGGTGCATTAATCTAGATTAATTAGTTAGGCAAAATGTCATATTCACAAAGCAAGTTGCATCAGTGTCCAATGGAATTTACTCAGCACTAAGACAGCTGGATATTAGGCATTGATTTTCTAGTACTAGAAAAATTAAATTACCTTATAAATTGAAGTATACTTCTCCAGCCCAAATTTCCTAGGAATTCAATTTCCTGTCTTTTGAATTGTGTTTTTCTCCCTGAGGGATAAAAAGTAAATATCAGGTTTTACATTAGGCAGGCAAGAGGAAAGAAAATTTACACTTGAGTATGTCCTTTGTATACCAGGCCTGTGCTAGATGCTTTCATATCTTATTTGATTTATCCGCAAAAAATTATAAGCATTATAATCTCCATTTTAACTAATGCTTGTAGGGAAGGTTATTTGTACAGGGTCACACTCTTTCATTCAAACAGCTTGTATTAGAATCTATTCTGATGGATTTCAAAAGTTCTTTCCACTACGTCATATTATACAAACCCATATATACAACAGTTTGCTGTTCACAGACCACCATGAAGTGAGATGCTATAGATATGACTCAACAAAACAAACATTATATATGTGAATAAGATTTTCTGCATTCTAATCCTAAATGTAAGCCTAATTTGTGACTTTAAATGATTCCGTTTTTTTCCCCAACTAAATGAGAATTTAAATAAGGCTAATATGACAATGTTATTGCTGCATCCTATATAATAAAAGCCTAATGTGCAAATTGGCCCCTCGGGCGGTCATTTGACCAGGAGACTGGGAGATCGGGAGTTCAACTGCTCTCTATGACGTGCGCTGACCATGAGGGGGCAGCACGGAACATGACGGACATCAGTGATCCACTGTGACCTCTCGCCGGCTACCTGGGGGCGGGGTTGACGTGGAAGGAGGTGCAATGAGAATGCAGGGTGTCTGCTAAGCTTGCTCTCACTCCCTCTGCTACCCTCCCCCAGGACGCCAGGGCTCTCGTGCTGGGGAAGCCCCTCACTCAGGTACCTGGCACCTGTGAGGAGCCCGCCCCGCACCCGTGCAGCATCTTCTGGGTGAGCCAGGTGGCAGCCGCCAGTACCATAGGGGCTGGTTGGGCTCCCAGTGGATTTGCGCAGGAGCCAGTCGACAAGGCCGGCCAGGAGAGAGCGCGCTGCCCACCCGGCTTCTGTGCAGTGCCGCTGGGCAGCCCAGAGGCCCACGCTGCACCCCAGCCCACGGCATCCCGCCACACTCACTGCATCTCTGCACAGGGACTCGGGGTGCCGTGACTCAGGCAGAGGGTGGTGCGCAGGGGCCTGGGGGCCCAGGTGCTGCCCAGGGCCCATAGGTCAGCTGGGACCTGCCCTTCCACGCCAGATGCTTGTGCTTCAATCACCGGCCAGGTGTAGGGACCACACCCATGCCTGAATTTTGTGCACCGGGCCTCTAGCTTTATAATATTGCTAGATTAAAAGGCAGAACTAAAATATCACAACAATACTACTTTTAGTCATTGCTTATTTCTGACTCTGAGTTGATTGTATAAATTAATCAGATTTCTCTAAGATATTTTTTCTTATACCTTTTGTGATTTTTTTCTCTTTTTTAATGTAATACTTTTCATGTTTATTTTAGTTTTAAATATATTTTTATTGATTTCAGAGAGAAAGGGAGGAGAGAGAGAGAGACAGAAACATCAATGATGAGATAGAATCACTGATTGGCTGCCTCCTGCCCGACCCTCCTGGGGATTTAGCCCAAAATCTGGGCATGTGCCCTTGACTGGGATCAAACCCAGGACCCTTCAGTCCACAGGCTGATGCTCTATCTACTGAGCCAAACCAGCTAGGCTTTTTTCTCTTTTTTAATGCAACATAATTACACCTACTTTTAATATATTGTTATTCCAATTTCTTCTAGAAGTTAACCGCAAAGGTTCTATGATGTCATACGTAAGTAAATGACCCATTCAATGTTTCATAATACACAAATAACTGTTTTCTTACTAAGATTGATTCTATCACCAATTATTTAAATAACTGCTTTTTTCCTATTGCTACAACATTCTCAATTTTTTGTTCCTCCCCTCCCCTCTCTTCCCCTCTTTAGTGTTTTCTCCCTCCCTTTCTTCCCCCTCTTCCTCCTCTTCTTTCCTCTGCTTCCCACCCCTTACCTGCCCTTTTCACTCTCTTTCCCTCTCTCATCTATTTCTATTTCTCTATCTGTACTTCCCCTTCTTTCTACTCCTTCTCTCTCATTCTCTCCAATGGGGTAGGTTTTTACAACTTTGCCTTTTTTCAATTAATACACAAACTACTACTGACTTAGTTCATACTTCCCTCTTTTTTTATGTTTTTGTTTTTATTTTATGTTTTTATTGATTTTTTTAAATCTTTATTGTTGAGATTACTATGGATGTCCCTTTTTTCCCCCCATAGCTCCCCTACACCTGGTTCCCACCCCACCCCAGGCCCTTGCCACCCTATTGTCTGTGTCCATATGCAATGCTACATGCACATAAGATCTTTGTCTAATCTCTTCCCGCACACCCCTCACACCCTCTTCCCTCTGAGAATTGTCAGTCTATTCCATTTCCATGCCCCTGATTCTATTCCATTCACCAATTTATTCTGTTCATCAGATTTTTTATTCATTTGATTTTTAGATTCACTTGTTGATAGATATGTATTTGTTGTCACTTTGTTGTTCATAATTTTTTATCTTTACCTTTATCTTCTTCTTCCTCTTCTTAAAAAATACCCTTCAGCATTTCATATATTACTGGTTTGGTGGTGATGAACTCCTTTAGCTTTTTCTTGTCTGTGAGGTTCTTTATCTGACCTTCAATTCTAAATTATAGCTTTGCTGGGTAGAATGATCTTGGTTGTAGGCTCTTGCTATATCACTTTGATTATTTCTTGCCACTCCCTTCTGACTTGCATAGTTTCTGTTGAGAAATCAGCTGACAGTCGTATGGGCACTCCCTTGTAGTCAACTGTTTTTCTCTTGCTGCTTTTAAGATTTTCTCTTTGTCTTTTGCCCTTGGCATTTTAATTATGATGTGTCTTGGTGTGGTCCTCTTTGGATTCCTCTTGTTTGGGGTTCTTTGTGCTTCCTGGACTTGTAAGTTTATTTTTTTCAGCAGGTAGGGGAAGTTTTCTGTCATTATTTCTTCAAATAGGTTTTCAATATCTTGCTCTCTCTCATCTTCTGGAACCCCCATAATTTGGATGTTAGTATGCTTGAAGTTGCCCCAGAGGCTCCTTACACTATCTTCATATTTTTGGATTCTTTTTTCTTTTTGCTCTTCTGTTGGGTGTTTTTTGCTTCCTCATATTTCAAATCATTGACTTGATTCTTGGGATCCTCTAGTCTACTGTTGAATCCCTGTATGTTATTCTTTATTTCAGTCAATGTATGCTTAATTTCTGACTAGTCCTTTTCCATTTTTCTGGCATTCTCACTAAGATCCTTGAAGGTCTCACTAAGTTCCTCAGAGGTTTCTAGAAGATTCTTGAGTAACGTTATAACTGTGGTTTTGAACTCTATATCCCGTGGTTTGCTTTCTTCCATTTCTTTCATTTGTGACATGTTTCTTTGTCTCCACATTTGGCTGCTTCCATGTGTCTATTTCTATGTATTGGGTAGCTGCTAAGTCTCTTTGAGTTGATAGAGTGGTCTTGTGTAGTAGGTGTCCTATAGGGCCAGGTGGCTCAGCCTCCCCATTCATCTGAGGTGGACACTCTTGGTGCACCCCTTTGTGGGCTATGTGCATAGTCTTGTTGTAGTTAAGCCTTGATTGCTGTTGATGTCACTGGGAGGAATTGACCTCCAGGCCAATTGGCTGTGGAGACCAGTTGCAACTGCAGTGGGAGAGCTTCTGTGCAGGAGACACCCTTATGGAGCAGGACTTGCTTCAGTGGGGCTTTGGTGCTCACTGAGTCTGCCCCTTGAGTGTGTCCCTTATGGATGTAAAGAGTTGTAATCTGGCATGGTCTCACACTGACCACTGTGTACACTGGCTCTTGGTTCTCTAGGGAGGTGCAAAGTCAGCCACTGCCTGGGGCCTCCCAGCAGGAGCTACAGAGAGATCTGCAGATTCCTCCAATTTGTATGGAGTTTGGAAGTGCCCAGACAAGGCCCAGCTGTGAAGCAAGGCAGGCTGGTGCTTGTGCCGGCCTTGGGCCTTTTATTGATAGACCAGAAGCCTGATGCACGAAGATTCGTGCAAGAATGGGCCTTCCTTTCCCTGGCTGCAGGCACCACCTTTCCGTTCCACCCCAGAGCCGCCTCTTTCCGCTCTGGCCCCACCTTCCCACACTGCCCAGGGGCCCTGAGTGGCTGGGGCGGTGTGGAATGCCTGCATCATCACCATGGCGACAACACAAGTGTCCCGCCCTACCCCCGGCCACTTGGCGCCTACATATGCAAATTAACCCACCATCATTGTTGAGTTAATTTGCATACTCACTCCTGATTGGCTGGTGGGCATCGTGAAGGTACGGTCAATTTGCATCTTTCTCTTTTATTAGTGTAGATTTGGTGCTCCCTGACCCAGCTGCAGCTTGTTTGAAAGATTTTACCCTGAGCAAGGAAAGGCCATTCATATGCAAAAGTCGCTGTGCACAGCTTGGGTGAGGTTATAAATTGGGTAGGGTGTGGTCTCAGGGAATCACCAGGGTGAAGTAAGCAGAAATGGCTGCTAGTCAGCCCTGCTCCAGGGAGGTCCCAGCACAGGAACAATGACCTCTGCAAGCACCTCCTTCTGGAAGAAAGCCGCCCCCGAGTTCCTGCCCTGATGCCAGACAGTCCAGTTTCTCCCCGTATATATCTGGGTCCCCCAGAGCCTCGCCCAGCACTGGAGCTCAGAGGAAGTGGGAGCTTGTAAGTTCAGTTCATGGTGCTGGCCTTTTAAGAAGAGCAGCTGGGTCTTAAAAAATCTGTGTGTCACTCAGCCCCAATCTGCACTGGTTTTTACAGTCCGTAGTTCTTACGGCTCATAGGGACTTCTTTCCCCAGCTCTGGGAACCTGGGCTGGGGGTCTGGTGTGGGGCTGGGACCCCTCACTCCTCCAGGCAGCCTCCACAGAGGCGATCTCCCTCCCGATTAAAAAAGCAGCACACGTGGGTGCAGGACCGGCCAGTTCCTCGTCTCCTTACCTCCTACCAGTCTCAGTGTGCTTTCTTTTTTCTCTCTCTCCTTATAGTACTTCCACTCAGCCAGCTTTCCTGCAGTTCTGGATGATAGTTGTTCTGTATTTTAATTGTAATTTTTCTGTGGTTGTGGGAGGCAGCAAGTGCAGGCATTTACCTATGCTGCCATCTTGGTTCCTTCTTCTTTCCCTCTTTTTTTTCTAGTAAACTTCCTCTCTGAATCCTAAGCTAAAGCCCTCTGTGAGGGCTTCCCCAATTTCTTCCAGGCAGAAAAAAATCCCTTTTTACTTCTGTTGGAGGAGTATAATAATTATAGCATTCAGTTACAATGAAATAATGAATATAAATGAAGTTGGAGGTGGCATGATATGTGCTCTCGTCATAAAGAAAAGTAGCACAAGATTACAATTTGCGGTAGAAAATTTTACAAATCGAATATTTTCATTGCGGATAAGCAAAAGTTGACTGTAATCAAACTCATAGCTCCTCATACTTCAGACCACCCACCATGATATGTAAGCATATGATATATTGAAGGATGTTAGAGAATCCAGAGATCCTAGTCCAGGTCTTGGTTCTGTCCCTTCCTACCTAATAATACTGAACAATGCACTTATTCCCTATGATTCCGAATCTGTACATCTGTATTCTGAACATCTGTAAAATCAATAAAATGTCCTTTCCACTTTAAAAATTCGATGTCTTAAGGAACTTTAAATGCCCTCAAGAGAGTAAGTCTTGGTGGTTGATCCACTCCTATTTTATAAAGCACTTTGTGTACAAATACCAACAATTTTTAAGTATACCTGACTTTGTCAAGTTTTTTCTCTTACTTATTAGCTGTCTGGCTGTGGTAGGTAAGGTTTTGTTTTGCTTGGGTTTTGTTTCTGTAGCCTCATACTGTGCCTTGAAAACAATGCAGTAGTTTGAATGAAGTGAGATGAGGATAAATATTGTCCTCACAGCAATGGTAGCCAAAGTTCAGCAAGTAGAGAGTGGGATAATGGCCCATTTCCTCTTTTGTATAAGCATGGGTGCTAGCCAAAGGTACTCTGTTGAATTTTGCTTCCTTTATACACTGTGTATCCTTGTGTGTGCTACTCAGGCCAAATTTTAGAAAGTATGCCAAGTGGAATTTCACACCAGGTTTGGAGGAAGGGACAGACAACAAAGTAAATGTACTTCCCCTCTCTTCACCCCTATTCCCACCCTTTCTCAGACAACTGAGGGGGCTCATATATAACAAATATTTTCAATGGAATAAACCTCTGGTTTGCCAAGCAGATGAATCAAATATCAACAGTTCCTTTTTTTTTTTTTTTTTTTTGCCATGTGTCCCAACAAGAACTCCAGACAGCTGTAATCAATGCTAATCTACATGACTGAGGGAGTATGCTTTCCTGCCCTCTACTGACAGAAACACTCATTATGACTAATTTCCCAGCTCGCAGTTATCTTGCCATCTAACAGCACACCTGTAAACTGGGCCTTGGGTACTACCAGATTTACTGCGGACTCTCAGATAGTGTCTAGGGATTTATGAGGTGAAAAGGGACTCGCAATTTGAATGGACAGGAGATTGGGAAGGAACTAAGCCTAACTACAGAATCATGTCAGGAAAAGTCCGTGCAGGAAAAAGATAGAGGGGAGCCAGCAAAGGAAAAGGAGCTCCAGACAGCTGCAGAGGTGAAGAATCATTGTTTAAAGAGAGCTTTGGCAGAAACAAAGCCAATGAAAAGGTGAACTGAAGAGCGGCTGAAAACGTGGGGTGGATTAGTGATGCGCAGTGCCTCAATTTCCTCACCTCTGAAAGGGTCCCTACATTTCAGGGTTGTTACTAAGGTTGAGTGAAGTAATGCAAAGCATTTAGCATTACACTCATTAAGTATTCCAGAAATATAAATTATTGTAATTAATGTGATAATCATAAATGACGGGTGATTATTTCATGAGCAATTTAAGGGAAAAAAATGTAGTTACTTGGGAGCAAAAAAGTGGCAGAATGTGGAAAGTAAGGAGTATAACCATCTTAAACTATAGAAGACAGTATGGGGACGAATTCTAGCTGGATAATGAAATGCAAAAAAAGACTTCACCAATATTATGAAGTATAATTTTGTCTCATTTTGACATAGAGAAGTGAAAAAAAATGGGACTTAGAAGCAAATCTAACAACCTGATATTTTTTAACTGAGGATTTACAAATAAACTTTAAAAGAAATCTAAGCAGGTGTCAGAGCCACTTTAGAAAAATAAATATGGAGGTAAATGCCAAAGAGAACAGGGAAATCCTGGAAACTTCTATTAGCCTGCGTAACTTCCTTCCCAATCAGACTCATGGAAGATATATTAGTAGGACAATTTGTAAACAGCTTGATCTATTCCAAATCTGAACAATCATTAATAGCATTTTTTAAACCAGGTCATCAGTATCCTCACCGGGGATACTAGTATCTCTGTGTGAGAAATTTCCAATGACAGTGGAGGTAGAATCCTCTGGCAAAATCAATTGGCTGCCTTCCAGGAGAGCACATCCTCTCCAGACTGAGGAAAGCGTCTCATTTAAATGAACTGAAAGTGAGTTTCATTATGAAGTGGATCTCTAGTGTGCAGTAAACACTAAGTTGATAAATGAAATTTTGTCTTCTTGAGAGTTTTAGATGTCTACTGAAAAAAAAATGGGCAAAAAAAATATATGCACACACAAAAATACTTTGGGAAGAAACATCTGAGGGCATTGTGTATGTGTAACCACGCACATACACATATACACCGAATTCGTAGACAGTGGTATGTTTAGTTCTATGGCTGATTAGACATACTCCGGATTTTCTGATGGCTAGGATTTTTCAATTTGTTGTTTTCCTTTGTGGAAATTGTCCTTTGATCCTGATAGAAAACCTGTAATTTATATATATTTATGTTCCATTCTTGTGTAATAAGTAACAAAGTCTCTCACAGGCTCTCTATGCACCTAATTCTTCTGGGGAGAAAGAACCATAATATTAAAAAGAAATACTTTTCATTTAGGGAATGATAGGAAAATGTCACTTATGTATGTGTAAAATTTACTCGAGGAGACAAAAAAAAACATTTACATATGAAATACTACCCTGTCTAATCCTAAAAGTGTGTGAAAAGCAAGACAAAGTCTTTCATTTATTAACCTGCCCATTATCTTTCTCTGTGTTTTAAGTGTTAAGTCTAAAAATGTATGCCCATCACAGAATTCAGCTGAAAAATCTGAGCAAAGCTGCTTAGGGGGCCCTGAATATGCATCATGAGAGATAAAACAGTTCAGTGGAACAGACAAGCAGATTCAAGAAGCACGATTGTACCTGACAGGCTTCCTCTCCTGGCTTCTCCTTTGGGTGCCATGCCCATTCTCACAGGTGGGGAATCAGCTCAAGAAAAGTTTGCTGTTTATAGGAACTTACAGTACTTTGAAAAACACTAACACTCAGTAACTTGACTCTAGAACATCTTCTACAGGAGCTTAAGTCTCTTGCTGTGGTGTTATACACACAATATTTCTAAGAGCTCTTTGTACGAGGCTCTTTTCTGCATTTAGAAGTTTTCTTTCAATAGAATTCAAGTAAGGTGTCCACATATTAACAAAGTGCTAGACTGGAAATTGGCAAATATAATGTAACTAAAGATTAAATATTTGAAGTGGAACTTAATGAAAAGATAAAAGAGACTTTTTGAAAATGAAGGCAAATCAGACCATCAATGATGGGATAAAACCAGAGGGAAGGACTTAGAGGTAGGTATTGAAAAATGAAGGGATAATTAGGTGCTACCAGAGAGATCAGAATAGCCTAATTTTATACAAATCTAGCTAGAAAAGTGGGTAGCATATCAATTAAATTCACAAATCACACTGAATTAAGAGGTGTTGAAAACCCCCAAATTTTGCAGCTTCATTTCATCTCAAACCAAATTTGCAGACAGATTAAAGGGGCTATTTTAATAATTCATATATGACTAATTTCATCTCTGAAAACTGAGAAACAATTTATTCCCACAAGCATTCCCAATTCTATAAATTTCCTCTGCTGGATCTCCAATAAATCTTGGAAAATTTCCCCAAATTACCAGGAAATGGCCAAACCAGACTTCTGGTCAGCACCGTGACAAAGCAAATGCAAATGTAACACCACAGAAATTACAAAAATGTATCTAAATCTAAACCAACTAAACATAAAATTTTTGATTCATTCAAAAAGATTCAAATTAAACTAAAATGTAGGCTCTAATCTAAATTATGTGTAAACAACTATGTAATAAAGGAACTTTAACTAGTTGATTATTAGCCTAAGCTCAGACACTAAGCATCTAGTCAACATCAGCTACAACACAAAAACATTCAGTTAATGCAGATTACACAGAAGACTTCTCCGGCAGACTAGCCATGTGTTTAGATAGGTGTGGCTGGATGTTTATTCCCATTCTTAGCTGCATCACATTCCCAAACACCCAGAGAAACTGCATGTCATCCGAGAAATCTGAAACCATCATTTCACAGAAACTCAGTTTTCCCCAAACCTAACAAGTTCAGGATCACATACAGCAACTTTGTAAAGTCAGAATGAGCTCAATCAGAATGGTTCACAATACATTTTAAATATCCTACACGCTAGTGCCTGATAGGTCGAAATCTAGTGGTACTGATTCTACTAAATCATTATATTTAGCAGAGAATTTGAATCCCAAACAAATACTGAAAAAATATTTATTTTGAAACAAAGAGGCTCCATTATTTTTCCCAATGCTGACAACAAATACAGGGTTTTTGAGTACTGTTAATGTTTTCACTTCCTGTAGACAAGCTTTGCTATGTAAAAAAAAAGTAGTGTCAAAGCACAATTGTATTGAAGTATGATAGCAATCATCTCAGGTAGAAACTGCTGTTTGGGTTCTGTACTTATTTGTTTTCTAAAACAATAGAAAGTTTGATTTTCTGAACTTATGTATGCTATCCCAATACTCCATTGATGTGATCAATGAATATCCCATTGATTGTGATCTCACTGGTTACTGAAGCACATTTTTCTGGGAACCAAGACAGCTCAATTATCCTAAGTTGTCTCAGTAGCTACAGATAACAAGTTTCGGTTGACTCAGTGTTCCCGGAATCAGAACAGACCCTAAATTGCCTCAGTAGCTACAGATAATGCTTTCCGGTTGACTCAGTGGTCCCGGAAACTGGACAGCACAATTTTGCCCCGGTGGTCCCAGATAATGTGTTTCTGTCGATTCAGTGATTCGTAGATACTTTAGATAACTAACTTGCTCAGTTTCACTTCTGTCAAAATGCTTTTTGCGAAACAGGTTCCTCATTCCAGACCCAAAGATGTAATCGATACCTTTGTGATATTCTGCCAATGTAAGCCAGATGTGGCAAGCTGTTCGGGGCTGTGAGATTTGGAGCTTTAGGCCCTCGTATGCCGCCGGCCTTTAATAATGACTCCATAATTCAACTTTTTTGAGGCGTCCTTTGTAAGATGGGGGTACACTACAACAGTATAAACACCCTTACGTTTCTAACTTGTTTGCCATTGTGTAAGTCATTTCCAGGCTTCAGAAAGAATAGCTTTTCTTCAACTTATCTTTGGGTTTGTGGGGATTTTTATCAGGCTATAAAAAAATTGAACCTCTACCTGAATTTACAAACTTTAGTATAAAAAAGCTTTACCAAGAAGGATTGAAGAAAGGCATGGTTTAAATTGTCAGCAGATCCAGTTATTGATAACCCTGCAAAGCCGTGGCTTTCTATTTCCCGCCTTAGGCAGCCTCACTCTCTCAGCATCCCATTCATTCATGCCTCCTGGTTCCTAGAAACTTTCTGTCTCCCGGCAAGCTTTCTGAGCAGTTCACCCTCTTCAAAATAAACCAAACTTTTCCTCATTTATCTAGGGATCCTCTCTCTTCATTTCCAGAAGACAACTAGCTAATTCCATAAGAAATCTGTACTAAACAGATATATTTGCATGTAAATAGTAACTTGGTGGGCAATGGTTTAACCCCCCCCGAAAAAAAAAGATAGTATGTGCAGCCAGGGCTCATGGTTGCAAGTTGATCTGTGAGTGTTTTTCAAATTTGAACATTTAGTCTGTCTATTAAGGGTCACCACCCTTTAAAATGAGTTCCAGCAGCATGTCCTAAGGCAAAATACCATTGACATATCATGGAGCTAAGTTTTATTCCTACTACCTGCACTAACAGATTCACGACCAGGTACTCAGATGAGAATTTCACATGATAGACACTTATGCAGGGAGTTATTTCACTAGATACTTAAAAAAAAATCTTCCTCATTCAAAAATCAAATCACTCTTACTTTTGTAACATGTGACAGATTTACTCTCTGCTCTCCCACACCCCCTCACCCCCCTAGCACTGGCACCCTGGCTATTTTCATGCTGTTTTACATAATTGGTCTCTGAGTAGATGAAGCTGCCACCTGTTCACAAATATAACAAATCACTCTCCTTAGAGAGAATGATTTAACTGAATCACGATGGGATAATGAGTTTGGACAGCAGTTTCACATCTGTATAAACATATATTCACCTCCTACGCTCAATCTGATAATTTCTCATAATAGAATAAGCTATATTTAAATGATAGCAATGTAAATATCTTGATCTTATTTTGATTTTAAGTAACTCTTCCACTTTAGCCTTTCCATTTTTTTCTGCTCTACCCACGTTAGCTCACTTACACTGAGAATATGCTGTGTCCAGATCATCCAATCAAAAGCAAACACAGTTCTCCCCAAAGATACCTTCCAATATGGGATCAAATAATCAGGATATCACATTTTTTAGACCTTAGCTTGTCTTGCCTAGCTCAAAGAACTCAAAACTCAATTGAGGTAATCAGCATTAGTACATAGCTAGAAATATTCTGCGTCTTTTCATTTTAAAGTGCTTTAAAATATTTAAAAGTATCAACTACCATTATATTATACAACCAGATTAACTGCTAAAAGAAAATCTCATAGCTATAGGACTATTTCTAATCATTTTCATGGTAAACACTATCTTCTGCAAACAAGCGTCTGAAGAAAATGCACAGTTTCCTCAGATTGAAGACTTAGTGACATATGTAATATTTACAGCCAACCACCCAATATTAAGTGATTTAAGAACTAATCCAGCCCTGGCTGGATAGCTCAGCTGGTTAGAGTGTTGTCCCCATATGCCAAGGTTTCTGGTTTGATCTCTGGTCAAGGCAGATATAAGAAGCAACCTATGAATGCATAAATAAGTGGAACAACAAACCTCTCTCTCTCTCCCATCTTCTTCTCTCTCTAAAGTCAATTAAAAAATGAAAGAACTAACCCAACAAGACCCCACTATGTCAAGAATATCACTGTATTTTCTATTGGAAACATTCCCAGTGTTATTTGTAAACTAAAACTATATGTTAGAAAAGAAAGAACTTTCATATGACGGTAAGGAGGCTAGGTAGAAAGATTTAGACATATGACAAAAATATATATAATATACAAATTTTGATATGTTCTAACATCATCTTAATTCTTGATTCCTAAAAGGAGGATGTACAATATTTTCATCCAAAAATTCAAAAAGTTGGAGGAACTGTCTAATAACTTTTTTGACTACCATATCTAACTAATAAGTAACAATTCATTTCTCCCACAAAAATCTAAGTTTTTATTATGACTAGCATGTTTTTATGACATTAATACTTACAAAATAAACATATATATGTATTATATTTATAAATGTATATAATGTACATTAGTTCATGTCTCTAATGTACATATATAATCGTATAAAATATGCTCCATTTATGAATCTTTATAGTTTTAAAATCAGAAGGAGTCCATGCGACTATGTAACCTAAACGTTTCCTTTCCAGTAGGCAATGGGAAGGAAGGATTTGACCAAGGGCATAACATACTAAAGAGCTACCAAGGTCGTTTTTGTCTTACAGTTCCCAGAAGAAAGGAAAGTTTAGACTTTTCCTTTAGGATCCTATGTAAGAAGCTGAATTATATGTTGGATTGTACAGACAATAAATACTTCCTTTAAAAAATCCCAATCTGTTGTCTGAACATAATCATTTTATTCATTATGAAATGACTACTTATAGCATGAAGGTAGGAAAGAGACATATGTGGGTGGATGTGAGCAGAGAAAAGGGAGGAAATGGAGAAATAGCTTTTGTATTTTGAGGACATTTATAGTTTTGAGAAAAATTGTTATACTTTCTGAAATGCTTTCAATATTGAAGATTTTTTGAGATATAAATGCAGTTTCTCTGGGAGACCAAGGAAAATGTAGGAAATTAAAATAGACATGATGCAACAAACCTGATGCATATATAGAGGCAGGTGACCCCTCTCCTCTTGAGTACCTATAATAACCACTACCATACTCATCTTCAGCTGTGTCATAGACTAATCTAGATAGCACCAGATGCCAACATCTGCCTGGTTATTTCAAAAGTATATTTGGTTTGGTTTAATACTAAGGCAACTTCAACCTGATTGTGAACTTTTAATTTACTCCATTGCCAAACATTTGGAGGGAAAATAATATTACATTTGATGGAACTTTTAAATACTTTTGAATATCACCAGCCCACTCCAACTCAAACAATGTTGTCAGAATCCAACAGCATTAATGATTAGACAAACTACAACAGAGTAGGTATAATTGTTGACACCTTTTTTATGTGTATAGTGTGTCCTAAAAATAGCCAGCTAACACTGAAACATATCAGGTAAGTGAAAACAGATCTCAATTTACAATTAAATGTTAGTCTGTTTAATATCAAGTATGGATGAAATGTTATCCCTTTTTATAAACAAATCTATGCAAAAATCATTATTGCTTTAGCATAAAGGAAACGAAATTTATAAATTACCTTTCCCTTTCCCCGGGCATCCTGCAGCCATCTCCCATTGAGATTTAAACTCAGGACCTCCAGAGAACAGATGGTGAAGACCTTATCTGCAGGCTGATCACAGCATGGGGCAGTGTAACTTGGTCTGATGATGCAGTCATTTGAAATGTAATGCTGCTCTTAGTCTTCCATTTGCCTCTGTTTTTCAGGTAAATACTTTATTTTTATCAACAATAAATACTTCATTTCTATTTGGCCCGCCTTTGCAAACTGACCTGTAGCAAACAAAAACAACAGAAATAATCTGTTCTGTTAGATGTAGGTTTAGCTGGTAGTATGTAATCAGTAATTCATATTTCTTCCTGCTGGTATTTTTTGTCAAGCAGATTTATTTATTTCAAGTTGCATGCATACGTTTTGCTGAGGATAAAACAAATGGAATAAATCCTTTGGGGAAGGAAGATGGAGGACAATATAGGAGCTATGATCTATTCTAAATGATTTGTCCTTTTTAACAGGTAAACAATGACCTTGATAAAATGCTGTAATGGACTTTTTCTTCCCATTTCCCCCTCATGCTTATAAGGATGTCTCATGCTCATTTAGAGTAGAGAATAGGCTTATAGAATTTCTATTCTTTCTTTCTGAAACACATATATGTACTAGATGTACCGGTTACTAATGCGGATTGCGGATTTTTTTCAATAGATGGAGTTACACATATGTTGATATATATGCAATTTGATATGTATGCTATTTTGTTGTATTGACAACAAGCTTCAAAACTTCATATGTCAAATTTTTGAAGGTGTTAACATCATAGATATTTTTACGCTTAAAAATGTTGAATTTCGTGCCAAAAAAAAGAGCATTTGCGAGAAGTTTTAATTCATTACTTTATTTTGAAGAAAAGTGCTGCTGAAAGTTATTGTATACTTCTGGAAGCTTATGGTGAACATGCTCCATCTCAAGATACTTGTGAACGCTGGTTTAAACGCTTTAAAAGTGATGATTTCGATGTGAAAGACAAAGAACGTCCAGGTCAACCAAAAAAGTTTCAAGACCAACAATTACAAGCATTATTGGATGAAGATGCATGTCAAACTAAAAAACAACTTGCAGAAAGATTAAACATTGCTCAACAAACAATTTCTGATCATTTACAAGCAATGGGAAAGATTTTAAAGGAAGGAAAATAGGTGCCACGTCAACAGAACGAAATACAAATGGAAAACCGAAAAGTCATCAGTAAAATGTTGCTTCAACGGCATGAAAGAAAGTCTTTTTTTTGCATTGAATTGTGACTGGCAATGAAAAGTGGATTTATTTTGAGAATCCCAAACGCACAAAATCATGGGTTGATCCAGGTCAACCATCAACATCGACTGCAAGGCCAAATCACTTCGGAAAGAAGACAATGCTCTGCGTTTGGTGGGATCAGGAAGGTGTGGTGTATTATGAGCTTCTAAAACCAGGTGAAACCATTAATACTGATTGCTACCAACAACAAATAATCAATCTGAACCACGCTTTGATGGTAAAACGACCAGAATGTGCCAGAAGACACGGCAAAGTACTTTTGCTTCATGATGACGCACCATCACACACTTCAAAACCAGTTAAAGACACGTTAAAAGATCTTGCCTGGGAAGTATTAACCCACCCAATGTATTCACCAGACCTTGCTCCTTCAGATTAGCACTTGTTCTGATCGATGGCACACGCACTTTCTGAGCAGCACTTCAAAACGTATGAAGAAGTGGAAAATTGGGTCTCTGAATGGTTTGCCTCAAAAAAAGAAAAGTTCTATTGGGATGTTATCCACCAATTACCTGAAAGATGGGGGAAATATGTAGCTAGCGATGGACATTACTTTGAATAAAGCACTTTTGATGTTTCTCTTGAAATTATCGTGTTTTCTTTGATTACAAAATTCTCATTATTAACCGGACACCTAGTATGTTAATATACACATTTTAAACTTTGTGACAGAAATTACTTATAAAAGGTAGGGGAATTTGAGAACACAATGAAAACAAAAACGATAACATCAATAATTATATTACCTTATTACCACTGGATGTTATTAATATTTTGCTCAATTTTCAGCCTATTTAAGTATGTTTGAGAAGCGGCCTTAAGATATAAAGAGATGAGAAAGAAAAAAAAAATAAAAGGAAGTCTTTGGGTATACAACTTGATTTATATTTAAAAATCATTGAACATAGTATATGAAAAATAAATCATACCAGAAATCACATAATTTCCACTGATAGTGTAATATGTAATATGTTGTGAATGCTCTATCACAGAGAGGAAACAAACATAAAAGTGAACTTTAAACAATAATCCTCCTTAAACCAACTCAACGACCTGATAAATCAGAAAGGATTTTCAAATATGTCAGAGCATGCTCAAGAATGTGACGCCTGGCTAGAATCTTGTGCTGGAGGAATATTATTTACAGTTAAGAGTTCAGGAAAAAGCATAATTGACATACAAAGAAAAGATGAAGAATAGGGAGCAACTGACAAATGGGGTGGATAACAAAACATTACTTTTGGTTTGTTTATTCTTACAACATTTAAGAATAATACCCAGTTTCCATTAGCTGTTTCTGAAGGAAGCAATCAATGTAAGCAATACTTTGCTACTTCAAGAAAGAAAACTGTATTTGGAGTTCGCCTTTATTGTACACTATTGTGGCAAGCACTGGTCAGGTGAGCTTTGTGACATATGTTTCATTCATGATGTATTAGAAATAATTTACAGATTCACATCCTGAGAAAATGATTACTGTAAGACAGCTACCATTTTCTCTTCTTCTTCAGTTCCACTTTGGTAATTAAGATAATCAACTGTGCATATTAGACACCTTTGTTAAAAAGGCTATTTGGTAAAAAAAAAAAATCAGAAACTTTTCTAAATTAATAAAGACCTATTTATGTTTGCTATGTAGAGATACTGTTACTTTTACCAGGAATCATAATTTTTAAGGCTTTTAAAGTATTAAAATTTTAATTTATGAATTTTATGAATTTTCAATTAGCTCATAATTAAATTAATAGTTCAATACCTTATCAATAACTACAGCATCTTTGGAAATTTCTATTCCTGTTTTATTCTCATACTCCTAAAATCTGACTTCATAAAACTCAACTTTTTCTTACAATTAATTCACATATCACATGAAAATGTTGCGAGCAACAATTCTAGTTTCAAAATCAGTATATTAAAATTGTACTGGAAATTCAACCTAAGATAAAAGCTATAAATATTGATGACGTCAGAATAGGAAGCAACTGTAAAGCAGATAATTTTGTTTAAGAAGTAACACAGGTCAAAATGATTTATACGGATAGCATATAACAGATAATGCTGAGCATAACTCCTGTATAAAACAAATGCCTGCTGTTGTCACAGCTGGGAAAGTAACCTTTTCAACTTTCTAAGGCTCCACCTTTGTGAATTATTGGCAATTTCCTCACGATTCGGAAGGCATCCCCTTCCTCGGCACCATGCTCTTTCTCCCTCTCTCCCTCTCTGTGTACATGGTAACTAAAAACAAGGCTATTGGCAAGTTGAATGTTTTTGCAGCACAAACCACAGTTTTTGCCAGAACTCTTTTTTTAACCCAAATCTAGAATCTTTGAGTGGTAATTGTCACACAAGAGCACCTTCTGGGAAGTGCCCTGGAAATGCATCTGGCTTGTCCAAGGACCATCTTGGATGATGATGGGAAAGGGTTGAGAACAAAGGACATTAGAATGAAACTATGCTGTGTAAGAAAATAAATAGTAGTCATTAAATTGTTCTTACCATTTTTAGAAATAACTCTTAAACTTATTCAATGTAACACTCCTAGTTCACTGGGAAGGGCAACAAAAAAGCAAGGGAGTTTGGAAGCTCTTGAGGTTGCGGATGAGGGGCTGTTGCCCAGGCTGAATTCCCCAGGCCCCTGCACTGGTTCAAATAGTCTTGAGAGCAATAAAAGTCGGGGAGAAAAAGTCTCAAGGGATTCCATTTACATTTGTGACAAGTCTTGTGTGACTTGTTTGTGGCACATTTTCCTCCTTCCAAAGTGATTTTAATCCATTCTTTTGTTTGCTCCTTGTAACAACTGCTCTGTTACAAATGAAGAACTCAAAGGTATAAACTGATTTTATCTTTCCTGTCTGAGATCATTACAGAAAGGCCCAACTGGGGTCAAATTCTGCTTCAGTCCACTGTGTTTGCCATTGAACAGTTCTGCATCCTTGGAGCTCCCACCGGTTTCAGGGCATTCATGTTTCTAATGGGAATCTCATAAATACACTTAGGGTCCCACTGGACCAGATCTATCAGGGGCCTTTCTAAGTCCTGATGAATTGCCAAATAATTCTCTGAGTCAGTGTTTTCAGAAATAGAATCTCTGTTATTTGCCCATTGTTGGGTTCCTTATAAATATAAGTCAACATGTTTATCAAAACCACATTTTGGGGAATATATTATTTGGGGCAATCAATACTGCTATTTTGATTTTTAAAAAAACAACTTACTGGGGACTTCCAAATCTAGTAATGGGAAGAATCCATTCCTGAAAACCTTGTCACCAAAAAAACTAAAATTTCTAGTTAGAATTTTAAAAATTATTAACAATAAAGATGATTCACTTATTTACTAAACATCACACAATCTGTATAAATAAAACTGAAAATCCGAAGGAAGAGGGGATGGAATGTATATTGGTACAAATACCTCTATCTTCCTTTCCTGTTTCAGCAAAGATAATTGCAACTACAAAAATTACAGGACATCATAAGAAACAGAAACAAAAACTATGTACATTTTTAAAAAAGCAGCATGTGTTTTTCTGGCTAGATTACAGATTCTCTGGCTGTTGAAATGGATTTAAATTTAAATCTAGGCAAGAGAGTAATTTCTGGAGCTAGAGTCTGAGAGAATATGGGATGACAAGGCAAAGGTGTCCCGACCCGCGGGACAACAACGGGGGAACCAAGAGACACCCTAAAAGAATGAGACAAACAAGGGACACGAAAGAATGGAGGCAAGACAGTATTCTGATCAAGGCTCCAATTTTATTTTTTACAGCGTTCCTTATATGTGGTTTCTAGAAGGGGAGATGCCTAGGAGGGGTGGGGGCTGAGCGGGTCAGGTGGGCTTAGATAATTTGGCTAAAGTCGTAAATGGTGTTGACTATAGATAAAGGATGTGGAGGTTGAAGGGCAGCTATGCTAAGAATGTTTTGTCCTTAGGCATAAGGAAGTAAGTCTGTGGTGAGGACCAAGTTTCCCTGAGGTTGTATTTCATTAGCTTACTGAAATAATGTTAGAATTAATTTGTGATTGACTCTTGGCTCCTGACATCTCCTCCCTTTCTGTTTAAGAAACGGGAGTGGGCATTAATCGACCGAGGAGATATTGACCTGGCTCCTCCCGTGGGCTTTGCACACCCACCGTGTGTGGCTCTAAACATCTTTTGGGGAGGGGAGGCAGAGCCATTATTTTTATCGATGTCAACCTCTATGCAAACCAGGTATACTCTCAGGGAAATCCAGGAGGTTGGAAAAATGTCCCGACCTTCCCTTGCAATGCTTTGCTCTGCACTCGGTTCGATACCCATACCTCTGGCTCTGGCTAGAGCGTAGGTAAGCATCCCTCTGGTTAAGACGCTGTCCCCGTAGGGAAGGAGCGAGTCTGGGTCCGGAGGTGCTCGCGCTCTTGGTAAACCGAGTCCCACCTATCGGCCATTTCCAGGCGTTGATAATGAATCTGAATGGGTTTTGCTAAAGCTGAATCTATTTGCTGTTTTACGAGGTAGGTTATTTTTCTAAATGCCCAAGGGCCAAATGTAAGAATAAGGAGAAAACCAACAAGGGGACCAAGGATGGGGAGGAGGTAGGGGAGGAGTCCATTAAGTCCACTCCAGAGCGGGTTCTCAAATAGCTCTTTTCGTCTCTTGACGAGGTCTTCTTGTAGCTTCTTGATCTTGTCTCGGACGATGCCAGACTTGTTGGCGTAGAAGCAGCATCGTTCCTGTAGAGCCAAACATATCCCTCCCTGCTCTGCCGTGAGTAAATCTAATCCTCTTCTATTTTGTAACACAACTTCTGCTAAGGAATCAATTTGGTCCTGAAGGTCACTAATGGTCCCTGAAAGAGCTTGGACATCGTCAATTAATTGATTGGAGAGTTTTGTGTAGGAGTGTATTGCTACTCCTAGACCTGCTGTGCCGGAAGCTACGGCTCCAGAGATCCCTAGACCAACGAGTAAAGGGATGAATTGGACAGCCCGTTTAGTACGCCAAGCAATGTAATCAAGACTGGGTAAGGGAACAGGCTCATCCCCTGGAATAATGGAGATGTCTGGGAGAATGTTAGCTTGTAAGCAAAGTCCAGTCCAATTTATTGGCAGGGCTGTATAGGCTAGATTATTGCCACAAAGGAAAACTTGCCCGGGGGCAGGACATAGGGGCTCAGAGTAGTTAGTGATTTTGGAGCAGTTAGAAAAGGTTATAAATCCCACATCTAGATCATAACTGTTATTTTGGAATGTTCTTTGATAGCAGATAGAAAGGTTGAAACCTACAGGTTGAACCCTGAAGGGGACATTAAGACTACAGTTGGTACCTTCAGTGATGGAGGGACTGGGTGCAGGAATAGCTGTGGGCATGGGGGTTCCAATAGTCATGCATAGCCAGCAGTCTCCAGCAAGGTGAGGGTTGGAGGCATTTAAAGCTATGAGAGTGGCTTCTAGGATGTTACTTGTCTGGGTATCAAGATCTACATCCCGAGATTTTGGGAGAGCTAATGGATGGTATTGGAGGGGAGGATACATGAGTTTAATAATTTCTTCAATTTGTTTTTGAACTATGGATTCTCTTACTCTGTCTGTTGGCCCACCGCCATCAGATATATGAATAGGTGCTTGTGGCGGCCAACAAGTATCTCTTCCAACCTCGCCAAGGCAGGAGGCTTGGGCATATTTAGTGTGTCCTGTTGAGCTGGAGAAATCAAGCTCACCCCCAAAGGAACCACTGTAGGTTCTTTGTAGGACGGTTGTTAGATATATTTTGCCATCTGTGTGGGTACACTGCTGGACATTGTTGTAGCAGGTAGAGTGTAGTTCTGTGACGATTTGGCACTGGCTGGGACACGGTCCTGGTCTGCCCTCAATTGTAGGTATAACCTTGGGCTTCCCAACACATCTCCATCCTTGCTTGAATCCTCCCCCTATTTGGTTCTCATAGATTAAGAAAGCAGTTTTACTGCCACAATCAACTGTTCCTGTATAAGAGGTGGGTGTTACTCCACTATTACCCTTCTTACAGTCACAGGGATAATTTCCCTGGATGTGAGATTATTTTTCTTTTGGGGGGTTAATTGGCTTGACGAGGCGTTCAGGTAGCCATCGCGGTCCTTCCTCTTGTGTATCATAGACACAGGCAGATCCGCGTCCCCAAATGAGAACTGGATCAGGACTATGCCACTTGGAGGTTAGGGGATCTTTCCACATAACCTTGGCATATTGATTTTTTGTTTCTTGGTGCCAAAGACGGTCTGCAGCAGATTTTCCATTGCTATCTAGTTGTAGAAAATTGAGGGTAAATAATGCGTGATTAAGGATATTGCGGGGAGAGCCTTTTGTAGGATAAATGTTATTTGTTGAGTTTAGTTATGGTATTTTTAAGGGTTTGGTGAGCCCGCTCTATTATTCCCTGCCCTTGAGGGTTATAGGGAATGCCAGGACATGTTTGATTTGGAATTGATGGCAGAAGTTTTGGAATGCTTGGGAGGTATATCCAGGCCCGTTGTCTGTTTTAATTTTTTGAGGTTTATCTATAGTGGTGATACACTGAAGGACATGTGCTATGATATTTTTAGAGGCTTCGCCGCTATGGAGAGTGGCGAAGATGAATCCACTATAAGTATCAATGGTCACGTGGACATATTTGAGATTGCCAAACTCAGAGATATGGGTAACATCCATTTGCCATATTTCATTGGGGAGTAAGCCTCTTGGATTGACTCCTTGATGAGGGAGTGGTAGGAGAGTAACACATCCTGGGCAGTTTTTAACAATCTGTCTGGCCTGTTCTCTGGTAATTTTAAATAAAAGGCGGAGCGTATGGGCATTAAGGTGATGGAGAGCATGACAGTGCTCGGCCTTAGTAACAGAATCTATGGTGAGGGAACATATTAGACGGGTGTTTTTATCTGCGAGTGAATTACCTTGGGAGAAGGGGCCGGGGAGGTCGGTATGAGCTCTTAAATGCCCAATGTAGAAGGGAGTTTGTCTTTTCAGGATAAGGGATTGAAGTTGGTGAAAGAGAGGGACAGCATTAGTAGACGGTTTAATATAGGGGACTGTCTCAAGTAAAGGGACTGAAAGTGCTATGTAGGCACTGTCTGTATAGAGGTTGAAAGGAGTCTTATTTAGGATTTTAAAAATCTGTAGAATGGCAAAAAGTTCTACAAGCTGGGCAGATTGGAATGGGGATTTAGTGCTGTAGCACTGTGAGTCTATGACGTATGCCGCAATGCCGGAGGAGGACCCATCAGAGAAAACCAAGGAAGCTTCTTTTAAAGGGGTGGTGGAGGTTACTTTAGGGAAGATGAATGGATGTAGTCGGGTAAATTGAAGGAGTTTATGATGAGAGGGGAGGGGTAGTGATTATCAATATTACCCTGAAATGAAGAGAGGGATATAATCCAATCATCTTCATTTTGTGAAAGCCAGTTTATTTGTTCCTTGGTGTAGGGGAGAATGAGTTGGTCAGGATCTCTGCTGAAATATTGGCGACTTTTTTCTCTACCTAATTTTATGAGTTTAGTGACTAACAAGGGATATGTAGTAAGAACTTTAGACGGGGAAGAGGGTAGGTGGATCCATAAGAGGGGGTTGTCTTGCCATAGAACTCCCGTAGGAGTATGGGGTGTCAGGCAGATGATGAGCATAAAGGGTTTATTATAGGATATGAATGTGATTTGTTGTTGTTGAATGGCTGTTTCTATGATGTGGAGTGTTTTTTCTGCCTCTGGAGAGAGTTGGCGAGGGGATAAAGGATTAGTCTCCTTGTAATATATCGAAGAGGGGTTTTAGTTCTTCTGTTGTTAGTTTAAGATAAGGCCTGAGCCAGTTAATGTCACCTAGGAACTTTTGAAAGTCATTGAGGGTTTGTAAATGGGATGTTTTGAGTTGAATTCTTTGTGTGGTGATTTTGTTTGAGTTTAGTTCAAAGCCGAGATAATAGTAAGGGTCTTTTAGTTGAATTTTGTTTGGGGCAATTTGTAATCCGAGAGAGGAAAGTCGATGATTTAATTCCTGACTACATTTAAGTACCTCGAAGGGGGCAGCTCCGCTAATAGGATATCATCCATGTAATGAATAATATAGATAGAGGACCATCGAGGCCTGAGAGGGTCTACGGCCTGTGAGACAAATTTCTGACATAAGGTGGGGCTATTTGCCATGCCCTGAGGGAGAACCTTCCATTGATAATGTTGCATAGGGCCTTTAAAATTAGTGACTGGGAGGCTGAATGCAAAACGTTCTCGGTCTTGGGGGTGAAGAGGGATAGTGAAGAAACAATCTTTTAAATCTATAATTATTTTAAAATGATTAAAGGGAATGGCAATAGGAGAAGGGAGGCCAGGTTGAAGGGCTCCCATTGTGAACATGGTTTTATTAATTTCCCTAAGGTCTTGTAAGAGACGCCAAGATCCAGATTTCTTTTTAATTATGAATATTGGAGTATTCCATGGAGAGGTTGTAGGTTCTAGCCCTTTGCACTCGCTTGCTTTTTTCTTGATTCCTTTATTCTAATGCTAACCGTGTCGAGTCACACTCGACATCCGAGTGCAAAAGGCTAGATGTCCAGCGGCCAATTGCTCCTGTACTAACTTTGAGGCGGCTGTAAGTTTCTCATTAGTTAATGGCCATTGATCTACCCACACAGGGGAATCACATTTCCATTTGATCTTATCTGCGTGGGGTACAGGAAAGTCAATGACGGTCATGGAAAATTTTGGTTTCCTAATCCTAATCGGTCATTTTTGGGTGTTATAGAAAGTGGTTGTTTGATGCCTTGATTATTTTTTCCTAGTCCTTGTCCTGGTAAAAAGCCTTGGTTAAGCATTTGTTGGGTAATAATTTCATTGGGGCTACACATAATGAGCTTTAATTGAGATAGAATATCTCGTCCCCATAGTTTAACAGGTAGTCCTGGGACAATATAAGGTTGGACTTGCCCTGAGTTACCCTCAGTATCTTTCCAGGTTAGGATTTTTGCGCTCTGTTTTGGGTTGGTAGATTGGCCAATGCCTTTAAGATGTGTTACAGAGGCTTCGCAGGGCCAACTGGGGGGCCAGTATCAGGTCGATATTACCGTGGCGTCTGCCCCTGTATCTACTAAACCTTTAAAAATTTTTCCGTCTAATTCAAGAGTAGTGGCCTCTCAGTGGTAATCTGTTGAACCCAATAGATATCAGAGGAACCGAAGGCAGAATCCAACCTAGGTTGTTGAATATTACTTTTATTGGTGGAGTTTAGGGGAAGTAAGATAAGCTGAGCTATTCTTTGTCCTTTGGAAATGGTTATGGGCCCTGAGGGGGCTGAAGCTAGAATGGTAATCTGTCCTGTGTAATCATTGTCAATGACCCCTGGGGTAACCTGAAGGCCGGCCAAGGAGGAACTGCCACGCCCCAAGATCAAACCAAATGTTTCTGGAGGTAAGGGTCCAAAAGCCTCAGTGGGAATAAGTTGAATGCCTTGATCTGGTATTAATATTGTATCGGAGGCGGAACAGAGGTCCAGTCCTGCGCTTCCTGGGGTGGCGCGGCAGAGGGAGCTGATGCCTGAGCGGGAAGGATCTGTTGTGGGACGAACCTGATGGCCCCTTGGTTCGGCACCGTGTTCGGGGCCGGGGGCTGGCCCCTCGAGGAGTTTCCCTGCCGGGGTGGAAGGGCTTTACCCTTGATATCTGTTTTTGAGTGACATTCATTAGCCCAGTGGAGACCGCGTCGGCACCGTGGGCAAGCGGTCTTTGGAGGAGCCCGTGGTTGTTTGCCACTGGGGCAATCTTTTATGAAGTGTCCTGGCTGTTTGCAATTAAAGCAGGTTTTTTGTTGTGTATTTGGTTGTTTTTCTTGGGTAAAATTTTTTAGGGCAGCTCCTATAGCTAATCCAATAGCGTGGGAGGTACCTATACCAGAGCAAAGTTTATAATCAGAGAGATTGCCACACCGATGAGGTCTTATTGTCTCTTGACAGACAGGATTAGCATTCTCATAAGCAAGATGCTTTACGAAGGCACTTTCCGTCTCACCTCCCCCCACTAATCTCTCAGCGGCGTCAGTGAGGCGGCTGATAAAATCACTATAAGGCTCGTCAGCTCCTTGGCGAATTTTGGCTAGCGAGGTAGTGGCAGAATCCTTAGGGGGGAGACGGCGCCAAGCTTTAAGACCGGCGACTTGGATTTGGGCTAGTAAACCAGGGGGAAATTTGGCCTGGATTTCATTGGTTTCATAGGGGGGTCGGCCAAGAAGTTTATCTCTGGTCCACGAGCGGGAGTTTTTACTTTCATTATTGCATTGGGCTGTTTCTCGGCAGTTTTCAACAAAGTCTGTACGCCAAAGGACATAATCACCTCCTGAGAGCGTGGCTGGAGCTAGGGATAGCCAGTCATTAGGTGTGAGCCATTTGTCACTTAAGCTTTCGAGAAGGGCGATGGTAAAGGGGGCCGTAGGGCCATAGTTACTGACCGCGGCTTTAAGATCTTTAAGATGTTTAAGGTTAAGGCGGCGGTATTTTTGTTCAGATGTGTCACTCTGGCTAGGGTTGGGGCCTTCAGTGTCTGAAGCTTCATTGTCTGAGTCTGGATTTTGATTTTTGAGAGTCAGAGCCTACTTCTAGTAAGTTATTTTCTTCAATGACTGTAGGGCGGGAACCCTGACTGCGGGTGACGGGAAATGCGTGGAGGGTGGTTTTTGATTTTGGGGTTTTTTGGACAGTTTTAGAAGAGTTTGGATTAGTAGAGAGGGTGGTAAGTTCTGCCTCGAGGGCTTGGACTTCTTTAATAAACTGGAGGTGTTCACGTTTTTGTTGGAGGATTTCTTTTAAAGAGGATATGTCTCGGGTAAGAGAGACTTTAGCTTGTCTGATGGGGTCAGAATTAAAGGGTAGATTTGGAGCCATAGCACGGAAAGGAGGAGGATAGTAAAGGGTGAGGGGGTTGTAGGGTGGGGGTTTGTAAGCTTTATTAGGAGGCTCTTGAAGAGCAGGAGCAGTGAGACCCCAGGGATCTTCACCATCGTGGCAATGAACAGCCTGTTCATTAAGGGTTTCTTGATCTTCCAGGGAGAGTTTATCATTGAAGGGGGTCTTATTTAAACCTTTAAGTGAGGGATAGATACCGGGGACCTTAGTGCTAGGGGTAGGATGAGGTTCTTTGATTTCTTCCATAAGATCCTTTTGAGGTGGGTCTTCTGGCATATTTACCGCGACCGATGGACAAGCCGAGGGCGGGCGGGAACTATTTTTATTATATCTTTTATATCAGGATCTAGAGGATGAACTTTGAGAATATCATGTATAAGGTTCCAGTAAGAGAAGGCGGATATAGGGATTTTCTCTGGGCCAAAAGTCTCATAATAATCCTGAAGGGCGTCGCCCACTCTTTTCCATCGCTTTGAATCGATGGTGCCCTCTAGTGGAAACCAGGGACATGTTTCATGAATAAAAGAGAAGAAATGTCTAAGGTCCTTTCTTTTTACCCTTACTCCTCGCGTCCTGAGGGACTCCTTGAGCCCACCTAGAAATATCTCATGAGAGTTCAATGAATTGCCCATTATTTTGGCTGGGTAGTTTTCAAGATTTCCTCCTCCACGTAAGCCTCTGGGACGTATAAACCCCGTGCCAGGTCAGCTCGGAATTTCTTAAATCACTGGCGATCCTTATGTAACTGCTCTCCTTTTACCTTATGGCCTCTGCTCCAGTGTCATAGGTCGGGATGTATAAGCCCCATACCAGGATGGCGACCACTAAGACGTAGCGAGCTCAGAGTTTGCCAGAGAGGGTGACATAGGTCGGGCCAGAGAAGAATTACTCTTCCGAGTGATTCAGAGTTTTCACTGCCAGTTTCGGGTACCCTTCACCCTTCCCCGAACGGCGAGGTGAAAGCTTATTAGTGGACGGGAGGGAGATCAGGAAAACTAAAAGGGCCAGCCAAAGAGGGTCAAAAGGGTGAAAACTCTCAAGAGATATTTTAAAAATCTTGTTTGAAAAGTTTCGTCTGCTTACCTTTACAACGATCTGTCTCACGGGCGGGCGAAACCGTGGCGATCCGGATGCCGAGTCTTCACTCGCGTGCCAATACTGCGCGGCGACTCAAAGGGGTGCCTGGCCAGGCGCTTTGAGCAGACGTTCTCGCAGGGGGTCCCCAAGTCGCCCCACGTTGGGCGCCAGACTGTCCCGACCCGCGGGACAACAACGGGGGAACCAAGAGACACCCTAAAAGAATGAGACAAACAAGGGACACGAAAGAATGGAGGCAAGACAGTATTCTGATCAAGGCTCCAATTTTATTTTTTACAGCGTTCCTTATATGTGGTTTCTAGAAGGGGAGATGCCTAGGAGGGGTGGGGGCTGAGCAGGTCAGGTGGGCTTAGATAATTTGGCTAAAGTCGTAAATGGTGTTGACTATAGATAAAGGATGTGGAGGTTGAAGGGCAGCTATGCTAAGAATGTTTTGTCCTTAGGCATAAGGAAGTAAGTCTGTGGTGAGGACCAAGTTTCCCTGAGGTTGTATTTCATTAGCTTACTGAAATAATGTTAGAATTAATTTGTGATTGACTCTTGGCTCCTGACACAAAGGGAGGTGGGGAGCAGCATTAAGGTTAAATAATTAATATAATACAAAGTCTTAAAACTTCCTTGGGACTTATTTTCTCCTCTCCACTAGTACCTGCACCTCCACTCCTTTCCATCCTTTCTCCATCTTGGCAGACCCAACCGTACAGTACAGGGCTAACAGAAGAAAAAAGTGGGGACTAGCGGGGACACAGGCTTTGTCAGGACTCCCAGAGATGTGCTTTAAGATATTGGTAGACAATTTGGAAACTTTTCCAGGAATAAAGCTTGTTTTAATATTAGGAAATTAATACTAAATTGATAAATTAACTACCCTAATACATTAGAATATGACCTTATAATTACTTTAATATTTCAAAAATGTATTCATTAAAACCAAATCTATTCATGATTTTTAAAAAAGTTTAGAGATTGTGGAATAAAAAGCAACTTTTTAAGCCTTAGAAAGTGCAACCATCGAAAAATCTATAGCTACCATCATCCTATATAATAAAGAGGTAATATGGAAATTGACCCTCACTCCCTCACACAAGATGGCCACCCCCATGTGGTCAAAGATGGCTGTCACAAGATGGCCAGTAGGGAGGGTAGTTGTGGACAATCTGCCCAGCAGGGGAGGGCAGTTAGGGGCAACCAGGCCAGCAGGGGAGGGCAGTTGGGGGCGACCAGGCCTGCAGGGGAGGGCAGTTCAGGGTGACCAGGCTGGCAGGGGAAGGCAATTAGGGGCGACCAGGCTGGCAGGGAAGGGCAGTTGTGGGTAATCGGACCAGCAGGGGAGCAGTTAGGCGTCAATCAGGCTGGCAGGGGAGTGGTTAGGGGGTAATCAGGCTGGCAGGCAGGTGAGCAGTTGGGAGCCAGCAGTCCCAGATTATGAGAGGGATGTCCAACTGCCTGCGGGATCAGGACTAAACCAGCAGTCGGACATCCCCCGAGGGGTCCCAGATTGGACAGGGTGCAGACTGGGCTGAGGGCAACCCCCTCCCCCCAGTGCACGAATTATCTTTAAAGTCAGAAATAAGATTAGAATATCTACCATCATTACTTTAATATTAAAATGGGCACTACCCAAATAAATCATTAAGAAAAGAGAAAGACTTTAAAAAATAGAAAAGGAAAAATACAAAATTGTAATTATTTGCAAGTGATGTGATTGTTTACAAAGAACATCAAAGGAACCAATAGAAAAATAGTTATAATATAATTTACATTTCAAATATAATTTATAAATAAATATATATATATATACTATAAAGCACATAATATCTAACAATAATTTTAATACAAAGTGTTATGCAGAGAATTATGAAACTTCTGGAAAGCCTTTAACAAAACATTTAAATAAATGGAGATATTTATCATAAATGTGAATAAGTTTATTCAATACTGCAAATTTCTCAACTCCAAATTGATCTATAGATTCAATGTAATTATAATCAGACTTGTAGTAAGTTATTCCTGAAAATTGATTGTAAAATTTCATGGAAGAATAAGAGCTCAGTAAAGAAACTCTTAAACATGAATAACAAGGTGAGGAAATTCACCCTAACAGATATCAAAACATAATATGTATATTATAAAGCTAAGTTAATTAATATTTGTGGTATTGACACAGGTTAACTCATATAAATTTAGTATAAGAAAATGCTATTGCAGGTTTTTTACTTTTTAATAATACGTATAGGACAATTGGTTATATTAATGGGGAAAAAATGGATCACGGCTTTTACAGTACACAAAAATCAACCTCAAGAGCATTCGAGACCTAAGTTGAAAAGATAAATTTATGAAATTTTTCAAAGTAATACAAGTGAATATCATTGTAATATATAAAGTGAATATCATTATAACATTGGAATAAAGAAGGGTTTTTTAACACACACACAAAACTATTCACAAACAACATACCAAAATTAAAGAAAAGGCAACCCACAAATGGGGGAGGGGGATAGTTTCAACACATAATTAGTTATGCATTGATATCCAGATTGTAAAAAGCACTGCCTTTAAAAAAAAGAAAGGAAAAAAAAAGACAACAGCATAAGAATTGCCAAAGATCACATTAGGGAATAAGAAAAGCAGAACATCTTAGCAAAATGAAAACAAAACAGTTCCTACTATTCTGATGGCACACTCTTAAGGTAAGGAGGTGTCCGCACACCTTGTAAACATTATCCAGTGTTGCAATAGCCAACACCATGGTCCTTGGTATATGTTTTCTCTTCTCAAAACTCTAAAAGAGATACGGGAAAGCTGGACCTGGCTCCCAGAATAATCAATCAGAGTGGAAAGAAAGTAGATTTTCTGAAGTAACACTTTAAAAACCAAAACATTTTAACTTAAAAAACCATGGAGATCTATGTGCATAGATCTATGTGCATAACCCATGGACAGACAGACAATGGTGTGGTGAAGGCCTGTGGGTGGTGGTGAGGGAAGGTGGAGGGGGCCAATGGGGGAAGAGGGGACATCTGTAATACTTTCAACAATAAACATAAATAAAAAATCAATGGAGATCAGGTTCACTGTGAATGGCAAGGCTGAACTAGAACGCAGCCTGTCTAACTCTTTCTCTGTGTCCATAACCCTTTACTTTGGTGTTTTGATCCTGCTGAATCCTCTATTCTCCTTCCCTGGCTAATCAGTGATTCTGAATTAGCCAGGTTCTAGGTTCTATCTAGGAAGAGGTGGAAGGCACAGAGAACTTAACCTACAGGAAAGGCTTATTCCCCATTTTCTTAGGTTAATTTCTTTATTATTGTCAACTCCCATTCTAACAGGATATTAATGATAAGGTCAAACATTGGTCATTTATCATGTTCAAGACTTCAAACAGAGGTCAGCAAAGTATAGCCAGTCAATGGACCACCTGTTTTTATAAATAAAGTTTCATTGGGACAGAACCACACGCATTCATATATGTATAGGCTACATTTGAGCTATAAGGACACAGTTGAGCAGTTGTGACAGCAACACTATAGCCTGTAAGCCTAAAGTATTTACTATTTGTCCATTTAAGAAGTTTTCTAAACCTATTTCTTCCCAACACCCAGAATACCATTTCCCTCCTCCCTTGCCTGTGAGATGCAATTTTTTTTTTTTTTTTTTTTCCCAGAGGGGAAGGCAGAGGGAGAAAGAAACATCAATAATGAGAGAGAATCACTGATTGGCTGCCTCCTGCATGGCCCCCACTAGGGATCTAGCCTGCAATCCAGGCATGTACCCTGGCCGAGAATCAAATCATGACCTCCTGGTTCAATCACTGAGCCACATTGACTGGGCCAATTCATTCTTCAGAATCAAACTCAAGTTGCTTCTTAGGAAGCCCATCTAGAACTGGAATTCTTTCTCTTTTCCATTTCCCCTTACCATTGGCATATATTTAAGTTAGGTCTTATACATGGGTAGAGTAAGCTTGTGCTTACCAGCAAAAGTTAGCACTTTGTATTATTGGGTTACTGGGGCAGTTTAGAATTAGTATTACTTAAAGAACACTGATAGATTAGTTATACTTTGTCTCTTAAATGAATAATAGGTATTTTCTGAAACATGTTCAAAGAGTACTGTAGGCATTCTCTGTCCATTCTTTATTCATTCTGGAATAATTAGATGCTTAATTCTAGGAATAAGGTGCAGAGTAGGATATAAGACTAAAATAGCATGAGAGGCAGAAGAATGTGGGGGAGATTGGCTAGCATAGTATGAATCAGTTACAAAACTGATTCAGGAGGTAGCATCTCAGCTCTGTGAGATCACCACACATATGGCACCCATAGTGTGGCAGCTGCCAAATTACTGCCTGAATCATTTCAAGGTGACAGAGCTATATGGTATCTGGTGTGATTTGGGTGTTTCCAAATGGTTTTTTTTTTTATCATGTAATTATAGAGATTACTGTTCTTAAGCTGCACCTAAGTATATCCCATAATATCTCATCAATTCCTTATATCCCCAAAACTTTATCTCCTCACTGCAAACTTTGTCCATGACCTAATCATCATAGTGATTTGTCTAGAGTGCTAAATAGGAGCAATCTATAACTTTTTTATGAAGTGTTTGGATCATGCCAGTCATTCCGATAATACAGAGTCCAGTATGTTCAGCCACAGAGCAAAGAATTTAAATTTTGGGTTTTAATTTTGACAGATATTTACTGGACTTCCAGTTCTTTTGACACTCAAAGATGCAATAATAAAATTAACAATATACAAACTGGTATAAGGTGTGTGAATTCAAAATAATCAATTAGTTGAAAAATCAAAGATATTAAAAACAAGTGTTATGAGGATAAAAAACATGATTGTTGAATCTGAAGACCAGACTTTGTAATTATCTCAATGCCATTTAGATACATTTCTGAGATATGAGATATGCAATACAAGAGATAGTGAAATTAAAATGGTAAAATATCAAATAAGTGCTATATTAATTTAAAATATTAAATTTGTAATGTTATTAATCAAATCAATCATGAAATGTAAATATGCATAAAACTTAGACTAACAAAATTTTATAAATTATGTAAAGCAATGATTCCCAAAATATGTTTCCTAGCATTTTAATAATACTATATTTTATGGTCAAATAAAATTCAAACACACTAAGTCAAAGTTATATGGCTTCTTTACTGTAGGACTTCTCAAAGTCTTTCAAAGGCAAATATCTTCATGAATTTCTAAATGTGACAAGGAGAGAAAACAGTATCTAAATTTCTTAAACTTATTTGATCATGAAATTCTTTTTACTGTGGATCGTGAAGATCTGGGTTCCAAGAAGTTTATGTTGGAAGTGCTGGTATAAACTGAACCCTTTATTTTATATGATAAAACTAAAGTCCAAAGGAATTAAGTGGCTAAGTAATGGCAGAGACAGGATTAGAAATTATAGACCTTGTTTTTGTCCAGTGATTTTTTTTAAAATTTCTTTTCTGACAATTTATATATGATGACTAACTAATCTTTTATTAGGAGACAGTTTTGGTATTACATTTTCCTGTCTCACAAATTATTGTTGGTGATGTAGTTGGAAGCTTATTAAAACTCTCATGCTATTTAGGCTACTACCTCCACCCCACCCCGAAAATACGTACAAATGTAACTTTATAACTTAATTTCCCTTTCCTAATTTTAGCTAGTCTTAAAGCAGGAAAAAAGAGGGCTTGTCTGCCTAGTGTGAGCACTTAGAGCACAACCCATCACATCACATTTTATTTTAAAATATGTTTTAAATTGCTTCTGAAAAGCGCAGAATGCTCGCTGACATGGAAATGGATTGCACACAGCAGTGCACATCACCATCTGCCCAGCAAAGGTGACCTTTCTGTGGAGTTGAGTGGAAAGGTTAGTTTCAGTGTAGCTCTATTTGTGGTTAGGCAGTTCCCAACTGAGAACCAAAAAAAACAAACAAAAAAACACACACAATGAAATGTTTATTAAGAGAAAGAAAACTTCAAAATTAGCACATGTGGCTAATGTGTGCTGGATTAATTTTCTATATGTGTAAATTGTTCATATGGATGGGCTCGAGTGGCCAGGAGAAAGGTGGGACTTCTTCTTAGGGCTATTGAGGGAACTATAGAAAAGAACAATTCACGGCTTATCCTGTTGCAAATGTTGACAAAGGAATTGTGAACAGTTGGTATTACAAAAAAAACCTAGAGCCCTTTCACCTGCTTTGGATGTTCATCTCAACTGGAATCCATTGAAGTAGCTGGGAAGAGCCAGTCCATTTGTTTTGAGCATAGAGTCTGGAATAAATTACAAGACCTCAGTCTTGAAGAGAGATGTCAAGTGGAACAGCATTGCACATTCTATTGTGTTTACAGAAAACCAGTCTAGATGCTGACAGCATCAGAAACTGATCATGTTCTTGAACAGTTTATTTTTGACAAGAGAACCACAGGCCATGCTTCACATCTGTACATAAAATTCATATGGCATGTGCTAGCCTGCCAGGAAAACATCATGTAAAACCAGAGGTGAGGTTCTAAATGCTCTCAGAAAGAGAGGAGGATTTCACAAACTGGTGAGAGATAGAATATGGAATTAGGCATCTGTTCGCTTAACAGAATCCACTCTTTATTTGTTTTCTTTTAGTTTAAGGAAAGATATACAAAGCATATGTCTCTGGGAACATTTTCAACAAAGAAAAATGCATTGTAATGAATTAAGGAAAGATCTGAGCTTTAGGTGAATTGAAGTGAAAACTTGATTATGATAAATTGGGCCTTTCAATGCATCCTAAGTGTATAGTTCGCAGAATATAAAGGAAAATGAGGAAAACTTTTTCTAAGAATATATAACCTCCATTTGCTCCTATTTATAAAACAGATCAGGCAGCACAAATTTCTGCTAAATATTCAATATTCTGAGAGTTCATTGATAATCACTAAGACAGTTAGGCTTGACTACAAAGATGTAAAGAATACCAACAATTCCTTATTTCTTGTACCTGGACACAAAGTCAAATGAGATGCACGTGTTCTGGAATTTATTGACCTATAAACTTACAGTTTCTTTCCATCACATTACTCATTCTAAGTGCAAAGTAATTGAAGGATAAATAAGCTTATTACAACAATTATACAACTACATCTCTTGTGATTGAAAAAAATGAAGGAGAGATAGGAAAGGAAGAGAAAAATCTAAGATAGTTCAGTGGTGGGGAAAATAAGCTAGATTAGTGGTTTCCAGAATTTAGCCTGGTAATATTTCAAGAGTCTTACATGACCTCTGTAATCCTATCCCTTCTGTGGAGTACATTGTATAATTCTGTTGTGGAATCTAGAAGAAACCGAGAGAAAGTAAAAAATTTAATATAGCCAAAGAAAGCAAGAAAATCAGTGCATTAATATCTCATTTTGAAAGTGTTTAAGAGAAGACTTCAGGTTTTTAGATATGTTTTAATTACAATTGACAACACAGCTTTGATCTGCACAAAGCCACATACATGTTGAGATTTTTTGTCGTGTTTTTTAAATATAGTATTGTAAATGTATTTTACTTAATAATATTTTTTTTCCTCTGGCTTACTTTATTGTAAGAATAGAGTATATAGTACAAAATATGTGTAGATCAACTGTTTATGTTAGGCTTACAGTCAGCAGTAGGGTATTAGTAAATTTGGGGGGAGTCAAAAGTTATGTGCAGATTTTTGACTGCCCAGGCCAAGGGGTTGTCACATTGCTAACCCTCCTGCATTGTTCAAGGGTCAACTGCATTTACAAATGCAAGGTAGCATTCTTTCTTCTGTATCTTTCCATAGAAAATCAGGTTAATGCTTCACGATATCACTGCAAAGATCAAACACGATGGTGTAAGAATATACGAATACATACAGTTAAATAACAGAAGATATATAACAATATATTATATAGCCCTAATATGTGCATATAGTATGTGTTCATATTTTATATATGGTATAACATGCATATATGTAATATGCACAACATGAATATTAAATATGTCTTACATATTATGCATAATATATAATGAGGAATACCTCATTCAAGCTAATAACTGAGTAGATGAATTAATATTTTTATGTTATGTAAAGATGTTTTGTTTTAGACACTTGAGCTATTTTAAATAAGAAATTATCAACAAGCAATGATTGCATTATCTTTTCTATATAGCAGTCCTATTAAATAGAATCTAAAATCAGTATAGCAAAGGTCCAGGGTATTTGCTAGTTGAGTTTAATATATTCAATCATTCATTTGTTCATTTACTCATTTGAAAATGACTTATGAAGTACTTACTCTGTGCCAGGTTTTGTGATGGATGTTGCCTATTTAGATAAATTTAAAGCAGTATACAAATTAGTCCCTTAGCAAATATTTAATCTCTATTTAATGTTGCCAATTAAAGGGAATATTACACAAACCAGAAGTTTTTATAGCTAGACTTCTTAATTTTTTTTATTATTGATTTCAGAGAGAGGAGGAAGTAGGAGAGAGAGATAGAAACATCAATGATGAGAGAGAATCATTGATTGGCTGCCTCCTGCACACTCCCTACTGGGATCAAGCCTGCAACCCAGGAATGTGCCCTGACCAGGAATCAAACCATGACCTCCTGGTTCATGTGTGAATGCTCAACCACTGAGCAACATCAGCTGTCCAGGCTTATTAATTTTTTAAAAATTAATGATAAACTCAGCCTCCCAAACTGTTTTTACAATAATAAGCAAAGACTTCATGTTAGATAATTTAGAAACAACTAAAACATTGTAAATTTAGAATTTTATGAAAAAACTAGAGGCCCAGTGCATGATTGAATCATGCACGTTTAGGGTCCCCTACACGCTTTCGTTTTTGATTGTGGTGGAGCTAGGTGCCTATCTGCTGGTGCACCAGGCCTTTCAGAAGCCTCCGGCACAGCGAAGGCTTCTGAAAGGCCTGGTGCCGGAGCAGACAGGCACCCAGCTCCCCCGCTTTTGATGGTCTGCGGCGGGATGTGAGCTCGCTGCCCCAAAGGCCCCTTCTGTACCGCAGCACAGCCATGGCGCAGACGCTGAGCTCACGCCGCCGTCCTGCCGGCCCAATCGGCTACCCCGGCCACCCCGAGTCCCACCCGCTGCACCTCCCGCTGGCCCAATCGTGGGCGTAGCGGAGTGATGGTAATTTACATATTACCTTTTTATTAGGTAGGATGCTTTAAAATGGTGTTTGTTTCACAAAGGTGGCATTTGTCAGAAAATGAGAAAAAATAAATGGACAAATAAACCTCATTAAATGACATGCAGCTTTTTAAACATATTATAGTTCTTAGCAAAATCTTTGATGAATTTAGAATCATATAGATTAAATTTCTTCTGAAATGTTTGTGGGTTTAAAAATAAATGAAAAAATTCCTTTGCAAAATGCATTTGAGATTTTATTTTAGCAAAAATGTTTGAATGATAGTTCAATTTGTTCAATGGAACCAAAACACAGCTGGGTTCCTCCATGCTTAATAATGACATAATTGCTGGGCATGACATGAAGCCATATCTTTAGGCAAGCACTCATCAACTATCCAATAAGAATACAAATAGTCAGTTAATAACTAGATTAAGTGGTTTTTAGAAAAAATTGCATTCTTTCATGCTTGAAGTACCATGAAATCAAATTAATTTCAAAATATCAAAATATTCAGGAAACATTAACTAATGTATTTCATATTTATGCAATCATGTATTTAAATGGACTCAATATTTATAAAATGTTATAGCAATTAACACTTTTGTTAAATTGTACTGATTTCAGTGAGACCTTTGAGAAAATAAAGTCACTGTAGCCTCCTATCCACGCAATCCTGCTGTTAACTTCCAACAAACATTTCAAGGGTCTTTTTGTTGTTAATATTCTTGATATATTAGTTTTGCTTCAAATATCTTCTCTATTCTTCAGGTTTTTATTTTATTATATATAAATTAATATTGTAGAGTCCCAAAAGATTTTAATTTTTAAACTTATTTTTATGTATTTATTTTTGTTGTTAATTCTCACCCCAAGATTTTTCTCCCATTAATATATATATATTTTTTAGAGAGAGAGAGAATGGAAGGAAGGGGGAGAGACAGAGAGAGAGAAACATAGATGTGAGAGAGACACATCAATCGCACATGCCCAAATCAGGCCAAACCCCCAACTGAGGCATGTGCCCTTCTTTTTTCTTTTCCTTTTAACATTGGTATCTCCCAAGACTCAGTTTTTGATAGTTTTATCTCTATACTAGAGGCCCAGTGCACGGATTCGTGCACCGGTGGGGTCCCTCGGTCTGTCCTGCACCCTCTTGCAATCTGGGACCCCTCGGGGGATGTTGGACTGCCAATATCAGCTCAATCCCCACAGGCCAGGCCAAGGGATCCCACCGGTGCACAAATCTGTGCACTGGGCCTCTACTATGCATATAAGATCTTTGGTTAATCTCTTCCTACCCTCCCCACTTCTCTGAGATTCATCAGTCTGTTCCATGTTTCCATGCTTGTGCATTGAGCATCTGCCCCCTGGTGGTCAGTGCATGTCATAGCTACCAGTCGAACATGTTGAACAGTTGAACGGTCACTTAGGCTTTTATATATATAGATACTTACTCCTTGGTAATCTCATCCAGTTTTATTGTTTAAAAATCATCTATGTGTAGATAACTGGAAAATATAAAGTTCTCTCCTGAACTCTTCTCACATATCCAAAATTTCACATGAGCATCTAATAGGTATGATATGAACGTGTCCCAAATTGAAATCCTGATCACTCTGCAAAATATTATTCAGCCATAGTTCCCACTATCTTAGTCAATAGCAGGTCCAATCTTTCCAGTTTCTCAGGTTCTCCTTGACTCTTTAAATTTGACTCCTTTCTTCCTATCACACTCTACATACAATCAAGAAATATTGGTTATACCTTGAAAACACAGCTAGGACTGATGCATTTCTCACCAACTTCATGGCTACCAACTTATCCAATCCACCATCCTCCCTTGCCTCTAACTGATTTCCTGCTGTCAGGTTTATCCTGTGTAATCTATCCTCAACAGAGTCCTTAGCAAGCAAAATAAAGACATTTGCAGTTAAATAAAAACTGCAAAAACTTGCCCCCATGACATCTGCTCTAAGAAACATGAAAAAAGTGTTTAAAGTAAAAAACAACAACAATACACCAAACAATATTTTCTATATCAAAAAATGGTCAGACATAAAATCAATATACAAAGGACTATAAGGAAAAAATATAAAGAGTAATTTAAAATAACACCATTTACATTAGCAATCAAAGAATATACCTAACAAAAGAGTTGCAAAATCTTGATAAAGGAAAGGATAACATTTTGCGTAAAGAAATTACAGAAGATCTAAAAAAGTGAAGAGATGGTCGATGTTCATGACTAGGAAGTGATATATAAAAGATGTCAATTCTCCCTATTGTCTCATAAATTCAAAGTAATTGCAATTAAAACATCAAATAGCATTTTTTTCATGGAATTTGCATGTTTTCTTCCAAAATATATATGGAAAAGCTAACAGTTAAGCATTTCTAGAATGCAGCTAAAGTGGGGGGAAATGAAATAAAGACTTCCTACCAGATAGCAAGCCTTGTATAGTAATTAAGTGTAATAATTAAGTGTAGAACAAGCACAGAGATAAATAAATTAACCAACGGAGATATTAGAGAGCCACAAACAGATTCACACATATCAGGAACATTAATATTGTCAGAGGTGCCATGAGAGATAAGTGAAGATGGGTAAAGTTATTGAAAAAACTGAGCTGAAAAACATAGTTAATGGTGAGGGAGAAAAATAAAATTGTGTCCTTATCTCATAGCTTAATGGATGTTAACTGTAGACGGATTAAAGACTTAAATATTAAAAGCAACTTTGAAAAAAATTTGAAGACCATGTATCTAACCTTGTATAAGCTATAAAAATTGCTAAACATAAAAGTAATGATAAATTAGACTACATGAAAACTAACAACTGTTCATCAAAAGAAATATTTAAAAGGCAAAACAATAATAACTTCAAAATTTTTTCAACACAAATAACCAATACAGGATAATTTTTATAAACTATATATTGAATTCTGACAAATGAATAAGAAAAAAATCAAACAACTTAGTAGAAGATTGAAAAATAGGAACATTTATCCAAAAAGGAAACAATAGAGTCAATTAAAATGTAAAGTTTTTAACTTCTTAGTAATTAGCAAAATTCAAATCAAGACCATGAGTTACCATTTGATTTTCATAAATTAAGAAGTTTGACTATAAAAAAATGTTGGAGAAAAAAATAATTCAATGGTATTGCTTATATATTACTAATAGGAATATAAATTAGTACAACCACTTTGAAAAACAATTTGCATATCCTAGAACCCAGCATTTCCATTCCTAGATTTATAACTAAGAAAACGTGCACCAGAAGACATGTAAGAATATTTGAACCATAATTTCATTTAAAAAACTGGAAGTAATTCAAATACCTATTAATAGAGGAATGGATAAATAAATCTTAGTATATTTAGAATTAAATATTTTACAGAAGTGAAAATTAATGTACTATAGGTAGATCCATACTTACATTACTGGAAGGTAATATGCAAAATGATATTATTTAAAGTTCAAAAACAAGCAAATATTTTTTATTTTTTCATATGTATGACAAAACGCATTTTAAAAAGTAAGACACACAGCCCTGGAAAGTGTGCTCAGTGGTCAGAGCACGCTGAAGAGTTGCGAGTTCCATTCCTGGTCAAGGGCATGTACCTGGGTTGTGGTTCGCTTCCCGCCCCTGGTCATGGTGCGTGCAGGAGGCAACCAGTCGATGTGTCTCTCTCACATCCAATGTTTCTCTCTTACCCTCCCTTTCTCCCTACCACTCTCTGAAAAGCAATGGAAAAAATATCCTAGGTGAGGATTTAAAAAAAAAAGTAAGGGCTGTACAAATATGAAATTCAGGATAGAGGTAACTCGAGGAGTAGGACTGGTAGTAGGGGAGGTGAAGAATGCCCAGGTAGGTATAAATTATTGGTAGCATCCTAGTTCTTAAGTTGAGTGATAGATCTCCAGATAATCACTATAAAACTTTGAAGTAATTCAGCAGAAAATAGAGCCTTACATAGACCAATGATCATAATGTGTTATAGAGGGTTACAATGAATTTATTTGCCTAAATGCCATGAAAGGAGCACTTTCTTTAAAATTATGTTGTCATAATCATGAAGTAAACATATAAAAAACTCCTTTCCTTATCATAATAGATGTTGAAACATAAAAGATATTAATAAAAGCTGCTTAGAACAGAGAACTCATACAACTTAACAAAAGGAAGATAAACGATCCAATCAATCAAAAAAAATGGGCAAAGGATCTAAATAGACACTTTTCGAAAGAGGACATACTGAAGGCCCAGAGACATAAGTAAACATGCTCAAAGTCACTAATCATCGGAGAGATGAAAATCAAAACAACAATGAGGTACCATCTCACACCTGTCAGAATGGCTGTCATCAACAAATCAACGAACGACAAGTGCTGGCGAGGATGCGGTGGAAAAGGAACCCTCCTGCACCGCTGGTGGGAATGCAGACTGGTGCAGCCATTGTGGAGAACAGTATGGAGTTTCCTCAAAAAACTGAAAATGGAACTCCCATTTGACCCAGTGATTCCACTTCTAGGACTATATCCCAAGAAGACAGAAACACCAATCAGAAAGGGTATATACACCCCTGTGTTCATAGCAGAGCAATTTACCATAGCTAAGATTTGGAAACAGCCTAAGTGCCCATCAGCAGACGAGTGGATTAAGAAACGGTGGTACATTTACACAATGGAATACTATGCCACTATAAAAAAGAAGGAACTTTTACCATTTGCAACAGCATGGATGGAACTGGAGAGCATTATGCTAAGTGAAATAAGCCAGTCGGAGAAAGATACATATCACATGATCTCACTCATATGTGGGATATAATGACCAACATAATTTGATGAACAAGAATAGATCCAGAGACAAATGGCAGGGGAGGGGGTGGTTAGAGAGCAACCAAAGGACTTTTATGCATGCATATTAGCATAACCAATGGACACAGACACTGGGGCGTTGGGGGTTTGCCTGGGGTGGGAATGGTTTGCGGGAGGGGTCATTTGGGGAAAAAGAAGACATATGTAAAACTTTAGACAATAAAAAAATTATTTTAAAAAGCTGCTTAGAACATGGCCTTTGATGCCACCAATTCTGTAGGAGGAGACAAGGCTTAGAGGTAAAAAGTTATTTACTACCCGGCTGGTGTGGCTCAGTGGTTGAGCATCGACCTATGAACTAGGAGGTCACGGTTCGATTCCTGGTCAGGGCGCATGCCCAGGTTTCGGGCTTGATCTCCAGTGTGGGGCGTGCAGGAGGCAGCCAATCAATGATTCTCTCTCATCATTGGTATCACTATCCTTCTCTCTCCCTTCCTATTTGAAATCAATAAAAACATATTTAAATATACATATGTGGCAAAAAAAGAAAAGAAAAGAAAAGAAAAGAAAAGGAAAGGAAAGGAAAGGAAAGAAAAGAGCCCTAGATTACATGACAATTAGGATCTCACTTAATTTGTCTAGAGTCCCTGTCTTTTCCTGCAAGCCTGGTCAGAATTGTTTTTCCAAGGCACTTCTGAGCTCCAAAATGTTGAGTATTTAGGAATAATAGAATGCCATTTCTCAGTGGATGTATTTTTACAGTAGACATAATCATGCATCAGCTACTCATTATCTTCACCAAAGGTTCTGGAAGAGCAACAGCAGGTGACACAAGAGAGCTGAGTGAGTTTTTAAGGACAACCATTTGGAAAACGTCTTCATTTCACCAGCCTACAGCTGGTTTCCCAGTCAGATTTGCTGCTCAAGTGTACAGATTAAATTATTTTATTTTTCCATTAGCTGTCTGAACATGATTGAACTTCATTTGGTGGATAAATCCCATGATGTTAGCTAGGATAGGACATTTTAAAAGCAGCTTAGGTGCTTTCTTAACAAGCACCATACAAATAAATAGAAGAAGAGAATGGAGGAACTCACCCCAATACATTTTTAAATGTGTGGCATTTCTCCTTGCCAGGGTGAAGAATAAATTCTGTATCTACTTTGCACACAGCCAAATGTGCTATGAAATATTATTGATGTACTTGACAAATTCCCAAGTATAGCATCAGCCTTGCTAAAATACCCGCTGGCACAACATTGCACTTTCAAATTTAGCATTATGGCTGACAGCATTTTTCTTGGTCTCTCAAAAAAAAAACAAAATTACCAGCCAAAATTTCACTGCATCATTCCTTTCCAAAGGATCTGATACTTATATTCCTCTTTCTGGAAAGTAAATCTCCTGAGGGTGAAACCAATAAACTCAGATATAACCTTTGACTTTATCAGGTTTTCGGAGAAGAAAACAATAGGTATGTGAATATTATTCAGTTGCATGTTAAAACAATTAGGCCACCTGGAGGGATTAAAGTGAGGTAAAGTGTAGCTTGAGAAAAATCAAATGTGGATAGCTAGATCATAACAGCAACTTAGAAATCAAAACATTCTCATCAGTTTTATGTAATGTTAACTACACCCTTACCCAACACAGGGTATTATAATCTCTCCTACTCTTAAACATTTTATGAAGAGGAAGGATAAGTAGAGAGATAAGTATTGAAATAGCATAACTTTAAAGGATGTGTTCAAAAACGAAGCCCTCAGGAGGCACCTAAATTTAAATTTATGTTTATTCATTCAGAGGGAAATAAATTGATATGGCTTAATATAGTAGCAACCTAGAGTCTTAAAATAAATCTAGTAAGTAAATCTAACAATGTGTTTTTTTAGGTGAGTAGGGGAATCCATTGACATTTGAATGTCAGCTTCTTGGTTCCTCTCATTGAATCCAAATTTTGCTTTGGCTGTGTTTCCATTTCAGTATCTACACTGTCATGCTTACTTTTAAAAATAGTAACACAGTGCTGTGCCAAGAAGCAAGGGCAATGCACACCTAGAAAAATCTATAAAATCAAGTCTAGGAGAGAGAACTGAATTGCTTATAAATGTCAAAAGCTGTGTGAGGAATAGTAATTAAAAAATAATCACAACAAATCGACTGCTTTGTTCATAAGATCTAAAATACCCTGAGGTCAATGTGGCCAAGAAACAGAAGGTTTATAGCTAAAAATCAAAACATCCATCTTAAAGTCCAGCTTAATCAAAACATCACATTTATAAGCAAATAATGTTCTAGGGTCTGAGGTAGTATTTCAAGCTAAGCATGGTGCTGTGATGTTAGATGTTACAGTCAACACTCCCTCAGTCACTAGCTTTATGCTGCCTGTGGGCTGGGACTTTTCCCTCATAGCACAGCCTCAAGAGGGCACCTGAGTATTTGTCATCCAATGGGGGTTGTGCCTAGTGCCCATTTCTGAGCCTGAAGCAAGTTACTAAGCCCTTTGGGGACTTTAGTTATCATCAGAGATGATAGACAATGTTGCTCTGAATTCCAACCCTAAAACAAACCAGGAAAATTCCTACCTGGAATTGTGAAAAATACAAAAGGTTAGCTTCCCACAGAATTTTGACAAACATCCATTTGCTGATTAAATAAATTCCATTTTGATATTTATATTACCATAATTCATAATATTAACTGCCATTTACTCAGTATATATTATATTCCAGGCATTGTGCTAAATACTTAATATTAAGGACCTCATTTCAATCCTTATAACCCTCTTTCATACAAAATATCTGAGATTCAGAGTGGTTAAGCTATTGGCCCAAGTTCCCATAACTAGTGAGTGATAAAATTGTGATTCCAAATCAATCTGGCTCCTATAAATACTGTGAAGTGTCTATAGCTGTCTAGAGTATAAAATGAGATCTTATCTGCTAAGTTTCCTTTCCCTGCCAAGTTTTATTGAGATGTAATTTACATATAGCATTGTATTAATTTAAGGTATGCAACATAATGATTTGATATATGTATATATTGCAAAATGATTGCCACAGTAAGTTTAGTTAACATACATTACCTCATATAGTTACAAGCTTTCTCTTGCAATGAGAACTTTTAAGATCTAACATTCAAATACACACTATAGTATTGTTAACTATAGTCACCATGCTGAACATTACATTGCCAGCACTTATTTTATAACTGTAAGTTTGTACCCATCAGTCAGCCTCGCCCATTTTTTCCATCCCTTGCCTCTAGCACCACCAATCTATTCTGTGCTTCTATGACTTAAGATTTTTTAGATCCCACATATAAGTGAAATCATGCAGTATATCTTTCTCTGTCTGACTTATTTCACTTAGCTTAATGCCCTGATTTGGCTTGTGTCGTTAATTGGGTCCCTAATCTGCTAGGATTGAAGCTCTGATAAAGACAGGAAAAGACATCAGATATCTATCTACCTATCTATCTCTCCAAAAGTGAGCATGGAGAAATGTCATGTGAAAATTCAGTGAAAAGGTAGCCATCTGCAAGCCAGAAGAGAGCCCTCACAAGGAACCAAACCTGCTGACACCTTGATCTTGTACTTTTAATTTCCAAAACTATGAGAAAGCAAGTTTGGCCCAAGTTCCCATAACTAGTGAGTGATAAAATTGTGATTAAACCATCCAGTCTGTGACATTTTTTTACAGCTATTCAAGCTTACTAATACCTCGTTCTTGATGGAGATTAGATGACACCAAGGACAATGATATCACATGTGCAAAATTGGGAAAAGAAAGCTTTATAACTTATGGGCAGAACTTAGAGCTCTCTTCTGAAGGTATACACTATCACTTGCATGTCTAAAAATGACAGGAGAGACTGGTATGCCTTTCTAATCAACTTAGACATACTTCTTTACGGCTCATCTCTTACCTACTTTGTCCTGTGGCTGTCAATAGCAAGATACTTGTGATTTTTTAAAAAGTATTTTTGGTAGTCTCATTTTTAAAATTATTTATTTAAGTATGTTTTTATTGATTTCAGAAAGGAAGGGAGAGGGAGAGAGAGATATAGAAACATCAATGAGAGAGAATCATTGATCAGCTGCCTCCTGCACACCCCACACTGTGGTTGGAGCCTGCAACCCAGGCATGTGCCCTGACCAGAACTGAACTGTGACCTCCTGGTTCATGGGTCTCTGCTCAACCAATGAGACACACCAGCTGGGTAATGGTGGTCTCATTTTTAATGGGAGAACTGAATCATAGAAAAACTAGTTGTAAGGGCCTTCCAGTCAAGATGGTGGAGTAGGTAATTGTGTTACTCAGAACCTCCTGCATCCAAATTACAGCTAACCTACTGAGCAACCATCATTGAGAACCACCTTAAATCTAGCTGAACAGAAGTCCTATAACTAAGGATATTCAGAAAAATCACTTGGAGACTGGTGGGAGGGTCAGAGACTCAGACCAGGCCCCAGACCCACCTGTGGTGGTTAAAAATCGGGAGGGATATCTTGGCTGCTGAGATCCCCGCTGAGGAGTAAGGAGTTCCAGAACCCCCAGCCCAGGGTGCCAGTGCCAGGAAAAGAAGTGCCCATAACTTCTGGCTGTAAAAACCAGTGGGGATTGTAGCTGAGTGAGACAGAGGGCTACTGGGGTCCCAGCATTCCTCTTAAAGGGCCTGCACACAGACTTACTCAGAGTCACTTGCTTTGAGCTCCAGTGCTGAGGTGGCAGCTGGAAAGGTGCCAGGGACACAGAGGGAGGAACTGAGGTGTCCGGCTTTGGGGCAAGAACTGGAGGAACAGCTTTCTCCCAGGCAGATGTGCTGGCCAAAGCCATTGTTCTTTTTTTTTTTTTAATTTACCTTTATTAGATGTCCCCCCTTTTTTCCCCATTGACTCCCTCCACCTCTGTCCCTCCTCCCCTCCCCAGGCCTTCACCGCACTATTGTCTGTGTCCATGGGTTATGCATATATGCATATATGTTGCTTAGTTAATCTGTTCCCACCCTTCACCCCTCACCCCCACCTGCCCTCTGAGATTTGTCAGTCTGTTCCATGCTATTATGTCTCTGGATCTATTTTGTTCATCAGTTTATTTTGTTCATTAGGTTCCACATGTGAGTGAGATCATGTGACATGTGTCTTTCTCTGACTGGCTTATTTCACTGACATAATACTCTCCAGGTACCTCCATGCTGTCTCAAAGGGTAAGAAACCCTTCTTTTGAGTGGATAAAAGCAATGTAGTACATTTACACAATGAAGCCATTGTTCTTTTGCTGAGCCCTTCCCTTGCAGGCACAGGCACCATATCAGAGTTTCCAACAATCACTGCCCTGGTGATTCCCTGAGAACCTGCCCCACCCAACTTTTGGGTCTACCCAAGCTGTTTCCAGAGGCTTTTCCATACAATAAAAAGCTAAAGGAGTTTATGACCATCAAACCAGTGTTACAAGAAATGTTAATGGGCTTTGTTTAGAAGATAAAGAAAAGATCACAAATATGAATAAAATGGCAATAAATACATATCTATCAACAATCACTGTAAATCCAAGTGGATTAAATGCACCAATAAATAGACAGGTGGTTAAATTGATAACAAAATAAGACCCTTACATATGCTGTCTATAAGAGACTCACTTTATTTTTTTAAATATATTTTTTATTGATTTCAGAAAGGAAGGGAGAGGGAGAAAGATAGAAACATCGATGAGAGAGAATCATTGATTGGCTCCCTCCTACACATCCCCTACTGGGGATTGAGCACACCACCCTGAGTATGTGCCCTTGACCAGAATGGGACCCCGGACCCTTCAGTTCACAGGCTCATGCTCTATCCACTGAGCCAAACCAGCTAGAGTAAGAGACTCACTTTAGATTGAAAGACACACATAGTCTAAAAGTAAAGGAATGGAAAAAGATATTTCATAAAAATATCTTTAAAACAAAGGCTAGAACAAAAGACAAAAAAGGTCTGAAACTCAAAACACTAAATCAAAAAGACATATACAGCCATATGTTTGTTGGAGCATTATTTACAATATCCATGATATGGAAGTAACCTGAGTGTCCATCAGTAGAAACATAGGTAAAGAAGAAGTGGTGCATATATACAATGAAATATGACTCAGCGATAAAAAAAAAAGAATGAAATCTTACCATCTGCAGCAACATGGATGGATCTAGATGGTATTGTGCCGAGTGAAATAAGTCAGACAGAGAATGACAAATGCCATATGATTCCATTTATATCTGGAATCTAAAAAAACAAAATAAATGAGCAAGCAGAACAGAAACAGACTCATAAATACAGAGAACGTTTTGACAGTTGCCAGATGGGATGGGGATTGAAAGGGTGAGTGAAAAAGGTAAAGGGAAAGAAGTACAACTTGGTAGTTACAGAATAGTCATAGGATGGTTTCTTAGCCTTTGGGCTAAGATCAAGCGTAGGTATCAGAATAGTTATGGGGATGTAAAGTACAGCATAGGAAATATAGTCAATAATATTGTAATAACTATGTATGATGTCAGATGATATTAGATTTATCAGTATCACATTTATAACTTATATAAATGTCTAATCACTAAGCTGTACACCTGATATAATATTGTATATCAACTTACTTGAAAAATAAAAAGTATTCAAAAAAGAAAAAGAAAACTAGCTGCTAAGGAGAGACAGTATAATTTCATGTTTTTTTGCTTTTACCACTGGGTTCTCTTCCATGTTCAACTCCAGCTAGTTACCTCATTAAGAAGTTGGAAAAACCATGACTCCCACAGCAGTAGGTGGGCCTAGAGCTATGGCTGAGTGCTGCCATCCAGAGCCACCGCACGGGACTCAGCTTCTTGTAGGAACAGTTTTCCCCAGTGGAACTTTTATGAGACTCCAAATGTGTTTCACTGTGTTATTGTGTCTGTTTTCTTGTATGGTACAGTAACACACTAAAGTTCTCAAAATGAGATTAAGCCAGGTGATTTGAGTCTTAAAATGCCAGATTTTGTTACTTTTTGAATTTCTAAAACACTTGGGATCTCTGGGGTGACCCTTTAACTGTTTCCAATGCTTGATAACATGTGTGAGAAATATTTCTCTTCCGCCACCTTCCATTTCTGGGTATCCATCTTTTCAACACCATTAATTTCTGGAACATCTCTCTCTCTCTCTCTCTCTCTCTCTCTCTCCCCAACTGTAGAAGTCAAGGCTAGTACAAAAACACCAGAGTTGGTCAGCTGCTGCTGGGACTGTTCTGCCCCTGGCTCTTTGTGGAGTATCGCTGTGCCCAGGAGCTGTCACCCACTTCAGAGGGCACAGAGAATAGCTTGTCTCTGTGCCCCCTCATGATTCTAATGGTGCAAACATAGGCTTCCAAGGTCAGCAACATTTTTCTTCCTCTGTTCTAATAACAATAGAAAATGAATCTATTCTGTATGCGAACATTCTGATTCATTGTGGGGGGAACTTTTGTGTTTTGTTACTGATGTTTAGATTGAAATTTGATTTTGTGTAGCACAGACAACACCTACCAACAGACTATTACAGAATTAATTTAATTTATAAAAATATTAGAAAAATAGATAAATTTGCATATTTTTTAAATCTCATGCTTTACAACACAATGTACAAAATAATCCCCATACAACAAACTGGATATTTAGAAACACACTGAAAAAAATCTTGGCATACCATATGCCTTTTGACTTACTTATCATGTGTGCATAGAAGATTCTCAATACACATTTGTTGGTGACAAGGATCATTTTGAATGCTTTCTGTGCCAGAGAAATCCCAGTAACGTGTGGATATTTCCCAAGGCACCACATATCTGGCTCGTTTTAAATAAGCAGTGGTTAGTTTTATTGAGGGGACCAGACAGAGGTCACTGGAGAAGTCAGCCAGAATTTGGAACTGGAATACTGCTGGCTCCCAGCCTTGTTTCTAATAACTACCCCACCCTTTTGCTGCCAAGAGAGCCAATGTACACTTCGTGGGTAGGCAGGTGGCATGGGCTGTAATAAACAGCTCCTTTCCTGTAAGGGAGCAGTGGCCTGGGTTTATGGATCCAGGAGCTTTCCTGTGGGGAAGCCATTACGTCCCGTTAAAATTGTAACCGAAAACATCCGTCTTTATCAACTTCTCAGTAATTCTACTCATACCTTGTTCAAAGTCCCCGCTCAGCACTGCTCCCCTCATTGATTCGTTTGAGCACATGTAGAACCAACTTCTGGGCTGAAAGATAGCATGGGGACAACTAAAAGTTATTTTGTTGTCCGTGTGTGATGAGACGTGGCTGTGGATTTAGTCCACCTGCCAATTAATGTTGGGGAAAGGAAGCCAGTTGGGAGTCAATGGGTCTTTTTCCCTGTTTTTCATGTGTTTACTTCCTCTGCTTCCCTAATGAACTCCATAGCTTTGGAATTCCAAACCATTAAATGGAATTACACCCAGGCTCATTATTTAGAGTCAAAAGGTTACAATCAACTCCCCTCCAACAATCAACCAATATCCTTTTGTTTACTTGAAATATAACAGGAAAACACTACCTTGTGCCTAAATGACTTGGGGAGTTATTTTCTTAATTGCTTGTTGAATTTTCCTAATTAATCAGGAGTCTTTGGAACAAAAAGTCCAACTGGTGAGGCCTGAAACAGAGGGCTGTCAGAATATTTGTCAGCAGAAATTGTCTTTTGTGCAATCTATGTGCTACCTGGCACAAAAAAAGTACTTTGTAAATCTTGATGATGATTATAACACAATGGTTAATTAGCAGGGCTTTTCTTTGTCCTTACAAACTTCTTTAGACTCTTTGACATTAATGAATTGAGGAATGAGAGTTTCCCTACCATTGCATGCAAAAAAAAAAAAGAGAGCGAGAGAGGGAGGGAGCGAGCGAGTTTGCGTTGTTTTCCAAAGGATATCCCTTGTGCTGACAGTATTCCATGGCGTGCGTCCCACAGTAGCCCAGCCAAAGATTCAAGCTGGCCAAAGAAAACGCTGACCCTACTGGACTGGAGTGGGTCAAGGAGTTTTATGGTGAATGGAGAGTGGCTGTAAAATTAATCTCTTATTTATGTTATGCTGTGATAATCCTGCCTAAGAGTAACAGTGGCCACAAAAGTCAGGAAGTTAAAAAGAATTAACAAAAATAATTTTCATAGGCCATCCTTTTGTTTTGACAGTTATTGGTCTAAACTTGATGGAGGGTTTATCTAAAAGGCTTTTTTTGTAAGTCTAACTAAATGTATATATTTTATGATCACATATATTTAAATGGACACATATGGGATATTCTGAATTATAGAACTATAAATTAAGAAAAGTGAATTTACATAATTTTAAATGTTGGATATTAAATAGGAGCCTTATATGAAGGCATTTAGAGTATTTCAGAAATTATTCAGAATTTTTTTTTTATTTTTTAAAAGATGAATTAGATTAAACAAAGTTGGCAAAGAGTAACTTAAGAAATGATTTTCCAGTTTAGAAACATTCCTTTACAGACATCTTTAGTGAAGACATAGTAAGAGGAAACATTTAAACATATTGTGAAATATTCCAGTTAGATGAGAAATAATTTCCTGAGGGGGGTTAGTCATTGGAATAAGTCACCAAAAGGAAACTCTAAATTCTTTTTCTCTAAGGGTCTCTCCAACATGATATATTTTATTTCTTCAGGATAGCATTCCGTGTGAAGATGGACCATTACAATACATGATTTCAGGAGAATATGAATTCTTCTGACTAAGGATTTAATTTCTTCAAAAATACTTAAGAAGGGAAAAGCCATTAGTTATATTCCAATAGAGTAACCAGAAAAGCAAGCAAAGTTTTATAGAAGCTTTCATTGCTTCAGAGAAAATAGACATCTCTCAGCATATGTGCTGCTGCAGCGGGCTCTATAAATTTATTAGCTTAGATTTAGGCTCTTTTTCTACATGAACATAACAGTCTGAGAAATCATATTTGGAAGCCCAAGCAATTATATAACTTACTAAAATTTGCCAAGATCAATACTATTTCTTGTTGTCGAATGTGATTTCTTTATTTTTTTAAAAAATTGTGTCATATATCATACCAGAAAAAGTTCCAGAAAAATAAGGTTAGATAGTAAAACATCATGGGACAATTTTTAGAATATTTTCACCAATGAGAAGATTTTTCTCTAACGAATGAAGACAGATTTAACTCCCATAGTGTAACTTTACACTAGTCGCACAGATGCACTAGTGTCTTCTGAAGGATTTATGTAACAATAACCATGTATGCCACTGTTTCCCAGTGAAATAAATCAAAGTAACTCACAGACCCATTGCTCATTCCTCTGTACATCTCTGAAACAAATGGATATATGTGTCAAAGAAGATATTGTTGGAAAAAGAAGGATGGAGACAGAGCTTAGGGCACACATGCATGTAAGAGAAGGGAAAATAAGGAAATGCTAACTGAACAGAGTGGTTCCAGCAGTGTGAGGAGAGACACAACATCATGGAGCCCCATAAACCCAGTGAGGGAAAGTTTCAGTAAGGACAGGGATGCACATCTGCATCTAAGGCTAAAAAGAAACCCAGAAGCCCTAGCTGGTTTAGTTCAGTGGATAGAGCGTCTGCCTGTAGGTTGAAGGGTCTGGGGTTCAATTCCAGTCAAGGGCACATGCCTGTATTGCAGGCTCCATCCCCAGTAGAGCATGTGCAGGAGGCAGCCGATCAATGATTCTCTTTCATCATTGATGTTTCTAGCTCTCTCCCCCTCTCCCTTCTTCTCTGAAATCAATAAAAATATATTTTTAAAAAAAGAAATCCAGAAGATGAGCACTAATAAGGCCATTAGATTGCACAGTGAAGACATAATCAGAAACCTTCTTGATCAGAGACCAAAATGGGTGGGAGAGAGAGATGCCAAGTGAGGAAGTACAGAGAGAAGTAATCTGGATATTTTGCTGGATCATTTACAGTTTGTGGTGGGCACTGGAAGATTTCATAAAGAAGAACAGAACCAGGAGAATAAAGGATGCTCAGACCAAGCAGGAAAGAAAACTCCAACATTGCCCAATAGGAGTGTGCAAATCCTAGAACAAATCCTCTTTCTTTCCCTCTTCCTGAGCTCCAGCGTGCAATGGCATATTCATGTTCCTCCCCTAAAAGTGTTTATGGTATGATTTTAAATAATATTCATACTTTATAGTGTGATTTTGTATTATTTATTATTTTTCTGAATTGAAACACAAAGAACATGACCTCTACATTGGGTAGTTTTTGCTAGGATGTGCTGAGGCAATAAACAGCCCATAGATATCGGTGGTTTCTAACAACAGAAGTTTATGTCTTGTCCACCTTATATGTAAACTCCATGTGTGTTCTTAATTCAAGGATGCAAAAATGACAAATGCCCCCTCCCTGGACATGTTGTGTTCAAAGCAGAAGAGCAGTGACAAAGGCTCACAGTGGTTTTGAAGCTTCTGCTCAGACATGGCAGACATCACTCCACTTACATGTAATTGTTCAAAACAAGTCATCTGCCCAAGAGATGGATGCAAAAGCATAATTCTTTGACAGAAAGGGCAGAGCACACTTGGTAACAATACCATCTATCACAGCTTTGAACTTTGCAAAGAATAAAATGCATAGAAAAAAATTTCTATGTCTTTCCAATTAATTTTCTGATAGAATCATAATATATATGTACTGTGTATCCTAATTTTTAATTAATATTGCATTATGCATTTTCTAATGTCATTTAGTATTCTTGAAAATGTGATTTTAAGACTGTACATTATTCTATTGTCTGGACTTTACTTAGCCATTCCTTGACTTTTCTGCTTTAATGTTTTTGGTGAATATATTGTCATTCAGTAGTTAAAGGCATTTTCAAACTTATTTTCTATTGCACACTGTGAGCAATGTCAATGACCTGAAACAAATCCCATTACACCTTTAAAAATAGCTACTGTATTCTTTCCTCCAGAATAATTAATACTCTATTTAGAAAATAAGGTTGTTTTTCGTTTCAGTTGCATCTGAACACTTGCCTAAATAAGCAAAACAATGCTCAGGAGTGCTGAAAATTTTTTTCTTGTTTCAGTCATAGATTCACTGTGTAATTGTCTGGGTGACCAATTAACCCTCTTTGTTAGCCATAACAATTCTTTTTCAATTATATAGCAAGAGAGATAGCAGTTCATGTACTGTCCATTTCAAAATCTTTATTAAGAATATAAATTAGCCCTAGCCATTTTGGCTCAGTGGCTAGAGCGTTAACCTGCGGATTGAAGGGTCCCAGGTTAAATTCCAGTCAAGGGCACATGTGTGGGTTGCAGCCTTGATCCCCAATGGGGCCATGCAGGAGGCAGCTGATCAATGATTCTCTCTCATCATTGATGTTTCTATCTCTCCCTTCCTCTCTGAAATCAATAAAAAAAAATTTTTTTAAAAGAATATAAATTAGAAGTTTTAATTTAGAGTTTAGTTTTTTATAAAAATCTCAAATCTAAGTTAATAAAATACGTTAGTGATATAGCTGAACCTTGTTTGCCTATTCATAATCTATGTCTTCTCTTTCTGTTCCAATAGAACCTCCCCACAGTCACCCAAGTGCTGCAGTGGAGACTGACTCCACCCTCTGTACTAAGAGTGAGCCTGACTGATCAAAGGTTAACCTTGATCTCCTTGCCAATGACTGACTGATCAGGAATGGGCAGTTTGCTCCATCCTGCCAGTAAGACAAGAAGGATGTCTGCCTTCTAAGAAATGTTCCCTCTCTCCCCTAGGAGAAAGCCAGGTGAAAAGTCATTCCCCTCCTTCCACCTATTATTTTCATGCTCCAAACTGATGCCGAGAACAGTTGCAGACAGTTTCCCAGCACTTTTGGAGAAAGCTAACCTGAAGGTGCACACATAGGAAGTGAAAGAATGTGGGCCTCTGATGACCTTGGTGAGCACTGAATCAACTATTCTGGAAATTTGCCTGACTGTTTGAAGTCCTGTTATATAAAAGCTAGTGCATTTTCTTATTGTTTAGCCTGTGTAAGTGGAACTTCAGGATACTAGTAGGAGAAAGCATTCCAACTCATACAAGGCAGTCAGAAATGCAAGAGTATGTTCAAAAAAGTCAACCAAAGAGGCCAAATTCTAAAACATAATTCTGTCTGATATTTGCACATATGCACAAATATATATATATATTTATGTGATTAATAAAATAGGGGCAAGTTACATTTAATAATTAAATTTTGAAATGAAGAGGAATGGACAGGATGATTTCATTCTTAAAGTATAAATGCAGATACTTTAAATAAAATACATTCAAGTTCTCACAAATTATGCCTCAGAGATACCCACAATTGGCATTTACTAAAGGCCATAGCTAAATAAAAAAGATGGTGCTGACTACTTTAATGGGTTTCCCCCAGGCTAATTAAATAGAACTCGAGAGTTTCATTTAAGAATTAGTCATACAGTCAGTTGATGTGAAATGCAAGCAATTCCACCTTATTTATGATAAAAGATATATGAAGAACTTGGATTGGTGAAAGTCACTGGTAATAAAAATCTGATTTCCATCATTGGCTTTGAAGTCCTTCTTTCCAAGTCTCTAATCCAAGTTTGTGATAGTAAAATTCATTGACTTGTATTGCCTTTCACATTTTTGCTTTCCATTCTCTAAATGTAATGGAAACATAAATAAAAACAACTGGATATATGTATCAAAAAGTTGAATAAATAGGTATCTGTAATTTAGACAACCAAATCCTCCAGAATTAAGTTTAACTAGAAAGATTCATAAGCATACACAAGATTGCTCAATAAATTCTATACAAAACTTCCTGATTTTCCAACTCATTAAACCTTTCCTTTTGGCATATGTAAACATGGTATATACAAAAATCGCAATCCATAACTTTGTTTGCATGAACATTTCAACTACAGAGTAAGAAGATTTTTTGTTTTAGTTTTTACACCAAACGTTGTGGGTTTGATTTGGATCAGGGCACATACCTAGGTTGCCGGTTCGATCCCCAGTGGAGGCAGGTACGGGAAGCAACCAATCAATGTTTTTCTCCCACATCTCTCTCTCTCCCTCTCTCTTTTTCTTTCCCTTCCCCTTGCTCTAAAATCAATGAAAACATATCCTTGGGTGAGATTTTTAAGAAAAGATACATATGTATATTATTTTACCTTTTAAATTAAAAAAAAACATTTAATAACTGTATCTGCACTTTAAAATTTAATTATCCAGAGAATTAAATTAATTTCCAGGTTTCTATTGCCCCTAAATTCCTGGTAAAGTCAGCACAAAAACATTCTCAGTGAGGCCTACAGAATTCCTACAAGTTAAGTTCAATAAAATATAAGTTCAAAGTAAATGTATCACCAAGAAATAAAAGAAGTAAGCCGTAAGAGTGATAGCCAGCACATATGGAAAACAATTGTCTTTGACTCTTAAGGACTTCATATATTGAAGTGGTCAGATGCAGAATGTATAATAGCTATGTATTAGTTTTCTACTACTTCTTTAACAAATTACCACAAAATTAGCAGTTTGAAACAACACAAATTTATTATATTATAGTCATGGGAGTCAGATGTTCTAACACTAGGATGCTGGGAGGGCTGTGTTCCTTTCTGGCACTTCCAGCGGTGAATCTATTTCTTTGCATTTCCTGCTTCTAGGGAAAACCTACATCCTTTGGATTATGACCCTCTTTGTCCATCTTGAAAGCCAGCCATGTTGTATTGCTCTGATCCTGCTTTCATTTTCACATCTTTTCCTCTAATCCACTTCTTCTGCTTCCTTTTCCCAGTTTTAATGACTGATGTGATCATATTGAGACTATATAGATAATCCAAGCTATTTTTTCTATCTGCTGGTTAGCAATCTTAATTCCATCTGTAATGTTATTTACCCTTTGCCACATAGCATACCATTCACAGGTTCTGGGCCTTTGTGGCCATTATTCTACCCACTATAAATTATATCATAAATGCTTAAAAAGTAAAATATGGAACCACAAATATGAGTAAGCAATACAGGACCATCAATAATGGTCAGAAAGACTTTAAAAAAACGAGATGGAATTTCTTGAAATAAAAAAATTTTGAAATAAAAGAAATACACAAACCAGTTATGTACACCTTTCTAGACATAGCTAAAAAAATAATAGTGGACTGAATATACAGCTGATGAAATTATTTAGCATGTAGCAGAGAGAGGGAAAAAATAGAAAATATAAAAAAAGAAGTTAAAAAATATAGAAAATAGAATGAAAAGTTCTAACATATGTGTAGTTGCAAGCCAAAAAAGAGAGAATAGAGACAATGATGGGGAGGAAATATGTGACTAGACATTGGCTGAAAAGTTGAAAAATACGTGAAATATCTAGCAGTATAAACAAAAGAAATTCACACATAGATATATTCTGGCAAAATTGCAGAACACCTAAATCAAAGAAAAACTCTTAAAAGCATCAAGAGAATAAAGACCTATCACCTAATAAAGACAGAAAATTAGAAATACAGAATAATTCTCAATAGTAATTGCTAAGCTATTATAACTGCAATCAAAAAATGTTTTTATTCTGAAAATTTGTTTTTATAAAATAAGAGTGAAATACAATCTTTTTAGATGAACAAAAAAGTGTTTACCACTAATAATTTTTTACTCAAGAAACTTCTAAAAGATGTAGTTCCACAGAACAGAAAATTATCACAGAAGGATAATCTGCGATGCAAGAAAAAAATAGTGATAAAATAGTGACATATATATTAATCTAAACAATAGTATCTGCATGATATAATAAAAATAATGTTCAATTATTTGTAGTTTTATTTAAAGGGACAACTCTAAAACACTGGGCAAAATGTAGTCAGAAGGGGGAGTAATCAGTGTTATTGTATTCTTACAACTTAATAATATTTTTCAGTACTTTAGGTATCTTTGAACATTATAAGTTAAATATGAGTGGCAAAAATTTTGATAATGCCACCAAGTAAAAAAATAAAATAATAAAAATTCTAATATCATAGAGGGGAAAATGAAATAAGAAAGAACTCACCCAATTAATTAAAAAGGGGAAAAAATAAGAAAAGGAGCATAAAAAGTGGGATAATTCAAAAAAATAGAATGGTAGCAATAAATCAATAATCATAGTAAACCAATAATGTCCCCAGTAAAAAGAGAGGTTATTGAATTGGATTTTAAAATATAACTATGTGTTATTTACCCCTAATATAACTACATAGAAAGATGAAAGTAAAAGGATGCAATCAGATTGCATCTTCTATGTTTATCAATATGTATTTCCTGTTACAGAACAAATTATCTCAAAATTTAATGGCTTAAAACAAACATGTTTTATTGCACATTTTTTATAGATCAGAAATTCAGAACTGGTTTAACTACGTGATTAAAATTCTGGGGCTACCAAGAGATTGCAGACAAGATGTAGGCTGGGCCTGTAGTTATCTCAAGGCCTGACTGGGGCTGAAGGACTCTATAGGCCTGGCATCTTCACAAGATGGTACCTCTCAGAGTAGACAATCCAAGAAGCCATGGGGATTTTTGTTACCTGGGCCTGAAGCTACACACTGCTGTTTATGCAGTATCCTAGTGATTATACAAGTCAACCCTATTCATTGTGGGAAATGATTACCAGAAATTGGGGACTACACTGCACCATCATGAATACTGGCTACAACAAACATACACCAAAATAATACTATCCAAAAAAAAAATAAAAAAAATGGGGGGCTAGGTTCATATCAGAGAAAATTGACTTTAAAAATAAAATTATTGTTAAAGATTAGAAAATATCATTAAATAATGATATAAGTTTAAATTCATCAAGAAGATTTAACAAATATAAACACAGATCCCTGTGGGGGAAAAAATAGTCTTTAAATATAGGAAGTACGAGTATATTGAACACAGGGAAGGATGGCCAATCCACCATTGGGGAGGGGGGCAGGGGATTTCAACACATTTCACTCAATAACTGGCAGTTAAAACAGAAAAGAATTACTAAGGATAGAAAAGATCTGAACAACAATGGATTAGCAAATTTGATTTCTATATACAACAATTAGAGAGTATACTTCATCTAATAAATACAAACATAAAGCATTTATAAACATTAACCATAATTTAAGCCAAAATCAGGTCTTGGGTCATTTAAAAAATCATTTTATTAAACCATGTTCTTTGGAGACTGTGCAGTTAAGATACAATATCAAAAAACAATAATAACGACATATATTTATAAACTAAAAACACATTTCTAAATAACTTACGGGGTAAAAAGAGACCATAATGGAAACTGTAAGGTACTTAGAGCTGAACAATTGTACAAACATTGCATGTTAAACAAACCTTGTTAATTGCTTTGAGTATAGCCATTTATAGCTGTAAATATCTTCAAAGGAAAACAAAAAATTAATAGATTAATCTTCCAATATGTAAAAAGACAACAGGATAAATGAAAGAATGTAGAAGTTAGGAGGTGTTGTTGTTTTTTTTAAGGCAGAAATAACTGACCTAAAGAATCAACTAAGCCATAAGACAAACCTCTAAAGACTGTTCAAGAAAAAGGTGGGAAAACACAACCAATGAACCAATCATAGAAATCAAAAAGACAACAAGAGTACAGTTATAGTGGAGATTAAAAGAATAAGAAAATGCCAAGAAAAACTTTATATTACTGAAAATATATGTAGAATGAGCAAGTTCTGATAAAATAGCACTTATAAAAATTATTTTTTTTAAAAGGAAATACCCTAACTATATTATACTGGTAATTGAGTCAGTAGTTAAAATATGCACATAATAAACACTAGGCCAAAACAGTTCTACAAACAAATTGTACAAACCTTCAAGATACCAATTGTTTTGGTCTTGTGTACATTTTTAAAGATAGTTGAAAAGGAAGAAATACTCCCAACTCCTTTAAAGTCAATATAACCTTGATACCAAAATCAGACAAGGATTATATGAGAGGAAAATTATAGGCATGTTTCAGTCATGAATAAAAATGCAATAGGACCAGAATGAATACAGCAGTAGATTAAAAAAAAAAATACACAATTCACAAATGACCACGTGGAATTTATTCCAGGAATTCAAGAATAGTTTAACATTTAAAAATCTAAAAATGTCATTCACCCACATTAAAGATTAAATACAGTCAAAACAAAAATTTGGTAAAACTCAGCATAGCAAATCTTAGCAAATTAGAAATAAAAGGGAACTTTTTAACCTGATAAGAGGTTCCCACCAAAAGGCTAAAAGAAATATTGTTGTTAATGGTAAAACATAAGGAGAACTCCGTTTGAAATCATAAACAAGTTAAGGACACATAATCCCACTATGCCATCAAACATAGTACTGGAAGTTTTAGCCAGCAAACTAATACAAGAAGAAGAAATAAAAATCATACAAACTAAAAAGAAAGAAACAAAAATTGTCATTATTCTCAAATAATAAATTGTACAACAAAGCAAAACAAAACTTGCCCACAAATTTACAGACTGTTAGAACACGAATATAGCAAGCTGGCCAGTGATATGATCAACAGTGACATACCTGTTGTGTCTCTGTATATCATCAACAAATATTAAGAAAATCAGTACTTAAAATTGTTATGACTTCCTATAGAAACAAAATATATTGCATACCTAAGAACAATTCTTACAAAAGTTGTTAAAAAAATGAAATTGAATCCCAATCTCATAACAGATTTATATATATAAAAGACGAATATGCAAAGTATCCCCTCAGGAGTTCCACTGGGAGACCAGGAGTTCAATCACTCACTATGACATGTGCTGAACACCAGGGGGCAGCACAGAATGAAGGAAGGCCCCGACCAGCAGCTGAAGGGAGGCCCCAGCTGGCAGCCAGAAAGCCCCAATCGGCACTGATTGCTGGCCAAGCCTAGGGACCCTACCATGCATGAATTTCGTGCACCAGGCCTCTAGTATATAAATAATTATCAGATAGATTAAGAATTTAACTGTGAAAGACAGAATTAACACTTTGGGGGCAAAAAAATAGGAAAGCATCATCATTAGAAAATCCAATCTCCTTAGAGTATTGAAGAATTACTTAAAGAGGGCAGAAAAAGTACTAAAAAAGTAAGGACTGATAACTTACACAAGACTAAAAATTAAGAATTTATATTCATTAGATGATACCATAAATACAGTGGGGGAAAAAGCCACACTCTAGAAAAATGTATTTGCAACAGATAACCAATAAACATTTAGTATACAGAGTTTATAAGGAATTCCTACAGATCAGTAAAAGACAGATATTGTGATAGAAAAAAAAAATAGGAAGAAAATATCTACAGGTATTTCTCCAAAGAGAAAAGAAGAATAGTGAAGAGGTAAGTGAAAAGATATACAACCTCATTAATTGTAAGGGAAATCAAATTAAGAATATCACAAGATTCTATTTTATGTTCCTAAATTGAGGAAAATTAAGCTTTAAACTACTAAATATTGATGAGAATGTATAAGCAACAGATTTAAAAAGAATAATTAACATTTTCTACTAAAATTGAAGATGTCCATATATGACAACTTAGCAATTCTCCTACATACTTACTTTAGATAAAGCCTTATACATGTACACTAGGAGTTCACAGTATCAAAAATCTGGGAAATCCCAATGTTCATCAGCAGGAAAATGGATAAATAAATTATTGTATATGCATGCAACAAAACACTGTAAATCAATGATATATAACAAAGATGGATTGGAAAGATATATACACTGAGTGGCCAGATTATTATGATCTTTATACATACATATATATATATATATATATATATATATATATATATATATATATATATATATAAAATATATATATATTAGAGGCCCGGTGCATGAATTCGTGCATGGGTGGGGTCTGGCCGGCCTGGCCAGGGGGAGGGGACATGGGCGGTTGGCCGGCCTGCCTGCTGGTCGAACTCCTGGTGGAGGGGACAATTTGCATATTAGCCTTTTATTATATAGGATATCCACTGAGTAGCCAGATTATTATGCGTTCAGAGATCATAATAATCTGGCCACTCAGTGTAGTGTTGAGTGAAAAAAGCAAATCCCAGAGACTGTGCGACAATATTCATAAAGAGATGAAAAATAAAGTATCTGTTTATAGGGTCTGAGTGGAGCAAGTTGCCCTCACACTTTAAAATATTGCCCCAAGAAATAGTATCACTGGCAATCATTTCTTCTGGATTTTCAACGATATTGTTTATAAAATCCTTTATAAAATATATTACTAGGGATGATACAATTTAAGTTACCAGCCAACACCTTTTCCAGGCTATTTAACAACCAGCTCAGGGGGATGTCCTTTGGCTCAAGATAGACCTAGAGGGCTGGGGCCAAATAGATGGGATAGATGGAGGGATGGGAACATGGTCAAGATTTACCTATGTTATAATTTTGTAAATGCTCTCAAAGTTATTTCAAGATAAATTATTTCATCTTTTGTTATAACTGGGAAACAAGAAGGACTATATTCAAAATCTATTTCAGGATGTCAGATTTGTAGATTAGAATGAAAAGTATGTTTCTAAAAGAAAAATATTCCAAACATTTCATAAAATGATCTTAGAAATCTGAGAAGGAATAGTATTAGATTCAGAAATTTTCATAATAGTAACCTTTTGAGGGCTGATCAGATCAACTAACTGGTTCTAATTGCTTCTAAACATGAGGAGAAAAATCCTACACTATCTTATCTGATGGCCTAGTGAGGAAACAGCACAACTTTTAAAGGACAAATTCATTTTAAATACTATGCCTCCTACAATGGAATATAATTATGATGATAGGAGACCTAAGTTGTAAACTCAAATGTTAAGGATCATTATTTTTTTCCAACTTTATTGAGAAATAACATCATATATACGTTTGAGGTATATGACATAAGGGTTTGATTTACATATATTGTGAAATGATTACCATGTTAAGTTTAGTTAAATTTCATCTTCTCATATCGATTTAAAAAAAGAATTTCTCCTTATAATGAAAATTCTTAGGATCTACTGTCTTAACAACTTTCCTCTGTGTTAGCTATAGTCATCATGTTTAGGTCACATCCCAAGAGCATTTATTTTTTAAAAAAATACATCATTATTATTTTTATTTTCATTTCCTAAATAAATTCTTAAATATATTCCTGATTATATTAGGTGATCATGGTTAGATTGTTTTATTACTTTTCATATTTAACTCCAGGTAAATCAAATTATAATTTGAGATACCCATTCAGCTGCCTTTTTTTTTTTTTAACTTTCTAGCTATAGTTTCAACTTGGTGGGCAGAGGAAAAGGTGGAAAAATAATATCCTGAGGAGTGCATGGAAAATGTTCTCCCTGTATATTTTGTTCTGATTTTAATGAGGCGATCATGAATCAGAATGCTGGAAACTTGTTGTAACAAACCAAGGCTATGAAGATTCTGAGTAGTCAACCTTACGACATAGGAAATTAGGATTTCCCAGCATAAGGTCTTAAAACACAGGACATCAACATGAATCAGAGGAGAAAAAAAAAATATTCTAAAAAAATAGCAATTCTCTCAAGGAGAAAAAGAAATAATAGTGAGACAAAATATAATGGCCATTCAATTCATTCACTCAGTTAACAAATACTAACACATGTCATGTGCCAAGCAAGGGATATAAAAAAGCCTAACACATGGTATGTAATTTCTAATCTAGTGCGTGTGAAAAAGGAATAGAATTGATTATGTATTGAAATAGTAGAACTAATAAATTATGGGTGACACCTGTGAGCATTGAGTATAAATCTAGGTGCTCATGTAAACATGAGCTCTAATTGGCCTTGCAAAAAATGTTAGAGTCAAGAGATTTTTTTCCCCTCTGAGTTTAAAGTGTAAAATGATCAAAACCATATGCTTTGGATTTCACAAAGGATAATATTACTTGACCAGAAAATATAAGCTGATCCTTTTAACCAAAACAAAGTCAGGCGTTCAGCCCAAGTCCAGCCTTTGATGAGGGAATTGGGAGTTGGGAAAGGGGTAGTGAATGGTGGCATATATCCTGGCTCTAAAGATTCAGAAGCATAGCTAGAGCTCATCCAAGTTTCCCTGACTCTGCCCTTATTTTTGACCACAGGCCAATAAGGTAGAGGAAACCAACTGTAAAAGATGGTCTTCTGAGAGATGGGTGAAAAAAGTGAAGGGACTAAGTGAAAAACAAAAACAAACAAAAACCCTCATAGACACAGACAACAGTATGGTGATGACAAGAGGGACAGGAGGGTAGAGGGAGGTAGAAGAAGGTAAAGGGGGGTGGGCAATGGTGATGGAAGAAGACTTGATGGGGCGGTGAACACACACTATAATATTCAGATGATGTATTTTAGAATTGTACACCTGAAACCTATATAATTTTATGAACCAATGTCACCCCAATACATTCAATTAAAAACAACAACAAAAACAAAAAACCAAATGGTCTTCAGGCGACCATTAGCAGTACATATCATTCAAGGGAAGGAATTTTTTCCACTTCACTCTTCTTGCCCTTCACTGCAACCTTAACCTCAGCTGAAATCTAATTCATGATTTTTAAAAGTTCATTTATTCATCCATTAAACAAATATTTATTCACATTTAACTATGTCAGGAACTGTGTTAAGCATTAAAGATACAATGGTGAATAAAATGGTCACAGCCCTGCCCTCATGAAACAAGTCCAGTGTTGCATATAATTTATCAAATATTTGTTTAATTCTCTTGTGTTGGTATTTGGAGGCTATAAAAGCAGCATGACACTATCTGTGCTCAAGGAGTTAACAGTTTGCAGATACATATACATCAAGTTTAAAAATACAAGGCAGTACATAATTAACCGCGGAACTGAATACAACCAAGTGCTCCAATGTACAATTACGTAACAATTGCTACTTACTTCCTTGGTGACAGCTACTGCTTCTCAGCATGGCATTCAGAGCGCCAACCAGGTAGTGTCTTTTGTCAGACAGGTGGTGTCTTCCTCTGCCATCTGTCCCTGGAGCGCCTGTGACAGAGAAAGAGAGACCCTGGAACTCACAAAATGAAAGAAAAATCACACTAGTGTGGATAATTGCAAGAGAATCAGAAATTTCCACTTAGAAGCCAAAGGTGATTCAACTGGCACCGACCAGTGAGGAAACAGAGTGAATGGTTGAGTTTCTTACATCCGCCAACCAACAATCAGTGAACAAAAAGACAATAATAATATAAAAATCAATTTGAAGACAACCGTGCAACTGATATATTTTCTCTTCTGTCTCAGCCCTGCTCAGCAGCTTAATTGGAACTAAAATAAAATGCAGAACAACTTTTCTTCAGTCTTCCATTGACTGTCATTCCTCATTTCTTGTCTTCTCTCTTCCCCTATAGTACTCCTGTTTCCTCCAGTTGGTCCTGCTCAGAGACCTCTGTCCAGACCCTCTCTCCAGGGGAGAGCCCTTCCTTGTCTCCGTCAAAATGATGTTAATCTACCTGTGTGGGAATCCAGCCCTGATTTTGCTTATTGCCAAACAACTACATCGGAGGTGTTGATTAAGGACATTCTTCACTACATGACTGTATAAAATGATTGGATCATTTTACCTCTTCATTCAAGTGATTTTTTTTTGTTTGGCTTTACTGTATGCAACTATCAGTTGATTTTATTGCCCATAAAGATAGCTTTCTCCTCACAGACCAGGAAACAGGGTCTGAAGCCAAAGGGGAAGGAACTCACTTAAATGGAAGTAATGACAAGAGCACAATAACAAACCTTTTCAGAAAGACTCCTCCATCCCATCACCCAGACCCTACACACACATCTAAGTGGCTTCCACCTCCTTGTCATTTCCAATCAAACCAGGTTGTACACTGCTAATTACTGAGAGCTCAGAATCCTAATCCTTCACACCTTGGTCATTAGCTGGTCTAATAAAAATGGGGGAAATCCAAAGGGCGAGGATGATTGTCACACTTTCAAGCAGCTGTGCTAACTGTCCTCTGGTCACTGGCACAAAGTCTACCTATTTTGACATTTATATTTGGGGTTTCATTTGAGCATTTTTTATATGTTGATATGCTTATTTTTTCCAACATGGTCAACATAACAACTCAATTATATTTTCAAAAGTAAAATGATGAAGGAATAAGGAAAGTGACCTATGAAATTTATTGTAAAAGAACTCAAGTTTGTGAACACGAGTTTATGGACATCTGGACGATATTGCCTTATAGTTCTAACTAATACTTTTCCATGAGCTAATCATTGTACATCGCTTACTAGGTTTTCAGTAGTCCCCATATTACAAAGACCATAATTGGGTTTTAGTTGCTCCCCAACTCTGTGCTGTCTCAAAGACCATGTGCTGGACAGAGCCTGCAAATTCTTGAACGAAGGATAATATGCACAATAAGAAATTAATTCATTTTGCAGTGGGTGAATCTTTGGAAAACACTACATACTGTTTCAAATGTACCTTGCTGATTTTTAACAAGAAACAAATCACTGAAAATTTTAATATTGGTGTTTAAAAAAAAGAAAAAAAATAATATTTTGAAACAAAACAAAATAAAAACTGCTTTATCTTCCAAAGCCAGAAGTGTAGAGTTAGCGGCATAGTGGCTGACCCCAGTTTTCAGTATATTCTCCGTTCTAAGGACATTGACAGGAAATGGTCAGCCTGGAGATACAATGAAAGGAAACTCCGCAGTGAAGGTTTCACTGATAACATGTGATTTGAAGTCAGTGAACGGCCCTGACGGTCATTCACTCCCTTAGGCCAAAGTGTATAATAATCCAAAGGTTCCATTAAAAGCTTGTCATAAAAGCACACAGAGGATGGCCTGTGACACAGGCAGCAGGACAGAACACTTTCATACAAACAAGTGGGTTGTAATAACTGATGTCAATATTAAGGTATTACTGCACAACATTCTGTTTGATCTATATTTGTCCTAAAATTTCTTATGTCATACAATAAAAATGACTAATTTTTAAAGTAAGCTTCTTTATAATAAAATTTTGATGAACCAGAACACACCCCTATTTTTCTCACCTTCTACTATCTCTCCCCACCTGTCACTGTTCTCCCATTTATCTCAGAATAGCTGTCCTTAATAGACAAAAATCACCAAAATTCAGTGGTGTTTTTTTGTGTTTTTTGTTTTGTTTTGTTTTCATAATTTTGGATAGCACTCATCCTATGGTTTCTTAAGTGGAGAACACCCTATGGTCAATCATTTAACTTTTTCTAACATCAGTAGCTGGACTGAACTGTATGAGAAAGGCCGGCGCGACTACAGAGGCTGTGATACTCTTGCTGCTATGCAAAGCACACCGTATCTGTTGTTCTATCTCCTCCTCATAGTATTATTTTACCTTCCTTTTTACCAGATTGTCAGCCAAACAAGATGTGACAGAGTATGAGTTTGAATCCTCAGATATACATGTGCTTACTAATGTAATGGCTACCTTTTTATTCCTTTAACCTTAGAAAGTGAATGGGTAAAATGTTTTTAAGTTGTGGGTAAAATAAGAGATAATAAATATTCACTGGAAACTTGAAGACTTCTATTGGGTAAGCTTTAGCACTTAGATTTTTTATTACGCAAACATCTCTTTTGCAGAATTCCGAGTTTACAATCCTTTTAAATATGTCGTAAATATGCATAAAGTTGATTTTTAGCTTGGTGAAGGTTTTGTATCTTTGAGTTATAATAAAGAGTAGCGCCATCCAATGGAAATATATTGTGAGTCACATATTTAATTGTAAATTTTCCACTAGACCCAATCAAAAGTATAAAGAAAAAGGTGGAATAAATTTTAATAACGTATTTTATTTAATCCAGTATATCCAAAATATCATTTCAAATAATATACATCATTTCAATATATAAAAATTATTTAGACTTTTTTCATTTGTTTTTCATATTGAGCCTTTGAAATTCCACACATAGTTTACACCTTCAGCATATCTCAGTTTTGACTAATCATCTTTCAACTTATTCATACATGTGCCTGGTGGCCATCACATTGAGCTCTAGAGGTATAGAGGAGTATTTCCATTTAATCCTTAGGTCTCTGTGGGTCTAATCAATATCCTCTTAAAAAGTTATGAGAGTAGAGATGGCAGTTCCAAAATAGTCATGAGGATGTAAACTACAGCATAGGAAATATGCTCAACAATATTGTTATTACTATATATGGTACTAGAATTACCAGGGGGAACACTTTGTAAAGTATATGACTATCTAGGCACTATGCTATCCACTTGAAACTAATACAAAATAATATTGAATGTAAATTGTAATTTTTTTAATTAAAAAAATTAAATAGCATTTTAAAAGACAAAAATGTTATGAGGATTTAATGACAAATCATTCTATTTAGACAGGCCTTGCTTACCTAGAACTCTAAGGAGAAAAATGTGTTTTACTCACATGAGGCACTTGAATGTACATTTGCTAGTAAATCATGATCTCACAAGTTTAGACTTTTCTATTTAATAACATCTGAAGTGGCTCTTAAAAATCATAATTTTATGAAAATGTCAAAAGTATTCATGGAGAATGGCTGAACTCACTCTCCTCTATGGATGTGAATGATAAATCACAATGCATGTTTTTCTACAATCCCTTTACCTCGCAAATCTCACTCATGCGTGTGACAGGCTAAGTGTAGAGAGATGGAAGAGTTGCAAAAACTGTTTAGACAGTTTCTGTCCTCGGGGAATATCCATTTTAGTGAGAAAGAGATATGAATCAAATAATCAGGCAAATAAATGTAAATTCTCAGCGGTGAGAAAGGCTGCAAAGGAGGACACTGTCTAATGAACATAAAAGAGGAGGTCTGACCTCGAGGGCAAGGTCAGGGAACACTTCCTTGAGGAAGTGGTGCTTGCGCTTAGATCTAAGGGATGAGTAACCCTGAGCAGGCAGAGAGGAACTGGGAAGGATACACTGCCCAGTTTGATATCAAGCTCTAGCTTTGTCTCATGAAGAAACTGCGTGAGGAGAAACCTTTTTCCCTGGGGCGGAGGAACAGTTCTCACCCAGGCTGAATTCTTCCCAAGACTCTGCTGTGAGCTTAGCACTGGCTTTTCCTGGGCCTCCGGGGCCAGGCTGGGGGACGCTCTTCTGCTTCAGAGGTGTGCAAGTTCTTGTTTCTGCGCAGGCATTTGTGTGCTCCAGGATACCTCAGGACAGGCACTTTACATTTTCTTTAAAATGCAATATTTGAAACACATGTGAATAGGAATTTCTGTACAATTAACTCACCAAATGGTAAAAACATTAAAGGTAATCTATATATTTAAAAGCCTAAGCAACCAAACAACCAGTTGCTGTGATGCGCACTGACCACCAAGGGGCAGACGCTCAACACAGGAGCTGCCCCCTGGTGGTCACTGTGCTCCCACAGTGGGAGCACCCACTCAGCTGACTGAGCTGTCCCAGCGGTCCACCAGCCCGGTGGCAGCCACTCACTTCCTCAGTAGTCCTCCAGGTCCAATCTTTGGAAAACAGGACAGGCACAGATGGACCTGTACCGCCGGCATGATCCCAACAGCACTGCCAGCCTCCTGGAAGTCGGCCTTGGGCACTGAGGCCACTTCCCCTCCCTAGACACTCCTCAAGGAAGAAATATATAAAAGCAGCTGCCAGGTGGCTCCTGGCAACTGGTGCAAACGTCAGCAGGACGAATCTGGATCCCGGGCCAGCAAGGGTGTCCTACCACCTGCCTGGAGGGCCTAATGGGTCCCAGCCCTCCCAACCTCCCTCGGGACGGGCATCAAATGCAGGGCTTATGGCTGGTGAGCGCTGCTGTGGCAGCGCTTGCCTCTCCTGATCGATGCTGACTGGGAGGGATCCCACAGCAGGCACAGCGGGGCCGGAATGAGTGGGAGCAGCAGGCAGGAGCGGCAGGCAGTGTTGGACTATGGATTTCCACCCGATCTCTGCAGGCCACCCGGAGGGACCCAACCCATGCACAAATTCGTGCACCAGGCCTCTAGTATAAGATAAAGAACTCTTATAAATCAATTTTAAAAAGTCAATAAATAAAATGGGCAAAGGACAAAAACAGAAAATTCACAGGAGAAACACACAAGTGACAAAAGCACATGAAGCTCAGGAGTTATCACAGAAATAAGAAATAATGCCTTTAGATTTTGTTGGGCTTTTCTTATCGTGGAAGGTGATAAAGAACATGGTGCGTCTCTAAGGAAACAGGTATTCGAGATACTACAGGGTAGAGAGTTATTTAGAGCCATGTTCTGGATGACAATGAGTCACTATGCACTAAAAGACTGAGATATATACCTATTGACCCAGTATTTCCACTCTTGGAATGTATACTGAGTAACTAATTAAACAAGCAATTAAAACAAATGTATAAAATTTGGACTCTTATTGTTATAAAATGGAATCCACATGAATATTTACAATAGATGAATGGTTAAAAATTATAATAAGTGAATACAAATAAACACATGGCTGGGCAAAAGTAGGCTTACAGTTGTGAGTACACAAAACACACAGTTTATTTTTGTATTATTATTTATTAATTACTGTACTATTTTCCATACAAACAGCTGTAAACCTCTTTTGCCCACCCCACATATGGTAAAGTATAATATATATGTGTATTTATTCATAGATGAAGATATTCACAGTATTCTGATAAGTGAAAAGAAAGAGTATGAAGACATGTGAACAAAATAATCCTCTTTTCTTTATAAAAATGTCTGCACACACATGCAGTGTATGAGTGTCCTTACATTGGAAAAAGTCTGAAAAAATGTAGCAGTTTTAACACACAGCAGTATAATTCCTTTTACAACTGCTTAATAGCTATTTTCTTTCACACTTAAGAAAAAAAAATCTTTAAATTTAATTAATTTATTTATTTTCTTTACTTATTAAGGTATTATATACGTGTCCTTATCCTCCACATTGCCCCCCCACCCCTCCACTCATGCTCTCACCCCACTGTTGTCTGTGTCCATTGGTTAGGCTTATATGCATGCATACAAGTCCTTTGGTTGATCCCCCGCCCACCCCCTACCTTCCCTCTGAGGTTTGATGGTCTGATCGATGCTTCTCTGTCTCTGATCTGTCCCTGTTCATCAGTTTATGTTGTTCATTATATCCCACATATGAGTGAGATCATGTGATATTTATCTTTCTCTGACTGGCTTATTTCACTTAGCATAATGCTCTCCAGTTCCATCCACGCTGTTGCAAATGGTAAGAATTCCTTCTTTTTTACAGCAGCATAGTATTCCATTGTGTAGATGTACCACAATTTTTTAATCCACTCATCTGCTGATGGGCACTTAGCCTGTTTCCAAATCTTAGCTATGGTAAATTGTGCTGCTATGAATATAGGGGTGCATATATCCTTTCTGATTGGTGTTTCTAGTTTCTTGGGATTTATTCCTAGAAGTGAGATCACTGGGTCAAATGGGAGTTCCATTTTCAGCTTTTTAAGGAAACACCATACTGTTCTCCACAGTGGCTGTGTCAATCTGCGTTCCCACCAGCAGTGCACAAGGGTTCCTTTTTCTCTGCATCCTCTCCAGCACTTGTCATTTGTTGATTTGTTGATGATAGCCATTCTGACAGGTGTGAGATGGTACCTCATTGTCGTTTTGATTTTCATCTCTTGGATGATTAGTGACTTTGAGCATGTTTTCATATGTCTCTTGGCCTTCATTATATCCTCTTTTGAAAAGTATCTATTTAGGTTCGTTGTCCATTTTTTGATTTGGTTGTTTATCTTTCTTTTGTTAATGTTATCACCAATAAGGGTTTAATAGCTCACATTTACAGGGAACTCATACAAAAAAATTCTTTCTAGAATAATACTTTCATATTTAGAAAAAAATAGAAAAAAGGGTTTTTAAAAAGAAAAAGAAAATTATCCACTGTGTTACCATACAAAGATAACTGCATTAATGTTATGAATTACTTCCCTTAAAATTTTTTTTAAAGTATAACTTAAAAAAAAAAAAAAAGACACACCACAGTTTTGATGATATTTAATTGGGCTTCTGAGACCAGTGCTAAATATTTCCTGAGGGACAAGCGTTCGCAGAAGATGTTCTTATATCCAATGACAGAGTTTTCTATAATAGGGGATAATGGTTTGTAATTAGGTTAACAAATTTAAGCTTCATCCAGTCACCTTGTGAAAGGAGACACCACCTCTGCTCATTCTTCATGTGTTCGACTTAAGGAGACACCACCTCTGCTCATTCTTCATGTGTTCAACTTAGTCAGATGTGGTTTTTCTAAGCCAATGATTCTCCCTAGGAATTTTGGCTGAACTGGGTAAAGTGCTTATTAATAACCATGCAAGACAGTCCTGCAAATGCTCAGAATTAGCATTAAGAATAAGATGATTAGTAGTCTTATTAAAGAAACACGGTAACAGTGGGTAAGAGGACAGACTGGAGCCAATGACCTGGATTCAAATCCTAGCTCTGCCACTTCCTAGCTATGTAACCTAGGATTAGTCACTTAACTTTCTTTGCACTAATTTCCTTGTCAGTAAAACTGGAAAAATAAAAACATCTACCACATCAATTGTTGGAAGTATGGAATGAGTTAATGTAAGCAAACACTTACAATTAGGTTGACTGAATTTATGCCTTACCCAGAAACCCTTGTGTTTATATTGTTATACAGAAACAATACAGATATTGTTATATCTACTTGGAAATGATGTCAGACACACAATTAAAAGAGTCTGGACATGAGTATTGTGATTTCAACACTGCGACCTACTGAACAAATGTTATAGTAGAAGGTGTTGTGCAAATAATTATCTTACTTGTTATTATGATAACACTTTAAAATAAGCATTCTGTTTTTAGGACTATGAAACTGAGGTTCCTAAAATTAACTAACTTCCTAAAATTAACTAACACCCAGTAAAGAGAAGTGGCCCCGCCAGTGTTGCTCAGTGGTTGAGTGTCAACCTATGAACCAGGAGGTCACGGTTCCATTCCCGGTCAGGGCACATGCCTGGGTTGTTGTCTTGATCCCCAGTGTGGGAAATGCAGGAGGCAGCCGATCAGTGATTCTCTCTCATCATTGATGTTTCTATCTCTCTCTCTCCATCTCCCTTCCTCTCTTGAAATCAATAAAAATATTTTAAATTAAAAAAAGAAGGCACTAAGTTCAGTAAATCTAATCTCTTCTCTTTGTGCCCTAGCCCCAGGGGTGATAGCTGCTTCTAGCAGTTGGTACCTCCATGATACCTTAGCATTCTCTTCCTACCTTTTCAGTTACCTAGTTAACTGAACGTATTAGTTATCCAGATATTATCCTGTGTTGAACAACTGCTATTTCCAATTTTTATTTTCAAACGCTGCTGCTATGAAGATTGTGCATAAACCTTTTATTTCTTCAGTACTTAGCGTATTTCTTTAAGATAGACTTCCAGAAGTGGAATTACCATGTTAAAGAATGTGGTGTTTTAATACTCTCTCTATATTTGTATACATACTCACATATGGCTAATTAGGAATATATGTGTGTGTGTATATATACATTTTCTAAAAGATACTGCTGATTATTCTTTCCTAAGTAATGAAAAAGAATCATTTTTTTCTAACTCATTCTCCATAAAATTCTCTATTAAATTCTATCCTGTTTTTGTTTAATTTATTTGCACTGTATTATTATTATTTACTTGCACATTTTCATGCTTATTACATAAATTTTATATAAGTTCTGAGGTTGTGATTTAATGTTATTTTCAATAACTCACATTAATGAATTAATATTTTTCTAAATGTTTGATGTCAATAATCTAATAGATTTTAAATTTTAAAGCATGCTCATGATAGGAATGAGTAAAACTCTGGAAGATTATTTAATTCCTTCTTGCTTTCAGAATTCAGAAAACAATAGTTCAAATATACTCAATAGTTTAAACAATAGTTTAAACATGGTCCCAAGATACTTTCAGAAAGTGATCCTTATAGAGACATAGCATAGATTTTTAATAAATTATTGAATGACATAGAAATTATAGCTATTTATTTTCTCCTAAAAATGTCAGTTTTTTATTGGATAACAAACAGGGCTGCAAACTCTTAAGAGAGAAAATTTCATTTAACTACTAGTAAAACTCTCTACTCTTCATCAGACTTCTTAGTAAATCACCATGCACTCAATGATTACAAATCATTTCACATTTTCTAGTTCTAGTTCATTTTTTTTTAACTTCTATCATATAGTCTTTTGAACCAGGGTAGATGATTTTCCATTTTCAACTGTCACCTTTACTTACTGAGCTCAATTTTTTTTCTCTGATTACTTTTTAATGAGAGGATTCAATTAATCAAGAATTCTTTTAATCTGTTAGTTGGGCATTTTTTACATGTGGGCTGATAGTTTGGAGGACTAGACAGATGCTGTCTTTAAAAGTAGAAAAATCCTATGTTCTTTTATGGATGAGTGACAAAAACAGCAAATTTTCTGCCCCAATCCATTCTCCCTTTCTTCTTTAGTAACAAATTTTTAGCTTTGTCCCTGCAGTGATGAGCCGGCCAAGAGCCTACCTTTCCCAGGCCCTCTAACAACTAGGATGACCTGTGAAGTATAGGTGGAATATATTGGGTGGGACTTCTGGAAAAACTTTTGGCCTTTCTTTTTCTTTCTCCTGTATCCCAACAGAAATGGTGATGTGATGGCTGGAACTGCAGAAACCACCCTTTGCCCTTGGAAATGGAAAACATGTGCTGAGCATAGCAGAGCAAAAAGGAAAGAGCATAGCTTCCTGATATATAGTGTATGCACTATGTAATATATGTAGCACCCTTCCCTGAACCATGGCAAGCTTCCTCACTTCAGATTCCTTTAACTGAGACAGAGCTCCAGGTCTCTTGCTTTAGACTATTGTCACTAGTAGCCAAATATAATTCTTCAGAACATTCCTTCAGTGATGAAAGAGTGACATCACGTGGGAACACATTCATTAGATTTATTATTCTTTCTCCTCCTGTGGTAATTGGTTTCCAATATTACATTTGAATACATCTCTTTCATTATGCAGGTATCTCATAGTTTATTCAAAATAACTCAGATATTCTAAGGTTTTTGGATATTTAGCTTTCACCATAACATCTTTGGATAATGTTTGTGAAAGCAATCACCAAACGTTTGTGAAATGGGGATAAGAGGATTGCCTGCTTTATATGATAATATATATGTAAGCACTCAATAAATATGAAAGGAACATATAAATATTACTGTTATCCAGCCAGAGAGATCCTGTGATGCCAAGGTGAAATCATGATAGTAAAAAAATAATTACATTAACGATAAACCAGTGCAAGTCATTCTGAGGTAAAAAGTCAGTATGCTCTTATATTCATCTGTTTTGGCAGCACAGTGTTTCAAGCAAACTCCCTTATGATATGTTTTTACAGCCCTCTCATTACATGTGAAGAATTTCTTTTTTTCATCAGAGGTGTATTGTGTAAAGATTAGACAATCAGTACTGGCTCATATTAAGAAAAGGCTGTGTGAAACTACAGCTTATGCAGTCTCATAGGGCCACATGCTGTGCTGTGAAAACAGCAGGGAAGTTTTATAAAAAGTAACTTCACTCACATGTTCCAATATAAAAAATAGAAAAAGTTTGGTTTCACCAACGTCAACCTGTACTCCAGCTGTTTGTGCATTTTTCTGTGTGACTCTGCATTTTCCTTGGAGATTTAAGATGGCCTCATAAAGAAATCACCCTTTCCAAAACAGGCAATTTGCTTTTCAATCCATTGTATAACACATGCTCCAAGGAAGTAAGGGAGAGAAGCATGCGCCAGAGGAAAAGACAGCCCTGCAAAGTCATAGACCGAAGATCTTCAGGGGAGAAACTCAAGGAAGGAAATGATCATGCATGCATTTATATTCAGACATATTTGAAGCAGGGCAGCAATTTATACTAGTACTAGAGGCCTGGTGCACGAAATTCGTGCACTGGGGGGGGGGGGGAGTGTCCCTCAGCCAAGCCTGCACCCTCTCCAATCTGGGACCCCTGTGGGATCGGGTCTAAACTGGCAGTTGGACATCACTCTCACAATCCAGGACTACTGGCTCCCAACTGCTTGCCTGCCTGCCAGCCTGATCACCCCCTAACCACTCCCATGCTGGCCTGATCAATGCCTAACTGCTCCCCTGCTGGCCCAATTGCCAACAACTGCCCTCCCCTGCTGGCCCAGTTGCCTCCAACTGCCCTCCCCTGCCGGCCTGATCACCCACAACTACCTCCCCTGCCGGCCATCTTGTGGTGGCCATCTTTGACCACATGGGGGTGGCCATCTTGTGTGAGGGTGTGAGGGTGAATTTGCATATTACCTCTTTATTATATAGGATTTTGTAAAAAGCAAAAAACAAAAACAAACATAAAAACCAGCATTGTTTTGAGAATTATCAAAACCCCTCTTTGCAGTTTAGCTTGAACCATTAAATACACACACACACACACACTCACTCACAAGAGCTGCCATATGATCCTAGTTCGTTGCTTAGAACACCAAATTTTACATAATGGATAGATCTGAGCATTCATTCTTCTCACTAAATCTGAAGGCTCACTTTATGTTTCATAAGTTCCATTGATGTTAGTACAGTTGTTTCATTTACAGCTCTGTGTTCAATATTTAAATTAATTATATCAACCAATTTCAGCACCTACTCTGTAAAAAGCCTTCTGTGGGACAGGCAGGGAATAAAACCTAACCTCCAGGTTATTGCAGCCCACTAACAGAAGGCACACGCACCCAACCACCAGGTTGGCATAAGCAACGCTAAAAGTATGTGCGAGTTCAGGATAAAGAGAAACAACCAGGCAGGCATGCTGAGTTGCTCTCCAGACTCTTGTACATCTTACCCTCCCTTCAGACTACATCAATCTGTTGATTTCAAACAGTTTGCAGCTTTCACGGAGAGCACAGAAACGGAGTTTGGGCAATGCAAAAGGAACATGTTACTGTATTTTAGAAACAAGAGAAGAGTTGATAGAAATTTTGTTAAACAATTATTCCCTTTAGACAACTAAACCAAATATAAAATGCCACATGCATATTTTGTGACTTTTGAGTTTTACATGAATGCTTGTATCCTAAATGATATTTTTATAATGTCTCATTCCCAAGTAATTTGCCAAAAAATGAATATTCAATATATTATAAACTTCTTTGAGATATAAACCTAGAATTTGACATAAATGCTGGTCCACAGGCAACATTTCAAGACCGTAACTTTTGCATTACATAAGATATACATATCCCCATCCTGTGTCTACATAACAAAGGCTAGATTAAGAATGGTCCATTTGGTTTCTGTGGTGTGAAAAGCCAAATTTAGGTAATAAGATACTTCACAAAGATTTACAAATAAGATATTGAGAACCACAAGTCAAGTGAAAAAAAAACAAAAAACCTTGATAAAGCTGCCATATGTAGAAATCTTCATGATCTAAATGATTAAAGGACCTCTACATCAGTAAAGTTTACCTAAGTAAGTCCATTTTAGATATAGGGCTATGTTGGAGCAATGAAGCAGAAATATAATTGTAAATAACACAGTTCTCTTATTCTCCAGCTGCTTATAATGTAGTCTAATATATACTTAATTTTTAAACACCACTCTAGCAACAGTGTTGAAAATGGATTGACAGAGGTAAGAATGGATGAAGATGTAGCAATTAGATTAGTGGATGTTTCCAAGTGAGACTTGACTAGGACTAGGGTTCTGTTAGTGCAGTGGTCGGCAAACTCATCAGTCAACAGAGCCAAATATCAACAGTACAACGATTGAAATTTCTTTTGAGAGCCAAATTTTTTAAACTTAAACTTCTTCTAACGCCACTTCTTCAAAATAGACTCGCCCAGGCCGTGGTATTTTGTGGAAGAGCCACACTCAAGGGGGCAAAGAGCTGCATGTGGCTCACGAGCCGCAGTTTGCCGACCACTGTGTTAGTGGATATCCATTAATTCAAAAATATTTATTGAATGTCAGACATGTGCCAGTCACTGTCCTTTCACTGAGGATACAGCCATGAGCAAAAACAAACGAAAGTCTCTGCCCTTGGTACTAAAATTCTACTGGAGAAGATATTCAAAGATAGCTATAAAAATATTTAATAAAAATATGAATAGTGTTCTATAGCATGGTAAGTTCACAGGAAAAAAAATAAAGGAAGAGAAATTTGAAATGCCATTGCGACTTGAAATTTTAGATGGAACATCCAGGGAAGACCTCCTGAGAAAGTAACCTTTGAGTGGATAGAAATGAGGGAGCTATCCATGAAGATTTCAGGGAAGGCATTTGAGGTGGAGTGAACAGGAAGTGTGAAGGCTGTGAGATGAGAACAGGTCCAGTGTGATCAAGAACAAACAGGGAGTCTGTAGAGTAAGAGCAGTTATGGGGGGAGAGGAGAAAGATATGAAATCAGGAGGTAACAAGACACTATGTTATGGAGAATCTGTAGATCTTTGTATGTCTTTAGTATTTACTCTGGCTGGGATAGGAAGCCTGGGTCAGCTCTTTATTTTCTCTTGATGCTAAATGCATCCTTCAAGACTCTTGTCTAGGATGATGGGTCTGGGACTCTGTAAATTATATATTCCATTTAGTAACATGGTTTCCTTTTAAGTTTTGCCAATAGAAGGTGACAGAAGGGAGTTGGATAGCCAGAGCATGAGAGAAAAGACACACTCTTTTGTTTGTCCTATTCTCTTTGGTCAGCGGTAGCTGATAGCATCAACCTTCACCTTCTTTGAGCACTTCCAGGACCATGGCACCTCCTCAAAGGTTCCAGCAGAAGCCATTTGGGACCCCTTCTGTGAGGTCTGAGGACCAAGGCAATGGAGCTCCTCCTTTAACCTTCTAGGTCCTGGTTATTTCATTGCCTACTCCCAATTCCTAGGACCCAAGAATGAGTTCTGAGTTATTAATATCCAGTTACTGTAATGTTTTCTTTTGTCCTTCACCTTCAAACACCTGTGTTACCAATTCTTTGTTTAAATACCCTCTGTTCAGAATGTTTAATGTGGTTTCTGTTCTCTTGATGTTTACAGTGTCAGGTACCAAGAATAATCCAAGGAAACCCTCAAAGGTGGAATTATGGAATTGTTTCATATATGTCCTTGATCTTGAACTTAATTAATGCCAAGATCCCTGTGAGTAGGAAATGGGATGCTGATATAGCCATGGCATGCACTATTTAATTAAACTACTACCTGCAGTTGCTTAGGATAAAGTGCTTATTGAAATAAATATCTTATGGGACCAAGTGGCTGCTGCAGTTGCCTAATATGGTGGTAATGATAACTATGATGAAAGTATTTGGGTTAGATATAGAATTGCAGTGGAAGGTGTACTTGCAGACCTTCCAAATGTCCTAAGTGAAAATTAGGGCATTGATTGAGGAGTAGGAATATCTGGGTAGACAAAAATAAAACAAAATCTTGAATCTATTCTTAGCCTTCCTTTCTTTCTTAATTTTATTTTTCAATTACAGTTTACATTTGTATTATTCTGTATTAGTTTCAGGTGTACAGCATAATGGTTAGACAATCATATACTTTACAAAGAGGTTCCCCACAATATTTCAAGTACCCACCTGGCACTATACATAGTTATTACATTATTGACTATATTATCTGTACTGAACTTTACATCCCCAGGGACTATTTTGTGACTACCGATTTGTAGTTCTGAATACCTTCTCCTTTATCATCCAGTCCCCCCACCCCCTTTTCTCTAGCAACCATCAGTTTCTTTTCTGTATCTATGAGTCTATTTCTGTTTTGTTTGTTCATTTATTTTGCTTTTTAGTTTCCATGTATAAGTGAAATCATATGTGTTTCATATGTATGGTATTTGTCTTTTTCTGTATGACTAATTTCACTTAGCATAATACCTTGTAGGTCCACCCATGCTGTCACAAATGGTAATATTTCATTCTTTTTTATGGCTGAATAATATGCATTGATGGATACTTGGTTGCTTCCACATCTTGGCTATTGTAAATAACACTGCAGTGAACGTAGGGTTGCGTAAATTATTTCAAATTAGTGTTTTGGGTTTCTTTGTATATATGTCCAGAATTGGAGTCACTGAGCCACAAGGCAGTTCCATTTTAAACTTTCAGGGACCTCCATACTATTTTCCATAGTGTGAGCCTTCCTTTCAATGAGATGCTTATCCTCTTCCACACCTCCCACTCGTATTGTGTCTAGTCCTATAGGTAGAAAAAAATGAATACATTCTAATAGAGACAGGCGAAAAACCCAACCAGAAAGGAAGTTATACTCCACAAGAATTAAAATAGTGTCTTAAATTATATTGGAATAAACCTTGGGGATATATGTGAGAACACATTATAAGGTGTTAGAACAAGAAAGGTAAAATGTGACATTGAATAGGACAAAATAATCAACATAGATGTTCTTATTCCATTTTTAATATGGTCAGTTGAGCAGATGAAAGTTGTTCTAACAGCTTTCTTGTTTTATGGGATTCTATGGTGACCCTCTTTCAATGAGGTTTGATGAGAATTTCCTAACCTAATATAAAGAAAAGGCTTAGGGTTGCAGGAATGTAAGAGTGGACTTGTGAAACTTGCACACACACCACCTCACTACATCACTTTACAGGGCCCAGAGATGTGCCCCAGTATCTTTGTAAAGCTCTATGGGATCTAGCCTCTGAAGGCTAAAGATAACAATAGGAGACGCTATCACTGAAAATGGATTCCTAATTTCAATGGCTATAATAAGATCACAGAGTAGCAGAACTTAAGTAGCAACACTAACTTCAAGAATCAATATTTATACTATTACTGAAATGGGAAGCAAGGGAGGGTTGGTAATCAGAATACCTAGCTTTGTAAGGACTTTTGACAATGGTTATTTGACTCCTAGGATTGAAATATCCTAGGAGTAAAATATATGGGCAGATTTCTAAAGTATTATTTAGTCACTATACAGGGGTGGGCAATAGTAGGTTTATAGTTGTAAGTATGCAAAACACAGTTTATTCTTGTATTATTAAATTTATTATTATACACCTACTTTATTAATTACTGTAAACCTACTTTTGCCTACTCCTGTAATAGGAAAATTCTGGGTCTTATAGGCAGAAATCTGGCTTGCGTATTTACAGTTTCTCACCCACTTCCCAAACCTAATCTAATTCAATGACCTGGAGTTTGGGGATGGAAAAGGAACTGGACACTGTTGAGAAAGGACTTTGCAACGTTGCCAAAATTATGTACTCTAAAACTTTTCTAAGCCCTCTTGAAAAATACTTGCACACATTTAATAGATGGCTACGTACTAAACTTAAGCTGCTACTAATACTAGAAATTCAAAAAAAAATTATTTTGGACCACTGGTCAAAGTGGATGCCTATGCAGTAGGTAAAAAAATTCATCTCATAGTTGGCCAATTGAGATGGGAAATGCAGTAGGATGGGGGGAAGGAAAGAGCTGTGTATGCTTTCTTTCTTGTTAATATAGTATGTTGCAAATTAGCACTTTTTACAGTTCCTCTCTTTAAGAATTACAATCCTTTCTTCCACATCTTGAAATGGTCTGCCCTTGTGACTTGCTTTGGCCAATAGAATATGGAAGAAGGGACTGTGGGAATTCTAAGCCTGGGTCTTAAGAGATTTTGTATCCTTCTGTTTTCTTTTGGAACCCTGCAACTATCCGTTCTTGCCATCTGGAAGATGGAAAACCACATGGAACAAAAACTAATCTTTGCCAAGACCCTAGACACACAAGGGAACCCAAAGACGAGCACAACCATCCAGCGGCTGACCACAGACAGATGAGTGAGTCCATCTGAGCCGAGAGGGATCACTATTTTTTTTCCACTCTTCATTTTGCCACTATTACTTTGTGTAAGGATTTTTAGTGAGATTGTGACTGAACAAGAAAGTTTAACATCACCCCGAACTGGGACATCATAAATGTTAGGACTCTGAGCCTCCTCTTCATGAGGAAAAGTGTGATTTCATTTGTATGGAAGAGAGTTGGACCCTGCTGGTGGAAGCACGGGTTGTTATTGTTGTTGCTTGGAAGTTACAATATGTGTAGAGGAGTTTTTATGAGTGCTGAGTAGCCAAAGTGGGTGGCTTTATGATGCTGAGACTTGGGCTGGGACTTTGCAAATTACGTTTCCCTCTTACATTTGCCAGCTGGCTTCCTTTTAGAGTTTACCTCCAGGATACATAGAGATAAGGCAGAGGAAGGGACTTCCTTCTTGTTTTCCCTGTCTTTGCCAGCATTGCCCAGAAGCAGCAGTGGGACCCAGCCTCCAGCATTTTATGACATTTCCAGCACCACCCTGGGGGCACCCTGACTGTGGCTCCCCCCTGAGAAGTATGAGAACCAGCCCTGCAGAACCCTTCATCTGAGCTCCTGGGGTCTAGTAACCTACCTTTCCCCTTTTGTTCCCTTGCCCAGTTGCCCGCGGTTATTAATCTCTGTGCTACCCTTTGTCTCTTTAAGTCACCAGCACCTGTGTAAGAGGCCCCTCAGTTTGAAATGTCCAGTGTTGTTTCCTATTTTCTTAACTCTACTCTGGTACAGAGCCAAAAAGAGGAGGATTTTGAAATCTGGAATAATCTGTCTTGCATTTTAATAGAATCATCCTGGCTGCTGTGTTGGAAAAGTCTGAAAGCAGAGACTAGTTAGGAGACTATTTCAGTTGAAACAGATGAAGAGAGCTTGGACCTGAGGGAGGAGTGGTTAAATTCGGTGTCAATTGTGAAGGTATTGATAATGAGATTTGCAGATAGGCCAGGTCTGAATTTTAAAGAAAGAGAAAAAGTATGAATTATTACCTAGGAGAGTAGGAGATTAAATAGAGTAGGAAACTTTAGTGTTAATGTTAGACAACAATTAAATTTAGTGTTCATGAATTTAAAACTGAGACCAATTGGCACTGCTGTGTTTTTTATAGATATGGTTCCACAGTGGTCCTACTTGTTAAGTAAGGGAATGCTATCAGCCCTGACATATTAACTCCGAAATTTTAGTGACCTAACACAATATAAATTTATACCTCAGTAACCTGAAGTATAATAGGTAGTGGGACATGGTAGTGGAGGTGAAATGCAACTACATCTTTCAGTGATCCTGACTGATAGAAGAAGCTCAAGAAGTATTTTCAAAGGTTACCCTAGACATTGACACACAGTTGGAAATTGAGGAAGAGAGAAAATGAAGAATATTAGCTGGCAAAATAGGAGGTGCTTGTTGGAGAATACGATGTTTGAAATAGAAAATTTGGAAGAATTACAGTGTTGTTATTTACAAAGAAAAGTTAGTATCTAAAATAGGGGGCAGACAATGATCACTGAAAGAGAGACTGTTAAGGACTCTAGAATCCATGATATTGACAGATGATGTACACAGATATTGAAATGTTGAAGAGAGTAATACTGAACCAGATGCTAAAATCTTCAAGGAATGAGAAAATATAAAGATAAAAATCAGTGAATGATTTAAAAAGCTATTTAGCAGGTGAAAATATAAGACTTGAGATTGGCAATAGAGATGAAGGATATGTCAAGAGTCAATTCCAGGTTTCAATGGGTGGATAATCTAGTCACCTTTAAGAGATGTTATGATTTTATTTTTGAATATACAGTGTTTGAAATTTCTCATTTCAAATATACAAATGTAAATTTTAAGAGATTGTTTGAAATCTAAAGGTCTAGGGCTCAGAGAAAAAATAGGTATGAAATATATATTTGAGAATCATTGGAAAATAAACAGTATTTAAACCATGTGTTGATATTATCATCTAGGAGATATTACAAAACAAAACTGAGCCTTGATACATGTAGAAAAAAATGAGGCAAAAAGAGAACACTTTTATTTGCTCAACCTACCATATTAATTCAGGAATAAGTACACCCATTTGATTAACTTGGCCTGATCTAATGCCATATTTCATCATCACCTATATTGCCTAGATTTATGCCAATATAACTTAGAAAAACATTGCAATCTTTTGGAGTACAACTCATTTCTTTCTATGTTGTATTTTTCACTTGTTCCTGTTGATATGTACTCAAATCTCTCTATATGTCTAGACATGATAGGGGTGGTAAGGATTGGACTGGAGAGGAATAAGCATCCCATTAGAAGAAAGCTTAAAGCAGATTCAAGAGTTTCATCTTTATTTATGTCTACCCAAATATTCCCATTCTTCCTAATCAATGTCTTAATTTTCACTTTAGGACACTTGGGTAGCGCATGAATACAGCTTACGTTTTGATCCTATAACTAACACAGATACTTAAATGCTGAGTTTAATTTTCAGCCATTTCTGTATTGCCATATACAAATAAAAATAAATACAGGTATACAAAAGTATGAGTTTATGTTTTAGGATCACAACAGAAGATCTTTATTTGAATTGGTATTGCTAAATCCCTAAGCATGTCATTTTCCTTTCGTATGGTCTCTAGGGCAGACATAAATAGCCATTCTAGCAAAACCAAGGGAGAGTGAAGTTTAGGAGTAAAACAATAGAGTTATTCAAGAAGGAAACAGGGATCAATTGATTTAATAATAACATTTATTGGGAACTTACTAGGTGCCAGGCTACAGTCTTTATAAATATTCATTTACTTTATGCTTGTAAAATTCTTATGTAGTAATTACTATTTTTATCTCTATTTTATTTTTTTAAATACATTTTTATTGATTTCAGAGAGGAAGGGAGAGGGAAAGAAAGATAGAAACATCAATGATGAGAGAGAATCATTGATCAGCTGCCTCCTGCACGCCCCTACTAGGGATCAAGCCCACAACTCAGGCATGTGGCCTTGACTGGAATGGAACCAGGGACCCTTCAATGTGCAAGTGGATGCTCTATCCACTGAGGCAAACTGACTAGGGCTTTATCTCTATTATACAGAAAAGGAAGCTGAGGCACAGATTTTTTTTAACTAATTACTTTAAGTCCCAGTTAGTAATTGGCAGATCCAGTGAGTAACTGACAGATCCAGGAATCTATCCCAGGCTGTCTGACTCCAGAGCTCAGTTTTAATGATTTACTTATATTAACTTCTAACCAAAAGTACTCAGTACTACTCAGAGAAAAGTCAGCCCTGGAACAGGAAATTGGTTTTTGGAATTAGTGGCATAGAGGTCATTGCTGATGGTCGTGAGAGCTGGTTTAGTGGAACAGTAGTACATGAGGCTTATCAGAGTATGTTGAGGAGAGAGTGGGGAGGTAATATGATACAGTAAGTGTTCTCAACTTTGTCAGTAAATTTGTCAAGATTAAGAGAAAAAGAGATAAGATGACAAAAGTAATACTGGGGTCAAAGAAAGTTTTGTTTTTATGTGTGTGTTTTTTTCTTGGTATTGTTTTGTGTTGAAGATGAAAAGAACCCTCTAAAATGCTTATGAAAAGGACCCATTTGCGACACGACTGATTACATAGAAGAGCAATGGAATAATAGCGCATGCTTCATAGAAAGGTGACAGGGGCTTGAATATAGGGCACTGGTGAAAGGACTGACCTTAAACAGAGCCAGCTGCTTCTTTTTTTTAAAAGAAGGAAAGAGAATAGCATAGGTGCAAATGCAATTAGGTTTATAGGTTGCATGGTTGCGAATTCAGGGTGTGCCCATCTGATAGCTTCTATTTTTCTCTTTTAGGATGTAAATTCACCTGGACTTGAAAAATGACGAGTCTGGTGTAGTGTAAATAGAGGTTGAGAAAAGTATAGAATGTGTGAATAATTGAGGCCAGTGAGATGAGAGCTTTGTAAATGACCTAGATGAACGAGGCAGAAAAATATTTAGTGTTACTTTGTTCATTTTGTTATTTCCTCCCATATCATTCACTGCCTAAGACACGAAAAAAATGGATTCCTTTAGAATTTACTTTTTGTTAAATGAATGCAATGAAGAAAACAGTAGGGACTGCATTTACAGTGGACCATAGAATCTAAGCTAATCAGGGCAGAAGTCAAGATAAGAAGGGTTATGGTTATGGTTATGGTCATAGTCATGGTTAGGGTTAGTGTTAAGGTTAGAGTAAGGGTAGAGTAGAATGGGGATGGGTCAAAGGACTAAAAATACTGAGAAGGTCAAAGAATAGTCATCATAGAATTAGCTGAAAGAATATGTTTATTATGGACAGATGGCAATTTTAACTTTATTAGTTTCAGGTTATGGCCAAGTCCAGATAATGGTATTAAGAATGGGTGTAAGAATGAAGTAAAGTAAAGCATTGGGAAAAAGTGGTTAGAGTCCTGAATAGGTTGGCCCTGGACCTGGAAATCTTACAGGATAATAGCAGGAATCTGGGATGAAGAGGAAGCCTGTGACTCAGGTGTCAAGGCGCTCAATGAATATGGTAGAGCTATTGCATGTTTGACAGGTGCACCTGTAAGGGACTGAGAGACAAGCCTCATGGCAGTGGGAGTGCTCACTGGACAGTGGGGAAGCAAATGCCTGGAATCTGCTCACCTTACTCTTTGATGCTTAATGTACTGAGGTGACAGAAAAATAAAAACTACTTCTGGAGGTCTACAAGTGAATTTGGGCTCTCAAGCTAGAGTCAGGGGTCAGTTGAGGCAGAGACAGAAGGAATATTCTGAATAGAAGTTGAGGTGTAGAGGAATGGTTATATTGTGGAATAGAACTTTTAAGGGGCACTGTTGTATGAGGTGGAAGAAAGGAAGAGGAGGAGAGGCTAGAAAGGTTGTCTAGGAAGGTAAACAGCACAATGTAGTAGAAAATAGATTTTCTTTGCAATAGATTATACTGTTTTTTAAAGAAGTCACTGGGACTTTGGATATTGGCTGAATTAAACAGGAATTAAAAGCCTAGGGAATTCATAAATTTAGTCCTGACAGTCTCTTTGAAGGAGGTGGGATTGAGGGAATAATAGTTCTTGGCTCACTCAATTTGAGGTGATGTTGCTTTGGCCACGAAAGTCTCAGAGCAGAACACAGGTCTCCGTGTTCTGCTCTGAGTGGTGTAACGGCCCTGTCTGTGCTGGCCCAGCATGTTTATTGTTCCTCTAAATGTTTATTACTTTGGCTACAATCTGTTATTGCATGTATTGCTCTGTATTGCCTTTGTTTATTTACAAATCTCCTCTACTAAACTCTGGGTTCCCAAAGGGCAAAAACTGAGTTTTGTCTTTTTATCCTTAGCACTTGGCTTAGTGCTTGTTCAATAAATATTTAATCCAAGGACTTTAAACACATTATTTCTTGTCCAACTTCACTGCACTGTCTACTACTCAATATACTTTATCAATGCTGTGCATAGCTTTGTTAGTTCATGATTACTTAAAAAAATTTTCAAGTCTAGATAGATAGAGAGGTTGGATACAAACAAGAGGAAGAATGTGGAAGCATTAGTTTGTATAGGGATCAGTGATAAGAGAGAAAGGAAACCAATTAGCATTCTTTTCATTATCAGTTGTTTTCAATTGTGTTATGATGACCTGCATAGGATTTCCCATAAGAACTGAGTAGTAAAAAAAAAAAAAAAAAAAAAAAAAAAAAAAAAAAAAAAAAAAAGATAATAAATAAATGAGGAATAAGTCAATTGCATAACTGCATTTGTTACTTAAGTAATCAATTTATTTCAAGAATAAATGTCTTAATGAACTCTAGCTGACTGTTTGTAGCTGACACTTGTCAATACAATACCCTCCCTCATTTGCATCATCAGATAACAATAAGGCCAAACTTTCCTAAAAGGAGTTAAATTTCATTTGCAATGTCAAAATTCAATCCAAATTTTTTTTAATGACCCCTGGTTACAGCTTACATCTTTCCTATTGAATGAAAAATTTTTCTCCTGTTCTCCTAGCACTCTGAAGCATTTTATACTAGTTCATTATAATATCTGACCCAAGGCTTTATAGGGGCAGTTGTAAAAGAGTAGACGATGTGCGATTTCATCAAACATTTTATCAAAAACAGCTCTTGCCAAATCCCAGTGGTGAAAATGTTGATGGTTAATAGGGAGAAGCAGAACAACATTTTTACAAGGTGAGGTTTTAAGCTGATCTCTAGCACAAACTTCCCTTTTCAACCAATCATAGATCTCTCTGTTAAAGCTTTAACAATACTGCAATAAACAGTATAATTACCACTTATCAAGTGCCTCCCCTGTGTTGAATGATTGACAGTATCTTGTGTTATCTTAAAATCAATCTGGAAAAGTTTTATTTACAGCTCTGAAAACTTAGGTTTAGAGAAGCTAAACTATTTGCAGCCACAAGGTTTTTAAGAGAGGACTGAGAATGTAAGTAAGACCAGACTGGCTAACTCCCATCTCTATGCTCTTTGTACTTTATCACATTAACTCCATGCCATACCATATTTACCAGTGTTTCCTTCAGAATAAAGGCAAATGTGAAAAACACACACACACACACACACACACACACACACACACACACACACACACACACACACACACAAAGGCACTGACCAGGACATAGAAGAAATCAGGCCCCGTTGAATGAGAGCTAAGCAATGATTGGAATAAAAATTTAATATTTCATGTCTTCAATTCCATGTTGAGTTTTGTTCATTTTAGTGGGAAAATTGTATTTCCTGCAGAGAGGTTCTTCACTTATTATAGTTTGTAATATGGGTACAAATTTTTAAATGAAAATAAATCAGTGTGATACATCATATAAACAAATTGGAAGACAAAATCACACGATCATTTCAATTGATGCAGAAAAGGCATTCAACAAAATCCCATACCCTTTAAAAAAAATATATATATTTTTTATTGATTTCAGAGAAAGGAAGGGAGAGAGAGAGAAAGAGAGAGGAGAGAAATATCAATGATGATAGAGAATCATTGAGCAGCTGTCTCCTACACACCCCACAATGGATATCAAACCCGCAACCCAGGCATGTGCCTCAACCTGAATTCAAACCACGACCTCCTGGTTCATAGGTTGACGCTCAACCATTGAGCCACGCCCGCTGGGCAATCCCACATCCTTTTTTTTTTAAAAATATTTTATTGATTTTTTTACAGAGAAGAAGGGAGAGGGATAGAGAGTTAGAAACATCGATGAGAGAGAAACATCGATCAGCTGCCTCCTGCACACCTCCTACGGGGGATGTGCCCGCAACCAAGGTATATGCCCTAGACCGGAATCGAACCTGGGACCTTTCAGTCCACAGGGCGATGCTCTATCCACTGAGCCAAAACAGTTACGGCCCACATCCTTTTTTAATAAAAACTCTCAGCCAAGTGGGAATAGAGGGATCATATCTCGACATAATAAAGGCCATATATGACAAACCAATAGCCAACATCATATTCAATGGGCAAAATTAAAACCATTTTCCCAAAGAACAGAAACAAGACAGGGATGTCAGCTTTAACCACTCTTATTCAACATAGTACTGGAAGTCCTAGCCACAACAATCAGACAGGAAGAAAATATAAAAGGCATCCAAATTGGAAAGGAGGAAGTAAAACTCTCATTATTCCAAGATGACATGATATTGTACATAGAAAACCCTAAAGACTTCACCAAAAAACTATTACATTTAATAAATGAATTCAGCAATGTAGCAGGATAAAAAAGTCAATACCCAAAAATCGATGACATTTTTATACACCAATAATGAAATCTCAGAAAGAGAAAGTAAAAAAACAACCCTATTTACCATTGCAACAACAAAAAAATAAGATAGTTAGGAATAAACTTAACCACGGGGGTAAAAGACCTGAACTCAGAAAACTATAGAACATTGACAAAAGAGATACAGAAAGATATAAACAAGTGAAGAATATACCATGTTCATGGATTGGTAAAATTAACATCATTAAAATGTCCATACTACCCAAAGCAATCTATAGAATCAATGCAATCTCTATTAAAATACCAATGGTATATTTCACAGATCTAGAACAAATACACAAAAATTTTATATGGAACCAAAAAAGACCCTGAATAACCTCAGCAGTCTTGAGAAAGAAGAACAAAGTTGGAGGGATCACAATACCAGATATCAAGTTATACTACAAAGCCACTGTGCTCAAAACAGCCTGGTACAAGAATAGGCATTTAGACCAATGGAACAGAACAGAGAACCCAGAAACCGACCCAAGCCATTATGCTCAATTCAATTAATATTTGACAATGGAAGCAAGAGCATACAATGGAGTAAAGACAGTCTCTTCAATAAATGGTATTGCGAAAATTGGACAGATACATGCAGAAAAAATGAAACTAGACCACCAACTTACACCATCCATTAGAATAAACTCAAAATAAATAAAAGACCTAAATGTAAGTTGTGAAAGCTTCTGTACAGCAAAAGAAACCATCCACAAAGTGAAAAGAGAGCCCACTTCATAGAACATATTCGCCAATGATACATCTGATAAGGGGTTAATTTCCAAAATTTATAAGGAACTCATGCAACTTAACAAAAGAAAGACAAACAATCCAATTTAAAAATTAGTTAGGTAAAGGACCTAACTTCTTCAAACTGGACATACAGAAAGTCGAGACATACGAAAAAATGCTCCAAGTCACAAATCATCCGAGATATGCAAATTAAAACAATAATGAGGTATTACCTCACACCTATCAGAATGGCTATCATCAACAAGCCAACAAACAACAAGTGTTGACGAGGATGTAGAGAAAAGGCAACTCTAGTACACTGCTGGTGGGAATGCAGACTTGTGCAGCCACTGTGGAAAACAGTATGGCATTTCCTCTAAAAATTAAAAATAGAACTCCCATTTGACCCAGTAACCCCACTTCTAGGAATATATCATCAGAAAGAATATATGCACCCCTATGTTCATAGTAGTGCAATCTACAATAGTTAAGATTTGGAAACAGCCCAAGTGCCTATCAGTAGATGAGTGGATGAGGGTGGGGGTAAAGGGGAGAGATCAATCAAAGGACTTGTATGCATGCATATAAGCCTAACAAATGGACAGACTACAGGGGCGTGAGGGCATGAGTGGGGGGTGGGGGGACAATGGGGTGATAAGGACACATATATAATATCTTAATCAATAAAGAAAAAAAATTTTAAAAAACTGGGTACATTTATACAATGGAATATTTCATGGCTATAAAAAGAAGGAACTCTTACCCTTTGAGACAGCATGGATGGACCTGGAGAGTATTATGCTAAGCAAAATAAGCCAGTCAGAGAAAGGTAAGTATCACATGAGCTCACTCATACATGGAATCTAACTAACCAAATAAACTGATGATCAAAAATAGACCCAGAGACATACTAGTAGAAGCATGAACAGTAAAACAAATGAGTCCATACAAAAAGTATATATAAGAAATTGCCAAATTTTTTTCCAAAGTAGATTACCACTCTACACCTCCACTAACAGCACATGAGAGTTTCAATTGCTACACTTATTCCATACAGATGGTATTGTCAGGGTTTTGTTTTATTTTTAAATAATTTTAGCTAATCTAATGGGTGTGTAGTAGTCTTTTATGGTGGTTTCAATTTGAATTTTCCTAATAACTAATAAAGTTCAACATCTGGTTTTGAGCTCTTTAGCCATTTGTATGTCTTTTTTTGTGAGGTGTTTGTTCAAGTACATTCACTCCCCTCCCCCGCCCCCGCTTTTTTGTGGTCTTATTGCTGAATTGTGAGAGTTCTTACTGTATTCTGGGTTGAAGTCCTTTATCAGATATATGTGTTGTGAATATTTCTTTTAGTGGTTTGGTTTCATTTTCTTAGTAATGCCTTTTTTAGAGCAGATGTTTTTACTTTTAATTAATCCCAATTAAAAAATTTTTTCTGTATGGTTCATGCTTTTTTCCTGAGAAATCTTTGCTTATCCCTAAAGCTGCAAAGATTTTTATTTTTATTGTGACTGTTCAAAAATCAGACCAACTCTCCTTTTGCTTCTCCTTTACTGAGTGAGAAGTTGGGCCAGACAATGTTAAATTCTGTCTTAACTAGTGTTTTTATAATTAGTTCATGAGATTGTCTATAACAAAAGCTGTAGCAGGTATATTTCTTTTTTTAAATATATTTTATTGATTTTTTACAGAGAGGAAGGGAGAGGGATAGAGAGCTAGAAACATCGATGAGAGAGAAACATTGATCAGCTGCCTCTTGCACACCTCCTAGTGGGGATGTGCCCGCAACCAAGATACATGCCCTTGACTAGAATCGGACCTGGGACCTCTCAGTCCGCAGGTTGACGCTCTATCCACTGAGCCAAACCAGTCAGGGCGATGTAGCAGGTATATTTCTAAATAACATGGGTGAATCAGAGGTTGATATTTCTAGTTCTCAGTGAACATAAACTATATGAAGAGAAATAAAAGAAGTATAGTTCAAAGCAAATGTGTTAAGTGCCTCAAGAACAATATGACTGTATTTCTGAAGATGTTCTAGGCACTGGATGATCTCTCTGGACTGAGCGAGAAGAGATTTATGAAAAAGGCAGCTCTCAACTTGGGTTGTGGATGGCGGCAGAATTTTGATAGACAGGGTGAAGGGAGGACATCCAACATAGCATGGCATAAATAGGAGAAATTTTTTAATAAGAGGTATGTTCGTTCAAGCAATCGTAGGTCATGGAGTTTAGCTGGAGATTAGTTCCATTTTAGGTGAATAGCACTGGAAAACAAATTTGGAGCGGTGGGGGAGAAGGGTCATAAGGTGTTTAGTGCTGATTACCTGACTAAGCAGTTCTCGATTCATTGTTAAGGGAAACCCATTGATGATTTCAAGCAAAGAAAGAGTAGAATTCAAAGAGGTGCTCTAGAAAGGTTTTTATGCAGCCCTAATGACAGTGGTTCAAGAGGTAAATATTGTAGAGAGAGACACATACTGCTTTTCCAGGGTGATCCCCCAACCATCAACATGAAAGAAAGGAAGAAAGAAAAGAAAGGAAGGAGAAAGGAAAGAAGGAAGGAAGCAAAGGAGACCACTGGTCCCCAGAGTGATTTTTGGCTTGAGAGGAAATGCCAAAGGGGAGAACCTTGCTGGCGCCCTAAGAACTAAAAAGGAACTACAATTTTACTCACTGTTCCCACGATTACTTTTCTGTAAACCTTGAGAGTTATAGTCCTCATTTGGAGAAACTCTAATCCACTATTTAGTTAATAAAATAATTTATCCAGAAATTTACATTTTCTCTATATACACAGTAAATTGAATTTTCATATTTAACTCATTTGCATATTTCTGAATACTATTTCCCAGTGAGTTATATCAAGCTTTATTAATTTTATAGAAAAATATAGTCTATGTTACATAACATAATTGGCTACTGGTTGCTTAATGATTATTAAAAATTAACTTTTATCCTAAACTTAACTTCTAAACTTTCAACATTTCAAGTATTTTATTTGCTTTTTATGTAGAAAGAGAAATAAGAAGCTCTCCAGAGAAAATTTCTGTGCAAGCAAAATGTGTTCCAAAAAGGCTTGTGACACTCTATTTGATATTGTTATCTACTAAGAGAGAGAATGAAACTATCATTTGATAAAGCCCAAAGAAAACTTGATGGTCTCAGATAAAATGAGTGATCTTTACAAAGGAAAAGTACTTCACAGAAGCCGGAAACTGGGATACCAAAGGGAGGAAACTGGTACTAGAATATTTCACTTAATGACTGTATGACAAGTCCATCACAGGTCATTATTTATAGGTCATTTTCCTGTCAATTGTAGGAATCTTGGCCTTAATCATTTGTGTCAACACACACTTCCGTATAAAAACTTCCAACATGATACAGATAATTCTGAGAAACACGATATGTGTTCTGACAATTTTGTGCTTTGCTTTTGACTCTGAATTTGCCAAGATATTTCCTGTTAACTCCTTGGCATGAATGTTTTTAAGTGTCTGTTACTGATGCCAGCACTGGGTGTCATCCTGGGAAAATCCAGTTTTTGAAAGGAAAATTACAAAGCATTGCAGTCAGCATTAAATTTAAAGGGATATTATTGTGTATAGTGTAAGTTGGTGGTTTAGTTTCATTTTTTTGCATGTATCTGTCCAAAACTCAAAATGGATAAAGGACTTAAACGTAAGATAGGAAATCATAAGAATCTTAGAGGAATCCAAAGGCAGCAAAATCTCAGACATGTGCTGAAGCAATATCTTCACTGATACAACTCCTAGGGCAATGGAAGCTAAAGAGAAAATAAATAAATTGGACTACATCAAAATAAAAACCTTCTGCACAGCAAGAAACCATCAACAAAACAACAAGAAAGCCCACTGCATGGGAAAACATATTTGCCAATGTTATCACCAATAAGGGTTTAATCTCCAACATCTACAGGGAACTCATACAACTTAACAAAAGGAAGATAAACAACCCAATCAAAAAATGGGCAACAGACCTAAATAGATACTTTTCAAAAGAGGACATAAGGAAGGCCAAGAGACATATGAAAACATGCTCAAAGTCACTAATCATCCGGAGATGCAAATCAAAACAACGAGATACCATCTCACACCTGTCAGAATGGTTATCATCAACAAATCAACAAATGACAAATGCTGGCAAAGATGCGGAGAAAAAGGAACCCTTGTGCACTGCTGGTGGGAATGCAGACTGGTGCAGCCACTGACAGTATGGAGTTTCCTCAAAAAAACTAAACATGGAACTCCCATTTGACCCAGGAATCCCACTTCTAAGAATATATCCCAAGAAACTAGAAACACCAATCAGAAAGGATCTATGCACCCCTATGTTCATAGCAGCACAATTTACAATAGCTAAGATTTGGAAACAGCCTTAAGTGCCCATCAGCAGATGAGTGGATTAAAAAACTGTAGTACAAAATTATGAACAACAAAGTGACAACAAATACATATCTATCAACAAGTGAATCTAAAAATCAAATGAATTGAATAAAAAAATCTGATGAACAGAATAAACTGCTGAACGAAATAGAATCAGGGGCATGGAAATGGAAGAGACTGACGATTCTCAGAGGGAAGGAGGTGTGGGGATGTGTGTGAAGAAAATAGACAAAGATCTTATATGCATGTATGCATTACCTATGGACACAGACAATAGGGTGGCGAGGGCCTGGGGTGGGGTGGGAACTGGGTAGAGGGGAGCTATGGGGGGAAAAAGAGGGGCATCTGTAATAATCTCAACAATAAAGATTGAAAAAAAAAGAAAACTATTGTGGTATATCTACACAATGGAATACTATGCTGCTGTAAAAAGGAAGGAATTCCAACCATTTGCAACAGCATGAATGGACCTAGAGAACATTATGCTAAGCTAAATAAGTCAGTTGGAGAAAGATAAATATCATATGATCTCACTCATTTGTGGAATACAATGAACAACACAAACTGATGAACAAAAACAGATCCAGAGACAGAGAAGCATGGATCAGACCGTCAAACCTCAGAGGGAAGGTAAGAGAGGGTGGGAGTAAGGGGGAGAGATCAACCAAAGGACTTGTATGCATGCATATAAGCCTAACCAATGGACACAGACACCAGGGGGGTGAGGGCATGAGTGAAGGGGTAGGGGGGGGCAATAGAGGGATAAGAACACATATGTAACACCTTAATCAAGAAAGAAAATTTTTTAAAAGGGACATTATTGCTACTTTTGAATATATTTTCACAGTTAGGCATTTCATTATTTTACACAGCATTTCTTTTTTAACATATATACCAGGATATAATGGATATGTAAAAAACTGCATAGCTACTGTGTACAATTTGATGAGTTTGGACATATGCAAATACCTATGATACCATCATCATAATAAAGGGAATAGATATATAAACACCTCTCAAAGTTTCTTTGTGTCCCTTTGTTTTGCTTTTGTTTATTTATTTATTTATTTGGTGGTGGTAAGAACACTTAACTTGAGTTCTATCCAAAACAAATTTTAAGGGCACAATACTGTATTGTTAACTCTAGACACTATGTTGTACAACAGGTCTCTAGAATTTATTCATCTACCATGCTGAAACTTTATGCCCATTGATTAACAACTCATTTCTTCCACCACAGCTCTTTACAACCACTATTGTATTTTCTACTTCTCTGAGTTTGACTTCTTTAAATACCTCATATAAGTGCAATCATGTCTTTCTACAGCTGGCTTATTTCACTTAGAATATCCTCTAAGTTCATCCATGTTGTCACAAAGAGCAGAATTTCCTTTTTTAAGGCTGAATAATATTCCATCATATGTATATGTCATATTTTCTTTATCCATTCATCTATCAATGGACACTTGGGTTGTTTCCATATCTGAAATGAACATGGGAGTCAAGGTATCTTTTCAAGATCCTTATTTCAATTCTTTTGGATATATACTATAAGAGGGATTGCTGGACCTTATGGTAATTCTAATTTTAATTTTTTGAGGAGCCTACATACTGTTTGCCATAGTTGCTTTACTGTTTTACATTCCTAGGAACAGTGTATAAGGGTTCCACTTTCTCCACATCCTTGCCAATTCTTGTTAATTTCTGTTTTTATATTAGGCATTCTAACAAGAGTGAGTTGATAACTGTAGCTTTTATTTGCATTTCCCTAATAATTAGTGATGTTGAGCATCTTTTCCTATATCTTTTGCCTATTTGTATGTCTTCTTTGAAAAAAATGTTCCTTCAAGTTCATTGCCCATTTTGTAATCAGGTTATTTTCTTTTTGCTATTAAATTGTAGGAGATTTTTATATATTTAGGAAATTAACCCCTTATCAGATATATAGTTTGAAAACATTTTTCCCATTCTGTAGATCACCTTTTCACTCTGTTGATTGTTTCTTTTGCTATAAAATGAGCTTTTTCATTTTATATAATCCCACTTGTTTATTTTTGCTTTTGTTGCCTGTGCTTTTGATGTCAGATCCAAGAAAACATTGCCAACACCAGTGCAAAAAGATTTTTCCCTAAGTTTTCTTCTAGAAGTTTTATAGTTTCAGATTTTACATTTAAGCCTTTAATCCATTTTGAGTTCATTTTTGTATACAATGTAAGATAATGATTAAATTTTATTCTTTTGCATGAGGATATCCAGTTTTCCCAATTACATTTGTTGAAGAAACTACCCTTTCTCCATTATGTATTCTTGGCACCCTTTTCAAAGATCTGTTAACTCTATGTGTGTGCATTGATTTTGGGGCTTTTTATTCTGTTCCATTGGTCTATATGTATGTCTTTATGCCAATACTATAGTGCTTTAATAACTGTATCTTTGTAATGTATTTTGAAATCAAGAAGTAGGATGTCTCCAGTTTTCTTTTTTTTTCAAGGTTATTTTGGCTATTCTGGAGTTTTGGGATTCCATATGAATTTTAGAAATATTTTTTCTATTTCTGTAAAAAAATGACATTTGGAGTTTGATGGGGATAGAATTCAATCTGTAGATTGTATTGGGAAGTATAGACATTTTAACAATATTGTCTCCTGGCCTAACCGGTTTGGCTCAGTGGATAGAACGTCGGCCTGCGGACTGAAGGGTCCCAGGTTTAATTCCGGTCAAGGGCATGTACCTTGGTTGTGGGCACATCCCCAGTAGGGGGTGTGCAAGAGGCAGCTGATCAATGTTTCTCACTCATTGATGTTTCTAACTCTCTATCCCTCTCTCTTCCACTCTGTAAAAAACGCAATAAAAATTTTTTAAAAGTCTTTCACCCCTTATTAAAAAAGAAACAAAAAACAATATTGTCTCCCAATTTATGAATATAGGATGTCTTTCCATTTATTTGTTTATCTTTTAATTACTGTCATCAATATTTTATAGTTTTCAGTGTCCAATACTTTATTTCTAAGTATTTTATTATTTTGATGCTACTGTAAATAGGATTGCTTCTTAACTTATTTTTTGAATAGTGCATTGTTAGTTTATGAAAATGCAACTGGTTTTTGTATATGTTATTTGTATCCTGCAACTTTACTGAAATTTCTTACTAATTCTAACAGTTGTTGGTTTTGTATGTGTGTGTACGTGTGTGTGTGTGTGTGTGTGTGTGTGTGTGTGTGTGTGTGTGTGTGTGTGTGTGTGTGTGTGTGTGTGTGTAGAATATTTAGGTTTTCTATGTACCTTAAAGGTTTTCTATATACCAGGATCACATCATCTGCAAACAGATTAGTACTTCTCCCTTTCTGATTTGGATGCTTTTTATTTCTTTTTCTTGCCTAGTTGTTCTGGCTATGACTTCTAGTGTTATATTGCTAAAAGTGGTAAGGGTGAGCCTTCTTACCATGTTCCTGATCTTAGCAAAAAAGCTTTCACTGTTGAGTATAATGTCAGTCATGGACTTGTAATATATGACCTTCATTATGTTAAGGTACATTTCTTTTATACATAATTTATTGTGAGGTGTTATCATGAAAGAATATTAAATTTTGTCAAATGTTTGTTCCAATCTATTAAGATGACTAGAGGCCCGGTGCACAAAATTTGTCCCGGAAGGGGGGGTCCCCCTCAGCCCAGCCTGTGCCCTCTTGCCATCCAGGACCCCTCAGGGGATGTCCAACTGCTGGTTTAGGCCCGATCCTCGCAATCCGGGACACTGCATGCACCAGTGACCATACTTTTCATACAGGTGAAAGGCATCTTGCTGTTGTATGGGCAGCTACATTTTTTTTGCCCTGATTATAAAAAATAGTACATAATATGATCCTTCTGAGGCAGCAGTAGCATTTTCCCCATCTTATGGGTGGAAAAACTGAAGCAGAGAGAAATTAAGTAATTGGCTTGTCACACAGTTATAAGTGTCAGAATCAGGGCTGACTACAAAATGTGCAAGCCAGAGTCCATGCATGTCATCGCTGCATTGTCCTGTGTTTTCAGTGTTAGAATAGCTTTGCCAGGTTTTAATTTTTAAATCTAAGACACTGTTCCCAATATATAGGAATGCATGTTCATCCCCATGTAGAATAAACAGGATGTGGACAGTTTGGAGATTTTCTGATGAATTAGGATTAAGCAGACACAGATCTCTTTTTCAAATACTGCAGAAGCCACCCTCCTTGTTTAACTGCGTGGGGGATGTAGCAGTTTATAAGCTATGACATAGTCACTCACAATCTGCGACCCCTCGGGGGATGTAGCAGTGCGCCAAGCAGCAGGCAGCCAGGGAGGAGCCTAAACCAAGGGCAAGGCGCCGCACCACTCACACTCATCCCAGCCCACTGCGCCTGCTGCGGCCACTCAGTAGTGCTGCTCCGGAGTCAGGAGAGGTTCCCACCACCTCTGCTGGGCTCACCAGCCATGATGCCCAGCTTCTGGCTGAGCGGCGCTCCCCCTATGGGAGTGCACTGACCATCAGGGGGCAGCTCCTGCATTGAGCATCTGCCCCCTGGTGGTCAGTGCGCACTAGCGACTAGTCAACCAGTCGTTCCGGTCATTGTGGCCGTTCTGTCATAACGGTCACTTAGGCTTTTATATATCTATAGATTGCATAATGTTTTTTTCCCACCATTTTCTTTTGTGGTATGTCACATATATTGATTGTATATGTTGAACAATTTTTGCATCCAAGGAATGTATCCCACTTTGTCATGGTGTATGTGCTGTTGAATTTGGTTTGTTCATATTTTGTTAAGAACTTTTTCGTCTATATTCATCAGGGATAGTGGTCTGCAATTTTTTTGTTGTATCTCTGTCTGGATTGGTAATACTGGATTAAAAAAATGAGTTTGGAAATGTCCCCTCCTCTTCAATTTTTTGGAAGAATTTGAGAATTGGCATTAATGCTTCCTTAAATGGATGGTAGAATTCACTAGTTAAGCCATTCGGTCCTCGGCTTTTCTTTGTTGGGAGGTTTATGATTACTGACTCAACCTCCTTATTCATTATTGGTCTGTCCAGAGTTTCTATTTTTTCACAATTGAGTCTTGATAAGTTGCATATATTTATAAATTTGTCTGTATCTTCTAAATTATCAAATTTATTGGCTTATAATTGTAGTCTCTTATGACCCTTTTTCATTTCTATGACATTAGTTATAATGTCTCCTATTTCATTTCTGATTCTATTAATTTGTCTTCTCTCTTTCTTAGTCTAGCTGAAGGTTTGTCAATTTTTTAAATCTTTCAATAAACTAAATCTTATTTTTGTTTATTTTTTCTATTGTTTTCTTAATCTCTGTTTTATTTCTACTCTTATATTTATTATTTTCTTCTGTACACTAACTTTAGGTTTAGTTTGTTCTTCTTTCTTTAGTTCCTTGAGGTTATTTGAGATTTTTCTCCTTTTTTAATGTAGTAATTTATTGTTATAAATTTCCCTCTTGATACTGCCTTTGATACATCCAATAAATTTGATTTACTGTGTTTTCATTTTCATTTATTTCAAGATATTTTTTAATTTTTCTCTTGATTTCTTCTTGGGCCCATTGGTTGTTTAGGAGCATGTTGTTTAATTTCCATATAGGAGGAGATAAAGAGCTCTTTCTGGTTCCTACCCTATCTGAACTGGTGCATTGAGGGTGTGGGTAGTTGATCCCATTAGCAATTCAAAGAAAATTACTGTTCCAGGATGAGTTATATTGCAATTTTCTCATCAGTATAATATTTTATAACAGAGATATTAATAAGATTGTAAGTGATATGTCTCCTGGAAGAGTTGAGGTTTCAAAATAACATAATAACTTAAAAATTAAGTAAGATATAAATGCATATAAGAAAAAGTCATTTACAAATCAAGAACATATAAAAAGGAAAATTACCACTTGGATGAAGTGACCAAAAAAATAAAGAGCAAAGAAGTAAAAAAATCAAGGAAATAAGTACTTTCACATTAATTTAATGGTTTATAAAGCATAAAATACAAAAGAGCCTTAACTAGCCTGTCAGTAAGATAAGATAGTAATTAATTTTATAAACATGTAATTGAATTATTTATAAAGACATCTGAATTAGCAGTGCAGAAAAAAATTAATAACAATAATCAATGAAGATCAGTCAAATAATCTAAAATTGACACAGGATAAAAGGGTGTGACAAGAATTTAGCCAAATATTTAACTAGTTGATGAGAAGTACTGAATGTCTTTGGTGACATTAGTATTGTGAAAACTACTTTGGTAAATATAAAATATTAGGCAAAGGATCTTAAAAATCTCATAACAGGAATTCAGATTCATAAGCATGTATTGAACATATGCTAAAGTAAGCATAGCACTAGTTGTGGAGTATATGTGTAACTATGGCATGCTCCTAATCATGGAGGAATGAATGGCATAGCTGAAGAACTAAATATAATGCAATAGGAAGCTGTCATGGTAATAGCAAAGAGGAAGAATAAGATATGAGAGAAATTTCCCAGGAAAAGTTGACAAGTCTCAGTGACTCTAATCAGTGTTTCTCAACTTTAAATCTTATGTTCTCATTTAATTTCACTTGAAAATTCCAAAAGTATGAAATAACAAAAATTAAAGTAATGAAAATTTTAAATTTGCCTTACTCAAATTATATGCATACTTCTTGAGATTTTGGTATGCCTTCCTTAAGATTCTGCCTTTTTCTCAAGAACCACTGTACTAGATTCAGAGTAGATTTTAACAGATAAAAGAAAAGAATGAAGATAAAGAGTATGCTTAGGCTTAAATTAAACTTACATGTGCAAGTGGATCACTATTCACCTGCATTGCTTTGCCTCAAACCAGTCTGAAGGACTTCTTTCTTTAAATAAACTTTTTTTATTGTTGATAGTATTACAGATATCTCCCCCTTTTCCCTTCCTTTACTCCCATCCTCCCAGACCCTACCCACCCACCCCCATGTCTTCACTACCCTATTGCCCATGTCTGTAGGCTAAACCTATAAGTATAAAATTCTTTGATTTATCTCTTCTCGTCCCCCGAACCTGAAGAACTTCTTTTTATGCCAAAACCTAGAGGATGGGCTACGGGCAAATATTTAACAAGTAGGGCTCCCTGCCATTACATTGCTACAGTAACTCCATACCTTGCTTTATGCTTCCTGAAGCAAGCTAGGTACTCAATAACTCTGCTATTGAACAGATAAATTAACATCATCCCTATTTGTAAATCTGACATTTTAACTACAACAGGGAGGCTTTACCTGGCAACCCACACAGCAGAGCAGTTTTTAGCTGACTATTAATCACATGTTTCACCTTTCACCCTAGCTTTGGTCAAGATCATGTAGGTATAGTAATTTTCTATTGCTGCTGTAACAAATCGCCACAAACATAGTGGCTTTAAAACAACACCAATCTGTTCTCTTACAGCTCTGGAGGTCCAAAGTCCAAAATGAGTCTTAGGGGGCTAAAATCACAGTGTCTGCATGGCTGTTTACTTCAGGGAGCTGCAGAGGAAAATCTATTCCTTGCCTTTTCCAGCTTCCAGAGGCTGCAGGCATCCCTTAGCTCTATTTATAAAGACCTCTGAATTAGCATTGCATATGCTAATTAGATGGCCACATCACTCCAACTTCTGCTCCTGTTGTCACTGTCCTCTCTTCTGACTCTGACTCCTGCATCCTTCTTATCAGGATGATTATACTCAGCCTACTTGGATCATCAAGGATAACTTCCCCATCTCAAGTTTCTTAACTTAATCACACCTGCAAAGTATCTTTTATCGTGCAAGTCAACATGTTCACAGGTCCAGGGCACTAGGACATGGACATCTTTGTGGGCCACTATTCTGCCTACCAAAGTAGGTGAAGTTATTCTGCTCTCTGTAGGCTATCTTGAGGTAAAGACACACCTACTGTGTCTGAGAGAGGACCTTGCTTTTGAGGGAGGAAGGAAGCAGAGAAGTTACGCTGTGATCGGGCCCAGGTCACATTAGTTCCCTAGAGATAGTACTACCTCATCTCACCCATCATGCCCCAAAATCGCCGACCAAGGGATCTGCAGGCCAATTTCTAATCTTATTTTTGCAATTTTCTCTAATTCTGAATGTTCCTAAGAAATGTCATTTCATATCTAAATTGAATATAAAGTAGTCCTGACTTCTTACGAAACAAAAATGAAAGAAATCTCCTGGAAATTTCATCAAATCCTTATGTTTAAATTCTCCTGCCTACAAATGGCAGGACCATGTCTACAGTTAGTTAAAAGATTATCTTGAAATATTAGGCTTGAATGCTCATGAACTTTGCTATAACAATAGGCAAGGGTTTACTTTACAAAGTGCTTTGTCTGCACCATTGAGATAGAGAACAATAACGTCAGTACTCTGAATTATGCATTAAAGGCTGACTTCGATTTTAAAAGTCACAATTAATGTGTTTCAAACAAAAGAAAATCTCCAAAAGAACTCATTGAAACTTGTTAATAATAAGAACAAAACTCAAGTGCTGCCCTTCTTGGTATTATCAGAATTTAGATTAACCTCCCCTGAGGAAGTGGTGGAAACGGGTAGGATAAACGTTACCAAAGAATGACTCATCTGGAAGTTTATAATTAAAATCTGGGCCAGGCATATCAAACACTCTTACCAAAGTGAGCCTGACAGCAGAAATTTTCTTCAGAAAAATAGACCGTATGTCCTAGCCATGTAAAAAAAAGCACCTTTTCTTTAAAATATGATTACTATAATGATCTTTCGTTTGCACTATCTTTAAGAATGGTCCCTATTTTTTATTTATTCTTAGGTAGAAAAAGAAACTCAATCCACTGCAAAAGAAGGCAACAGATTCACTGAAGACATCGGTTGGGCAATATTTAATAAATGTCTGCATCATTCATTAATTCAATAAATAATTACTGAGCACTTAACACATGCCAAGGCTGTATTCTAGGTGCTAGAGATGTAAAGACAAACAAGAGAAGAAAAGGACTCACCCTCATGGAACTTACAGTGAGTGAGGATTCTGACAATAATACCTCACTAGCAAAGAAAACCTAAATAACAAGTTAATACTTAAATCACTGTCTCATGAGATATTGTTCCATGTGCAATGTTTCCTGTACATTGAAAAAAATTAAAGCAGACTAAGCAATTAGCTTTCGATGGGCTGTTTGAGAGGCTGGAAAGGCCTCTCTGAGGAAGTGACATCTGCCTGGGGATCTGAAGGAAGTGAAGCCACCAGCCATGTGAACATCAGGAGAACGTGTGTTCCAAGTAAAGAAAACAGGTGCAGCAAGGTCCTGATGTGGGAAGACGCTTGGCATGCTCAAGGAAGAGTGAAGCCAACATGGCCGGCTGGCCAGAGAAAGCAAGAGGGAGAATGGTAGGAGAAGATAGGATCTGGATAGCCTGGGACCATGAACTTGAAGCTTATTAGGACAAAGGGAAACGTTTGGAGCCTTTCAGCAGAGAAATAATATGATTTATTTCCATTGTCAAAAATTCATTTCAGCTGCTCTGTGGTGGATTACGTAGGACCCAAGAGTCAAAGTAGAGACTATTTCGGATAAAAGACATTAATTACTTGGACTAGGAGGTGGTGGCGGAGTGTGAGGAAGAATTGCAGTTCCAAGAGCAGCTCCTGCATAAGTCTGATGGAACTCTTTCCCAGAAAAAAACTTAAACACAGAAAGTTAATAGAACCAACTATAGCTCCCTTAGCTGGTCTCAAGGCCACACTGTCTCCTTCCTCTTCTGTTCTTTCAAATACCACTCACACTCAGCCAGCACTGCTGCTCCTGGGGGGTTGACCTGCTGGCATGACCTCAGCCCTCAGCCCTGAGTTATCTGAGCCCAGAGTGGTCATGCTTCTTGGCCATGAAGCACATATCCGTTTGCCATCAAAATTAGGCAAGGGATGCCCATGTCAATCACCCGAGTGCCACATTACTCCCTGCCCATTGTGTACCAACAGCTCTCCCTCTCCCTGATGATTCTGGTCAATTATCTCTGCCATGATGCTAACTCCTTTTCTTGCCTGTTGGTCCCACACCCTGAGGATCCTGAAGTGCTCCGGTAGCAGTGTAGCTTTAAGTTCAGTGGGTGGGATGCACACTTTGCCCCTTGCTGGAAATATTCACCTGCTGGGAACCAAAACTTCTAAACCCCCAGAGCTCAAGCGATTCAGGGAAAAGAAGTGTATGTTCTCCAAAAGGATAATAGAAAGTGATGGTTCCCCAACTCCCAAATAATATCTGCTGAGGACACACCCACGTCAGGCACCATATAACAATCATTGATTTAGAGCAAGTACTGCATCCTAAACAATTAGGTTAGTGGGGCACCAACCTGGAGTCTCAGCTGTGCCTTCAACAAGTTGTCTGATCACTCAGAGCAACAGCTTCTGGGGGATGAGATGGAATACAATCACTAGCTCTCATGGCCATGTACTCACTGCCTCACTTGCTTTGCTGGCAAGTGGGACCCCAAATGTGGCTATAGGATTGAGTGGAGGGAGAGGCACTGGGCATCAATAGAAGATGACAAGGGGCTCCCACAGTCTGGATTTTCTGCTTGTGCTACTTCCTTGTGCCCCCCAACCCTGCATGTGCCTGATCCCAGATGTACCATTTCCACAACCTTATAATAGGGGAAAGTTGCCATCAGCAGCACTCCCAGCAGCTAGGCAAAGAAGTCCATCGTTCAAGGGGAACTAGGAAGTATATTACATTGTCCCCTTCATGCTCCAAAGATTTCAGATGCTAATTAAATGTTTCCTCAATTGTTCCTGGCACAAGGATGATCAATAGTATCATCCTCTTTCAGAGCAGGAAACAGATGCAGAAGAAAGTGTCTTCTTTTATGTTACTAACACCTCTATGTTTCCACAAATGGAGCCACAGAACTCTTCAGAATCAAGAATCCCTCTTCCATCTGACATTTTCATGTACCCTTAAATCCTGTCTCCACTAAATTGCATATTTCTAGGTGTGTGTTTTTCATTATATGTTTCCCTTCCCTGCACAAATTAAAGTTCATCAATGTCCATGTTGTTTGATGTTGTTTTTCACGTGTATATATAAAGTTTGATGTTGTTTTTCACGTGTATATATAAAGCAAAGACTAACAAATTCTATATTTTGCAGCTGGTATTTGAAAATGACTAACAATCCTAATTCAATTTTCTCTTCTTAGATTTGACATCCTGTTCCAGACTATGACAGTATTTGAAACCCTGGTTCTGTGATCCACCTGTTCAACTGAATGAACTGTAAAGAGTATAAGAAATGTTTTTAAGTATTTACTACCACTCATTAGCTCTACTATACAGGATGAGCTTTTCAACATTATCAAATCACTGGAGTCCTATTAAAATTACAGAATTAAAGAATTTAGCAAACTTTAGTGTCATGCTAATTTTAGTTTATGCATGCCAAATGTTAGCAACCATCAAAAATGCACTTTGGGCCTTGCCAACATGGCTCAGTGATTGAGTGTCATGTCAACCAGGAAGTCAACCTATAAACAGTTCGATTCCCAGTCAGGGCACATGCCCAGGTTGCAGGCCTGATCCCCAGTGGGGGACATGCAGGAGGCAGCCAATCAATGATTCCCTCTCATCATTGATGTTTCTCTCTCTCTCCCTCTCCATTCCTCTCTGAAATACAAAAATATATTTTAAATGCACTTTGGTTTAGTAAATAACCTTCCATTATACAAAAAAAAAAAAAATAGAAGTCCAAGAACTTTCAGACCACTTACCTCTAAGAACTAAAGAAACAACTTGCATATTAAATACATTTTAACCCTTCCAGATGAGCTTCCACAGCCCACTGGAGGACCTTGAAGTACATGTTGAGAGATAACCCCCATCCATGTCTGACTTCAGTCTATTAATTCACATGTTTTGAATGTGCTTGATTTGTCAGACAGCCCACATTATATTAAAAATGGCATCGTAAGATGTCCCTTGCTTAATTCTCTTTATCTCTGGCCAGAAATGACTGGTTCATGTCTGGATCTGACAGGCTCATGTGATAGTCAAAGAGAAAGAGAACTAACATGGGCATTCCCATGAAACTACTGAAGGCTGTGACACCATGGTGTTCCCCTGCCTGCCTGTCCTAGTGGGTCTGACAAAGCCTTCACTCCTTAAGATTTACTATCTCAAACACTGTCACCAAAGAAACATGTTGATGAGTCACACAATAAATAGTATTCCCTCAAAGTTTAATGATACAGAATATCTAAACAGATGGGGCAACAGCTGGTTTCTTCTTTAATTTTTTAAAATATAAGCTATCATTTCTCCATAAATCATAGTCTACCCCATGATATTTCCTCAGTCAGCCTTGGTCTAGCATAAGCTCTTCATTCTTGGTCTTGGAGTTACAGAAGCCTACACATTCATAATGATGATGTTCAATCATTCTGTTTATTGAAATAGGCTTGTAAATCTTAGAAGAACTGGCAGCTTTTATAATCTCTCTACAGTAGATTTTACTGTTTAGAGAATACATCCAATTACACCTAAATCTGGAATATGTGCATGTGTGTATATATTATGCACATGTGTGTGCAAGTGTGTGTTTATGTGTATACAGAGTGTCCAAAAATGTATACATTTTGGCTACCATTATTAATTCCAATGGGTTAAATCTGAAAAGAAAGAAACATCAATTGAGCTATCAGCTGTTAACGTGTGATTACATTTATATATATATATATATATATGTATATATATTACATATATATATGTATATATATGTATATAATTTCAAAAGCCAGACTATTTTGTTTAAAACTTTGTATTTTAGAAGAGGAAATTGATACAAAGGAAAACAAAGGAAGACCGATTTTTCTTGGCCCCTTCACTGCTGATAATAAAATTCCATAAGGAAGGAGGGTGTCAGGGTTCCCACTACCCTCTTTGCTTCTTTGCTTCTTGCTCTTCCCTTGAAAGAAATCTTGACAATACTGTCATAGCTTTGCCCTTGAACTGCTTTACCCAGAGCAGATGTTTGCTAGGAGCACTTTCCCTTCTGTGGGGTAGAACTCATAGTTTCTCATTCGTCTTTTCACTCACATCTATCTACAAGAACACATGGAAGTGGCATGGCCAAAAAGAAACTGGATACATAGAGAATGTAATTGTTGCTTTTAAACTAAATTATTAAACTGCAAGTCATCTGAAACAGCTAAAAGTCTGAAAAATACATAAATCAGCCACCACCTACATATTTTATTTCATTACCTTTTTTTTTTTTTTTACTGTTTTAGTATTTTGCTCAGCTTGAATAATGATACAATTAATTGGTTTCACTTTTACAGCAATGTTATTATAACATGTACTCAAACTTAACAGCTTTCTGAAATATATTTTATGTACTAAAATATGTATTTTAAGGCCACCCTCAAGTTAACCCAGTCCGTGAGATCTACTTTTCTGTATACCTGCATGTATATTTTAGTATATTTTTTAACTTCCTGTGAAATTATTTCTCAGAAATCACTTTATTAGGTTTTAAAAATGCTTTTCTTTTTGTGTTTTAAGAAGCCAAAATTGTAACCTAAAATGTAAGAATACTTTCAATTTAAGTATAAATAACCTTCACATGAAAGTTAAATAGAAAAACTAAATATCTTAAAATTATTTTGAAGTTGGTTTTTCTGAAATGAACACACTTTGCTCTTGATATTTGTTAAGAAATGTTTTTCCTGAATGCATAATCAGATTAAAAATACACCTTGATATTTTAGTTCTATATAGACATTTAAACTAAAGGCAATACATAACAAAAACATAAACGATTATAAGCATTTTTATGTAGTAGGTTTATCTTACATTCCTATGTGACTTCAATTAACGGAAAGAGAGAGCAGTCTATATTTTGATCTAAACACCACTGAAAGTTTTACGATTCACTTGGATTTACTAAGGGTGAAAACAGCTTATTTTTCCTTTGAATCATTTCCAAGTGGCTATTAACTAATAAATATGTTTTAAAATTATTTATTTTTATGACAAAGACTTTCTCCATCTGGAAAATAGTGTATATTACTGTCATATTCAAGGACGAATATATAAGATTTGAGTTTTGCAAAGCAATAACATATGGGATTTTCAGAGGGGTCGAGTGTGGAAGCTGGGAGAGGGGAGAGATGAGTTCATCGGACTGTGGGAGCAATGCACAAGGTCGCACATGATCCGCTTTAATATGGTCTCTTACATCCAAACCAATATTTAACACCATTCTATTGATGCATTTCACTAGAAGAAAAAGAATCAACCTTCTAATGCCCTTGTGAGTGCAGAGGAACTGCACACTCTGACGGGTCTTGAGAGTGCTGGGAACTGAGCGGTTTAGTCTTCTGAGATCCTACTATAATATTGTCTCACTTATTGATTCAAGTTTATTTTCCTTTTTAATTTTATTTATCATTAGCCATCAAGTGAATTTTCCTTAAAATTTAAGGTTTTCACCAAAATAGTTATGGTTTTCAGAGGAGATGGAGAGTACCTAGAGAAAAAATTTAGTTAATTGAAAAAAACTACACATTATTTATTGTTGTGTTCTAAGATATATTCTCATTTAAGGATGTATTTGCATACCGGGTAGTGGTTTTTTAAAGCACATATTATTCCATAATTATATCTATATTTTTATACAGAAGAGGTAGCACTGTGTCATGTACACAGGGAAGGAATGGGGCACAAGGATCCTCTGTAGCCATTTTAATTTTGCCATTAACTTGCTACATAATTTTGTAAAAGTCACTGATCCTTTCTGGGCCTCAGTTTTCTCATTTACAAAATGAAAAGCCCAGATTAGATGATTTCTAAAATCAGATCCTCCCATGCTTAACCAAAATTATTTGTCAAGTCTATCTGATAGTTGCTAATAAAACCTTCACAAGACTTCCATCATCCAATTCACTAAAAATAGCCTCCTATTATTTTTATGCTCTTAGTTGCCTAATAAAATTCAGTGTCCTGCCATGTATTGAAGCTTTATTCTTCAAAAGGAATACTCAGCAGTAATATATGTTCTAACCAATAGTATAAAATTAGATTTTATTTATTTTTTAGTCTTTATTATTGAAAGTATTATATATGTCCCCCTTTTTCCCCCATTGACTCCTTATTGCCCGCCCCGCTCCCCACCCCAGGCCTCTACCACCTTATTGTCTGTCCATGGGTTATGCATATATGCATACAAGTTCTGTGGTTGATCTCTTCCCACCAATCCACCACCACCACCATCCCCACCTTTCCTCTGAGATTCCACAGTCTGTTCTATGCTTCTATGTCTCTGGATCTACTGTATAAAATGAAATTTTAAAACAATTATTCATTAAGTTATATCAAAACTTCAGAGACAATGCAAGAACACATAATCAGGTTACAATAATTCTTCTTTTGTTGGCTTATTAACCTTGTTTATAATGTGCCTTCCCAAACACAAAATGGGGGGTAAGACTTGAACTACAAGTATCAATACAATGCAGTATTGAAAGTTACCTGTACAAATGCATCTGAAGTGTCCATGACTATCAGCTTGAATTTTCCTCTCATGGACTCAAATATTTTTTCCTCAGGTATTCTTTCATGTTTTATCTCCATGGAACCAATCACTGCAAATGTAATTGAGGATTTGTAAATATTCTCCACCCCTGATACTCTGATACTTTGTTTTTCCCATACTACTTAAAACATACCATCACGGCAATGCCAGATTCATGCAGAAAACATTTTAACAACACAGCAAAACAAATTTCAAGAGAAATAAATGAGGTTTAAAGAGCACATGCCAAATCAGAATGGAATTTATTTTCACAAAAGCATCCCTATTTTCAGTTCGTTTCTTTCAGAGTGTACTCTTGAGTCTCTTCTGAAAACATAACAATAAACCTTTTAAAAAAGGCCCTTGAGGAATGTTTTTCACTTAGAATAAATATATCTTAAGACACTTAACATCATATACTTTCCCAAAGGGTCCTGTTCCATACACACTTGAGGATTATATTAAAAATATTTTGGTCCAGGCACCGTGGGCCAGAATCTGCCCAATTAGAAGTGATGGCCAGGGAAGACCTCTGCTACACAGGCCTTCATTCTTCAGTAAATGGATCATTCGCTTTTTTAAAAATTCTTTATTGTTTAAAGTATTACATGAGTCTCCTTTTTTCCCCATTGACCTCTCCCCCACTATGCCCTCCCCCAAGCAAAAGTCCTCACCCCTGCTACTGTCTGTGTCCATTGGTTTTGCTCATATGCATGCATACAAGTCCTTTGGTGATCTCTTATCCCCTTACCCCCTGCCTTCCCTCATAGGTTGTACAGTTTGTTCGATGCTTCTATGTCTCTGGTTCTATTTTTGTTGATCAGTTTATGTTGTTCATTATATTCCACAAATGAGTGAGATCATGTGATATTTATCTTTCTCTGACTGGCTTATTTCACTTAGCATAATGCTCTCCAGGTCCATCCGTGCTGTTGCAAATGGTAAGAGTTCCTTCTTTTTAACAGCAGCGTAGTATTCCATTGTGTAGATGTACCACAGTTTTTTAATCCACTCATCTGCTGATGGGCACTTAGGCTGTTTCCAAATCTTAGCTATTGTGAATTGTGCTGCTATGAACATAGGGATGCATATATCCTTTCTGATTGGTGCTTCTGTTTTCTTGGGATACATTCCTAGAAGTAGGATTACTGGGTCAAATGAAAGTTCCATTTTTAATTTTTTGAGGAAACGCCATACTGTTCTCCCACCAGCAGTGCATAAGGATTCCTTTTTCTCCACATCTTCGCCAGCACTTGTCATTTGTTGATTTGTTGATGATAGCCATTCTGACAGGTGTGAGATGGTACCTCATTGTCGTTTTTATTTGCATCTCTCAGATAATTAGTGACTTTGAGCATGTTTTCATATGTCTCTTGGCCTTCTGTATGTCCTCTTTCGAAAAGTGTCTATTTAGGTCCTTTGCCCATTTTTGATTGGATTGTTTATATTCCTCTTGTTAAGTTATATGACTTCCCTATAAATGTTAGAGATTAAACCCTTACCGGAGATAACATTGGCAAATATGTTCTCCCATGCAGTGGGTTTTCTTGTTGTTTTGTTGATGGTTTCTTTTGCTGTGCAAAAACTTTTTATTTCTATGTAGTCCCATTTGTTTATTTTCTCTTTAGTTTCCATTGCCCTTGGAGCTGTATCGGTGAAGATATTGTTATGACATATGTCTGCTATTTTGCTGCATATGGAGTACTCTAAGATTTTTATGGTTTCCCAGCTTATGTTTAAGTCCTTTATCCATTTTGAGTTTATTTTTGTGTATGTTGTAAGTTGGTGGTCTAGTTTCATTTTTTTGCATGTATCTGTCCCATTTTCCCAACACCATTTATTGAAGAGAATGTCTTGACTCCATTGTATGGATCATTGTTTTAGTGAATGGGAGGTTGGGTGATTGGGCATGGGGATTGAAGCTGTGGAGACACAGGGATTATTTCTCAACTTCTTTGAAAATATTACAATAGCCCTAGCCAGTTTTGCTCAGTGGTTAGAGCATCAGCCCAGGGACTGAGGGTCTCAGGTTTGATTCCTATCAAGGGCAGGCACTTCAGTTGCAGGCTTGATCCCCAGCCCTGGTTAGAGTGAATGTGAGAGCCAATTAATCAATGTGTCTCTTTCACATTGATGTTTCTCTCTCTCTGTCCCTCCCCCTCTCTTCCATTCTCTTTAAAAATCAATGGAGAAAATATCCTCAGGTGAGGATTAACAACAAAAAAACACAATATTACAATATTTACCAATAGCTCAGCTAATAACAATTTAGCAGAACCACTGTATTTTCTGCCCTGCATTAGCTAAATACATATGTTTTGACATTATTCTCATAGTTCACATGATGGAATTTTAGGAATTTGGGTATTTTGTTTATTAATTCAACAAATATTTATTGCGGACAAAGTAGGTGCCAGGTACTAGGCTAAACCCAGAAATAAAGAGGACTAACAGGGTAATCCTCAACAGGGGGGTTGTCTTAATGAGGGAAATCTTACATAAAGTCTAACAGCTAAATTTCTTACTGACTTTCTCCTGCCCACACTATGTGTTTCTATTACTCTGCGTCTTCTGGGAACAAAAAATGACTAATCAAACATTATCTATCTTCTCACTTTAAAATAAAGCCAGTTTAACTCTCTGATACAAAACTAGAAAGAGTGATTTAAGTCTTCTGCATTCATTCTAGATGGATCTGCTGAGTTTTAGAAAACTTTTCCCATAATCTTTCTTAGATTCCTTGTCTGTTGTCTCTGTCCCCTTGGAGGGGATTCTTGAAAACATTCAACTTTGTCCAGGTGTTCAGTAGACTGCCTTCCTGTGACTAGGAATGAGAACACACAGCTCTCCCTGAGGGCCATTCAAGTCATCCTTGGTCAGTTAGAGGCATAAAGAGAGTGCCTTTCTCTCTTTAAAAAAATTATTAAAATACTAGAGGCCCAGTGCATAAAATTCGTGCATGGGGGTAGGGGGTCCCCTCAGCCCAGCCTGCACCCTCTCCAATCTGGGACCCATTGGGGAATGACCAACTGCTAGGTATCAGGCCGAAACCGGCAGTTGGACATCTCTCTCACAATCTGGGACCGCTGGCTGCTAACTGCTCACCTGCCTGCCTGCCTGATCACCCCTAATCATCTCTGCCTGCCAGCCTGGTCGTCCCCAACTGCCCCCCCGCCCCTGCTGGCCTGGTTGCCCCCAACTGTCCCCCTCTGCCAGCCTGGTTGCCCCTCACTGCCCCCCTCTGCCAGCCTGGTCGCCCCTCACTGCCCCTCCTGCCAGCCTGGTAGTCCCCAACTGCCCCCCCCCCCCCCAACGTGTTCACACCCAACTCCCCCCCCCTGCCAGTCTGGTAGCTGCTCACTGCCCCCCCCTGCTGGCCTGGTCGCCCCATGAAGCCTGTTGTTTGGTTGTTACTGTGAGGGTGTTGTGACCAATTTGCATATTACCTTTTTATTAGTATAGATAGTTGGAATACAATATTATCTTTGTTTCAGGTGTATCACACAGTAATTCAAGATTTATATATCTTGCAATGTGATCACCACAATAAATCTAGTAACCATTTGTCACCATACAAAGTTATTATATTATTGACTATATTCCCTATTCTGTGCATTATATCCCTATGGCTTATTTATTTTATAACTAGAATTTTGTACCTCTTATTCTCCTTTCACCCATGGAATATTTCCTGTTTAAAGATAAACATATTAGTTTAGGTGTCATTCATTCCCTCTGTTTTGTTCTTCTTTTATATGAATTTTGACCAAAAGTTAGGGCATTTGCACACACAACAGATTTCCATTTGTACCTATTGGGATTACTTTCTTCTATAGTTACCAGAAAGACTACCAGCCCACAGAGACCTGCATGCTCAGAGGTAAGGCACTGCTCTCAGGTCCAGAGGTATCTCAAAGGTGGGGGTGAGGGATTCCTTCAAAATGCTGTGAATTAAACACCAGTCATCTGTAAGTACTTTGGAAGTACTACATATATTTGTTTAAATTAAAATTGTGTAGAGAATTATTGGTTTGTCCTAAAGTTAAGATCAATGAAGAATAAGCTAAAAATACCTGAAATAAACTAACAGCTTAATTTATATGTCAATGGAGAGGATTAAAATGGAAATAAAGATGGGGGGTGCGAAACCAAGACAAATAATCAGTTAAATTTGAGCAACCTTAGGGTGGAGGCAGACATCTTCAGGGGGAATTGGTCCACATGTCATGTAATCTCAGCTAACATCTTTTTTTTCTAAGTGACAAAAAGGTACAGATTGTCCACCACCTGATTAATAGTATAGCTGGTGTTAAAGCCCCAAACCAGTGTGAACCCACCACTGTACTAGCAAGATTCAGTTAAACAGAACATGGTTTATCTTTTTTCGCCTCTCTATTTTGTAGATTAAGTTGAGGAAAAACTTAATGAGCTGTCTGGAGCAAATCTTCATATCCTGAAAAAATGTGTGGCCCTTTGAATTTGGAAAATGCTCCCTGTGTAGGACTGGGAGTGGGTGAATGGGGGGTTAAATAGGATAAAGACACAGTCATCCACTTGGCAAAAAGCAAGAAATTAGAATCAATCAAAACCATAAGCCTTGGAAAAGTGTCTGAAAGTATCTTTGGTGCATATCTTAAGTCATAAAGAAAAAATTATATAGGATTTAGAAAATCTTTCTGTTTTAGGGAACTGTGACAAAGGAATTCCAACAGATGTGAAGAAGAGAAACTCTCACCACCATGCCCTTAATTTAAAATCTACAGCTTTGGGCCAAACACAATGTTAAAATTTAGCACATCTATGCCCTGACCGGTTTGGCTCAGTGGATAGAGCATCGGCCTGCGGACTGAAGGGTCCCAGGTTCAATTCCGGTCAAAGGTATGTAACTTGGTTGCAGGCACATCCCCAGTAGGCAGTGTGCAGGAGGCAGCTGATCAATGTTTCTAATTCTCTATCCCTCTCCCTTCCTCTCTGTAAAAAATCAATAAAATATGTTTTAAAAAAACTTAGCACATCTAACTTCTATTAGTCTCTCAGGGCAATATCAGATGACAAACCTGGATGAGTTAATGGAGGAGGTAAAAATCCTTTTTAATACTATTCTTCTGAAGGCTCAATACTGATCTGTTAAGAACGAAGATCTCAAACTTAAACTGTGTTTAAGGGAGAAACATTTAAAGGGAATGAGGAAAGCAGGAGAGATAATTGGATTAGAACCAGAGTTTCCAAAAGGAAAGGTAACTCATTCTTCCCAAAGGCCTGCCTTTAGGTGAGACTGGCAGTCCTTTGGATCAGGGGTCAGGGCAGGTTGGACTTTAGGAGTGGGGTTGGAACGTGGGACTGAGGTGAGGAGTGGTCTCTGGCTCTACAGCCTTTTTCACTCTCCATTTGTATTTGATTACCATTCTGCATCCTTATGGAAGTTTCTTTATAAGCAAAAGAAAGATTCTTGGTTATTGGCCATAAGGCACAAAAACAAGTTAGTTACCTCCTACACTGGAAATAAACCTGACTTAAGGGAGGAATTCAAAAATGGCATTGTTCATGCTTCCTTCTTAGATTTACTAGAAAAGTGCCTTAGAGAACAGTGACTTTTCTCTGACCCCTGTTCACTATCCTCCAGTTGTTTTCAGTTAGCTTTACCTGTATTTCTGTTGTCAAATTATGTTGGAGTTGACACTAACCAGAGAGAGTGAGAAAAGGCAGTTGAGATGGGGGAAGCTAATTGTTTCAAGTCCTTTGTCCTGCTCTTGGTGCTGTACTCATTTCTCCTATTGAGTTGCTTGCCCTTACTTTCTCTATTCCTGTGGACACTGTGGTGGGGAACCAATTTTCAGTGATGTCGGACTTTTGGTCTTGCTCTTAGTGACTTCTCAGGCTTTATTATTTACCAGGTCATTGAACTATTTCTGCTCTGATGCTTGCATTTGGCCTCCTCTGTTTTTCTTGGCCTGTCGTTACCTTTTCTCCTCAAATCTTTGCCACCCATATCTTTACAGAGCGTAATTAAATTCGTAAAATAGCCCCTTTTTACTAAAGGAAAAATAGACTTGCATGTTCAACATTTAATTTTTATTTTTTCTTGTCAAATAGGTAGCATAGATCTTCCACACACCTGTTGTATCTGTACAAACATGAGGTTTATTATTAATTATAGAGCTTAAGACTTCAGTTTATGCTTCGGGACTTCAAAACCATGATTCCTGCTTCATCTAACGTTATAAATATTTAAACTTTGGCAATGAATCTTAAAGAAAACATAGAATGATTTATTCTCTGAGAAGAGGCCACTGTTAAGAAATTTGGCATGATGCATTTTTCTTAGTATTTGTAAGACAAGCCAACTTCTCGGCTCATGCACGTTACTGGGATAAATGACATAAGGCTATTGTGACTCTGCATAAAAATATTACTAACCTCGTGGATTTTAGAGAAGCAGGCCGGTGAAGGAGTGAAATAAATATACTAGCAACATCCAAAATTAAAAACAGATAGAGCCTAGAGAAATGTTTCTGCCAACATGCCTTATGATTTATTACTAGAAACGATTCCCAAATCTGGAAAAAATATTTAAAATCTGCACTTGAGGTAAACTGAGGGCCTACTTAAATTGCTTAGTTACTATTGGGGTAAACTCATGACATTTTTATATTTTGAAACAACTATAGTGTTATACAATATATAATGTATACCACCATAAAATACATACATAAAAATAAAACTTGGAAACAATGTCACATAGAGATGTAGGTATGTGTGGCCTGTAAAACCCACTTACTAGTGAGATGATTAATGTCTTGACTACTAGTACCCAAAGACTAGATTCAACACAACTATAAGTTACTATATTTCATGGCTTTTTATGATCACTCACAAACAAGCGGAGTCCCTGGTATCTGGGATTTATTTATCTTCTATAATTGAAACTCTGTAGCCTTCAGCGGAGGCCAGGGCAGGCCAGGAACTTGGTTTCCTCCATCGCTGGGGAAACCCAAGGCTCCTGCTCACTCCATGGCCACAGCCATTTTTGTTGGGATTTATTTATCTTCTATAATTGAAACTTTGTAGCCTTGAGTGGAGGCCTGGGCCAGCCAGGGTGTGCAGGAAGCTTGGCTTCCTCCATCGCCGGGGAAACCCAAGCCTCCTGCTCGCTCCATGGCCGCAGCCATCTTGGTTAGGTTAATTTGCATACTCGCTCCTGATTGGCTGGTGGGCATGGCTTGTGGGTGTAGCGGAGGTATGGTCAATTTGCATATTACTCTTTTATTAGATAGGATATTTTCTTCAAGAAAAGCATATCTGTTATAGGTAGACCATCTCTCTGAGGCCAGTCCCCAAATGATTGAATAACTAATCAGCTATTTTCTCTACTTAGCTTATTAAAGCATTCAAAGGTGACATCCCGTAATTCCCAGGAACTTGGATTGTGAACACTGTATCAAGAGGAAAACTCACTTTCAAATTCTTGTGATCCCAGCACTAGAGCCACGCTCCTCTGCAGTATTAGATACTTGCAACTGTGCTCTGATTGAGTTATAAAACAAGGGGTGGCAAAACCTCATTAACTCAGAAATGGGGAGAATAGAGAAATAGAATTTCATTGGTATATTGTAGGAATTCACAACTTATATAATCAATATGGAATTAAAATGCTAACAGTATTGTCAAATATATAACACAATTTGTCACAATGATAGTTGGATGAAAACTCATTCCCCCCACTCCACAATTTAGCAAGCATCCTGACAATTTGATTGAATTTGTGCCTTTTCCCCTCCCAGTTTCCCATTATCTAATAGAGGTCACACATGAATAGTGGAAAAGCCCAAAACCCTCACTGCAAAGTTGAAAAGGAGAATAAAGGCTGGGGAAAAAATAAACCCAAATAATTACATCATTTATACACACAGGCTCATTAAGGTTTCTTTGCCTTTACTTCAAGATGAAAACAAAGATGTAATTGATTCATTCAGATGTTGGATTTGCTAATTATTACAAGCTAGTGTTCATCACTGAAATAACTAGCTCTTTCTCAATTACTAGGTCTCTTAAACTCTCTGCTTCACTGTATATGAAAATGCCTGCTTTCTTCATTACTACTTGTGAATAATTCCTGGGAAAAAGCTGAAATCAAGTCTCTGATTAGATAACAGTAACCCTAATTAGTAAACAAAATTAAAGTTTATACTTACTGAATATTTAATTATTTGGACTTCCAATGATGTGTTCTCAGAAAAAGGCCAAATATAGAAGCACCCAGATAACTAAAAAAATGCATTTGGTTTTTATCTAGGAAAACAATCACTCACTGAAAAATTGTCAGGGTGCTTAGGTGTTTCCCTCACCTGTCTCCATAGGAGGCCTGCAGTGGCCTGTGGCTCAATATGCATGGTGAGTGTTTGCTATTATAATTGTGATCTTACGTGGAATTGTTTGGCTTTGATTCAGAATTAAACAGTGATTTATAAAGTTCCTATTACCTCATTAGCATATTTTTAAAGATTTTGACAGGAAGCTAAAGAGGCAAGAGGTATCGGCTGTCAAGACTATATTGATCCTGTTGAAAGAAATTTTCAGTATAACAGTTAGTGGAGTGCAAATTCCAGGAGAGTTTTCAAAAGCATAAAAACAATAAATTAAAGAAACGTCTCATTTAGTAAAACACAGATTTTTTTTCAGTGGTTTGATATAATACAATAAATTGTGTTAGAGCCAAAACTGTGATGTGTATAACAGAAAATGCCCATCAAGGCATATGGACACTGGATTTACTACTCTTCCATTAATGTTAAGACGAAAGACCTTCACAATGTGAATCAAGGGGTTGGAGTGTTCCCACCCATCAGGAAGGGGGGGCCAGGGCAGAAAAGTGGGGGAGGGGGACATGGGTGCATCCTCTGGTGCTTCTGGTCACCTGGAGGATGCAAGGTCCCCAAGTCGGGGGGAGGGGGGGGGAGGGAGGGAGGGAGCAGCTCTGTCACACTAAAGACCCCTAAGTCAAATGATTGAGCAGCTGACAGTTAGCAGGATTTCCTCTCTGTGTACGTGTAGTTCCAGCCTCCTGGCTTCTTAAGCTGAAAAGTCTCATTAGAACCCTTGGCAGTCCCCAAAGAGGTTTCTAATGTTGGGCCTCTTATACAAGTTTTGTTTGGCCAGAGCAGTTTCCTACTCTTCTATCATTTATCTACAGTGATAGATCGAAGGACCTGGAGACTCCAAGTTACCCAGTCCCTGCTGCAGAGGGGAACCAAGGGGAAAGAATGACTCTCAAACTATCAGATTTTGCTTCAAAAACTGTATTCAATGTGGAAGCAACACATTCCAAAGCGAAGGTGAAAGAAATGTAAGACAACCTCCCACATTTTGATATTATCATCCATAAATGTATGTTACAGACCAAGCCATTTTTTCCCTCAAAAGTTTAGTTGCTGTCATTTGCAAGCATCCTAATTATCCTGATTTAAAAACCAGTTTCCTATTTTAAACTGTGATTGTCCTTTGACATAAAAATAAATTTAACCGGACAGGAACATTAATCAGCTCTTTTGTTGGCAGGCATGGAGAGCTCCCAGGCCTAAAGGAGTGGTCCTCCAACCTTGGCCCGGGTAAGACTCATAACAGCACTAGAAAAATGCTGAGTATCAGGCCCATTCATAGAAATTGGGATTCAGTGGGTTTGGGCTGTACCTCAGGAATCTTTTTAACAATGAAACCCACGTGATTCTAATGTAGGTGGGCCATGGATCTCTCAAAAACACTGGCTTAGAGAATGTGTTCTCAGAGGGTAATTAAGCAATTAAAATTCTATTATTCTGTTTTATGAGCCAAAAAACCTCAAGTGTTTGGCTTATAAATCCTCACCATGCAACTATGAGGTGGGCAGAGGACAGGAAATAATATTCTATAGACAAGGTTAGGTAATTTACCCCAAGTGGCTTAACAAATGCGTGTTTGAACAGCTGCTGGAGCTAGAGTCTCTGGCCTCCTGAGCCCTGTGCTCTCTCTACAAGGTCTACGTTTCCACAGTTACAGAACATGAGCTGCATTCCGTGCTATCCGTTCCTTTGAAATATTATATGATATTTCTAGTACATCTACTATGTAGACACACATATCATGTCAAGTATCTCAATGATAATCTAATTTGGAAATGTTGCTGTTGTAGAGGCAGTGGCCTGGATTGGCCACTGTGGCTTTTACATCCACTACTCCACTCTTGAACCCTCAAAAACCTGCATTCATCTCACCACTTCATTAAAACTGCTCTCACCAAGGTCATACAATTTTTGTTGTTGCAAAATCCAAAGGACAGCAGGACAGCATTTGGGTCAAGGTTCTGGAACAAACATAATGTTCTATCTGGTTTCCTGCAATGTAATTCTTTTTGTTGTTGTTGTTGTTTGGTTAATCCTCACCCGAGGATAGATTGTTTTCCATTGATTTTTAGAGAGAGTGGAAGGGAGGGGGAGGGACAAGAGAGAGAAACATCGATATGAGAGAGACACATCAATTGGTTGCCTTCTGCAGGTGTCCTAACCGGGGCTGGAGATCAAGCCTGCAATGGAGGCACATGCCCTTGACCAGAATTGAACCTGAGACTCTTCAGTCCTCTACCTACTGAGCCAAAATGGCTAGGCCTGCAATGTAATTCTTGAGGATAACAAAGACTTTTAATAAAGAGTAACTCTACAACTTCATTAAGAAGTGAGAAAGGGTGAAACAAATAAATCAGAAAATCTGAGGGATTCCTGAGAGGTTAACAACAAATTGATAGGATTGAGGGAGAATAAGAATGGAGAAACAAGGGGCCAAAACACCATGCAGATAAAAGCTGCCAGACGTTTCAATGACTCTTGAAAGTGAAGAACGAAAAAGATATTCTAACAGCTTTGCCTGTATTGTGCCTCCCCATTCTTCCACTAAGGTGTGCAGCACTGTTTATAGATAGCTCCTGAGAATTGTTCTCTGAAACAAGAGGGCAATCTTTGGTAAGGTAATCTTCCTAGGAGAGTTTTTTTGTTTTTTGTTTTAGGAATAATGGGGCCTAATATGTTATTATTGAGACAATAACATAAATAACAAGAACTACTAATGCTAATAAAGCACCTAATTGTGTGCCAGATACTGTTCTAAGCAGCTTACAAGTATTGGCTTGTTTAATCTTCACACTAACCTTGTCAGGTAGCTTCTGCTACTTTTCCCCCTTTAGGCAAGAAACAGAGTCATCAAGTGACATGCCCATGGTCACACAGCTAATGCATGGTGGAGTTGTGGTGCAAGCTGTCAGAGCTGCAGAAGTCTGTGTGTTTTAGCCAGTGTGCAACTGTGAGTCTCAATAGCAATCACAGAAAGAAAAAGAGTTAAAGCAGCTAGGCCCAAAGGAGAAGTACATGAGCTACTGTACAGCATTTATCCTTTTATTTGGGGAAGTGGGTGAGATAGTGTTTGGTCTGGTTACAGATGAAGAACATCTGAAAAAATTAAGAGTCACTTCTTAGCCTAGTTCTTCATGCCAAAATATGGACAATAAGGAACAGCAGATCAACAAACAGAATACCTGATCTCAAGGAAAAAGAAATAATATAGAGAATAAAGAGAATTTTAAAATATTCTTCAGTACTCTCAGGGATACAAAAGAATATTTAATCCATTACAGAAGAAAAGTCTACTAATAAAGAGCAGTGAGAGAAGGAATACAAGTTCTTAGAAATTAAATATAGGATATTAAAATTTTAAAATCTATACTAATAACCTGAAAGATTATTCAGGAAAGTCTTTAAAACATAGAGAAAAAAAAAGACAAATAACTTGAAGAACTAAAGGACATGGAAAATTATTGTAAGTGCAACATCTGTCTAAAGACACTTCAGAAACATAGAACCAAGACAATAAAATAAGGAATAATAAAAGAAAATTTCTCTAAATTAAATAAAGGCACAAGACTCAGATTAAGAGGACCTTTCAAATGCTGAACAGGAAAATTAATTCTGGTGATAAGGAAAAGACAATAATAAATAACCTTCAGGTGCCCTGGAATAAATTAAAATATAAGTGCATGATATAATAAAATGAATAATGTGGAAGGACATAAAAGTAGTCTGACACAGATAGGAAACCCCACTGTCTGAGGTATTAATTATCCTAAAATTGTTCTACGCATTCCAATAAAAATCTTAGTAGAAATATCTGCAAAACTTCAAAACATGGTGATAAAACTCATATAGAAGAATAAAGGACAAAGGATAACTAAGATAATTTTGAAGAAGAAGAAGTTTCCTATGAGCTACTAAGACTTAATATATACTGTAAATATAGTAGACTAAATGCCTGGTGTACGAATTCGTGCACCAGTGTGGTCCCTTGGCCTGGCCTGTGGGATGGGGCCAAAACCAGCTCTCCGACATTCCCCAAAGGGTCCCAGATTGCGAGAGGGCAGCACAGGCTGAAAGACCCCACCGGTGCACAATTGGGGCCGGGGAGGGATGCAGGAGGTTGGCCAGCTGGGGAGGGACCACAGGAGGGCTCCAGGGCATGTCCAGCCTGCCTCACTCAGTCCTGGTCAGCCGGACCCCAACAGCAAGCTAACCTACCAGTTGGAGCATCTGCCCCCTGGTGGTCAGTGCATGTCATAGCAAATGGTCGACCAATTGACTGTCTGCCCCCTGGTGGTCAGTGCACATCATAGCGAGTGGTTGAGCAGCCTTAGCGTATCATTAGTATATTACACTTTGATTGGTTGAATGGCCAACTAGTTGACTGAACACTTAGCATATTAGGCTTTTATTATATAGGATAAGACCATGCAGTATTGACACAGAAGTGGGGGACCAATGAAACAGAATAGAGAGAACCCAGAAATGTGGAGATTCAATATACTACAGAAGTGGAATACAATCAGTGGGGAAAAGATAGACTAGTCAATAAATTTTTCTAGGTCAAACAATTTTCCATGTTGAACAAAATAAAGACCCCTGCTTCACAAAACACAGAAAGTTAATTTTAGATAGAATAAAAATCAAAATGTGCCCCGTGAACTTCAAGGCTTTTATTTAGAAGGTAATATATTGGAAGATCTTTGGAACATAGTAAAGGTGACCTGATAAAAATAAGCTTTGACCAAGCAATTTTATTTCTAGGTACATAACCTAGAAGAATTTGTATCTATATATTCAAGGAAACATGTACAAGAATTATCATTTTATACAAAAAACTAAGAAAAAAAATCTAAAATAAATAAATATATTGAAGTAGCTACATGCCTATCTGAAAAAAGAAAAATAAGTAACATTGAACTATATAAAACTACTAGAGGCCTGGTGCACGAAATTTGTGCACTGGAGGGGGGGTTGTCCCTCAGCCCAACCTTCACCCTATCCAATCTGGGACCCCTCGGGGGATGTCCAACTGCCTGTTTACAGTAAACAGGCAGTCAGACATCCCTTTCACAATCCAGGACTGCTGGCTCCCAACTGCTTGCCTGCCTGCCTGATTGCCCCTAACCGCTTCTGCCTGCCAGCCTGATCACCCCCTAACCACTCCCCTGACAGCCTGATTGTCCCCAATTGCCCTCCCCTGACAACCCGGTCACCCCCAAATGCCCTCCCCTGCATATTCCCTCTTTATTAGATAGGGTTTTTTCTTTAACATATTGGACAGCCCTAACTGATTTGGCTAGGTGGATGGAGCATTGGCCTGCAGACTCAAGGATCCCAAGTTTGATTCCCGTCAAGGGCATGTACCTTGGTTGGGGGCACATACCCAGTGGGGAGTGTGCAGGAGGCAGCTGATTGATGTTTCTCTCTCGTAGATGTTTCTAGCTCTCTATCCTTTCCCTTCCTCTCTGTAAAAAATCAATAAAATATATTTTAAAAGAAAGAAACATTTAAGATTCCTCCATATCTGCCTCGCTGGTGTGACTCAGTGGTTGAGACCCCAGACTGCCACTGGGAGGGGATTGCACCGTGGGGGTGCGCACCCCTCCCAGGCTGAGACCCCAGCCCAGGCTGCTGCCGCTGGCAGGAGATTGGCCATGAGGGGTGAATTTGTTTTTGTTTTTTATAAAGGGTCAGGAAGGCCTCTGGGCAGCATTCCACCAGGCCGCTTACTCTGCAGGCTCTCAGCGGCAGCCCTCCCTGAGACTGGGGGACTCCAGCGAGGCTGAGAGGACTGGGCGCCGCCATCTTGTGGCTATGGGCGCCGCCATTTTTGTCGTGGAGTGATGGTTAATTTGCATATTACTATTTTATTAGATAGGATATACTGTGCATATAGATGTTTTAAACAGTGTCATAGAAATGAAGATTAATAGATATAATATTATTCCATATATATAGTTTCCAAAATCATCACTTCATATTATTTATGGAAATATATGAATATAGTGAAAATATAAAATAATGCATAAGAAAGAAACAAACCAACATCAGGAGAGCAACTTCCTCCCAGGAGGGTAAAAAGTGAATGGGACCAGGAAAAGCTATACAGGACTTTCGATTAAATCTATAGTGCTTTATTATATCTATAATATTTTATTGTATCTGTAAACACAATGTAAGTTTACTCTATTATTCTCTGTATTTAAATGTATGATTATAACGTTCCGTGAGAAATTTAGCTATCAAGACAAAAAGACACTGAACTTATTAAAGTGAGTAATGTGTTTTCCCATAACAAGTCAACCTCTCTAGCACCTGGGAAAGTCTCAGCAGGAAATGTCTAATAGTAATTGTTTGCACAAATGCTTTAATATGCCCTGAACAAGAATATATCCTCCTATAATGATTATGAGTAAGCACTTTATATTCCAAGGGCCTCCAGGGAGGAAATTCAAGTGGAAAGCCCCATCCAACTGTCCACTCCCAGTTCTCTGAGACTATCTGCTACACTGAGCAATAGCAGAGGAGTAATTCTCACACTCTCAGAAAGGATTTAGACATCTTTGGTCTTGTATTTCAATTAATAAATGGGACTATCTATTGAAAAAAACTACTCCAGGGACCAGAGATAAGTGAGAAAAGTAGGAGTGATGTTCTTCTTTGAAGCTTGATACATATCTCTTCACATAATAGTAAATGTGATGGAGTTCATTATCATCCAGAGATGCAGACAATATTGAGAACACACCACTAAGGTCCGAAATGATGGGTGAACACCACAGATGATCTCTGAGACCCACTAAAGCCCAGACATCCCAGGATTAGACCTTTAAATGGGCTCTACAGAACCCATGAAAGAGGAACCCAAGGACTTCATGGCTAGCCATCTTTAGAACAGCTCTACCCTTGCCATCGCACTATGGATCCCAGAGAAAGGTAAGCAGAGAACTCACAAATACGCATCTATGGAAGGACATTTGCTGCTATTCTTTATATCAGTTTGGATTTGAAATAATGCTGTTATCTCTATATTTGTACATTCCCAATGTGTTTGGTAGTGTGGGGTAGGGAAAAGTCACAAAGGTGAGGGGCAGGAATGGGGTAAAGTGCAGAAATAGAATTTTCAGGGACTGGGATGCTTCCCAGGGACATTGCTTGGCGTCAGTCAAGCTCTCAGCCACCACCATTCCTTTATAATAGAAGGCTTGTTTCCCCTGTCCACAATCAAGTGATGCTTCAAAGCTTAACTCAGCAATTAATTATTCATTCAATACAAAAAAGAAACAGTCTCACAACTTTTCCCCAATTCTGTGGTGAAAACAACACACAGAGGGCCCTGTTGAGGTTGTCTAGCTGTTTTATGTTGAAAGAGTGAGCAAAGACTTCTATCTCAATTTCTATTTCCCTTATTGGAATCCTATTGAATGGTAAGTAATTCCGGTGGGGCATGACTACTGGGGCTGCCTCCCGATCTCTGTGGTGCTTGCTAAAATATAAATGGATGACCCCTACAATTACGGATTATGATTTAGCAGGTATGAGGCAGAGCCCGAGAAACTACTTTTTTCCCCTAAATTCTATAGGTAATTCTCAGGTATAGATAACTTAGGGAATCAACATAGAAGGAAATACAAAAAACAAACCTGTAAATGCTTAAAGTAGAGGTTTAGGGTGCACATATATTTATCATAAAATTTTTGTCAAGAGCCTCCAAGTGAAGGGACTTGAAAAATGATATATAGCTTTCACACATTTTTATTTTGACATTCAATATTATATTATAAGTAGTTTACTAGAGCTAGCCTATACAGCTTTGTGAGGGTCAATTATAAAGTTTTCAGGAATTTTGCCATTGAGTTGTTAAACTTCTGGTAGCTTTAAATCAACTCTGAGGAAAATATTTACACTATGAAAGTCAGGAAATGGTACAAATCAGTGGGTTTTCTTCCCAGGGTTCTTGTTACAAATTTATCATCTACCCTGCTGGTTGTAGAGGATGTAAGAAATAGTGTATTATAGATATAAACATTTTATATGGTTCTATTTCATCACTCTTTTAAATGTATTCAATTGAATCTAATACCAAGAATATTTGATACCCACCAATCATTATCCACTTGAAAAACACAGGACAATCTCTTTTTTAATGCAGCAAAATTTTACATTATCCCATTTTCTTCTTGCACTCACAGTTCTTTTCCTCATCTATCAGGAATTTTTATTCAAATATATGATACTTTACCTGGTAAGTTTGAAAGTCTATATTTGTTCTCCTATCATATTTCTCTATAATGGAATATGTACAGAAATTAAAATCAGATTTTTTTAATGTTCTATGATCATAAGGCTCTAAGTTTTAAATGATTTTTTTTTTCTGGATTGAGTTATCAGTACTATCAGTAGTAGTAGACAGTTGATCAAAACAACATATAAATAACATAATTACTAATTACAAAAGCATTCTTTTAGAAATGCATTTTTAAAAAATATTCTTTATTGATTTCAGAGAGGAAGGGAGAGGGAGAGATAAAAACATCAATGATGGGAAAGAATCATTGATTGGCTGCCTCATGTATGCCCCACACTGGGGATTGAGCCCGCAATCCAAGCATGTGCCCTGACAGGAACTCAAACCCTGACCTCCTGGTTCATAGGTCACCCACCACTCAACCACTGAGCCATGCTGGCCTAAGTGGAAATGCATTTTTTAATAGAATGGATAGGACTGTTAAATTCAGTTTATGTGTTCAAGGATGAATATTTTCTATTTTAGAAGGATAATGCTCCAGCCTTAACTTTATTACTTTTCCTTATTTATAGAAACATTGTGTGTGGGCGGGGGGGAATTAGAGAGGAACACCCTCTTACAAATTAGATAGAAATAAAAAGAATTCAGTAGTATTCCTCGATTCTCTAAAAACATGCCTCAGCAACAGGCCAAAAATTAAATGGTGATCTACTTGTCAAGAAGAATTCTTTGATGTAATAGGATCATTTGATTAGGTTCTCTTTCCGTTGTGTTAATAGCAAATACTTGGGAAACTATTAAATTTCACAGGGTTTACCCATAAAAATGGGCATTCCCTTTCTCACTATCAACTGCAACATTTCTGCTCTTTAATTTCTCTCTGAAGGTTTTCCCACTCTACCAGTGCAGCATGGTAAGAAGATGAATGGGTGAGAACTATGACCTCTTTTTCTTTTTGGTTGTGTGGAAAGGGTGACTTTGAAAAGAGAGGCAAGAAAGAAGAACCTACTGATGAGGTGAATTCTCAGACTGACCCACATCAGGAATGGAAACTGAAGACTTGAAACTTGATCTCCATAAAACTATGGATGCTCTCATGCTCCAGAAACAGTCATCAGATATGTCCAGGAGCAACTGAATGCACCCCACTGTGAGGACTGCTGCTCTGTATTCAAACATGCAGCTCAAAATGGCCTGATCTCAGCCATCCTGTGTGCCTGGCCATTCACCTCCGTCCTCTCTCTTCAGAGGCATCACAGCCCCATTTCTCCTTTGACTCCTTTCTCCTTTGACTCCTTGAGTGATGCACACAGCACCTTTACAGTTAAGTATTAAAAGCTAACCTGGGTCTGACTCTATAAATTATAAAACTCACTTTCTAATAAACTAATAACTATACACAACTTTAACTTCATTAGTCACAGAGACAAAGCCAAATTTCCAGGTTAAATGGGGTGATCCCAGTATCTGTTGTAATCTTAAAATTTTTTCAATTCTTTTAGCAGTTTTTCTTTCTTCCTTTCCCAAATCTCCCTCCTTTATAGTAAGATAAGGAATAGGAAAGTGTTGTTATAAGTTCCCCAAAGTAATGGAAATATTTTGAAATATCTTTTATTTTTAGGCAGTAACATTTTCCTACTATTTGGAGCAATAATACATAAACTTTTTCCCTAAAGAATATGACGAAAGAAACACTGGCCATTTGACCTCACAAAAAAATGCATTTTGCAAATGCACATACAAGGTACCTTCAATTGCAGAGGGTGTCATTGATTGTATGGAGCCCACCCATGGGCTCATGTTAAGAAATACTTTTTGTAATATATTAGGAATATTAGAGACAAATAATCTCTTAGAACATATAGTGTACAATATTTTAAATAGTTAAAATAGATAAGCAATATTTTAACACAAAAATGTTTTGGTAACCATTAATTTAAAAAAAAAATGGGATAGGATTTCTTAAAATGGTCAATTTCTCTAGCAGGTTTGCAGTGTTTCAATGTGGCCACATGCTACAGAAGGTAAAGCCGAGGACCTGGAGTCGAACACACTGAGCTCCTGATTTTGGTGGCTCCTTTTATTGCCTCTAGAACCTTGAACCATTTCTGTCATTTCTGGGCCTCTCTCATTACTTATTTGCTAACTGCAAATAATATCCCAATCTTGTAGGGCTGCTGTGGGGATGAAGTGAAGAAAACAAAATGTCTAGTGCTATGTCTTGAATGGGAAAGTGCTCAGAAAAAGGAGCTCTCACTTTTTCTCTTTAAGTTAACTCTTTTTAGAACTTGTCCGTTTCATAAAGAAAGATGCACAAATAGGCTGTTCTTATCAAAAGCCTTAAGGACTGCCCAGCCAGTGTGGATAAGTGGTTGAGCCCAGATCTATGAACCAGGAGGTCATGGTTCAATGACCAGTCAGGGCACATGCCCAGGTTGCAGGCTCAATCCCCAGTATGGGGCATGCAAGAGGCAGCAGATCAGTGATTCTCTCTCATCATTGATGTTTCCATCTCTCTCTCACTCTCCCTTCCTCTCTGAAATCAATTATATCTACACTAATAAAAGAGAAAGATGCAAATTGGCCATACCTCCATGATGCCCACCAGCCAATCAGGAGTGAGTATACAAATTAACCCAACAAAGATGGTGGGTTAATTTGCATATGCAGGCACCAAACAGCCGGGGGTGGGGCGGCGCCAAGCAGCCTGGGTCCCGGGGACCGGTACCAAGCCCACAGCCTCCCGTGATCATCACCGGCCCCGGGAGGCAAGGGCGGCCACGGCAAGCCGCACCCGCAGGCTCTCGGGACCATCGCTGGCCCGGGGAGGCAAGGGCGGCCACACAGCCTGACAGCAGACAGCAAGGCTTGCTTGGCCATAGTTGCGGCGACCTGCAAGCACGCAAGCGGGCCCGCAGGCAGCACCCCGCAGGGCCTGCTTGCCCATCGCCGTGGTGTGGAGCAGGCAGGCCCTGCAGAGAGCCGAGAACCATGGGGAGTGGGCCTAAGCCATCAGTAGGACATTCCCTGAGGGCTCCCGGATTGGAGAGGGTGCAGGTCAGGCTGAGGGCCTCCCCCCATGCACGAATTTCATGCACCGGGCCTGTAGTGTGTGTGTGTGTGTGTGTGTGTGTGTGTGTGTGTGTGTGTGTATATATGTGTGTGTGTGTATATATATGTGTGTGTGTGTATATATATGTGTGTGTGTATATATATGTGTGTGTGTGTATATATATGTGTGTGTGTGTATATATATATGTGTGTGTATATATATATGTGTGTGTGTATATATATGTGTGTATATATATGTGTGTGTGTATATATATGTGTGTGTATATATATGTGTGTGTGTATATGTGTGTATATATGTGTGTGTGTATATGTGTGTGTATATGTGTGTATATATATGTGTGTGTATACATGTGTGTGTATATACGTGTATATATATGTGTGTATACACGTGTATGTGTGTATACATGTGTGTATATGTATGTGTGTATACGTGTGTACATGTGTGTATATATGTGTGTGCATGTGTATATATATGTGTGTATATATGTGTGTATACATGTGTGTATATGTGTGTGTACATGTGTGTATATCTGTGTATATATGTGTGTATACATGTGTGTATACATGTGTGTATGCATGTGTGTATACATGTGTGTGTATACATGTGTGTGTATGCATGTGTGTGTATACATGTGTATATGTGTGTATACATGTGTGTATACATGTGTGTATACGTGTGTGTACACATGTGTGCATACATGTGCATATGTGTGTCTATACATGTGTGTCTATACGTGTGCATGTGTGTGTATATGTGTATATGTGTGTTTATATGTGTGTATACGTGTGTATATGTGTGTACATGTGTACACGTGTGTACACGTGTGTGTACATGTGTGTGTGTATACGTGTGTGTGTGTATATACGTTAAAGCCTTAAGGACAGGTAGGATCTCGGTGAGAGAAAGAGGAGGAGTTTTGGAATCCTCGCAGAGACCCAGGAATTCCTTGGGAGACACTTGGAATCTAGGCTGTTTATTTTGGACCTTACACTCTCTTCACGGAACAAAAACCATTCTGGTGAGCTGGGCGAAATAAACACCAGGATTTACTCCCACATACATGCAGCAGGATGCTTCTGCCAAATGCTCGCAGTATTTAATGGCAAGTAGTACTATAAATCTCTTTTCTGATCAATGAGTATCCAGAGTTATGCTTACTAGGCCTCCTGAAAGTCCTGGTTCTTAGGCAGGAAGGAATGGATCTGTTGTCAATTTGCGGTTATGTAGTCAAGATTATAAACAAGGGTTATACTTTAAAATCCTTAAACAGCACAGTGCAGAGTGGCTTTGATATAATTTTTTAAGACAATTGACCTCCAGGTCACTACTCATTCCTTCCAAGTGACACAATAACAAAATGTTTACAAACCTAATAATTTGAATCACACACAAAATAAATTTGAAGTCTAAGTAAATGTTGTTTCTTTTCCCCCCTGAAACCAGTGAAGCATTATTCACCAAACCATATTTCTGAAAGTTACAAACGATCTTGGTTATTTATTTATTTATTTAAATCCTCACTGGAAGATATTTCTCCATTGATTTTTAGAGACAATGGAAGCTAGAAAGGGAGAGACAGAGAGAAATATCAATGTTAGAGAAACATATCAATTGGTTGCCTCCTGCATGTACTCTGACCAGGGTCCGGGCTGGGGAGGAGCCTGCAACCAAGGTATGTGCCCTTGACCGGAATCGAACCCAGGACCCTTTGGTCTGCAGTCTGACACTCTATCTCCTGAGCCAAACTGGCTAGGGCTAGTTTTTCATTTTAAAAAGCCAAGTATCTCTGATGATGAATTTTAAGCCAGTGGAAAAATGAAAAGACCAAACTTTAAAACTCTCAGCAAGAAAGTTTTGATAGGAAATGCTAACAGACCACCACTGGGTGCTTCTATGATAAACAGATGAACCCTCCCAAATGTGCCTTAATTCCAGTAACACCCATTGGCGAGCCCCATTATTGGCCAAATTCTGAGGCTGCAACCGCTAGGCACTGATGAGAAAGGTGCCAGAAATAATAAGCTGGAAACTTAGGCAAAACCCAAGAGGAAATACTTGATGTCAGATATGAGCTTGCCATTGTTTTGAGGGAACGTAGATGGAGGAAAGCAATGCCTGTGTGTTTGAGACTTGATGTATATATGCTGACTATGAGAAAGAATCTTATTTTCTCTGGCTACTCACAACTGCCAGGGGATCATCTTTTTCTGATGTTTACTTTCATGGTGACATTCATTTCCAGGCTGCTATCCAGAGTTATTCTAGTGTTAAGAATGTTTTTTTTTTAAATCACAATTATATGAAATAATAAAACATTAGACAGATGTTTATAAATATTAGCCAGACTCACTTCGTATAATTGTGACACCGTATCCAACCACGGGGAGTGTGTTTTGCTAGAGGGGACAAATAACCTCATATGCCTCCCATGCTATACTCAGTTTTTTTGCCATCCCTAGTGTGTGGCAGGGAGGCAGCAGCGAGAAAATTACAAAATACCTGCACAGCCCCTCTCCATATATGCCCTGTGTCTCTTTCTATCCAAGTGTCTCCAAAAACACCATAACTGAATCCTACAAAGAAGCATAAGACCCGTAGTTCTTTCAACAACCAAAAACTGTATAGACTTTGGAAAACCAGTAAATGTTCAACTGGCCTGGAATTAAGTCGTTTCTGGACTTGGCTTTTCCTATTTAGCAAGCCAAAAGGCAATTTAATTTGCCATTTATAAGGCTTTGTACTGTGATGCCAATTCCATCTGAACTGTATCATAATATTTATATTCCCCTGGTACCGATGGCAACTGCAGAGTTATAGAGCCAAGAAATGGTAATAGTGGATAGATACAATTTAGTAAGTACTCAAAAGTGTATATCTATTATGTGCAGAAATAGATGTCATTGTTCCTACCCTTAGGGAGCTCACAGCCTAGAAGGAAGGAAAAGTCATAGATACAGAACAAAATTATACTACATTATGACCATGCTCCCCAATAGAGGTACAGACATAGGAACAAGAAGGAGGTAATTATTGATTTTTAAAAGTCAATTATAGCCTTGGCCAGTTTGGCTCAGGGGGTCTCAGGTTCAATTCCCAGCCAGATCATAGACATGTACCTTGGTTGCAGGCTCAATCCCCAACCCCTGGGTCAGGGCACTTGTGGGAAGCAACCAAACTAAACTCTCTCTAAAAATCAATGGAAAAAATATCCTCTGGTGAGATTAACAAAAAAAAAAAATGAACTCAATTACAGTTTTCCAGAGGAGGTAGGTTTCTGTTAAGTTGGAGAAATACGCAGGGAAGAAGGCCAGAGGGAAAACATATTTCAAGAATAGGAAACAGTGAGACCAAAACAAAGAAGCAAACTCAGAGGTATTAATGTTCCTGTTGTATTTATGTGACATGAGTAAAGTCTGGAGTACATGAAACATAAGAAGGGTGGTAGAGAACTGCTGCTTAACTCCTTTACTGAGAAGACAAACTTGATCCCAGGAACCACAGATGATTTTAGCAAAAGAATAGCATTGTTATATGTGAGCTTTAAAACATTAACTCTGATAAAGATCTTGTAACGCAGAAATCCACACCCGAAACCTATGTGATCCTATTAACCAGTGTCACCCCAATAAATTTAATAAAAATAACATTAATTCTGAGGGTAGCATAAAAGATAGGTTGAAAAGGGGAAAGTGAGAAAAGTTCTCTGAATATAACCAAAAAGAACACAAACTATACAAAAAGTACCAATCAGTTCAAAATTGGAGAATGACTGAAATTAATTATTGAGGGGCAAATGGGATCTTAAGTTCTTTTTCCTTTGAGCCTATGGTTCTTGTTTTCTATCTGGTGAAATAAAATGCAGTACCATGTTTAAGAGCGTGATTGTCTGCCTCATTTTCACCTGGCACCCCCGTTATCTGCAGTGTTGTGTTCAAGGTCTGTGGTTAGTAGCAATGTGAGGGATTTGAGGGGAAACACTGTCATAGAAAACATTGGAAGATGACACTCAGCTGCTTATGAAAGACTGTTCTCAGCAGAACTTTGTTATTGTGAAAGTTTGCAGAGAAATGGAGTCCTATGAATTTCTAGTGTTAAAGGATTTGTCAAATACCCAACAGCCAGCTCAGCTGTTGGATGAGATGGGATTGCAGCTGCCAGGGTTGCCGCCACCCAGCTCTTGCACTTCCTGCTTCCACTGTAGGTCCCAACAAAAAACTTTCTTTGTGGAGGCAAAAATTGCTTCATGATTTAGAGACTGGGGCTATCTCCTTGATTTATTCTCTGATGGTTTTACTCAGCCTCCTACTCATCTGCGTGACTCCTATATATTTTTGGGATCCTAACCTGACCACACCTAGTCAAGATCCCTTCCTTACCCACATCTGCCTCTCTTAATATGTAACTTCTTAGCCCAGACCCCAAATCTAGAGTTGTTCGTGTTTCTAAATGAAATAATAAATGAAATAGATTTGTCTGAATTAAATAATAAATATCCAATTATTAAAGAACCTAGTAAGAGTAGAGGCCATCAAGAATGACCCATCTCCCAATATATGAAATCTATGAAGTGACTGACAGATACTTTCTCAGTTTCCACTTGGACACTTTCCACAGTTCACCTCTACCTAAAGAATCCCTTTCCATTTATTACCTCTGATGGGTAGAGAGGCCCAACTATACAGAGCTCAAACAGCTGTCTTCTAACCATTGGTCTTGTTCTACCTGTTAGAGTCCATAGAGAAAGTGGCTCTAACATACTGTATAGAGAGAGATGAGGTTGATATAGATATAAGCATAGACGTAGACAAAGATATAGTTATTGTATAAATATTCATGTTAAGAAAGTAACAATAGTCACCTAAAATTATATTTTTCTGAGTTCAATATGTCTAGTCCATCAACTATTCTTCATAAAATAAGGCTTACAAATTCCCCATTCTGTGACCACCCCTCCCATGGAAATATCGTTTTGTCACTATCCTTTCTAACGTTTCCAGAGTATTGTGAGAACATCTGGAGATGATACTCCTGTTAATGCTATGTAAGATTTATTTTTTTCAACATCTGTGTCACACTATTGTCTCATTTTAAGCTTGGGGCCAAATGAAACCCTTGGGTCAATTATTTACTAAACTATCTGCTCTTAAACCATATGCTAAGTATTTCTCCTAATAACAAACAAATGAGAAAGGGGTGTGAGGAGGTATAATGAGAAGGAATTAGTCTAGGCAAGACTCAGCAAATATCAGATAAATATATTTCCATTTGAAATTTTCTATTTCTAAGGCAAACTACCTTTTTATCCATATGGCAACATCACAAAGTTGAGTAAGATGGTATTATATATAGTAGTTTGAGTTCTGACTGACATTAAAATACATGTCATAAATATATAACTAATAATGCCAAAAATCTGTTTTGAATAATCTTATCAGAACATTTAATTTAAAATGGTTACACAAATATTTACTGGATAAAACTGAAACATGTGTGAAGCACTCTTCCATTCACCAAAATACTGTTCATTTTGCTCAATTCAACATTGTCATAACAAGACCAGGGCCAAGGCTGGGTGAGTTGTTGAATGAATCTGTGATAACTTTGCCCACTGCATGTTAAAACCCCAATAGCACATCCTAATTACCATTCATGTCACACCATGCTTGGAGTGTGCTCTTTGAGGAACATATACACATTTTACATTAGCTCTTTTCTTTAAATTCCAACAGTTTAACAATATGAATGGGAGAAGAAACTTGTTTCTATAAGTAGGCCAAAATAATTTTCTCTAATTTCCATAATAAAAAGAGATTGCGTATTACAATTATAAACCTAAAAGACAGAATGTATAGTTCTAAAGACAGTGACAGAAAATGTCAGTTTCCCTATTTAATTTTCTAAAATTGTATTGAGTCATTATTCATGAAAGAGTTGTAGCTACTGAGCACTGTGATTTCCATTATGACAAAGTATCCCATGGTGAAGGACAGGTATATTTTTCACATATCTGATTCCAATAGCATCTGCTCTTAAAAGATCCATTAATGTAAGTGTTGAGAAAATACTAAAATTTACTATTTGGCTGCATAATCTTAAGCACTTCGTTAAAACATTTGGCCCATTTTTGAAACAGAATTTCATTTAAAATTTTATTTACTTCCTCCAGGAAAATAAAATAAAAAATTTCACCTTCCCAACATTATTTTCTCTATTTTCAAAAAAAAATTATTTCCTTTGAGAACATGGAATATCCGATGCTCTCATGCCCCTGGTAAATTCCCTGTCCAATTACCTATCATCTCCCAGTTGTGATTCACACCCTGAGTTTAGATTTAGTAACTAAAAAAAATTCACATCCAGAGCAGTTCAAATGAAACAGGTCAGAGGGACAGAGCATGGATAATTCTGAGTACACAGATGTTCAACAGAGACAATTCGGAAACTAGCATGGAACTATCACTAGCACGGCAGCCATTAACAATAGAGACACCATCAGACAATGTATGTTCACCTGTTGGTTCTGGCCGGCAACGTTATGTTCACTGTGTGATTGTTTTTCTGATTACACCACAGTTTTACCAAGTCGTAAATGCTTTTGTAGACCCTAAAGAATCAGCTTGTAAAGGAATTAGCTGAAGATTTAATAATAAAAAGAATGCAATGGGGTTTCCTTTTATGGGTCCTGGTCATCACTACTAGTTTACTATAACCCTTTATAAAAATATAAGTTTGAAGACAACAGCCCACTCACCAAAAGTAATTTGTATGAGAAACCATGGGCTCATCACCATGCTGTGAGTTTTGGAGGCAAAAATGGCAAAAGGAGGACATAGAACAAAGCAGAGGAAATATTCAAACTGGTTACAAAGGAAGACGGTGTCAAATGAGTGTGAAGTCAGAGTTCACCAGAGGCAATTGTGAACAGAAATCAAAGGTAACCTTTCCAGACTGATGTCACCCATCTTATCCAAGCTCTGGCCACACAGTGGAGACTCTGGGAGACCTACAACTCAGGGTCACCTTCAGATTGTTAGCCTCCGAAGGAAGGCAGAGACTTCATACATCAGCTATTGAGCAATATCGATTGCATAAGTTACTATGCTAGGTGCTCAGAGAGATGCAAAGATCAGCCAGACTTCTGTTCCAAGTCCTATGCCCAAAGTGTCTAGAAGAGGCGATAAAAAAGGGTGCATAAATAACAGTAACACACGGCAGAATCTGACAAGAACCAAGAGGCCTCATTTGCTGTGGAAATTGAGAAAAGGGAAGGGACCACTGCAGCAGAAGCAAGAGAAAAAAACTATGAGAAGAGCCAGGGATGGTGTCATGGAGGAGATGGCATTTTATAAACTTGGAAATTCACTAGCTGACCTATTCATAAATATTTTAACGTGCTTCTCAAAGTTGCTTTGGAGGTCTCTTCATGGAAAGATGGATACAAACAGAATATGGGCTTCATCAATATAGTACAATGTTCAGTAACAGAGTCACCACTTCTTGATAGAGGTGTAATTAAACAACTAGACAAAACATATGTCCTTGCTAATCATCTAGCTGCACTGTCCACTATGGTAGCCACCAGCCGCATGTGGCTACTCATATTCAAATTAATTAAAATTAAATTACATTTAATATTCAATTCTTAAGCACACCAGCTAAATTTCAAGTGCTCAATATCCATTCATGGCCAATGGCTGCCATAGTGGACAAGTCAGATGAAGAACATTTCCATCCAGCAGAAAGTTCCACTGGACAGCACTGAAGGAAGAGTATCAACATTATAACACCATGTACTTTGTCACTGTGATTTTCAGGTACCTTCACATGAACAATTATGAATGCCTTAACATATTAAAATTAGTTATAAATGCCATTAAGAAGATGATGGAGGCCTAGAAAAATAAAGTGAAACTGGATACATTATGTAATATATTTTTAAATGATAAAAAAATGAAATTCTTTGAATTTTCACAGTATTCCATTTAGTTTTGACAACATTTTGAGGAAGAAAAATAAACACCCAAGAAGGGTGGAAGGGGCAGGATAGAGATCAAGAAGGGGGGAGGGGGAAAGGTGCCTAAAGAAAAAGCAAAATGGGTAAGCTGGGTAATGTGAATTAGCAAACAGAGGGAAGGGGCAATGAGAAACACCCCTTAGTTAAGTGTCAGAAGTGATTTTTTTAAACTGGAAATGATAGAAACAGAGAAATACTCTGGGGGTAGAGAAGAAATATATTCTGAGTTCACTGTCCACATTATCTAATTCTCTGGATAATCTAAATCATCTATAGGAAGGCTACTTCCCCTATAAAATTTCTCTTGTACACAGTACTTGTTATAAATTTGCCTGCTTATTTTTTTAATTAACAGACTAAGACTATCCTTATGTAATTTTAATTCTCTATTGAAATCAGTCTTTTAACCTCAATGTTATAAATTACAGCACCATGGGATTAAAATATTATGTCACAGATCACTGGAAATTTTCTTAATGATTCATAGCAAAATACAATCACCTGAAACTAACCAAAAGTGTCCTACTGGGAATTCAACGAAGTCATAATAGTTTGCCTCATTTATATCTCTATCCTAATTAAAACAAACTTTGAAAAAAAACAGTTAGGATTAAAATAGATTTTAGATAAGTAATACTTCTATTCTGTACTTCTGACATTTGTGGAGATGAGGAATGTGTACTTAAGTTTCTTTAGGAAACCAGTAAGTTATCTTTCTAAAAGAATGAACTAATGTCCCTCTTATGAGAAATTTAGGTTAAAGAAGAATTATGTGCATTTGGGTAAGAAAACCCAGGGCACGTAAACTCTAATAATATGCTCCGTACTTTTCAATTATGGAAGTGAGACTTGTTTAAAAGAAGAAGGTCACAATCCTAAGCTGCTTGAATAAGTAAAAACACATTTTGATGTAAGGGGTCATAAGTAATACAGAAAGTTTATGATTTTAAATATGACTTAAGGTCATTTGTCACTTCTCAATGTATGTTTCATAACAGGATGTTTTCATATTTGAAAGTAACACCATATAAATAATCAATTACAGAAATAATGTTTCATGAACGGGGTTGGGGGGGATAAAAGACCAAATATTACAACTATTATATATTTTGTATGGAATAGGGCTTCCAAGTTCTCAAAGTCCTTTTTATATACTATTGCTTGCATTTAATCTTTGCAACAATAATAATCTGGAAATCATTATTATATCCTCTCTGCAGATGGAGAAACTGGGTTTAAAAAAACATGTAGATTACAGGTGTTAAGAAACTCCTCCCTGAATCAAAGCAAAAGTTTCTGAGTGGGAGGCCCAATGAGTTGAGCTACCAGGTGGGAAAATTGGGATTCTGACTCAAGGTTCCAGATTTCATTTTATTTTCTTAACTCTTTTGTGGTAGGGTTCCAGCTAATCTCTCTCAGGAGCATGGAAGGACTACACTTCACATCCACTTTCAAAGCTTGACAGGGCCATGTACTTTGACCAATGGTATAGGAATAGAAGTGACATCACATCTTGATAAAAGCATTTAATTGCCAAAGCAAGATTCTCCAGTCCTCCTTTTCCCTTCACATGCTACATTGAGCCTTCCCAGGGAAGTCAGCTGTCCTAGACCCAAAGCAGGAACTAACCATTCATTGTATTGAGTGTCTGAAATATTTTAATTGTATATTAGCATAGCCTAACATAGGCCACATGGCTGAAACATTTTTCTGCTATTCGAAACCTAACTGAGCTTCAATTCTGTCACACATCTAAAATGCAGCCTTTTCTTTCAATTACCATTAAAAATATTTAATGGGTGCTTTGGTTCATCCAAAAAACACATTAAAATCCTCTTTAATTCTTTTTATTCTCTTTACGTTTCACAGCAACTCCATTTACCTCTGTTCAATTTTAAAAGACCTTCTTAGCACCCATTGCAAGCAACCATGTTTTCCTTTTGTCCTGGTAGACAATGAGTATCTCTGGGTTTTCCTTTCTTCTCTTTTACTAACGTTTCCTTCTTCTCTTTGCTACAAAATAGATTCGGCTCTTCTGTAGCTACCAGTCCCTAACATGGAAAAAAAAACACAAAACACCAACTCTGTCACTAAACTGTTTTATAAAGATTTAAAAAAATAATATAGCAATACTGCAGCTGAAACCATAGGGGTGCTTTATTAACCAGGACTCTAACTCAAACTGTTAGCATAGGTAACTAGTTAGTATTACTAAAGGAAAGGAGCAAATGGAAGGAGACATTAAGCCTAGTCTACTAGGGAGCTGTACTGGACATTAAGCCTGATTCTCTAGGAAGCTGCAGCATTTACAGGCTCCTCGGAGGGCCGCTGCATCCTCCATCAGAGGAACTTAATCTCCAAGCAATCCCGGAGCAGCCAGAAAGAATGGCTTTCCAATCTTCCCAGGGGTCCACCAGCCCAGTAGCCAGGATTGGGGGGCAGTGGGAGGGTGAATAAAACAGTGAGGAAAGACCTTTGCTAGGCAGAAGTGCAGTAGAAACCAAGGTGGCACAGAGGCGGGTAAGCGCATGCACAGTAGAAACCAAATGACAAGAAGAAACTTTGAGGCATGCACAGTAAGAGCCAAGATGACCACAAAGGGGAGGTGTCTAACTTGGGAAAACAATCAGATTGGATAAGGGACATGAAACCCTGGAAGATCCAGAAAAGGGATTGGTTAGGGGGAGAGCCCAGCACAAGCCCACAAAGAGCCAGGAGAAAGATTAGTTAGTTTGAAAGAAAGCTTACCCCCTTCCCAAACTCAATGAGATATAATCAAAGCTCTAAAAGGTTTGTTTGTTCATTTGCTGGTGTTCTGCATGCTCTCTCTCTGCAGCAGCCCGCAGGCCTTGCAGCCCTGTGGGTCCAAAGCAGCACCGGCCAGCCATAGCCGGGTGCCACTGGGCCTTGGCGGGGAAGTGCAAGTGGGATGATGCATCTCTGGGCGCTGGTTCTCCAGGGTTTGCTGAGGACAAGTGTGGGTCTGAGGCCCCAGAGGCTGGAACTTCAGCAGAGAGATGGAGCTGAGCCACCTGGTCATGGATGAGACACCAGTAAACCTTGCAACAATTGCTCATATCTTCCTGTGTATGAGTCCCCAAAATGCTTTTCTCGCAACTTCACAAGAACCCATAACTCTGTGGAAGAACCCTGTTTCCATCGGCAACATCACTAGGTTAGGCAATGGGAGGGACCTTACTGGATCGCTGAGATCAAGAAAGAGCTGGAGGATGAGAATATGGCAAGGATTCAGTTGTTTTTCAGGAAAACCTGGAGCCAAGGATAAAATCCTGGCTGCTTCTCCTCCTTCCTCTTTATTTTTATTTCTTCCTGTTCCAACTTCATTCTCTATCACCATAGACAATTGCTTTCACGTGACATTGACAGCTCACAATCTACACTTCTCCACTGGAAAACACTGATTCTGAAAAGTCCTAAGGAAGGTCTCAGGTTGGCTTGCTTGGGGTCATACATCTATCTATACCTGAGCCAACCTACTGTGACAGTTTGGAGAACATCATTCTGGCATACGCTTTAGGTCTCCCTCTAGCCATGTGAAAGACTTGGGGATAGTCCCAGAGATGGGAGGACAGCAAGTTGGGTAGATAATACCATAGATGCCCACTACAGATCCAATTAAAAACACCTGCCTTTTTTGTGAATGGTTTAATTTGATTCTAGTCTATATAATTAAGAAGTTGAATGTAACTGTTGTATGGCTTAACCACCTTAGATTACAATGGGTTACATACAGCTACACTCCCATTATATATACTGGTTCACAATTGCCATATTTACCTTTAAACTAAAAATTAACAGTGAAATCTGGAAACTGTGATACAAAATTTGCATTAAGATCAAATGAAGAAGACAGTTTGGGGTCTAAGACAAAAATAATACTGATCCCACCTACAGATCAGATGTCCTTTTGAAGGACTCTCAGTCTCACCTCTTCTACTAATCACTCTTTTCCTACTCTATATTTCATTAGGTTGAAAAGAACCTCTTATTTCACATTGAGAGTCACTTCCTACAGGTAACTCTTCTATCTATATGGATGGAAAATGTATAGAAAAGAAGAATTCAATGGCCCTGTTGTTACACAAAAAAATAATTTTTTAAACTTTTTCATTGAACTAATTTATTAAGAATAAATTATAAGTGTAAGAACACAGGAGCTTATTTGCTATGTTATTTATGTTATGAATTCATTCCTAGAACCATGGAAGTTCCTGGGTGAACTTTTCTGGGGGACTAGAGATGCTTTTCATTTGATGGGAGAAGTTTCAAAAAGCTTATTTCTACATCTTCTTAAATCTTAACATATTTTCTGTGTAGCACCATTTAAAGATATTGTGCTCACCTAAAAATCAAAAGGTACCTACATACTTAAAAATAGGATGGCTATAGCATTTATTATCTAAACTTGTATACTTTTGAAACTATTAATAAACATGTCAAGACAGCACAGTAAACTGAAAAAGTCCTGCCCAAACCAAGTCTTAAAATCGCCTTACCTAAAAACAACAATTGATCCATTTGTATTTCTATGATGATCTATTTCCTACTGGTATTTAAAAAGAAAAAAAAAAAAAGTTTTCTTTAAAACTCTATGAGTGAGTAGGGATTAGTCCCTTCCTCTACAGGGTCACCACAGTGCTAGATGAAGCCACTTAAAAGTAAACGATGTCACTTTATGAAGACCAATTTCTCAGCACCCTCGGTGTCTTTCAAAGCACCCTCGGTGTCTTTCAAAGTGTGATTTATTACCTCCAGCAATGCTCAAATATAGGATGAAGTCATTTAATCATGTTTTAAATAAATTTGTCAGGAAGGTATAGATCAGAGGTCAGTGAGGGAGAAAGAAGCTCATCATATCCTGCTCTGTATCCACTCAGAGTGTGAATCAATTGATCATGCTCAGAATGAACTGAAGAGCTTATGCGCCTCGCCTTTCTCTCCCGGTGTGGATCTCTGCAGTGCTAAATATATGAATTCCATTTTCCACAATGGTAAAGTCTAAATAGGAGATGCCCAGTTAATCATTATGAGCTCTTACCTTTCTGAAATTTAAGGGACTCTTAGACACCTGAGATATGAAACCTATTATTGAAGTTAGCTCTTCAATAATAAGAGTCGCTCAGTCTTCATTTTAGTTTTAAGGCCTTAGAATTTTCGTGTGTTTAGAAAACTGCTCAAATGATAATAAAACTGAGAGCAGAGCTGCTCTTAACAGTTTGTGTTTCCTCTAAGCATCATGACTGTGTCTAACCTCCCGAATTAAAATTCACAGAATGAAGCATCTCAAAATAGAGAAGAGAATCATTTTCTTAAAGATGAGCCAGAGTCGTATACTCACTGTTCCTGAATGCTGGGAATTCTCCTGGGGACTTTTACATTCCATAGTTCAACAACCCTGGCAAATGTTCATTCCTGGGCAGTAGTAAACTTTCACTTTCCTTCTTAGATTATTTTATATCTGAAAATAAAGTATGCCTTTCTGGTCTTACTAATAACTCACTTTTTAAATAGAAATAGAGAAAAAGGACTTGAGTTCATCATATCAAAAAGGAACAACATAGAAACAGACACCAAAAATGCTTCTTTCCTTATGTTTCCACTTTAAATATTATGGGGTTTTCCATTCTCATAATACCTTTGTAGAATTTGGCTTGTTGTCCAGATATTCAAAAATGGACGAGAATTTATATTTTAATCTTGGGGTGGTTAAAGCCTGAGAAATCATTTTGTCTGGCCTTGCCAAGGCATTAGTGGTGCATTAATTAAATGTTTGACCAAATATAGCAGGCTAGTTTTTAAGTTGATAATTTTGTATGGCCCTTGAATGATGCTATAAATATCCAAATGACCCTGGGCAGAAAAAAGGTTCCCCACCCACCCCTGCATTATATACCCACACAGCAATGCGATTGGAAAATGCTTTCTTACTGCTCTCTGACTTTAAACAATTTACTTTTAGCTACAAAAGCAAGTAAATAAATTATGAGTAACAAAGGAGAAGGTAATAAATTTCCATAATGTAATTATTATAATTAGATTACCTGCCTACAGAAAAATGCAAGTTCAAATGCACAATGTTCCAGATGTTGGAATGATAAAAGTCTGAAAATTAGTTTTTAATAAAAACTGGTAGTAATTTAGCGCAAAGTATGCCAATGAACTGAATGTGCATTATTGAAACTTACGGGGAAATGTTCTCTTGGAAAAGAATACCTCAATTTTTCTAAAAACTATTTTGCAAGCACTTCTCTAAATGTTTTATAATTTGACTCATTATAGAGGCCCTTCAAATGCCCTCAAATTATGCCAAAACTCCACAACAACAAAATAACTCCCTTTGGTTGCCAATGTTGAAATTACTTTTCCTACTCCAACCCCCTTGCTATCTAAGTAGCTCCCTGAGGCAAACTTTTGAATGCATGCAGGGAGGTTTCCTTTGGATGTGAGATTGTATTTGCCCAAGATAAAAACTTAATTTCTCCCCAGATCCTTTCCAATCATATTGTTTCTTTATATAATATGGGTTAGCTCACCTATCTCAATGAACTTTTCATTAATTGATTGGATGGTGTATATTTCCCCAATCACATTATGATATCCTAACCCCTTTCCTCCCTGAGGCTCACAAGTCACCATCCAGCAATTTGAGAATGGAGTGTATCTAAACTCCACTGGGTAACCAGCAACCCCTGCTGAATCAAGGCTCAATAATAAAATGCATGTTTTATTAGCTGGTACCATTCAGCCTTAGGGAACAGCATTTCCTTTTCTCTTCTGCTTCCTCTTTTTTTTTTTTTTTTCCCCCAGTTTACCACATCATAGAAAACCAGGGGAGAAATGTTTATCTTTTGTCCTGAGCTCAGAAAGAGTTTCTAAGATCCTTTGGATGCAAAGAAGAGACTAATAATGATTATTATGTACTTAAGATTTTTTGGCGGAAGATAAGATTTAAAAATAACCACAGGAGCTCTAGCTCGTTTGGCTCAGTGGATAGAGCATTGGCCTGCGGACTGAAGGGTCCCAGGATTGATTCCAGTCAAGGGCACATGCCTGGGTTGCAGGCTCGATCCCCAGTTAGGGGTGGGCAGGAGGCAGCCAATCAATGATTCTCTCTCAGTATCGATGTTTCTAACTCTCTATCCCTCTCCCTTCCTCTCTGGAATCAATATAAATATATATTTTTTAAATAACCACAGGATAACATCATCACTATTAAGAGTCAGTAAAGAATATTTTCAGCTGTTTTCTGATTTTTACTATTCCTACAAACATATCAAAAGTCCTATATGGATCCCACAACATATAAACAAATAAGTACATTTTGAGTAACACATTAAAGAAAGTTTTGGACTCTCTTCTACAACAAAGTGTAAATCTTTTTGCACGTATTTATCAACAGGGCTGGGAGAATATGTTGGTTCAGTTTTAGGACTCCAAAATAAGCAAAAGCCTAGGGATCAAGAAACATCCAGTTTCACCACAGATCGGTTAAACATCCCCCATTTGGGGTTTAGCACACCTGCAGTCATGCTTGGCTTTGACACTAAACTCACTGTATGGTTTGGGCATACAAAGGGCACAGAGGGTAAATCCTGAGGACTAAGAGGGGCTCCTGGTGGCTAACTGGGCTCAAATTTTTTAAAAAAGAAAAGAGCCTAGCAGCTGTTTATGCAGAGAGACCTGTCACACAAACTGCTTTTGGTGGAGACACCTCAGCACTAAACTGCCTGCCTGCTCTGTTTCTGCCATCTGAGTCAGCCCTTAAAAGGGGGTTCCTGGAATCCTATTTCAACCAATAGGACTGAGGCTTTCCCCATCCCATTGGAGCTGTACAGCTCTTACTAATCAGAGCGGCCGTATTCTGACCAATCAATGGATAGGACTTCTGTTTATATAAGCCAACACCCCTCTGGCTTGGGGAAAAAACTTTCCACCCAAGACTGTGTTTCCCTGGGTGGAGCTGGAACACAAAGACAGACCCGCGGGAGCACAGAGGAGCCGAGGGGAGTGGACTGTGGAGGAATGGAGCTGCCTAGCTGAAGAGGGGCCTGGAGCAGCAGCCTTACGTCTATGCTATTTTCACAGCCACACTGTCGCACTGTCCGCTGTTCCACAACAGTGCTATTTTCACATTACCACTGAGCTGTTGACACCAAATAAAGTTCCCTTCTTCACCACACCCCAAGTCGGGGATGCCTATTCCATTAAATTGGTGCCAATGACTATCGGCTGCAGAATTCCTCAGAAAAAGACTATATTATAGGTAAATCAACTTGCTGGCTTTGGTTGTGAAAGGACAGCTCTCCACACATACTTAGGATTGTTGAAGGCTGAAAAAAATTAACTTTTACTACATAAAAGTAAATTTGGGTTTTCAACAGTAGCCCAAGAAGGAGGGAATTAGGAGCAGCAATATAGTGGAGGGCAGAGTGCTGTAGACTCAAGAGCATGAGGGAGAAGCCAGACCAGCCAGAGAAAAAGGCAGGGCCTGGGATCTAAAGAAAGAGGCCGTCTTTAAGCACTACCTCTGGAAAAGGGATGCCTGAAGGTTAGAAGCAAGGATGTTTAATATTTGCTGTTAAGATTATTTTTAATGTTGGACTATGCTGTACACCTTAAACAACTAAGGAAATAACTAGGGTTTTTTTGTGTTTTGTTTTGTCTTTAGCTCTGAACCTGCTGTCTTTGCTTTGAAATTTTAGTTTTTTCTCTTTATGAGTATTTTTTTTATTTTTATAGGAAATAACTGTTCTTAAATGCAGCTCTCCTGACCTGTCAAATGACCTACAAATCATCAGTAACATGCCTCTTACTATATTATATGAGTGGTGTTTGAGGAAGTGAAAAGTGGCTGCATTCCAATGACATGGACAAGCAAGGAGGCCACAGCTGGTACTGGCAAGACCCAAGAAAAATAAAAACTTCAAGGAAAAAGGAATTTACAGGAAAAGGTGACTAGGAGAAATTGCCATTAATTTTGTTAGGGGCACATTGGAACTTCAAGCCATTTTTATTTAAATATCAAGGGATCATATGTCCGCCACTGGCTGAGACTGGAGGAAGTCCAGACAGCTGGCAGCTGGGCTACAACATAAAGTAATTAGCATTGGGCTGTTGGGTCCAGTTAGCTAGTATTCAATAAGTCAAAGGAAGGCACAGAGTGGGTATATGTAACTACAGCTACTTTAGTAATGTTGACTTAAAAGTATACCACCTACATCTTTGCCTACCTGCAGATGAAAGTTTAGCTTAAAATAGCAGAGTAATCTCTGATCCAATAGAAAATCTGTGATCATTCAGGAACCACAAGCAAAGTAAGTTGCTTTTTTTTCAAACTCTATCTAGAAGGCAGCATCTCCAAAACTCTTTAAATACTAGGCCAATAATAAACCAGATCCATAAATTAATTAATAGACAAATTTCTCAGCTTATCTTTAATATATATATTTATGTGTTTAGAGAAAAAGAGAGAGAGAGAGAGAGAGATTGGTTTTTATAGCTGTATACCCTCTATCTAAAAGAACTTTAAAATTAAGGAAATAATATTTTTCTATGAAAAATAAATGGTAAATTCAATCCATAATGATTCAAAGCAGAAATAGTGCGAAAGTTATTTAAAGAAATGTATAACACAACTAAAAATATATATATATTAGCCATGCAGCAAAAAAAAGATTTCAAAGTCAAAAGCAGGTGAAATGTTACATTGGCCTAAGGCAGGGGTCCTCAAACTTTTTAAACAGGGGGCCAGTTCACTGTCCCTCAGACCGTTGGAGGGCCGGACTATAGTTTAAAAAAAACTATGAACAAATTCCTATGCACACTGCACATATCTTATTTTGAACTAAAAAACCAAAACGGCAAAAACACCCGCATGTGACCCGTGAGCCGTAGTTTGAGGACACCTGGCCTAAGGTCTCAGCTTTAAATCAGTGGATATCAGGTGCAATAGGCTTCCTTGGTTTGTATCTCAAAACATTAAAATCATGATCCTAACTCCACAACTACTCACTGAGCAAACTCATGGGCAGAGTTTGGCTTTGTATGTAGCTTCGCTATAAGGAGCTAAAATATTAGTGCAGCTTAATAAATTGCCCATTCTGTTTATACGTCAGGGTTTTGAGTTTGCAGTGTAAGTCTCTCCCTGAGAGGCAAAACCACTTTCAGAATGTTGAGAAACAGGCTGCTGAGTCTAGAAAGCTGAGGGCGAATTTCTGGATCATTACAAATCAACTCAAGTAATAACCACCCTGAGAAGCATCTTGGGAGAACCAACTCCAGGTTAATATATATATTTATATATGCAGCTACAAAAACAAATCTCTCTCTCTCTCTCTCTTTCTCTAAACATATAAATATATATATTAACCCTCGCTGTTCAAAGGTTTACCTTGAAATTCAACAGGAAAACACCTCACTAATAGTCACTATTCTCTTAATCTATAATGACTCATACTACTGCTATCAAATATTTTTGTCTAAAATAATTAGAAAATAATAAATGAACCATATTTCATTTTGTGCCACAAGTAAGTTATCAAAAACAGCAGAAAATGAGTAGCTAAAAAGCCCTGAAAAATTTAATTCACCACTTTGGTTTAGTTTGAAAACTAATATTTCTTCATCTGTTACTACAGTACAATTTAGCTACTTGTCATAATATAGTAAGTTTAGGTTCTTGGTTTCTTTAATGTGTTATGCTCAAAGATCTTGGTGGCATCTTTGTGATGTTTTTCTATTACTTCCCAAGTAGAGAAAAACGTTATCTGAGAATAACATTATTCTTGGCTTTGAACTTGCGTGGACGATTGTAATGACACATGCAGCTGTCGAAACGTAAATGAGAAGTAGGTTAACCACATATGGAAACTACACTTTTTACTCCAGCCTTCTGCTCCTTTCTTTTCACTTGACAAGCTGTGCTTAACCTTTGTTAAGCACATAGAACACTATTAGGTATAAGCAATTTAGCCTCACTTTCTTTATTTTATATTAATTATATACTTTCACAGGAGTGGAATTTGAAGACTAATTACTAATAGATAGCTAAACTAAAATGTGTTTTCAAAGATATCCATTGAAAAATATGCAAAGCACATTTTATTTCCTTACCTGGAGAAGTAAAGGTTTCTCTGTGTAGACTCTGTGTAAAGTGATATAAAGTTTATTCACAAGTACAGTTCATATTACCCACTGACTGAAAGAATGAAGACATCTGTGGCATGGGTTTGAGACCAATACCTACAGAGTTGGTCACAAAAGTGAAATACAACATACAAAATGTCCTTAATATTTGAAGGCACTTATTAATCCACCTATTTAACAAAGATTTACAGAGCATCTTTAATGTGCTAGGCCTTATTTTGGTGCTGGAGATACAAAAACCCTGTCTTCCTGGAGCTCACACTCTAGTAGGAGAGATAGAACTTTAAAGATAAATTAAAATGTATTGTCTGTTGGATATAAGTGCTAAGGAGAAAAACAAAGCAGGGAAGACATAAGAATTTGGGAATGATGGGTTTTGCCATTTTAGACAGGATAGCAAGTTAAAGTACACTGAGTGGCCAGATTATTATGATCTCTGAACACATAATAATCTGGCCACTCAGTATATATATTAGAGGCCTGGTGCATGAATTCGTGCATGGGTGGGGTCTGGCCAGCCTGCTGGTCGAACTCCTGGTTGAGGGGACAATTTGCATATTAGCCTTTTGTTATATAGAATATACACTGAGTGGCCAGATTATTATGCATTCAGAGAGACCTTTGAGTAAAAACCTGAAAAAAAAGTTGGGAGGAAACCATGCAAATTGGGGAAGATGCCTCTAAGCAGAGAGAACAAGTGCAAAGGTGCTGAGATGGAAGCCTGCTCGGACAGTTCCAGGAATAACAAACAAGTCCCTATGGCTGAAGCAAGGGGGAGATGGGAGGAGCAGGAGATGTGCCGGGAGTGGAAACACATCATGGTGGAAGGAAGGTGTGTAGAGCCTTGTAGGTAATAAAAAGGACTTTAGCTTTCTGTATGATAGGAGAGTCACTGGGAAATTTTGAGCATAGATGTGCCATGATCTGAATTATCTTTTAAGAGGGTTTCTCTAGCTGTTTGACTTCTACTATCCAGGGATCCAATTGCTTCCACTGCATTTAGGTCTCCTAATTGGGTGCCCCAGTTTCCACTGCAAAGTGGGACCTATAGAGAAGAGCAATCATAGAGCTCTTACAAGATACTGGGGCTCCCCTCACAATTCATTTCTCACAGTCACGGTGAAAGGTATGCCTCCTGTACCCTCGCAGGGTGGACGACTATGTCTTAAATGACAGATCCATTCTAACATTCTGATCTCCCTAAGCCTTTGAATTTCTTCCTCTACATTAAACAAAGACAGATCCAGCATTTTTAACTCACCCACTGTGGTCTACCTTTTGGTCCATATTACAGACAACTAACAAAACAAATTGTTTGAGCCCCTTTCTAACTCTCAAAGCTGCAACATTAAATGTGGAATGTCTGCTTAGCGAGCCCATGTCAATAAATTCAGCCTGACCCAACTTTATGTTCCTTCTACCATTGTCCACACCCTTAATATCCTTTCCCACACATGTTCCCCAGATTTCTGTCTGTGTAAATGAGAAAACTCAAATTTCCTGGGAGTGTAGAGTACATCCTCATGTGTCACACTTTGCACCTCATCTTTAGGGTACTGCAGGGACTTTTGTATAGTTATAGGTTGTACAGAGCAAGACCAGAGCGGACTTTGCATACCTTTTGACAATCGAATATAGAGTCACTGTCAGCCAAATTTTCATGGCTTCCTCCCAACTTCAATAAGTGTCTCTACTTAAAGAAATTTTTTCAAGTTTAAAAAGCACAATCATTAAATCTTCCCAGAAGAGGAAATATGAAACAATTAAAGATCGATTATTTGAACAATAACATACTCTTAACTAGTGACACAGCTAGAATGAGAATCTAAGTTCTCCTAACTCATGACTGACGGGTCTTTTCACTGTATCATGTTCTCTTCTTTAGAAAAGACGAAAGGAAAAGGGGTCAGATCTTTTTAGAACAAAAGCTATTAAAACTGCAGAAACAAAGTCTAAGGCATATGCCTAAGGTGAATAATATGTAGCATCTCTAATAAAACTTCTGACATTAGCAAGAGAACGAGAAGAGAAATATATGGATTAATTGTTATGCTACTTCATGCTCTGAGGGAAAAAAAAAAGTTGCTCATGTTATATGTTTCAGGAGTTAAATGAAATCCACTTAAGAGATTACCAAATGGATTAACAGATTTTGGTACAGGCGTACCTCAGAGATATTGCAGGTTTGGTTCCAAACCACCACAGTGTAGCAATTACCACAATAAAGCAAGGCACACAAATTTTTTGGTTCCCCAGGGCATATAAAATTTATTTTTAAGTTATACTATAGTCTATTGAGTGTGCAATAATAGCATTATGTCTTTAAAAATGTACATACCCTCATTAAAAATACATTATTGCTAAAAAAAAAAAAAAGCTAACCACCTTATGCTAACTGAGCCTTCAGCCAGTTGTAATCTCTTAGCTGGTGGAGTGCCTAACCATCAATTTGTAAAAAAACACGATTTCTGTGAAACATAATAAAACAAATATGCCTGTATAGCAAATTGATTATTTAATAAATGTAATGGATCCACTATTTCTCTCTTCAGATTTTTTGTTCTGATGTTATTTCTGTGGAAGACTTAGAATTCACCGTCAGAGTTCTATTCTCTGAACATACCACTTCCCAGCCAGAACTACATTAAAAAACAAGCATCAACTGCTGACCTTTTAAATTCATCACTCTTTGTAATTCCAATCACAGAAAAATCCATTGGAAAATGTGGCTCTTTCATCTCTGTGTGGTAGTGGATACATAGCTCTTCCTACAGAAGCTGGCAACCCCCAGTTCCTTTTCTCACTTATGAGAAATGCTTTGAAAAAGCCATTTCCAGCCAAAGTTCTCAGCCTTCTATTTCCTTCTTGACTTAAATGAGGAAACGATTTGTAGAAAGGGGAAAATAAACAATAAAAGGATTCATTTATTGTCTACTTAGCTGGTCTGAATTATCTACTAATTAACATCTTTGCTGACTCTGGGAACTCCTCAAGTTCATTCTCAGCTCTTGACAGAAGGCAGCTATATTATGAATTTTTGTTCTCATAACCAACCTGGGAGTGGGTAAAACATAAATGCTAAACTTTCTTCAACATATGCTAGATGCTTAGGTTAAGAATTCCTACATAAAAGGAGCCAAGAAATAAAAAGCAAAATTTATGCATTGTATGTCTGTTTATAAGCATTCAAGTGTGCAATGTTACATAACTTATTCTTACAACAAATTACCTTTGCAACTGTAGTTATTTCAACACTGAGGGGCCTTTGCATTCCCCAAGTAATTATGTCTTTAAAATTTTTCTAAGATAGAATTATAATATACACATAAAAAGCATAATCAAATCTACTTAAAAGAACAATAAAAGTTCTGAGGTGTGATACTGGCCTTTAGTTCAATACAGTTCTTGCCTTGGGTGGTTTACATCTGGATACTACACCTATTTCCATAAATTAAATTGTTCAACTGAGAATGTTTTCAGTAAGTGTAAAATAAAGAAAATGTGTCTGAGGATTCTCTGACCATTTAATCATCCAAGTTCTCCCAAATTCTTAGAATGAAAGTCCGTGAATTGCCTGAAATCTTCCCATCATTCACATTTTCTACCAAGATGAATTGATCCCAAGATTCTTATATAAAGGAGCAGGCATAGACAGTACAAACTAAATTAATCCACTGGACAACATACTGAGTAGTCATCTTGAAATTCAGCTTACTAATACAAATATATGCTTTAGTAAGCAGAAACAGAGTGAACAGATTTATTCTCAACAAAACCATCTTATCATCTTTCATTTCTAAATTAATCTTTCTTGCTTAAAGATAGATTTATATTTATTATTATTTTACTGAGGATCTTTGATCAGAAAATTCCCTGAAAAGAATGCAAGCCTGAGCACTATGACTGGCATGGATCTATAGAGAGATCACTTCCCTGACCACAGAAACAAACACCACATGTGGACTGCCACGTGGCAGTTTAATTAAGCTCAGCTCCACATGCAGAGCAATTTCTGTTGAGAAATGAAGATCCCACTTGAAACTGCTAGGGGCATCAGACAAGCAAAATGTAATTATCTGAACTGAAATCCAGCTGACATACCTGACAACGAATACCAGGGGATCTTTAAGGATCAGATGCTCCATTTGAGGTCAGTGCCTCTGGCTTCTGCGTCCTCTCCTCCCCACAGTGGACAGAACACCTTACACTGAGTCACAGCACTACTTAATTTGGCTGCCAAAGCTTCTTGCTAGCACAGAGGAGGCCAAGTTTACACTAATAGAGTAACTGAGACAAGCTTCCAAATATTTTAGGCTAAATGAATTTTGATTCTTCCAAAATTAAAAGGATTATATTTCTAGAAGCTAGAATTCTGTCTTGCCCTGGATTCTACTCCAGACAAAACCAGTTTTCCTTGCTTTTTTAAACGAGATAGGATATCTCAGATTGGTCTTTCTATGGCACCCAATGAAGACATTCATTTAAATTATGTCTTTATAAGTTAGTCTTTTAAGAAAAAACTCTTGGGCCTTTTAGCCATAGACTGTGCTTTTTTCAGGCAGAAATAGAGTGAACAGATTTAAACAAGGATAGGATCTAAGCTGTGCCAATGCTTGATGTCAGGATTTTCAGTACTTCAAGTGAGATTAATGACCACAAAGACTAAGATAGGCCCTTTGCCAGAAGGAAGGAAGGAAGGAAGGAAGGAAGGAAGGAAGGAAGGAAGGAAGGAAGGAAGGAAGGAAGGAAGGAAGGAAAGGAGGGAGGGAGGGAGGGAGGGAGGGAGGGAGGGAGGGAGGGAGGAAGGAAGGAAGGAAGGAAGGAAGAAAGGAAAAGAAAAAGAAACTTTGGAGCTTCTCAAGGACATTAAGAATTAGAGGTAGAAAAGGACTCTTAGTTCAAATATCTTTTCATGGTGAAGGCATATTTCTTACAGTATATCTTATATAATAAAAGCCTAATATGCTAAGTATCTGGCTGTCCAGTCATCCATTCAATCAATCAAAGCGTAATATGCTAATGATATGCTAAGGCTGCTCAACCGCTTGCTATGATGTGCACTGACCACCAGGGGGCAGATGCTCTGACCAGTAAGTTAGCTTGGTGCTGGGGTCTGGCTGATCAGGACTGAGGGAGATGGACTGGACACGCCCTGGAGCCCTCCCATGGTCCCTCCCCAGCTGGCCAACCTCCCGCATCCCTCCCTGGCCCTGATCATGCACCAGTGGGGTCCCTTAGCCTGGCCTGTGGCCCTCTCACAATCTGGAATCCCTCAGGGGATGTCAGAGAGCCGGTTTTGGCCCGATCCCACAGGCCAGGCCGAGTGACCCCACTGATGCACAAATTTGCACCAGTCCTCTATTATATATATATATACTAGTAGCCCATCATGCGATATCACACTCAGTAGGCTGCTCGCCACTTCCACGGGAGCCAGCCGGAACTGTAGCACACCGCCGGGAGCCTCACGGTTTCCACGGAAGCCGTGCGGCTTCTGCGGGAGGCAGGAGGGACCTGTGCTGCTTCTGCGGAAGATGGGCCAGCCCCCCATCCCTGTCTGTGTCTGCTCCGGCTCCGGGGGGCTGGCCCGAGCCGGGTGTGGCAATGAAACAAGCATTCCACCAGGCCCCTCACGCTGCCCGCTCTCAGCAGCCGCCCACCTGGGACTGGGGGACTCCGGCAGGGCTGAGAGGACTGAGAGCTGCCATATTTGTGACAGAGTGATGGTTAATTTGCATATTACCCTTTTATTAGATAGGATATCACTAGAGGCCTGGTGCAGAAATTTGTGCACTCAGGGGGGTCCCTCAGCCCGACCTGCGCCCTCTCGCAGTCCAGGAGCCCTTGGGGGATGTCAGTCAGACATCCTAAGCGCTGCCCCAGAGGCGGGAGAGGCTCCCACCACCAACACTGTGCTCGCCAGCCATGAGCCCGGCACAGGGCTTCTGGCTAAGCGGCAATCGCCCTATGGGAGTGCACTGACTACCAGGGGGCAGCTCCCTGGTGGTCAGTGTGCATCATAGCAACCAGTCATTCCGCCCTTCGGTTGATTTGCATATTAGCCTTTTATTATATAAGACTAGAGGCCCAGTGCACAAAATTCGTGCATGGAGGGGGGTTGTCCCTCAGCCCAGCCTATACCCTCACCAATATGGGACCCCTCGAGGGATGTCCGACTGCCCATTTAGGCCCGATCCCGGTGGGCCTAAACGGGCAGTCGGACATCCCTCTCACAATCCAGGACTGCTGGCTCCCAACTGCTTGCCTGCCTGCCTTCCTGATTGCCCCTAACTGCTTCTGCCTGCCTGCCTGATCACCCCCTAACCACTCTGCTGCCAGCCTGTTTGCCCCCAACTTCCCTCCTCTGCCGGCCTGGTCACCCCTAACTGCCCTCTCCTGCAGGGTTGATCACCTCCAACTGCCCTCCCTTGCAGGCCTGGTCCCTCTCAACTGCCCTCCCTTGAAGGCCAGGTGCCTCCCAACTGCCCTCTCCTGCTGGCCATCTTGTGGTGGCCACCTCGTGTCCACATGGGGGCAGGATCTTTGACCACATGGGGGCAGCTATATTGTGTGTTGCAGTGATGATCAATCTGCATATTACTCTTTCATGCTATTAGATAGGATAGAGGCCTGGTGCACGGGTGGGGGCCAGCTGGTTTGCCCTGAAGGGTGTCCCAGATCAGGTGGGGGTTCCCTTGGGGTATGGGGCGGCCTGAGCGAGGGGCCTGTGGTGGTTTGCAGGATGGCCACGCCCCCTGGCAACCCAAGCAGAGGCCCTGGTATCTGGAATTTATTTTCCTTCTACAATTGAAACTTTGTAGCCTGGAGCGGAGCCAAGCCTGGGGCTCCCTCCAAGGCCGTCAGCCATTTCTGTTGGGGTTATAATTGAAACTTTGTTGCCTTAAGCAGGTGGGCCCGGCCAGGGTGTGCGGAAAGCTTTGCTTCCCCTGTTGCCGGCGGCAACCCTGGCCTGCTCTCTCAAGCTCTGTTCTGCCGCCATTTGTTTGAATTTGTTTACCTTCTATAATTGAAACTTTGTAGCTTGAGTGGAGGCTTAGGCCTGGCAAGGGCAGGCGGAAAGCTTGGCTTCCTCTGTTACCTAGGAAACCTTGCTCTCTGTGGCTGTAGCCATCTTGGTTTGGGTTAATTTGCATGCTCACTTTGATTGGATGGTGGGCGTGGCTTGTGGGTGTGTCAGAGGTATGGTCAATTTGCATATTTGTCTATTATTAGGTATGATACCTATTCTCCATTTTAATTTTCAATATTTCAGCTCATATGGCTAAAATACCTTCCCCTGAGAGTATCTTTTATAATCAGTCTTGGGTGTTAGAAATTTTTTCTTGGTATTTAGTTAGCTCAATTTTTCTTTTATTTAAGTTCATGCTATTAGTCTTAATTATAACCCATTGGATTTATCTAAACAATTCTTCTTTTTACCTCTTGATTTGTCATAGGAATAACACTGTTTACTTGCCATACAAATTTATTATTGTCCTTCTTATCATTCATTTACTTTGAATCCTCTCCCTACTGCCACTTTAAAGACAGTAACCATTAGTTCTGTTTTGTGCCTGTTATCCTGGCATAGTTAACTTGTTTGAATAATAAGTAATAGAGTTACCTTAATTTTAAAACATTGGGCTGGTATCTTCCTTTAAGAGGAAAATTACAATAGCAGTGTACTTACGGAGAACACTCTCACCATCATTAGAAAAGGTTATGAAATGGAACATAACAGTCACTCTTTTTATGTTCTTCTTCTTCATCGCATTCATCACACTGCTAATATATTTAGTATTAATTATGTAACTATTTGTTTACTATCTGATTCCTTCTTTACATTGAAGTTTCATGACAGCAGGGCCATATTTCTCTGCTTCTCACTATCCTTGGGATCAGCACAGTAATCATCAAAATTTAGGTGATTAACAAATATTTGTTGAGTATAAATAAATGAAGTTGGATCTCAGAAACTCACAGAGGCTGTGTAGCCTACTATCTCTTTTATGTTTTCTATCACCCCAGTCCTCTCAACAATCCCATCTGTGGGTTTGTTTCATAAAACTGTTTGTCCTCTGACTTGTGTTTGTGAGAATATATTGGATAGTAGTACCATGAATGTATAACTACATTATGGGGGGGGGGCGGTATTTTAAAAAATATCATTCAATTAAATAATCATTTTAAAAATTTCTTTCTAGTGTGGCTCAGTGGTAGAGCACTGACCTATGAACTAGGAGGTCATGGTTCAATTCCAAGTCAGGGTACATGCCCAAGTTGCAGGCTCAATCTCTAGTAGGGGATGTGCAGGAGGCAGCCAATCAATGTTTCTTTCTCATCATTGATGTTCCTATCTCTCTCCTTCTCCCTTGTTCTCTGAAATCAATAAGAATATATTTTTAAAAAATAAAATAAAATCCCATTAACATATGAAGAAATTTAGGCTTAAAATTTTAACCAGCTTAATGTCTTGAAACAAGTTTGTAAAAGAGTCAGGAATCAAATGCAGGTCTGTCTGACTTTAAAGTCCACGATATTATACCATGTTCACCATAAAGTAATCCAAGTGGGGGAGTGTGTGAATGAATAAATAAATGATTAATTGCATCCATTTTCCATCTTGTAAATGGCATTTAATAAGCTATGTTCAAGTGAAATCAATGAAGGAGCTGGTTTTCACCCAGGGAAAGGACCCTACGAATAGTGCCCAGTAAACAGACAGAGCCTGGGTGACCTTTACCAATGACTTTAGCAGAGGCTATCTCTGAACTACATGAGGGGCCTAACTCCATTAACTTCTAAGATCCCTTCAAGGTCAAGTGATGCATTCTATGATTCCAAGAGGTTCCCAAAAAGTGGAAAATTTAGAATCATGAATGACTGGCTATAATCTATTTAAAAGGAAGTACAATTAATCTAACTTGGTTTTTCTTTTATGCTCTTCTGAAAAAGAATAATTTTCAGATCAACCCAGGAGATAACAATCAGAATATCAGCATTTTGAACTCTATCAGCTTTAATTCATGGTTTCCTTTAAGTTGGCACTTTTGTAGCACTGAATTTTCTCTAGAGTCAGAGAAAATAACAATGGTAAATAACGAGCACTTTGTGTTCCTGGAACAAACTAGCCAGTGCTACAAATGCAGGCTTCAGCATGTGCTGAGAAAGCATCCAGATGTTAGCCAGCTGAAATAATATATCCCAGTGCATTTAAATAAAACATTTATCTTCATTAAAAAATTGGAAATCAAAATGGAGTTCAGGATTCCCAGTAAGAGTCAAGATACTGAGTCGTAATGAGTCTCTGATCCTGCTCTCTGCCAGTGGTATTCACATCGTTCCTAGAACACTGAGGATGAAAATGTATTTCTCTGCATTGAACTAATAATAGTAAAAACGTGTTTATTTAGTTAATTATTTGTGATTTTCATATGTCAAATCCTTCCCTGGAAGAATGAGATCATACCCTCCAGCACTGGGAGTGCAGGAGAGAGGAGGAGAGATGATGGAGGGAGGATGGGACATGTCTGGGAGAGCTGTAGACTGGGGAAGATTCTCCACCAATCCCCCCCTTAACTCCCTAAAAGGGAAAATTAATAAAACTGTCAGACAAACAGAACAAAATGCCTTGAAACTTTAGAAATAAGCATTGGTTCTCAGAATCACTGGGGAAAAATTAGGTTTAATCTCATAGAAATTAGGTGGAGAAAAAATGGAATTTGAATGTAAATTGAGACATAAAGTGTGGATACTTTGGTTTTTCGCTAGAACTTACTACCATCAGATGAGCCAGGATGGATGGACTAGAGCATGTGTTCCAAAGTGTGTCTAATGGATCCTAGCATGAGAATTACAAGACAGGGCGTTGATAAAAAGAATAAAAGTAAATGCCAACTGCTGAGCCTTACATCAGACCCAGCAAGTAAATATTCTTGAAAGTAAGATTCAAACAATCTGCACTGTATAATACTACACTAACAATTCTTATTACATTATAGTTTGAAAATTTTGGGGACTTCAATATTTTTATGTAATTAATAATTTTTTAGAAAGAACTAGAACACAAGTCATGATTAGGTTTGAGTAAAATACAAGAATTTTTTTTTAAAGCTTAAAGAAATTGGAAAGTAATTTCAGCAAAAAAAAAAAAAGCATACAACTTTGTTGAAAAATAAAGAATAAGGAGTGCTAGAACCACGTTTCTCTTTTCTTATTTCCTTTTTGTTGTTGTTCTTTGAACAAAAAGGAGAGGCATTATAGCAAAAGAATTTGACTATTTTGTTTACAGAATATTAATGTGCTTTAAAAGGATTTCTTTTATATTTCCATGCTTCTTCTACACCAAGGTCACTTTCCTTAACTGTCCTTTTTGTCTTCGCATATTTGGATATGTGTAAAACTGACAATAATCCAGAGCTAATCTTAGGCCAAAAAAAATGTGAAATAGGAAAAATGTTTTCCTAAGTAATTAAGAAGTTGCATTAGTTTCCTCTGGCTGCCATAACAAATTGCCACAAAATGGGTGGCTTAACACAACCAAGAATTATTCTCTCACTGTTCCAGAGCCCAGAAGTTCAAACTCAAGGTGTTGACAGGGCTGTGCCCCTGAAAAGGCTCTGGAGAAAAGTCTGTTCCATGCTTCTCTCCTGGCTTCAGGTAGTTGCCAAGAATTCTTGGTGTTCCTTGGCTTAGGGATACATCATCCAATGTCTGCCTCCATGTTCACATGGCATTCTCCTCATGTGTGTCTCTATCCTCACATGGCTTTCTTATCTGTGTCTATGTCCAAGTTTTTCTCCTCTTATGGACACTAGTCATTAGATTAGGGCCCACCCTCATCCAGTATGATCTCTTCTTAACTTGATTACATCTTCAAAGGTCCTATTTCCAAATAAGGTCACAATCACAGGTTCTGAGGATTAGGACATGGACATATCCTTTGAGGGCCACCATTTAACCCACTACAGAGGTGGTGGAATTTAAAAACAGACAAGAGTTTCACCTGTCTGAAATGGTTTGTGTGTAGTGTTGCTTGAGGTATAGTAGATTAAATTACTCTCCCAGCCATTCCAGTTAATTTACTGTATTTTTCTGTGTATAAGATGCCCCCATGTATGACACCCCCCACTTTTCCAACACAAAATCAAGAAATTAATATTTTAAACATAAAACAAAACACATTTTTATTTAATAATTACCGCAGGTAATGTTCACATACCAGTACTATGATTTATGCAGCATATCACTTTATTTAGCCTCTGTTGCATCCCTGCTCTCTTCTTCATCACTATTAGTTCCAGACATATCAATTTCTCCAACTTCTATTGTATCACTGCTGTCTTCTGAGTCACTGTCTTTATATGTGAGATCATCCTCATAAACAGGCATTTTCTGAGCTAACTTTGTTCATGTTTTCATGGCCAACCCTTCTCTCCTCATGAAACTGAAGCACCATTTTGCCTCTTCTATAAAATCAACAATTTCATTTCACTTGCAAACATTCTTGCCTGACATTGAATAAGCTTGGTTGACACACATAAGCCACTCTGGCGCTGCTCCATAATCCTAGTCTTAAACCTCTGCTCCAAGTTTGCCCATTTTGCTGGTTTTCCTCTTAAGGCCTTCTTCTTTGGCATCTTAAGTTGTTCTTCCTGTTTTCTCCACTGTCTGATCATACACTCAGTGGGAGGAGGCCCAAATTGTCTCTCTGCAGCTCTATTTTCATGCTCTTTTGCATAGCTGATTACATTCAGTTTGCATTTTGCAGAGTAAGACAATCGTTTACCGATATTTATTTATTTTTTTAGATCTTTATGGGTTCAGAATGCTCCGGTCCCTATTGCATCTGGTACTCTCCACCTCCACCTCCAATTAAGGCATCAGCTGACGTCAGTAACAATAAGGCTCATGATTGGAGGAAGCCTGTTTGCCAAGGTATAGGCAGCTACACACCCGGGTGGCTCCCTCCTCGGCTGACTTCCATGTATTAGATGCCCCTAGATTTTCAGTCTAACGATTTTAGAAAAAAAAATAGCATCTTATACACAGAAAAATATGGTAACTCTATAATTTTATAATTGAGTCAGAGTTTGGGTTTCCAAGACCTTAAGAGAAGAAAGAAAAATTTTAAGCAAATCTACCATGATTAAATATATACAAGATATTCTATTTTCAATAGGTTTAAATTCACAAAAAAATGTTTTCTTCTTAATAACATTTTAATACTCAAGTTTTCAACAATGAAAATATTCAGAAATTTATGAAATCAGATAAGTCTCAAAAATAGGCCAGTTCATAGTCTGAATTGATATTTGTTTAGCATCAATCTTCTTAAATGAAGTGATTGGTTATACAGGTCAGATCTTGACAGTTAGAAATTTAAAAGACATAATAGGTGCTACAAATGTCTTAGAGCCCTATCCAGTTTGGCTCAGTGGGATAGAGCATCAGCCTGTATACTGAAGGGTCCTGGATTCAATTCTGGGCAAAGGCATGAACCTCAGTTGCAGGCTTGATTTTCAGGATTGAAATAAAATACCAGGGGGAGAAGAAAGATTTCTTTTTCTTCCAGGATCATTGCTGCTGAGAACTTTTAATATGCCTGGCGCTATCAGAGCCATTTTTGCCAAGAGGAAGAAATGCTTCAGAGTAAGTCAACACAGATAAAACAGAGCTGAGCGATGGAAAAAGAAGAGTGTCCAGTTTCACTCTGTCTTTCTATTGCATGGGGCCAGTAAAGCCCCATTTAAGGTTGGATTTCTGTCAATTGCAACTGAAAAAGTCCTGTTAACACAAGTGATGATATGCTAGAATATATGCAGGTTATTACTATATCACTCCTACATTCTGAATATATTTTCTTAAGTGGGAAAAGTTAAAACTCCAAATAGTCTGAAAACAGTCACATTGTACATTGCTTTGGCTACATTGAGTGTGTCAGATATGTAACCATCATACACATCTCTTAATACACACACACACACACACACTCACACACACACAAATGTCTCCAAATATTGCCCTAGTGCACCTTACCAGAGAGCACTACATAGAGTTATCTAACAAGCATAACTGATTAACCGATATAATGCTTGAATTTCCTCCAATCATATCTATGTATTTGGTAACTTGTTTATTTTTATTTTGCAATTATTTTATTTTCTCCCTTCTAATTTTTTATTGTCCAATATAGCACCTTGCAGGCCATACAATATTTAAAAACAATGAATTCAATTTTTCATAATATTTTGTGACTTGACAGTTTCTACATGCTGAAGCCACAGAATGGAAATTATCATTGATCCAAAAAAAATCAAACATTTAATTCAAGCCCTTAGTCGATTTGAAATAGTTTGCTTAGTCAACTAAATAAGCACTTTCCTTTGAAGAAAGCTAGCAAATGATTTCACCTTTTAGATTATCTGTTACTGGTACTTCTTAAAGAATAGGGTCTTAAGAGGAACCTTCCTTTAAAAGTGAAATAGCTGGAGTAAATCTCAGATCTCAAAAGTAAAAGCTGATTCTTGTATTAACCTCTTTCTCTCTGCTATGATGTATTATTGAAAATGGAAAGACATGCTTGATGGCATGTATTGTATCAATAGCATTGTGGGATACCATTTATTTTACTTTAAGGACAGTTTATTTCATCTTGGGCCAACTTGGAAAGCTTTTCAGAAGCTATCAGCACATTGGCTTTTTTCATATTAGATAAAAGCAAGGACACTGAATACACACATTGATCTGGAGTTATTCAAAGACTGGATTGGGGAAGAGAGAATTTCCTTCCTCAGTACAGAGAAACTTTCATATCATATCAATACACCCAAAATCTGCAAAGCTCTTTTTAAATTGAGAATGTCAGTAGGAAATTTTTGGGGTTTTTTTCTTTATTGTTTAAAGTATTATGTGAGTCTCCTTTTTCCCCCCATTGACCTCTCCCCCACTACCCCTTCCCCCAAGCACAAGCCCTCACCCCCCGCCCACTGTCTGTGTCCATTGGTTTTGCTCATATGCATGCATACAAGTCCTTTCATGTTTTTTTAAGTGTAAACTGGAAATGTGGAGATGAAGTTTTATCAGAACAAAAATAAAAAATTAAAATAAAATGTAATGTCAACTTTAAATGACAATGTATTCTAAGGTGCAGATAGTATACAAACTGGATTTAAACTATACTGGTTACTTGAGTATAAAACACTTATTTGTAATTCATAGATTATAGTTTAATACATACTGTTTACTTATAGAATACTAAGCATATGGCCCTCAAGGGATAGTTTCCTGGCAAACTTTTTATTTAAATAACCAGATAACAAATATTTTAGACTCTGTGGGGCATCCAGTCTCTTCTCAAATCTACTATGTTGCATGAGAGCATCCTGAGACAATACCCAAACAATATGTATGTTCCAATAAAACTTTATTTACAAAATCAGGTAGTGGGCCATATTTGGCCCACATTTTGTAGCTTGCCCCTCTGCTCTGTGCCAAACTCTAAATTACGTAAGCTGCTAAGAGTAAAATGCTTAATACATTTAATAAATAGAAAAATTTCCCTAAAAATTAGATGAGTTCTCTTTCTACATTTATTAATAACATATCTTAATATATCCTTTCTAAAAGGTGTTCTTCTACAACCTAGGTTTCTTAGGTGAAGGAGAGACTATTTTTTGAAGAAAATAGCATGATTGCTAATGTTCTGATTTGAAGCACACGAACTCTGCTTTTGTCTAGTTTATATGTTTGAGTTGTGTAAAATTTTCATTTAAAAATATATTCCACTTGGAAAGATTATGAATCCACTTATTAGTATAAGCCACATGTAGTTCTATTTGCCACTTTAGATCATATATATATATTTTAAGATCACAGGAACAGATGTCTTAAGTATGGAGTAACTTGTATGTACAAGAGATAATTATGTAAGATGAAATGAAGATCTATACATTGTCTAATGTCTTAGAGAGTCCTAGAGAGCCGAGAAATGACAACGGGAGACAGATGCTAGCAGTGTCAACACAAGGACACGGTCACCCTCATGCTTGCAATTGCTGACTTGAAGGGAGTATGCCACCTTGAGATTTGCAGAAGCTGCTCCCACTGACACAGATTTTAATCGGCACCATGGAGCAAAGGCTGCCGCTATTCATCAGCGTGCAGATCACATGTGACAGCCATAATTGAGAAAGCAAAACTGGTGCTGGGAAGAGGGTCATGGGCCATGCAGACAGAGGGAGCTGAGCAAGTACTTAGAGATGATTCTCATTGAGAATGATGAGAAACTAGTAGGTGTATATTGAGTTTCAAACATCCTTCTGATCCAGAGTCTGAAGCTACTATTATCATTTCGACAGGTGAAAATGGTGACCATTGTCCAAAGGCCATACATAATACATTAAGAACTAGAATTTAGAATATGAATTCTCCCTTTTAGGGAGAATTGACATATCTAAGGAATTTATATATTTCATAGAACCAGGGACAAACAAGATACTTAGATTGCCTGTGAAATTGTTCATTCACTGTGTAACCCTGAGACTCGGGAATTTTGGAAAAGAATTACAAAACTAATACCCTGAATAAACACAATTTTATGATCTCCCTAACTGTCACTTTCAGGCTCTCTGTTCATCTTGAATCTAGTATCTCACTCTCTAACCTAACCCTTGTCTACCTCTGAAAGGGAATAAAAACATAAAAGTCCAAAGTAGAGCAGTCTATATGTGGCTCCCTGACAGCAGAGAGAATTCTACTCAATTGGACAAGTTTAAGCCTCTTTTAATCTCAAGAAGTGAATGAGAAAAATCAAAGGAATGCAGACAAGGTCTCACTTCTGAGCCATAATAGTGGGAAATGGTCTACAACTTTTATTCAAAGCACTACAGCTAGACGTGTGCTTTGGTTAAACTCCCAGCAAGTGAGTAGTAATGCTTAGTCTAAGTTCTTGTAATCTAAATGGAATGACTATCTATAAACAAAATTTGTGGATTCAGTGAGAATATAGTCCAAGACCTTAAATTAACAATAATGTTTCTATAAAACAATATATTATAATAAATATATAAATATTAATAACCACTAACATAATACATTTGCATAATATATATCGCATATATAATTTATGTATGCATATTGTAGAAGGTAGATAGATAGATAGATAGATAGATAGATAGATAGATAGATAGATAATGAGAGCAAAGGTTCCCAAACTTTCTCTGTTCGTGGTATCCTTAGTGTTTCAGTAATTTTTTTTATGACACCCCTAAACCAAAATAAATGCCTAATAATTTTTCCCCATTTTTTAGCTATAAGAAGTCATCAAACACCCAACTCCATAAAGACATGACATCAGCAAAAGGACTGTAACATAATCTAATGTTGAAACTATGAACTACCTCAAGCTTCAGTGGTGATCAACTGGTATTGAGTTTTATTGTCTTTCTCTTTAAATTTTTAAATATCCCATGATACTCTTGTGAGTTTGATGCAGCATCCTGGGATACCTCCGCATATGCTTAGAAACCACAAATTTAGAGCAACTCTAGGAACTATTTTGTATCTAATCTCCCATCCCAATTCAGTCACACAACATTAAAAGCTAGCACTTTAATTGTCACAATCTCTGTTCAATCTTAAATTGACCATTCCTTCTTGTAATGAAAAAAAATAAACCTGAAATTAACTTTATTTTGAGACTTCAAAGAGAACACATGTTTCTCATAGATACTATCTATTTAACCCTCTTTGTTCTTCAGTGGGAGAATCTCAACTGACTACACACAACATATCTAAGAAAAAGCTGATTACTCCTTCTAAGGTCACAATCAATAGTTCTCATTTTTCCCCAGAGCAAGAAATAGACACAGAATATTTTCTCTATTCTGAATATATTCCTTCATTGAAAAATCTTGATGACCATCTTTAGTTGATCAAGAAATTTCTAAGTGAATAAGCCCTTACCACACAAGTAGCTTCTCATTCACATGCGGTTTCATTTTGTTTTAACACATGTAAGATTTCAACAACCCTGACTGGCATTACAGAAATAATAGCTTTCTCTAGACTTATGTTCCTCATCAAGTTAGACTGGTGAAAAAAATGTTAATAGAATCTTTTAAAATGGTATTGGTTCTCCACAAAATATGAGAAGTATCAAATAAAATCATTTAACTAGAGAAGTATCCTGTACACCTACAAAGAAAAACTAAGAGAAAGAGAGAGAGAGAGAGCGCATACCTACATGTGCTCATGCATGAGAGAAAAGAAAGAGAGAGAAAAGATAGAGATTCATATTCCTACGGATTTGTGAACCAGAATTTGTGACAATGTGAAGGTGCAGGGAGGAAGTAGGAATCTACACACAAAGAGGGGGCCAAACAAACCCAAGGACACAGACAGTGGAGTGGTGAGGGCCTGTGGCAGAGGGTGGGGATGGGCTGGAGGGGGTTGGTAGGGGGAAACAGGGGACATATGTAATACTTTCAACCATAAAGATTAAAAATAATAAATAAAATTTAAAAATAAATAAATAATAAAAATTTAAAAAGAGTGGGCCAAACAATTGCAGTAGGCCAAAGGATTTTCTTCAGATCGCTGGCAGTTTTCAGATGGATCTAAAGTGATTCTATCAAAACATGTTAAATACCAACGATAACGAAGGCAAATTGCAACATTCCAAAGCACTCTGAATTAAACTACATTATCCTTCCTCCACATTCCTGGGAGGCTTATCACAACAGCAACCACGTGCATTATAAACAGTATCACCCTTCAACTGGGCTGTTGGCTTCTTCCCATGTGGTACTGTGATTTGAGACCATCCTCTGCTCCAAAAATGGGTAAAATGTTCTGCATTAACTTTTGCCCTGATATCCTCTGAAGGCAAAGATGGGATCCTACTGCATTCACAATTAACAAAAGTACCAAAGTCAACAACTTTGGCAAAGACCATAGTACTGCAGAAGTCGGTATTGATAGTTTCTCTTTAAAGGCAGTTATGAATGCTTGGCCATCATCTATGAGACATTATCAGTGCACAAAGATCAACAAATCATTCCATGAGCTTATGCAGAATTAAGATTTATTGAAACACAAACTCTAAAATCTGAAAGAAACTTACTAAAACTCTTACTAGTAAATATGGTATTTATTACTTCTAGAAAGATGTTTGAAATTGATGTAAAAAACGTGACAAAATTTCAATTTAAACTTAAATTTCAATAAATATCTACACTGAAAAGTCCACAATAATTATTGGATGTGTAATATAGCCTTAAATTAAATGAAACCAATATTGTACCACGCAATATAGTACCACGGTAATATTGTATTATAATGTTTAGGAAATGCTAATTAGTTGTCAAAAGCAATTTTTCTGAAACCTCTTACAGTGTAGTAAGATATGTGTAACATATATTACATAAAGTGACTGTTGGTGGGGTCTGGAAGATGTAACAAGCAAAAATAAAGCCAGATGTCAGTGAAATTATCCCAGTGTGAGCTGTCTGGCTCTTCCCTGTTATTTCCCTATTACTATATTATGGAACTCCACATGGCGGAGAACCATTATAATACTTTGGCAGCAGTAGCCACCCAAAAGAAACAGATTTCTAAATTTTTATTCTAATCCATTTGGAACTTCCTAGAAATAGTAGCAGTAGTATTATAATATATCCCAGAAGTTTTAACATGTAAGTATTCATGGTAAACCCCTTTTTCCTCTAGTAAATTTAAAAACTGTCATAAAGACTGATGACACTTCAAAAAAAAATATTTTTCAAATAATTTTCTAACCAGAGAATTGCAGGCTTTAAAATAGCCATTATTGATAAATATTCCTTTATTAACCTCTCTGTTTCAATCGCGTTCTCTATAAAATGAAGATAATAATAGTGCTAACCTCATAAGGTTATCTAAGGGTTTTTTTTAAAAATTATGCTTTTATTGATTTTTTAGAGAGAGAGGAAGAAAGAGGGAGAGAGAGAGTGCAACACTGATGTGAGAAATGTACATTGATTGACTGCCTCCTGCACACCCCCTACTGGGGATTGAATCTATAACCAGGGCCTGAGCTCTGATCAGGAATCGAACCAGTGACCTCTCAGTTCATGGAAAACACTCAACAAACTGAGCTACACACACTGGCCAGGGTGGTTATGTGAAGTTTAAATGCCAATTCTCCTAGATAGTTGTATATAAGAACTTAATTATTTTTCTTTTAGAGAGATTACATAGTACATATACCATGTGTTATGTAACACAACAATCAAACACAGTGTTTCTACAGTCTATAGTACTCACCTTACGTGGCATAAATAAAGAGTATAAATTAAAAATTGTCTATTCAGGACAGTTCTTGCCACCAGTGAGTACAGATCAAACCTGGCCTTACTGCTAATTGTGTATTTTAAAAACTTTGAATTTTAGAATCATAAACAAGAATTACAGTCCTCTATATGTAGGGCATTTAGCACACTGGCATATAGTAAACAATAAACATGGCTTTTTTATTATTATACTTATTACTAGAGGCCCAGTGCACGAAATTCATGCACAGGGGGGGTGTCCCTTAGCCCAGCCTGCACCCTATCCAATCTGGGACTCCTTGAAGGATGTCTGACTGCCTGTTTAGGCCCGATCCCAGTATGGGCGGTCAGACATCCCTTTCACAATCCAGGACTGCTGGCTCCCAACTGCCCTCCCCTGCTGGCCTGGTACCCCCCCCCAACTTCTCTCCCCTGCAGGCCTGAGTCCCCCCCAACTGTCTTCCCCTGAAGGCCTTATTCCCCCCCCAACTGCCCTCCCCTGCAGGCCTGGGTCTCCCAATTGTCCTCCCCTGATGACCTGGTCTCCCCCAACTGCCCTCCTCTGCTGGCCCGGTCACCCCTAACTGCCCTCCCTGCTTGCCTGATTGCCCACAACTGCCCTCCCCTGCAGGCCTGGTCCCCCCCCCAATTGCTCTCCCTTGCAGACCTGGTCCACCCCAACTGCCCTCTCCTGCAGGCCATCTTGTCATGGCCATCTTGTGTCCACATGTGGACAGCCATCTTTGACCACATGGGGGCAGCCATCTTGTGTCTTGGAGTGATGGCCAATTTGCATATTGCTCTTTTATTAGATAGGATATTATTTAATTTGGATCTGAAGAAGGCAATGTCTTCCTCCCTTTTTTTCTTTCTTCCTTATTTCTCTTCCAATAAATAAAGACCAAATCTACATAATGAGATAACTTGCCAAGGGTAGCATTTACACAAAATGCAATTCCTTTCCCAGGACCAAGGACTAGTAAGATTCCTAAAAATACTGATTTTTATAACTGCATAAATTGTATATCACCAAAAACAAAATCATAGCTTTTCTATAGCCATACTCAGCAGAAAGCACCTTATATTGTAAAAGTCAATAATTGGGTTAAATTATCAGATGGCAGCCATTCTAATTGTGTTACTATCATTACTGCTATAATTTTGATTACTAAGGTTTTTTTCTAATCACCACTTACAATAGGAAAAATGAAAAATCCCAGAAGAGACTTCATAGTTAAACTATTCATTAACCCTTTGCACTCGCTTGCTTTTTTCTCGATTCCTTTATTCTAATGCTAACTGTGTCGAGTCACACTTGACATCTGAATGCAAAAGGTTAAATAATTAACTAAGCAATATTTATTTTTTCCTCACTTTAAAGTTTTTTAATTTATTTTCACTGTTGGGAGTATTATAGATGTCCCTGGTTGTCCCCCTCCACCCAGTTACTTTGAATTATTTTTCAAATAATTCCCCTCCTCCCCAAAATGAGATTTCCAACCTAATTTCTAATTCAATGACAGGACTAATTTAAAAAAAAAAAAAACTAGAACAATACCTTATACTTATCCAAAGAGTATTGGTCAAAACCAAAGCCTATCAAATAACATTTTAAAAGTTAAAAAACATAAACTCCCACCTATAAAATAAATGTTGCCCTAGCTGGTTTGGCTCAGTGGATAGAGAGTCAGCCTGCTGATTGAAGGGTCCCAGGTTCGATTCCAGCCAAGGGCACATGCCCAGGTTGTGGGCTCAATCCCCAGTAGGGGGCATGCAGGAGGCAGCCAATCAATGATTCTCTCTCATCATTGATGTTTCTATCTCTCTATCTCTCTCCCTTCCTCTCTGAAATCAATAAAGAAATATATTAAAAATAATAATAATAAAAATAAATGTCATGATAATATAATATACAGTGTGGGGATTATAGTTAATACTAGTGACTCGGTGCACAAAATTCGTGCATATTAAAAGGGGATTAATTAGAGGAAATATTTTAATATTGCTATTTGCCCTTTCTCTATAATAGAAGTGTCAGAGATGAAAGAAAATTAGTAAAATGTATATGAAAATCTTGCTCCTGTCAGAGTCTGGGGTGTGCTGTGGGACCCAGAGTCAAGTCCCTGCCTACCCGCAGCGCCTCAAAATCACACAAGACCCAGACCCAGCCAACCCCACCCCACTGGGCGAGATCCAGACTCGGCTGACTCCACCCTTGTCAAGCCTCGCCGGACGGGGGGGGGGGGGGGTGCACAGCCTCAGGTCCCCCGTCAAGCCCTGCAGGGTGGAGGGTGCAGCCTCAGGGCCTCTGTCAAGCCCCGCAGGGTGGGGGGCACAGCCTCAGGTTCCTCTGGCCCAGCACCAGGGCAAGGGACACACCTTGAGGTCCCCCATAAAGCCCCACCAGATGGGGGAGCACGGCCTGAGGTCCGCTGTCAAGCCCCACCCAGCAGTGGGTCAGCCTCAGATCCCCTGCCCCAGCCCAGCGCCATACAGCCTCAGGTTCCTGCTGATTGCTCTTTAAGGCTCGTTACGGGAACTTGGCCTCCACTGTGGGTGCAGCCATCTTGTGTTACGAAAACCCAGCCTCCGCTGTGGGCGCCGCCATCTTTGTGATGGCATGACAGTCAATTTGCATATTCCCTCTTTATTAGATAGGATTATTGCATTATATATATGAAAGCTGCTAAGAGAGTAGATCTTAAAAGTTTTCATCACAAGAAGAAAAACTAGCACTGTGTGGTGATGGATGTTAACCAGACTTATTGTGGTGATCATTTCACCATATCTAATTATTATGTTGGGCACTTGAAACTAATATAATTAAGTCAATTATATCTAAATTTAAAAAGCAAATCCTTATTAAATAATATTTTAAACAAAAAATAAAAATCTTCAAAGCATTCCCCATTAATTCCATAAGAAAGTTATTTATGTTTGGTTCAACTCTGTACCAAAAAAAAACTCTTGGGGTAACATACAAAGTATGTCTTTTTTTTAAAAATTACTTTATTGATTAAGGTATCACATATTTGTCCTCAACCCCCCCCCCACACACACACACACACACAAAGTATGTCTTTTAACATACTAACAATCAATCATACCCCAGGCTCTCTTGAAATCCAGTTCTAACTTCTAAATGGGACAGACGCTTCTACTAAAAATGTTTTTACCAGTTTCCCATTTTTTTCAACTGTTCTACTAGCATTGTTGAAATCCAATTAAAAGACTATGGGGCTTATTTGCATTTATAATTAATTTTTCCTAATTTAAATTATATATATATATATATATATATATATATATATATATATATATATATATATATATATATAATGCAAATTGTCCCCATGGGAGGAGTTTGACTGGGAGACTGGATGTTGATCACTCCCTATAATGTGCGCCGATCACCACGGGGTGGTGCAGAATGAAGGGAGGCCCCAGCCAGCAGCCAGAATGAAGGCCTGGTCGGCAGCCAGAAGGCCCGAATCGGCCCTGATTGCCGGCCAGGCATAGGGACCCTACCCGTGCATGAATTTCATGCGGCAGACCTCTAGCATTCTATAAAATGGGAATAACTCTTACCTCCTAGAGTTACTGTGTGGGTTCAATTCAATGTCAGCAAACATTTAATTACAACTAACTACTACTTGCCCAATAAAGATATGTAAAGATATATAACCTGTTAACATAAAATACCATCAATTATCTTAATTTATCACAAATAAAGAGAGAAAACAAAAAAGTGACATAGAGAATCACATTTATACATTTCCATTAGTTACTGAATTATAGAAGATTCATCTTAAAATTCTTTAATTAAAAATCCACAAGAGCCATTTTTTAATCATTTTCTAAACAGCTAGATACAGGCTGTTTTGCATGTATTATTTTATTGTACCAGTACTTCCCTAGCAACCCATAAGGAGTAAGTTCCTAGAGATATAAATAGTATCCTTGAACTCCAGAGTTATTGATAGGCCAAATCATTCCTCATTAAGAGAGGCTGTGGGTCCAGATATTAGGGAACTCTATGGCTTTCCTAGGTTGTTCTCACTTGAAATAATATGCCTCCCTAAAGAAGATAACCCAATTCCCCTAAGGTCCCAAAGTACCTCTAGAATAAGCAACTGGACTGAGTCCACAACTGGAGTTGAATCAGATTTTATCTTCAGGTACAATTAGAATCACCCATTCCACTTAGTTTTGCAATTGCATTATTACTGTGGCACCTTCATACAATGGCATAGTCAGTAGAAATGCAATGGAAATGAACAGAATATAACAACATGATAATGGCACATGTAATAAATTTAACAAAAATATGGAACAAAATGGCAAGTTGTAGAACATTTACAATATATTATGTACATGTCACTTAAAATGTGCCAAACAATATTTTATATTAATGTATGTATATATAGTAAAAGTATCCTACCTAATAAAAGAGTAATATGCAAATCAACCGCACCTTCGCTACACCCAAGCCACGCCCACCAGCCAATCAGGGCGAGTATGCAAATTAGCCCAACCAAGATGGCGGTTAATTTGCATACATAGGTGCCCTGAGCAGACCCCCTGCAACAGATCGCAGGGAGCTGGGGGTTGCTTTGGCCTGGTGCACCAGCAGACCCCCTGCAATCTATAGCAGGGACTGGGTGTCCGCTCCAGCACCAGGCCGAAAGCTTCCGCCGGAGGCTTTCGGCCTGGTGCACAAGCGGACCCCCTGGGATTGATTGCAGGGAGCTGGGTGTCTGCTCCGGCCCCAGGCCAGAAGCCTCCAGCGGAGGCTTTTGGCCTGGTGCCAGAGCAGACCCCCTGCAATCGATCGCAGGGAGCTGGGGATTGCTTCGGCCTGGTGTAGGAGTGGACCCCCTGCGTCTATAGCAGGGAGCTGGGTGTCTGCTCTGGCCCCAGGCCAAAAGCCTTCCAGCAGAGGCTTTTGGCCTGGTGCCGGAGCAGACCCCCTGCAATCGATCACAGGGAGCTTGGGGTTGCTTCGGCCTGGTGCAAGAGCGGACCCCCTGGGATTGAGCGCCTGGGCAGGGAGCTGGGGGTCTGCTTTTGGCCTGGGCAGGAGCGGACCCCCTGTGATTGATCGCAGGGATCTGCGGGTCCGCTCCTGCCCAAGAGGCTTTCGGTCTGGGCAGGCCTGGCAGGGGCTGAGCCGGTGATCAGCGGGAGCTGGAGGGGCCTGCCCAGGCCTAACACTTCGGCCAGAGGCTTTAGGCCTGGGCAGGGCCCAGCCCTCGACTGGTGTGAACTATAGAGGAAACACCTTTTCTGACTGTACACTGGCTAAGCTTCCTGTATGCCACTGGCAATATTCTTAGTAACTTGGGTAATAAGAATCCAAAGAGGTGATCTAGGGTTTTTCCACCACACTTCCGGAGAAAAAAATGAAGGTCCGCTGCTGGAGGGCTAAGAAATGTCATATCCTTCCCTAGCCGGTTTGACTCAGTGGATAATGAATGCCTCAGCCTGCAGACAGCAGGGTCTGGGTTCAATTCTGATCAAGGGCATGTACCTAGGTTGCAGGCTCCTCCCTGACCAGGACCCAGATCAGGGCTCATGCAGGAGGCAACCAATCAAAGTGTTCCTCTCACTTTGATGTTTCTCTCTGTCTTTCCCTTTCTCTTCCACATTCTCTAAAAGTCAATGGAAACATATCCTCAGGTGAGGATAAAAAATAAATAAAGAAATGCATATCCTATGAAAGACACATCTTAAAAATGCCTAAAGAAAGTTGTCCTTTTTTCTTGGTGAAGGGACTGCAGTCCATGTTGATGAAAACACTTTGATGGCTGTGGTGACTGGCAGTGGCTGCAGCAGCGGGGTGATGGGGCTGGTGCCTTCCCCTGATCAGCCCGGTTGCCTCCCACAAAGGGAGGCCAGACTGCGGCTTAGGCCCACTCCCTATGGGGTGCAGGCCTAAGCCTTCAGTAGGACATCCCCTGAGGGCTCCCAGTATGTGAGAGGGGGCAGGTTGGGCTGAGGGACCCCCCGCCCCAACCCCCAGTGCACGAATTTCGTGCACCGGGCCCCTAGTAAATATATAAATAAGAATATTCAAGAACAAATTCATCATGGCTATATCTCAGGAAAGGGAGAGAGATTATTGACATCAGAAAAGGGACACAGAGGATTTTAACCAAATCTAAGATATTTATTGCTTTAAAAGGAAGATCTGATTTAATTATGGCAAAATATAAAATTTGTTCACACTAAGTGTGGGTGATCATATGCATATTTTGTTTTATAAATTGTTATACTTTTATGTTTGGATATTTCATTATTTTAATTTCAAAAATGGATGGATAGGTGCATAATAGGGGGGAGGGTAGAGAGAAAAAGAAATAAAACATGCTACCTAAAGCATTTTCTCTTAGAAACTAGCAATTTATTATGCATTACTCTGATTTTTCTAGTAATCTCTTTATCATCAAAACAATGCCAGAGTTTCCTGAAGACTGAAAAAAAATGTATAATATTGAACACTTAGTATGACTCCATTCTAACTATATGTTGTCATTTAATCATTCCAAAAATTTTGGGATATAGTTATCAATATCCTCATTTTTCAGGGAAGGAAATTCAGATGCAAAGTAATTTGCTCAAGATCATACAGCTAGGCAAAGCTGAGATTCAAACCAATGCAAGTGTGGACTCAAAGCCCGTTCTCTTTTGTTAGTACTTTACTGGGAAAGCACAAAAATCAGACAGAGAAGGGAGGAAGAAAGCAACTCAATGGGGCAGATTAGAATGGGAAGAACTGGAGATATCACTAGAGTCAGTTTGAAGCCAGTTTAGGTGGAGAAATGCTTTGGAAAGATCTGAGTCATACTTTAAATGAGACCTCATGTACTTGTACCTAGGAGTATAAAATGGAACACAGGTGTGGGAGAGAAGATTCACTTTCTCGGAGCAAGAATTCAGAGTGAGATTTATAAAAAAACGAAAACAGACAAAAGAAAGAATAGATCTGATGGAAATTGAAAGAGAAGAGATCCAAATCAGAAAAAAAAATTTAAATGATAGAAAACATATGAAGGCCATTAAGGTATAAAAATAAGGATGACAGAAGAACCAAGCATTTGCTTCTGAAACTTGAATCAAGCCAAACTTTTGAGGCAGAAAGGGAGGCTGAAGTATCCGATTTCAAAGGTAGGAAAATTGGAACAAATGATTATATTAAGAAAAAAATGGGAAGCAGAATTGTGGTTTGTTTATTTTTGGAGGTTAACTGAAATACTCTTTTGAAACATGTATTAAAAGCATCTGATTCCGCATAAGAAACTTCGAAAAGTAGAACAGGGAAAAGAATTCTGCTTCTGTTCCCCTGGGCCTTCTGTAAGTACTTAGGTGGGTGTGTTTGGGTGAAAACATGAGCTTTTTTGAACACTGCCTGATCCTCCCCCACACCAACCTGAAACCATAAAGCAGTGTTTATGACGATAGAATCATTTCTACAGTAACGAAAAAGCTGTCAGCAAAAGAGGATTATTACTTAAGTTGGGAAATAAGCAACTTAAAAACAGCTCTTCAACCACAAAGAGCAGGTTCCCATGCCAATATTCTAAGTGACAAAGCGAAACCAATGCAAATACGGAAAATGTTATGTTCTGGGCAGCCCCAACTGACCTTCCAGTGACTGGTTTCCACGCTTCATGGAAAGACGTCTACAATTTACTCCAATATAGTCAGGCTTTAAAATACTTTGCTGATTCCTCCGGCACAAATTTATCAATGGGTATTGAAACTTCAATGAAAAGCACCTGGGCTTTCTGTGATAAAAATTATGAATTCTTGTAAAGGTGGGAGATGGTGCCAGCTCCACCAAAAAATGAACTATTTGTTCAATGAACGTTGCCTAGGATTTCTACGGAAAACCTTGATGTATTACTATTTTAAGAAGTCTATCAGACCATCGGCCAATGTGGTGATGGAAAAGCTATCACATGTTTTCTGCAGTGAGCTCACTTTCCTTCTCTTTGCTAATTCAATTTCAGAGTGCTCCACGCTCCTCTTTTTTTCCCATGTGTTGCTACCAATAGGGAAGGGTTTTAATATTATTTATAAGAAATTATGTGCTCAATAGGTTATAGGTTAAGAAAAAAAACAATCCTTTAGCAGGTATGCTAGCTCATGAAAAAGAAAAAGCTAATTGGAAAAAAATGATTACTACCTTAACTGAATATTTCTTCTAACTGAAAGAAAGCTATGAATTGCCCACTTTATATTTTTTAGTCATGGAAACATGTCTTAGATCCTGTGTTTCAATTTTCCAGAGAGCAGCAGTAAACTGACAGGACAAATTGGCATCAGGAAAGGCAAGTACCTTTTATAACAGTAACTATGTTACTGGATAATTAAAGTCTTCAAGGAATTTTTTCAAGAGTTTTTATGCCATCATTTACATAACTATAAAAAATTGGGATTTTTTCCAATGCTGAATAAATGCAAATGTGAACGACAAAATGTTGGAGTTTCCCATTCCTCAAATTTGGACAATTTAGGGAACTGGATTACTGTCGTTCAGCCAGTATTCTCCATTTCACTACAGAGAAGCTTGTCCATCAGCTTTGTTAAAGGGCTTCATCGAACGGATTCTTCAAAAGTAGCTGCAGAAAATGTTATTGTGTTCTTTTTCAGAATGTGGACTTGAAGTCGGGAGATTTAGAATCTATTCTAACCTTATCTATTCTTACCAGCCAGGTGATCTGTGCTAAATGAGTCAGTTCCGTTTCTTCATCAGCAAATCAGATATATCAACTCTGCTTCTCTCACAGGATTGTGAGAATCAAATAAAAGAGCCTAGGTTTAGGCATAGCCATGTGCATGTACATATACTCCCTGTCTCAAAAGGATTTGTGTGTATATAGGTAGGGAAAATAAATGTAGAAATTGGGGCAAAAATGAGAGTAGCAAAGTGAGAAAAAGCCAGATCAGCACATGGAAATGCAGGCCAAAAATCCGCATAACAGTGGCCAGAAGGGGGCTGCATGATTGGTGGAAAGATGGTAATATTCCAAGACACCAAAGCCAAGAGAGAAAAACCTGAGAAACAGCACGATTCGTGGCATCTATAAAAAAAAATTAGTTACTGAGTCGAGACCAACTTTTTTTATGATACTGAAATATCAGAGAAATTTCTCTAATGGGACCTCAAAAAAGTGTGCATTGTATAAATAAAAATCACAATATCCTTCCAACTACTTCCTTGAAATGATGCATTTCACAGGATCATTTGCTGTCATAAATCTTAGCATAGGCCAACATATAGCTTATAATGTTAAATCACAGTTTAACTTTTGGTATATCGAAAAAAAGTATGCTGCAGGCACACAGCTTTTAACTGATTGGTGTGAGCACATTGTAAATGTATTTAGAGCAGTTCTCAGGATCCCTTTACATTACTGAAAATTATTTTAGATCCAAAGGGCTTTTGTGTACCTGGGTTATAAATACAGGGTGGAGCAAAAGTAAGTTTACAGTTGTTTGTATGGAAAATAATACAATAATTTATAAATAATAATGCAAGAATAAACTGTATTTCACATACTCACAACTGTAAACCTACTTTTGCCCCTATCTTGTGTATAAATATAATCAATATTTATCACATTGAAAATTAAAACTGAGAAATTTTCAAAATATAAGAATACATACAAGTGACAATATCAACATATGTCGTGTAGCCCCCGCAAAACTTCATAGTACACTCATGAGAGAATGAGAATGAAAATGACAATACCATAGTATTATGGAAACAGTTTTCACGTTGCCGGCTACCTGGCAGTGTCCTGGGGAACTCCAAAGAGTTTCAGACCATACACTGAAAACAGCTAACTTAGAGAAATTGAAGACATATTCATCCTTTAAGCAAGGCTTCATAAATATCACTTCCTGAAATCAAGCCTTTCATAAAAATTAGGCAGCAAACATTTGAGATCATACTCTAAAAAATTTTTAGAGGGCAAGCATTCTATGTTTCTGATTGTGAGGGAATTCCTTTTACTTACATGATCAACTGGGAGACATTTTCTTTTTTTTAAAAAATATATTTTATTGATTTTTCACAGAGAGGAAGGGAGAGGGATAGAGAGTTAGAAACATCGATGAGAGAGAGACATCGACCAGCTGCCTCCTGCACACCCCCCACCGGGGATGTGCCCGCAACCAATGTACATGCCCTTGACCGGAATCGAACCTGGGACCTTCCAGTCCACAGACCGACGCTCTATCCACTGAGCCAAACCGGTTTCGGCAGGAAACATTTTCTTATTAAGAGTAAAGCACTACCTTGCCTCCATTTGTAGACAGACCAAGAAAATGTCTCACCAAATTTAGTTGGGATATCAGGGTCAAATGCTCTCCAATGGAGAAAACCACACACACACAACTTTAGCAGTCATTACCAGTTAGTCCTCATTGCCATAAAAAAACACATTTCACTAAAGCATTCAGAGAATATCTCATTTTAAGCAATGCATCTTTCTGATAAGTCCTAGATACACAAATGTAGCCCCCATATAATTGAACAAATGAAACTGATACATAGAACTATTAAATATACAACAAGTAAATGTTGGAAGTAATTTTGGTTTTGGAATAGCTGAACTTAACCTATTTTTTATATATTCAATTGTATTTGAGGCACTCTTAAGTTCATAGTGATAGAATGATATCATCAGTGAACTAAAGAAAACCTCTTAATTCTGTAAAGTGTGGTGGAGGCATATATGTAACTTACTCAGAAATGATACTGTGTCTTTATAATATAAGCTTAAAACAGTTCTGAGTCAGAATATCTTTAAATAACAGTTTTCCTTATTTGTAAATCAACTTTACTAGATAAAGGACTATTTCTTTAAAAAAAAAAAAAAAGCAGTAAGGGACCTGGGCAGTAAAATGCTTGCATGTCCCTATTGGCATCTGGGTTCCCTTGATCTCCCCATGCAACATGAAATCTCATGATTAGTTTCAATGTTCAGGTCTTTCTACTTAAATTTATTATGCCTGGCTTTTCCAGGGTAATAAGTTTATAGTAAGATTGCATTTGAATTCTGAGCAGCTTCTTCCAAATTTCAATTACCTATAGCTCTCAAAGCCAGCAGGCTCATAAGATCAGTAATTGGGAGAAGGAGTTCTACATCTGCCAAATCTAAATCATATCATGTTAGTTTAAATCTAAGAGCAAATCATTGGGAAAAGTAAAGGGGAGAGTACTTGTTCCAAGCACCAGAGACAGAGTTCTAAGCATTCCTCACCTAGCAATAGATCAATATTGGGATCCAGCCTTTCCTAGGACTCTTTTATTCTTTATCTTCCCCAGCCTTATTGAAATATAATCAACATATAACATTGTATAAGTATACAACATGATGATTTGATATACATACATATTGTGAAATTATTCAAAATAAGGTTAGTTAACACATCTATCACCTCATAGTTACCGTGTGTGTGTGTGTATGTATGTGTGTGTGTGTGTGTGTGTGTGTGTGTGTGTGTGTGTGTGTGTGTGTGTAGTGTGTATAGTGAGAAATGTTAAAGTCTACTCTCTTAGCAATTTGCAAAGTATACAAATGTTATTAACTCTGGTCACCATTCTGAACAGTACACCCCAGAATTTACTTATATTTAGAAGTTTGTACCCTTTGACCATCTTCAACCATTTTCCCTAACACCTGCCCTTGGTAACTAACCATCAATCTGTCTGTTTCTGTGAGTTTGGCTTTTCTATTTTTTTAATTTATCTTTATTGCTGAGAGTATTACAGATGTCTCCCATTTTTCCTTCATTGCTGCTTTTTTAGATTCCACATATAAGTGAAATCACAAAGTTTTTATCTTTCTCTAACTTATTTCACTTCGTATAATGTCCTCAAGGTTCATCCATATTGCCACAAATGGGAGGATTTCCATTTTTCATGACTGAGTAATATTTCATTGTTTATATATCTCACATTTGCTTTGTCCATTCATCATTCATGGACACGTAGGTTGCTTTCATATTTTGGCTCTAGTGAATAATGCTTCCGTGAAAATGGGAGTGCAAATATCTTCGAGATCATGTTTTCATTTCCTTTGAATATATTCCCAGAAATGGAATTGCTGGCTCAGGTGGTAGTTTTATTTTTAATTTTTTGATGAACCCCTATACTGTTTTCCATAGTGGCTATACCAATTTACATGTAAAAGGGTTTCCACCAACCTGTAAAAGGGTTTCCTTTTCTCCACATGCTCACCAATATTTATCTCTTATATTTTTATAATAGCCATTCTAAAAAGGGTGAGAGAATATTGTGTTTTGATTTGCATTTCCCTGATTAATAACAATGTTAAGCACTTTTTCACGTAACTGTTGGCCATCTGTTGGTATATCGCTACTGGAAAAATGTCCATTCAGGTTCTCTGTCCATATTTGATCAGATTATTTATTTTTGTGCTATTGGGTTACATGTTCTTTATATATTTTGGATATTAATCCTTTATGAGATATATGGTTTGCAAATATTTTCTCCCATTCCATAGGTTGCCTTTTCATTTTGTTGACTGTTTATTTTGTTATGCAGAAGCTTTTTAGTTTTGTATAGCCCCACTTGTTTATTTTTGCTTTTGTTTCTTATGCTTTAGGTGTCTTATCCAAAAACTCATACCAATTCCAATGTCAAGAAGTTTTCTTCTAGGAGTTTTATGGTTTCAGGTCCTATATTTAAGTATTTAATCCATCTCAAGTTAATTTTGTGATGGTATAAGGTAGAGGTCAATTTAATTCTTTTGCATGTGAGTATCCATTTTCTCCAACACCATTTATTAACTGAGAATACTTGTCAAATATTAGTTGGCCACATATGTGTGGGTTTATTTCTGGGCTCTTTAGTCTGTTTCATTGATTAATATGTCTGTTTTTGTGCCAACACCATACTGTTTTGATTGCTATACCTTTGTGATATAAATTGAAATCAGGAATGTGATGCCTCCAGATTTGGCTTTTCTCACAACTGCTTTGGCTATTTGAGGTCTTTTGTTATTCTGTACAAATTTTAGGATTTTTTTTTCTATTTCTATAGGAAATGCCATTGGAATTTTGATATAGATTATATTTGATTCTATAGATTACTCTGGGTAGTATGGACATTTTAACAATATTAATTTTTCTGATCCACAAACACAAAATAACTTTGAATTTATTTGTGTCTGCAATATCTTTGTGCAATTATCTCTGGTCAGTGGGGTTTTGCAGGCTATTTTCCCTGGCAGAGTTGTGCCACTGGTTGGACTCCACAGTTGGGCAGGGCTGCAGCTGGGCTTGCAATTGCTCCTGCTTGGGTGGGGCCTCAGGCTGTGTTCCCAACCAGATGGTGTCTCTGGCTGCACTCCACATTCAGGCTAGAAACAGGCTAGTTGAATGGAGCCTCAGATTTTGCTCTGGAACAGATAGGCCACAGGCTGTACCCCAAAGTTGGGCAGGGCTGCAGGCTGGGCTTCATGATGGATAGGCTGTAGGATGTGCTTCATGGTTGCTGAGCATCTGTGACCACACTTGCCAGAGGGCAGGACTGGATATTATGTTCAGCAGTTAGTGTGGCTTTGAATTTTCTTCTCTGCCTGGGCAAGGCCACAGAATGGGTTCCATGGCAAGTCGGGCCCATTGACGGGGGCAAATCAGTTGGTACTGCAAGCTGAATTCTCTCAACAGATGGGGCCAACAGCTTAGTTCTGCAGATGCCCTGAGTGCTGGCCAGGGTCTCTTCTGAGACACCATTGTGAGCAGGAACCTGCTCCCCCAAGATCTGAGTGATAGTTGCTGTAAGCCCTGCCCCTTCTCAGGCTATATTTGATCCCCAGTAGTGGAGTCCTGCAGATTCCCACAGTGATCCCCTTGAGGCAAGACTCAAGTGGGCTTCCCAGGAAGCATCCCCCAAGTGCTGAGGAAGCTGGATGTTCACCTTGGGCTCCCTTTTCCTACTGGAGAAACTGTAGACCTAGGGCAGACCCTTCCGTGTAGTGCTGCACCAGCCCCAGAGAGAGACAATACAATCAAAGTGAAATTGCTCCTCTAACCCTCCCAATGAGGTCATCGCTGGTCTCTGTGCTCCAAGAGGGCCCTTCAGCTTTACTGCCAGGTTCTAGGATTTTCAGAATAGTTTCTTGTGTATGGATAGTTGCCACTTGGTCTTCTGAGGGGGACTAAAATTGGAAATGACCTATGTTGCCATCTTAAAGACATAACCCAGTTTCTTTATTTGTGCAGTGAGACTTCATACTGTCTACTCTTCTGATACTCCATGCATGAGGGTATCAGATATGAATAGCATCACATATCTTATTGCCTAACTCAACAGCAGTCCCTCTCAGGCACCCATTCTCCCTACATGGTAGGAGATGTCGGAAGACTCTCAGTCTTATCAGCCATTAAATTAGCTAAGTCAAAGAGTTTAGTTCTAATTAACATTATTTTATAAAATATACATTCATTGTAGAAAGTAAAAAGATTAGAAAAGTATAAAAAATGTAATAAAAACTAAGAATTAATCTTTAACATTTTGTTATATATCCTTCTAGACTAGATAGATGCATTTATAAAAAGAAATAAATATAGAAACTAGAATAAGATAGTAAAAGGTAAATGTTCATATATAACTAGCATTATGCTATATTTAGAGTTCTATACCCATTTTTAATTATAATTATAGAAGAAACATTTTCTATCAATAAACATTCTTCAGAAACAATTTTAACTGGATTCGCCATAATTTTAAATGTTCTCTATTGTTAGTTGTTTGGGTTCTTTGAGAATGCATTGAAAACTATAGTTTACTTACAAGTGTATATATATAAATTATAATGATTACCATTATAACAGTCCCAACTTGAATACTATTATCCTTTGCTCTGAAAAGATGGCCATATTTTACATTAATATATGAGTAAATTACCTTATTGGAGAGAATAATTTATTTGAAAATAAATTCCTTAACACCTAAACAAGTCAGTTGTTTTCTTAAAAGCCTGCTATAGAAAAACAGAATTACTCTAGAATAACTACCCACTTCTTTTCTTATTCAAAGTTAGTTCCTAATGAATTTTTCTAAGTGGGTTGTACTGTCTAATTTTATCAGTCTAATAAGAATCCATGCTTCGCTTTTCTCACTGCTTTAGGAAGAAATCCCTGTGAACACGTCAAATGCATGAGTGAGTGGACAAATTGGCATAGTGGGACAGCACACACACAAAAGTGAAATGATGGCTGACTGATTTCCCTAATTACTGCAATTTTAATGAGATGATAAAGCCCTTGCTAAGGATTTCCTAAGTTTTATTAGAAGTCAGTACTCTCCTTCTACTTGCAAAATAAGGGCAGCCCAAACTAACTCACAAAAGGGCAGTGTCATATTCAGTTTACTGTTGACAGTGGCTGTTAATGCCAAATGAACCAATAATGTTCAACATTGCTGAACATGCAAACAAAGCAAAGCAAAACAAAACAAAAAATTGTAAAGGGGGAAGTGCTCTCACATGGTAAGCATGACAAGACGGTGAGGCCTCTCCTTTAATTGTAGCCCCAAGTCTACTCGTCTGGGCTACTGAACCCACAAAGGAACTGAATCATCTTAATTCTCTTCTAATTCTGCCACAGCACATCTTTCCAACCAGCAAAGATCTAAAGAATATGTTCTTTCTCACCTATACTACTTGTGTTTTACTTAATCCAGTTGACAGTCTTTATTCCTTATGCCTACTTTACTATTATTAGTTATTATTAGTTATTTAATGTTATTAGTTATTTAAATACATACCAATCATCTCTAAACCCTAATTCCTATTATTTTCCTTGTAGGCTGCTCATACAAAGCTTCACAATCATGAATAGTTTTCAGACTTTTCTGAAATCATTTTTCCAAATCAAAAAAATGAAATAAAAACAAAGAACAGAATCATTATATGAATCATAAACCCCAAAACACTATCACTTTATTAAAGTTGTCTCCTTCCTTTTTATACTCACAATTTACTAATGTCAGTGAAAAAGTGAAGTATTCATTAGAATTACTATCATATGACTTATGTTTTGACATGGGTAGGCCCAAATTAACAATCCCTCCACTGCTACATAATACCCAGGAATAAAGTACTGGAGTTAAAGTAGATAAACTCTACTGTCCCTTCCACCCCACTTGTTCTCTATATAAACCTATTTTCTTTCTCTTTAATTTTTTATTTACTGATTTTTAGAGAGGGAAAGGAGGGTGAAGACAGGAAGAGGGAGAGAGATAGAGCGACAGAGAGACAGAGACAGAGAGAGAAACATTAATTTGCTGTTCCACTTATTTATGCATTCATCGCATAAATGTGTCCTGACCAGAGATCGAACCCAAAATCTTGGGGTATGAGGAGGCCGCTCTAATTTGGCCAGGGCTGTATAAACCTATATTCTCAATAGGAAATTACCATTATATTATCATAAACTTTGAGTTTATTACTACTAAGCAAACTATTCCAGAAAGAGACACTGACCAGATTACGATGCTCAAATCACAGTTTATTGAATCAATTTAAAACACATAGTGAAAAGCAAGGAGAAAGAGATGGGGTAGGTTAAAACACTTAGGAGCAGATCGTAACTACATATATTGTGGTGATGACTTTGTAAAATATACAGATACTGAATCATTATGTTGTAAACTAGAACTAATATGTTATATATCAAATATACCTCAAAAACACACACGCACATGTGTGTGCACACACAAACACACTTAGGACAAGACTGCAAGTGGGGTAGAAGGACCATACTACCTGAGTCCTTTGTTAGGCAATGTGTATGTACACTTTGTTCTTCCTCTCCCCTTAATACCATTCATCTTGCCAGGAATTAGCATTTGGCAGTCCTGGCCAGTGAGATCAGAGACAATATGCTGTGGGGATTCTGGGAAAGATTGTCTTCACAGACAATAGGAACTTAGTAAGAACCACTTCTTTCTCTGTACATTTTTTCATCTTCATATAACTCTTAAATCCTTAGTGGCCTCTTAATGATTGTGGTGACAGTCAGTTTATAAAAACAAGCTAAAAGGATGAGAATGGAAGAGCAGAAAGATAGAACCAGAAAATTTGATGACTGTTAAGCCAGTGAATGAATTATCCCTGGAATGACCTACCTACAATATTCTCATTATATAACATTTTCCTCAATGTTTAAGGTATTTATGGTGAAATTTACTCTGTACAGATTTTTTTTAATGTTGATTGAGATTATAAAAAAAGACATTTAATCCTCCCAATTCCTTAACATAACAAAACTCATAAATTTAGAGGTGTGATTTAAATACAGTTTTGTCATACTCCAAAACTTATATTCATATATATTATGCTAAATTGACCTGCTAATAATACCTTTGATACATACAGTTCAAATGTTTTCATCTTGTTGGTTTCTATAAGTGGGTCTCTAGACCAGCCAACAGCGGCTATGTTCTCACCTTCCTTTGTGTTTTAGTATTTTCCAACCACCACCAACCTCATAGCCTTGCTTGTGATCTTGTCTCCCTTTTGTTCCTTACCTACCTTTTACTCCTTCAAAAATTTTATATTAATGACACTAGGAAAAATCAGGTAAATCAACAGGATAGATAATATCCATAACCCATTGTCATTCTTCCTTTATTAACTACTCATTAATTTTTTTTCATTTTGTCTTAGACAAATGAAATCATTAAGCCTTAATGACATCACTAACTAGTAGTTAGTAGAACTGGCTTCTTATTCATTGGACCTTTTTTATATGCTAACCATGGCCCAGGGGCGGAAATGCCTCCATAGGAAGGCACGCCCTTGAGAGAAACTCTAATATTCTTTGTGTTGGCACTGGAATCTTTTCTAAGTGACTTTGAGTTTCTTCACTTTTTTTAAAAATGTTAAACCAACTGTTTATTCACTATCAGATTCTCTTGAGCCTTACACAAAATTTCTTCAACTTTAAGTGTGGGACTTGTGATTTTCATCCAGAAGACAGCAAACAGTCCTCGTAAAGACTTAGCTAAGTCATTTTGATACATCATGTGAACCTACAGAAGACCCAGCACATTTCATGGGGCACAGAATCTGCCTCCCTGGGAAATGCTCGTCTCCAAGATTTGAGTAAGACTGTCAAGATAAATTAGCATTAAACTCGGCATATATTATTCCTTCAACTTTCAAGAGGTGAGAAGGAAGATTCAGCCTCTCTGTAAATGTTTGTCTTTTCCTATAGTGTCTTTTCACTTACAGACCAGAGAGGACACATTTGAAAAATATTATAGTAGTACTATATTTATCTAGAAATCCAACTCATCTAAGGCATAGCAAAGAATAGGTCAAAAGAAAATAAGGTTTCTGAAAAAAAAGCACTAAGTATCAAAAATGTCCTTTTTAAAAATACTTTTTATTGATTTCAGAGAGGAACAGAGAAGGAGAGAGAGATAGAAACATCAATGATGTGAGAGAATCATTGATCAGCTGCCTCCTGCACAACCCCTACTTGGGAATCAAGCCACAACCTAGGCATGTGCCCTGACCAGGAATTCAACCATGGCCTCCTGGTGGACACACAACCACTGAGCCCCACCAGTTGGGCTCACAATGTGTTTTTGATGAAAGTTACATACATCCTTTCTTACTCAGAACCCATATACTCATATTTTAGGCATTATTATAAGAAATTTGGTTAACTTGTTCTTGCTTCATAATAGATGAAACTCACATCAGAGTGGATACATTGTTTAAGGAAGATGAAGAGAGTGGTTTAATTAACATGCATATTCAGAGAAAGAAAAAAACATAAATAACAAGGAGAAGCTTGTTAATTGTTAACCAAGTTGAAAAAAATCCAGAATATTTAGAAAAAATGAAAATACTAATATATATATATATATATATATATATATATATATATATATATATACACGAAACACAGCTAAAACATTTTTACTAGAAAAAAATTTTTACATTTAGATTCTCTTATTATTTAATAGACAATTAAAATTAGCCAGATTTGTGGAAAACACTGTTATAGTTTAAAATTTAAATAATACATACATAAAAGTAATAAATTTGAAAATAGTTTCTAGTAAGCTTTAATATGAAATCTGCAGAATTAAACTGGAAAACCTTACAGATAACTATTTCAATAACAAATTTAAAATGTCATCCAAGAACTACTGTCCTTGAGTTGTGGGAGGAGGTCAGTGACGCCTGAGGAGTCCTTTAGAAAAATCTTTCAAGCTTTCAAATTGACGATTTCCTTGTAATTGCTATTTAAAAGCCTAGAAAAAATCTGAAATTATTTAATAAAACAAATTTGGTCTTTCCTACTCAAATCTGTTTAATGCTAAAAGTCTATCTCACTTATGAATATAGATGTGAAAAACCAATTTTTAGAATGATGTACTAATATAGAGACTTTAGTTATATTACGTAAAATAACCCACTATAATTAAATGCAATAATTTTCCAATGGAAAGAAGTCATTTTAAATACCATTTTAGTCAAATAAGAAGAAAAAAATGTGATAAATTTAGTAGACGCTAAAAAGACTGAAGAACAGACTATGAGACTCGACCAAGCCCCATCAAGCAGCCCTAGAGAGCAGTAAACTGATGGGAGGGTTCTTTGGGGCCATTAAAAGAGAAGTTGCTGACGTGTTTATTTCTGAATGCAGGGAACAAGGAGAAACACTTGCAGAGTCTGTGAATACAGGCAGCTGATTACAGTTGGGGGACGGCCAACAGCAGATTATGCTAAAGGGACTTGGTACCAAAAGGAGCAAGAAAATAGGAAATACTGTTTACGAAGTGGGCAGAATGGAAATAAAGGTGGGCAGACTGATAGTTAGGAACTAGGTCTACAAACAAGGGCCCAGGTTGCCCAGGGTTTTCCTTTTGTGTGGCCTTGTGGGCTTTACTTGGCTAGGAGTGGTTTCCTAAAGTCACTGAACTATGCCAGAACAGTTATCTAATGAATTCCAGCACATCATTTTTTCACTAACATGACAAAGAATACCTTTTTTAAATAATAAAACATTTTAAAGGCATTCCTTTAAATAAAATATAAACTCATGTTTATTGATATTGGTTTTAAAATTGTTTCTACAATAAATGAAAAATGGAAGTCCTAGTTATAAAATAAAAAATAAAATAAAAATGCTGGAAATATGGGGGGGAAAACAATCATTTTCTATTATTTTTATCTATAAAATAAAAAAAACTCAACTAATACAAATTATTTAATTTTAAGAATTTAATAAAGTATTCAGATAAAAATAAGCATATATGCATCAAATATGATTAATATGACCTAAATATTACAGGATTTTCCTTTTCATTTGGAGAAATAAACAGTGCATATTGTTTCTAGATATGAATGTTTTATATAATATCAATTATTTTAATACAGAGGTTTAACGAAAGACCAATCAATCAAAAATAGATATATAGATATAGATACAAGCATAAACAAAACTATAGACACATATATTCAGATAAAGATATAGCTGTAGATATAATTTATTTGACCAAAGAGAAGCCAGAAATATGAGTTTATTATATAAAAAAACAATTAGAAGCTCTCTTCACAATATTTTAAAGCCTAAAAATAAATTTGACTATTTATGATTTAATATATAAAGTACCTGCATTATCTTACTCATAGAGATTACACTCACTATTTCAACAATAAGTTCAGCGTTCCTCTTTATCAAAAGCTACTATCCCCATATTTCCAATTTCCTTATAAACTCTTTATATGTCATCCTGAAACCTCAAACCAAATACAGAAAAACTTAAAATCTTCTCTCCTTAGCCTATGTCAGATAAACCTCACAGATAATTATTCTTTTGAAAATATTTTCTAACTGAACTATTTGTGCATAAACTTGATCTTAACCTTGATTCACATTCATACAAGTATTAGCAATTTATAACCTGACTTCTGCTGCCAACAACTTACTGAAATCATGGATAAATCCTAAATACAAAATCCAATAACCTTTTCTTCTGGTTCAACCTTCTTGACTTCTCAGCAATATGCTAAATCTTTCCTATGGTATTAGGAGGATGGAGAAAGTAAGGCAAGGTAAGGGCTTCTCTTTTAGATGGGTGGTCAAGGTGGGCCTTACTGGTCAGAATTTTACACAAGTTGGTATAATAATATTTCAATGTATAGTGGGCCCAGTAGACAGATTTGGATTTGACCTATAAATTTAGCTACTTTTACTTCCTTAATAGTGAAGAGCTAGGAAGGACTTATAAAGAGACATAAGGAGAAATGAGTTTAGGATTTTTCTTCCTGCTACATTTTTTTAATTCGTATTCCTTCAATTATTAATGAGGTTAAATCTTTTCCCATATGTGTCTTGGCCATTATTGTATGTGTGTGTGTGTGTGTGTGTGTGTGTGTGTGTGTTCTATCAGGAAGTCCTTTTTGATCACTAACCAAAAGTGATTTAATCTTTTTAGAAGTTAAATAGGATTTTATTTGTGCCTCTTTTGTACTTTTCATACTCTACTTAGTACTTAAAATATTTTTTGTGTTTGTCTTATCTTCAAAGGAAAATTCTTCGAGGACTGAAATTATTTCCTTAACCTGCATCACCCTTTTTTACATAACTTGCTGTGTTATAGGTGCTAGGATCTCAGTAAGTTTTTCTTTAATTATGCTGAATCATGAGTGGACAGGGATCTGACCTCAGCCTAACCTAGTCTTTTCCAAGACTTTAGGTAGTCTTGTTTTACTCTGTTATAGAGTTCAGAAATAGTTTGTGTCCTGTGATAGTATATAAATTACAGGAAATATGGTCACATCATTTTAAATTTTCTTAATGTTACACACAAGTTATTTCAATGTAGCATGTTCTTCTGATTTCTAATTATCTTTGCCTAAAGACCTCATCCCTTCTGGTCACTAGTTTTATCTCTAGATTTTTCATTTGCCCTTTGTTCACACACTGATGCTATCTACCCTGGCAGGGGCTGCTGTGCTCACCAACCTGCTTCCAAGCTCATTGCTAGGCTTTGACAATTACACCTTCCCCCAAATTTGTACAAAGTCCCAAGGAGCCACTTAAAATGCAATTATGTTAAATAAAATGATTATACTGTATTAAGAACATAATAGTATTAACATCCGAAACATAAACTTAAAATAAATCAGGTGCTTACCTTAGCCTTATTCTAACTATATAAATATAAATGTAGGGAACATGTTACTAAATAAGGCTAAGCTACCTTGTTGTTAGAAATGGTCAGGGTAGAATCTGTTTCTTTATGGCTTAACATCATGATGTCTAGAGACTTGAGCTTTATATTCAGTGGTCATTACTACCTAGGATCCTCTGACATGATAAAACAGGAAAGAAGAGTACGCTTGAATAGACACCAACTAGTCCCATCCATGGGTTTGAAAGAGCTGAACCTTATCAGACAGGAAGAGGACAATATTAACTGGGTTCTGTGAGTCCAACAAGTCTGTGCAGAGCTGGTTACCACAGTGGCAGCAAGAACAAAAACTAACAGCCAAGGGCTTAGGAGACAGAGGAGGTCAAAGGATGCCAAGTGGTGCAAAGGAGGTGGCTGATACAGATCCCCTTCCAGTGCTCAGCTGTGCCTGATGATAGAATCTGGAGCCTGGTGTCAGAGATTAGGCAAGCAGATCTTTTGCACAGAGAACGCAATTTGAACAGGGCTCTTTCCACTTCTGTTACATAAGAAAGCCTATCCTTGAGAAATAGTTAGCTATCCCTTGACACATAGCTGAATTTATTGTAAATAATGTTGGTAACAACGGTGCTAAAAAATTAATTCTTCTCCTAATAAGGTCCTTAATTTGGGGAAAAGTTAGTTCAGTAATAACATGAATAGGAGATTTCTTTATCCATCTCTATTTCCTTATGTGTTCTCCCTTTTAAATATTCTTAAAGTTAAAATTAATTTTAAAGTTACCTTACAGTTCAAAGTTAATTTGTCCAAATTGCAGACTTTATAAATTAACTTTTTAAAAATATTATGTTTATCTCAATTTGTAAGATGTGGTGACCAAATTGCTTTTTTTAAGAAATTTTCATAAGCGGTTTTTTACCTTCTCCTGAAAGCTATTAAAGAATAAGGAGCAAATTCAACCCTACACTTGCCATAGATGAGGTGATCTCAAATGTCATTTTGCAGGTTATACCCGAGAGTGACTTTATTTATTCCTCCCTACTATTTCCTGTCGTGTATGAAATGACTCATTCGGTATTTGCCATTCCTGAATTCATTTCCTGCCCAAGGATCAGGAGTGGTTGGCTCCATCTGAGCTTCCTCAGGGTCTCCTGCACTGTCAGAATGTCAAGGCCAGCAGGGTTCCAGTATCACTTACCCTTTATGGGCTATTGTTCCCACCAACTATATTGTTGTTTAAGGTTGTCATCTAAAGGGCATGTAAAATTTATGGCTAATTTAATGGTCAGGACCAGAAACCTGTTAGAAACTATCACATCCTTTTAAGGAAATTATAAACCTAATCCTAACTTGCAGCCTACAAAACCTACCAGACTAGATCTAAATCCAGGGGAAATTAAAACCAAAGTGACACTGGCTACCAATCATTTGAGACTGATAGAAATAAGAGAAATATACATGGCTTACAGTACTGGAAGTCATGGAAATATCTTGTTCTTTAACATGGAAACATATCAAAGTTTTCAGAAGGTAACCATATTGATATCTCACATGAGAGTCTAAAACAGAGAAGGGCAACTTTTGAGTAGTAATTTCTTCCATCAAAGGAGGACAGGAGAGTTTTTGTCTCCTAAGGAAGTAGGTGATTTTTGCAGATGTAATTAGTTAAGGATCTTGATGAGCCCCTGAATGCAGATGGATGAGTCCAAATGAATGTGTTGGCAAATCCAAGGCCAAGGAACCCTTAAGGTAAAATAGTGCCCCTACTTTGAGTTTCAAGAATAGCAGAACAAAATTGAAAGGACAGGATGCTACGCAGAACAAGTGCACATGTCAGCACCACAATCCCATCTCTCAAGCATCTCAAGGTCCATTTTATGAGTAGGAACAACAGCTGGTCCCTGTTCCATAAAATGCAAAGTCTATGCATAAAAAGATGAAGTGCCTGTGGAATTAAACGGGGCCCCTTGGGTTTCGATATCTGGTATAAAAAATATTTTTGATCAATTGATTTTTTTCTTCTATGACTTGTTAGCAATGTAAATTATGATTATGTTTTAGGATGTCTATGAGCTCTACTTTACACTAAGTAGAGATTGGACTATAACCAAACTTCTTAGTGTTTTTAAGATCCTTCATAATTTGACCCCTTTATATGGTTTTAGTTCTTTCTCCATTTCACCCCTTGACTCTGAGCTTCAGAAAATCTAAAGCACTTTTAGGTTAGGAAGCACTGTGCTGGGTGTCAGTTACAGTCATTCCTGTCTTCAAGGAAATCCATGAGAGTTATAATAAGTACAATAAAAGCTACATATGTACAACACAGTACACCTAACTCAGTCTTGGGGTCATAGAATGCTCTCCAGGGAAAATGTCTGGAGTAACATCTGAAATGTAACTAAGGGTTAGGCAATTGAGGTAGTGCAGGCAAGTATTCTTTATAGAAGAAACAGCCTGTGCAAATGCTCAGAGGTCAGAAGTTCCTTAGAGACATTACAAACATTCTTTATCTTGTCCACAGTTTCAATTTGTCCATGGTATCTAAGTGCCAATTATTGATGGTAAATTTGAGATGAGTTCTAAATATGAATTTTCCCCCCTAGATTCTCTTAAATTTCACAAGTTTACTATGCCCAAACCCATTATAAGAAAACAAGAAAAAAAGCCTACAAAATGAAGAGTGGGATGATATGTATGTATCATTTTGTGGATTACTATCCTCTAAGTACAGTATTCTTTCCTAAACTATAATGCCTGACCCCATGTAGCTCTGTTAATTGTTTTATTTCACTCACTGTTCAAACTGTTCTCACTCTTCATTAGATTGAAAGCCTGTGGTCTCCAAGAAAGACAAGTCCTGAAAGCAAACTTGGCTTTGAGCAGCTGTTTCTCTTCTATAATCTTTTATATTTCATACAATTCAGGTTCATTGGTCTCCCGGACAATATCCTCATTCAACAACAAAAAGCAACGCAGAAACAATGTTCTCAACCATGTGTGCTAAAAGCAAGACATCTCCCCACCTCCATTTTGGCCTGACCCCTCTCATCTATCATCCCTTGGCCTCATTCCCAAGTTCTTCTAGTCATCCCCTATGCTACTAGAAAAATGTGTTGGATGAGAACTTGGCAAAATATGATCCTTCTTTAGCTAAATATACATGTGTAATAAACATATGTGTTCAGAAAAGAAGTAGGCAGAACTAATTTCACATATACCACAGTGGCACCACATCTGGTCTCCATAAATGTCAGTTAAAGAGAGATTAGCCTGATGCTGGCCCAGAGACCAGAAACTCTTGTGTGTTCAATTTTAGTCACTTTCTTTTGATTCACATGTGATGCTTCACAAATATTTTACCCTTTTGGCACTCAATCTGCCTCTTCTGTTAAGTAGCAATAGTGTCTAATAGTCTTTATTCTCCCACTGTGTGTACTAGTAATTCTTAATTTCTGTATGTAGTTTTACTAATTTCAATAGGTGTTCAGTTTAGAGGGAGAAAGGAAGTACACATGCATGAAAAAAAAAAATAGAGTTCTTTCTGGTTTGCAAAACTACTTGATTAAAATCAGGATATGTCTATTTTGAATGCCAAGTCCTGATGGTGAACTAGGCCCACACTTTTACCTATCACTCATGGTATTAATGCTCTACTCCAAAAAATAAAATACCATGTCATTACTCTGGAAGTTTTGCTAGAAAATCAACATCCTTCAATTTTATTTTTTAAATATATTTCCTTTTCTAAGACTCCAAATCCAAACATATAGATCAGTCCTTTTTTTAATTTCCAACAGTAAATAAATTCTGATTCTGATTATCTTTATGTGCCGCCTGACTTTTTAAAAAAATAAAAGTAAAAATTTTAATAGGAATAAAAATAAAAATCTGTGGTAATATTTTTCTTCAGAAGAGTTCAAAGAAATCTAAAAATACTCTTTCAACCATTTCTGGTTTTCTAATTTAAAATGATGCATCATGCCAGAGCCACAATTGTTTCTTATAAAATTATTCACAAACAAACTTTAGTATCAGCACTTATAAGTCATTTCCTATGATTTCTGAATCATTTGGAGAGTAGTTATGCATCTGTGCGTAAATGAATGACCTAAATTATTTTAATTTCTGATTCATCACACCCCATCCTATTTTTATATTTAGCTCTTTTTTCTCCCAAATTTGAATGTCAACATGGAGCAAGGTCATGCATAAATAGTCTCCAACCTATGGCTTTCTTGTATAATTCCCCAATGAGATTTTTGCATCATTTATTTGAGGTCTAAGCCATATGGCTTTGTCGGTAGATATACAGATTCTTGAAGCTGGAAAGAGATCTCAAGGTTGACTAGTTTCAACCTCCTAATAATAATAATATCTTCTTAAACTCCCTGGCATGGAATTCAGACTCTGAACAGTTCCAGAACAGAGAGCCCACTAAATCACAAAGAAGCCAATTTCTCTTAGGAGACTTTATCTGCTCTTCCCAAGGCCTTCGAGAACAACATTCCTCCAAGCTGTTGCATGACTTGCTCCCTAAATACACTCAGGGATCTGCTTTAATGTCACCTTCTCAGAGAGGCTTACCAGTCACTCTCTATTTTCTTATCGATTTTTACTTTTCTTCACAATACTTATTGTTATCTGACATTACACTATATGTCTATTTGTGATTATCTGATGCAACACATAATATAAGCTCTAAAAAATCCAGGGACTACAGTTTATTACCACTCTATCCCCAGTGCCTGATACATAGGAGGTGCCAGAAATAGTTGCTGATTGATTGAATATTAAGCTTTAATGAGCATCCCAATAGCTTTCACCCACTGATACAAATTCTGCTTTTGGGAATCAAATAAGAGCAAATATTCTTCTACATAGCCAATATTCAGATATTTGAAAACTATTTTCAAACTTTTTCCTTTCAGAACTATAGTACATCAGGCAGTGGAGAGTGCATTCAAGGGCATGATTTTAAAATGTAATTTTATCATCTTAGAACAATCTACCAGAGAAGTTAACTTGGGGGACAGACTTGAGACTTATAGATATTAGAGATGATACCGTGATTTGGGATTAGGAGGTGGAACCAGGAAACTGGAAAAAAAATCCAAACTATTGTCACTTCGCCTTTTTAAGGAAATACAGAAAATGAGGCACTAAGTCAGTACAAGAGCTTTTTGATGGTGTACTGTAAATTCTGTATTGTAGGAACAGCCACAATATTAATTTTTTTCTAGACAAAAGTTTTCAATTTTACCTGGGGAATTAACCTCTAAACCTTAATTTCTTTATCTGTAAATTCAGGAGGTAGACAAGATTATCTTCAAAGTTACTGACAGCTTTGAAATCCTTATAGGCAACTTTCATCTAGTTAATAAGTAATGCCTGTAAAGAACAAAGAAAAAGTATTTTGCTGAGATTAGAGATGAGGAGATGGGGCCGAGGACCTGAGAAACGTGAAAAGTTTTAGAATAGCCTTGCTCAGAACTAGCTAAGGAAGTTTAAAGATAATAGAAAAGAGGATAATATGCATCCATGAAGAGCTCATTTAGAGATGTGGAATTAGAGTCAGCTAACACCACATACATTGGGGGCTTTCTCTACTAAGGTTCTATGGAGCAGGAGAAGGAGGAAAGAGCATACTGTGTGAGTGGCCCAGGTCTAAGGCTGGGCGAAGTGGAGGCCATGAAATTTTAATGCAATCACGATCCTGATGTTCTGGTCTTGGAGTACATCTTGGGTAGGAAATAAGTACATCAAAAAAGAACTAATAAATTGGTCAAACTGAGGGAAATTAGATAGAGAATAAGTTTGTTCAACAACTAAATACATTTTAGCAAATTGGAATATGCCTCGTAACTAGTCACATTTTGATTGATGCATGCAATGTATATTATTTTTCCCTTTTCTCTACTCTTTATCAGTCCTGACTTTCAAATAATTTAAAAATTAATTCTAAAATGTCACTCTCCTTGGGGTATCTTAACTTTTTATTCTACTTTTTAATAATTCTGTATTTGCAAAATTCTCTTTATTTCCTATTCAAGTGTCAAAAAATGTTATCAAATGACTAAAATTGGGTATTGCACATTATCCACACATTTGGTGTATATACCCATCTCTTTCCAGTTTTTCTACATACCTTTCTTACTAAAGGAAGCACAGCCAATTCCCAATAATTGATGATAATGGAGGATGGTACTAATATAGATAAATTTTATCCACAAACCTCACTTTTGACAATTGTTTTATCCTCTTCAACAAATATTTTATATGAGTTCCTAATGCTAACAAAATTATTTGGCTTTCAGTCTCATCTGCTTACCAAAAAGGCAAGCAGCCAAGAGTCAATGAAGGTGAAGTGTAGAGAGTCAGCCACTTAGCCTATCTTCAGGGGAAGTGTCTCCTGGGCTCACCTGTGTCCTGATTTCTTCCTGCCTATAAAAGCTTCACTCACGTCCTTTGTTCTTCAGAAAGTCAGCTAGCTATATTAATTAAGCAACCTTCAACACACTGGCCAAATTTTTTTCATTTACCTTCTTCATTTTCTCCCTAGATTATCTTCATCTTCTCTTTGGAAAACAAGTCCAGCACGGGTCTCAAACTTAAATTATCACAGCACCCTTTGTCCACGTTGCCAGTCCTCTTTGCAGATCTCCACTTATCATTATCACTTTCCCTTTCTAAAACAATAAGCACTTCTGTAATGATTAGACTGAGGCCCAGGCTTCTTCACCTTTCCTTCCTTTCTAACATCCACATAAGGACCCTGTCACCAAAATATTTACTGATTGCAGCAATTCCTTCCTCAAGTTCCCAATGAGCCTTCTTCCCCTCTGCCAACACTATCTTCCACCAGATAAAGACATTGTTACCTGGAGGAAACAAGTTTCCTGTCTGCAATTTGCTGAGTCACATCTTGCCATTACTCTGCTATGGTCATCCAACTCTTTTTTCCTATTTGCACCATAACCTACATATAGTGCATCTCCTCATTCAGCTCTTTATGGTTTCCTCAGCCAAAATACGAAGTTCAACTTTTGCATCATAGGTGCTTCCTTCAATTTCCCACTCTTCATCCATCAGAGCAATATTCTTTTCCCACCAACTCACTCGCTCACTCCTTACTATTTTCACTAGTATCTCTGGAGTAACATAAGCAAACATGATCATCCCACACTTCACAGTTAAAAAAACAGAGGCCTTGACAAGATAGTTAAATTACCTAAGATTGCAGACTAGACAAGCATTAATGTATAGGTGGTGGTGACTCACTGTAGTCATGAAAGTAACATTTATATTCTGAAAACAGAAAATGTTGGAAAACATCTTGTGAATGGATTTTACCAAGAATTCAGATAAATATTTGCGTAATTCTCCACTGGTCCCCTCTCCATCTGAGCACAGATGTTTATACAGCTTTAGCCCCAACCCAAAGAGCCCAGGCTAGAGCAGTATAAAAACACAAGGACACATTCGCCTGCCCTCAGGCCTCCTTCCCCAGAACTCAAGCGTCTAGCCTGTCCCAGGCCCTGGTGAATGAGAATAATCTTCCTTAGAGCTGCTTGACAGACACATCTTTGCCATAATTTTATCTTCAACATAAGGTCTTCCTCTTCTTAATCTCCACTTCTCTCCTTTCCATTAAAAGTAACTTATAGAAAAGTCAGAAAAGTAACCTAGTATTTTACATAAAGATCTCTCAAATATATGGAGACTGTCAGTATCCTGCTTTGCAAAACGCTGAGCTATGCTTATATTGCACTGCTTTAAATATTCAACTTCACATTTCCTTAGACAAAATGATGTATAACATGTAATAACATTTTTCTTAAGCAAGATTTAATCTAATATATTCTATCTGACAGTGTACTGTAAAGTCCATATATATAGGATCCAGAAAAGAATATGGATTCCTAGGTAAGAATACTTTGTATTAGTTCTCCATTGCTGCATAACAAATTATCACAAGCTTGGCAGCTTAAAACAAGAAAAAGTTATTAACTCACTGTTCCCAAGGGTGAGTATTCCAGCACATTTTTACTGGGTCTTCTGCTTACAGGATCACAAAACTACGAAGTGTCAGCCTGTGATTTCATGTGCAACTTAGGTATTCTTCTAGACTCACTGTTTGTTGGCAGAATTCCACTCTTTGTAGTTACAGGACTGAGATACCATCTTTCATCCTGGCTGCCACCTGAGACCCACTCTTAGCTCCTGGAGGCTACCCGTGGTTTCCTGTCATGTGGCCCTCCCTACAAAGTGGTATGTTGCTTCTTCCCAGGAAAACAACACTTCTCTTGCTGTGAATCTCTCCCTCTATGCTATGAAAACGAAGTCTTATATGACATAATATAGCCATGGGAGTGACTAGTCCATCATTCATAGGTCCCACCCACAATCAAGCAGAGTTGATTGTATAGGAAATGTACCACTGTCAGGTGGGAGCTGCAGGGGAGGATGTGTTAGGATTTGGTGGCCTATGAAAATGGTTCATACAGGAGTTGCTTCCAGTAGATACCTGAGTCATCCATTTTTCCTGAGGTTATCACAGATGACATTTAATCAGATTAGGCAAATCACAAATGCAGCAATCGCTGTTCTATTGACTGTGAGAGTCCTATAGAAACTGTTGTTCATAAATCTAACATTATTCTGAATGTCTACAAGACAAAGAAAATTCAGTAAGTTATGAATGGGCACTAAGTATTTCCATGTTAAAGCTACTGAGCATGGAGGATTCTTTGTGCTGATAATACTAGCTAAGCTTTGAGGAGAAAATACAGAGCATAAACCTCCAAATAGTCTAGTACTTTTAAGGACATTTGGGGTATGAATTATCAATAGCCTACCATAAACCCTTCTAAAATTTTGGGCTTAGCATGAGAAATTATGATGTTTGAAAGAAAGCAAAATAAGTCTTCCTCATTAGTATTCTAAAAGTGCAGGATAGCAAAGCTCACAACTACTCCAGTCTATGATTGCATATATATAGACAAAGATTAATAAAAATGTGTCAGGGAAACAGATCCAATTTGCAAAGCTAACTTCACATTAAGAAAAATGTAGCATTTTTCCTGTTTAATTTTTTTTTAATTATTGGGTAAAATTTTCCACAAATCCTACTAAGTTATAAGACATTTTCTTTTCACAGTATGTGTGTTTTAAGCTTAAAATATGAATGATTTTGATAGTGCTAGCTAAGTCCATTACAGTAGCAGCAAACTAATGTTGTCTCCTTAAACTGTGAACCAGCCTTCCCTAGGATACTGACCCTAATTCTCATTCTGCCCACTGCTAATCCATGGCTACCATTACTTGCACAGCAACAGAGCAGGAAGAGGCTGGTTCAGCACAAATTCAAGAAATAACTCAATACACTATTTGGTAGACACCAGAGCAGTCGCTTCATCTTTGAAATTGAAGGGATCACATTCATATCTGAACCTTAAATTAAATGCTGCAGGTTTCCTCTCATTTAGTATTTTCTAGTTTCTGCAGTTTGTGCCAATTCAGTTAGAACTAAGAATTCTGGCAGTTTGTTCTTCCTTGGCTTAGGTTTTGGAGGCTCTTTCCATACCATGGGACCTGTCCCTGTCTAGCATTTCATTCCAGTTAAGGTCTGTGGGAACTCATGAGTCAGAGATGATACTGGTTCTGAGAAGAGCCTGGCTTGCTGGCATTGCTTATACTTGACTCTTGGCTCTTGAACTTCTCAACAGTGTCCAGCCTTCCGCAGCAGCATCCAAGTCGGTCCAGACCTCCTGAGGATTTACGCAGCCAATCTCACTGCTCTTGCTCTTTTCTCAGCATTCTCTAATGTCTGTGGCTCTTTGGGTGGTGGTAGATCCAAAAAATGCCTTCAGATTGCTCCTAGTAAGTGTTTGGTTCTATGCTATTCCTGAACATATGTCTGTTATTTATATCTATACAAATCACAGATTAGGAATCTTTGTGTTTGAGAATGTACCATCCACATCCCATCTCTTTATTTCTTAGTGTCTGTGGAAGGTAGGGGAAAATTAGATGGGGGTAGGTTTTGGTTCATGTTTAGAATTTCAAAAGGATAAGTCAGGCGACAAAGAAAATAACATAAGCACATTTTCTATACATAAGAATATTCCAGAAGGATATACAAGAAACTGTAGCCTTCAGAGAAGACAAGAGAATTGAAGAGATTCTTTATTATATTATAAACATATATTATTTTGTTCTATTTAAATGAGTTCTATCCATTCATTTTATAAAAATTTGTGCAGTTAATGTTTTCCATTAAAATGAAAATAATACTAATAAATAATAAATACTCTAAAGAAGTCCAATGTTGGTTTGATTTAAGGGGATAGGCAACTTCATGGATGTGAATCTACATTGATTAGCGCTAAAGTGACAGACCACCTCCCATTCTGCAGGAAGGAGCATTTCTTCTTCATTCAAATAAGACCTTGCCAAGCACTCTTCTGGGTGCTACAAAGACTCACATAAAATACCTCCCACTGTTGTTGTCTCCTAAGAAGCAGAGATGTGACAGGAACATGAACCGAAGAGTAGATGGTTAAATTTCAGACTCATTTCTGGCACTGAACACACAATAGTTGGAAGCATACTGTTATGGGTTGAATTGTGTCTCACTCCCTACCCCCTCCCCCCAAAAAAGGTCTATTGGAGCCCTAATCTCCAGTGCCTCAGAATGTGACCTTATTAGGAGATAGGGTCTTTACAGAGTCATTAAGTTAAAATGAGGTCATTATGGTGGGCCCCAATCCAGTATGACTAGTATCCTTATAAAAAGGGAAAACTGGAACACAAAGAGAGAAGATGATCTGAAGACATTGGGAGAGTGCCGTCTATGAGCCAAGAGATGCTGAGGCTACCAGAAGCTAGGAGAGGCTTGGAACAGATTCTCCCTCACAGCCTTCAGGGGGAACCAACTCTGCTGACACCTTAATTTCAGTCTTCTAGCTTCCACAACTCTGAGACAATAAATTTCTCTCATTTAAGCCACTTAATTTCTGGCACTTTGTTACAGCAGCCTTACAAAACTAATATACACACATTATTTTATTAATAGTTGAAATGAAACTAAACCTTTCCTCCCAACCCAACCACAAACTAGCCTTGAAAATAGAAGGAATACAAATCTATGCAGGTAAAATTTGTGCTCATTATCCTTTCTCATCAGTGGTTCTCAACCAAAGGAGATATGCCATCCAGGAGACATTTGCCAACATCTGGAGAAACTTTCAGTTGTCCCAACAGGGGAGTTACTGCTGGCATCTGGTGGGTCTAGGGGCCAAGGATGCTGCTAAATATGATTCAATACACAGCACAGCCCTTCACAACAAAGACTCATCTAGCCCAAAAGTTCAAAATTACTGGCTGATAAACTCTGTTTCTGACCATATGAGACCAATTATTTTCTTTATACATAATATATCCTTTTCATTCAACAGAGTTGAATGCCTACTGTATTTCATACACACATTAAAAGACATTTACTAAAATTTATATTTGTTTAGTATCATGAACAGCAAGTACACTGTGGCAACACCATATGACTGAAAGTGCCTTTTATGTAAGTGCCATGCCTGTCTGCTTACTCCACTCTGTTTATGATTTAATGTGAGGGTCATTATTCTGGTTGTTTGCAATCTGGTTAAAGTAATATATCACTCCTCCCATGTCAGACCTTCTAAATCATCTCTAATAAATTAGTATATCTGAAGAAAACCACTGCTCAGAAGGTGGTTTTAGATTCCCTATTATTACAAAGCTTGTGGGAGGTGACCCAGGCTGAGAGAAATGAAATTAATAGACAAGCTGCTGCTCTTTTCTGATCTGACAGGATTCAGACCACATATTCTGTGGTTTCTCTCCTGGTCTTCTGTGTAGTCTTCCCAGGATAGTATGTCTGTCTTCCTATCCCATAAAGGGATTAAAGCCTTTTCCGTTCATTTGAAATATGTCTAAATCCTTTTATTCAATTGTCAAAAAAAAGTAAAATACTGATTTTTTTTTTCTTTAAAGAATGTGTAATGTGTTAATAGGCTTTTTCCCTCTTTGATGAATTTGGATTCAAATGACAAATGGAGATGGTTAGTGAAAAGATATCCACATTAACCAATGAGTATTTGAAATTGATGGACAGTTTTTCTGAAAAAGAAATAAATAGACAATAAATTTCTCTCATTTAAGCCACCTAATTTCTGGCACTTTGTTACAGCAGCCCTACAAAACTAACAGTTTCTAAATTACCCAAAAGATTGGAATGAAATGCTTTGGCAGCTTTTCTCCAAGCATGTCAGCATTTGCTCATTTATTCTTTACTTACCATACTTTAGAACGGTTTCCTATGGTTTTTGACCAGGAGGAAATCTGAACAGTCCATGCTGCTGATGAAAGGGGACTACTTTTTTCCTCATAAATATTTTAAAGCCATTGACCTGACTCACAATGACTAAACTGATGGGTTTAAATATAAAACTTCACAAGTAATGGTTTGTTGAAGACAAAAGAAGCATTCACAACATAATTGAGGAGTAAGCATTACCTATGTTAAGCACAGTAAAAATGGTGCATAAACTTATAACATTGAATGGTATAAGTCACATGAAGAGCTTGAAGGGAATGAAGAGTGCTTGCAACTCCCAGAGGAAGGAGGTCTACTTCTTTTTAATTATATATGTTTATAATGGTTTTGCTGCAACTTTGGGATGCTGTAAACAAAGGAAAATAATACATTTAAAATGCCACTGAAAAAGAAGTTTGTATGTGTCTGTTTATTTACTTGTTTGTCTGTCTCCTGGGAGCATGAGATCCTTGAGGTCTTCTGTCAAATACCGATCTTGCTTCCAAAAAAACAGGATTTCCTCAGGGAAAATAAGTAAATCCTTTCACCGGCAGAGAGTCAGGAGTAAACTGAAGGATGGCAGGGATGCATGGAGTGTGTAAGCTTCAATGTGGATGCTGTCAGCATAAATTAAGTGTGGTTAGTAACAGAGAAAGAGCAGTAGGCTTTGAACTGAAAAGCAGATGAGAAAATAAGACAACGGTGTGTAAAGTTTTTAAAAGTGCTGCCTGTTGGGAAAAGAAATGTGCAGAGATTTTATTGTAGTGCAGGACACAGAGCATGAAGAAAGGGAGACTTCCAGGCGGGAAAAGTCAAGCAGAAATGAAAAGTACAGGACAAAGGGATCATGAATGTCTGAGGAGTCACAGCAAAGACAGCAGAGCCTTGTTAAAAGAACTGATATTGAATAGAAATTGAATGAAGCTCAAAAGGAGTCTAAAAGCACCCTCCAATACAGAGAAGGCAACAACAATAGATAAAGATACACAGGTCAGAAAAGCAGCTTTGAAACACTGGCTTACCCAACAGGGTTTATTCCATTAATAATAGGAGCCAGAGAACTACTATAAATTCCCTGATGAGAAGGGATTAATGATTTAAAACTAAACTGACATCTCTATAATATGCCTCTGATTTATTGTATTTAAGTGCAAGTCTTAGTCGATTCGCTTACTGTCAAATCATCTCTTTTAATTAAAGCTATCCTTTAAATTCTCTAATCAATTTAGCATCTAAGGTAGGAGTGCTTGAGTGGACCCTACAGATGGAAGTGATGCCCATACATAACCACACTACTTTTATTAATTCCGTTTACATGCTTACCTAAGTAGTAGAGATAAAAAGGCGGATGGTTAAATAATCAGCACTTCAAAATGGATGGTTACCTGGCAGGATTTTTTTTTTCAATTTTTTTTATTAAGGTATTATATGTGTACATATCTTACCATTGCCCCGCCACCCCACTCCCATATATGCCCTCACCCCCCAGAGTTTTGTGTCCATTGGTTATGCTTATATGCATGCATACAAGTCCTTTGATTGATCTCTTATCTTCCCCACCTCTCCCTAACCTTCCTGCTGTAATTTGACAGACTGTTTGATGCTTTACTGCCTCTGTATCTATTGGTTCAAGTTTTTAATGTTCTTTATTATCCATAAATGAGTGAGATCATGTGGTATTTTTCTTTCATTGACTGGCTTATTTCACTTAACATAATGTTCTACAATTCCATCCAGGTTGCTGCAAATGGTAAGAATTCCTTCTTTTTTATGGCAGCATAATATTCCATTGTGTAGATGTACCATAGTTTTCTGATCCAGTCATCTGCTGATGGGCACCTAGGCTGTTTCCAGATCTTAGCTATTATAAATTGTGCTGCTATGAACATAGGGGTGCATATATCCTTTCTTATTGGTGTTCCCAGTTTCTTAGGATATATTCCTAGGAGTGGGATTACTGGGTCAAATGGGAGTTCCATTTTCAGTTTTTTGAGGAAACTCCATACTGTTCTCCACAGTGGCTGCACCAGTCTGCATTCCCACCAGCAGTGCACGAGGGTTCCTTTTTCTCCGCATCCTCGCCAACACTTGTTGTTTGTTGATTTGTTGATGATAGCCATTCTGACAGGTGTGAGATGGTACCGCATTGTTGTTTTGATTTGCATCTCTCGGATAATTAGTGACGTGGAGCATGTTTTCATGTGTCTCTTGGCCTTCCTTCTGTCTTCTTTGGAAAAGATTCTATTTAGGTCCATTGCCCATTTTTTATTGGATCATTTATCTTCCTTTTATTAAGTTGTATAAGCTGCCTATAGATGTTGGAGATTAAACCTTTATCAGTGATGCCATTTGCAAATATGTTCTCCCATGCAGTGGGCTTTCTTGTTGTTGATAGTTTCTTTTGCTGTAAAAAAGCTTTTTATTTTGATGTAGTCCCATTTGTTTATTTTCTCTTTAGCTTCCATTGCCCTAGGGGCAGTATCGGTGAAGAAGTTCTTTTGGCATATGTCTGAGATTTTGCTGCCTGTGGATTCCTCTAGTATTTTTATGGTTTCCCGTCTTATGTTTAAGTCCTGTATCCATTTTGAGTTTATTTTTGTGTATGTCGTAAGTTGGTGATCTAGTTTCATTTTTTTGCATGTATCTGTCCAATTTTCCCAACACCATTTATTGAAGAGACTGTCTTTATTCCATTGTATGTTCATGCCTCCTTTGTCAAATATTAATTGAGCATAGTGGTTTGGATCAATATCTGGATTCTCTGTTCTGTTCCATTGATCTATATGTCTGTTCTTGTGCCAGTACCAGGCTGTTTTGAGAACAGTGGCTTTGTAATATAGCTTGAAATCTGGTATTGAGATCCCTCCTACTTTATTCTTCTTTCTCAGGATTGCTGTGGCTATTTGGGGTCTTTTTTTATTCCAGATGAATTTTTGGAGAGTTCTTTCAAGGTCTGTGAAATATGCCATTGGTATTTTAATGGGGAGTGCATTGAATCTATAGATTGCTTTGGGTAGTATGGACATTTTAATGATGTTGATTCTACCAATCCATGAACATGGTATGTTCTTCCATCTGTTTACGTCTTCCTCTATCTCTTTTTTCAGTGTCCTGTAGTTTTCCGTGTATAGGTTTTTTACCTCCTTAGTTAAGTTTATTCCTAGGTATCTTAATTTTTTTGGTGCGATGGTAAATGGGATTGCCTTTTTAGTCTCTCTGTCTATAAGTTCACTATTGGTGTATAGAAAGGCCATAGATTTCTTGGTGTTAATTTTGTATCCTGCTACATTGCCGAATTCATTTATTAAGTCTATTAATTTTTTGACGGAGTCGTTCGGATTTTTTATGTACAATATCATGTCATCTGCAAATAAAGACAGCTTTACTTGTTCTTTTCCAATCTGGATGCCTTTTATTTCTTCTTCTTGTCTAATTGCAATAGCTAATACTTCCAGTACTATGTCAAACAGGAGTGGTGAGAGTAGGCATCCCTGTCTTGTTCCTGTCCTTAGGGGAAATGTTTTTAGTTTTTATCTATTGAGTATGATGTTTGCTGTGGGTTTATCATATATAGTTTTTATTATGTTGAGGTATGAGCCTTCTATTCCCACCTTGTTGAGAGTTTTTATCAAGAAACGGTGTTGGATTTTGTCAAATGCTTTTTCTGCATCAATTGATATGACTATGTGATTTTTATCTCTCAATTTGTTTACGTGATGTATCACGTTTATTGATTTGCGGATATTGTACCATCCTTGCATTCCTGGGATAAATCCTACTTGGTCATGGTGTATGATCTTTCTGATGTACTGCTGGAGCCGATTTGCTAGAATTTTGTTGAGGATTTTGGCATCTATGTTCATGAGGGGTATTGGTCTGTAATTCTCTTTCATTGTGTTGTCTTTATCTGGTTTTGGTATTAGGGTGATGCTGGCTTCATAGAAGGAGCTTGGAAGTGTTCCTTCCTCTTGAATTTTTTGGAATAGTCTGAGGAGGATAGGTTTTAGTTCTTCCTTGAATGTTTGGTAGAACTCTCCTGTGAAGCCGTCAGGCCCTGGGCTTTTGTTTGCCGGAAGCTTTTTGATGACTGCTTCAATTTCGTCCATAGTTATTGGCCTATTGAGCTGTTGAGATTCTTCTTGATTGATTTTTGGAAGGTTGTATTTTTCTAGGAATATGTCCATTTCCTCCAGGTTGTCCAGTTTGTTGGAATAGAGTTGTCCGTAGTATTTCGTAACAATCCTTTGTATCTCAGCGGGGTCTGTTGTTATTTCACCTCTTTCATTTCTGATTTTGTTTATTTGGGTCCTCTCTCTTTGCTTCTTGGTGAGCCTGGCTAGAGGTCCATCAATCTTGTTTATCCTTTCAAAGAACCAGCTCTTGGTTTTGTTGATCTTTTGTATTGTTTCTTTGGTCTCTATGTCATTTATCTCCGCTCTGATCTTTGTTATTTCCTTCCTTCTGGTTACACTGGGCTTTTCTTGCTGCTCTTTTTCTAGCTCTTTGAGTTGTAGGGTTAGGTAATTTATTACCATTGTTTCTTGTTTTTTGCAATAGGCTTGTAGAGCTATGAACTTCCCTCTCAAGACTGCTTTCGCTGTGTCCCATAGATTTTGGATTGTTGTGTTTTCATTGTCATTTGTTGCCATGATGTTTTTTATTTCTTCCTTGATCTCTCTCTGGTGACCCAGTCCTTGTTTAATAGCATGCTGTTTAGTCTCCATGTGTTTGATTTCTTTGGATTGTATTTATTGTAGTTGATTTCCAGTTTTATTTCACTGTGATCTGAGAAGATGCTTGATATAATTTCGATCTTCTTGAATTTGAAGAGACTTTGCCTGTGACCCAGCATATGGTCTATCTTTGAAAATGACCCATGTGCACTTGAGAAGAATGTATATTCTGTGGCTTTGGGGTGAAATGTTCTGAAGATATCAATTAATTCCATCTGGTCTAGTGAGTCATTTAGGATTGCTGTTTCTTTGCTGATTTTTTGTTTAGAGGATTTGTCCAGTGATGATAGTGGGGTATTAAAGTCTCCTACTATGATTGTATTGCTATTAATCTCTCCCTTGATATCCTCCAGGAGTTCTTTTATGTATTTGGGTGCTCCTATATTGGGTGCGTATATGTTTACCAGAATTATTTCTTCTTGTTGGATTTCTCCCTTTAGTATTATGAAGTGGCCTTCCTTATCTCTTGTTATGGCATTTACTTTGAGGTCTATTTTGTCAGATATAAGTATTGCTACCCCAGCTTTTTTTTCATTTCCATTTGCCTGAAAGATATTTTTCCATCCCTTCACTTTCAATCTGTGTGAGTCTCTTGTTCTGAGATGGGTCTCTTGTAGACAGCATATATATGGGTCATGTTTTTTTATCCATTCAGCCACTCGATGTCTTTTGATTGGAGCTTTTAGTCCGTTTACATTTAAAGTTATTACTGAAAGGTATTTGTTTGTAGTCATATCTATTTTTGTGTCTGTATTCCTTCTTACCTGTTTATTTCTTCTTTTTACAGTATTCCCTTTAGCAATTCTTGCATTGCTGGTTTGGTGGTGATAAACTCCCTGAGTCTTTTTTTGTCTGCGAAGCTCCTGATTTCCCCTTCAATTTTGATTGATAGTCTTGCTGGATATAGTATTCTTGGATTCAGTCCTTTGCTTTGCAACACTTTGTATACCTCCTTCCATTCACTTCTAGCTTGTTGTGTTTCTGTTAAGTAATCATTTGACAATCTGATGGGTGTTCCTTTGTAGGTAACTCTCTGTCTCTCTCTTGCCGCCTTTAAGATTCTCTCTTTATCATTTATATTTGTCATTGAGATTATGACATGTCTTGGTGTGGGTCTTTTGGGGTTGATCCTGCTTGGGACTCTCTGTACTTGCATAACTTTTATCTTTCCCATATCCGGGAAGTTTTCTGTCATTATTTCTTCAAATAGATTTTCTAATCCCTGCTGCTCTTCTTGTCCTTCTGGCAGCCCTATTATACGCATGTTACTTCGTTTCATGTTGTCCCGAAGCTCCCTTAGGCTTTCCTCCTGCTTTTTAATTTTTTTCTCCAATTGCTGTTCAGATTGAGCTTGTTTCTGTACCTGATCTTCTAACTCACTAATTCAGTCCTCTGCTTCTTGTAGTCTACTGTTGAAACTTTCCATGGTTTTTTTGATTGTAGCTATATCACTTTTCATTTCTTCCTGATTCTTGCATAAGTTGTTGATTTTCTCATCCATCCGATGTATAAATTCCACGACCATTACTCTGAACTCCTTTTCGGTCATGTTGCAAGCTTCAGTTTCACTAATTTCCTTTCTTGGCGACTCCACATTTTCTTTCCTCTGTGAGTTGTTTCGTTTCCCCATTCTGGCTATCACCAGAAAGCTCAGGCTTCTGTTTGTGTGGACCTGGGCCGTGTGCTGTGGGGACTTCGCTCCACCCGAGTTTCACTGAAGTGCTCTGACACTAGGACGTGTGGCTGCCTTTGGTTGGTGGGAACCAGACTTGCCCAGGGTCAGTGTCCCCAGTGTTCCGTGTGGTCTCGTGTGCACACTTAGAATCAGGGGCCCTGTCTGCACCACACTGTTGCTATGTGCCGAAAATGAGATCCTTAGCATGTTCCAGGAGTCAGAGTTTCCCTGTGTCTGCACCAAGAATCGAGTGTCAGAGTCTCTGTTGCCTTGTGCAGTTTCTCGTTGAGAATCAGGGTCCCTGTGTGTGCATGCACCAACAATTGGGGTCGCTGGCTCTTAGTGTGAATGCGCTGTGAGTCAGGGATCCCAGGCAGCTGTGTCCAGTGTGCCAAATTCCCTGAAGTGGAGCTGCGTCCTGTGTGTGCTCTCTCTACTGAGCCAAACCGGCTAGGGCGCACACTCTCAAATCTCTGAAGGTGCACTGCCTCTGTGCACTCTCCCAGATTCCCCGAAGCGGGGTGGAGTCCGTCCTGCGTGCCAAATTCCCCAAAGGGAAGCCCCTCTGTGCACGCTCTAAGATTCCCCGAAGGGGAGCTGTGACCCGCGAGCCAAATTCCCCCAAACTCCCCGAAGGGGAGCCCTCTGTGTGCACTGACAGATTTCCCCGAAGGTGAGCTGCTTCTGTTCCACGCGCCAAATTCCCTAAGGGGGAGCACGTCCCTGCGCAAAGCTCTGCAGCTTGGGCGAGGGGTGGGTCTATCAGTTACTATGGCGCTATCCGCGTGCCTGCGGGGAGGGGGATAGGCTCTTTGACTCACATAAATCTGCTGGGAAGTCTGGATTCTTGTTGTTTGTTGGTCTGAAGCTGTGATAGCAGTTCTCTGTCCCCAGTGGCTGCAGGGTCCTGGTTTGTGTCAGAAGCCAGGATGCGAGTCTCAGGCAGCTCTGTTTCTCAGGATGGTGTCGTCTCCGCATCCGCACCAGCCGCCGAGAAGTGTCCCCTTTGTGCGCGGGGCTCCGCCATCTAGGACTGCCCGGTTAGGCAGCCCCTTGGAAGACCTGCAGAATCTAACTGACCCTAGTTCATACACACACACACACCACACACGTCTACACTCTCCTCTATGGGTTCCTCACTTACACTCTCTCTCTCCCTACCTTCCTGCCAGTCGCCATCTTTTTCTCAGGATTTTTTTTTTTTTCACTTGAAAAACTCCCATCCATAGAAGGTGATGAATTCACAAGCATTCAGAGAGATGGAACTGATCTGCTCATTCCTGCTTCGCCCTGCTTTCGATATCCCTTATCATGTCTGCTAGAGTCAATCAAGAATCATTCAGTGGTAGCTGACCGCCTGTGTTATTTCTGGCACAACAATGGGTAAAACATGGACAAGTTCCACATTGGGTTCTAACAGCCAATGGAGGCATTCTTGGACAAATATGTTATACTCCTGTGGGGCTCATTTTACACAAGTTATTTATTCATTCACTCGCCTCGTACTTATTGAGTGAAAACCTATAATCTGGCAGATACTGAGCACCTGGGATCTGGGCTAAATTCTAAATGCAGATCCTCTTGGTTCCTAAAACCACAGATTAGCATAACTAAGTCCTATTGGCAGTGAGAGGCAGGAGTAATCATTTCTAAATGGGAAGTCCAGGAAGGCATCTTCGAAGAGCTAGAGTTGGAATTGGTTGAAAGTACCTCAAAATGCAAACGTGTGAAGGAAACACTTCCTGCATATTATGTGTAGAATTAATGTCATAATCAGAAGTGCAAAGTTTAGAAAGCAAGTGTTTAAGGAGGAGCCATTCAAGGGTACCTGGAAGGGGGCATACTGTGGGGGAAGCAGAAGAGGTAAAACTGTCAGAGATCGGAGTTTGAGGGGCAGGGGGCTAACAAAGGAGGCCACGTTTTCCTCCCCAGTGGAGTTTGAATCCTATTTAGCAGGCAATGGGGAGCCACTGAAGGCTCCTGAGCAAAGGAGCAACTTTAGTGTGATAAATGTTTGCCAGTGTCTTGAATGGTTGAATGGACTGGCAAGGACATCTGGAAATACAAAATTCAGTTAGAACATTTTAACCCTCTAGGTATAAGTTTTATTGGAAATGAGAAATGAACAACTAGTTTAAGAGCTGCTGATGGAAAGATCATTCCTCTTTACATCCATGGTGCCTATCACATTATATAGACTCAGAGTGCTGTGACAACAAGTAATCAAAGATTAAGGAGGTGAATCATGAGTATGCATAGAGCAATGAGAGCCAAACCAGGTGCTATGGTACAGTTAAGGACCAAGGCTGGTAAGCGGCAGATGGATTTTACAAGCCGGTAACAGGTAACAATGAAGAGAAAGCTAGGATTTTATCAGTATGTGGCAGAAAGAAAAGAAACCAGGCAGTCTTAACTCCTGTTTCAAGAAACTTGAAAGGGAAAGGAGAAAAAAAAACTTCAGTAAAATGTAAATAATGAATTTTGTTTTAAAAGGAGCTTTGTCGCTGAAACCGGTTTGGCTCAGTGGATAGAGCGTCGCCTGCAGACTGAAAGGTCCCAGGTTCGATTCCGGTCAAGGGCATGTACCTTGGTTGCGGGCACATCCCCAGTGGGGGTTGTGCGGGAGGCAGCTGATCGATGTTTCTCTATCATTGATGTTTCTAACTCTCTATCCCTCTCTCTTCCTCTCTGTAAAAATATCAATAAAATATATTTTAAAATAAAATAAAATAAATAAATAAAAAGGAGCTTTGTCTTTCAAAAAAAAGACACCTGAGAAGGATTTACTTGAAGGGGAAAAACCTAGTGTTCATGGACAATGAAGCCTCCAGCGAGAGTCAATTAACTAGATAAAATTAAATAGATATGATCCAGAAATGAATATTTGTTAGGCATTATTATGAACTGAGAACTATGCTAAGCAATGGAGATAGGAAGATGAAAATAAACACATTCTGCCCCCACAAAATGTGTAATCACAGGGAGAATCAGATTGCACTAACACAATGTTAATGGAATACTGACTTTAATTAAGGAATGTACCAATTGTAGGAAGAGCAGAGGAAGAAACAGAGTTCTTGGGGGGGGGGGCTGTGTATGCATTTTCTCTTTGTTCTGTTAATTGAACTCTTAAAATGCTTTTGAAGAATTTTCCCACCCCACCTGACCCCACTCCACCAAATCCACATGGTTTGATAAGATTGACTAGGCTTGCCCTAACTGCTTTGGCTCAGTAGATAGAGCATCGGCCTGCGGACTGAAAAGTCCCAGGTTCAATTCCGGTCAAGGTCATGTACCTTGGTTGCGGGCACACCGGAAGCAGATGATCAGTGTTTCTCTCTCATCGATGTTTTTAACTCTCTATCCCTGTCCCTTCCTCTCTGTAAAAAAATCAGTAAAATATATTTTTTTTAAAAAAGAAGATTGACCAGGCTCTTCAGCTCCAAAATAGGCATATGACCATGGGCCAGCCAATCAGAGTGACACATTCCCTAGTTATTAATGTGGGGATGGGCATGTGACACAGTCTAGGGCGATCAAAATCTGCAACATGTTAACTATAAACTATCAAGAAAGAGCCACTTTCTCTTTTAAAGCTGACATATGCCAGAACCAAGCAAGCCTTGGCTGCAGGGGGGCTCTTTGCCAGCACAAGAGAAGAGCCTGCCTGATAATGACTTCAACCAAGAGGAATAAAGAGCCAACATAAAAGAGGGGGAAAATAATAAAAAGGAAAGATTCCTAGTAACATTTTTAACCATCCAATCTCATCATACATCCATACATTAGTTTGATAAAAATGTCTAAAGTATTATCATAGACTGAATAATGTTTTACCAAAAAAAATTCCTATGGTAAAGCTCTGTCTCTCAATGTGATGGTGTTTGAAGATGAGGCCCTTGGGAAATAATAGATGAGATCACAATGTCGGTCTTTGAGGAAGGCTAAAGCATAAGGACCCAAGTAACTGGGGATGGCAGAATGGAAAGCTAGAAAACACATGGATGCTTCATGACATTATTGAACCAATGAAATAACCAAACCTGGAAACACCTGCTTCCCAACATTTTGCTATTAAGTTTGTCTTTTCATTTTCAACTAAAGACGTCCTAATTTATTTTCAAAGAATACTATTGGCATGGTATGTTAAAGTGTATGGTGTTGAAAAAAGTTCATCACGGGCCACCATAACAGAATGCCACAGTGTGGTTTTAAAAACAGAAACTTATTTTCTCACAGTTCTAAAGGCTGTAAGTCCAACAGTAAGGTGTTGGCAGGGTTGCTTTCTTTTAAGTCCTCTCTCCTTGGCTGGTAGATGGTCGTCTTTTCCCAGTGTCTCTACATGGTCATTCTTCTGTGCGCACACATCTGTGTCCAAATTTTCTCTTCTTACAAGGGCACTAATTGGATTGGATTGACACCCACTTATAGGACCACATTTTACCATAATTGCCTCTTTAAAGGCCCTGTCTCCAAATATAGTCACATTCGGGGATACTGGGGGTTAGGACTTCAATATATGCATTTTGAGGGGACACAATTCAGTTCATAACACTGAGGTAGACAGAGGTTAAGCAGCTTGCCCAACATCATGCACTAGGGTCACACAGACTGGCTCTGAAGTCCATACTCAACCATTATGCTATAACTCCTTTCTCCCTCTGTTATAGAACTTACTGTATTTTAAAAAATTATATTCCTACATGTTTTCTTTCACAACAGCTCATGCCCAATATCTAATACCTAGTAAGTACACAGCAGGTATTTGTTGAGTGAGTTACCTGCATAGCTAAAAACCATGAAACGAAAGGGAGCCTCTTGTAAAAAAACAAAAACAAACAAACAAACACAGAGGAAACAACCACTACTAAATCCATGCATAGATGGTTCTGATCAGGAAAAGTTCTGGCAAAAAAAAAAAAAAGGAAATGAGGAAGAGGAAAGCATAGGGGAAGAAGAGAAGGAAAGGGAACATTATATTGCAAAGCAGATAACTATGGTAAGCACACATTTTTCAGTTTTTAGCTATAGCTGCTGATGCTCTGAGATTTTTTTTTTTTTGGTCTCTGGCTTTAATTCATTTTGGAATATTACAAAATGTATCTTTTCTCTCATTACCCCTCTCTTTGCTGTATACCATATAGGGGCTCAAGTGTTGATCCATCACTAAAATTCTTAGAGATCCTTGGAGTAAAATCATTACCTAACCACAAAAGCACATTTGGTTGGTATACTTGTCGGTTACCAAAGAAACACTCAAAAAATATAAAGCTGTAAATTTGCTGTGTGGGAAGGGAGCAATGCGTTTATATAAAAAACTTCTCAGTCAATAAATAATTCTAGACAAGCTAAGGATTCTTCAGTTTCCATGTGCATTAGTGACCATTATTACAGATGTTCTTCAATCATAAATAAAAATTCCCAATTTCCTTACTATCTTAACAGCACTATTTTCAGGTTATTTACTTCTTTTGAGGATCTAAGACTTTGACCTTTGTCTTCATGCTTCTACATGGTTGGGCAAAATATTAAACACATCAATATGAGAAGAAATATCAATTCACTCATCAAACACTAGAATGTGTTGGCTCCTAGAAACAGTGGTAACGGTCTGACCTGGTTAAAGCAGGGGTTGCTCAGAGGATGGGAGGAGCTCGGGATGCACAAAGGTAGTTTTCCCAGCTGCCCAGTATCCAGGAAGATGGTTTTGTTTTCTCTTCCTAGAGGAATTAAAGAGATCATCTGTTATTCTTGAATAGCAAATTAATTGCTTATTAACCTGGCTTTTTATTTGTGTAAAAGATATTCATTCCTTTTTTGTGTTCGCCCCCGTGCTCACTGATGAACTAACAGAACATTTTTTTCTCTTTCAAGTCTCACTTCCTGAGTGAGCTCCTGCAGACCCACTGATTGAAACGCCAGGCTCTTTCTCCCCGTCACACTGCAGTCCTGACCTCTCTCTCGAGCTCAAGGTTTGTAGGCACACTATTTGATATTTCTTCTTGTGTATTTAATAAACATCTCAAGCTGAATATCTTCCAAAGGGAGCTCTTGCTTCCCACCTAGAGGAAATAACTCCTTTTCAGCCCCAGCATCGCAGCACCAGTTATCAACTAGAGGCTCGACCAAAAATTTAAGAATAATATTTGATTCTCTCTTTTTGCTCACCCCCTACATCCAATTCATTAGCAAATTTTATCAACTTCATTCTAAAATATATCCCAAATCTCTTCAGGTTTCATCACCTTCTACTGTTGCTCGTTCCCCAACCCATCATAACCCATTCTCTACAGAGCAGCTAAGGGTGAGATTTTTTTTTTAAAGAAGAAATCAGATCTTGTCATTCTTCTTCTTTTCAATTAATAATAAAATCTAAAATCCTTATTCTGATCTCCACAGCAAGCATTTAAGTCACCAACCATCACTTTCTACTTCCTGCTAACTCCCTCTAATTCCTAGCTCTGCAAAATTTTGACCCACCATGGTCTGCAGTCCATAGATCTACCATCTTCATTATCCTCCACCCCCATCATCCCCTTATTCATTTTGAACAGTTTAAAATTTATGATCAATGATTATAATCAGTATTTTGCATATGTACTTTCAAATCCTTTCTTCCTTTCTTACTACTCCATATTTATTTGGCAAACTTCTACTCTTAGTTACAGCTCATCTCAACAGTGTACCATGCCTGCATCCACACAAATGAATAAGGCCAGAGAAAAGCAAATGCCCAAACTGGTAGCTTCTCTGACATCAAGAAGACCATTCGTGCTGCCCAGCAACCTTTCTCTGTTTCTCTGGCCACCACCTTTTCCACTCCTCCAATCTCTCAAATAAAAACCAAGCTCCTAGTTTCTCTGAGAAAATAGAAGTAATCAGAAAAAAGTCTTCATAAGCTTATATCCACCCAGCTACCTGTATCTGTGTCCATATGCTCTGCCTCCTCCAGTAACTTTGGCTAAGCTGTTCATTATCCCAGCAAAGGTCAAACACTCCATCTGTGCACTAGATCCCATGTCCTCTCATTTACTTGAAAACATTGCTTCATGACTCTCCCATTTCTTTCCAATACCATCAAATTTTCCTTCTGGCTAAAATTTTTAAGTACACTGGATTTCTGCCTTCCCTTCTTTCTTTTTTAATGAATTCTCTCTACCTAAAAAAATTGAAATTCAAAAATGCATCTACAAGTTGTTCAAGATAAAATTATTAGAGATTAAGTTTGAAAGGATGAGAATAATGGATGATGGTAGAGTATCCATCCATTAATTTATGTTTGGAGATACTGTAGGTTTGTTGTCTTTAATTATAGGGTTGGACAAAAATAGGTTTACAGTGTTTGTATGGAAAATAGTACAATAATCAATAAATACTATAAAAATAAACTGTTCTGCACACTCACAACTATAAACCTACTTTTGCCCCAACCTGTATAATGAAATAAATTCTTTGTTACATAAAATTTTTTTTCTTCTGTACTGGATCTATTCCAATAACACATAACTGTGCTGCTATCTCTCCCATCTGAAACAACAAATTTTCCTCAGTCTCGCATATACTCTAGCTCCATTTCTCTCTTTCCTTTTACAACAAAATACCTCAAAAGAGTTTTGTGTCTTCAATATTCATCTTTTCCTTCTTTGAGCCCACTCCAATCATCCTTTTTAACTACTGAGTAGGAAGAACATACTACTCCTGTGTGTCTCCTTTACTCTCACACTACTACTGCATTCATGATGCTACTTCTGGCCACCAAATGTATGCGGTCCCCCCTCCGCCAACAATACTCTGACATCAGCTGGGTGTCCTACAATTTAACTCAATTTTGACACTACTTACTGAGATAGCATCAGATTGCAAAGATACAGACTTGGTCCCACAAGAGTGCCCTCCCCCCACTTCAGATGTTAATTGAAGTCCAGGTTGTCACCTATACTTCTGACGACCAGCTATAAATTGGGATTATCATAACCTCCTACTTGGGTTTGATCATTTGCTAGAACAGCTCACAAAACTCAAGGAAACACTTACTTATGTTTCCCAACTTATTAAAGAACATGATAAAGGATAAAATGAACAGCCATTTAAAGGTCAGGTCCGGAAGGGTCCTAAGTGCAGAAGTGGCTGTCCCCCATGGAGTTGGGTGTGCCACCCTCCTGACGTTTGGATGTTTTCACCAACCCAGAAGCTTCCAAACCAGGAGCCATCCAGAAGCTACCCAGAGTTGCCTCATTAGAACAAAAACACTCCTATCACCCAGGAAATTCCAAGGAAGTTGGCAGCTCAAATATTAGAACAAAAGATGCTCCTAGTATTCTTAGCACTTGGGAAATTATAAGGATTTTTGGGAGCTCTGTGCCAGGAATCAGGCAAAAACCAATACATATTTTTTCTATTATTTTACAACTTCCATTCCCACAAAACTTCTCTCACCTAGTTCACAGATTAGCTCCAAGTTGTTAAAACTCAGTGCTCAATTGCCAGCTTTTACTTGACTTGCAGCAGTATTTGAGAAAGTTCTCTACTCCATCCCCCACATGAGTATTTTATTCACTTAGTGTCTGGCAAACTACACTCACCTACCTTTCCTCTTACCTCACTGGCCATTTTTTTCTCTGTCTCCATTACTGGTTCCTCCTCTTCTCCCCACTATATTAATATTGATGTACTTTGGGGTTGAGTCCTCAGACCATTTCTCTTCTCTTTCTACACTTGTTTTTTGGATGATCTCATCCAGGTTTATGGCTTTATATATCGTATATATGCTGATAATTCCCAAATTTATAACTCTAGCCTGAACATCCCCCCTGAACTTCAGAGTCACACACCCAAACACCTACTCAATAACCACTTAGATGTCTAATAGGCATTTCAAACTTAACATGTCCATGATCTTCTCTCTCAAACATTCTCCTCCTAAAGTCTTCCCCGTTTCAGTGCACGTCAACTCCATTCTTCCAGGGGCCTCGGCTTAAATCGTTCATTCTCTTACACCACGCATTCCCTCTGTCAGCACGCTGTACCGCTACCACTGAGTGCAAACTGCCAGGCTTCCTGTTTCACTACAAAGTGCTATCCTCTGTTGCCACAGGTCTTCTTGCCCGTCCTCATCTTTGCCCCTTTATAGTCTTTCCTCAGTGCAAAAGCCCTAGTGATCCTGTTAAAAAATAAATGAGCCCACCAAAACCCTGTAATAGCATCCCATTTCGGCAACAGGGAAAACCAAAATCCTTCGAATGGCCTGCAAGGCCTCGGCTGATTTGGTCCTCTCTACGGCTCTCCTATCCTACTATGTCCAATCGGCCTTGTCCACTCCCTTCCGATGCATGGGGCTCGTTGTTGTTCCTGGAACACACCAGGACCTTTGCACTTGTAATTCTTCTTCCTACCTCACGTTTTCCCCAACTATCCACTTGGCTCAATCCTTTATCTCCTTCAGGAATTTTCTTAAATGCCACTACTTAAAATTATAACCTCTCTTCCCCCACCAATACTTCCTATTCCTCTTTCCTGCTCTATTTTTCTTCATAGCACTTATCAACTGTAGTAATTTTTCAAATCAGTTCTCTGGAACTTCTTCAACTCCTTTATAGCCCCATAACCGTGCATGTGTGCATGTGTGATAAGGAAACAGACCATACCAGACCTAGTTCTCTAACATGAATGCAAGCAGAATAGGGTGAATGATTTCATCCTGGGTCACTCATGATCCTCTAGTCAATGGTATAAATTAAAATCTGAGAGTCTAATAAATACTTTATAATAATAAATGTTAGCACTATTTTTGCAAATGAGAATGTCTCACAGAGATTTTAGGTGATTTGCCCTTAGTCATTCAGTCAGTAAAAGAGGCTGAGCTAGAATTTAAACCCAGGTCTTTTATCCTGACTTCACACAATCACACAATCACTTTTCTAGGCCAGTTGTCCTAAGTCTGTGCTAATCATGTAATATATAACTTCCATGGAAAGGCACTTTTTTTTTTTGCAATTTGCTAATCGCTTAAAGTTATTTTGCCTAAGATTGCTTTTAAAACCTGCTGTGACCTCTTTGTCCTTTTTCCATAATGTGTAATTCTTCTTCATTATAACCTGGAAATTCCATGCATTCTAGACAGAACACCTGTTTACACCTTCAGTACAAAAAAAACTATTTAACAACCCACTTTACTCTTCCTACTCTGCTTATTATGTTCATCATCGTCATTCTACTCATTGAGGCTCAGATTCATTTTTCACACTCAACCAAGGCCAAATAGCAGATGCAGACTTGCACTTTGTGAAAATGAGCCACGATTCACACCATCACAAATTTCTCCAGCCTTTACTTGGTAACTAGCTCACGATATCTGAAGATGTATCCCCCCACAATTCCAACCTCTTCCCCTCCCGTCACCCACTCCCAGATTGATGACATAGGTTTTTGCTTCTCAGCAGGGAGGCAGCACTAAGTAATCTTGCTTACACCTCATGTGAGATGTGCTGCAAACCCCCGGGGTGAAGACCAAGGCCAGCCCTGTCTCTTCTGATCAGATCCTTTCCTTCCCTGCTTCACACTTGGCACCTGTTCCCTGACAGCTGGCTGACGCCGACCTACTCCAGAGTACAGTTGCCCAGACAAATACCTTGCATTTTACAAAAAAAGAAAACTTTAGAAATAATGGGGATTCCTGTGGTCTGGAATGGATAACCGTCATTTTATAAAGTACTTCAATCCCCATCTCAACATAGGCCTGTGTGTTGAGCTCTGAGAGAAAAATCACCCCCTAAATTTTTGCTCAATTGACCCAAGGAGCCTGAAAGTCTCCTATTGCCTCTTTTTTTTTTAAGCATTGGACCTTTTCTGGACTTATTTTAAATGTGAATATTTCTAAAAGAAGTAAAATATTATTCGTATCACTTTACTGCTGACTAGTTTATCAGATGTTTTCATAGGCAGAAGGCATAAAGGTGGCATTAGAACACCTAAAGAAAGAGAGGTTTATAACTGAGACGAGATGGGAGTTCTGGCCCAGAAGAAGGGGCACAAAAATTAAATCTGGTATTCCTCCAAAGCCCACCACTAGTTAACTGGAAGAAGGAAGAAAGGGAGAAAGGGAGGGCCCTAGCCGGTTTGGCTCAGTGGATAGAACGTCAGCCCTCGGACTGAAGGATCCAGGGCTCAATTCCAGTAAAGGGCACGTAGCTCAGTTGCAGGTTCAACCCCAGGCTCTGGTTGGGGTGCATGCGGGAGGCCATCAATGTATCTCTCTCACATCAATGTTTCTCTCAGTCTCTCCTCTCCCTTCCAATATCTCTAAAAAATCAATGGGAAAATATCCTCAGGTAAGGATTACAAAAAATAGAGGGTGGGGAGAGGGAAGAAGGGAGGGAGTAGGTGCGAGGGGAGATTCAATATAATTTAAACTTAATCTAACCTCATGATTTTAATAGACCCTTTGGTAGTGCTCATTGTCTCTCAGAAAACACACATACACACACAGACACACACACACACACAGACTTTCAAGAAGCCAGTGTCTGGGTGTGTAAACAGGAGGGGTATTCACATGACCTCATTGTAGGGGAAGGACCAGAGTCTGGGCATTAGTATCCTCTTGCTTCTGTGGTCTCTACAGCAACGATGCTGCACACCATGCTGATTGTGAGATGCACTCTTTGTGAGCATGAAATGCTCCTGAGGAGCTCCTGCACTGAGACATGTCTTAGCTCCCACTGACTCATTAGGCTTCTGTAAAGGCTGACTGAGACGGGCATGCAGACCAGGCCAGGCAGTGTTCTCTGCAGCCCTCACTTCATCTTCTCACCCACAAGGAACCACGCCCCAGGAAAGCTCTTCATCCATCCTCTCAGCTAAGCGATGATCTCAAGAACCAAGTTACAGGTGGTTAACCCACAAGAAGCAGTCTCTTTTCCAGAGTCCTCATGTAAGAGTTTTTCTTAACATGCTACCCATGGGAAGGAAACCAGGACACAGGAACCTGGAAGCTGTGCATTCCTCATTGCCTACAGGGATGAGGTTTCTGCAGGCAATGAAGCTCTCTGTAAGGCACCAGTGATAACCATGCTTTCAAAGGGAAAAAAAAAGGAAATATTAGCAAGGCTGCAAGCAGCCCACAAATAACTAACATAAGTAACAGGTATGCCAAAAAGTAACTAAAGTGTGACTTTGCCTATTTCACCACACCCAGGACTACAGGGGATCCACTTTCCCCTCTATTATGTTCTTTTCATTGAATCCTACTGTCTGGCCCATAGGGGTATTTTCTCTATACAGTTGGAGAACTCTATGAGATAATTTTTCACGGATTGGAAGTTGATATTCTAAAAGGGGAAAATACAGTTTAGAAAACCTTCTCAGACAATGATCTGATAAAAGGAAACTGTCTTACTGTATAATGCTATTTTGCATGTCAAAAGCTTAGTGATTTCACAGGTCATTCTATTTACATTCCTATCATAATAAATCGTCATCTCCTTTTAAGTGAATAAAATATCTGAAGACAATTAGGGCAAAAATCATGTACTCACAACAGAGAAAAGTTAAGCATGTTAAAAAATTTCAAAACTATTCTAAATGTAAATAGAATTTTAGAGAGAGGGCAAAAGGATTATCTAATAAATACACCTCAATAAACATATCTTTTTGACTAATATAAAAGTTTTAGGGAACAAAAGAAAATTATGTATTTTCATGGAAATAAAATGAAAGCAAAAATTTTTTTTCTCTTGAGTCTTCTAAGAGTTTCTTAAGTTTCAACAAGACAACACTACTTTATGCCAACATTTTATTTTTCTAATAATATCTTAAATCCAAAGTTCCTTTTCAAATTTTTCCTGGTCCTTTCATTACCCATCATGCCCACTCAAAATTATTACTCCTTCTCCAAGAACTTCCCCACCCTCCCATTTCAGACACCTAAGACCTGGGAAGTATTTATCATTTGTCAGTTTTCCATCCCTACCTCAACTCTTCCCAGGACTAAGCTCCCTACAGAACTATAGGCTCCTTGCCAATCACTGCCTGAAGACCTAGGTGGTAATTTGTATGCTTTGTACTTCTCCACTGTACAAAGCGCAGAGTAATGCCTTGAATTCCTGAAACTTATTCAAGTTCCCTGACATAGGGGAATTAATTCAAAAGGCTTTGTAGAGGTCACGCAAGTCTGATCACTCCCTTTGGAACATTAGAACAGACTTCAAACATCTTAACCTCTATTTGCCCAGCACCATCAGCAGTTTTCTTACTCTCACTGAAACTGTCTAAGGATTCACAAGCAGTTGGCTGCAAGAAGAAAAGATCCTATATAAATACCCACGTTGTTTTTGCTATTTCCTTCTTCCAAGTACATTGGAAAGGACAGGGTTTCACACAGGAAACACTTAATGATAATATTTGGAGGAAACCTGCTGACTTCGTAAGACACAGTTGGCCAAAATTCAGGTCAGAAGTACCCAGGGAAGTAAAAGGCTCCTAGAATTACAGGGATGAGGTTTCTGCAGGCAATGAAGCTCTCTGTAAAAGACAAGGGATAACCATGCTTTCAAAGGAAGAAATGGAAACATTAGCAAGGCTGCAAGCAGCCCACAAGTAACTAACACAAGTAACAGGTGTGTCAAAAAGTAAGCAAAGTGTGACTTTGCAATGAATGAAGTGACTAAAACCCTCAGATTTAATGATAACAGAAAAAGAGAAGGAGAAGGAAAAAGAGAGGGGGGAGGAAGTGGAGAAGAATGAGATGAAGATGAAGGTAGGAGAAAATAATAACTACTCAGGAAGAAATTCAGCAAAATCAGATCCAGGCTCTGTGATCTGAGAGGATAATTCTCTAATATGCCAACTGAGAGAATTCTAGAAGAAAATCCTCTACTGCCCGGCTGGGTGGCTCAGTTGATTGATCGTCATCCTGTTGTATATCAAAAAGGTTGCAGGTTCAAATCCTGGTCAGGGCACATACCTAGGTTGTGGGTTTGATTCTGGGTTTACAGGAGGCAACTGATCCATGTTTCTCTCTCACATCAATATTTCGCTCTCTCCCTTCTCTCCCTCCCTCTTTCTCTAAAATCAAATTTTTTTTAAATCCTCTACTAAAGGATTTTTGAGAATGTTCTTGATGCAATCATTAACATTATTGATAATTCTAAAGTGCTGAGCCCATAGAGAAAAACTGTCACTTCCCTTGTTTGTTTTCTAAGAGCATAAGTACTACAGGAGATGTTCATGTATTTCCTCCTAAAGGAATATGAAGAAAAAAATGGGTTTTGACCTACTAAACTCACTGAAGCACAAGTTCCAATTGACTAATACTGAAATATATGGAAGGCCATGTTTGATATTTAGACTGTCAGGATTTTAAAGCCAGGAGGTATCTTAAATGTTCTATGGGTAAAAAGCAAACGCTAAATGACAACCCAAGGTCATATCTAGTTAGGAGGAGAAATGAAATTTTACTATCCAATTATTATCAGTTGTAATGAGGGGTCATTTCTAAGAGTGTTATGGAGGGTAAATGGAGGAAAAGCCCATTATCTTCTCAGCCCCATCTGCACAGCGTGCCAGGCACTGAGCTAAGGACTGGGGATACTATGATGACTCCTCCGAGCTCATGAGCTAAAGAAGAGGACAAGCATGAGACACAAATAACCGAAAGCTAGGAAGAGTTATACATGATGGTGTGAAGACCTATTGGGGAGATCTGGGGTGATTGTACAGGAACCCAAAGGCAAATGGGGTCAGCATCACATTACTGTCCTGCCTTTTCTTTCTCTGCTCTGCTCTATTGATTATTGGAGAGACACTTATCTAGGCCTCATGTTTCCCTGTAAAGGAATCTCACCTAGAGCAACACTTCCAGTTTCTCTCCAGCTCCTCCTCATTCTTCTCCAGGCCGGGGGGAGGGGAAAGGCTTATTTTATTCTTGAACTAGGGAGAGGGACCAAGATCTTCTACTTCTGGCCTTTCTCTCCAGAAAGTCTGCCTCTGGGCCAATTTAACTAATGGTTGTGGTGGGCTTTATAGAAGTGGGAGGTGATGGATTTGTATAAGAATATTTCCTGAGACTTGGGAGCAAGAATCAAGCCCATCACTATCATGATGATAATTAGCATTTTTTTCTGACATGATGTCATTTAAAACCTGACATTGTTCTTTTTTAAGGGGCCTTCATATTCTAAAACGACCTGTTTTTATAAACATACATGTGTGGCTTGGTCATGAGGGCTATCGCCTTGGGTTGCATTGACTAATGAATGCTTAATGATACTATATGATTAATGACAAGCCAAATGGTCTCCTAATAAAAGCTGAGTGCTCTGTTGTATTTACTTGGGAGCACAGAGTGGCAGAAACCACATAAAATGGATAAGTAAGCAGTTTTTCACTCTTATTTATTACCACAGCCATCAGCACCTTTCCTAGCACATTCTTAAAAACCCTAGACTGTATTCTGTTGCTACATTTCTATACAGTCAGATGCATCTATTTAGCTTATAAGTTAAAATCTGGCAGGTGGAGAAATTATAGAAATGACAACATGTACAGATATTTGTATCAAAGGTTTTCAGAGACTCGGGATGCAGTAAATTACAAATGCCTACAAGACTGTTTTCTGCTTCAGGAGACCAGAGCCTGCTGTGGTATTCTTGTCTGTCAAGAAACAATTCAGGAGATGTATACCATCTTGGAATTTCCACGTGGGACCAGCAGAAGAAACTGCAGACAGATGGCCCAGGTGCAGCTCCTAAAGGGCAGCACACACTGCAGCACGATGAAGGAAACTATTATCTCACTGAGTATAGCTTGGAGCTGTGTTTTCAATAAGTCAAAGGATTTCAACATGTTGGCCCTAACACACGGCTCAATGTAAAGCTGTCTGGATCTTGCACTGAAGCCCTGTAATTTAAACAGCAGGGTTCTTCAAAACAGATATTTCACACAAGTAATAGAACGTCTGACCGATTTCCCAGTTCTTCACAGCAGAAAGATCCAGGGGATGTGTAGTTCACGAGATGGTGTTTTTACTGGCATCCCCAGCTGACAGTGACAGTAACAATGAGGCTCAGAGAGTCTCCATCCCTAGTTCAAAGGTTCATGATTCACAGCATCCTTCGAATATCACTGCAGGATACTGGGCAGAATGTATATATTATTAGCCTCATTATAGAAGGACTAGGGTTGGAAACGATATTTAATTCTGTGAGGCAAAGGCAAGGCCCAAATCCCAATCTCTTGATACCTAAGTCTCAACTCACATTCTCACATTACTGTACAAAGTGCAACAAAAATATCAGGATTACAATTCATTTGGTCTTTGTACTCAACCAAATTCGTGTGTGTGCTTTTTTACCTTCTTCAGTCTACTTAACACCATCCAGGTCAAATTGAGTGTGAAAGGCTATGTCTACAATGTACTTAGCTCTCATAATGAAAAACCGGAAATTGATTCAAGATCTTAAAAGTGTTTACATTAAAGCTCCCTTTACCTTGTTTTCCATGTTGATATCAGGATAAGCAACTGTTTCGTTTTGGTTTTTCTTAAATATCAGGGATTTGAGCAGCGTGGGTCCACTTAGCGCAGATTTTTTTTATTTTTTTTTTCAAAACAGTCACACTTCACCTGGGTTTCGCATCAGCTGATTCAACCAACTGCGGATCCATCGATGGAAATGTATTTTTACATTCCCAACAGCAGATTCCCAACTGCGAACTCCCAGCCACTACGGAAAATACTACTTTTGATTGGTTGGAACCTGGGGATGTGGAGGACTGACTGTAGAGTCAAAACGTATACAAGGATTTTTTACTGCTGCGGGTCGGGGTTAGGGAGGAGTTTCAGTGCCCCTAGCTCCATATTATTCAAGAGTCAACTGAGGGGTTTTTCTCAGGAGATGGCAGCGTAAGTGACCGCCTATACTCGACACCTCCCACAACCATATCAAAATTACAACTAAAATACAGAACAACCATCATCCAGAACCGCTGGAGAAATAAAGAAGAAAGCACACTGAGACTGGTAGGAGGTGCAGAGGCACCCACGTGTGCCGCTTTTTTAATCAGGAGGGAGATCATCTCTGTGGAAGCCACCCGGAGGAGCAAGAGGCCCCCGCCCCACACCAGCCCCCCAGCCCAGGGTCCCAGAGCTGGGAAGTCTTTACAGGCAGTAAGAATTACAGGCTCAGTGACACAGAGGCTGCTGGAGACCCAGCTGTTCCTCTTAAAAGGCTGGCACACAAACTGAACTTACAAGGTCCTGCTTCCTCTGAGCTCCAGCAACATGGCGAGGTTCTTGGGGACACAGACACATAAGAGGAAGAACTGGACTGTCTGGCATCACGGCAGGAACTTGGGGGCGGCTTTCTCCCAGACAGAGGTGCTTGTAGAGATCATTGTTCCTATGCTGGGACCTCCCCAGTCTCAGGGCTGACTGGCAGCCATTTCTGTTTGCTTGGCCCTGGTGATTCCCTAAGACCCCACCTCATCCAATTTACAACCCCACCCAAGCTGTGCGCAGCAGCTTTTGCATATGAATGGCCTTTCCTTGCTCAGGGTAAAATCTCTCAAACAAGCTGCAGCTGGGCCAGGGAGCCCCAAACCTATCAATAAAAGCCCAAGCCCTAACACCAGCACCAGCCTGCCTTGCTTCACAGCTGGGCCTCATCTGTCCACTTCCAAAACGATACAAAGAGGGGGAATCTGAAGATCTCTCTGTAGCTCCTGCTGGGTGGCTGACTTTGCACCTCCCTGGAGAACCAAGAGCTAGTGTACCCAGTGGACAGTATCAGACCATACCAGATTACAACTCTACACATCCAAATAACACACTCAAGGGGCAGACTCAGTGAGCACCAAAACCCACTGAAGCAAGTCCTGCTCCATAGAGGTGTCTCCTGCACAGCAGCTTTCTCACTGTAGTTGCAGCTGGTCCTCACAGCCAATTGGCCTGGAGGTCAATTCCTCCAGTGACACCAACAGCAATCAAGTCTTAACTACAACAAGACTGTGCTCATAGCCCACAAAGGGGTGCATCTGGAGCTCCCAGCTCAGGTGACTGGAGAGGCTGAGCTATTGGGCCCTATAGAACACCTACTACACAAGGTCACTCTACCAACTTAAGGAGATATAGCAGCTCTACCCAATACATAGAAACAAACACAGGGAAGCAGCCAAAATGCGGAGACAAAAAAAACATGTCACAAATGAAAGAAATGGAAGAGAGCAGACTACTGGATATAGAGTTCAAAACCATGGTTATAGGGTTACTCAAGAATCTTCTAGAAACATCCCCAAAATGCTTAGAAATTAAGCATACACTGACTGAAATAAAGAATGATATACAGAAATTCAACAGTGGCATGGAGGATTCTGAGAATCAAATCAATGATTTGCAATATGAGGAAGCAAAAAACACCCAACCAGAAGAGCAAAAACAAAAAAGAATCCAAAACTGTGACGACGCTGTAAGGAGCCTCTAGGACAACTTCAAGCATACCAACATTCCCATTCTGTGGGGGCCAGAGGAGGAGAGAGAGCAAGATATTGAGGACCTGTTAGAAGAAATAATGACAGAAAAATTCCCCCGCCTGGTGAAAGAAATAGACTTACAAGTCGAAGCACACAGAGTCCCAAACAAGAGGGAGCCAAAGAGTATCACACCAAGACACATCATAATTAAAATGCCAAGGGCAAAAGACAAAGAGAGAATCTTAAAAGCAGCAAGAGAAAAGCAGTTAGTTACCACAAAGGAATGCCCATATGACTGTCAGCTGATTTCTCAATAGAAACTATGCAGGTCAGAAGGGAGTGGCAAGAAATATTCAAAGTGATGAATAGCAAGAACCTACAACCAAGATTACTCTACCCAGCAAAGCTATCATTCAGAATTGAAGGTCAGACTAAGAGCTTCACAGACAAGAAAAAGCTAAAGGAGTTCATCACCACCAAACCAGGATTATAGGAAATGCTGAAGGGTATTCTTTAAGAAGAGGAGGAGGAGAAAAAAAAAAGATAAAAAATATGAACAATAAAATGGCAACAAATACCTATCAACAATTGAATCTAAAAATCAAAATAAATGGATAAGAATCTAATGAACAGAATAGACTGATGAATAAAATATGAGGCATGGTAATGGAACTGGCAATTCTTAGAGGGAATGGGGGGTGGGAGGTGAGACAAGATTAACCAAAGATCTTATATGCATATATGCATTACCTATGGATACACAAATAGAGTGGTGAAGACCTGGGGCAGGGCAGGAACCAAGTGGTGGGGAGCAATGGGGAGAAATAAGAAGGACATCTGTAATAATCTCAACAATAAAGATTTTTTTTAAATTAGAGAAGAAAAAAAAAGAGTCAACTGAGGCTGCCCTTCTAATATGGGGATTCAATTAACCACAAATTGAAAACAGCGTTTTCCATCCGGTTGGAAAATGTGTTTAGCTCCACATTGGTTTCAAACTTTGCAGAAGAGGAATGTTATATATCAATTGCCTATGTCCTCAGCATTCACATGCACCCAAATTCTATCTTTTTTTTTTTCAAATTCTATCCTTTTTTCTTTTTTTAAAATAATTTTTATTTTATTTTTTAAATATATTTTTATTGATCTCAGAGAGGAAGGGAGAGGGAGAGAGATAGAAATATCAATGATGAGAGCCATTGATCAGCTGCCTCCTGCACACCCCCCCACTGGGAATCGAGTCCACAACCCGGGCATGTGCCCTTGACTGAAATTGAACCTGGGAGCCTTCAGTCCGCAGGCCGATGCTCTATCCACTGAGCCAAACCAGCTGGGGCTATCCTTTCTTCTGCATGTGCCATCCACTACTTGAAACATCATCTCTCTTCCAATGACACAACCGCCTGTCCACTTCCAGGAAAGATCTGCCCCAGCATGTCCAACACTGTCCAAACTGAATTCATATCTTTGCTTTGGCCATGATGCTCCTTATTCCCAACCCTAATACCTTTGGCATTCACCTGGTCTCCCAACCAAAAACCCAGTTTTCATTGACAACTTTCTTTTGCTCACGTCACATGTTCAATTCTATCTGCCTTATGTATCCCATATTTTTCCTTTCCTCCTCATTTACCCTTCCATGTCCTTAATTTGGACTCTCCTCATATTTTATAGATAACAATATCCTACACTTCACCCTACTACAAATCTTTTCCCCTCCTCTCCATTTGCCAACGGCTGTTAAGGTGATCTTTCTAATACAGCAAAGAACAAAAAAATCAATGTCACATCCTTCCTGGATAAAGTCTGAACTCCCAAGGGTAACAGCTTCTGTTATTTTGCCCTTGCCTAACTCTCTAGCCCAATCCCTCGTGACTAATCTCTGTCGACATGTCCTCTTAGTCATACTGTACCCTTGCAAGAACATTGAGATTTGCTCACAGGACTTAAGCAGAGGTTTAAGCAGAAAAATAATATATGTGATCAAGATAAAATTAATTTTACCATCACCATCAATCCTGCCTAACATGAATTCCATCCTATCTAATAGGAATAAATACATTTGCATACTTCAAATACGCATTCAAATTATGATATTTTAAAGGTATCAGTGGTCAAATCAAATGATGCTTTCATTTATGTCATATCAATGTTAATTTCCTGTTGTCAGTGAAAAGAAACCTAACAAATTACCTCTCAAGTGTTACAATGTTCTCAACATGGAGCTAACCAAGTTTATAATAGTCCCTCAGTCCTTTCCCTGAAATCTACTTCACTTTCATTGTCCTCTTAACCTTCTGACCCCAAGTTAGATACCTTCCTTCACAGAGGTTTTCCTAATCACTTCCAATCCTCAACCACAATTCTCACAACACCTCTTATTAGCTCTATTAGGACCCTTAATTCATGCTGCTGTGATTGCCTCTTTACCTTGACTGTATGTCCCCTCCTAACTCATTGAAGTCAGGTACCACATCTTGTTGATCAGCGAGTCAGCACCACGTATCATCATGTTTGCACATAGTAGGTGTTCAGTAACTCTTAAATAAACTAATGGATAAACTGTTTATACCACACATTATGTTAATTGTAAAAGATAGAATTCGCTAGAGACACACACAACAAAGTAAAAGGCACTGTGCTGACTTAAAGAAGCTTACAATATACTTTGGGGAACAAAATTAAGTGGGGACAAATCAGTTATTTTAATGGTGTTTTTCCTTAATGTTCAAATAATAAGTATCAATAATTTTTACAATGCATTTTAATGAGCAAAAAAAATCTAAAGGATTTCATTTGTTGAAAACACAGAGTTCAAAGAAAGTCAATAATTGTCTTTTTCACAGTTTATTTCAGAATTATTTATTGCTTTTAGTAACTCCTAACTAGGACAAACTGACCATCTCCTTCAGCAGCCATAGCTTTCATTGCTTTTGTTACATGTGACTAGTACACACTTGCCAAACCCAGTGATATGTGCAATAGTTGTACATTTCATTAATTTGGATAATAGCTGATGATCATTTTTTTCTGTGCTCTTAAAATTTCACCATTACAAATACCCATAAATAATGTCACCCTGTCTTGAAGCGTGGATTTGGGAAACACGTCATCGTGAAGCTAATCATAGATCATGTTGCTGTCACTGATTTCAGCTTCAATTTTTAACAGCTTGAAAAAGCTCTGGGGGAGTCTACCACTGGTTCAGAATATTACTAGGGCTATGTCACTAATTTTAGTCACATTGAAAGTCATCTTTGAGTCATTTCACTTTTCAAACAGAACATCATGAGCATTGCCTACCAAAACTTAATTAATCATATTTTTAATTAGTGCTTTGTTGTAACAGGCATGCCAGACTGTTCTAGGAAAAACAGCAGGTCACTCGGCCATCTAGCAAAGCTCAACTGGTAAATTGCTGAGTTTACTTCTTGCTGCATGGACATTGCAGTCAGACATTTCTGGGTCCTTAGACATGACTCAGAGGCTGCAAATGTCCTGCAGTCACATTCACAGACCACTTACCCAGGACCTTTGAGACGTTTGTTTTTTTCTTACCTAAGACCCTAAACAAGGGGAGAAATCAGTTGCATAGCTGCTTTACCGGATGACAGCATGCTTGCATTGTGCTGGTTATAAGTCAGGAAAGAGGAGACCAACCACAGTCTACTCGGCAAGTAGAAAATCTGATATTTGTGCCTGGACTTGCAGGCAACCAATTAAGTTAACTCAGCATGTTCAACATTAATGTTTAGCTTTTAAGAATGCTAAACATAACCAACTCAGAGAATTGAAGTCCAAGAACATCTAAATGTTGCTCACAAATGTTTTTTTCTTTTTAAGTGTGTCTTCAATGTATGAGGGATTGCTAATAGATTTTCTGTTTTCTTGTAGCTTTAAGTCAAGGAAATGTATCCTTTACACAGACATGACTAACATGGCCACAAATTCAAAGTCCCCCACAGTATAACGAGATAGTAAAGAAAGAAGAAAATGGGAAGATTCCGAGTATTCATCAGACTAACACAATCTATAAATGTAAAATGCATATATAAGGCTTCTGATGATAATTTTCTAAACTGAGGAAATTATTATAGAACCTATTAGGTGAACCACTGGATGATGACAGACGGGTCCTTTGTCATTTAGATAACTAAGTTTCTCAAATGTATCCAAATGACTCAACAAGACAAAGCACCTGGTTAGGTGAGTCTGGAGGGAACATACAGCTTGATAAGCAGGCAATGAGAGCAATGGAGTGTCCTAATAGAGCCCAGTAATGGTTGCTGTGAGAATTATGGTTGGGAAATGGAAAGGGTTAGTGAAAGCTCTTTCAAGGAAGTGATGTCTAACTGGAGACCAGAAGATTAAGAGGACAAGGAAGGTGAAAATCTTAGGGAAAGGAAGTAGGCCATGCAAGGCCTAGAGGCCTACAAGACTGTGGTTTGAGCTGGTGAGCTCCGAATTTCTCAAATAGGGGCCACAAAAGTCCCCTAACTATACTGACCAAATATACTGGGGAGGGAGATATATGGAATGTATAATTATTATCATTTTGATGTAGTTTGAAAATTACCTGCCATATACACACACACTGGAGCCTATTTTGGCGATATCCTGATCCCCACCCACCCACTCAGGCTCTGTTGGAGAAATATGTCTTTTTAATTCTTTGGTGTTACATCAAGAAGAATTAAAGAAGGAGACCTTGCTTCAACTGAAATCCAGTCTCCAAAGTAATGCATTAGCAGCAGGCTTCAGTAATATTGCCTTCCCTTCCCCAAACCTCCTCCCACTCCACCCACACATAAGATGGACAGATTTTTAGAAAACGTGTAACCTAGAACCAAAATATAGCTATCTTGAAGTTAAGCAAAATACCAAGCTCTTTTTAATCATTCATCCTATCTAATAAAGAGGGAATATGCTAATTGACCCTCACACCATTGCAAAGATGGTGGCACCCACAGCCAATAAGGAGGGAATATGCTAATTGACTGCCACACCCTCAAATATGGCAGCTCCCACAGCTGTAGATGGCGGCGCCCAGTCCCCTCAGCCCCACCAGGACAGCAGGCATGCGGAGCAGCCGGAGTTCCCCAGTCCCCTCAGCCCCCCAGCCACCCAGGGCTGGCCCAAGGCACAGGCAAGCCTTGGATGGTGGCTGCCCAGCCACCCAGGGCCTCCCGAGGCTCAGGTAACCAGGGCCGGCTGAGGCTTGCACTGCCAGCAGTGGCAGCAGCAGAGGTGTGATGGGGCGTCTCCTTCCCCTGATTGCCAGATCGCCTCCTGCCCCTGAGGGCTCCTGGACTGTGAGAGGGGGCAGGCTGGGCTGAGGGACCCCCCCTCCAGTGCATGAATTTTCATGCACCAAGCCTCTAGTCTTAAGATAATAGCTTGTATACTGAGTATTTTTCCTTTGACATAATTATAAACTGGCATTGCAAAATAAAACAACCATTTCACTGCTGTCTTTCAACTTACTTTCCTGGCGCAACTAAAAATTAAGCATATTCTTTTCAGTGGCATAGCTATAATTCCTAATAGTTTGACACATTTGTTTTTCTTCTATTCGACTATCAGCTCAGTAAGGATTAAGAACTTGTCTAAAAAATGAACTTGTCTTAAACTTCTTTGTATTTCTCATGTGCATAATAACATGCCTTAAAAACAATCAATAACAAATATTGTTGATTGAAAAAGCATATGATATAATGAGAATGGGTTTTATTCAGAGCCCAAAATTGGAAATAAACCTTTTATCCAGGAATAAAGGAAACGATTTGAGAATAACAGTTATCTTTACACCTTCATTTTATATCTCAGCAGAAAAATAAAATAGTTTTAAACTAATTTGATAACCAGACCAATTTCACAGATTCTAACACTAGATCTCAAAGTGTATCCTATCCTACCCTGGGCCTTGCAGCTGCCTGAGCAGAGGGCGGGGATGCAGCCTGCTGATCTGGTTGTGATGTGACGCTATAACAGATAATTTGCATATTTCTCTATTATTAGTATAGATTATCACAGGAACACATATCCATCGTTTGAGCCATGTCATAACAAAACAGGACAGTCTCAGAGCTGTGTTCGCTTTTCCTATCCTTGAGTCCACTCCCTCAGGCAACCATGTGCAAATCATTTGATCCTTTTAATTTTACATTGTTTACTTCTGTGTGTCTAGTGCTCTTTTATTATTTTTTTCTATTCCTGATTTATCAACTGACTTTCTGTGTGCAATACATGTCTTCATGGTTGTGAGCATCCAGTATTGCTGCTGAGCAGTCCAACCTCATTCTGATTGCTGATGCTTGTTATTTGACCTTTCTCTTTGTGCCTCTTTTTCTCTCTCTCCCAAAGCTTTTAGGCTGTTCACTTCCCACCCCCACACCCCTTGGATTCTAAAATGTTATATGATGTCACTGTGTGTGTGCGTGCGTGCGTGTGTGTGTGTGTGTGTGTGTGTGTGTGTGTGTGTGTGTGTTTGAAACGACACTCCATGGACCACTGCAAAATGGAAGGATAAAAACAACACGTTTTCAGTTTTAGGAAGTTTTCTTATTTCTTTGATAATTTCCTCCTTTTCATTTTCTCCCTTATTTTATTTTGGAGCTGCCCTTATTGAAATGTTCAGCCTCATAGACTGATTCTCCAGTATTCTGATTGTTTCTCTCCTGCTTTTCAACTCTTCGCGGTTTATACGCTATATAATGGAAGATTTCCCCAAGTTTTGCTTCCAAACTTTGTATTTATTGTTCTGTTCTCATTTACAAAAGCAATATTCTCTGAAAACAGCTTTTCTGTTTAATTATGGTTTTAGTTCCATTCTGTTACTCACATTAGCTCTCTCTCTTCTTTAAGGCCTGTTCTTCTGAATGTTTTGATTCCTATCTTTCTATAGAGCCTTGACTGCCCACTCAGAATTTACATTTAACAGTGGGGTGAGATGCTAAAATTCAATTTGAAGCTCTTTGGCTTGTCAATAGGTAGATTCAGGAAAGGGTTATCAGGCTAAAATCTCTCTTAGAGGGGACTCCCAAATGTCAGTATCACCCAGCCTTTTCTCTTAGGCCAATCTAATTCTCTTCTCAAAGGGAAATTATTCAATTTAATTCCTGAGGGGGCAGGTGTGAGGGAAGGGAAGGAGTTAACTAGTGTCTCTGAGGACTGTTTCTCTAATTCTTTTTTTTTTAAGGTCCTTTTCATACACTTGTTATCAGCTATGCTGTTCCCTAATTCTAATTCTGGACCCTGGCTTACTCACATTTTCTGAAGAATAAATCTCTCTCCTGACAGGAAAATATATGTATGTGGAGAGGTCATGGGGGCAACTAGAGTTTTGTTGGGAGTGGTGATTCCTGGCTGTACCAGGTATGGGAAAGATCTGAGGGTCGAAATGTTCCATATAAAGACTCTTAGTCAATTTTCATATATTTACTTCTATCCATCAAACCCATATTTCATAGAAATCTGGTGCCTCAAATTCCAGAGCTTTTTCTGGGATCCTGATACATAAATCATCCTGCTCCTTGTGGACTCCCAGTGTCACTTACCACATGTCTTTCTGTTCATCTCTGTGAGTGTGTGTGTGTGTGTGTGTGTGTGTGTGTGTGTGTGTGTGTGTGACAGAGAGAGATAGCACACATATAAAAAAGTATATATACATATAATTATTATTTTTCAATGCCACTCAGCTTAATAAACAAGCATTACTAATGCTTTTTTACATTCCCCTTGGGAAGTTCCTCCCACTTACATACCCCTTCTGCATAGTTACAGAACCCAAGGAAAGTGAATTATTGGTAAAGGTAAAATGAGAGAAACAGTATTTTAATTTTCGGAGATTTGCAATGTCCCACTCTTAGCCACAACTAATATCAACCGCTGCTTCATTGTCCTCTGGGTGTGGTTCCGCAGTCTGAGCAGAGGACCCTGTCTTCCTCTTTTCTTAAGGTCAGAAAGGACTGTGACCACTGTGGTTTCAGGGCAGCTGCACTTGAGCTTGGGGATGAGAATGCACTGCATCAGCAGGCCTTTCTGCTTCAGCTCATCAGAGACCCAAGCAAGATCAGAAGCAGTTCTTATTTATTTGACCTAACTAAAAATAGGAATTTGCTCTTGGCTCTAATTTCTAATTCAGTTATTAGGGGGATTAAGACTTTTGGTTTGAATCATCAATATGGAGACTAACATGTCCTTCTTTCCAGAAATGTTCACCAAAGTCAGTGCAGTGTTTCTTTTTTTTTCTTCTTCAATATTTAAGCCAATTTTATTTTTTATTTTTTAACTAAATCTGTATTGTTGAAAGTATTACATATGACCCTCTTTTTTCCCCCATTGACCCCTTCTAGCCTGCCCCCATCCCTCTCCCCAGGCCTTCACCTCCCTGTTGTCTGTTTCCACGGCTTAGGCAGTGCAGTGTTTCTTTACTACATAATTTTTGTCCCACATCACGGGCGTTAGTTCCATGAGGAACTGTGCCACCCTCCCAGCTTTCTCACTCCTCCCAGGGGTAACTGCATGTTAAATTAGTTTCACAAAGGGTATTTGTGTTGGCGGTGGAGGTTCCTCTCGCTCGGATCGCCCTTCTAGAAGTTTCTGGGCTGGAGGTAGCTGGGCAGACAGCCTCCAACTGTGACATCTTCCAATCGGCTGGAATTTTCACCTGAGACCATCCTCTCCTCAGGCTACCAGCCAGTGACTGAGCTGGGGCATTGGAATTAGGTCCTCGCTGCCCGATTCAGATTCAGGACTCCGCTGACTGGCTCTGTTCTGGAGCGCCCCGTCAGGTAGCCAAGACTGCTTCAGGGCCACGCCGCAGCTTCGCACACTCACTCCCCCTTCCTTCCTCATCTCCTGCATGATGCTCGGCGGGCTTTCTCTCTTACTCCTCCCGCTGCTTCTCTCCTCTCTCCTATGACACCAATGAGCTAAGAAGCATTTGGTAAACTGGCAATGGTGTTCATATAACATGGACATTGCAGCAGTGACTTGTATGCACATTTTTCCTGGTAGACTGGATAACCTTCCATTGAAAAGAAAGAGATCCCTCAGCTTTTCAAAGTCCTTTCCTGCTCTGCTTTAAGAAAATCGAGGATGAGTCATTGCACTCAGCGCTGCCTCCCCGGAGAGGCTCACCTCATCTTTGCATCCCACGCTCAGAACAGCTCCCTTCCTCCTGGGTCTCCTGTGGAACTCGTTCCATCTCTAATATCTTGGCAGCACAGCTAGCATTTACACGCCATGGATTTTACATTTTGAATATCCAGTCTGAATATCAGCAGCTTCCAACCACACTGAATTGGACTGCTCTGTCCAGGTTATTATCTGAGATACCAATTGTGGTGGGGGTTTTTTAGTTCTATGGTTACAAATTAAATAGATATTCAGGTTATTACACTGTTGTCTTTCAGTTTCAAACACAGCGATATTCGTTGTCTATTGCTGTGTAACAAATGACCCCAATCTCAGTGCCTTACAGTGTTGTACATTGATTAGTTCACATTTTGCCTGGTCAGAAGTCTGGGCAGATCCTCTGCTCAGGGTCTCACGAGGCTGTAGTCAAGGTGTCAGCAGCACTGTGCTTCTCACTGGGAGCTCCGAGTCCTCTTCCAGGTTACTGTATTGGCAGGTTGTGGTTATAGGACTGGGGTCCTTGTGCGGTTTTTTGCTAGCTATTGGCCAGGGACACTCTCAATTCCTGCAGGCTGCATGCAGTTCCTGGCTATGTGGCCTCTTTGGGCAGTTCACAGCTGGATTCTTGCTCTCTTCTAGGCTGCAGGAGAGACTGCCTCTCGGACTTCCAGTCCCTCTCCAGTCAGCTGTGACTGAGTCTTATGTAGCAACTAGAGGCCTGATGCACAAAGATTTGTGCAAGAATGGGCCTTCCTTCCCCTGGCTGCCGGCACCACCTTTGCTCCAGCCAAAGCTACCTTTTCGCTCTGGCCTGGAGCCGCCTTTCTGCCTTCCCACGCTGCCCAGTGGCCCGGAGCAGCTGGGGCAGTACAGAATGCCTGCGTCCCACGCCCGGCCAATCGGCGCCTACGTATGCAAATTAAACCGCCATCTTTGTTGGGTAAATTTGCATACTCACTCCTGATTGGCTGGTGGGCATCATGAAGGCATGGTCATTTTGCATCTTACTCTTTTATTAGTGTAGATGAACGCACAGGAGTGACTATCCCATCACTATTTGCCATATAATGTAACCTAACCAAGGGACCCACTGTTCCATCACATCCTTAGGATCTGCCCACACTCCAGGGTAGGAGTCATATACGAGGCATGTACACCTGGGAGTGAGAATCATGGAGCCCATCTTCGAATTCTGCCCACCACACTGCCCTTCTGCACCCTGCTTTGTGACGTTGGAGCTGAACTCTGCAAGCCATGTTTCTGCCCTTCCACCCGGCCACAGTAGGCTCTGCCAGTGATGGGCACACAGGGAAACGGGAAGGTGGGGAAATAAGGATCTGAGTCCTCTCTGCTGCTCTCCGTCCCTGCCTCAGCGACAGCCTCACACTTTGGCAACAGCAGTTGGCTTCAGTCTTCAGTTTTTCAGCAGAAACCACCTCGCTGTGCCCGTCGGAGGTCTGAAACCTCTTCCACGCACTCCTCCTCTGAGTTCCTGAGCTACCATCGCGAATGAGGTAGCACCCAAACTCACAGGTTTCCTGCCGGCTTCACTTGGTCCCCTTTAGCCTCTGATGAACCCACTTTCTTTCCTTTTTCTCCCAAACCTAGGATGGGAGCAGCGTCCTTCTGTCACTTTATTTGTATTAACTCAGTTTCCCTTTTTTATATATAAACATTGACTCAGGCAGACAGCTCTGGTGGGGAGGGGGCCATGTTGATTATAATCAATGAAATACAATTATAAACAACTGTGTTTCATTTTAATACATCTTATGCAAGCAGAGACTTTTTTTATAATGCCTAGTTTTATAGCGGGGCGGGGGGGGAGGGTGTGAGAAGAAATGTGAAGCCTCACATAATAACACTTGGCAACATGTATAAGAAACCTTAATTATGTGCCTACTTTTTTTTTTTAATCTTCTCTATATGTTGACAAAGAACTTTATTTATTTACTTTTAATCCTCGTCTGAGGGTATTTTTTCATTGATTTTTAGAGAGTGGAAGAGAGAGAAAAAGACAGAGAGAAATATCGATGTGAGAGAAACACATCAATTGGTTGCCTCCTGCACACGCCCCGACCAGGGCCCAGTCTGGGCAGGAGCCTGCAACCTAGGTACGTGCCATTGACCAGAATTGAACCTGGGACTTTTTTGGTCCGCAGGCCAACACTCTATCCACTGAGCCAAACCAGCTAGGATGTGCCTACTTTTAATATACTAATTCCATATCCAAGTTTTAGCTAAAGGAATATTTATTTAAATGCTATTATAATTGTGAGCAATGAAAGATATATGTACCCCTATGTTCACTGCAGCATTATTCATGGTGGCCCAGACATGGAGACAAACAAAATGTCCTGTGATAGAAGATTGGATAAAGAAGATGTGATACATATACACAATGGAATACTACTCAGTGATAAAAAAGGCAAAATACTGGCATGTGCGACAACATGGATGGACCTTGAGAATATTATGCTAAGTGAAGTAAGTCAAGCAGGAAAAGCTAACAACCATATGATTTCACTCATATGTGGGATATAAAACTGAAACTCGTGGGCACAAACAGCAGTGTGGTGGTTGCCAGAGGGAAACGGTAGGGAGTGGGGGTTGCAGGGGGACTAATATATGGTGACAGAAGACGATTTGACTTTGGGTGGTGGGCACACAGTGCAATATAGAGATCTGGTAACAGAAATCTACACCCGAAACCTATATGATCCTATTAACCAATGTCACCCCAATAAATTTCACAAAATCAGTGAGCAGTGGAAAGAAATGTCCAACTATATGGCATTAAATGGTGGCACATTTATTGAGTGAAATAAAACTATTTTAAATAATAGTGGAGAATAGAAAATAACATCAAAAATTAAAATATGTTCAGTAGAAAAGCAAATAGCTTTTTAAATCCATACATGCAATTTTATTGTCAAAGAATTGGCTTAAAATAAAGGTTTAAAGGAAGGAAATAAGAGGAAAAACAGATGTGAAACATGGTTGGCGAAGATTGAAAGCCCGACCAATTGCCGAAGCCCGCAACTGGCTGAATGGCTCAAAATAAAGCCCGTCTTCCTTTTCTAAAATGAAAGATAAACCATATTCCTATAAAGTGCACGTTACTGAAGAAGAAATGATTAAGAATACTTAAATGACCATGGGTTATTAATAATGGAACTAGAACAAATTTAATGAGAATGCAGTTTGCGTCCTATCCCGTGGAGACTTTCTGAGCATGGCTGATGTAAAGCCACTGAGATGACCAGTGGTGTTGAATCCCACAGGGAAAGCAGACTCCTGGGATGGCCACACTCTGTAATCACAGATGATCATTCACGAGAAGGCCACTGGCCAGTCTCCATAAGTGAGACAATAGTCCTGGGTGATTGATCTAGAACTTTGCAAGGTTAATTGTAAATACTTACGTATTTTTGTTCAAAGGAAAGAAAGATTTCTCTCACCTACTTTCCAGCGACAGCTTACACATTCTTTTCCATAGAAAACAGGGTTGGGATGGGAAGCTAATGGTATTCAGCATTGTCAACCCCTCTCACACATGTGTAAAGTGAAAATTATGATGGACTAAGAAGACAAAGATTTTTACATCTGAAGGACAGAATGGTTGAAGAGGAGTGTGTGTTAAAGAAGACATTAAAGTCATGAAGATCGTGCATTTGTTGACCATAAACACAAACCACCAAATCCCCAAATACTAAAAATGAGCCATATAGGAGGTAGTTCTGGAACAACTTTACTAAACATATGGAATTCATTTCCCCCAATAAATTGTGTGAGACAAAATGGGAACTTTCCAAGAAGGGATTGGTTAGAGTTCTTTTGTTCATGGGCCTAATATATTATAAAAAGGGAATAGTAATGTCAGGCCATGGACACCATCAGAGCAGGAAACAGCCAAGTTCCTCCAAACATGAGTTCTTGTGTCACTCTTAGTCACCAAATAGACTCTAGGCATTGCCATCTCTTGTGTTTCTAGCTGCATTGGCACAGTGCCCAGTACATGGTGGGATACTCGATGCATATCCATTCAATGACAGGCAAATACAATGCTAGTTCCCTCTGAACCATCATTAATTTTCAATCTGCTATGTCATTGCTCTTGGTGAAAAAAATTGAAAGCCAAAACCTTATCAGAATTATAACCCCCCAAATATTTCTTAAACTCAATGAAAACATAAAAGTTAAACATTCTTTCTTTATAGAAACATCTAAAATGTTAAGATAGAGTCATTAAAGTATTCTTAAGTTTCTGAAGAAAATGTAACAAAAGAATGCCAAATTGTTGTATTAAAAGTAAGCGCAGCCCTAGCCGATTTGGGTCAGTGGATAGAGCGTCAGCCTGCAGACTGAAGGGTCCCAGGTTCCATTCCGGTCAAGGGCACGTACCTCAGTTGCAGGCTCAATCCCTGGCCCCAGGTCAGGGTGCGTGTGTGGGGGAGGCAACCAATTGATGTGGCTCTCTCACATCGATGTTTCTCTCTCTTAGTCTCTCTCCCTTTCTTACACGCTCTCTAAAAATCAATGGAAAAAATACCCTTGGGTGAGGATTAACAAAAAAAAAAGGAAAAAACAAGTAAGCACAGCCCAGCTGGTGTGGCTCAGTGGTTGAGCATTGACCCGTGCACCAGGAGGCCGCTGGTCCATTCCCAGTCAGGACACATGCTCAGGTTTCAGGCTCAGTCCCCAGTAAGGGACTTTCAGGAGGCAGCCAATCGATGTTTCTCTCTCATCAATTTTTCTCTCTCTCTCTCCCTCTTCCTTCCTCTCTCTGAAATATACATATATGTGTATGTACATATATACATATATGTAAATGTAAACATAGCAGGTATTCAATTAAAGTCATTAATTATTTATATCACTCATTTTAATATAAAAACTCCATTTAGAAAAAAATCCTATCATGCCACATCTTCTCCTTCTTCATCTAACAATTGTTTAAGGAAGTTTTGTTACTTACCAATTAGTATTTCAAAAGATCTACGACAACTATAAACTGTGACTTGAGTTTTATCTTATCTTCAGAGAAATAAAATTTAGGAAAAAAATAACCCCCCCTTTCTTTCCTCTCTACCATCTTTCATTGTGTGAAGGGCACCCAAGAACATCCCTTGCAAGTAGTTCAAAATTCATGACTACCTTGTCAAGGCTGCCAAATCTGTCACCAAAAGGAGGCTGACAAAATGCTATGAAATACACTGACATGATGGATTTAAAAGACATGCATGTAAAAAAGTCTCAAGGTATTTCTCTCCTACCCATTCCAGGGATCTTTTAAGCCTTCCCCTGAACCATAGGAACATGCCACATACTTTATCACATTTCTTTACTGGCCTTCCGGAACCCAATCTTGCAGCTGCAGAGAATAACAAGAACCGAGGTCTTCTCAAAGTTCCTTGCTGTCACTTCCCATATTAATCAAGAAGAGTCCCAAAGGAAAGTGGATCCTAAAAATCTAAACTTGCTGTCTCTGAAACAGCCTCATCACTGCTGGGAATAGGGTGAGTCTACGTCCTCAGAGCTAAACTCCACACAAGGAACGAAACTAACAAGTCAAAGAACCTATACTTCCAGAGTGATAACGAAGAGTAGGATGACAAGAGGCATAAAAATTGGGTGGAAAGTATTTTCTCTCAATGATTCCCACAGATGATATCTTTTTTATTTTGAAAAGTTCAAGTCCACACAAAAACTAAAGAATGATACAATCAACATGGGTCTACCCCTTACCTAAATATAACAACTATTAATAATCTTATTGCACCTGCTTCATTTCTCTACAGGGTCACCTACAAATACTTCCTTCTGCCAAGCCATCCGGAATTCATTTGTAAACAACAAGACAATTCACCCCTAAATGCTTTAGTACATATCTCCCACAAGCAAGGACATTCTCCCGCATGACCCAATACCATTACCCAGGCTTTAAAATTTTAATTTAATAGCAAGATTTAACAGCTAAGCCAAACTCGTATTGCCATACCTGTCCATAAAGTGTCTTCTATAGCTTTTTTTTTTTAACTCAGCATCTAACCAAACTCCCATTATACTTGATGTCACGCCCTTGCAGTCTCCTCTCACCTTCCTCTGATCTTCATGACACTGAATCCTTTGAGGAATTCAGGCCACTTGTTCTCTAAAATGTTCTCTTCTGAATTTGTTTGATGGTTCCTTGGGAGAAGATTTAGACAAAACATTTCTGGCCAGGATCCCACCTAGGTGATGCTGAGTACTTCTCACTACATCACACCAGAGGGCACCAAATATTAGGCCAGCCCATTCTTGCAATGCCAAGCTTGACCATTTGGTCCAGTGGTCACTGCCAGATCTCTCCACTGTAAAGGCATATTTTGTCCCATTGCTTTATATTGGTCAGTGTGAAATCCAAGAAGGTAAGTTAATTTTATAATGGGCCTAAGCAAAATATAAATTGGATGATAAAGTTAGTGTCAAAATATAATCCATGTAATCCATGTCAGTATCTGATGTAGCTTCACGGGTTCACATCATTATTATCATTATTATCATTATTACATTATTATTACTAGAGGCCCGATGCACAAAGATTTGTACAAGAACAGGTCTTCCTTCCCCTGGCTGCCGGCACTGCCTTTGCTCTGGCCCGGAGCTGCCTTTCCACTTCCCATGCTGCCCAGAGGCCCGGAGCGGCTAGGGCAGTGTGGAACACCTGCATTGTTGCCATGGTGACGACGCAAGCATCCCGTCCTTGACCGCTCAGCGCCTGTTGGGTTAATTTGCATACTCACTCCTGATTGGCTGGTGGGCGTTGCAAAGGTATGGTCAATTTGCATCTTTCTCTTTTATTAGGTAGATTATTAGCATATTGAGGTATAACTGACATACAGCATTATTTTAGTTTCAAGTGTACGACAATGATTTGATACCGTATATATTGTGAAATGATCACCACAATAAGTCCAGCAATGTTCATCACCAAACATAGTTACAAAATTTTTTTCTTATGAAGAGAACTTTTAAGATCTATACTCTCACCCTGGTTCATATTATTAATGCTTCTTTTATTAACAAGCATAATCTATAGTTTTAAATTATAGGGCACATACAATGTCCTAAGTATTGTGTGGTCACGTTATACACATTAGGAATAGAAATAAAGGGAATTTGTTAATTTCATTTCTTCAGAAATTTAGGCTGGAGTGCCACTTTTTGACATTGTTAGACATCCTAGTGGGATTCTATCTTATGTGCTTTTAGTTCAAACTAGATACTCCTTCAATGTGAGCACATGTAGTGCCCTTTACCCACCGAAATGAATTTTGGTTCCTTGAAGAAGTGGCTGATTCCCGGTCTGGGGCAGGAAAAGTCCAGCTTTAACTGGGATATTTTATTGGCCAGAGAACAAAAAAATGCTCAAAGAATGATGGAAACATGTCAAAAAGCTCCTGGGCTAACTGGAGAAGGATCCTATTAACCAAAATTGGGATAATTTAAACTTCTAAAACAATAATGATGATAAAGCTAGGCAAATATGGCAAAATGTTATCAGATTCAACTGGGAAGGTATAGGTATACAGGTTTTCAATGTTCAGCTCTTTTAACTTTTCTGTGGGTTTAAATTTTTTCACAGTGAAATAAGGAAAAATAACTTACTAATGGATTTAACCTGTTCATTCTTGAAGGTTTTGTAAGGCAATCAGCGTCTCTTAAAATCTAACGATGAGCATGTCACTGCCCTCCTCAAAAACCTTCAAGAGTTTCTCACTCGCCTCACAGAATTGGAGGTGTTTAATATTACACTGATTAAAAAACATGGACCCCTTAGACCACTCAGGTTCAAGTCCCAGAGTTACTACTTACCAGCTTGCAACCTTGGACATATTTCTTAACATTCCTGCACCTCAACTTCCACATGTGAAATGAGGATAATAACAGCACCTACCTCACAAAATGTCATAGGAGTAACTGGGCAAATAAATGTGACACAGAAAAGTGCCTAGCACGTCGTTATGCTGCCTAAGTGTTAACTCTCTGTAGATTTAAGGTACTTCCTGCCATATGATTATTATTCAAAGGATTCTGTGGTTAAAAGCCTCTGGAAATGCTGGGTTAAATTCAGTAAAACAATTCCTGCAGGAATTGTATTAGATTATTGAGTATTCTAATGTCCATAATGAGTCTTCAAATATTAGATCACAAACTCAGCACATCTCATGGGACCAGGACTTTGCAGATCTGGCTTAGGAAGCTGCTGACCGAGAGTATTAATCTAAACACTTTTGCTTGATTTTTTTTTCAATTATAGTTGTCATTTATATTACTACTAGAGGCCCAATGCATGAAATTCGTGCAAGGGGCTCAGCCCTCGCAGCTGCGACGGCTGACCTCGGCCCTTGCAGCCCCAGCTTCATCCAGAAGGACATCTGGAAGGTCATTCGGCTGTCCAGTCTAATTAGCATATTACACTTTTATTATTATAGATCCCTGTACCTTTGGCTAGGTATCTGTGAACTTGAAAAAGCATTCGCCTCTTCTAGACTTTATGAACTGACCTTGGTAAGGGAGATTTTTTTTTTCAATTAAGTTGTCATTCATATTATATTAGTCTCAGGTATATAGCATAGTGGTTAGACAAGCATAACTCACAAACTGATCCCCCCATCCCACCCTTGACAAATCCAGCACCCTCCCAGCACCATACATATTCATCACAATAGTATTGACTTTGAAGAGCTTCCCTGATAAGGCTCTACCTACCTGTCAACCTCTGTCTCCTGCTTTCAATCACTCTGCTCTTCAGTCAAACTTCATACCCCACTACCACCCAATATACACTTAACTTTCCCATGAGCTCTTTGCCCTCTGCTGCCAGGGTTTCCCTCCCATCCCCACCCACCAAAACCAGCTCAGGTGGTGCTGCCTCCACAACGTGCACCAGGTGCTCTCAGGTGGATTTGTGTCTCCATGCTTGCTCCCATGAGCATTTTGTTCAAAATACTATCACATCCTATGAAAACACATGACATGCTGTTTTATGTTACAGGTTTTTATTTTTAGTTTTATCAAATAATTTCTTGAGATTCTTTATAACTAGGTAAGAAAAGCACACTCAAGTTAAAGCAGAGTCTTTTGTCCACCACTGATCTTAACCTCTTCCCAAAAGCATTGTTCAATCCTTGTGGCACAGACCAGCAGTATTATATCATGTTTTGAACATATTTGCTTCTGTAAAGAAAAAAACCACTATAAATTCCTAGAGGGTAGAACTGAATTGTGTTCATATTTATAGCCCTCATAATAGCTAACGGAGTTCAATAAATATAGTCCACGCTGCACAGATGTGTGGGACTTACTAACTGCACAATCTGTGTTCACAACACCTTTGATTCAGAATAGGAAAAAAAGAGGAGGAGGAAGAGTAACTTCAGAAATAATAGCTATCTCAAAGACCTAGCTGTGTTCCATTTAAAGATTTCTTCCTTTTGAACAACTTAAATGTAGAGGACCTTTTTGCTTCTCCTGTTGAATGCACAAAGTAAATTGAAGACAGGAATTCTGTAAACAAAGCGAACATTTTCATTTCATTTCAGTCATTTAGGCAAGTTGCAGGAGTTGGAACGTACTAGGGAGAGAGTCGGTGTCATTTGGGCAGAAGCTCAGCCCCCAGTTGGCACGGATTCCAGTGGGAAATGGTAATTAGATATGTGCAGAATCAGACCATCTGGAACTATAGGAAGCTTCTAAATTTGATTTGTGTTGGAGGAACTGTGGTCAAGAAAGAACCGTGCACACGATGATTTGGATGTACTCCAATCGGTGGTCTTTTGGGACCCAGAAACATGTAATTCTAGAAGAAAAATGTGAGCAGAGTAATGTTCTTCTAGGCCCCAGAGATGTTTCTTGGAAACCTGTCTGAAGAACACACAGAGCTAACCAATAAGAATCTACCCAGAATTTCTAATTTCACAGGCAATAAGCAACTTGATACTTTGCTTTTACATTAGAATCAAGATGCTCTAGCAAAAAAAAAAAAAAAGTGCCTCTGTAAGTTCTGCATGCTTTAAGATTGGGCGTGCTTATGAAACAAAGAAGAACAGCAAACTAGTGTACAGACAACATTTCCTTCCCGTGTGACAGTGACATCAGCAGAGCCTACTTTAAGCGAGTTTCCAGCAACGCCTGGGAGGGGCCAGTGATGTGGCTTTGGGCTAGTTTCAGAAGGGAGCTAATGGCGTTTGTAGAGAATAATAACATAAAAGTCCAGTGGAGGTATAGAGATTGAATCCCAACCCAATCCTTCTGGAACCTAAACGCTTTAAAAAGGGCCCCGTTGTCATTACTCAGTGCCACCCTGGTATGCGCGTGACTGGACTACCTGTAGAAACTGAAACGGAGAAAGATCTGGCTCAGCTTCTCCAGTCATCATTGAGCTAATCGATGGCTTCAGCCAAATGGTGTGTTGTCAGCCAAGTCCATATGTCCTAAAGGTTTGGCTGTGTTTCAAAATCTAGGTGGATATGAGAGAATTGCCCAGATTTCAAAATCTTTCTGGTATGAAAACATATGTACCTTGTTTTCTGAAGAAAAAAAACAAAAAAGCATATCTGCCGGTATTAACATTTGAAATGACAGGTAGGGGAATTGCTATGTTAAAGCCTTCATTCATGAGCAGCAGGCTTCAGATGTGATCACTGAAATTAAAAACAAAAAAACAAAAAAAAACATTCTGTGGCAAGAGAAAGCTAGGAGGGTGGTTTGAAGAACTTGAAAGATTGACCACTTCTTTCAAATCCTGTATCTGCCGCTCATTAGGTTTGTTCCATTAGTTAGGACTTCAACCGCAGCTTCCTGATCTATAAATTAAGGTAAATTTTGTGCCATGCCAGCACGGCCAAGGGTGAACCTGAGTGGGGGCGGCTGAAAGGCTTAGAAAAGACAGACAAGAGAATGAAAGCTGGGTCTCGGTGGGACGCTGCTTCTCTGAGAGACAGTGACAGCGCCCACAAGCCGTGTCTTCATTTTATAGTAGGTGCCACGAGGCAAAGTAAGGGTGTGATCAAGATGTTTACAACATTCTTGTGGGTTTCAATCCTACTCAATTACATGCACCTGAACTCTATCAAGCCCACATCACTCAGACATGTGGAGCCACGTGTTCGGACCATAGGTTCAAGCTTACAACTATAGCCTCTGGCTATAATTGTGCTGGGAGGGCCCAGCCCTCCAAGCTGGGACTTGCACGTGGCCATGAGAGGACTGTGCCTTCTCATTAGTCCAAAGCTTGAACCTGTCCAAACACTGTAGCCGCTCTCCACAAAATTCTATCTACCATATAGGTTGGTAAAGATAAACTAAGAAAATATATGTACAGTGCTCCAGGTGCAGTAAGTACTCAGTAAACATCTGTATTATTTTCAGGCTTACTACGTGAGAGTCTAGGTAAAACCATGATAAAGGGCAAGTAGGCATTTTATTATCCAACTAGAAGCCCGGTGCAGGAATTCGTGCACAGGTGGGGTCTGGCCCACACGCCCCAATTGGGGCCAATCGGGCTGGGCTGGCTGGGGGGAAGGGTTGTGGGAGGTTAGCGGGCCGGCCCCTCCCCTGATCCCAGTGGGGGGCCTCACCCCCTGGTTGAACTCCTGGTCAAACTCCCAGTTGAGGGGACAATTTGCATATTAGCCTCTTATTATATAGGATTGGCCTATTTTTCTTAACCAGAAATATGTCTGATGCTTTTCTATTCTTCATCTTAAAAGCTAATTCCATGGCGATTTGCAGCATAAAAAGTGTAATTACTTGCTATTATTGAAGCCTTACTATGTTACAAGCATTTGGAGTAACTTATCACATTCTCATTTGATCCTTGTGGCAAAACTAGCTTTATGTTTGCTATACTAAGGCAGAAACGAAAGCACAGAAAAGGTTAAACAACCTGCTTCTAGTTACACAGCTTGTAAGTGGCTGTGGTGGAACTCAACCCCAAGCAGTCTGCCTCAAGGGCCCATGCTCTCAGCAACAATTGCCTCCCCAACTGCCTCCTGACAAGCACATGCTAAGTTCCCAGAATGCTTTTGTTTCCGGTGAGGGAGCAATGTACGCCATCACCAGTTGGTGACAACTACCCTCAAACTTACGCTGCTTCCCCACTTGAATGTCACAGTCATTTTCAGTGATAAAGGTCACACCTCATGTTTATATGACGTACTTTAAGAACTATGAGGAAATATCCTAGGCTTCCACCTACTTTAATAGCGCATTTGTAAGTTCCTAGACCTATTTAAGGAAAGCTTCCTTCTCACCCTAGGGAACTATAATTAGACTGTATTGCTGAGCTGAGGTATTAGTGATGAGATTTTGAGGTGAGAGAATGCTTCCTCCTCCTCCCCAGCCAGCTAACTTGCTCATCCTTCAGATCTCTGCTGAAGCCTCACTTCTTCAAAAAAGACTTCCTGTCCCCCCTCACACATCGCTGACTAAGTCATTCGATCATCCAGCTTCATAGCTTTTAATACCATTTTTAGATTTATACCTCTAACCCCATACCACGTGAAACAAAATACTTATCTTTGGATAACTCACAGACACTTCGAACGTGACACATCCTAAACTGAACTCCTGATCTTTGCCCCCAAATCCTGACCCAATTGCAGCCCTCCCCATGACAAATGAATGGCTCCTCTGCCCTTCAGATGGTCAGGCCAAATGCCTAGCAGTCATCCATGACTCCTGTCTTTTTTTTTTTTTTAATATATTTTATTGATTTTTTTACAGAGAGGAAGAGAGAGGGATAGAGAGTTAGAAACATCGATGAGAGAGAAACATCAATCAGCTGCCTCCTGCACACCTCCTACTGGGGATGTGCCTGCAACCAAGGTACATGCCCTTGACTGGAATCAAACCTGGGACCCTTCAGTCTGCAGGCCAATGCTCTATCCACTGAGCCAAACCGGTTAGGGCATGACTCCTCTCTTTAAGTATAAGTCCCACCTAATCCATCAGGAAATCCCGTCATCTCCACAAAATCAGCCTGAACTCTATCACTTCTCAACACCTCTGCTACTTACGCCTACCCAGGTCCCAGCTCCTATTATCTCCTCCTGGATGGTTGGTCTCCTGGCTTTTCTCTTTGAACCCTTAAAAGATTTGTTTTAACACAACTGCTAAAGTGATCCCCTCACAAATAAGTTGATGTCTCATTTCTGCTCAGAACCCTCTGTGGTTCCCTGAGTCAGTCCAAGTTGACTTTACAATGGCCTACAAGGCCCTACATGATCTGCTGTTTATTACCTCTCTGAACAAGTCCCCCAAACCTCTGTGCATTCCTGTCCAGCCACTTCAGCCTCCATGCAGTTCCTTGCACTCATCAGATATATTTCTGCTCCAGGGCCTTTGCACTTGCTACACTCTGCCTACACCTTTCCTTCCTTTCTTTCAGGATTTCAGGCATGTCACCCTCTCAGTCAGGACCTCTGTGATTGAGTTATTTAAAATCACAGATTCCTCCTCAGTCCTGCTTCTCTCCCTTCTCTGCTTTATATTTCTCCATAGCACCTTCCAATGTACTATAAAATTAACTTATTTTATTGTCTGTGTCCCTCAACAAAAATAAATATACCTGGGAATACATCCGAAGAAACACGAAACACTAATTTGAAAGAATATATGCACCCTCATGTTCGCTGCAGCATTATTAATAGTCAAGATCTAGAAACAGTCCAAGTGCCCATCAGTAGATGAGTGGATAAAAAAGCTGTGGTACATTTACACAATGGAATACAACACAGCTGTCAAAAAGACAGCATGGGTGGACCTGGAGATTATTACCCTAAATGAAATAAGCCAGCCAGAGGAAGACAAGTACCGTATGATCTCACTTACATGTGGAATCTAATGAACAAAATAAACTGATGAACAAAATAGGAACAGAGGCATGGATACATGGAACAGACTGACAGTTGTCAGCGGGGAGGGGGCTTTGGGGACTGGATGAAAAAAGATGAAGAGATAAAGCAAAAAGATATATCATAATCCACAGACCCAGATAACAGTGTGGAGCTAGCCAGAGGGAAAGGGGGTTGGGGTGGTAAGTGGAAGTGGGCAAAGTGGGGGAAGGGGGACAGAAAGAGACTTTACTTGGGGTGATGGGTGCACAGAGCAGTGTGCAGATGTTTTATTGAGTTGTACACTTGAAACCTGTATGGTTTTGCAAACCAATGTCACCCCAATAAATTCAATTTAAAATATACATTCATATAAATAGGAATCTTTTTCAGTTTAGTCCACCAATGAATCCTTAGCACCTAGAACAGTACCCGGCCCTGAATAGGCAGTGAATATACAAATGTGTGGAATGAATCAAATCAGCCCTCCCATTATATAATCACATGGTATTGTATATTTCTGTAGCCTTTCTTATGATAATAATTGGTCACTTTTTTAATTGTGAGGTTGCTTACTTAATTGTTCTCTTCTCTGCTGGTTTATAAGTAACATGAAGACGGAGAATGTGTCTTCATCCCCCAACAACTAGCAGAATGCCCATTACTTAGTAGATTCTCGTATTTGTTGATGAGTGAACTAGATGAAGAAATAGCTAGAATTTGGTCCTAGTTCCGGCTCCATATTCCTGACAGTATTACAAACATGTCACCTGCTCCAAGAAGTGCCCTGATGAGACAATAGAGGAATTCTGTGGCCATTAGGAAGAAACTGAAAGCCTAGATGAGGACCGAGTAGGTGACAAGGACCTAAGGCAAGTATACTCTGCTTATACCTCAACAGCCAGACAGGGTTGTTTGTGTATAGGGGGTTGTTGGGGTGGGGATTTTTCCCTTTCCTATGACAAAACCGGTGTCATCTTTCTTCAAAGGTTTGTTTGTATTTGAGATGTAACAAAACTTCTTTTGAGAATAAGAAAAAAAAAAGTTACAAGATTAGTTCACCTTATTTAAAATAGAAAAACCAAGATACAAACCTGAATTTTCTGAGGGCTAAAAAAAGAGAACTAAAACAATTTTTCACTCTTGAAAACAATCTGGTTTTGCACTTTAAAAAACATTAGGTGCAGGTTTTGTTTTTTTCACTCTTAGTATACAGTTACACTCTCTAGAGAGGTTTCTTTAGGCTATCATAGCATAAAAACATAAAACCTGCTTTGAAGTGGGGAAAATAGGGTTTCCTAGTTTTTTCGTTGGTGTTATGCTGCCCCCTAGTGACGATGATGTATATGACTCACCTGCACAAACAACGTAAGTAACAGCTGCCCAAGGTAAAAAAAAAAAAAGGTAAAGGAACTCACGCAGCCTGTCAAGGTCTCTTTCCATTAGACATCCACTCCCAGACAACCCGCTGTGTTTGAGTGCCCCTCTAGACTAATGTTTGCTACTGACATGTTGCAGCATAAAAAAGAAATTTTTATATTTTTCTACCCTGTACCAAATAGGCAACTTTTATGTGCTTTATAAATTACTTTAATTGGACTCACAAAGTAAATGCCCTATTTGGAAGGATGTAACCCATTAATATTTTTTCTACTTTGACGTAGTAGCAATCTGGGGATGTTTCAGACCCAGTGGACCTCAAACACTTTCCTATCCAGTTAAACACAGACGAACTGTTAAGACCATTGTGTTTATGTGAATACAAATAAGTCTGAATATTTTCTGGCGTCAACTATAATCATAAAATAATGGAGTTATATTATTTGGTAATAAATTCATATTATCACACTCAACTGACACTACCCTGGAAATGCCTAGCTTTTGTGGATAATTTTTTTAAAGTCTTCAAGATTACAATATACTGAATATACCATAGTACACTTCACAAAATTATTAAATCTATAGGAAATCTATTTTTTTGGCAAATAGGCCAAAGCTGCTAGTTTATTTGCCTTTCATTTCTCACCACACTTACTTTGTATAATAAAGGTGACTTGTCTGATCTGCTTCATCTTTTTCTCAACAATTTCCACATTCATTTATAAAGATAACACAGAAAGAAATATATATATATATATATATAATATATATATTATCTCACAGTTTTTGTGGGTCAGGAGTTTGGCCTCATCTTAACTGGGTCTTCTGCTCCTGGGTCTCTGAGGCTGCAATCACGGTAGCCTGATCTGGATGCCCAGTAGGGGAAGATCTATCCTATGCTCAGTTATCTAGTTGTTGGCAGGATTCAGTTTCAAAACTTGGAGTACATTCACTTATTACTTTTCATATAAATGAAAAGGGATTAGTGTGCCCTGTAAAATCATCTTGTCTGGCTAACATCTAGTTAGAGTGTCAGCCTGCAGACTGAAGGATCTTGGGTTTGATTCCAGTCAAGGGCATGTACCTTGGTTTCAAGCTCGCTCCCCAGCCCCAGTCCCACCCCCGTCTGGGCACATGTGGGAAGCAACCAATCAATATGTCTTTCTTAATGCTTCCCTCTGTCTCTCTATTTTTAAAAAATGGAAAAAATATCCTTGGGTGAGGATTAACAAACAAACAAATAAATAAATGGGAATAAATAAATCTGAGAAAAGTTTAGAAATTATGGATTTTTAAATGTGTATTTTCCTAATGAACTCTATTTGGTGCATACAGTAGAGATCTGTAGTAGACAGTTCTGGACTGGACTTAGTAACTTGCGTATCATGAATAGAATACAGCAAAAAATGATGGGACATCACCAATAGCCAGCGAGGGACTGAGAACCTCAATCCAACACCTCCTGTGAAACTGAATCCTGCCAACAACTAGATAACTGAGCATAAGATAGATCTTCCCCTACTGGGCATCCAGATCAGGCCACCGTGATTGCAGCCTCAGAGACCCAGGAGCAGAAGACCCAGTTAAGATGAGGCCAAACTCCTGACCCACAAAAACTGTGAGATAATAAATGTGCTATTTTAAGCCACTAAGTTTTGGAGTAATGTCTCATGGAGCAACAGAGAATTAGTAAAGTATCCAACAATATCTGTTGCGAATGAATACATAATAAATGAATACTAACCATAATCAGTTATATGGAAGACATATAAATGCCCCTTAAAAGTCATCAATGATAAATTCTTTTAGAAACTGGTTAACTCCTCAGAAATAAGGATTTTTTAACATTGAATTGACCCATTTCTCAGAGAAAAGTCTACCATTTCATAGGAAAGGGGAGTTTTCAAGCCTCATCTTTAGTTTAAAATCTATCAGTGTGCATAGTTAGCTAGTATCTGATATTGGTTCCTAGACTCTTTGGTAAATATGCTGTGATTATTGCAGAAATGGCATATGTAATACTTTAAACAAACAAAACAAAAAAAATAGAGCAATGGTTGTCCTACAGCCCAAACAGATTTTCTTCCATTAGGGCTTCCACTCTTCCCAGGCCCAGTTCATGCCAGCACTTTCCACAAATCTGTTATAGAAACTGCCACCCTTTACTCTCCTTGGTTTGTGATCTATTTGCCCCATGATCTCCTAGAGGCCGTGGACAGCCTCTTGCCTAGCACAATACCTAGCACATGGTGACTACCTATTAAATGTTTCATGGATGAAAGAGAGAGGGATTAAAATCAGCTGGGATGACTTCGTTTTCACAGCAAGAGAACCTTCCCAAGAAAAAGATTATTGTCCAGGTGGCGTGGCTCAGGGTTGAGCATTGACCTATGAACCAGGAAGTCACGGTTTGGTTCCCAATCAGGGCAGGCTTGATCCCCCGGGGAGGGGGTGGGGGGCCGGGGAGGAGCGTGCAGAAGGCAGCCGATCATTGATTATCTCTCATCATTAATGTTTCTATCTCCCTTCCTCTCTGAAATAAAAATATATTTTTTAAAAGAAAGAGGACTGTTAAAACAGAAATAGATGCTGTCCTGGTAAGGTGTGAGATCATGAAACACAAATCTTAAGTAATCTTAAAGTCATAATCTTGGATCTCCCAAGAAATCTGCAGGTGTGAATTTGTCTGCATCATATGCAGTTGAGCATGTCCTCAATCAAATGTCCTCAGGTGGGAAGGAGCCTGGCGTGTTCTAGAAACTGAACTGATGACAGGATGGAGTGGCTTCAGTACAGCAAGCCAGGAGAGCAATAGAGATGAGGCCTGACCATGCAGAGTCCGCAGTGCCTTGTGGAACAAGGCAAGATATTAAGCAGAACAGGAACTTGAGTACAGCGCTCCCTGACTCCTTCGCTTCTTTCCGCTTCTCTTAGATAACGACTAACTTTCGTAGAACTTCTGTTCTCCAGAGCACGTCCATATTCCTCAGGCGTTTGAGAGCTCCTACACTGGATGGCTGATTTGCAGATGTCTAGCCTCTTTCCTCCACTGTCTACAATCCCTGCTTTGCTGCTGAAATCCTAGTACTGTCGAAAAGAGAGAGCAAAGAAGCCTTCCAACTTTGACTAAATCAAAAGCTTGATTTTTGAAGGTCATGAGTGATGACTGGCCTTTGCATGTTTTCTGTTTCCTGCACCCAGAATTTACATAACTAAAGGACTCTGCACCAAATGTCTATCATGAAGGATGCAATTAAATGTCATCTTTATCTCCCCTTTTCCTGTATTTATCAATAGCATGAAAATCAAGCCCATAGGGCAGCCATTTTTAACCTTTTTTTATCTCATGGCACACATAAAGTAATTACAAAAATTCTGTGGCACACCAAAAAATATATTTTTTGCCAATATGACCAAAGAAACAGGTATAATTTTGATTCATTCATACCAGATAGCTATTGTTGTATTGTCTGTTGTCTTTTTTTTTTTATTTTTTTTTTTTTATTTAACAACCTAAGGAAAAGAGGTCAGTGCCCCTGACTAAATAGGCAGGTACTGCATGTTTTAAAAATCCTTGCGGCATGCCGGTTGAAAATCGCTGCTATAAGGCAAAGACTTGGAGGCAGCTGATGGTTGGATGCAGGCACACATCTGTAGCGGGGATTTATTACCATAAACTCATCCTCTGGAGGGGAGAATACAAGCGATCATATAAAACATACATTAAAGGGCTTTCCTTGACTCATCACCATCGTAGGCACAAAAAGGGAAGGAAATGCTATCCAATGGTGTAAGCATTTATGAATGCTCCCATGTACGTACTTGACACCAAATTAATGCGATGCCTTTGCAGCCCTGTGTTGTGACCTCTGAGCCGTATCTGGGACGTCCTCACCCTACTGGCTCCTCGGGTCCTGGCCTCACTTTCCAAGCCAAGTGAGCGCTGCTGAGCTTCCAACTGCGCCCTCAGTCTGCCGCCTCTGCCACAGCTGTTATGAAATATCATAAATTAATTTCGGATGCAAGCCTAGAAACTGGACTCTCGAGTCCTGACTTCGCTGAATGGTTTACTTTGTACTCTGTTCAGGAAATGTCCATGTGCAAGCACAGTGGTGGTTTGTTGGCCTGGACTGGAGGCCGACTCTCACTTACTCTGCTGTAGGAGCCTGGCAGGTAGGACCTGGGGCCCTTTGCTAAAGTCACTTCCCTTGATTCAGTGTCTTCATTTTTACTGCCAGTGCTGCCACCCCAGGACAAATGGGAATCGCACTGCGCATGCAACAAACTCCGAACAAGGCTGCCCGTTTGTGCTCTCTCCCTTCCTACTTGCCTTACCTCACTTTGCCTCGCACCAACCTCCGTGTAAGGACCCTTGGTAGCTCCCCAGGCCCTACCTTCTGGTATGTACGGCACAAATGAAAGCAGGCTAACCAACGAACAGTGCTGCCAGGCCTAGCAAGATGAGTAGAAAGATGGGAAATCACTGCTCAAAGTCACCTCAAATTTTATTTTATTTTTTAATGTTTTTTATTTATTTCAGAGAGCAAGGAATGGAGAGGGAGAGAGAGAAACATCCATGGGAAAGAGAACCATCAATCAGTTGCCTCCTGCACGCCCTCTATTGGGGATTGAGTGGCAACCCCGGCATGAACACTGGAGGAGGGGCTCTGGTTGATGTTTACAACTTCTTTCTCTCATTTCTAACTCCATGATTTTTTGCCCACAACCAGGACCTCAGTTGGGGTCCTTAACTGATAGGGTGACCAAAGCCTCTTTCCTGAAGGGCCAGAGTACTCAATACCTGCACCCCAGACAGTGCTCTGAGTTCCAGAGAGCCTCCTCACTGTCCTCATTGTACAACATCAACCGGCTTCCCCTGCCTTCCCAGATGCAAAGTTCAGAATTCCTTTTTATAGGTGTCAGCTATGTGTTTTGATGATGATGGTTATTAAGATATGATGCTAAAACATTACATATATTAGGCCAAGCAGAAAGTATGAGACTAATTATTAATACAGTAAATCTTTTTAAATGAGTAGAAATGTGGAAATAGAGTTTGTCTCAGTAAGTTAACACAAATTATGTCATTTATGGGTATTGGTTATTAGCTGTGCTTAATTATTCCACAGCTTAGTTACATATCATGAACATCAGATTTTTATCACAAATTGTATTTGACCAGAATAGTAAACTATGCCGGTATGGTCACACCTCACAGTCTGGGTTTCTGCAATAAAACCATTAGCTTACAGTACTAGCAAAACGCAGAGGAGCATGTTGTCAGTCAGTGCAAAAGCAGTAACGTGGGTTGCGAATCCCAGGCTGCAGCTGAAATTCTGGTTTGTTTCACCACGTTTGATGGCCATGCCAGGTCTCCTTTACCTGAACACCTGTTCGGGTGGTTCCCACCTGAGAAAAGCAGGATGTGTTGCCCCAATTCCCTTTTCAGTTGTAATTTTGTAGGCAAGTCAAGACAGTGCTTCTTCAATTAAACCATTTGGAAACAGATCCTATGATAAAGTTGATAATGATCTGCTAACAACATCCAAACTCAATGGAAGGACCGTAAGAGATCCTAATACCACTTCAGGAAGGGAAGCAATACCTGTGCTCGCTTATTCTGTTCCATTGGTTATTTTCAAATTTGCCAGCAGTGATTTGAAAGAGATTGTTTCATTTCCTAATAAGATTAGAAGAGCACCGATATATACAAAAACAAATCGCTAGTAATTTATTAAGTTGTCCCAAAGGCGTTAGCTTCCTCTCTTTGAAATCTTACACCTAGGCAAAGATTTGCATTTGGCATCACAGGATCTGTGTGAAAGCCGCCCTCTGCAGATCTAAGTCAGGGAAAAGTGACAGCAGCAGAGGGTTTTTCTGTTTTGTTTCCTTGTGGGTTTGTGTGTGGGGAGAGGGGGCTTGTTTTGCCAAATGTTAACGTAACATAACCAGGAAAGTTACCTGGTTATCTGGAAGTCTCTATTCTCAGCAGCAGTCCAATCTGACTTGCTCTTTTTAATTATTTTTTTTTTAATCCTCACCTGAGGATATTTTTTTCCATTGATTTTTAGAGAGCGTGAAAGGGAGGGAGGAGGGGGAGAGAAACATCAATGTGAAAGAGACACATTGACTGGTTGCCTCTCCCACACGTCCCCACCAGGGCCAGGGATGGAACCTGCAACTATTTGATCCACAGGCCAACACTCTAACCACCAAGCAAAACTGACCAGGGCTGCCTTGCACTTTTTCTTTTAGTATACTTTTATTGATTTCAGAGATGAAAAGAGAGAGAGAGAGAGAGAGAGAGAGAGAGAGAGAGAGAGAGAGAGAGAGAAACACCAATGATAAGAGAGAATTATTGATCGGCTGCCTCTTGCACACCCCACACTGAGCCCAAAACCAGAAATCAGGAATCAAACCATGACCTCCTAGTTCATAGGTTGAGGCTCAACCACTGAGCCACGCCAGCCTGGGCCTGACTTGCTCTTTAACTTGTATACTGCTGATATGTAGCTAGCAACAAGTGTAAAAGGCCTTAATGTGGACCACAGAGATACATTTAAATGGGGACAAACCCCTATCAGGTTGTCTCCATTTTAGACGGAGAGCCACATTGATATCTCTTTTGTATTCTTGTTTCTTGCCATTGCAAGTTTCAAAACAAGCTGGCACTAAGTTTCAGGTTTTTACACCAAGAGTCATCACTGTGTGAAAACTATGCATAGGTGTGTAGAAAGGCAGCCAGCGTTGAGAGAATTAAACAGTCTTACAATCAAATTAAGTTGGGTTTGAGATTCTTCTCGGCACGTGCTGGCTGTGTGAACTAGAGTGGTACCCACGTGAAACATATAATGTACATGTAAAGAAGAAAAAGTAAAAACATTCCTGAAAATAGCCTTTAATTTTAGAATTTATAACATGACAATCTAATTTTAAATATCCCTGTAAAGCTTATTTTTTTCTCTAATTATATGTTAAAAGGCCTCATCTCACAGGAGGCAAAAAGGGAAAAGGATAGATACATATCTTACATGTTATTTCAAAGAGATATTTAAATTAATAGTTGCCTTTGTAAAGCCAAGACTTCCTATAAATCACTCACATCCTACCTTGGCACGCTGTAATCTGATCATCCAGTTGCCTCACACCCAGCTAAGACACTCAACAATAGAAGTTTTAATGGGGAAGGGTCCCACCAGAACACAAGCCCCATGAGGACAGGATTTGGGTCTGTGGGTTCAGTGTAGTCTTCTCAGCGCCTGGAGAAGTTTTGGGGACAAATAGTTGTGTGACTGAAGTTTCAATCTTTCAAGAGAAAGACATCCTTTTTTAGTCTAAAGATAGCATACGGTACATTAGGTATCTATTAGATGAGAGAAAGGATTCGGTGAAGTCCAGAAATAGAGCCTGCAGGTGAACTCTAACCAGGTCTAGGTGGTGGAATGATTTGGTGCCAGACCTAGCATGCCACTCTAGGTTGCCAATTACTAACACATAACAAAAATATCATAGAGCAGAAACCATTTCAAAGTGAAACACTGAGCATATTATATATAATACGTACCTATTCAAGAGATAATGCAACACAATTCTGGCTGTAAACTATATAACACGCAAAGGAAATATAAGTGAACTAATCCTTCATTGCAGTTTATAAATTGGAATCCATCTTTCATACGAAAAAGAGAAGAAATTACTGGATGTTATGTTTAGTGAATATATGTTAAACTTATTTGAATTCTACACATTTGGACAAGGTCAGGGGGAAATTATATATGTACATTTTATTTGTTTTACGTATTTATATATTTATGGGAAATATACATACATATATATCACATAAATCAGAGATAAAGTTTAAGTCATACCTCAGAATTTCTTACTTATATTCTAAATTAAAAGTTCCCTGGGCCTGGCTGGTGTGCTCAGTGGTTGAGTGTTGACCTATGAACTGAGAGGTCATGGTTTGATTCCCAGTCAGGACATATACCCGGGTTGTGGGCTCAATCACCTGTAGGGGGGGTGTGCAGGAGGCAGCAATCGATGATTCTCTCTCATCTTTGATGTTTCTGTCTCTCCTTCCCTCTCCCCCCTCCACTCTCTGAAATCAATAAAAACATCTTTTTTTAAAAAAAAAAAAAAGTCCCCTGGGATGACCCAAGGTATGCTATATTTCTGAATTATATTTCTAACTGGCAGACAGTATGGAATTATGGGAAGATAAAGACCCGGTAGTAAAAAGGTCTGGGTTTCAGTGCTTTCTCTGCCGTTTTTATAACCTTTGGCAAGTTGTTTAGTCTCCCTGAGCCTCAGTTTGTCATCTCTACAATGGGGATGCTAATAATACTTGAGCAGGTTGTCATGTGGATAAATAAAGTAGGAAAAGTGGCTGGTACCTAGTGGGCATGCAAAGATTTATTTTCCTCCATCATTTTCCTAACTGCCATGACCTCATACCCAGCCGCCTTGATTGCTTGAAGGTGCTCTTTACCGGATCATGTAGCAAATAACTCCTTCAAATGTTTGCTTTTAATCGAGCCACTAAATGGACTGCTCAAGGTAGTCAAAACGGTTCAACTGGTGGCTTTGGGGAAAAGCCTCACAGCTAAGCAGAATATTACAGCACCTTTTATGGAGGATTGTGTGTCTGCTGTTCTCTTTGAAGTGCCAGCATGGCGTGACTGAACACAAACCCTCCCGGTGCTCCTGGGCACTCTGCAGTCTGAAACTTGTCCAGGGTGATTGCTTCACTGCACTGTGAAACATCTGACATCAGCTAAAAGGTGAGAACTCCGTTGTTATTGCAGCTGTACTCCTTTTCCTGGAATTTTGAAAGCTCAAGAGAAAAACAGCAACAATTTAGAATCTATAGAGAAAAGGTAGGTGTGATAGTTGAATCTCATAACTCATCCCACTGCTTTAGCGTAGGACAAAGCCTGTGGAAATGAGACTTGAAATCTAAAGCGGGAGTCTCTGAGCACCAGAGACTCAAGAGCTCTTGGATGGTGCCCGGCCAGTGTGCCTTAGTGGCTGAGCATCGACCTATGAACCAGGAGGTCACGGTTCGATTCCTGGTCAGGGCACATGCATGGGTTGCAGGCTCATTCCCCAGTGTGGGGTGTGCAGGAGGCAGCTGATCAATGATTCTCTCTCATCATTGATTTTTCTATCTCTCTCTCTCTCTCCTTCTTCCTTCCTCTCTGAAATAAATAAAAATATATTTTTTAAAAATCTAAAGTTGGAGTCTCTGACTACCAGAGGTGGGATCAGGAGCTCTTGGGTGAAATGCGAGAGAGGGCTTAGCCACCTCTGCTCTTGATGGATTGAAGCACAGCCTCAGTACAGCTAAGGCTCTGCCTGAAGACGAATAAAGGTTAAGACCCGTGAGTCACCATCCCAGTGCTTGCCCCATGCCAACTGATTCAACTCCAAGATCTCTGTTATTCCTTCTCAATCTTGCTGCTTCATCCACCCTCCCCCAGTAGACTGACTCCTCCCAATTTCCTCCCGCTCTCTAGGTGCTCTGATTGCCGTTGCTGTCTCTGAAAGATGCTTTGGCTATTTCTGTACCAGTTGGTATATTCTTGATAGAATATATTATAATAAATTATTAACAGCATTTTGTGTTACATATGTGGTTATCTGCATTTGTATTATAGTGTTTAAATTCCATTTGTGTCTGTCCCTGGTTACTTTGGGCAGGTTACTTACATGGAGTTAGGCAAACTGAGGGCATAGTCTGCCCAAGACTTCTGACCCTGACTGCAAAGAGTCAGAGTCCAACTACAAAGCTATAGGGGAAAGTTCACACAGAACCCCCCTCACTTCTGACACCAACTCGTGTTTGAGGCTTCCCCAAACCACCCTCAGGTATGACAATTTGAGAGACGGACTCACTGAAAGCTGTTATATTCATGGTTATAGTTTATTACGGGACAAACATACAAACTAAAATCAGCAAGGAAACTGATGCATAGGGCAGAGTCTGGAAAGATTTTAATGTGAAAGCTCTGTTGTCCTTAGGACATGTTACCTTGTTAACATCAGTGTGTGACAATACACACAACGTATTGTCAACCAGGGAAGCTCACCCACGCTTATATGTTCAGAGATTTTATTGAGACTCTGTTACACAGATGGGATTGACTGAATGAATGATTGATTGTCCTCAAGGTTGTACTCAACCTCAAGGCTGGCTGATGCAGATGGCCCCCAACTTATGAGGATTTGACTTACAATTTTTCAGCTTTACAATGGTGTGCAAGTAATATACATTCAGTAGAAACTGTACTTCAAATTTTAAATTTTGATCTTTTCCTGGGCTCGTGATATGCGGTAAAATACTCTCTCATGATGCGAGCAGCGAGCCCAGCCCCCAATGAACCAGACGAACACCAGGGTAAACAACCAATACTCTCCAGCGTAGTGTGTTGCCAGCATTTTTTGGATTTGGTGTTTTGTGTTTTCACATCCCATCATGTCTACAAAACATTCATCTGGGTCTCTGCTTCTGGGGAGAAGAAGGCAATCACTCTTGAGATGAAACTCAAGGTAAGTGCCCAGCAGTAACCTAAAGTAAGTGTTCTGAGAGCGTTTAAGGTAGGCTAGCCTAACCATGGTGTTTGGTGGCTTAGGTGCATTTAAAAGTATTTTTGTCTTATGATGATTTTAACTTATGGGTTTATCAGGATGTGACTAGGGCTTCAAAGATTTTTTTTTGAGAATATACAATACTTCGACAGGTAAGAGTGAGAGCCCATCTCCCCTGAGGCCTTTTATGCGTTCAGGTACCCAGAGGCCTTCTTTACTCCCCGGAGGCCTGAGAGAATCAGCCCAGTGCCAACCTCCAGCTGCCAGCCGGTGGGCAGTGCCCTCAAGCTCTGCTTCCATTCCTGCACCAGGGAGCTGGCTGAACAGCCGAGGGGGAAGGATTCCCCTTGAGTCTTAACAGCCAGTGCCTGCTTCTTCTCCACCAGGCCCTGTGCAGCACCACAGCCATCACAGAGCCAAATAGACATGAAAGGGGAGGGAGAGAGAGGTGCGCTTAAAGGCCCCGGGCCCCGGACACTGCCATCAAGCCAGATGTCTGCAATCAAGCATTGCACAGGCCGACAATGCTGCAAAACCTTCAAACCCCACCGCTCTCCCTCCATCCCCAAGTTCCTGGTGCTTTCCCTCCTCCTCCCAAAGTTCCCCTCTCCCAGCCCTGCCACCACACTCCTCCTTCACTTGCCTTTGAAGTGAGAAACAAATGAGGAAAGGAGGAAGAAAGAAGAAAGCGAATATTTTTTCTGGGCTGCCTTCACCATCAACAAGACTGGCATTTCCCCATGCTCGCCAGTACTTTTCCTGAAAGGCCCCAATGAGTGGGGTCAGATGCAATCCAGACCTGGTACCCAAGGCACAATGTCCATTCACAGAAGGAAGGACAGAGGGAGGGAGGGAGCCACCGAATCCAGGCTCTGACATCACATTACTCTCCATAGAGAGCTGCTTAATGGCACTGAGCAAGGCTCTGGCTGCTGTGGGCCAACCCAGCAATGCCACTCCTTGCCGTTTTGATGAATGATTTATAAGTTCTCCATGGTTTGGTTCCAAATTACAAAAAGACCAATTTTCCTCATCTGTGCTCTGCTGCAGCCAAGAGCAGGGGAGGTTTCACAAGCAAAACCGAGGGGCAGATGCAAACGTGAGCTGCTCCTGAGGGCGAAGACTGTTCCCCCACAAAGGCCACAGGCCAAGCTAGAGAAGACTGAGTGTCTCCATCGGGGGGAGGGGGGCAGAGCCAACCTCTCAGGAACTTCACCAGCTCAGCTCGGGAACTTCACCTGCTCAGCTCGTGTGGAAGGTAGGAAAATGCATTTGGAACAGAGTGTTTGTGTGTAATTTCAAGAAGCAGGTGCAGACTTTATTTCTAGGCAAACTGTTGCTGTGTTTAGTATTGTAACTGCTCAGAGTCTGGCAGAGATCAGAGGGCGCATCCCCTGGCTCAGGAGGCGAGTGTAACAAGGTGGACAGACCTGAGGAAGCCAACAAGGATGCTGTAGCATTAGGGCCAGAAGCAGCAGAGCCACTTGTTACCACCCTGGGCCGAGGGCGGGAGGATGGACAGGAGAGAGCAGCTGTATGGTGACAACCAGGGGGCAGGAGCTATGGGATTTGACAGCCAACCCACAGCACCAGGGCAAGGAGGTAGCCCAGGGGGTAAACACACTCCTCCTCACCTCCAGTTTTGACGCCTTCCATTGGCGTCACCTAATCGCACATTTAAAAACAAAGGAGTCCACAGAAGCAGTCCAGAACAGAGCGTGAACATGGAGAATAGAACTGGAATAAACGGAAAATGGCTGGTGCAAGGATTCTTTATGTGCTCTGTGTATATGGGAATATGCCATCTGTTGGGGGCCAAATTGTGTCCTCTAAAAAGATATGTTCAAGTCCTAATCCCTGGGACCTGTATATGTGACTTTATTTAGAAATAGAGTCTTTACCGATGGAATTAAGTTATGATGAGGATCTACTGGATGAGGTGGGCCCTAATCCAATGATTGGTATCTTTATAAGAAGGAAAATTGGGGCACAGACCCAGGGAGAATGCTAAATGACTACAGAGGCCTGGGATTGCCTGAAACCAAGAAGCAGCGAGGAGGGGTCCTCCCCTAAAGGCTTGGGAGAGGCCAGGGCCCTGCCTGTCCCTTGGTTTGGGACTTCTAGTCTTTAGAACTATGACATGGTATATAGCTATTGTTTTAAGCCATCTAAATCTGTGGTCATTTCTTACAGCAGCCCTAAAAAATTAATAGACGGTGTACACAATAGATGATAGATCCTGTTTCAGAGTCCATGTGCGAGTGTTACTGTGCATCAGAGGAAAGGTGACACGTGAAAGACTTCCAGAAGCAAGGATTTCAGGAGGGATAAGTTATCTTTTTAAAATGGAAAGGGCCATGTCGTTAGTATTCACACTGCTGTTTGACGAGTACCTAGGCAGTACAAGATGTTCCTATAACTACAAGGCATGTGACATTTTTGTGGTTATCTTAGAAGCTTTTCTAAAGACTTTTCTAAAGCAATGGTTTTCAGCCAGGGCTAGTGTGTCCCCTGGAACCATTTGGCAATGGCGGGGATATTTTGGGTTGTCAGACTTGGAGGGTGTCTTCCTTGTATCTATTGCATAGAGGCCAGGGATGCTGCTAATCACCCTACAGTGCACAGGCCAGCCCTCTCCCCCACCCCACCCCCCACAAGAAAGAACTATCCATTGCAAAATGTCAGTAGTGTTGAGGCTGGGAAACCCTGATCTAACGGAATATTCCGGGAATGTAAGGTGGAGAAATCATTTGTAACTGCAGAAACAGTGAGCAAATGCACATTAACCCTAATGAGGGGCATTGGAGAAAGCTTATAAGGGCACATCGCCGAGAGGCTATGACTACTTCTTCCGCCGGACTGCAAACGTGGGCTCCGTGGCCACCTCTCACTCATTAACTAACAGCGTTTTAAACTGTGCTTTGGTTTCCCGTCTGTGAGACAGATCTAAACAAGTCCATAGGTTTGCTAGGGGAAGGAAAGGAAAAGGAAATGTAGGAAATGCTTGACACGTTTCCTGTCACACAGTAACCTCTCCAATAATAACAACTATAATGATTATTATCACCGTGGTTATCATTTCAATTACCACCATCTGGGTCTCAGGGGCCAGGCATCCCCCCACTACCTTGCCCCAGAATAACCCTCTCACCTCACTTCTGACTTTTCCCTCTTTTGACATTACCTGACTCCCTGAGATCGCTGGGAAAATGGAATTCTGATCTTAGACAAAAACCAACCCCAAATCCTCTTCCACAAAAACAAAGCAACTAAGCATATGCAACTAAATGCTAAATGGAAGTCTTATTTTCCTTGAACTACCAAATGTCATTACCAAGACACACTCAGGCTTCTGTTCTCCAGTTCCTTTTTCTGTAAATAAAAAGAAAAAAAAAATCTCTACTCTATATTTGTTTGTTTTTCTTGGTTTGGCCAGAACAATTCTATATGTTTTCACTACTCATGTGTCTAAGAAATGTTTCTAATATTTTATTTTAAGCTGATTACATAGTTCTCTAAACACATTTGTTTGTTTTAAAAAGGCAGAAGGCTACTTTCCATAAATCATGACTCTGTCCAGAAAAAAATACATCAATCAGTGTTTATAAGGAGATGTTTGCATACTTTACCTCCACTCATTCTCATTCTTAAAAAAGACAACGGGGGTGTTTTTTGCTTTTGGATTAAGAAATTAAGTTTCTGAGGGAGCCAGTCACCCGCCTGCCCTACATGACGCATTTTCCAAGTGGCTGAGCCTGGAATGAACTTAGAGACGTCCTAGCCCGGAGCCGGTGCCCTTTCAGGACTCGTCATGGTCCCAAACAGCAGTCTGTGCACTGGCCCTCCCTTGTGCTGTAGAGCAGGGCAACCAGAGCTGAGCAGAGGACACTGGAAGGTATCCTAGTGCCTAGTGCCTATTGGGCTGCAGTGGCCCGGGGAGAGGGCTCTACCGAACACTTCTGTAGCGTGCAAATGCCTGTTGAAAAACAGCCACTTCTCTCACCCAAGTCTATGCACTAATAACTTTAAAAGCAACTGTGAAACAGCCCAGTCCTGGCCCTTATAGAAAAGCTACAACTTTGCCCCTCTATTTCACATGCAATTTGCTTCTTGCACCCACGCTTCCATCCCGTTGCTGTTAGTCTTCGAGCTCAGAGGGCACGGATGCTGGAGCAGATGGGCTCTGGGCTCTGATGGAAGATTCCAGGCCAAACCCAATCTAAACAGGCTGGGCTAAGAGTACTGAGTGTTCGTCTTCTTTCCCTCCTGACCTCCGATGGCCACAACCTGAGTTCACCTTGTGCCTCCGTCATTTCTCCTGGGCCCTGCTACACAGCCAAGGCTTATTTGCCTGACCGATTCTGTGATGGGCTTTCTTCACACCTACTCTAATTCACTGCTCAAAGGATGCCAAAATAAGCCCGAGGCAAGCACTAGGTAGCATTCATTGGGCGTTTTACGGTGACCTGGACCTCGGCACTGGGCTAAACCCTTCCTGGGGATCACCAGGGATGAGTGCATGTGGAGGGAAGAGAAAAGAAGAGTGAAAGGAACTCCCTCCAAAGTGTGGCTTCCAGCAAATGGGAAGCACCAAATACAGCGGAGGCCTGCTGCGGGCTTAGGTGTATATTGGCATCCTGCAATATTTACTCACTGGCTACCCAGCATCCCCTGGCCTACTCCTGTCTCCTAAATGATGATCTTTAAAGGACAGTGGCTCAGAGTGGGGCGGGGGAGGGACAAGGGGAGAGAATTGCAAGAACAGGACAAAGTCTGACATTCAAAAATTATCAGAAGTTTACATACATGGCAATATTTTATAACTAAAAGGTTGCATGACCTGAACGCTACAAAGAGCATGTATACAGTGAAGAATATTTGTGGCAACGTGTTACCACCAAGCAGCTTGAGGCAGAGCCTCTTTTTCTCACTTGGATACTGTTACACATTTGCTTTTGTCTTCTAGCAAAACAGCCTCCTACAAGAAAAATCCCTTCTCAAATTCAGAAATACTTTCTTCCCAAGCAATTCTTCACAATGCTATCCCCCGACAGCATCTTAACTGTTTTGCTATGACTTGGCACACATCTGTATGGAAATATATGTCATCATCATCTCACACAGATCAATAGCACAGTAGCTTTTTCACATAATCTCATTTGTTCTTTAACACTACACTATTCTGATACGTAAGCAGGAAACGTATTTCAAATGCCCTGTAAGCAACGTTTCAAGACAGCTTATTTCAGCTCTCTCTAAGAATTGGACATTCTTCACACAAGGTTGTTAAAAATGAAAAAGAAGCAGGTCTATTTAATACAGAATGTAGCCAAAAGTCGAAGTGGCATCACCTGCCTGCCTGTCCTCTCTCTCCCATCCCTGGTCCCTCCAACCCCCAGTGGGTGTGGTAGACACTGGAGAAGGTGCTAACAGCTCCTGGGCACAGCTGGCTACATAGGTAGAAATGGGGATGGATGTGGAGAGGGAGAGGGAGAGGGAGAAGTGGAAGAAGACAGTCCTATATCAGAAGGATAGATTGGACGCAGAGCATCATCCCACACGGTAGATTTGCCACCAACGGCAGCACCCCCACCCCCACGCCTTGCTCCCTCTTGCCCTGGCCATGCCCTGTGTTATCAGTGCCAGTTTTCACTGACTCCTCTCCCCTCAAAGCTGCTACATCAGACTCTGCTGCTTCATTACATTCCTCGGATTCACCCCGGGAAGGGTGTGGCGGTGGAGGGAGTATGTTTAAGATTTGATTGCGTGTCTTGTTCAGGGAGTCAACGTTACTGACATTTACGAGTCATAACATTGTATGTCCAGAATTTGCTGGCAGTACAGAGCTCTTTCTGAGTCACCGTGTACTTGAATCAAAATATACTCACCAACCAAAGCTAAAGACATTAGTGTGCTTCCATTTTCACCTTCCCTTGCATGCTACAGGAAGTTCCTACGTGTAGATGTATGAGATGGTTTAATAAATACCATTTTAATCAATATCTTAAAGCAACTATGCTGTTTTCTAGTTAAGCACGAGGATACTGAGGTTCTAAAAGGTGCCGAACTCACCTGGTCTGCCGTTGGAGGCGTCAACATTTCGCAGCTGCTGCGCAGGTAGGCCCTCTGAGCTGGATCCCGGCTCCTTCTTCTCTACCACACGGCCTGATCTTAGTTTACCCTTCCCGACGTCTCATCAATTTGGTTGCAGTTTCTCATATTCGTCAATAGTGACACTCGAGCCGGTTTGGCTCAGTGGATAGAGTATCAACCTGAGGACTGAGGGTCCTGGGTTCAAGTCCGGTCAGGGCACATGCCTCGGTTGTGGGCTGATCCCCAGTAGGGGGTGTGCAGGAGGCAGCCAATCAATGGTTCTCTCTCAACATTGATGTTTCTATCTCTCTCTCCCTCTCCCTTTCTCTCTCAAATCAATAAAAATATATTTTTAAAAAATAGTGAGAGAAGCAACATAACTCTTTATGAAGATCCTGTTTCATTCAGGAGACCTGCTTTCAGATAAGGCAGGGCAGATTCCAGAATGAGGCCCTGGGCTCTTGGGGTCAGGGTCGGGATTGGGGGACTTACAAGGTTGTGGAGAAGGTCAAGCGGGTTCTCCAGAGCAAGCTGACCAGAGAGTGGCTGGGGCTAAGGAAGGCCCTTTCCCAGGAAGGCCCTTCCAGAGGGAGGGCCTGCAGGGAGGAGGAGAAAGAAGAGTGTACGCTGCCTGTTTTCGACTGCTTTCCTGGCTAATTGACGTGTGGAGAGACCCGGAGGGGCAGGGGGAACGAATGCAAAGGAAGACAGAGGGGGCAGAAGAGAAGGAAAGAGGACAGGCAAAGGGAAGTTATGGAAGCTTGCGGCAGACGAAATGTATATGAGGGGCAGCTGATCAGAAAAGCAGAAATGCAAGAGAAACGGGCCCCATGTTTTATGTTGCAAACACTCAAAAATAATGACACTGGGTTGAAAGTGAGTTCTAAATAGGGGGGGAAATGGCTTTCCGCTTTGCCTGTTTGTGAACAACCCCAGCGAACCTGTCAATGCTGGGCAGGGCAGCCAATGAGCAGCAGGCCACGTGCAGCGGTGCGGACGGGGTCACAGCTGCCCCCGTTAGGAGGTTGGCGCTTAGAGAGTCTTGCGCTGTGATGGCCGGGGGCATGTTCTCCCTGCTGCGTGGGTGACAAAAAAAAGGAAGAGGAGATAACACGGCCGAGTCTGTGTGGGCAGGAGCCTGCGGACCCACTTGGCAAAGGACTCAGCCGCACTTCCAGCATCTAAGCCTCCTTTTCACATCTGCTCCGCGTGGGCGTGGGCGTGGGCGCCCCTGCAGCCTGACAGGGAGCACACGTGGCGGTCCGGGCCTTGAGGTGTGCTCCTAACACTGGTGCTTTCCGAGTTCATTACGCGCATACCTGGCTTCGAGAGGCCTCTGTACATTTCACGCACAAGGAAATACCTTGCAGGTTTAAAGCGAAAAATGCTGCACCCCCCACTGCTTTAATCTCCCCTAACCAGACCCCCCAAATCCCACAACAGAGAAGCCATGGCAACACGTTGACAAAGTCCTGGTTAGACTCAAGGTGATTTTCTCACCATCTTGCTCTTCAAAGTTGAGGTTTAACAGAGACACAGAGGAAAGGCCGCAGTGACGTTTCTGCAGCAAAGGATAGCTGCCGGCAAAGACTGCGGGCAGCTGCTCTGAGATGGGGACATGGCCAGAGCAGGGGAGGGAAGTGGGCCTGGTAGCGTGAGGGCTGATTTTTCAGGAATTTTGCAGAATAAATATTAGTGTGACTGTGGGATAGGCGAAACGGCACTTTTAGCCAGAGGGTGCACTGGAAAAATTGAAAGAGTCATTGAATCAGCACACTAAGAACAATGCATTATTGTGATGTTCAGACTCAGGAGACCTAACTCAAACACTGATTCCGCTACTCAAAAAAGTCGCCGTATCATTTTCTGATTTACATATTTTGTATGTGTTATGTTTTGTTTTATGGTAACCAACTGTGATTTCTTAGGAATTCCTTAAATAGCTGTTTATTAGTCAGTTTTCTTAAGTCTATGGATAAGAAGATTTCAGCCAGATCAATTTTAAGGCCCAGAGCCAGTAAGTTCAATTCTGAAAAATTATATAGAAAATAAATGTGAGAACAAGACTATTTTTCTCAGTTTTGTAGCAATTCCAGTTGGTCATTTTTAAGTGTTTGTAAAGTAAAAAGGGAATGATATGTATGTCTATTTCATCAGTAAATGTTTTCTTCTCAGTAAGTTTCTGAGTATGCCAGGTTGCTTGCTGTAGCTAAGGCTCTGATTCTATTTATAAGTTAATGTTGGAACATCATTGTTCAAGTGTATGCTGCTCACCTGGCACTGTGTGTTCCCTCTTCTCTCAACACACATTCATTCATTCGTTAAACAAACATCTGCGGATAGACATTCACATCCAATTATCCAGAACTTCTGGGCAAAGTCCCTCCACCTTCTATCTTTTTAAAATTGATAAATACCTATATAACATTATATTTGTTTCAAATGTTCAATGTAATGATTCAATATTCGTGTACATTGTGAAAGGATCACCACAATAACTCTAGTTAACATCTGTCACCATACATAGTTGCTAAATTTTTCCTTGTGATGAGAACTTTTAAGATCTAACTTCTTAGGAACTTTCAAATATGCAATACAGGATTATTAATACAGTTACCATGCTGTACATTACATTCCCGGGTCTTATTTATTTTATAACTGAAAGTGGGGTCAAGCAAACAGAAATTTTAATCAGCCACTTACTTGCTGTGAGGTGAGGAATATAAATTCTGAGTCTGTTTCTTCATCTGTTAAATAGTAATGCTGCAATACTTCCTTATCTTAGTGTTATAAATGGATTTCAAAATATTGCAGCCCTAGCCGGTTTGGCTCAGTGGATAGAGCATCAGCCTGTGGACCGAAGGGTCCCAGGTTCAATTCCAGTCAAGGGCATGTACCTTGGTTGTAGGCTCTTCCCTGGCCTGTGCCCTTGCTGGGGCTTGTGCAGGGTGCAACTAATTGATGTGTTTTTCTCACATTGATATTTCTCTCTGTCTTTCTTCTCTCTTCCATTCTCTCTAAAATATCAATGGAAAAATGTCCTCAGGTGAGGATTAAAAAATAAAAAAAAAAAGTATTGCATTTAGTTACCTAGCACAGAGTGTAGCACAAGACACACACTCCGTGATGGTGATGGTGATGGTGATGGTAGTGATGATGATTCCAGTGATGATGGCCTTGGGCAGAGACCATGGTCGGTGTGCTCGTCTACTCTCTCGTAAAGACCACACGGTGAGTATTTAGTAATTCCTGAATAAATCTCCAAAATAAAAGGAATGGGAGAAAAGGAAGGGGATGGAATGCTGAAACAGCTAAGATAGGTTAAAAAATAGGAGAGGTAGAAGAAAGTGCAACAACCGGCAAAGCCAGCCCGTGGCCGCTGGCTTCATGGAAATTTCCAACAAGCTTCATCAGGGTGATTTTTCCTGTGAGGCATTATAGGGTGGGCTGCACTGATTACCCTTCACCGGGCTAAGCCAAACGTTTGCTCTGCTTTTAAAAACACCGATTCTTGGGGAATTTTGCATGAATTTCAATGAATCATATAAAACTAAAGTATGTACTGCCCTAGAAACCCATGTTATGATTGAGTTGATTCATAGGCTGACTCTCTAGTTGAAAAAAATTAAAGGGTAAAGAATCAGAACTTTTGTAAGTACCTAAAATGATGTTTACTAAGAACAGCAAAACTAGGATGTAGTATATGACAAGGTAGGGTCTAAAGAGTCCAGGCACATTCTATCCTGACATTTTTGAGGCACAAACTCCAAATGCCATCTAGTCCCAACCACAGAAGCCAATCCTTACGAGAATTGGGAAAAGAGACGTTGAGTCATACGTTGGAACAAATAATGGTTTTTAAGCCTCCCACAACATCCAATGATGGAAAGATTTCAGAAGTTGTGCAAATAAAATAATATCAAAGTTCATACTTCCTAAGGTCTTTTTCATGGTGACAAAAATAAAATCTTGCTGCCCTGGAAAAAAAAAAAATTCATGCTTCCCTTCCTGTAAGTAATACCTATCTTCATTTATGTGCATTGAAAATCAAATTGTGAGTTGAAATAAGCTATTCTTTCCATAGCAATGTGTCTGATTTTCATTGACAATTGGGGAGAGAGAGGATGCAAAGTTCAAAATGTGTTCATTATTTCATTAAAATCAACTGCCCAGCCCCCTCCCTTTCTGATTTTTGTTACCTAAAACAATTCGGCTTTGTTGTTCATAATCCATATCTCTTTAACCCTGAGCCCTCATATCCTCCATGTTCTTGTCTTCTAATCTTTAGTTTCAAATCAAAGCAAAAGCCTTACTGCAGAGTTTTCATTTTATGCTAAGTTTATATGAAGCAATCATGTGACATAACCTCCAAAAGGTCAGTATCATCTTGGACTGTATTAAGAGAAGTACTGCATTCAGAAAGTGAGAGATAGTGGCCTGTGTTACTTTTGCAAAACAAAACAAACAAAATAACACCACACTTAAAGCATTAAAGTATTATTCCTCTTAAAAGATTTTAGGAATTCAACATAAAATGCCAGTTTCTCCCATTCTGAGTTCAGAACCAGTTGAAAAATAAGACACAGGAGAGCAATAGAGGTTAAACTGTCAGCTTTATTTATTAACTAATTGGAGAAAATGACATTTGATCTATGGACCAAAGATTAATACTCTATGCCCACAAGCCCTCCCTGCATTCCCGAACACACGCCCAGAGCCTACCTCAGCACCCAGGGGACTTCGGAGCTGTGTCTGCCTGGGGCAGGGAACACTGGGGAAGGGGAAGCTTACAGTCTTTTGGTAGAGTTGTTTCCCCCAGTTCACTCATCTGTCATCACCTGACCTCTGTAAGGTGTGTCAGGGGTGGGGCTAGAGGCCAGGAGTCTTATTCCAGTGGAGGTCCTTCAACACGGAAACATTGACCAATGAGGGAAGTTTCCTTCCCAACAGTACTCAATTCTAGGCCCTTCATTAGATTAACTCAGAGCAGGCTGAGAGCATGACCAGGGCAGTGGGGACTTTTCAAGCCCTGTATAATCACAAATGGTTGCAAGGACAAGACTATATGGAAACCGCTGAATGGGTAGTTGACTTGGTCCTAGACATACATTCTACTTGCCTCCCCCCACCATACCTGCTGCATCCTGTTCAATTATGAGAGGCCATGTGACTAGTTCTGGCCAATGAAACGTGAGCAGTGCTGGTATGTGTCACCTGTGGGCTAAGGCAATGAAAACTCCGTTATTGGTTCTTCAGTCTCCCTTTCCCTCTTCTGCAATGACTGTAGAGGTCTCTACACAGTGTAGAGAAAAGCCATATTTCTGTCTTCTGCCCAGTACAGTTACCTGAGTAAGAAATATACTTCTATTGTGCATAAGCTGCTATGTATTCAAGAGTCTATTATTACAACAGTTAATGCTATTTAAAAAAAAAATTCTGTATCTGAAATACTCATCAACTAAACCAACACACACAGACACACATGCACACACACGACACCCCTCCACTCAGTCACTCTGCATTGCTCACACCTACTCATATTTTAGGTCTGGGCCTATATGCATCAGAAGTCATCCCTGAGTCACCCCATCCAGTCTATTTAAGTTGCTCTGACATTCTCTCTCTCTCTACACACTATTCTTTCCTGTCATTTTACTCATTACAATTCATAATTACATATTCATTTGTGTGTATATTTAAAATCTGTGGCCACGGTTGAACCATAATATCCAAGGAATCAGAACCTTTTGCCCATTGAAATAATAGACATGGAGCTTGCACTATGCTTGGCAGATATCAGTCAGTGAATAAATTTGAAAATGCAGAGGATGCTCAAATGAGAGGCCACTACCAAGGGAATACTTTCTTATCATGAGACCACAACTCTAGACCAAAATCATAAGAACATTAAAATACAAACCATGGGGGTGGTGTTGTTTTTCAACCTTTATTCATTTAGAATGCAATTCTGGGCCAATCTACAACCAAGAGAGAACCTAAACTTCAAAGGAACGTTAACAGGCAGTAGAGTATAGCAGTATAGCCCCTGTATGTACAAGCAAGAAGTCAATTTCCATTCCCTTCAGAAAACCTCTTGCTAACCACTTACATTTTCTTCCCATCAAAAAATGCATTAACAAGATCATGCTTATATAGCTAGTCAGCACAAGAGACAAATGACAATTTATACTGAACTATTTAGGTCTTTCAATATAGTGCTCACAACTCCAAGCTGTACCTATTGACCTCTCAATGGCATTCATTATGTGACATTGTCACCAATTATATTAAAAGGCATTCATTAATTTTTAAAAGCTAGAATGACTCAAAAAGTTCTGCACTGTAAATAACACATGGAATATTGTATTTAAGCCTAAGATGGCCAGACCACTTAAATCTTTTCTACAATCCCTTGTATAATATGTGTAGGAAAATGAATGTTATATAAGAAGAAATAGAGCAAGTTAGTGTATTTTTACCTAAGAGTTTAATTATTTAAGTAATGTCTATTAATATTTAAATGATTGAAAATAAGTCGATGTTAAAAATTAACTGCACAAACTCTAAAAGAAAATGGCCACGTTACATCAGACTACATTGTACAGAACAAAAGCAGCTAATAAGACCCTTTTTAAAAATTTAAAGTTTCTGACATCATTTTCCACCACTCCATCAATTCTTCCTTTTCCTCCTCTTTCCTTTCAGAAAATGACTCCAGTTCAAAATTAACCTAAAAAAGAAAATCAGGAATATATTGTTAGCAAAAAGCATATGTATTTTTAAAAGCTGAAATGAATTTTTTTAAAAAAGAGTAATCACAGAGCTTTTAGGATAAGCTCAATTTAGCCGCTTGAATTAAAGTATACCTTAAAAAAAAAATCTCTCATGATAAAAGATACTTTTCGGGGAGTGGGGGATAGACAATCCAAAACCATTATGTTTGAACTGTGCTTTGATCTAGTAGCTTTGTAGGATTATTTAAAAGCAGGTTATTTAAAGGCGGATTATGTAAAGGCAGTCTTTAATAAGGACTTTAGTAAAGCCGGGAAAAAGATGTCGTTTATAATTAATTTTCTGCCTTTGACTCTTCAGTGCGCTTCTCCTGTCAACCTTGAATTTTCTCCTCCTATGCAGCTCAGTGTCCTGGCATCCCAAACCACTAGGCTCTGCTTTCCAGAATCTCGAATCTGCCAGAGAAACCAATGAAGCACACTCATCCCCAAACCACCACAGAGGCCAATGGCCCAGGAACTCAACTCTCCTTGGGAACTAGGCGTCCTCGTCAAGTCCCTGGGGAATCGAGAGACACAGAGCAAGGGAAGTGCATGTCACCCCCTCCCTTTCCTCAGCCTGTGCCATGGCCCAGGCAGGGGCCGGGCTGAGTGAGACCGTCACTGAGACAACGGTGACCGTTACTATGAAGACTGAATAAAAGCCACTTAACTATGCCTGGCACACACAAGTGCTTAATAAATCCGAACTGTTAATGTGATTACTTACTCCAACAGCAGGACTGTAAGGAACCGCCACTTTCTTTGTTATCGCCAGATAGCCTGGAGCCGAGGCTGTAAGTTTATAGTTTCCAGGTACAAGCAGCCTCCAGTAATCGCCATCCTTTGCTGTAAAGGAAACAAAATGTCAAATCACAAGGCACATACGTGAAATGCATAGTAAGACCAGCGAAGGAGTACCCAGTATGCCTCAGTTCAACTCCTTTTATTCCCATTTCTAAAGCAGTTATTAATGGAATGCGATTAATTTTAACTGAAGAGTGAGAAACTCTCGAGAGGGCATCAGTTCCCCCATCCGTTTTACAGATATGGATGTTAAATTGTCTGATAAGTCTCCTACGATAATGACTCTCCATAATCACACCAGGACTAACACAGATTAAGAAGACATACACACACCCCAAGCGGTGGGGTCAGAGCATCTTTTTATTCTTGCCACGGATCTCCGGGTGAAGACCTAATGGTCGGAGAGTCTAGATCAGTGTTTCACAAAGTGTGGCCCAAGGACAGTCTCACCAGAATCCCTGAGGCACTTGGTAGACATTTTGATTTCTAAATCAAGTCTGTTGGTTGGATTGCCGTCTAGGGACGGTATTTTCAGCAAGTTCTCCAGAGAATTCTTAAGCTGAGTTACATATCCCCCTCGCTCACTCTCCACGTACCCAGAGTTCCCTCCTGACCTGGACTAGCTTCCATGGCCCACCACTAGAATCACTCTCATCATAGGCCTTCAAGTCATTGCTTTTCCCGCGTGGCGATACACGCCTGGCAAACTGCCGACCCTGGATAACCTGCACCTCTCTCCTCTACGCCTGCCCTGTGGGGTGCAAGGAGCTGGAGAAGGCACGTGCCCACACTGATCTGTCTCTGCTTCATAAATGCCAACCTTGTGCAGGTCATGGGCCTGTCCTGCCTCCCTGCCAGACCCTCCCTGCTAGTCTGTCAGTCTCCCATTTCCCTAGGTCAGTGCAGATCACTGGGGGACTTGTCCAGATGCAAATTCTAATTCACTAGCTCTGGGGTGAGGCCTCAGATCCTGCACTTCTAACCAGCTCCGGGGAGACGCTGATCCAGCTGCCAGTGGGGGCCACACCGTGAGCAGCAAGGTCCCTGGAACAACGCACACTTCCTCCTGTTTCCTAACACGGCTCAGACAGCCTCATCAGCACTCTCAGCCCATGCTTTACCTCTTATCTCACTGTGAAAACGAAAACCATCAGCAAAAAACAAGTCCCCGTCACCATCCCTTCCCATCTACCTCTAGACCCCACATCTCCTTTCAGCTGGAGCTCATTTATCTCCTTTGCTTTATAGCAAAGTTCCTGAGAAGACTGGTCACTACTCTCTAAGCTCTCTCCTCTTATCCTTTCTTGGGCCTCCTGGAGCAGGCAGCCACCTCCCTCCCCACTGAAACAGATTTAGTCAAGATCTTCCACTCAGGCTCATTCACAAGGCTCGCCTGCTTGACACTTTTTAGCACTCCTTCTTTCCTGAAACACCCCCAGGCTCCAGGACGGCGCACCGAGATGTCTCTCTGCCCTGGACTTCACCGCTGGCTCCTCCTCATCGCCCTGCCCTCCAATAGCTGGGGTGTCCCAAAACCCAGCCTCAATTTTTATTCCTTTCTGCCTAGGTTCATTCCCTAAGTTAGATTTTACTAAAACTTCCACATCACAGAATGCAGAGAAACTAAGGTCTGTGTGGCACACCAGGGTTAACAGATAGGAGAGGTTTTCTGTGGCCAGAAGGGATCGACGCCCGGGTGCCATCTTCAACAGCCCGCCTCCTGGGGCCAAGGGGCCAATAGCTTAGTGCAGATTCTCGTGTAAGTTTGGAAAGGTGTGCTGGCTCTTAGTGCGTTGACAGATTATTGACTACATTAATAAATGAAGTTTTAGAGAATAAATAAGGATTCAAAAATACAAGATATAAATGTGGGTGCTAAGAAAAAGTTAATGGTATAAAGCGGTTTGGGAAATAAGTTAAAAATTAATTATAAGGCCTAGAAATATGTAAAGAGTTTATAGCTAAAAGGTATTAATTCAGTTGTTGAAAAGATCCCAGCATATGACAGTAAAACTAAAATGAGTGGATAAATGTCATTAACAGGAATAGGTAAGTTTTCCAGGAAAATATATCATTTTGTCTAAACGGGAAAACTGAAATGTGGTTTAAACCTCGAAACAACTAACATTGACTTCAATCCTGTAACAACCTGTTTAACCTTGAATGGGTCTTGATTTACTATATGGATTAAATGAAGAAACATATGAGAAATCCTAGATGCACAATATACTGGCAGTTATCTTCTTCCTATTCTTTTCACTCCCTGCTCAGGTCCACCAACGAACAATTCATTAGCAACATATAGTTATATAGACATATAGACATATAGGTATATAGATACATAGATATATAGGTATATAGATATATAGATATATAGATATATATTGTCCAAAAAAGTATATACACACACTTTGAATAATTATAAGGCAGTGTTTGTTGAAATACATCTCATTTCCAAACTTGAGCTATCAGCTATTAAATTGTGTATACATTTTTGGGACATATACATATAGGAAGGGAGAAAGAGAGAGAAACGTTGATTTGTTGTTCCACTTATTGATGCATTCATTGGTTGATCCTTGTGTGTGCCCTGACCAGGGACTGAACCTGCAACCTTGGTGTATCGGGATGGTTCTCCAACCAACTGAGCTACCCAGCCAGGGCCAGCACCTCTTCTTAAGAGAAATAATAAAGGCACTGGTATTTTAACGCTAGCCGGTTCACTTTCCTTTGCCTCACCAACAACAGACTCTCCAGTAGATGGCATCACCTTGCAGTGAGATACCTGAGGGAAGGGCGCCATCTGCTGCACCCCAATTTTTAAACGCAGCAGCCAGCCTGGGTAACTGCCTGAGTTGCTCCATTAAGGAAATTTAACTAGATTAAAGCTGAGAGAAGGTAAAGAGATATGAAGCATTTAATTATTTTGCTTAGAACAGCATAAGAATTATAATTATGATAAGTAATTGTGCTCCTGTATATAATACGAGAGCCTCAGGTCATGGCAGAGAACACCCACCGGATGTCACATCGTGGTCTATTCCTTCCACTGAGATGGTTGCATTGGCAATTGGGTTACCTTGAAGGTCTCGGACAAATCCTTTAACTCCTCGGTGTACCTGTGAGAGTAGAGAACACCCAGAAAATTCATATTAGAAAATGACCTAAAAGTCCATCTCATATCAAGCACTTCCTTCTTTTCTAACAAAATACTGTAGGTCCCCAAAACATGCTCAAAAGGCCACTGAATGTTTTGTGCACTCTTTAATCTGCTTTTTCTCAAGTGGGCAAATGAGAAGTAATGGCCTCAAAATTGACATCTTGTTCTGAGTCAAGGAAAGATTTTGCAGTACCTTCTGAACTACCAAAAAAAAAAAAAATGTTATCTTTAAAATAGTTCTGGTCTTAGCATATTCCATTACTTTCTCTCTGTTTTAAATGGAGTTACCTGTGATTATCTCATATGGTCACTATCAGTTAACAAGACGATTACAACATTAACACCTCTTCCTTCTAGAAAAAAGATATATACTGCAACTACTTTGGCATCCACCCCATGAACAGTATTGTTTCTGGTTGAAAGTAAGTGGCATGAAAGATCAATGAACTTCATAACTGAAAACTGCTTAGAAATAAAATGGAAGAGCTGTTATTGAGAATAACGCCCTTGAATTGACTTGCAGTCGTCAACGAGCTATTGCGATGCAAACTACAAAACCAGCTTTTTACTTTATTTTTAAATGATAATTCAACTAAGTGTGTGTTGGAAGTGACAATCACTTCCGGTTTTTGAGAAAGCACTGCTTCTGGAACATCAAATGTTAATTCAGCTTCATTACTTAACAACGTATGTCCCGGCCTCCCAAACGCTCAGCAACTTCTCCATCTGGGCCCAGAAAATGATTTTCCTTTTGCTACGGATGACATTGGAATATTTCCTTACAGAAAGAAAGTAGAATAAGCCTCACGTATCCCTTTATGAACAGAGAATACATTTGTCAGTGGTACAATGTTTTATGGAAGAGATGACCCTGGTTATCAGCAAATGTTGCATGTTCTATTAAAAAAACAAAAAACCTCTGGAGTCACCAAGGTGTGAGGAAGCCCAGATTAAGTCCTAAGAAGGGAGACCACGTGGAGAGGCCCAAGTTGACAGCAAGATGGAGAGGCGCACAGGAAGCCCCGGCTGCTTCAGCATCCCCACCACCCCAGCTCCAGGCACCACCTGACTCCAACCACAGGAGAGACTGAGTCACAATTACCCAGACATACAACTCCCACATTACTGGCTTCTCAAAAACCGTGAGTGACAATAAAGTGACTGGCACTGTTTTAAGCCACAACCTCTGGGGGTGATTTGTTAGGTAGCAATAGATCATAGGAACCCCCTTTCTTTAAAAAAGTACATTTGGTTAAAATGAAATTTATACAATTATTATATGTAATAATTAAAAATGTGTTGAAATTGAAATTTTATATTTTGGTATATATACTGGTTCCACAAATAGAAATATTCTTACTATGATCTCAAAATAAGCAAACAAATTAAAAAAATAAATAAATAAACCTCTGAAATTCTATAAAAGCAACACGTAATTCTTTTCTCTAAAGGCAATTTAGAAATGGTAAAAAGTTATACATGCATGTTGTTGGAAATAATAAATGCTAATTTTATTGCCAATCAGTATAGTGATTAGAGAGCAAACACATTTTTTATAATTATTTTTCTTTTTTTAATTTTTTAAATTGATTTCATAGAGGAAGAGAGAGGGAAACATCAGTGATGAGAAAGAATCATTGATTGGATGCCTCCTGAATGCCCCCCATTGGGGATCAAGCCCGCTACCTGGGCATGTGCCCGGACCAGGAATTGAATCATGATCTCCTGGTTCATAGGCTGACGACGCTCAACCACTGAGCCACATGAGCCAGGCGAGAGTAAATCCATTTTAAAAAAAATAAATAAACATTTTTAGTATCTAGTGAATCGATGATTTTTTCCCAAAACTGAGCTATGAATTAGCCAACCAGAATTAACAGATTGAAATTTAGTCATTGGAAACATAAAAAGTTGGTTTCTGAGTGACATTCCCAAGGCGAAAGAGTCACTGGGGACCAGAAAAAACTGTGGAGATGAATTTATGCATCTTGAAGCACTATAATCCTAATATCAATGCTATAAACCTTAGAGAAATGAAAAGCTTAAATTTCATCATTGGAAGATAAGTCAATCACTTCTAAAACATATAATTCACCTGGATTAGGCCCAAATATACACAATTCATAATAGTGACTTGACTTTTTCCAGCTTCTTCAACCCAAGATATATTACAATATGCGGTTTAACAAATAAACAAGTAAATGTCTCTATATGCCAATTGTGAGCCACAACTTTGCTGTTTAAAAAAAATTCACTGTAGGTCTCCCTCATCACTGATGTTTCTGTCTCTACCTCTCCCTTCCTCTCTGAAATCAATAAAAATAAAATTTTAAAAATTCACTGTACTAATTAAATCTCAATGACAGTGCTAGGGACTGTCACCCCCATGTGAATGCAAACAGGAAAACCCTGTCACTTCATGGCCTCTGCATAAGAAGTCACAGATGTGAACATTGTCTTCATGACTGCAGAAACTATTTAGTACACTTGTTCCTTCTATGATGCACTCTCCTCAGATTCCAGGACATTTCAGTCAACCAAGGCTGAAAACAACAACAACAACAAAAAAAACATTCCCCACAGTTGCTGGGACTGTTGGCATCAGTAGTCATTAAACCCTTGTGTACTTAAATACAAAAGAGCTTGTTGAAATGGAAATTTTGGGGGATATGCTTTGGTGGTGGGACAGGAAATTCATTTTTAACAAGAACCTAGATGATTCTGAAGCACCTGCCCATTAGAAATTCTTTGGGAATTTTGAGAACTAAACTGTTCCAAAGCTAGTGAGTTCAGTTAGCAAACTATCTACCCCAAGCATGTCAAACTCACGGCTGGCAGGCTGCATGCCTTAAACGAGGCATGCGGCCGTGAGTTTGACATGCTTGATCTATCCTAATTAACTGTACAAGTCCAGTTCCTGCAAACATCCCTTTAAAACTCTGCAAGAAATTTCCTCTCAACCAATTATGGAATTAGATCTCCTAATCACCTATTTTTCAGGAGTTGTAAACTAGTCCACACTTAGATTTTAGGCCCAGGTGTTCAAATGATTAATCACCACCATGTTGTTTCATGGTCAAGAAAACTATTTCAATACAAAATTTCTGGCAGTCTTCACTGATCGTTCACCAGACTCTGAGTCCCTCACTGGAGTGTTCTATGGGCTCATTGTAAATACCACTCCTACGGCTTCCACACAGCTCACACCCTAACACTGATGCCACTGATCACGTGAGTCTGTGGACAGGCCAAATTCTCATTCCAAGTGGCATACAACAGGACTGCATTCCTACTCCCTCTTCTTTCCAGGTTGTTTCTATATAAATTGATAGAGCTTTTAGATGAACGGATGCATGCCCACCTGCAACAATAAATATGACAAAATGTTTCCTCTTTCCTAATGGCACATATTTGTGTTTTATTTTGCGTTATATTGCATTTTTTTCCTCAAGAACTAAGAAAGGACTTAAGCAGCAGTTGAGTCCATTCTTTAATTATTGATCAGAGTAACAATCACGTTGGCATTAACTATAGTGAGTCTCACGGTCTTGCTCCGAGGAGCCTTTTCTGTGCCCCAGAGCCGAGTCCGGGGCCTTTCTCTACACTGCCATTCCTCTTTGCAGGTCACCTTTATTTCTGCTTGTAACTGGGTAATCATGTTTCTGAACCTCACTGACAGAAGCCTTCTTCAGGGTAGTCACGAGCCCCAGCGCCTCACAGGAAGCCAAGGATGAAGAAATAGCTCAATAGAGTTTTGTTGAAAAAATGTATATGAAATGAAAAGCATTGTATTAAGGAGGCATTCTTTGATACCTAAGTGGAAAGCACACCAAATAGCCTCGTCTTACTTCCTCTACCCCCAAAATACATTTTTCAGTTAAAATGTATCTGCTCTTAGAAGATCCATTCAAATACAACTCTCGACAAAGGAGACATTATACAAGGGTCCCCACCAAGGTTGTTCTGGGTCAATGTGGCTAATTACCCTGTTTTGCTGTTGAAAATACTTTTTTATGTTAGCATGCAGCAGGATTCCATTGACCAAAAACACCCTGTTCAGGGTGTTTTTGAACATCACTGTCTGGCAGCAGTGGATCTATTCCATGGTAGTCCCTCTTGGTAAGGCCCCTTGTACAGATATTTGATCTATGTAGAAGAATTTTTAAGCTGACTTCACATTTTTTAAATACATTGGGTTCATATGTACATGTCATATATATATATGTATATATATATATGTGTGTGTGTGTGTGTGTGTGTATACATATATATGCAAATAGCTACATGTTTATTTAAATAGCATTTATTTATGTCAAATTACTTTAAAATTAGTCTGGACTATCTGCTGGCACCTGAAACTAACATCACTCCACTTGACTTTGGGTATAAATGGCCACATACAGAATGGAATTTGAGACTGTTAAGCACTGCAGGCAAGGAAGAGTCTTTAGGTCTTTTTCACCGTCACTGCCCCTGGTGCCAATGTCTACATCCCATGGAGAGGTGTGGTTGGCAGGGGACTGGCCTGGGTAGGTACAGGGTTTTATTCTGACAGATGCCCCAACATTCTGTACAGATCCCATTGGAATGGCGACATAAATGACTCTCTGGTGAAGATCATGTCGAGAGGCAATAAGGCATAGTGATTCTGGAACTAGAGAGCCTAGATTCGGGCTGAGTGACTTCAGGCAAGCTGTGTAGTCTCTCTGTGCCCCTGATTCCTCATTTTTAATTGTGGTTTCCCAAAGGCTCCCCAAAAGGGATGATGATGATGGAAAAGAAGAAAATGATGATGATATAAGTTCCCTCATAGAGTTGTTGTGAAAATTAAATAAAATGCTACACATAAAGCATTTAGAAGAATGCCTGGGAAATAATAAATCCCCAATCAATGTAAGGTATCATTATGATTACCTCACCTTTAGCTGAGTTTAGTGTGAGACAAGTGAGATATGTAGGGTACAAAATTTAAGAATGCACTCACTCCAACATGCTGATTCCATTCCTGCATGATCTAGATGCCTCGCTTACCTCATTCTAGTCTTGGTCCTGCCTGACAGGCCAAAGGTGATCAGGGTGGAGGGTGGTCCTAGGATTGCCCCTGCTTAGAGCAATATCAATGAAAACAGAGTTTTACCTCATTTCTCCATAACCCTCTAGTTCAGTGGTCGGCAAACTGCGGCTCGTGAGCCACATGTGGCTCTTTGGCCCCTTGAGTTTTTAACAAAGGCCAGCTTAGGAGTATCCTAATTAAGTTAATAACAATGTACCTACCTATATAGTTTAAGTTTAAAAAATTTGGCTCTCAAAAGCAATTTCAATCGTTGTACTGTTGATATTTGGCTCTGTTGACTAATGAGTTTGCCGACCACTGCTCTAGTTTAATCAATTCTCAGTGAACATTCATGAACCACAAACCCTATAACAAATGAAAGCCTATCTGAACCACCACTGAGACATTTTCCAAATGTAGTGTCCTCGTTCTGGGTTGGAAGGATTCCCCTAAATTGGGCTCCTCTTAGGAGACTACTGTACACCAGGTTTAAAGGCTCTTACATTTTCCATTTTACACTGGCGACTGTGTTTACCTGCTCAAGGTAGCTAATAAGGGAGTTTTTGTTATCCTCCCAGTAGGTCTTCAAAGTCTCTTCAGGTGGAAACTTTTCACAGCTAAGCTCCATGGTGATCTCGAAGCAGTTGCTGCTCAGGTAATTGAAGTCTTGCATTCCTGCCAAAACACCAAATGGAAAGTCTCAACACGCAGGTGGTGACTAAAACTCTCCACAGGCTGTTCTGTTGAATTGAGAGCCAAGTAAAAGCTACACCAAGCAGCGCCTTTTGGGGAGCCTTTGGGAAACCACCAGGAAAATCACCTACCATAAAGGCCGGAACAACATACTCGGGAAACTGTGACCGCCTCTGAAGCACACACTCCCTCAGCTCCTTAAGGAATCGTTCAGCTTAACGCCCGGCTGCTTCAAGGTGCTCAGGCAGCAGCCACGTTCCATACTGCTGGAGTCGGCGTCAGAGAAGACCACAGGGGAGCGACAGCGTCAAAATGGCAAAAGAGGCGTTTTCCACGGCCTTCCCTCCCCGAAGAACACCCATTTTGACAATCGCCCATGAACAGAGCGCCCTTGTGGAAGTCCACGAGTCACTGAAAAAGTCCCAGCATGCCACTGGAGCAAACCTAAAATCCAAGAGTGGACGCACTGACGAAGGTCAAAGGAACAGTTTCACCTTCCCTGCATCACCTCTTCTCCAAGGTGGCACAGCTCAGTGCCAAAGTAACATAAAAACCTTCACAACTATACCGCACACTGGTGGGGGTGAGCATTCAGAATCCTCTAACACTGTAACACGGTGGTGTGTTAATCACTTAACTCTAGTTTAAAGGTTAAAGGACAAAAATATTAAAAATACCTATAGCTACAATAAGATGGCATAGGTAAGTCCTTACCTGTAAATAATTACCTTAAGTGTAAATGGATTGAATTCTCCAGTCAAAGGCATAGAGTGGCCAAATGGGGGCCGGGGCTTCAGAAAAGCAAGAATGGCCTCTGCCAGCACTTCCATCTAGCAGAAAGCTGCCTCCACCCCAGCTCTTGCCCTGATGCCAGACAATTAAGTTCCTCCCGTATGTCCCTGGTTCCTTTCAAACTGCTGCACCAGTGCTGGAACTCAGAGGGAGGGAGTCCCACGAAGCCCACGTGCAGGCCCTTTGAGAGGAACGCCTGGGACTCAGCGGCACTGGTTTTCACAGCCAGATGTTATAAGGACTTCTCCTCCTGGCTCTGGAACTCTGGGCTAGGAGGCCTGGTGTGGGGCTGGGACCCCTCGCTCCTCAGGGGGGACCTCCGCGGCTGAGATATCCCTCCCAATTTTTACCTGCCACACATGGGTGAAGGATCAGCCCCATTCGATGTCTCTGTCCCTTCTGCCAGTTTCAATGTGGCTTTTTTTTAAACTGATTTAAGAGAGATGGATCTGTTGTTCCACTTATTTATGCATTCACTGGTTGATTCTTGTATGTGCCCTGACCAGGGACAAAACCTGGAACCTTGGTGTGTTGGATCGACTCCCTAACCAAGTGAGCTAATGCGCCAGGGCCTGTGGCTTCTTTACATCCTTAGTTGTAGGTTTTCCATTCAACTAGATTTCAAGTTGTTCTGAATGATAGTGTTCAGTAGTTTAGGTGTAATTTTGATGCTTCTCCCTTTTTTTTTTTAAACTAGTAATACTCCACTTTCAACAATGGGAAGATGATAGATGATAGATAGATAGATAGATAGAGATAGATAGATAGATCACCCAGACAGAAAATCAATAAGGAAACACTGGCTTCCAACTATACTTGAGATCACATGAACCTAACAGATACATACAGAACACACCATCCAACAGCAGGTGGCAGAATACACAGTCTTCTCAAACACACATGAAACAGTCTCCAGAATAGACCATATGATGAGTCACAAAGCAAGTCTTAGCAAACTAAGGAGACTGAAATCATAGCAAACATCATTTATGAACACGATGGTATGAAATTAGAAGTCATGACAGGAGGAAAACTGGAAAATTAGCAAATACGTAGAAAAGTAAACATACTCCTAAACCACCAATGGGTCAAAGAGGAAATCAAAAGAAAAATCAAATATCTTGAACAAAATGAAAGGAGTTTTGGGGGGTAAAAAAGGCAGGTTTAGGGAGTTTTAGAAATTAGGGGGTCCCTGGGGGAGAACCCTAGGGCTGCGAAGCTGGGAGCTGCCGAAAGGAGTACATTCACAGAATAAAGGAGAGGAAGCCACCAATTCACAGAATGAAGAAGAAGGCCACAAGGACTAGAAAAACAAAAGGGAGAAAAAGAAGTGAATCCCACGTGGGGTTTGAGCTCTGAAGCTGCTATAGTGATCAATCAGAGGGGATACCAAGACACAAAGTACTGCAGCCATTATAAACATTAAGAAAGAGGGACTTGGTGGGTCTCTCTCCCCTTCCCCATGTGGGAGTCTGTGCTTGTTTCCCAATAAATTTCCACCTTTTCCTATACCACCTTTGGCCGTGGCTTCATTCTCTGAATCCACCTGGACAAGGACCCGGGAAATCACCTTTGCATCCTGCCCAGAGGAAAAACCACGTGTTCCAGTTTAAGTTCTGCATTTCAAAATGAAAATAGAAACATAATATACCAAAAGTTATGGGATGAAGCAAAAACAGTCCTAAGAGAGAAGTTTATTGTGATAAATATCTACATTAAGAAAAAAAAAATCGCATAATCAATGAGTCACAGATACGGAGCCACCGAATGCAGGTCCCCTGGCTTCAAGGCAGGATACCCTGCCTGTGACTTATGCTTAAGGCCTTCCTCCCAATGGCTCAGGCCAAGGTTAGACTGTCCCTGAGACCACATCCTTGTTCAGCTCTATCTCCTTCCTTCCCCTGCTTCCCTCATTTCCATACAGGGCTTTTCCTAAAAAGCAGCCCCTCAACAAATTATGAGTATCCGAATCCCTGTCTCAGGTTTTGCTTCTAGAAAACCTGACCTGAGACACTGATTTTATTCACTGCATAGATTGCTAAAGAAAGTCACATCTTTGTGACTCTTTGATTATTGTGGGACATAATCATTGATTATTATTATAATTCTTACTAGAGGCCCAGTGCATGATTGAATCATGCACGTGTAGAGTCCCCTACACGCTTTTGCTTTCGATCGCGGGGGAGCTGGGTGCCTGTCCGCTAGTGCACCAGGCCTTTCAGAAGCCTCCGGCACCGCGAAGACTTCTGAAAGGCCTGGTGCCTGAGTGGACAGGCACCCAGCTCCCCCGCTTTTGATGGTCCGCGGTGGGACGTGAGCTCGCTGCCCCAGAGGCCGCTTCTGTGCCGCAGCACAGCCATTGCGCAGACGCTGAGCTCGAGCCACCGCTGGCGACACGAGCTCAGCGTCCCGCCGGCCCAATTGGCCACCCTGGCCACCCTGAGTCCCGCACCCCCGCGCCTCCTGGCTAATCGCGGGCATAGTGAAGGTACGGTCAATTTGCATATTTGTCTATTATTAGGTAGGGTTGTTAATATTACTAGAGGCCCAGTGCATGGGATTCGTGCACTGGTGGGGGGCGTGGCCTGCGGGGATGGGCCCTTTGTAGGAGCGCCGCTCATCCTGGTCAGCCAAGCGGCTGTGGACCTGCCCTTTGAGTGGCTGCTCCCTGGTCCGGCATCTTCCGTGGAGCCGGAGCACTTGCCTTTCCAGGGGACCTGGTCGGGGCCAGGCCCAGGGACAATAGCACTGAGAGGTGGCAGAGTAGGCCTCAGTCCCGCAGCAGCCATGAACCCACCTGCCAGCCTCCAGGGTCAGCTCTGCGAGCCCGGGGCGGTGCTGCATAGCCTGTGGGCATCTGGAGGAGGTGGCAGAAAGCAAGGAGGAGGAGCCTGGGGTGAGGAGGCAATGATCGCAGCCTGGGTTCCTGCCCATCAGCCTGGAGTTCACCGCAGGAGCAGCCACTCATCCCGGTCAGCTGAGCTGCGCTCCCACTGTGGTAGTGCACTGACCACCAGGGGGCAGCTCCTGCATTGAGCATCTGCCCCCTGGTGGTCAGTGCGCATCATAGCGACCGGTCCACCAGTTGTTCTGGTCATTCCTCCGTTCGGTCGCTGGGCTTTTATTATATAGGATTGTTACTTTACTGATCTAGATTACTTGGCATTTTGTAGACAGTGCACTATTTGTCTGAAAAGGTAATTCCAAAGGAATTACTAAAGTTTTTATAAAAACCAAAATGTAAAATTACTTCCCATTTGATATATTTGACATAGTCTAAATCCTAAAATCTGACATAGACCTTATTTCCCAAGCCATACGGGGGGGAAATGTGCTAAATCTGATCTGACCTGGTGCAAAATATTAATTGCAACAGGGTAAACATATATTGAAGAGAAAGAAATCAGGAAGAATGTTTTTCTCAGGGCACAATTTAATAAAAGAAGCAAACCAAAATCCTTTAATTAGGTAGTGCTGCTACCATGCTAATTAATTATCTTATTCATTTCCAGGTGGGCTGCAGAATATTGTTCTTAGGCAAAGAGAGAAAAAAACATATCAGTGTCTTTACATTTCACTCATCCTCGGTAGAGGCAAGTATTACACAACTGCGATTGGGCTGAGCAGCCAGAAAAATGAGATCTCTGCAAAGTCCATGTTAGGGCAAAGGGAGCCACGAGAGCTGCAATGGTTTTCTAGGAGATGGGTCCTCCAGTAACTATGATATACGTGGGCTTTTCCCCTTTTCAGACCACATAAAAGGTGAAGAGCTTCCTATAGTGGTTATAACAGTAGTGAATATGCAATAAATATCCCACATCAAGTAGTCTCCATTATCCCATCATTAAAATAAAATTTTAAAAAGTGTGTGGACCAACATATACTAAAGGTCAAAGCCTGCCCTCTAACATATACATTTGCCTATAGTCAAAGCATGACTAACACATAATCAGGATGCTGTCTTATTCATTAAGCTCAGAATTTCAAATGTAGGGTAATTAACTGTATTCAATTTATATTTTCCCAATAGACATCTTTAGTTCATGCCCCATCTCTCTTCAATTAGCATACTGATTTTAAAAACAAAACTATACACAGCAGTTATTCATGCAGAAAACTAATTTTAATGGGTGAATTATAGATTCAGTCTATTTCTTAGTGATTGAGAAGGATTGGAGATTCTCTCAATCCAAACGGTAATTATACATAAGCCCCTATCACACAAGCAAAGAGGGAAATGAGCACTCACCACCGGGTACGCTGTACCAAGCCGCACCATTGGTCGTCCCATCTACAAAGCTGCTGTCATCATCGTTATTGCGACACGGTGGCCGATTTGGGTCCGACATGGATGGGTTAAAAGAGGAGTATGCCCTAGCCAAGCTTTGGAAAATGGCATCATCTGGGCAAGAACTATATTCATGAGCACTCCCTAGAAAATAAATGCACACGATTGAAGAAATGGACACAGACCAAGGACCACTGCATGTTTTCCAAAGTGTGAGTCAGTATTGACCTCTTGCCTGGTGTATTTTTTCAGCCACATCCCTATGGGAAAGAAATGAAGGCTTAAGTATCAGCAATGACACTTAGCTTTTAGGTTATCTAACTTCCACTGCTAATACCACAAGGTAAAAAATCTGATGGAATGTCTATTCTGCGTATGAATTCAAAGTTCACAAGAAAAGGTGATAAGCTTACAGTAAACTGGACCTGGCCAAACAGTAAAGGAGATTTTTCTATTGTTAAATTTCTAATTTAAAAAATGTACTTGCGAAGTTGGCAGTTATAAAACAGTCACCGGCATGTAAAGTACAGCATAGGGAACATAGTCAACAATATTGTAATAACTACGCATGGTGTCAGGTGGGTACTAGACTTATCGGGGTGATGAGTTTGTAAGTTACATAATGTCTAATCAATGGCTTGTATACCTGAAACTAATATAATATTATATATCAACTGTAATGGAAAATGTTTTTTATTTTTTTAAATGTACTTGTACTAACCTCATAGCCACTATAAACCACCTTCATACATTTCAGTATCTGAGTTTAGAGTTTTAAAAAAATCTCCCATGTGTATTATAAAAATAGTATTCTTAATACACTGTATTGTGATCCATGTATCATAAAATATGCCAGGCTTTTACATTTCCTAGCTAATGGCATAATACAAAAATCTCTAAATTTTAACCATGTTGTACCAAAGACTTCCTTCAAAACTCAGTTTCCAATCTCTAACATGACCATCCTGTGTTCGCAAAGAGCTAACTCTTCAGAGGGCCGTAAGAATCAACCCAAAGCAGGAAATTTCCTGGAGTAAGAAAAATTAAGGTGAAAATATCTATCTGGCTAAAGCTTGCTGTGCCTGAAACGTAACGAAAGCATGTCCGAGAGAAATGAAAGCACCATGTCCCTCCCTGACAGAACCACAAACAGTTCCAAATGCAAAAGCGTGAGCGGCCGATGAGACACGTGGAGCTCCACATGGGCCCTGGTCAGCACCAAAAGTCTGCCTCCATTGGTAAGCCATCGTGTACACAGAGCTATGTAACATCCGTAATTTCTCCATGGTACCAGTGTCCAAGAGTGACCCAAGTTCATGACCACTGTTTCCCTCCTTTCTCCCATCTGAGTATTCTGTCAAGATTACATTTCTCTTCACCTAAACTTTTTTTTAAGGTACGTCCTTTTCTGTCAAATATATATGGTCAATGCCACGTGAAATAGTTAGGGGATGTTCCTGATAAACATAGGTATTTCTACAGGCAAAATCACTCAATGACTAGTTCCTTAAAAGAATATTACAAACGTCACCTTTCAAAGCCTTGCAAAGCAACTGTAAACCTTGAACCAAGTAGAGAAGCGGAAGCAACACCTACCACTCCGAGTCTCATCATAGGGGTAATTGGCCACAAGGTCTCCTCCGTGGAGATTGGCAGAGAGCACGAAAGGAATATCCATAATCCAGTGGATGACAGCCTTGGTCTCAGGAGCAAGCTGTATTAAACGTTAGAGATTAAAAGGGTTATAAATTGGTAATCACTGGTGCGATCACTTGACAGAAAAGACATAGGAAAGGTTTACAAAATGCCCAAAAGCTGGTCAACCACTTTGTGGCTGTTTTCATAGAAAAGAAAAAAGAGTTCCTGTATGAACAGCATCCCCATCTCTGTTTTCCTCGGACTTTTTTACAATAAAAAAATATTTTAATAGTGTTTCAATTTCCTCACAAGTTCTGCTTTTGTGGGCTGCCAGCTTTTCTCTTTGAAAACGAGCACGCAGGTCACTTATAAATTTTGGAATACGTCCATCTGACGTTTCAGTGTTAATAATAGCTAAGGAAAGACAAAGAGAAAAGAAAATAGTTGAACCCTGTTAAAGATAGAATCACAGGCCCAATGTGGCGTCATTTAAAGCCTATGAAACCAAACCTAGACTTCATACCTGACCTATTGCTATTTCAACCTCTCCCAGAAATATAGTCTTAATCAACCAACCAGTCTGGAATTTCCTGGCCAAGCATCAGAAAGGTTATTTGCACAGGGGCCCTCTCCAGTATGCAAAGGAAGAAGAAGCAATTTGCACGATAAAAGCCCTTGCTGTTCACTTTCCCCCAAAAGTAATCTTTCTTTTAGACATTTTTTTTTCCTTTTGTTAACAGCTCCCTTTCCCCACTCTTCTCCCCATTAAAAACCTTCCATTTTGTACAACCGCTTGGAGCACCCTTCCACTGGCTAGATGGGATGCTGCCTGATTCATGTATTGCTTAATAATAAAGCCAATTAGATCTTCAAATTTACTCGGTTGAATTTTGTGTTTTAGCACCACAGAATGGAGTTCTTTCTCTATGGTGGTTCAACTCCTGAAACATGGTAGGTTTTATTTCCTATTTTTGCTTATTATTGTTCTAATCCTCTTCAATTACTTTAAACATATAAAAATATTAGGCTGGGTCTCTTTCAGAGCTCACTGTAAAATGTCAGTTTACTTTGAAATGATCCTCTTAAATGTTAAAACAAAGGCAAACGTTTTAGGATTTCATGCTGTCTTTTCAATGATGCACAATCTTTCATAGCTTGGAAACAAAACAGAGGGGGAAAGAAATTTTTATCAAAGAATTAACCTGGAGCCAAAAGCTTGATATTTTTATGTGATGAGTTTTTAACAGCAACTAGGAAGATTCTCAAATTCCAAAGTAATTCTTTGATTTAAAAAATAATAAAATCAAAGCTTTACTGGCATATTTCTATATATATTTTTAGGTTGATACGTTCATTAAAAATAATCTTAAATGAAACATACCCAAAGGTAAATGGTAACCATTTAAGACTAAGAGGTTATTTTTCTCCTTATTTATATTTGCTTTAGATTTTCGTTTGTAATAAAATATTAATTTTGTGTAAAAAAACACTTGAAAGAAACTGTGTTTTGAAACAAATTTAAAGATGCAATCCTGAATACACAAAGTCATGTGCGGCTATTAGGTTTGGCCTATTGTTAGTTCTTATATGTACACTGCTGCTAATACACATGCTATCGGTATGCTCAAAACTAGCAAGTGAATTCCACGATTTGGTAAATTAAACTACGTTTCTCTTTGCATATTAACAGAGTCTTTCAGGCTGACTGAGTGCTGAGACCCCCTAGGTGCTGTAATTATACATTTAAGTGATCCATAGGGAAGCTTCTGGTGAATCCCATGATGGAGCCCTTAATACAACCTAGGACCAATTGGGACCTATTTTTAAAGCTTCCATTTAAAGACTGTAAATATAGCTCAAATGTTATGCTCTACAATTAGACGGCGTTGGCTCTTAAAATATATTAAAGCCATATTTATTCTGTTTCCTCCACAACTTTAGCCATTAAAGACGAGTATAAATTTAAGGCGAATATAACAAAACTATTTTATTTATTTTAAGCCACTTTGTTCCAAGCAATTCAGGCCCAGCTCATGTACTGAGGGAGCCCAGATGGCAGTGGAGGTGACCTGGCTGAAGGGTCCAAGAGCAGATGAGAAATGACTTAGTGGGAAGAGCTCCAGGAGAACAAGAGAGAGCCTTTGGTCCAGAAGGGCAAGGAGAGCATCTAAACAACCCGGTGGAAATACAGGTTCCTTTCCATCATCCACCCCTGCAGCAACCACACCCCAGACCTCCTCAGTGGGACTCCACAGGAACTTGCATTTTTGACTCCTGATTCCTAGCACCCCAAACATAAATAAACCTTGACATTTAAAAAACACTGTAATCACTTCCCCTAATGAGGGCAGCGGGAAGGGAGGATGTATGATAACATTAATGAACTGTTTACCATGCAGTACCAGGCTGGGTCTAACCGCTATCTCAGTCTCAGTAACAAAAATGGAAAAAGAAGATGAACCAATATCGTCTGAAGATTCCATGTAATGTAAACAAATCATGCTTCTGTTCTAGACAAGAGGCTAAACTTAATTTTTATATTTCTCTTTAATTTACCCTTACCAAGAAGTACTAGCATTGAGATTTTCAATATAAAAGCTTTAATATTTTAAAAACACCATGAACATGCATCTTTTAAATAAGTATTGCTTCAGCTAGAAATATGGGGGGGCGGGGGACACCTAGTGTACAGCCTGTGTAAGTCTGGTGTAGGTTCAGAGGGAGAAGAGGGAGTTCGTGCTGGCTGAATAATAACAGCACTTACACAAATGTCCTGTCAACATGAGTTTATGTCACGATTCTTTTATGGTAAATGACAGGGATTATTTTTCTCATTTCTCAGATTTAACAAAGACGGCGTCAGCAGGTTAATGCAAGCCATGCAGAGCGTCTGAGGGCTGATACCAGCACCGGGCTCCCACGAAGTGTTTCATTTCTGTCTTAGCCTCATAGCTCATCACACAGGCATGCCCTCTTTTCACCTCTAGTTACCCCAGCTGCACCCAGCCCTCTGCCTTTCCACTCCTCCTTCTCCCCTCAAAATGGTTAGGGGGCTGAGAAACTGCAAATGTATCTGTGACTCAGAAGCAGGAATGTTTCAGTCGCTCAGAATGTAGCAGGTGCTGCCAGAATCCTCAGCCGCTGGCGGCCCGATCCCCAGGCCAGTCTCCTGACCTGTAAGCTCAGCCCAGGTTTCTGGAATAAATCCTAAACATAGCAGGAGAGTTTCAGGAATTTCAGACCAACAATCTGGAACGGCCTCTCTCTGGATCCTCCACCCAGTGTCCCACCCACACATGAATGCTTGTCTTGAACTCCAGCTGTGGGTTTTCAGCGGCCACACTTTTCAGATACTGTGATTTGCTTGCCAGGCTGGATTGCATTCGTTCCTAACAGGCCCTCAGCCTACCCCGTGTTAGACTCAAAAATGAATCCTAATTCCTGCAATCCAGGGATCGAAATCTAGAATCAAAGGGAACAACTATATAAACAAAACAATTGTAACATAACACATATAATAAAGCTCTCTGTAACATTAGCACCATACCGGAAGCATGTGTACACAAAGAACATAAAGACAGGCTTAACAGGACTGTCAGGAATAGCAGAGGCAGGCTTTCCAGAGGAGGTGACATGGGAGCAAAAGAAGAGTATTCTAGACCACTGGAACACATACAAAGACATAAAAGTATTAGAAAAGCGTATGCTTAGGGAGCAAAAAGGAGTTGGTGGACTGAAGTATATGGTGTATCAGAGCCAGATTAACAAGTGCATCTGCCGGCAGCTGTCAGAGGCCAAGGAAACCCGAATGGTCCTGGAACGGTAAGAAAATGGGGAAACTGTACTTCCCCAGTTCTCACTTAGGAAAGGTACCGGAGCAGTTGCTAAGCCAGCGCAGAACTGCCTGGAATAATGGAAGGGGAGCTGCGAGCTGCCAACAGCACTTCTTGCCTCTCCTACAAGATGGCTCTCCCTCTCCCCCAAGTAACTGAAGACAATGTTCAAACAATTTGGTTTGTAGAAGCACCAAATGTTTAGTGGGTGTCAATGTGTCCATCTAAGCCTGAGGTATGTATCAGGGAGCACTGAGAAATGATGGCAAAATGGTAATAATACTAGTAGTCTAGGTCCTAGCCTCAAATACTTTATATGTAGTAACTCGCTCAATCTTTATAACCACCCTATGAAGTAGATACTATTAACACCTCCATATTCCAGCTGAAGAAGTGGAAGCACATCGTTTTTAAATAACTGTCCCACACCCACACAGCGAATATGGAACCAGGATTGAACCAAGGTGGCTGCCTGCGGAGTCTCCATGCTAAACCATCACGCAATTCTGCCATTTTGAGCTTTTACTTTATCTCTGGGCAGTGGAGAGCTGGCAAGGTTTTTTTAAGACATAGAGCAACAATCTGTGTGAAGACCATCACTCTGGAAGATTCCAAGAAAACTGAGTGGAGTAGGGAGAGGCTGAACCCAAAGCAAGAATGTGTGGCTACTGTGCCATCAGAGCAAATGATGGGGGTCTGACCAGGGCAGCAGAGAGAATTTGCAGGAGAGGAAGACTGGACAGGTGTTAGGGAGGTTAAATTACTGAAATTTGGTAACTAATCGCTGGTGAGTGCTGACAGCCATTTTTAAAAAATGAAGTCTTTGATTACGATGGTTAAATGAGAAAATAGTGTTTTCTTAGGGGAAATATTTGGTTTGGGTCAGGCTGAGCATGAGGCTCTGGGTGCCACCAGACAGAAACACTCCACAGCAAGTAAGATTGAGAAACAGAGCTCATGTGAGTTAGAGTTACACATATGGATCTGGGAGACACGGCAGGCACAGGAAACCAGGGAAAGGTATGTGGGTAGTAGATGGGACCCTGAAAGCCAGCATTTAAGCTAAGGTAGAAGAAGCAGAGAAAGAAACCAAATAGTGAATTGAAAGGCAGTAGAAGAGGTAGGAGAAAGTGGAGTTATGCAAAGCAAAAGAGGATAAAATTCTGGAAAAGAAGAAAGATCAACAGTGTGAATAAAAAGCTGCAGGAGGCAATCAGATGTTGTGATAAGTACCTCTGAAAGGGCCATGCTGGCTTTCTAAGACACTCACTACTGGGTTCCACTCTCCTATCCCCACCCCTCACTCCCCACCCCCCAGCTACCCTGTCAGATTCTAGGGGCAAAACTGATATCAAGGCTCCAGTCTTTGCAGCCTTGACTTTGGCAGCAGAGTTAACCATCTCAGAAGGTTTGACGTCCTTCATCATGATGAGGTTATTTGAACATATTTCATTAGGCTAGACAACAGAACCCAAGAAAACTATACACGTTCTCTACCTTTGCGTTTTGATCCACAATTTTCTTCAGATTTTTCAACAGATGATTATTGGGACCACCTTCCTTCTCATTAATATAAACTATCCTATCCAGGTCGGGAAAGTTCCTGTTCAGATCTATTCCCTGGGCATTGCTTCGACCCACAAACCAGTCCTTGAGTTCACCAGGCTAAAAAAATCAAAGAGAAAAATCATCAGTTATTTACTATTATTGTTGCTATGTATTTAAGGTCTCCATTAATGATTTTTAAAGTAATTTATTGAGATTAATTATTTATTTCAACAATATCCTCCCATAATGGCATTTTCACTATTTTACTGATATAAACATGAAGGAATCAGGTTTAAAATAATTGTTATGGCTATTTTGAAAATATTTTCAATAAATATTTTAAATGTTAACAATAATAATAGCATTTAAAAGATATTTATCATCAAATTGCAAAAAGCCAATATGTATTAGCTGATAATAGATGATGTGTGTTTCAAATTATACCACTCTATAGTAAGGTTTAAATAAAATATTTATGGCCCCTGTAAATAAGAGCAACCTATTTTTAAATATTAAAAAAATAAATTACTAAATAAGATGAGAAGCTTAAAATGAGTTTAACATTAATTATTTATTATTTATATATTAATAAATACTTCCCTCTTATAGTCTTCGTGAAAAAAAAACATGAGCTCTAGAACAAAATTTCTAGAGCTTTATTAGTTGGAGAAATTTCTGTTCAACTTTAAGGCCTTCATTTCACTAATGGTATGTATAACCTGGAAATTTAATAAATTTCTAAGATATTCAGTTATATTCCATAATGTAGACTTTTTTTGCTATTAAATTATATCAAGCTATAGATAATTTCCATATTCCTGAGGTCATATAAGCTCAGATACCTTAGACTATGAGGAATAAAAATATATAAGATAGAAAATAACTTGATCATATTTTGTCCATTCTGTTTCACCGTTCTGAATATCACCTTAAAATATTAGATGATTTAATTCTCTGTGTTACTATAATTCTTCTCTCATAACTTTAGAAATTATATATCGTTATACTTATTTATAGAAATTCACAGTCTGCGTTTCTTATAATGTCAGGTCACAGGATCTTTTCTTTTTAAGTTACAAATTGACTTCTTAACTTTAGTTAAACATACCAAATATATACTTTAATATGCTTTCGTATATAAGAGAATTATCTCAAAGTGTAGAAAACAGCAAATATAATGTCCCTGTCCAAACAAAGAGAGAACACCATATATCTTCTCTTAAAAAAACATTACTTTCCAGTTTCTCAAACAGTTAAAATTTTTTAAATTAATTTTAAAGGTAGGAAGGGTTTTAGAGGTAGGAGGGGTTTTGTTTTGTTTTGTTTTACTTTACTCATCATAGACAAGGATTAAACATCAGGGAACCACTGATCTGGCCAAAAACATATTTCTTCTTTGTTTTCAGTAGAGGGCGCAATGATATCAATTCATTCAGACACAGCAGCGATTCATTCAGACACAGCAACTGGTGTGCTGTAAGAATTTTTAAAATATACAATACCTGACTATTTAATCAGGTGCACTAACCTCTTTTCCCTTAGATTGTCAAATTTAAAAAATGACAACAGCCAACATAACAATTGCCATTGAGTGTGAATTAATCAAAATTATACCTATTTTTTTGTCAGATCAACAAAAAATATGATATATTTTTTGGTGAGCAGCAGAATTTTAGTGATTAGTTTATGTGTTCCATGAGAGAAAAAAGATTGAAAATCACTGAGATACAGTGATGGTATCATTCTCCAATACAGAGCAGTAGGTATTTTCATGCTTGTAGAGTTTTATTTCTTTTACTTATTTATTTTTTTACTTGTAGAGTTTTAGAAGGAAACTGACGTAGTCACAAACGGAGGAGTAGATATGATTTCTTTAACAACACAAACAAAACATTGATTAAATACTGATTTCTCATTCGCAATCTCTGCTGAAAAAACTCTTACCCATCATCTCTTACCTTCTGAATTTTTTTCTTACCAGTAAAACATATGACTTATACCCTCCTACTATACCGTGTGTAAGCTTTATGTGAGTGCATTACTTGTAGATAAGCCCATGTGTACAAATATACAAAGTGAAGAAGGCGTGCTTGTTCTGAGCTGGCTCGCACTCACCTGAGATGCTGCCTTCTCAAAGCCATCAGGGTTCAGCGAAGGCATGATGTGAATCCGAGTGTTATGGATCAGCTTGATGATAGTCTCGTTCCCTTTTTGGTATTCATTGCACAGGTACTGGGCCAGGAAAATGAGCAGTTCCCGCCCAACAGCCTCATTACCATGCATATTCCCAATGTATTTAAATTCAGGCTCACCTACAAGATAAAATAGTATAGAGATGTTTTCTATAGTACCCATTAGAAGGCAAATGACATACAGTGCAAACAATATTATATATCTACTAGTTTATTAAACAAAGCTGACAACTTCATTGCCCTCCAGAACTGATGCCAAAGAAATTGACCTTAAATATCAAAATACTCCAAACTCCCCTCTATTCTTCTATTTCTCTCTCCCTAGTCACCCGCTTATGAACTTAATTGTATCTTCCAAATTCATGTGTTGAAGCCCTAACTTCCAATGTGACTGTATTTGTACATAAAACCTTTAAGGAGGATCATTAAGGTTAAATTAGATCATAGGGGTGGGGCCCTAATCCAACAGGACTGGTGTACTTATAAGAAGAGGAGGAGACACTACAGAGAGAGGGCTCATCTCTCCCAGCTGCAGAGAGAAAAGGCCCTGTGAGGACACAGGGAGAAGGCAGATGCCCGCAAGCCAGGAGAGATTTCATCAGAAACCAACCCAGCTGGCACCTTGATCTTAGACTTTTAGCTTCCAGAACTGTGAGAAAATAAACTTCTGTTGTTTAAGCCACCCAGTCTGTGATATGTTTTTATGGCAGACGGAGCAGATAAATACACCACCGCTTCCCCAATAACGAATAATAACACACTGTGTGCCTCCTATTGGTTAGACACTGAACTTGCATGTTTTCTTATTTAGTCCTCCCCAAACATCTAAAAGTGGATATTATTATCCACCTCTATTTGAAGATGAGCAAACTGAAGTTCTGATTGCTTAAGAGGCCTGATCACAGTTACACAGTCATAAAGCTAGGATTCAAATCCTTATCTTCTCATTTAGTTAGAAGTCTACACTTTTTTATTTTTTAACCAGAGTGATTAAACTTCTATGTGATTAAAATGCTAGCACCAATTCTTACTGGATGGCCTTGAACAACCTACTTCAGCTCTGTGGCTCTGTTTACCCATCTGTAGATTAGATGACAGATTCTACCTCTTGAGGTGACTATAAGAACTAAGTGAAATAATAAGTGTAAATGCTTACAACAGGGTGTGGCAAATAGCAAGTGCTATGTGTTTGCCATAATTATTTTAATATTATTATTGTGTGACATTATCTTGTCATTGTGAGGTGCTTTAGTACACATAATCTTGTCTTCTCTTGACAGTAGTCCACCAAAACGTGGAAGACAGATATCGTATTATCCTTTCGTACAAATGCAGCCCAAAGATGATGTCTTGCTGAAGCGCCCAGAATTCAAACCTAAGTCACAGTGACCCATTTCTGCTGCTCTCCATTGCCTTTTAGGGAGAGAAATAAAATTGCAGAGCAACCTCAGTGAATCCTGTGGCTCCGCTCCTTTCTGCTTCATCCAATCTCAGCAGTGAAAAAGACAGCCCCACCTACAAAACCACTAGGACTGCTCACCTGGGTTTAAAAAAAAAAAAGTTGGAAATGCTCAGCTGGCATGGCTCAGTGGTTGAGTGTTGACCTATGAACCAGGAGGTCACAGTTAGATTCCTGGTCAGGGCACATGCCTGGGTTGAGGGCTCAATCCCCAGTGTGGGGCATGCCAGAGGCAGCCAATCAATGATTCTCTCTCACTGATGTTTCTCTCTCTCTCCCTCTCCCTTCCTCCCTGAAATCAATCTATATAAATAAAAATGTAAATGTTCGTTTGTTCAAAATCTTAAATCTCCATTAAGTTCTTCACCGATTGCTTTGAAATTTTGACACAACGTTGCATTCGAATACGCGTTTGTTTTTATATACCTTATACCTACTATTATATAGATGTCACACCTGTGACAGGTAAAAACATACTTTTTTTGAAAAACAGCGCCATCTGTTGGACGTAAAAGCAACACACGCTATACTAAATATTTTATGATTCCATTTCAATGTTTCCGATTTACGATCCATTTACGATTTCCAAATTTCCAATTTTACGATTCTATTTCAATGTTGATAATGATTGAAGATTTGTGCTTAGAAATCACGAACGAAGTTTTCAATCAGTTGGGAATGCCATCACCGAATCGATATGCTGCTTCTTCGTTCAATGTAGAATTGCGTCGTGAACAAAATTACAACACGGGTGATCTTTTGTCGTATGTGCAATGAAATAATCCTAAGCTAATGTTTGAGCAAAAAGGCATTTACGATCAAATAATGCAAACTGTCAGTAACGGGGTTGGAGAAATCTTCTTCTTAGATGCGCCAGGAGGAACTGGTAAAACGTTCCTAATTAGATTGATTCTGGCAGCAATTCGATCCCAAAATGACATAGCCTTAGCTCTTGTGTCATCCAGAATAGCTGCGACATTGCTACCAGTGGAAAAACTGCTCATTCCACTTTGAAATTGCCATTGAACATGCAATTCATTGAAACTCCCATGTGCAACATTTCCAAAGCATCCGGCATGGCAAAAGTATTGCAGAAATGCAAACTTATTGTTTGGAATGAATGCACAATGGCGCACAAAATATCGCTCGAGGCTCTTGATCGATCATTGCAAGATTTGCGTGGAAACATCAGACCATTTGGGAACGCATTAATATTGCTTGCAGGAGATTTCAGGCAAACATTACCTGTAATTCCTCGATTGACACCAGCGGACGAAATAAATGCTTGCCTGAAATACTCTACTTTGTGGCAACACGTAAAGACGTTAAAATTAACTACAAATATGCATGTACAGCTGCAAAACGATCGATCAGCTGAGATATTCTCACATCAATTGCTGGAAATTGGGAATGGAAAGGTGCCAGTTGATCTGACCTCAGGACGAATTTCATTGCCTCATAACTTCTGCAATTTAGTGACTTCAAAAGAAGAATTGGTTGAAAAAGTATTTCCCAATATTCAAACCAATTAAGAATCACAATTGGCTGAGTTAACGAGCTATTCTTGCGGCCAAGAACAAAGAAGTCTATGAACTTACAATATTATTCAGTCTAACATTCAAAGCGAGGCAGTAAATACAAGTCCGTCGACACTGTTGTGGAAGCAGATGAAGCAGTTAATTATCCAACAGAATTTTTGAATTCACTCGATCTGCCAGGTATGCCACCGCACGTACTGCAATTGAAAATCGGCGTGCCAATTATTATGTTGCGAAATATCAACCAGCCAAAGCTTTGCAATGGCACGAGGCTTGCAGTGCAAAAATTAATGAGCAACGCCGTAGAAGCAACAATCTTGACAGGACCTTTCAAAGGTGAAGATGTCCTCATTCCTTGCATTCCTATGATTCCAACGGATATGCCATTTCAATGTAAGAGATTGCAATTCCCAATTCGATTGGTGTTTGCAATCACCATCAACAAAGCTCAGGGCCAATCTTTAGAATTGTGCGGTTTAGATCTAGACACGGATTGCTTCTCACATGGACAATTATATGTTGCGTGTTCTAGGGTCAGCAAACCAGACAATCTCTATATCTGCACAGACAATGGAACAACAAAAAATATTGTATACCCACAAGCATTGTGAAATTAAACATATTAGAAACGTGCGCTTTCTCTTTTCTTTCTTTGCCATTTAACCAGACTGAGTCACAGCAACGCGTGGCTGGGTACAGCTAGTAATATACACACACACACATATATATATATATACACACATATATATGTGTGTGTGTGTGTGTGTGTGTGTGTGTGTGTGTGTGTGTGTGTGTATTTTAAAGTTGGAATTATTTTTATCCTGGAAATACATTATCTAAATGTTCTTTGCACTCTAGTGTTTCTCTTCAGAAGATATAAATCTTTCACCTTTTTACTAAATGTTCTTTGCATCAGAATCCTGAGTGTGTGATTTAAGTGACTGCTCGCCACAGAAAGCCATGCCCTGCGTGACCTCTCAGCCTGAGCTTACGCTCATCTTCTTCTAAGGATCAGACGGGAGCAGGATCAGTGCTGTTTATATGTCCTCGTTTTCTACTTCACGGAAACTCTCTAATATAACCACCTCCCTGAGACTTGCCCAGGAGATGTGTGAGGAGAGATGTTTTTTCACTTCTGATTTTAAAAGTCCTAAGAACCTTCTTCATTTCTGTCAAACTCGCATGCTTTATACCTTCCCCTGACTGGGATGTATTCATCTGACTGGGGCAGGAGAAACTGGAGCAGTCCATTGTGAAAGGAAACAGAGTCCTCGTAGCCAGAGGAACATTACAGCCCGCTTGGCAGTTCTCTGAGAAGACTGCACTGTTGGAAGCATTCTGGTCCTGCTCCCTTACGTACTTCATCCAACACAGCTTTGAAGCTTCGGTCACTCAAAAGATCTTGGCCCACAACCCATAAGAGTAGATGGGCACACTGCAATTTTCTATTACTTCTCTGGATTTAAAAACAAAACAAAACAAAACACAAACCACATCTTTAATAGTCACTTAGCCCCTCTAATGTTTTTTATATGGCTGTCACAGTATGGTCTGCATTTGAATGCCAATGCTGTGGGATTAACTCCTGCTCTCCCAGTTCTGCCACAGATGGTACCACTCCCTAACCTACTTTATTTAATCACGTTTGCAACTCCTGATTTTCCGATTCAGGAAATTTGCACTATGGTTTTGCTTCAGTGACTCTCTAGGAAAGTGCCCTCAGGAACAAATCTCCCCCAATGGGTCTATTGTATTTGTGAAGAGATAGAAATAATAATGGCAATAGCAATGCTTTAGGTTGAAGATAGGACTGTAAAGGTCATTTTATGGAAGAACTTAATATGTGGAAATAAAATGCAAGGCGCATATGAGGTAGCAAAAGAAAAGGCAAGGGTATTTTTATCTCTGTCTTCAGGAATAAATTAGATCGCTGGATAATACTATCACTAGAATATAGATGGGCTGTATTCTTTTAAGCCTACTGACAGGCCTTGTGAGATGGAGAAGAGCTACAGATTAACTATACCATTTGTTGAATGTATACAGTATATTCAAATTCTGGTGTGAGACACTACAAGGAACCCAAAAGCAAATAAAGCAGCATTCCTAAACTCAAGGAATGTAGGGTCTGAAGGACACAGACATGCACAGAACAATGTTCAAGAGTAAGGCAACGATGAAGGGATGTTGGATCATAAACAACTGGCTTCCAGGGTCTAAACTGGAATATTCCTATGGCCTCTGTGGCCCCTTTCTGATACTTTGCCCTCCCAAAGCGAGAGTTATCATTTCAAACACAGCCCCCATTGGGTCCCCTCTAAGGCCTAAAAATCCATCAATTAACTTCTCATTTGCATTTATCATAAAGCCCAAAATTCTCTACAAGATTTTTAACTCCTGCTCAGCCAGTGTGGCTCAGTGGTTGAGCATCAACCTATGAACCAGAAGGTCATGGTTCAATTCCAGGTCAGGGCACATGCCCGGGGTCACGGGCTCAATCCCCAGTAAGGGGCGTGCTGGAGGCAGCCGATAATTGATGTTTCTATTTCTCTCTCCCTCTCCCTTCCTCTCTGAAATCAATAAAAAATATATTCTCCCCCAAAAAAATGTTTAAGTGAAGTATGGTAGCAATCATCTCAGGTAGAAACTGCTGTTTGGGTTCTGTACTTATTTGTTTGCTAAAACAATAGAAAGTTATTTTGATTTTCTGAACTTATGTATGCTATCCCAATACTCCATTGATGATGGTTTGAATGTCCCATTGATTGTGATCTCACTGGTCATCGAAGCACATTCTTCTGGGACCCAGGACAGATCAATTATCCTAAATTGTCTCAGTAGCTACAGATAACTGAGTTTCGGTTGACTCAGTGGTCCTGGAATCAGAACAGACCCTAAATTGCTTCAGTAGCTACAGATAATGCATTCCGGTTGACTCAGTGGTCCCGGAATCTGGACAGCACAATTATTCTAAATTGATAATGTGTTTCTGTTGATTCAGTGATTCATAGATACTTTAGATAACTAAATTGCTCACGAAACAGGTTCCTCATTCCAGACCCAAAAATATAATCAATACTTTTGTGATATTCTGCCAGATGTGGCAAGCTGTTCAGGGCTGCGAGATTTGGAGCTTTAGCCCCTCCTATGCCGCCGGCCTTTAATAAATGAATCCATAATTCAACCTTTTTTTGAGGCATCCTTTGTGAGATTCGGGGTACATCACAACATAAGTCCCACGTGTTCATGTCTGATCCACTTCCCTGCTTCCTCAGGCACCATCCTCCCTTCTCCATCTCTCAGCCACACTTCCTTGGACAACATGATGCTCTCTTGCCTATGATGCGCTCTTCCCATACACACATTTTGACCCCACATGCTTCTGATCATGGATAAATATGGTTTTCTCAGAGTATGTTTAGTCTAAATCCACTTCCTTTGTTACTTTTAATATCTCCGTTTGAAAATATACATTAATCAGTGTGGTCTCTTGTTTAATTCCCTATCCCAAGACTGTGTGGTCTAGTAGTACAGAGATGGTATCTATTTTAGGTCACTAGTGTCTCTTCCATGCCCAGCATAGAGTTGGAAACATAGTAAGAACACAAAAAGTAGCAATTAAATAAATTCATGAGTAAAAGGGTAAATGTATGGTCTTGTTTTTAAGCCCATCCTCCCAACAGCCTGACTGACAGTACAGCACGCCCTTGGGATGCAGGTGTGGCCTCGGTGCCTGAACACTTTTCTGGAACAGGGAAGGGCATAAATGAATAACTAAAAGGGACTTGAGTTAGTGTCAGGGATCCCGTACCCCAGGAGGAATACTGAGAGGACTCGGTGCTTGTTGATGTATCCGACATTCTCGGGCAGGACTGGAAATCCTTCTTTGGGAATGAAGGCAGCAGTGTTGTGAACAGCTGATTCGCCAGGAACAAGATTAATCTCCATGGTCACGAGAGAACCACAAAACCTCTCTAGGCAAGCAGCTCTCTAGACTATTTTTGTTGTAAAGCCTACACAAGGGGTTCCGAAGAGACTGCCTTCAGAAAATGACAAAATTGAAGGCTTTGAACTTGAAATAAGCCTCCCTGTGTCCATTTAACTTCTATTTACTTAACAAAGGAGTGACAGCTTTTCATCAACACTTAATTTTCTTTCCTGGGCCTATACAAATAGAGTTTACAACAGGTTGTTAAATGGATGACAGCAGGCATGCCTGTTGACAAAGTCTACAGAGAGCAAATCCCAGCGTTAGCAGGTACGTCATTCCTTGTGGATGCAGTCGGTAATGCACACGTGCCAGCTCATCTCTCTCCTAGCAACAGAAGAAAAGGCATTGAGGACTATTTGTCAGTACATTTGAGGATGGTTGTTTTTACACTCATCTTACTTTCCTCACTCACTATCTAATTCATTTTCCTTTTTACACAGCAGTTACCCTGAGTTCCTGATCCTGCAACTGAGGAATCACAGTATTTGCAAAGGGTGCATAGTGTGGGCTCAGAAAGCACAGTTTACCTTGTTGCATCAATTTTTCCACAATTTTGTGTAACTATCCAGTTTCCAGTCACATCCTAGGGCACAGAATCAAGCAAACCATTGCTAAATGATGATCAATTCACAAACCGTGTCCTGCCTGGGTGGGCTGAGTTCCTCTCTTTTTCATCTGTATCCCAGAATAATTTATGAACCTGATTGGATTTGTATTCTCATTAGAACAAGATAAGAATAACTTACAAGTTTTTAAAAATAAACTCCAAAATTTTTCTGAAGTCAGAGGTAATTCAATAAATTCCAAACCAGAGCAGGCAAATGATTTTAAGTTCCATACTTGTAACTCTTAATTTGTCCCAACTATGTATAACTAAATCAGTAAAAACAAACAAACAACAACAAAAAATAACCCTTAAGGAAATTGTACCCCCAGAAACCCACACCTCTTAGGCTTAGCATGTAAGTGAGGTTTGAAGCTGACTAGTAGCTTAGTAAAGCCCCCAAATGGTATGAATTACGGCTTTAAAGTGACCAGAGTCCCTAAAGCAGAAGGCTACAGGCCCAATAGGCTGAGCCTAGAAAAAACAGTCAAGTAAAGGAGTAAGAATAAAAAGTAATACTGTCTGCCTTTCCCATAAAAAGGAAAATTTTCTTTCACTCCTTTATTTGATCCAATAGTCAGCCCGTCTGTCTCTTGAATGTTTTCTAGTCTTGGAAGCAGCTGACTGGCTGACCATTGGGTAGCATTATTGATTAGAAAATGTTTAAATTCCCTTTCAAATCTTAGAGTCAATTATTCAACAACCTCCATATGGGAAGAAAGCAGCAGAGGGAAAATACTTAATGAGAAATTAGCTAAATGTGAAAGTGAGTTGAGGACTGTGAAATTCTACATAAGTATAGCATCACTATTTAGAAAAAAATAAGTAGGTTAAGGGTATTTTAAGAAAGAATTTTTTAAAATTACAGTTGACATACAATATTACATATTAGTTTCAGATGTACAACATAGTGATTTGACATTTATGTACCTTACAAAGAGATCAGCAAAAGTCACCTTACAAAGTTGTTGTGATATTGTTAACGATATTCCCTATGCTGTACATCCTCGTGATTTGGATAAAAAAGAAAGAATTTGACTATAGTAACAGGACGCTTCCATCTTTCATTATGTAAATAGAGATGAATTCACATTCAGATAAACCTATTCTTTCTCTAACATCAAATTATTGCCAAAATATAAGTCCACTCACTCATTTGAAAATTATGTACTTAACTCACTGATTACACAATTCTTAGAACTGGTGGCAATTGCAAAATACATGTTCCTAGTACATATAATGTACTACTACACACATTGCTGAATTATCTATAGTATCCAAAAATAAAACCCCATTTCTCAAACATATCATAGTAAATATGCACACAACCAATGACTTTGAGAAATAGACAAATAGCTAGACAAGCAGCACAATCACTGAACCCATTTGATGCACACACAACTAGGTAAGTGAGCTGGAAACATCTTTGGAACAGATGGGTGTTTTAATCAATCATCTCCCTCCCTCAGTGCTAAGCCTGGGGTTCAGACATTAGTGCTACTCATTGTTTCCACTTGTTTGATGTTCTAACACATAGCCTGTAAATCATTCTTGCAGAATGAACCCTGCAAATTTCGAGAACTTGTCAATAAGAACATCATTAATTGGCTCATGTTTCAGGACATCTTAGCAGCCTAAAACACTGAGCATGTTTCCAAAAGAAATTCAAATCTCCAGAGGCCAAATAAACAAGGGAGATGGGTAGGTATGGTTATAAAAACAGATTCCTCTTCTACCCACGAGATGAGCAGAAAATAAAGAGGGAGGGAAAGAAAAGCAAAAGAGTCAAAACAAAAGTGTAGTTGACAATTCTGATAGTTCTTTGAAACAAAGAGAAAATGATAGATCATCATAGTGAACCAAGTCACAATTACAAAAAGTAATGGAAAACCACAAGTCCATTTACCAGCAGTCATCTCTTTATGCCCATGAATGAACAACTCATCCTATCACAAAGGTGAATAGATGAGAGGATGAGTAACAGTGACGTCATCAGAACCTGTATGGGTGGAAAATGTCAAGCATTTCCAGCAGACACGATTAAGCAGATAAAGTGGTAGCAGCATTGACTATCCAGAACAAAATCAGCAATGTGAAAGCTTAGTTGGACAATCTGTTTCCAGAAACTCCACAGAACTGTCTTTTTCATTCTCTCAGGAAGAAAACAGCTCAAATGTCAAGCCAATTTGTCAAAACCTCTTCAGGATGTTATTTTTTTTCAACATCCTAACTAAAGACTTGCAGCACTAAACATACACCAGTCTCAGAAGCAGTAGGCGATGCCATAGAATCTTTCTGAAGGAGAGTAAAGGGCCAAAAGATGCTTGTGGGGCTTTCTGCAGGCCTTAGCAGAATAGAGGCTGGCCCTAGCTGGTGATGAATTCCTGTGGGAGGCCTGGGTCTACTCTGGGTCTCCCACCGGATTATTCTGCACCAGGACATGCATGAAGTGTCCTGTTTTGTTCAATCCAATTTACAAAAATTGTGCTTATAACTCTATGTCAGAATCATTGTGCTTCTTATTCATACAGATTTCTGAGCTCCATTCCCAGAGATCAGACTTCAAAAGGTCTGAGAAGGGACCTGAACATCTGTATTTTTAAAGGATCTAGAGGTGATCTGAATGCCCTTCCAGGACTGAGAAGGAATGATTTTTGTAGTAAGAGCAGGGAAAGTCTAGTGTGGGAAGAAGTTCAATGACATCAGCAGACATGTGGAATTCCAACAGCCTAAACTAAAGTCGTTGGGATACAGACTGCCTAGGGTGCTGGTTTTAACAATTTATGGGTCATAGACTTTCTGAGAATTTGATTTAAACAAAACTATGAATTCTTTTCCTTCACATTTTCAAAAAAAAAAAAAATCCACCAAATTATGTGAAGACTTTACAAACTTAAGGAACCTTATACTAGACATTTAAATGTCAGAATCAGGAAAGGGGGAAATCACAGCTACTGTAAGTGTCTACATACGTATCTTACACTGGCTTGTTTTCTGATCCCAGACAAAGAGGAGACTGCAAATGAAATACAACAGTATGGCAGCAACATAGCACTGCATTTTTTTTTTTTTAAGTTGGAGGATTGGGGAGCATGGACTTAGGTAAAACAGACTTGGATTTGATTTCAGCTCTAACAGAGTATATCTAACTTTGAGCAAATAATCCCTTACCCTAGTCTCGGTATTCTTTTCTGTAAATTGAATTACTAAAATCTCTTTTGTTGAGTTGTTGAGAGGGTTAAATGAGATAGATAGATGATATAGATAGATAGATAGATAGATAGATAGATAGATAGATAGATAATAGATAGAAAGAATATCAAATCAATGGATATTATATTGCCCATAACTCACATTGTTAATATAATCTTCCCTATTCAAGACATATTCCAACAGGATAACGAGGTACCCCAGGCGTCTTTCAAAGAGATATAGAACCTAAGTGGGTTTGAAAAATTAAGCAATCCTTCCAGGAGAATAGATAATATCAGCCTAGTGTCACCCTATCCCATATGGCAGGTGCCTAAAAATTTGATGTGCACTTGAATCACTTGAAGATCCTGTTAAATGCAGGTTGCAATTCAGCAGTCTGGCGTGAGGCCTGAGAGCCTGAAGCCCCAGTAAGGTCCCAGGGTGTACCGGGCTGCTTGCCTGTGAAGATCTCTGTGGATGCGAAAAGACTATTTGGAACTTCCGAAACCAAGAGCGGGCAGAGAAAGAGAGCAAGAGACACTGACTTGTAAATAATAAAAGAACTCTTTAGAAACGCGAGTGCTTTTTCCTATTGGTGGCTCACTCAAACCAACTTGAGTGCCTGCCTACCAAGAGGCACAGCCAGCATAATTTTGGAGGCTGCTATGTGATCTCAGGTCTAAGACTCACTACAATTGTTAAAACGCATGAACCCCAAAAATATTTGCTAATGGGTAGTGAATCCAATGTTAGATACAAGAAGACGGTAGAAGGTTACAGGGTTTACTGAAGTATCCCTATAATGTTTCAGAACTCTTCAGATTACAGGAAAATGTATTGCTCCTCTCAATTTTTAAATTCAACTTAAAAATTTTTAAATAATTAAGCACAGCTCTACATTTTTAATGTAGTTATGAATAAATTGTGAGTAATCATGGATTCTTATAGGATATGTACTATCATAGTTTATTCATAGTTCTCTCACTCAAGTATTTTCAAGATTTTTATTGATTGCAACTGTTCTAATTTTATCTCCACTCCATCTAACCCATCTTCTGCTACTCTGATTTATTTCTTCAGGACTAAGCCTTTTAGAGAATTTTTTTTCAGTGAAGAGGAGAAGGTAGTAAAATGGTGGACAAAATCTCATATAAGGTCAGGTAGGTAATTAGACAGATACACACTCCCCCCTGCCCCCCCCCAAAAAAAGACTACAGATTTCTGATCTTACGTACATTTATTAGTTTGTATTAATATTTCACCTGTCCCTTCCCTTAGGGGTTCTTTAGTGTTAATTTAAATAAATATTCTGTAAGCATTCAAAAGTAAAATGAATATTGAAATGTTTTTGCTAAATAAAATATAAAGCACCTGGCTTCAATGAAAAAATTAAAAATTACCATTAACTAATCATTTTTAATTTCATATGTACCCCAAGTATCATATCTACAATCCCAAAACGTCAAAGTAAAATTTTATACTGAACCTTGTCATTTTTTTCATGATTCTTTTAAAACTATTTTAACCTTTTGCACTCGGATGTCGAGATTAAAATTACTCTTTGAATGTATCAATAATTTGAAATATAAAAAAATCCAAATAAATAAGTTTGTATGAAAAGAAACTCCAGTTTTTTATTCTACTGCCGCGCTTTGTAAAATCTGGGGTATTTAAAAAATTAAATCCCGAGTAGAATAAAGGAATCGAGAAAAAAGCAAGCGAGTGCAAAGGGTTAAGATTCTGCATTTGGATGCTTTGAGATATCTTGTCAAAATCATTCTTAATGGAACATATGGATTCAATTCCATTGACTCAACTCCTATCGATAAAGTTGTACATTTCCCTTCACATATGAATTGCACCTTTCTTGTTAAATTTGTTCCTGGGTATATAAATGTGAAAGGAATATTTTTTCCACTACTACATCTAACTTGTTATTGCTACTACTTTTAAAAGCTGTTAACTTTCTTGTCATTTTTTTATGTTTTTAAATCCAAAGAAAATACAAAAATCAGCCAAAAGAAAATAGGAATGGGGAATTTTAAAAACTATAAGCAAATTAATATTTGAAAATACAAACAACAACAACAAAATAGTAGAAAGGATAAATAACATCAATAAAATATAAAATATTCACCCTGATTTCTGACTTCCAGCCTCCAGAAGTTAAGAAATAAATGTTTACAAAATACCTAGTCTGTGGTATTTTGTTATAGCATGGACAGACGGCTTTAATCAAAAAACAATTGTTGGTGAAGATGTGGAGAAACTGGAACTTTTGTACACTATTGGTGTGAATATGAAATGGTACAGCCACTATGGAAAACAGTATGGAGGTTCCTCAAAAAATTAAAAATAGAACTACCATATGACCCAGCAATCCTACTTCTTGAGTATTTATCCAAAAGAATTAAATTTAGAATCTTGAAGAGACATTTGCACTCCCATGTTCACTGCAGTGCTGTTCACACTAGCCAAGATGAATGGAGAAAGAAAATATGGTATATATACACAATGGAATATTATTCAGCCTTATGTTTTTAAAAAAGAAAGAGAAAAAAATTTTCAGCATTATGTGACAACATGGATGAACCTTGAGGACATTATGCTAAGTAAAATAAGCCAGTCTTAGAAGGACAAATACTGTATGATTCCACTTATATGAGGCATCTAGATAGTGAAAGAAGCAAACAATAGAATGGTGATTGCCAGGGGCTGGAGATAGGGGGAAACGAGGAGTTGCTAATAAACGTGTATAAAATTTCAGTTATTCAGCAAGATAAATAAGTTCTAGAGACTTACTATACAATGCTGTATCTATAGATAACAATGCCATACCATACACTAAATTTCTGTTAAGAGGGTCAATCTCATGTTGTGTTCTTACCACAATTTTTAAAATAAAGTGACTAGAGAAAGTTATCCAGCTTTCAATAACAGGATTTTGTTCTCCAGTTGCCACAGCCATCCTGTAATTCATGTGGCTGGTGCCACTGAACACTGTCACAGCCCAAGCTGAATCCTTCTATTCACCAGAAGTTTCCTTCCCCAGACAAGAGGGGAAATGCATTGAGGGTAGGAAGAGAGGCTATGGCTGGGGTAGCAGGAACTTTGAGAGCATTAGAGTTAGCAAGTATAACAAAGACTAACAGAAGCCAGTGGCAGCAATGATTGTGCCCTGTCTCCCCTACTAGGCTTTCATCAACTCCCAATGCTCCAATTCAGTCAGCAGTGATTTCTTTTTCTAATTAGTTTCAAACCCAAATAGGTTGCCAACTTAAGAGATGCAGTACCTGTCCTAGTGGTTAAAAATGCAAGTTCTGGAGTTGGACAAGCTGGATTTCTATCTATGCTCCATCATTTACCAGCAGTGAGACTTTGGGCAAATCATTTAGTCTCTGTACCTCAGTTTCCTCAACTCTAATGTAGGAATAGTAATAATACCTACTTCATAGGCTTATTGGGAGGACAAATAAAATAATCTATTAAAAGCACTTAGAATAATGGCTTGAATGTAATAAATGCCCAATAAGGTTAGCTATTAGATGATGATGATGATGATGATGATGATGATGGTGGTGGTGGTGGTGGTGGTGGAGAGGAAGGATGGGAGAGAGGAGAAGAAGGAAGAGAAGAAAAACAAGGAACCATTCAGCAAATGCCATTTGCTCTACTCTTTGTTATGACTTCTACGTATAAGACATTTCCAATGACTCTCTCACTTGCTGCTCCTTCTCAAGTTTTAGGGAACACTCAAAACGATCCAAATCCCAAGAGAAGCCCACATTTTTCCTTTAATTGATCTTTGCTGAGCTCTTTCATTTATTCACTCACACAGGTGCTTACTATGTGCCAGACCCAGGGGGTATAATGGAAAACAAAGTAGACTTAGGTCATTCTTTCAGGAAACTTAAAGTCTCCTAGATCTTGGGTTCTGAGTTCTGGGACAGTTGTGCCACTTTTAGGTTTCATTGCTTTTCTTCAGAGGTTGACTCAATTGCATTTTCACCAGAAAATAAAACTTGAGTGTTTATACAAGGTCTGCCAATCCTCCATAAACACACTGCCCAGTGGAACTTTCTGCAGTGGTGGCAAGTTTCTGGATTTGTGCTGTTCAGTAGAGTAACACGAGAGTACTTTGAATGTGGCTAGTGCATCTGAGAATCGAGTTTTTAATTATACTTCATTTTAATTAAATCTGAATAACTGTGTGGGGCTATGATCTTGAATATCATAGGTCTAACTCAGTGTCTGTTTTGTGTTGTTTTTTGTTACAATCTGGAAACCAAATTTGGCACTTTGGGATGAATTCCCTGTATGTTGAGTTTATTTACATCTCAAGAAGACAAGTCTGAAGAACATCAGAAAAAGGAAATCTGGAAATAGTACTGTGGACACACTAGCACAAGCTGCAGTTATATTTCTGAATAAAAACTCATTGTTTTGCTGTAGGAAGAAACTTTCCTTAGTGCAGAAAATGTTTTAAAGTTCTGCCAAACCAGAAATGCTATTTCAATAATAAGAATTTATAAAAAGAATAGATTTTATACAAAATATGGAATGCATTCCTTACTGCCCTTTTTAAATACATATGTATTTTTTATTAATTTCAGAGAGGAAGTAGAGGGAGAGAGATAGAAACATCAATGATGACAGAGAAATCATTGATCAGCTGCCTCCTGCATGCCCTCTACTGAGGATCAAACCCTCAACCTTAGGTATGTGCCCTGACCAGAATCAAACCGTGACCTCCTGGTTCATAGGTCGACGCTCAGCCACTGAGCCATACAAGCTGGGCTCCTTACTGCCCTTTTTAGGAGGAGAAAGGACCAATCATGATTAGAAGCATTTACAAAAGTCGCCTTGAATGCATCTGTACACACAACCTGGTCAGCTGCAATAGAATTGCAGCAACAGAGGTGTTTCGGGTTTGGTCAAAATGCCTATCGGTCCTTGACCATAACCCAAGCCCTCCAGCAACTGAGGATGAAAATCAAACCCAAAGTTTTCAGTGGAACTCAGAGCCAAAGGAAAATTTTTTAAATCTGTAAAGAAAACCCAAATATTATGGGATAAGTAATTGGAAGTAACTGAAACCAATATCTCATGGAAAATGCCCACCCTGAAAGTTATAGGTATTGCTCCTCGACTGCTACTTGGAAAATAGCGTTAGTGCATATGGAGGAGACCACAGTAGTTTGGTCAAAATGACCACAGTGGTCTGCTCCAGAGGCAGGTGCTGACAGGACTTTCAAATGATGACATCGTCTTTTAGCCAAATGGGGCTGAGTCATGTGATGTCCTATGTCACAGGACAGCTAAGGTCTACCACGTGCTGCTAACCAGGCCTCTCTAGGAGTTCAGGATATATATGAGCCACCTCCTCTCCAAGTTGTTTCAATTTATTCTAAGTTTGGTTATGCTATTTGAGCTATTAAAACCAATTTCACTGTTCATCAGATAAACAACCAAATCAGGAATGCAAGGGATCCAGCACCTTCCAGCTGTGGCCACTGTATGTCTGCAGCAGGGATCCAGAGCTTCAGGGTTTTGTATCAGACAGGAGGCATATGGCCCAGGCCACGCCAGTAAGACTCAATTAAAGATTTCTATAGAAATGATCCTTCTAAGAGAAGTGCATGTCTGAGGAAGGAGGCAATACAGAGAACAGCAATCCTCATGACCACGTCCTGGGGATCTCACTTTCACTCTGATCCAGCCATGCCTGAAGCTAGCTTTATCTTGGGACCTGTCATTTCTGTGAACCAAATACATTATTTTTTCTCTAGAGTTGGACTGTCACTTGCTACAAAAATCTCAGTACAGTATCCAACATAAATAATCACTTGAGCTATGAAAGCTTCCAAACCAGACCAATTTTGAATACAAAAAGTTGTAAAGAATAGTACCTAATGAAGGTTACAATTTCACTAAAGGTCTAAATGAAGGGGTTTTTTAATCCCTAAATTTCTCTATAATACTACTTCAGTTGAGGTGCAAAAAAAAACCATTATGTAAAAAAAGACCAAATGTAAACTCCATTTTATATTGCATTATCTCTAAAATAGACTAAATAAGAAATTGGCTGGGTTTTGGAAAACTCTAGCCCAATAATACGTAATGTTATTCTCTAAATGTGTTTTGATAGGAAACAGACTAAACGTCTCGGGTGTTTTAAGCAGAGGAAAAGCACCATACACTAATCTGGAGAAACTGATTAAGGCAGAGCTGTAAAGGTTTGTGAGGACTGGAATTACAGGCACCTCTGGTGGCAGGGTCTGTGGGGGCCACTGGTTTAAGGTCCTTCATCTCTCACCTCCATGCAGACATGGGCAGGAGTCTGGACTGGGAGCAGAAGAGGCCTCTCACCCTCAGCTTAGGAAACAAACTGTCCGAAGGTTCTCATCTGCAGCCAGGTCAGCAAACCCTGACTGGGGAACAGACAAGAAGGGGAGCAGGTCGGGTACTAAGGGAGCAGGTATGAGACAGGCCCCAGTGGAGGCTGAGCCCTTGGGGCATTTGATAGTCCAGGTACGGAAGTCGACTTTATGTGTTGACCATGTCATCTAACTTGGTACATGGGACTGACGACAGACAACAACACAGGGCACACCCCGCCCCACCCCCCAATATGTGGTTCCCAGGGAACAAAGTAGTTGAATTGGTTTTATTCAAAATGTAAGTTGGCAACTATTAGTCGGAATAATAGTAAACTGTTGAGAAATAAAGTGAGTACTCTATGTACACCAAAGCCTATAGCATATATAGATTAAGGGAAGCAAGTAGAAAAAAAATAATTTATTATATTCATATAGCGCTATTCAATTGATGGAGTGTTTTTACATATAATTATCATACTTGATCATCAGTTTACCTTACCACAAGCTTCTGAGATTGTGCAGACCTGGTATTCATAACCTCAAAGGTGAGAAAACTGAAATCAAGTGGAGAGACGTGCTCAAGATCATTTTTGCCAGTGAGTTGAAAAACTGGACTCCCGATTTGGATCTTCCTATCCCCAAAGTAGGTGCCCTCACTGTGCCAGGGTGTTCTCTGAAAATTGCCAGTGTCCACACAACTAAAAAGCATTTATTCTGGCTCCATACAAAAGCATCCCTTTCATGCAATTATGATATGCAGTTATGAATTATTACCACTTAGATTTGTAACCAAGGTTACAAAATCAAAGAACACTGTCAGAACTTAGAAGGGATTCAGAAAAAGTCCCAAAGCTTATTTTAGTATGGGGCGGGGGGAGAATGCTATAATAAAAGAACACAAATGTTTTCCTCAGGAGAAAAGCCAGGAGTCTGACTTAATAATACTCATTAAGACATGAGGAAATATTAAACAAAGGCTACAGACTAGATCTTTTCTAGACCCATGTGAAGGGGGGAAGAGAAAATGGGTTTCTGTATCTACAGGATGTTACAGATGGAGATGCTCATAGGGCTGCTGAAGTTAGAGTGGATATGCTGAAAAGGATCATGAAAGTGCTTTCCTCAGCTCAAAGATTTATGGAAAAACAGATTTTTTATGTCTAAGATAATTCAAGAATAACCCTGACACAAAATCTTTGGAATACTTTACATCAGGGTTTAGCCAACTATAGGCCGTGGCCTGGCCCCTGTTTTTGGTAAAGTTTCATTGGAACACAACCATACCTATTCATTTATGTAGTACCTATGGCTGCTTTTGCACTACCACAAAGCCAACAACAATTCTTATATGGTCCTTGAGAAGAAAATGTATGAAGGCCTTAGAGGAATGAGAGTGGCCAAAGATGAATTTTAGCTACTTCTATTTAGGACTGGCTGGTGAATCTCTGTTCCTCTGAGGTTCTGTTTTGGACATAGTGAGTTTAAACGACCTATAAGAAATTCAAGTTAAGATATATCATGCTCAAGTTCTGAGAAAATTCCCGCTGGAGTTATGCAGGCAGTCTTTGCTTTGCACAGATCCAACATTAATGAATGTCAGCTACCACAGGTTAGTTAAATAACACCAGTCCCCCAGCAACCCACTTCAAATTTCAGTAACCAGTATATTAGATATGAGTATTTGCATCAAGTATAAACATCCCTGTTAGCTCTTCAGTCCACAAATTACTACGTGAAATAATAGATGTGCGTCATAATTAGTGACTAATCATGTCATGTCACCTCTGTTGGTGATGGGCCACACATCTGTCATTAGGTTCAAGCCAGACAGCAAAGTATATAATTGTGTTACCTTCTTATCTCACAGTGATAAACACATACACATTTTACAGAAAAAGAGAGAATTGGCCAATAAAGATGAAATTGCAGCAAAGAAATGGAAAGTGATAATGTGGAAAGTGAACTCAAATGGAGTTATAGAAGAAATGGCTAATAGTCGGAATACACTGCTACCATCTGAGAAACCAGATAGGCAACCTGAGGAACTTACTGACAGAAACCAGGAAATGAGAATGTGAGGAAAGGGATAAAGGTGTCCTAGAGGAAGTGATGCTGGCAAAAACAAACAAACAAACAAACAAACAAAAACTCTTCACATTAAAGGAACTTGGGGAGATATTTCACGACATTGAAAGTGCAAAGGTTAAAATGTTGGAAGCTGATACAAGCTTAGGAAGCAGTACAACTTGCTGAGGCATTGAAAGATGGTCATACCTATATACCATCAGTTATATAAGGAGAAGGAAGCAAGTTCTGTTCAAACCACTCTAGATGTTTGTTAACAAAGAAATAAAACACTAGTTCTCATGAAACTCTGATTCCACTTTGAAAATATTTTTTCAGCTGAAAGCTGTGACTCATTGAATAGTGAAACCAATTTAACAATTGTGAAAAATGTTTAATAAAACAGAAAAAAGAAGAGAATACAGCAAATTGTATTGTTTTGTGAGGGCTGTGTGTGTGTGTACTCAGGAATGTGGTAAACTGTATTTTTTTACTACATAGGGATCCAAATAAGATTGCATGTCAATGACCTAAGAAATGTGTGCAAACAGAGAAGAATCCTAGAATATTTGAATCTGGGAAGTTGAGGGGAAACTATCAAAGCCAGCAGAGAATAATCAGCCAATGAGGTAAGAGAAGAAAAAAGAAACCAAGACCTGGGAGCCAAGTAAAAAGTGTTTGTTTTAAGAAGGAAGGAATGATCAACATGGTCAACTGAGAATGCAATTATTATTGTATTTAGCAACATGGAGACTGACAGTCTTGACACTGAGGGAGATGATAATGGAGATATAGGAAGCAAAAGATAACTGAAATCGATTCAGAACAGGAAGGAAAGGAAAGACACAAAGACAAAGATTTTGCAGTAAAATGGCACAGATTGATATTTTAAATATCTAAGGAACATGACATCAAAGTGAATAAATGGCAATACACATAGTATCATATATGGTATATAAACTAGGTTCAAATTTATAGGTAATATTATTTTATGTTTCTCTTGCATACCTGGCTAAGATTTATGCTATGTTAGTTATTATAGGAAAAATTCATTTTATTTTCCAAAACATTCAAGGATTGTTAATAAATTATATCATATGTATAATTAGGTCTTACTATTAAATAATCTATAATATGTTTGCTAATGAATTACATATCTGCTTTTTATAAACATAAACTCAAGCTTTCATCTTTACTTCTCGTTTCTCTGAATTATTTTCCAAGGTATGTTTTTCCCTGTACCCTGGAAGGCACTAGCATTTCAATTCTACCAGAAAGCCATTATGTGCAAAATCAAAGTGCTTTTTCATTTAATTGAGCTTTTCCATCTTTTCCCTCTAGTATTAGCCAACTAACTCCAAAGATCTTTTATTATCATGTCCTCAGTTACCAGGTGTTGCTGCAGGCTCTTCTTCCGGCTCCCACCCTATTGGCAAGTTTCCCTTTTTTTTCCCTCCAAGACCTCAGATCCATCAAGAACGTATTTGATACAACATTCAATGCAACATAAGCCAAGTAGGCACCGTGACCACACATCAGTGTTTGTGGGTTCCACTGAGCTCTTCAGGTATTAGAAACAAGGAGCTATAAGAAAGAGGGTATGAAACACTGAGTATTAGATTGAAGTACATGAAACTGCCTTTTTTGAAGGTCAAGAATAGTCAAATGTAGGCAAAGAATAGTCAATTGTAGAATTAGTTGCTAAGAATTCGTAGCTGAAATGCAGATGTGTTCCCTGACCCTCAGACTTTTCAGCTTAGCAAGGAGCTAAATGTTAGACAAATAATCATACAATTAAAAAAGTTATTTTTTAAAAAATATGAATATAGCACAGGAACCTATATTATTAGTCTTTTAGGAAGGCTAGGGAAGGTTTCCCTGAGAAAGTGGCATTTAAGCTGAGAACAGAAGATCTGAGTGGGAGTTAGGAAAGTGAAGTTTTCCAGGGAGAGGAAAACAGCTTGTGTAAAGGCCCCAAGTCGGGAAGCAACCTGGAGCGTTCAGGGATCTGGAAGAAATAAGGCCAGTAGGACTGGCTGGGAATGATCACAGAGGAAAGGGCTCCAGAGAAGCAGAGTGAAGAACCAAAACATTACCCATTTATTCCCATGAGCCGTGAGAAGCACTTAAAAAACTTTAAGTAAGGGCCTAACACAATTCAATTCACATTTAAGAAGGATCGCTAGCCCCAGTGTAGAGCAAGGGTCCTCAGAAACATCAGACCTTGCTGCTGTTTGTTTTATAAAGTTCTACTGGAATAACACTACCATTTGTTTATGTGTTTTCCCCTTCAATGGCAGAGTTGAGACAGAAATGTAGGGCTGGCCAAGCTAGAAATATTCATTATCTGGTTTTTTAAAGAAAAAGTTTGCTGCCCTCTGGTGTGACCAAGATGAGGGGAGGGAGGGAGGGAGGGATGGGGGGGGGGGGGGGAGGGAGGGAGGGAGGGAGGGAGGGAGGAAGGGAAGGGGAAGGGGAGGGGAAGGGGAGGGGAGGGGAAGGGAAGGGAAGGGAAGGGAAGGGAAGGGAAGGGAGGGAAGGGGAAGGGAAGGGAAGGGGGAAGGGAAGGGAAGGGAAGGGAGGGGAAGGGAGGGGAGGGGAAGGGAAGGGAAGGGAGGGGAGGGGAAGGGAAGGGAGGGGAAGGGAGGGAGGGGAAGGGAGGGAGGGAGGGGGGAAGGAAAGGGAAGGGAGGGGAAGGGAGGGAGGGGGAGGGAGGAAGGGAGGGAGGAAGGAAGGAAGGAAGGAAGGAAGGAAGGAAGGAAGGAAGGAAGGAAGGAAGGAAGGATGGATCAGAGATATTATGGTGGTCCATGCAGAAGATGCTGTTGGCTTGATCTAGAAAAGTGGTGGGGATCATGGAAGGCAGTGGTAAGATGTGAGAAATATTAAGTAGATATGACAAGGCTTGGTGATACTGGGGTGAGACAGAAGAAGGCATCTAGAGTAACTCCCAGGTTTGTGTTTGGAGAAGCTGGGAGGTGGTGGGGTCACTTAGGCAAAAAACAAACAAACAAAAAAGAATAAACAGGCTTAATGGGGCAGAACAGGAACTGGCCCTGAACTTTAGAGACAAATAATAATCCATCAGGAACATGTGACTATCCTCTATGCACAACACAATGGCTGTATATAGCTCTACTCACAAAATACCAGATGAAGGAACACGGGCACCATCAGCTTCCAAGTTTTGAGTACTTAAAATCTATGTTTATCTTACATTGATTGCTTCATTTTTGTTTTGCTTTGTTCTTGTGGGTGGGGGAAGCGGGAGAGAAAGGGAAAGGGTTTTTTTTTCTACTTACTACATTCATCTCTCTTGCCTTTGTTACCTGTGTCCTCTATGCAACAGATAGACATGTCTACTTTATTCTGTAAAGCTTTCAATATTCTTCCTTCCCTTCAGGTATTTTCCATAATCTATCCATGATTATTACTCTCCAGGATCTTTATCACCCGTTATCATATTCTAATATCTTCATGTTCAAACAAAAATCTAATCAGCTTTCACATATCTCTACCCCAAATTCCAAGTTCTTCAGTAGTACTTAAGTCCAGTTACTGCCATGGTATGTTATGCAGAAAAAGCAGAACCTTTCCATTCCAGATGTTTCAAACCTGTGAGGAAGCAGCATGTTGAAGAAAAAGCATGGCCTTTGTCAGAAAAACACTTCCTAATATTAACTGTGTGTCCTTACTTAATGGGAAATATTAACACCTACTCCATGGAGAGTTATGGGAATTAAATACAGAGATTATATTGAGAAGGCTAAAAGGCTAATTCCAACGTAACCCTGATGTTTGGGGGAGGGGCTAGAAATCTGAATCTGTGCCAGTAACCTAATGTACATTCTTGATAGCCTATAATTAAGTCACTGCCCCTTTCTCCACAATCTGGTCTTGCAAGACCTGTTACCTAAATACTCACATTTTACTGAGGCCATAAACCATGAACAATACACAATTTCTAGAGGGGGTTATCAGTGCTGCCGCCAGGCTAGGCCCTTAGATATGGTCTCAAGGCCCCCATCCCAACACATGGGGCTTTTTGCAAAGCCCAAGAAAGGTCCGGAAGTCCCATCCATATTTGGGGGACAAAGAAACCAAAGGGGATAAAAGAAGAGCTTCCACCATATTGGTTTGCTCAGACTTTGGAGGCAACTCCTCTGAGACCGCAGGCATAATAAAGCTGTGTAACTCGATTTCTCTAAGCATCACTTGGGTTTCTTCAGTCTTCTACAATAATATATGGAAAGTACTTACCTTAGTGCCCTGAACAGATATTTTTCCCCTCTCTACCTTTTTTTTCTTCCCTCTCTTATACAGAAAGACAATCAGTTCTGCAAGTTGTATTCTTCCTCCCCCCCCGCCCACCCCCCTGCCAAGGGTGATTTTATAGTATTAACATGCCAAAACCATAGCCAGGCTGGTAAGGAGCAGATGCAAAAGCCAACCCAGGTAAGTTGAACGGTGGAAAACAAAGCTATCACATTAGGACAGGGAAGTCCTACCAGAGCAGGACTGACAGGCAGGGAGAAAATACAGCTCCTGAAGTTTGGTACAAATATGGCTCCCAGGTCAAGATAAGGCGGTCTAAGGCAAGAAAGCCAGGAGGCTGGGGAAAGGCAGGGAACATGTGGAAAACTCACTAGGAATGGCTCAGCTCCATTCCAGAGTGAGCAGGCTCAGCAGGGAGCTGGGGCTGGGGCTGAAGAGCTGTTTTTGGAATAAATGATCACAAAGTCTCCATTCGGGTGAGGCAAGTTTATTGGAAAAGGCCAGAGCATAGGGCTGGTCATGAGCAACCATCAAGGCCAGCCTTTCTTCTGGTAGGGCAAGCTGCCGCATCAGTAACAACGAGATGGCGACAAAGGCTTTGTCTGTAGGACCATTCAGTTCTCAGCTTCCTCTGGGCTGTGCCAGCATTCTTTCATCTTAGGGTCTTCACACTAAGTCCAAATATTTAACTTGAATCCTTTTCTGATTGTTCTTTTTGATTTTTCTGAAATACTGTATTCCTTCTTCATCTTAAATTTCACTCTCTCTTAGTAGGCCTAAAAAGTATGTATCCTTAAATAACTTCATTTTCTTTTTTTTTTCTGGTAAGGCATATATTAAATATAAATAAAAATCACTTTCATATAAATCTACATTTTTTTTCAAACACTAACATGGAGTGAAAACTATATATTTTACTACCAGACAGTTTCAACCATTAATCATATTGTGAATTTCAGAAAGTCCTTATCTTCTTCCTTTTGGGATCTGTGCTAGAAATGACGAAACTCAAGTATTAATTGGCAACACTTTTAGTCTGTTACCTTCAAAATGTCACAGAAACGGGAACATATCTATAAACATCATTCTGAAATCCCACATAAGCATTTAGATTTGGAATTAGGACAAAAAATATTTTTTATGTTTTTTGTCACATGTTGTTTGCATTGCTTTTAAAAATTTTTGTGCAGCCGAGACCGGTTTGGCTCAGTGGATAGAGCGTCGGCCTGCGGACTCAAGGGTCCCGGGTTCAATTCCAGTCAGGGGCATGTACCTTGGTTGCGGGCACATCCCCGGTGGGGGGTGTGCAGGAGGCAGCTGATCGATGTTTCTCTCTCATCGATGTTTCTGACTCTCTATCCCTCTCTCTTCCTCTCTGTAAAAAATCAATAAAATATATTTTTAAAAAAAATTTTTTTGTGCAAACTTCCCAATGTGACATTTTTCTCAGAGAACAAGAAGGTTCTGTAGAAAGTATAACTAAGATTACTTCTTCCAAAAATTGCATCAACACATGTAATCAATTTGGCCACATATGGTTACTTGCAAGCAGCAATTTTTTTTTTTTAATAAAAAACTACCTCTAGGCTTTGTGATTTCTGTAACTATTAAAAACTGGTAGAAAATTAAAAAGACTGGGAATCCCTCCATTCTGAAGAGCACAGTAGTAATAGCATTATTTCTATTTTTCTTTGCTATTTTCACTCAATGCAACTACCAAGGCAGAGACTGGAGTGACAGTGGCCGAAAGTCAAGGAATATCAGCAGCCATCTGAAACTGGCTTTGAATCTACCAGAAATTCTCCAGATACATAAAACTTACCTGCAGAATGACTCCCAACACAATAATGTCTGGCTTCATGCCAGTTGTTATGACTTCCCTAGGGATTAAATGTGAAACATAAAATTTTTCTTACCTATTAATCTTATTCACAGCACGAAAAAATAACCAAAAACAAGCACAACATAAACAAGGACTTGTAATTGTCTAGGTTGCTTATTATTGTTTTTACATTATATACATATAATGTAAATAATATATAAGCCTAAGCGCATAACAACCGATTGGATGACTGAATAGGCTGCGTGGGGCGACCAGGCCAGCAGGGGGATTAGTGAGGGGCGACCAAACAACCAAGCAGCAGGCTGCATGGGGCAACCAGTCCCGCTGGGGAGCAGTTGTGGGTGACCAGGCCAGCAGGGGGTGGGGGGCAGTGAGGGGCAACCAGGCGGGGGGGGGGGGGGCAGTTAGGGGCAACTAGGCCAGTGGGGGGGGGGGCAGTTGGAGGTGACTAGGTCGGCAGGTGGGGCAGTTGGGGTGACCAGGCCAGCAAGGGGGGGCAGTTAGGGGCAATCAAGCAGGCAGGCAGGTGAGCAATTAGGAGCCAGTGGTCCCAGATTGTGAGAGAGATGTCCAACTGCCAGTTTAGGCCCGATCCCCAGGATCGGGCCTAAACCAGCAGTCAGACATCCCCCGAATGGTCCTGGATTGGAGAGGGTGCAGGCTGGGCTGAGGGGAACCCCCATGCATGAATTTCGTGCACCGGGTCTCTAGTATAAAATATATAAATACATTTAACCCTTTGCACTCGCTTGCTTTTTTCTCGATTCCTTTATTCTAGTGCTAACCCTGTCGAGTCACACTCAACATCCGAGTGCAAAAGGTTAATCTTTCTTATAAATTTGAAGTGTTGGTAACTTGAGAGGAATTTAATACTTTTTAAAGTGTAAATAAAAGAACAAAGAATCTTTCCAATATACTTATTCTGGAAATACTTTAGTATAAACTTGAATTTCCAGAAGTATTAAATATGGGAGATGCAGGAAATTGTTACATTATTGGCCTTCAAAGAATCACAACTCCCTGAGTTCACATGATTGTGCAGTCCCTTCTGCCTGCTGGGCAACCACAGCCAGCACAGTCAGATATCAGTGAAGCCATTTGAACCAGCCAGCTTCTAAGTGAACTCAGACAAGACTAACAGAAGATCCACCTTGCTGAACCCCGCCTAAATTGCAGACTTACAGATGTGGGATTGTGGGGTGATTCATTATATAGCAATAGAAAACTAATAAAGGAAAAAATAGAAAACTAATAAAGGAGAGAAGACTAACAGGATTGATTAAGAGACAGAGTAAAGATTGGTGGTGTTAAAAGATAAGCTGAAGCATGTTAAAAATTTGAAAGTTTACTTGAACAAAAATTGATTCAAATCAGCCAGCATTCAATCTAGCAGACAAAAAGGAGCTCCAAGATATGCTGTACAAATGAAAAACTTCCAAACAGAAGGAAGCAAGAACAAGGAAGTTATACTAGCCAAAAAAAAAAAAAAAGTGGCCTATTCATTTGCAAACTTACTTTCCTTTAGAGGTCTATTAAGCAGATTGCCTCACTAGTGCTGATCAGGTGATTCCTGACTAACTAGTTTAAGATTCTATTTCTGGGAAAGCCAAAACTGTAATTAGGTTAAGTTTAGTGACATGGGACTTAGCATAAATGAGTCCATTTTGAGTCTGTTTTCAGTGGTGGGCTGAAAAAAAGTGGACCTTTAACAGATATCAGTGTTCTAATCCCTGGAACCTGTGAATGTTACCTTACACAGAAAAAAAAGGGGGGGATGGGGAAGGGTCTTGAGATGGGATTATGCTGGATTGTCTGGGTGGGTCCTAAATGCAATGGCATGTATCATTATAAAGAGGGAGATTTCATATAACAGAAAAAGAGAAGGCAAGGCAACTACCAAGGCAGAGACAGGAGTGACAGTGGCCACAAGCCAAGGAATATCAGCAGCCATCTGAAACAAAAAGGGGAGGAGGGGGTTGTGCCCTAGAGTCTCAGTAGGGAGCAGTGGCTCTGCCAACACCTTGATTTCAGCCCAGTGGAACTAATTTCTAAATCCTGACCCCCAAACCTGTACAGAATAAATGTCTGTGGTTTTACACAGCCAAGTTTGTGGTAATTTGTTACACAAATCCCGCAGGAAACTAATACAATGAGTAAGGCATGTATATGGGAGACCAGGCTGTCTTTATGTTATAATGTCAAAAGAAAAAATGACATGAAAGGACCCAAAAAAAGGGACCCTACAGAAAATGTGCATCCATATCAAACAAACCCAAAAATAAAATAAATAAAACAAGAAATGTAAATGACTTACACACAGCTGACTTTTTTTAAAAGGCAGTAAGTAGTATTTTGAAAAGTTATACTATCTACTGAGTATATAACTCTAAATAATGCATCAAGAAAAGTATATATTCAGCAAAAACTTAATGGAAGTGTAAGTAGGAAATAATCAAAGCACGGTTACATAAAAGACTAACCTGTTTTTTCAATAGGGCAGGCAGACATAAAGGTTCGTGAAGGTTTCTTTTTAAATATAAAATTAATCAATAATATTAAACTCAATAATTTAGAAACAGGAAATTCATCTTCTAATGTACACATGAAACATAGTGGCTAATTACAAAATTGGAAAAACTATTTTTGATAGATTTTACAAATATAAAAGAATATAGGATCACAATCTCAGTAACTATACAATGAAACTGTAAATTCACAAATTTTAAAGAGAAATATAACTGAAAATTTAAGGTTTTCCTTAAAAATATACCATTAAAGAAAAAAATAAAAATAAAACTTTTTATAAAATAGCAATAATGAGGTTGCTAAATGTCCAAATCTTTAGGATTAGTCAAAGGTGCACTAAGAGACATTGTCATAGCTTTAACTTTTTTCACTTTTAAATATTAAAATAAATGAACTAAACTATTTTTAAATTATAAAAAAGATAAAAAGTTTCCTATAAAAAAGTACAGAATAATTAAAATATAGGAAAAAAGTAAGAAGAAAGAAAATAATGAATTGCGTACATTAGCTCCAAAACTCCTTATTTCAAGTAAAGAAGATGATGAAATAGACCAGCACTTCTCAAATTGGTGTTCAGAAAAAAAAAAAAATCAATAACTGTGCCAAGAAAAAGTCTTCCTCTCCACAAATAAGTTCTTTATTTTTTTAAGTTCTTTAAAACATTAAATAGACTTCACGTTTTTCCTTTCAGTTTAAAACTTCTCAGATCTTTTCTTATGTTAATATGTACTTTGACTTTGAGTCCTCAAGAAGGGTACTTGTACAATTTCCCAAGCTCATTTGCCTTTTTTTTTTTTTTTTTTTAGTATTCTGAGAACAGCTTGCACAATGTTGAACTAGACAAACTTCTAGCAAAATTACTAATGAAAAAAAAGAAATAATTAGATTAGAAACAATAAAATGGAAAATGTGTGTTAAAATGGAATGTTATGCACAATTGTACTTTAATTAAAATGAGAGGACATAATTTTAGTAAGCAGTCGCAGTCCAGATATGTCTTCCTGTTTACATAACTTGGGTTTTAAATCAAACGGATATTAACTAGATATCAACTTATAAGCTGGATGAAAATGTGAGCACAAAATATTTAGCCTTAATTTAAACCTTAAATGAATATTCTACAACTACAACTCAAATTGTCCTTTCTTGGGTCAAAAACTATACAATATCAAGGAAGACAAAGAAACTTCAAGGATCCTCTATGTATGTAAAAGCAGGAAGGACAGAGGGGGTGTCAGGCAAATGTGAGGGACTCTTTGTCAAACTTGGAGAATAATAACAAATTCACCATTCTGGTAAGACACACAGGACAGCAGCAGGGTGCCAAATTCAAGTGTAGAATAGAAGCAAAGGTTCTTTGCTGACGAACCACACAAGGGACATCAAAATTAGGATTCAGTCACTTCTCTGCTCACTGGAGGACAAGGAGCTATAACCAGGCTTGTAGTTCCTAAAAGTACATCTTTCAATAGAGCAATAAAAAGTCTCAAAATCCTAGTACAGGGGGAATAGAAAAAAGCAGAGTGGGATTGTAAAGTATTTTCAACTTCACTACTACACACCCAATAAGTTTCTACATTAAGATCATGCTTAATTTAACCAGTCTTGGGCAGTTAAGGTGAAATAAGTAATAGTCAGGCAGAGTGTTAAGAACTGTAATTTTCCTATATGACTCAGTTCCCAATAGAGCCATTTCCCATCCTATCTAATAATAGGGTAATATGCAAATTAACCATCACTCAGTCACAAAGATGGAGGTGCCCATAGCCACAAAATGGCGGTGCCCAGTCCTCTCAGCCCCGCCGGAGTCCCCCAGTCCCGGGGGAGCAGCCGCTGAGAGCGGGCAGTGTGAGCGGCCTAGCGGAATGCTTGCTTCATCGCCACAGCGATGAGGCAAACGTTCCACGCCTGGCCACGGATGGGCCTCTGGCCAGGCCAGGATGTGGAACGCTTGCATCGTGGTCCCGGCGACGAGGCAAGCATTCCGCACCCGGCCAGGGTATGAGCCTCTGGGCCGCAGAGAGCCTCTGGGAAGTGGGCGCGGAGCAGCCAGGCCCCGCAGAGAGCTACTGGCACACGGATTCATGCGCAGGGCTACTAGTTCTATTAATAAATATATAAAACTCAATAAAGTGATTTTCTGGGGGAAAAAAAAACCACAATTGTATAGGAATGACTATAATGAAAAGTATATTATCAATATTAACAAAACAGCTTGAATTTTCTGAGAAACAAAAGATATAAAATATTTTCACTTTTCCTAGATTCACGTTTTGATGCATTTTCAGTCAAAATAGAAGACGACATTTTTGTTACATGATAAAATGAGTCTGAAGACCTCCTAGAAGACAGGAATGATGGAAATAACAAAACATGAATATCACTGAAGGTGAGATCTGAGAATGAGAATGAGGACAGAGCTAATCCTTTGATGTATTAGAAGGCACCAACACATGTGGAGCCATAGAAATGAGGGAAAAGAATGAAAGCACAGGAAGAAAGAAACAACCGTGTGTGTGTATATATATGTTATCTCCCAGAAATAACCTTTCATATTCCTTAATACCTGTTTAAAGAGACTTCCTAAATCTGTGGTTTAAAAATATTATTCAGTCCCAGATGGTTTGGCTCAGTGGATATAGTGTTGGCCTGCGGACTGAAAGGTCCCAGGTTCAATTCTGGTCAAGGGCACATGCCCAGGTTGCAGGTTCAATCCCTGGTAGGGAATGTGCAGGAGGCAGCTGATCAATGATTCTCTCTCATCATTGATGTTTCAATCTCTCTCTCCCTACCTCTCTGAAATCAATAAAAATATATTTAAAAATAAAATAAAAATATTGTTCATGTGGTAAAGGCCTGGGATAGGAGTGGAGGGTAGGGGCTGGGCGAAGGAGTCAAGAAGGGGGAAATGGGGGACATCGGTAATACTGTCAAGTATAAAAAATACATATATTTTTAAAAATTTTATTCAGTGGAGGAATTTGAATTAATTGACTGGTAACTTGCAGAAAATAACGTTTAGATCTTTACCTAGCACCAAACAGACTGGGCGGCAGGGTTGGTTCGTTAGTTTTTGAATCTTTGGACACAGCAGTCCCCAATAAAGGTTAGAATCGAAACCTCCTCTGAAACCTTTTCAGTATAGATATGCCTGGGCACCACCCTGGACAGGTGCAGAGGACAAGTAGTCTAATGGGCAAGGGGAGTAAGCAATCTTATGTGCAGAAACCTTTCCCCTATGTAAGAAGCACTAGTGTAATGGGAAGAGTTGGGAGACATACAGAACTGAGTTCAAATCCTTACGCTGTTGCTTATTAGGTGTGTGACTTTAGGACACTGACTTGGTTTATATATCCTCTGTTTCCCCAATTGTAAAATGAGGGTGATAATAATAACTATGTCAAAATGTTATTGTGAGGATTAAATAAAATAACTTATGTAAAGTGTCTAGATTTCATGGTTCTAGTTCATTTAAAAATATACGGATACATAAGCTTGTTTCTCTGTCTGGAAAACTGTTTTAAAACATAAAACAAATTTCCATTTTATGTTTGATTTTCTGCCTTCAGCTCTCAAGGAAAAGGGGAGAAGCATCACCATACAATCCACTCCCCAGCCTTTTACTTTATTCATTTAAGCTTAAAATACAATACTTGAGTATCATTTAAAATGTGAGTAAAACAACTAAAATAAGTAAAAATTCAATATATTAAATTGTTAATTACTTACAAAGAGAGGGAAGCATCTAATATTTCCAATGCATGAAATCAAAGGCATATTCAAGCAGAAATGTGTCAGTGGTCTGGAAGAGGATTGTACAAACCCGGGCTTATTTGATTACTTAAGCTGGACACTGCCTTGAGAAAATGGACTAAGTAGTTCTGAGTTAAAATTTAAGCACAGAAAATTAGGTCCTTTATTTTAAAATTATTCCCAATTCTAAATGTTCAGCTGCATCTATCTTAAAGCATTACAATGAATACTGTTCAAATTCCCCCTAATACCATTCCATATGATCAGTTTTCTCTGCTATAATTTTTTCTCAACTTTCAAATTAAAATTCTTTACCTTAAACTTCAACATTGTTATTTCTCATTTTCTACATCCCAAAGACCTTTCTTTAGCAATAAAAAAGGAAAGAAAGAATGTCTTGTACATTCTTTCAGTTAGAAAATTATTATTGCTACCATAGCAACCTATTAACATTCTAAGGAGAATTCTTTCTTACATCAAAAATATGAAAGGAAAAAAAATGTGAAAGGCACAGATTTAATACGAATGCAACTCCTTTTTTTGCAAAACAAAAACACTTTTTTGTAATTTTGGTCACAATCTCTAAGCAAACCAAACTTCTCTTCTGATGAAATAATGCACCTCACATTTCCAGCATCCTGATACACATACACCCTTACTTAATATTCTCTTTCTGTACCATCACCCTCTCTTGTAATACTAGCAAAGTGTTTTCATTTTCCCCCAAAACCTTAAACTACAGATGAATAATTTTAAAGTCTGGTGATTTTAGCACAATCACCCCTCACTGAATCTTTCCTGTCACCATCTGCCTCCATTAAGGCTAAACAGGACTTTTGTTGGCTTGTTTCTTTTTCTGCGCAGTCTGCTGTCTGGCATTTTTCACACCACCTTCTGGCCTCATGCATTTTGGATAGCTGTTCCCATCTGATGGCTCCTCCCACTCTTGTGTTTCCTGATTTTCCCAGTGCGTCTTGAATGTCAATCCGTGGGCTAAGTTCTCATTCATACAAAACGTGTAGCTGATGATACTGGTGTTGTGTACCAAGACATTTGCTAAATTCCTGCATCCATTAATTGGAAATGACTCCCTGCACTGGTGCCATCTGTCTTAGAGTAAAGGGATGGAGGACAAGAAACCCTCAGCTCCCCTAGGAAGTCAATTCTCACGGTGACTATGACAGTGGTGCATGAATTTGACCCTGCAAGTCCTTCAAATTTCCACTCCACAAAATGTCCCTTATGCAAAACCAAGGGAAAAGAGTCAGACTTTGTTATTACAGAATAGAAAATGACTTATGGTCCTAATTTCTCTCACCCACCATAAATTATTTACTAACTGCCCACTGTGCTCCAGGCACTAGTCCAGGGGTTGGGGATTCAATGGTTTTAAACAAAAAGACAAATAAGTATTAAAGTTATGATGAAAGGAACCAGACACTTTGAATGAGTAAAATGGTACACTCTTGTGATCTACCTAATTTAGTGCTCTTTTCTACACAGCTTTCTTTGTATTAAAATCATGGCTCTAAAGTACAGCATAGGAAGTACAGTCAGCAATGTTGCAATAACTATGTATGGTGCCAGGTGGGTACTGGGAATATCAGGGAGAACACTCTGTAAAGTATATGATGGTCTAACCACTATGCTGTACACCTGAAACCAATACAAAATAATGCTGAATGCAAACTGTAATTGAAATGTTTTTTAATTTTATTTATATATATATATTTTTTTTATTGATTTCAGAGAGGAAGGGAGAGGGAGAGAGAGATAGAAATATCAATGATGAGAGGGAATCATTGATCAGCTGCCTCCTGCCTGCCCCCTACTGGGGGTTGAGCCTGCAACCCAAGCATGTGCCCTTGACCAGAATTGAACCTGGGACCCTTCAAGTCTGCAGGCCGGCACTCTATCCACTGAGCCAAACCAGTTAGGGCAAACTAATTTTTAAAGCAAAATAAATAAATAAAATCATGGCTCTAAGTGAAATGCAATTGTTACCATCAAAAAACATAAAATCAATTATGAAAAACACTGCCAATAAATATTGGTTTATGAATGAATGAATAGCTACCAGCTCTGCTGTCAGTTTTGCAATTCTAAAGTTAATTAATCCCTTGAGTTTGTTTGCTTGTTGGTAAAATGGAAATACAATTCCTACTTTATTAAATTGTTGCATTAACCCTTTGCACTCGCTTGTTTTTTTCTTGATTCCTTTATTCTACTTGGGATTTAATTTTTTAAATACCCAGATTTTACAAAGCGCAGCAGTAGAATAAAAAACTGGAGTTTCTTTTCATACAAACTTATTTATTTGGATTTTTTTATATTTCAAATTATTGATACATTCAAAGAGTAATTTTAATCTCGACATCCGAGTGCAAAAGGTTAAAGGAGATAATCCATATGAAGGCCTGGCTCATGGAGATTGCTCAGGAATGAATAGCTCTCTTTAAATCAAATGTCACCCAATAATATTAAGGAAATGACATTTAACTTAGTCCAAATATTTTTATATGGCTACATTTGACTTTTAGGAAAATCGACTCTTTTTTTTAAAAAAAAATCCAAATTAAACAGAATTGGACAGTTTCCCAATTTCCATACCATTAACACCACACCTCCCCATGCACCTACTCCCTCCATCACCAACGGTGGAAGACAGGGCTCAGTTTTTATTAAGGAGCCCAGAGAGTTTCCTTACATCTTCCTTACTTCAAGGCACTGATTTGCTCTCATTTAAAGTAATGGGTGAGCTGGCACAAGAGTGTGGATGGTGGCTGAGCTGAGGTAGTACAGATGGGAACATCTCTCACCCAGACCAGCACCTAAGTTTCAAAGAAAACATTAATGCCTTGCCCAGAACTAGAGACCCAAAGCCAAGTTCAAATTCTCTAGTTTACATTTAGTCTTTACTTCGGGTGGATCTATAGCCTAAACAAAACAAAACTAAGCTAAACTAAACAACCAACCAAAAAGCTCTGTCTCCTTTGAGGACTGTATTTAACAGCATAAAGATGCTTGGTTCAGTTCTCCAATATTACTTACAAAGCAGATAGTATGTCACACTCTCTGAATGTATTTGTATTAATTTTGATCTAAGCATTGCTACATAATTGAAATTACACACTTTCAAGTTAGGAAATAATTAGGTGATGATAGGGAACAAGAGAGAGAGATGGAATATAAACATTCACCAATAAGCTTAGACGAGTGGTGTAAATTTAAGTATTAGTCATTGTTAATTGTCCCAAATCATACTACAAGGGACAATAATATTGAGAAGGTATTAAAGGTTGTGGTGACAGTGGCCCTGAAGAATGCTGCTTTCATTTTGCTGTGTTTAATCCAAATGATAAAAGAATTTATTAAAATTACCCTCTAGGTAGCAGTAGCTTTGAAAGATAATTCAAGTCAGTTCTTACACAAAAGTTCCTTAGAGGAAAATGGATCCTACAAAGTGTCAGGAAGAAATACCCGCAATGCCCTCATATTGGGAGAAGAAGATTAGCTCACTTCCATGGAAACCTGTGAAAACCTTCCTGCAAAGGTTATTCCACCAACCAGAAGGTCAATGATCCAGAGATGGTTTCAGGTTTGGCACTATGAACATTTTCACTAATAGTGCTTGTATGTGATTTGTGAGCAGCAAGGTTAAGAATGCAATAAAGATTCTAGACTGCTGTCTCATTTAAACATATTCAGTTGGAATTAATTTATAATAATGAGATATTTTAAGTTTAAGAGAGCCCTGTTGGAAGAGTGTGCGCTGTAATGAGATCATCCTGGATTTAGACTCAAGAATCTGGGTTCAGACACAGCCACTTGCCAACTATAAATCCTTGTTCCTTATAATCATGAGATAAATATAGGAAAACTTATTTTCTAGTTTTAATTATTTTTTAATGGCTTCCTGCTCTCCCAATCTGGCACTTTGCAAAGTCACTGTAGTTCACTTCAAAATACAAATATTACCATAAGCAAATAACCAGCTTCCCTGCAGTCATTTTTAAGCTCATTTTTTATTTCTAGATGCATCTTATGAATTACTTCACTTCATATATACACGTCATCTAAGTTATTCTTGTTCAATATTTATTTGGAAAAATTGCATACACTAGTTGGTTTTATCAAACTACCATAATGATGGAGCCAAGTAGCCTACAAGGAAATACTCTTCAGGCTGTCACACACACACAATTTATTCAAGAAAATGTTCATAGCTTCCTGATTGCATCACTGTTTTTATTTTTCTTACATAAAAATTATTTTTAGAAACATAAAAAAATTTGGTTTTCAAATAAAAAACATCTGGCTTTAAGTTGTGTACAAATACACTCAAATCATTTAAATTCAACTATTTTTAAAGCAGGTCATCCTATTCATTATAAGATTCCTAACTTTGTTTTTATTTGTTATTAAAAAAGCATTCTTTAGAATAAAATACATTTTATCTAAAGACAGAACTATTTTCAAGAAACATCCATCTGATCGATTTAATAGATGAAGGCTCTCTTAAAGTAGTCATCCCTCAAGTTATTTTAGGAAACTAATGAGACAGTAAAAGCTTAAAATGTTAATGACATAGCTTCAAAAATTCTAAAGCCTTCATAGATTATATTTTGCTATTATATTGAAATATATATATATATATATATAAATCTTTTGATAAAATAACAAAACTAAGACATATTTCCCAGTATTCTATAAACAAACATCCTTAAGAAACAAAATGTGAACATTCTTATCCATATTAAAAATAGAACATTTCTCCGGATGCTATTAATAATTTAACTTAGAATAGAATCACAAATATTGATGAACGGAAAGATCACTTGCTTTATCGTCATGCTCAGAAAAATCTTGGACTATACTCTTCAGAAAGATGAACTGCTGGCCAATTTCGAGGCATCTCTAGGCACGTCTATGCCAGAAGCTCTGAGGAAGAAGAAAAGGCTTGGATGGCCTCTTCCCTGATCCCCAGGGCGGGGCTGGTTGCCCGCCTCTGGTAGTGCCTGTACCGTAACACAGCATGTGCCATAATCATCTCTTTATAAGTCAGTTGCCCACACAAAAGTTCCAAGCCATTACAGTGATCCCCACTTTTTATTTGAGGAAACAAGGTCAGAAAGGTTAAGTAACAGGCTTAAAGTCTCAAAAGTAGTAAGTGATGACACTAGAAATCAATTATGAGCTATTGGATTATACTCAAACCCTCCATTATATTACGCTTCTCCCAACATCCAGCCAAAGCAGGGGTTCAAAGGATGTCTGTTAATTGATAAAGTGTATTCATGTGACAAATTCTGTAATGCCGTGCTGGTGCTGGACAGAACTGTGACCCCCTTATCCCTCCAAACCCTCTTTGACCACAGCATCATGGGGTTTCCAGTCCAGTGAAGGAAGTAGTGAACATGCAATTACGTTGTGGAGAGGTGGTCTCTAGATGAAGAGTAAGAAATAGGATTTAGCCACTTTGAAAAGACAAAGTAAGAGGGGAAATTAGGACATGGGGGAAAGAGAGATGTTTGAGGCAGAGGCAACAGCATCTGTAACATGAAAAAAAGGCAAGAGAGAGAATGTCTTGCTATATGGCCAAAGTTCAGCAGGACAATAGCTCAGAGGGGGGAGAAGGGAGTCGCAAGTGATATGATAAAGATGCAGAGACAGGCAGGGACCCACTAAGAAGTCTCCACAGCAGTGATTATAGTCAACAATATTGTACTATAAACGTCAAAGTTGTGAGGAGACTAGATCTTAAATGTTTTCACCACAAAAAAGAAATGACAATTATATGACATGACAGAGGTGCTAGCTAAACCTAGGGTGGTAATCATATTGCAATAGATAAATCTGTCAAACCAGCCCAATGTAACTCTTAAACTTATAGAATGTTATATGTCGATTATATCTCAATTTTAAAAAGACAGAGAACATGCTGAGAAGTTTGGGGACAAGGATTATGTAATTGTAAGGTGTCACTATAATTACAAAATATATTTAATGTCTAAAATTTTCCTCACCACCAAACAAATGCTTTTAAAATTCACAGTCCCTATGTTAACCACACATCTGTTTTTTTGTTGTTGTCGGTTTTTTTAAAACATAAAAGTAAGTTGACATTCTTCTCTTCTGTTTCTTCCTTAACTTTTCTATAATGTGCTTCACCCTTTCAAACAAAACCTCTGCTGGTGAATGCATTTGTAAAGTCTAACTTTCAGACTGGCTGGGGCCCAAATGCCCTCTAAAATCTCCTCAACCTGTTCCACGTGTAGACAGATGCTGTTCCACTGGAAAAGTTGTCCCTTAGGTATAGGTTCAAAAACATATTAGCTCAGCCAGTGGTACCAAAAGTTATGAGCGATTAAAAAAAAAAACCAATTTATTCCCTTGTGGACAGAAAGTGCTTTCATAAAAAGATAGTTTTATTCTCATGGAAGAATGTAAAGACACTCAGGCCCACTCTCTTCCTCACACTGCTCTTATACCCACTCCTGGCAAAGAAAGGTTTTCACTTTGAGTCATCGGCAACAGGTGTAGTGTTTCATCTAGCAGAACCAGAATCCACTAAACGATTTAACATATACTGAAAACAGAGCACTCTCTTCACCTTGAATACAAGTATTGCATTAACCATTTGATAAAAGGAACCAAATGTGTTTGCCATGTAGCCTAGGCCCTTACAGGTATCTAAATATTCAATGAGAAAAGCACAACTCGAGGTTTGCATTGCATACTCTAAAGAATTAGAATTCAAGTAGCCATACCCTCAAAAAAAGAGAAGAAAGCTGGTTTTCATCTTCATTCAATGAAGAATAAGGAGGGGGTGATACGGTCATTGGTCAAGGCTATTCTTGGCCAATGATTGGGCAATCTATATGGCACTGATTTACCAACTGTGTAGAATGTCAAGTGTACTCTACCAGTTGGTTGACTGTGAGCACCACAGAATGAGATAAACTAAATAAAACAAGCTATCAAGGGAAGATGGAAAGGGAGAAAGTGGAAATGAGGTAAAAGCAGGGAAGAGGGGAAGGAGGGAAAAAGGAGGGGGAGAAGAAGAATAAAGGGGAGAAGTTGACAAAAAAATGCCCATTTTTTAAAAATAAGCAAGTACCGATAGCACCTCTCTTATGCTACTAAGACAAACTCTTTTTTCAATAATGCCTTTTTGTTTTAATACTTTCTTTCCACAGAGGAGGAAAAAGGGGGAAATATTCCACAGAAAGGGGACCCCAACACATACACAGTGTGTGCACATGCACACACAAGAGGCATAGTGGCACCATAAAAGAAAAGAAAATTAATTTGGAGCAAGATTTTCCCATTCTCCAAACTAATCTCAGGTTCTCAACTAGTACTTTAAAATATCTTCTAATAAATTATTCTACTTTCCACTTTGGGAAAGGAACAAATGCAAAGACAAATACAGTCCCTTCTCCTTTATCTTTTGTTTTCATTTTTTTTAATTGCTACAAACTTATAAAACCTCTGTCTCCTAAATTAAGTATAACTGAGATTCTATTTCAGCACCTCTGGGATGACAACATTCCAAATGTGTAATAAAAATAAATCTCCATTAATAGCTGGGTCTTTGGCAGCTGAGAGAATTACTGGTCTCTTTCGTTTACTCACCCAGCATGGTGTGATTTCTACTTTGGGCATGGCTGTGAATAGGACCATTAATAATCAGGCTGCATTAGAAAGAGATCAGTTCATAGCTCTGGGTCTCAATGATTATTATTTTTTGGTCCTTTATAAACTGAAGTTATTCTTCTGAGTGAATTGTTCATACAGTTCAAGATTTGTCCATTCAAATCTCTGATTTGTAAAATTAATTCATTAGAAAAGAAAGCATTGGATGGTTGACAGACAAAAGTACTTCAGAAAGAGGGGCAACTGGGAGACAATCCTGAGTATACATATCCCATTAATACTGAGTCTGCAATGAAATTTTACAGAACTCAGTAATAAGAAGGTTACTGGATGAGCATAAAGTCAAAATAAACTATAGTATAAAACAATTCAACAAAGACTGGCCATCCACATGCGCCACAGGATTTCACAGCCTCTTAGAAAAGCAGTGATATATTGCTATTGTCAATATTTTCTTTATCAAGATTTCATGTGTACATTGAAAAACTTGGAGCCAAAAAGAATCATCAAATTAAGTACACTATTTACTTATAGTCTCTTATACAAATGGGATCAATTCCCTGAAACTGACCGTGACTAGAAGAGTGCTTAGGAGAGTCTAACCAGCCTCACTCGCATTATTTTCTTGTATTCAGTTTCATAAGTCTGGCAGCTCTCTCTGCACTTCTCACATTAACCACTTCAGAACCACCAACCTTTCCACAATGAGCCTGCTCAAGCGCTCAGGAGCTTAGCTGCTCTAGGCATATTTGTGACAAAACAAATATAAGAAGAGAAGTTGCTGCTTTGTGATTTCACCAATTGGGGGTAAAGACTTGAGATCATCATAAACAAATCTATCCCCATGTCTCCTCCAGAAACCTTTTCCAACCCTCTAATCAGAAGTAATGTTTTCTTCTCCATGCACTCTCAGCCCTCTGCAATTATTACTTACTGTACATTATTTTCTCTTGTGTCTCCTTCCACCTCATCTGAAAGCTCCTTGCGTTTCAGGAACCACGCACAGGGGAAGCATCACAGCTTGTTACAAAGGCTCTCAAAGTGTGGTCCTGGGACCAGCAGCATCAACGTCCCTGGAAGCTTGTTAGAAACACAAATTTTCCAGCCCCACACTAGAGCTTTTAAATCGGAAACTCTGTGGGTGGGCCCAGCAACTTCATGTTTCAATAAGTCCTCCGTGTGGATTCTGATGCAGGCTCAAGTTTGAGAACCTCTTGATGTATTTGAGCAGTATGGGTTTTGGCTAAGGTTTTTTAATTCCTGCTGTACTCCTGATAACTTTCAGCAAGTCATTTGACATTTCTGAGTTGCCTCTCCTCATCTATGAAATATAGTAAGTTCTCAATAAATACTACCATCTTTATATGTTGTATCTTCAACCCCTGGACTAGTCAACTCTCTGAAAATAGTCTGCCCTCCATACTGATACTTAATTGAACCAAATGAACTGATTGGAATGAGAAAAGTAGACACAACCACTGGGAACCAAACCTGAAAGTGTTTGCAATATAGATATAGAAAGTGGGTAAGGAGTAAATTCAGATAAAGCACCAACAAGGAATATACTTTGTTAGAGAAAAATATGCCATCAATTTTTCAAATTCTGCCATACTCACTGGGAATACATTATGGTTGGTATTATAACTTTAATGAATGCTACTGCTTCATCTAAAATCCTCTCTTCATCCACACTGTCTAAAATTCAGGCCAATCAGGCACCACTTCTTCCACAGGGACCTCTTGGTATCATATTAAATGGCTCCTACTCCATTCTTTAATCTCAAACTTCACTTTGCATTTCCCTTAAATTACTTGCCATATTCTGTCTCCATTATCATATACATGCATCTTATCCCTCCCTACTATATTGAAAGCTCCTTCAAAATAGGGTATGTCTCTTAATAGTTACACAGCAGATATTTATTACTTTGGATAGTTATCATTTGCATAATAGATGCAATTGGTATTTTTCACTTTTTAAAAAATATTTTTTTTCTTGATTTCAGAGAGGAATGGAGAGAAAGAAAGAGATAGAAACATCAATGATGAGAGAAAATCATTATCGGCTGCCTCTTGCACGCCCCCTATTGGAGATCAAGCCCACAACCCCAGCATGTGCCCTTGACCAGAATCGAACTGGGGACCCTTCAGTCTGCAGGCCGACGCTCTATCCACTGAGCCAAACCAGCTAGGGTGACATCTTTTCGCTTTTTACCTGAAAATCCAGGATATTTATCATCCTCACATGTGAAAAGAAAAAAATGGCAACTATTCATATTCCAATATAGGAAACACCCTCAGTAATCATTATTTTAAAAATACATCTCTATATGGTTTATGGACATGATAATGTGGGAGAACAGTTTATCAGGAGGGTTTATTTTTAGGCACATTAAATTGGCATGATCACATAAAGGTGTCTATCTAGGTTATTAAATTTGTATAACATAAGCAAGCTCAAAAGTACAACCCTTTAATTCCTAGTGTCAAAGCCTAGAATTATGAATTAATTGGCTATACTAGGCAGTGATCTAAAGTGGAACCTCTTAGTCACTGATTAGTTAAAATAACTGATGCCTGCAAAACTTATTTTTAACACCTCAGTGTATATCACCAGGTATTTTTTTTCTCGAACAGAACTGTACCTTTAAATATGGCTAATGCCAGATGGTCTCCTCAATAAAAAAGAGCAGAAGCAACATATTAATGCTACTCAACAAGCCAGTCTTCAGACGCTCAACCAATGAAATTAGTCTTCAGTTGCTAAGCCATTCTGTCACCATAGCAACACCTACTTCAGAAAAAAATTATTGGATTTTCAAGTGAAATGAGCCACACATCTTAAAACTCCAGTGTCCTCCAAGGTATGATGATCAGATACTTTCGCTAAAGTAGCCTAGATCTTTTCACTCCCCTCAAATCTGGTCTACCTATGAAAAGCTATTTGCCCTTCCATTTAAAAATACTTATGTACACTCAGTTTCGAACTTCCTTGATTTCCAAGATACACATGCTCCATTTGAAGGGAGTACATATGTGTATGTTCATGCCTTTATAGGCTAATGGTCCCAAATATAATGACAGAATGGCTTCGAAAATTTTTACTGTTTACTTTAAAAAACATTTCCCAAGAGTCTTGTTCTATTTTCTACATGTGAAGTAACACGTCATATCTTTGAAGTACATAGACTATGCAGCATTTATGACTTCAAGTTTTATCCTGAGCTGTCTATATCGCTTCTAAGCTGAGTATATAACTTAACAGAATGCAAGAAACAAGATGAAACTTGGTCCACACTCTTTTCTTTTTATTCTAATCCCAATAAGAGAACTTGGAAAACAACCCTAATAAGTCACTTTTTATTAGTCTGGCAAAGAAATGGTGGCTAATAAAACTACCCAATCAAATCAATACCAGTATTATTCACTGACGCCTGGCACACTTAGAGCTCCCCCCACCCCCTTCTTCCTGATTTCGCTCATGATTGGGCTCTGGACTCCCACTCTTATTAACGCCCACAGGTTATGACTATGCATAAATCAAACGGAGAATTGGAGCAATTGTCTGAACAATTCAGACCAAGTACTTTCACCTGAAATAACATGATAATCAAAGGAAAGTTACTTTACCCTGAATTAACTGTAAAATTATCTCAAGTGTTTTCATTGTATGATTAGCAAGGAAAGAGGATGTCTAAGAACATGGCAGCAGCTCCCACTGTTTCCTGCTCATGAGAACACACCCTCTCACATCAGCCTGAAGATTTTAGCTTTTTTTTTTGGCTTACCCATATCCTGACTAAAAATTACCAACAGACATCTAAATACTTGGTAGTTTCTCAAATGGGAAAAAAACTGCCCACATATATTTCATATAAATTCTTATAATAATGCATACCAGTATTTTCTGTATTAATAATTTAAGAGGGTGCTTTATTCCAGGTATAGTTCCTATCTATAGTTAATCTCTTTTATGTATAGTTTCTATAAATAGTTAATCTTTTTTATATATTATTAGATATGCAATATAATATAATACCACAATAAGGTGTTTTGTAAAACATTCACAAATATGGAGATAAAGTTCTTTTAAAAAACTATGTGCTGCCAAAACCGGTTTGGCTCAGTGGATGGAGCGTCAGTCTGCGGACTGAAGGGTCCCGGGTTCGATTCCGGTCAAGGGCATGTACATTGGTTGCGGGCACATCCCCGGTAGGGGGTGTGCAGGAGGCAGCTGGTCGATGTTTCTCTCTCATCAATGTTTCTAGCTCTCTGTCCCTCTCCTTTCCTCTCTGTGAAAAATCAATAAAATATATTTTAAAAAAAAAAAAAAAAAACTATGTGCTGATTGTTGGTTTAGAAACATTCTCAACAAATATGTAACCTCTTTAGCACAAACAATTTTTTTCACATTAAAATTTAATGTAGACACATGAAAAAGTCAACACAAGGACTGTTTTTTAAAAGGAAACCTTACCCAGTTTCAGTTATTTATATGCTGCACCCCTAACCTCCAACAACACATGATTCATCCTGCATGGTTCACACAGCCCTTGAGCTGGCCTCGCAAACCACAACAGCCTCCCAAAGCCCTCTCCCAGTGTTCATGTTCTCCTAGGACCAGGATTTGAATTCAGAAAACACAGCTCAGGGATCTAAGGCTGGTTTTTATGAGTTTATTTGATTCAAACTGACAACATATGCTGGGGAACAAGATGCCAAGTGCTCTGGGATCTTAGACTTGACTGTAAATGGTCAGTGGGGTGGGAGATGTCTGGCTTACATTCCCAAAACATCGCCTTCATGTATTCTAGGAAGCACTGCAGTATAGTGCACAGCTGATCTTTGTTAACAAGTTCTCCTAATTGTATTGCCACTTACGTGTAACTGTACTTCCTTGGACAATTTCTGGCTTTGCCAGTGCTTACCTTTTTTTAAAAAAATATATATATATATATTGATTTCAGAGAGGAAGGGAGATGGAGAGAGAGATAGAAACATCAATGATGAGAGAGAATCATTGATGGGCTGCCTCTTGCATGCCCCCCACTGGGGATTGAGCCCACAACCCAGGCATGTGCCCGTACTGGGAATCGGAACCTCGACCTCCTGGTTCATAGGCCAATGCTCAACCAGTGAGCCACATCGGCCAGGGCACCAGTGCTTATCTTGAAACAAAATTAAGTACTTCATCCCACTTCCAAAGTAACCTACTCCACAACGATCCACAACAATCCAGCTGCCGTCCCCATCCACCCCATCCGACACTTCCCTTATCCCCAAAGTTTCTGTAATGCCACCAGCCATTAAGTCTTTGTCGCCTCTGACTCTCCACACAGCCTCTGAAAATGTTCCTCCTTTTCACTCAGCCCAGGCCTCAAAAGACTTCATCAGAGCAGTCTTCCAACAAAAGCTTGTTTCTTTCTAGAGAGTAGGTTCTACTGCCAAGAAAAATAATATTTCCTGTACATACTTATAGTATGCTGAAGTAATTTATTTCCATCCTTTCCTGATTTTTTTTGCCACCCAACACTCTCTGTCGCCACCCCAGGCCCTGTCCATCCACCTCCAGCACACCCATGCCCATTTATAACTTATGGTGTGGAAACTCAGCTCTAAGGAATTGGAAACAGACTGATAAATTTCACTCCTGTGACTCCCTCACAGACTCAGTCCATGTAAATAGTTCATGACCGTCAAGGGCCACATAAGAAATAGTTATGTTTATTCTCCCATCTGTATACATTGCTATAGGAATCATTTAAAAAAGAACACCTAACTGTGTATCAGGAATTGGACCTCCTAAGTTACACAACCTTGGGCAGGGTGTTTAATCTCTCTCTGAAGCTCAAGTTAATAAACTCATTTTTTAAAATATATGTTTATTGAGTTCAGAGAGGAAGGGAGAGAGAGATAGAAACATTAATGATGAAAGAGAACCATTGATTGGCTGCCTCCTGCATGCCCCCTCCTGGGGATCAAGCCCACAACCCAGGCATGTGCCCTTGACCGGAATCAAACGGTGGGGCCTGACACGCTATCCACTTAACAGCTCTAATGTGGGGCCTGATGCTTTATCTACTGAGCCAAACCAGCTAGAGTCAACTCATTTTTAAATGAGTGTTTCTTCCAGCGAGGAAAGAAAAATCTATAATTCTAATGTTTCACAAGTCTATACAACACTAATGAAGATTGTGTTTAACATTAGGAGTAATTCAAAATAAATTTCCCCTAATCAAAAACCTGTAATTGGAAAAATTAGTTAAATACTAAATATTTCTGCATAGTGAATTCCTCTCCCGAAAGCATCTGACAGTACATGATCAAGTGTTAGGCAGATGCAGCTGGAGGAATGTTCTGGAATGGCTGCCAACACCAGGAGAAAGGCAATTCTTCAGTAACTCAAACTACATATCTTTTGTGTTGTTATTGCATTGTTAAATGTAGTTTTTGATATGCATCATCAAAACAGACCACTGATGGAGTTATATTTAACTCTGGGAGATTGGCCTAGTAAAATCAAAACTATTTAACTCTTTTTTTTTACTCCATGACTTACTAGAGAGTATTCAAAAATATACCTGAGAGAGGAGGAAAGTATTGGTAATCAATTGCAGCTTATTGAAATATAATACATATTATATGCTTAATATAATTAGAATTATATGCTATATAATATAACATATTATATTACATGCTTAATATAATTATATTTATAATTATTTGACCAATACTGTAATCATGTTATATTCTATGTTTAATTTACATATAAGGAGAATGTGAGGATAATCTCCATCCCTAATAGTTTTAGCCTCCTGATGAGGGAAATCTACCCCAAACGATAACACTCTAAAAATTACACTCTCTCTAACAAGGTAGAAATTTCACAAGTGAATGTAATATAATTATCTCACAACACTTACTGAATATTTATATGTCATCACTTTTAGGGATAGTGAAGAAAGACACGAAAAGCGTGAATGATATTCTATGGCACAGAACGAAGTTCTCTCTTCTACTTTCAGATGTGATTCATCCTTGAAGTCCTGCTCCAATCCCCACCTCCTTCTGAAAGGCCTCCCTTGATGGTCTCTCTCTTAACTCCCTGTAGAATTTGACTGAATACCTTCATATTAAGTACTTGGTAAAATACTGTTGTTTGCTGCTCCTTTTTTATAAGTATCTCTTCAATTTGCAGAATGTCGCACATAAAGCAGGCAGTGGTTAGTATTTTAAATAAGTACTAGAGGCCCGATGCACAAAATTCATGCATGGATAGGGTCCCTAGGCCTGACCGGCAATCAGGGCTGATCAGTGGGGCAACTGGTGGGGCAATCAGGGGGCTCCTGCTGGCACCCACCTTGGCTGGCCTGGGGCCTGGGGGCTGGGGGCAGCTCCTGCATTGAGCATCTGCCCCCTGGTGGTCAGTGCAAGTCATAGTGACTGGTCGTTCTGCTGTTCGGTTGATTTGCATATTAGGCTTTTATTATATAGGATATTAGCTATAAATATAACAATATATATAGTAATGGAAGATATACTTCATTTACTGCTCTCTACTACTCAGAATTTGATTTCCAAATGTCTATAGACTTCTTAGTAATTTATTCAATTAGAGAGATTTATACTTGCAAGTTGTTAGTGGGGCCTTTTTTATTATAGAGTGTGCTTATTACCCTGGTCTGAAAACTGAGAACACCATGGAAAATGTGGTATGGTCTACAAATGAGGGCCTCTTGGCCTCTTGGCAGATATAAATGCTTGCTTATGCAACTGTCTTTACAAAGTCAATGAACACATGACCTTTATTCTATGAAATGTGGAGGAAATACCGGCCAGTCTCACCCATATGTACATTAATTTAAGAAACACTCTCATTCATTCCCTCTCCCTGTACATACAGCTCATAGAATTACAAGAACCAACAGTTCAGCTTCAATATTAAAGTAACAACAGCAAAAATAATAAGAGTTTTAAAACTATTTAGGAAAAATACTTGGTGCTCCTGAGAGTTACATGTTATTTTTTAAGATATAGCATGTGCTAATTGAAATGGAGTCAAAAGAGAAGGGAAAATGTTTATTTAGACAGTATAAGGTGCCCCCAATTCTTATCTATCCAGTAATCTAAATCAATTATAAAAAGCATATGCAGAAGTCTAGAAGTAATGAAGAAGAGGTCTGAACAATATTTAAAATATTATCACATAATTCATGGGTTTTACTGCTAGTGCAAGGCTTACAGTTGTCTTCCACATACAACCTACCAATTTTGACACATGAGTAAAATTAATGTACTCTTATAAAAAAGTTTCTCCAGCTCAGTCCACAGAGACCATTGGAGAGCAAATTAGGAGCTGAATGGGTTTGAGAGGTACAGTAAAATTGTGTGTAACTCACATGTATGAAAAGATGAAACTCTATTAATCCCATATGCTACACTGGACAGTGGAATACTGGAACAAACCAAAGATCCGGTAAGCATTTGAGGTGACTCTTCCAAGCAACACTCAGCCCAGAGGTTGTTATAATTTGAAAAAGTTAATTTGAGGAAAGCCTATAGAATCCTCCCCATGCATTAACACATAGAGGAAGGCGTTTTTCTCAGGTATTTTGCACATGCTCAACACCTCCAAAATCTGCTATAGCTCATGCATTTGGAAACAACATTTTTTCAGAGGAAGCAGGACCCCTACTTTCAGAACTGAGCTCTGATCCACTATATGCTGAAACTAATGTTAAATGCAAGCTTTTTGAGAGTCACCCCTGGGAGGGTGACTTATGTAAATAGAAAAGATGTGGACATTTATTTGGTTTTTAAAAATTAATATTCAATTTGTTAGAATTATAAATTATAAATTCAAAATCCTAGTCCTTCCATAAACATTTAAATTCATTTTACAAAACATATTAACCTATTTAGAAATCCAGCAAATTCTATAATCACCTTTAAGGGAGATTTGCTCACTAAATTAAATTATCTTTAAAAAATTTAACTGTAAATATAAATTTACTATATTCAGCCCTAGCCAGTTTGGCTCAGTGGATAGAGGGTCGGCCTGCAGATGGAAGGGTCCCGGGTTCAATTCCAGTCAAGGGCACATGCCCGAGTTACAGGCTCAATCCCCATTAGGGGGCATGCAGGAGGGAGCCACTCAATGATTCTCTCTCATCATTGATGTTTCTATCTTTCTCTCCCTCTCCCTTCTTCTCTGAAATCAATAAAAATAAATTTTTAAAAAATTTACTATATTCAATTCCTTTTTTTTTAATCCTTATTGGAAGAGATATGTGGCTTTTGGGATTTTTTTTTTTAATTGATTCTAGAGAGAGGAAGGGAGAGCGAGAGAGCAAGGAATAGAGAACCTGTTTGAAGAAATGATGACTGAAAACTTCCCTAACCTCATGAAGGAAAAAGACACACAACTCCAGGAAGCACAGAGAGTCCCAAACAATATGAACCCAAAGAGGCCCACAGCAAGACACATCATAATTAAAATGGCAAAGGTTAAAGACAAAGAGAGAATCTTAAAGCAGCAAGAGAAAGACAAATAAGGACACTACAAAGAAAGAAAAGTATAGGCCAATAATCCTGATGAACATAGATGCTAAAATTGCCAACAAAATATTAGTAAATGAGATCCAGCAACACATTAAAAAGATTATACACTAGGATAGGTGGGATTTATTCCAGGGATGCAAGGTTGGTACAATATCCACAAATCAATAAATGTGATACACCACATAAACAAAATGAAGGATAAAAGTCACATGATCATATCAACAGATGTAGAAAAAGCATTTGACAGAATTCAACATCTATTTATGATATAAACTCTCAGCAAAGTAGTAATAGAGGAAACATACCTCAAAATAAGGAAGGCCACATATGACAAACCCATAGCCAACATCATACTCAATAGTCAAAAACTACAAATGCTTCACTTAAGATCGGAAACAAGATGGGGTTGTCTGCTTTCACCACTCTGCTTTATTCAACATAGTACTGGAAGTCCTAGCCACAGCACTGGGAAAAAAAGAAGAAATAAAAGGCATCCAAACTGAAAAGGAAGAAGTAAAACTATCATTATTTCAGATGATATAATACTGTATATAGAGAACCCTGAAGATTCCACCAAAAAACTACTAGAACTGATAAATGAATTCAGTAAAGTAGCAGTATGCAAATTAAATATCCAGAAATCAGTTGTATTTTTATACAACAATTAGAGGCCCGATGCACGAAATTTGTGCAAGAATAGGCCTTCCTTCCCCCAGCTGCCGGCACCAGCTTCCCTCTGGCACCCGGGACCAGGGCTTTTATAGGGAATCAAAATAATTGCGATAAAATTTTTAGAAAACAAGAAAATTTACATTCGTAATTTTTCTTTTAAACACTTCTTTTCAACAATAGGCAGACTTTTCCTACATCTTTAAGTCCCCATAAAGATAAATACTATCCAATTCCTCACCTGTGATAGGTATGGAAAAGTTGTTAATTTAGGACCAACCTGGAGGTGGTTTATAAGGAAATGGAGAGTTACAGAATTAAATGGTTGAGAGTAAATGAACCTATCACATCCTTTGGGTTTATGATGCAAACGTATCAGACAAAGGCTTCCAATTGCTATTCAGATAACTGCTGTCTTATTTTGATATCCATAGAAGAGAAGAAAAGCCAAAGAAGGAGAAATTGCTGGCCCACATTAATCTGTTAGGTTCTCCTAACCCAGTGGTCGGCAAACGGCGGCTCGCGAGCCACATGCGGCTCTTTGGCCCCTTGAGTGTGGCTCTTCCACAAAATACCACAAAATACCATCCTTAGTTAGGATCTTTACATGGAAATAAAGGCAAGTTTGGCCAAATATGTAAAACCCTGGTAGGATACCTGAACATGGTAAGAGAAGGCAATAACCCAAGAAAATTTCCTGAAAGAAAAAACGTTTTGAGAAAAAAATTTTTTTTAAATAGAGTAAGCCACTTAGCCCTAGCTGGTTTGGCTCAATTGATAGAGCATCAGCCTGCAGATTGAAGAGTCCTGGGTTCAATTCCGGTCAAGGACACATGCCCAGGTTGCGGACTTGATCCCCAGTAGGGGGCGTGCAGGAGGCAGCAGATCAATGATTCTCTCATCATCATTTCTATCTATCTCTCCCTGTCCCTTCCTCTCTGAAATCAATAAAAAATATATTGTTTTAAAAAAGAGTAAGCCACTTAGACAAAAGAAAAAAAACTCTTCAATTCCTGACAAAAGCTATGGATAGAAGTAAAAACAAGAGAAATGAAGGCTATTTTATAGATATGAGTGAAATCTATAAATACACCAATTTGAAATTTTAAATAATTTAAAATGACTGTACTACTCATGATTTTTTTGCCATCATCAAAGCCTAGGCAAAATCTATATGTCTACAGGTATGTTAATCGATTTGTCTATATCGTATATTCACCATACATCTATACAATATTCACATGAGAATTTTCTGTCCGTATTTTGTGTGGCATTAACATATTCCAAAAGCTGAATCTGATTCTTGAGAAAATTAATTTAACAAGTGGATTTCTCATTGTGTGAGTGCTATAAAGGTTCTTTTGATTTTGCAAAGCTAATACAATTTCCAAAAGTGTGTTAACTTAGATCCCATGATGCTGATTATGTGGGGAATTTGGCTTAACATTTACTGAGTTCCCACAATGAATAAGAACGGTTTCCTCCAATAAACTTAAAAAAAAAAAATCCGTGCTTGAGACAAATAAAACTATTTCAATAGGACTGCTGTACTTTAAAATCAGTTGTCCAACACTGTACCTAAAACACAAAAAGGGCAACAACCACATTTTAGTTTGCAAAATGTGACTGCAAGCAGTGTGTCAGTTAAGCTCAATGTGCATTAAAGAGTGAATCCAAGGCAAGGAATGAAGTAACACGTTTCAATACATGCAAAGGCTCTGCCTAAAGGAGTGACTGACAGATAAAGTAAAATAGCACATCCATAGTGGATATTCATTAAATACGCCTTAAATTAAATTGTATTAGCTATATATTGACAAAAGCTTACATTTTCTTTTCATTATTGGAAAGTTGATTTTAGCTTGGATTGCCACACAGAAATTTTTAATGGTCATAAGAAAGGTTGTTCTAAAAACCACCCATTGGCTAGAAAAGGGGTGGGGGGTACTCAGGCCATTGGTCCAGGAGGTGACAGTACAACTTTTACATTGAAGTGCTACTATCCTGAACTCATGATCAAAGCTTATGATTTGTGCAAGTTATTGAACTGAGCTCTAGAAATAAAATATTTCTTGTGGGGAAAATTACACAATGGCAGTGAATAGCAGCTGCATAGTAAGGAAAGATCGTCTGGTTTGGAATACTTTAGACCCGTGGTCAGCAAACTGCGGCTCACGAGCCACATGCGGCTCTTTGGCCCCTTGAATGTGGCTCTTCCACAAAATACCACGGCCTGGGCGAGTCTATTTTGAAGAAGTGGCGTTAGAAGAAGTTTACGTTTAAAAAATTTGGCTCTCAAAAGAAATTTCAATTGTTGTACTGTTGATATTTGGCTCTGTTGACTAATGAGTTTGCCGACCACTGCTTTAGACTATATGGGAAGAGTAATTGGGTAGGTCCAATCAAACAGCATCTTTTTGGGGTCTGAACATATGAGTAGTTGTCTGCATATGAAAGCACATGAGAAAATTGTTGTTTTTCCCAATTACCTTGATGCTCATAACCACAGGATAACCAGAGATTTTTTTAGCCACCTGGTAAAGGTTATATTTAGTCTCATTTTAAAAATAAGTGCCCTGCATCCATTTTTTTAAATAATCATCCTTCATTTGAAATCAAATGTCTTAAAAATAAGGGGTATTATTATTATTATTATTATTATTATTATCACAGGACCAGCTCAAAATGATGTCACACTAACAAGATACTGAGTTGTTTTTCAGAGACAACAGAACAAAAACACAAATCATGCAGACGGAGCATGCACCAAAGAGAGAACTTTGACCTCCAGCTGCACCAGGAAACAGAGTCTCACCACCCTTACCTCACTCCCCACACACAAACACACCCAGAGGGACCCAAAGACCAGGACATAACCAGAACTTGCACACCAGAGCCCTTTTGTCCAAGAAGATCCAGTGCTGACGCCCCCCACTATAAATGGCCAAGTTCCAAGAGTCTCCAATTCAAACTTGCCCATACCCATTCTCCCGAACCTCTTAAAAACCCTTAAACTAGTCAATATATCAGAGTTTGGCCTGTCAAAGCCTCAGTATAGGAACCAGAGGTCCATAACATTATTATTCTAGAACTCACATGCTCAGCAGTGATTTCGTAGTAAACAGATTTCTCAAAAACAAAAAATATTTACTGGCAGTAAAAAGTTGTTCCAGGGTTTATTATCATAATTACCTCATTTCTTTTTAAGAATCAACCCCGTAATCAATACTTCCATAAGCCACCTTATGCTTCAAAGATTACGAATTGGAGACAGTTAAAGATGCAGATAAATCATTTGGAAATAATAAAAGGTACTGGCAATACACGCAGGCTCTTCCCTGAGGCCACATTTTATTAGAAAGAGCGGACTGCTGGATTGCTTACAAAACACCATATCCTGAATTTCAAAAGAAAGAGAAACATTCCCAGCGCAATGGACTGGCAGCAACTCAGTAATTAACGAGAAGGGAAGGAAAGAGCACATTTAAACATGTTTCAGATTGGAGCTTGTTTGACCCATCGGCTACCTTTCAGATACACCTCCTCCTACAATGGCACTTTGGATGTTCATTAAATGGGAAAAAGGCCTCAAACTAGCGCCGTTAACACAGACAACAAACACAGCAAGCACATCACTGAAACCTAAAAACACAAGCAGTTGATGGATCTCTCCATTATGCAAACCGGATTCATTGCATTAATATCAGTATATACTCACAAAAAACATTATTTCTATCCTTTCTTGTTTCAAACTTCTGCCATGCTAGCATACCTAAAGTCAACACTGATCTGCAATACGGCTTTGTTTTGTGATGCACAATTTTGTTTGAGAAACTTCATTTATTCTACAAACATTCACTGAGTGGCCACTATGTGTTAAGCATGCTACTAGACATTTTGGATAAAGAAATGAACAAAATACAATCCCTGACCACAAGAACCTCACAGTCTACTGGGGGGAACACTGAGACCAAAAATGGAAAGTGCCATAATAAAGATCATAATAATTGTTGACACATATTGAATTAAGAACTTTATATTTACTACTTCATTTAATTATCACATTATTGTCATTTCATAGCTGATGAATTCAGTACTTACAAGTTAAGTGACTTGTCCAAGAGCATTTAGTTAAAAGTCGGAAGAAAAAGGATTTGAATTCAGATCTCCTGACATCAAAGCATATACTGTAATTTGTTCAAAGAACTGTGTAAGCACAAAGAAAGTGTTACCAGACAGGGCCACTTGCCCAGGGATCTCCCTAGCTTCCACTATTCTGCCTCAAAAGGACCCCAGTGGGGGTAAGAAAATTAGGGATGGATGACAAGGACAGTTTCAAATATTTTACACTTACACTTACACTGAGTTTGTAAAAGAATAAATTAGTCAGGTCCCTAGCAGTTTCATCCTGCATTCTTTAAGAAAATAAGTTTAAGCCCTAACCGGTTTGGCTGAGTGGATAGAGCGTCGGCCTGCGGACTGAAGGGTCCCAGGTTCGATTCCAGTCAAGGGCATGTACCTTGGTTGTGGGCACATCCCCAATAGGGGGTGTGCTGGAGGCAGCTGATCAATGGTTCTCTCTCACCGATGTTTCTAACACTCTATTCCTCTCCCTTCCTCTCTGTAAAAAAAATCAATAAAATATTTTTAAAAAGAAAAAGAAAATAAGTTTAAAAAGAAAAGAAAAGAAGTTAGTTTGCCAAAGTAGCCGCTGGAATTGCCCTAGATTTATTTAATAACCTGAAGAGACAACCATAAAAACATTATCAAATAATGATGAACACTTTCACTGTTCCTATTGAATAAAGCAAAGCAAAATGTCAAACCGCATAAAAGCAGAAATGGCCCTCATTTTAAAAATCAATAGAGGACAAACAATTGTGAACAAGGAAACGGTGATGAAAGGATAAAAGTCCTTTGGGCCTTCAGCTGGGCTGATGCAATAAACCATTGTAACAGGTGAGCACTCAGCAGGTCTCATGTGATGACACAGCCAAGCAGGCTTACTCTGAATGAACGCAAGTCCCCTGGAGCACGTTTCCCAGGCCAACTGAAAGTGAAGAAAATTTGTAACAAATTAGCTCATCTTCATAACCAGATGCAAGCAACTTCATTAAATTCTTTTCTATGTACTATACTACTTTGGCCTCACAGCAGCTCTATGAGGTATGAGTTTTTAAAGTATCCGTATTTTATAGACAAGAAAAAGGGGCAAAGAGAAGTTAAAAGCATGAAGCTACTTAACAAGAAAAGAATTGGATGGCATTTTTTACTTTGATCTTTCCCGTCAAAATTATCTGTCCTATGCCTTATTGCCTCAGAATTATGTTCTCAATTCAATAAGCATATCTTAAGAGCTTGCTCTACATAAATCACTTTATGGGCAAAAAAAAAAAAAAAAGGAAAATATATAAAGAATTTTCTGTATGAGTCTCTCTGATGAAGAATTACTACATTAATCCTTCATAATATGGTAATGAATGATAATGAACTAATACTGTGTTTCTCAAACTAGTGTAACACTAATTACAAGACAAGCTCCTTGAAAAAAAAAAAAAAAAGTGCCATGGTGAAAGAAGGTAGGAAAATACCATCTAGTATACATCCGACTTGGAGATCTGAAACAAATATTGGCATATTAAGGGCTCTGATAAGTCCTGTAATACACAAACCTATTTATCTTTGTTTAGCTAACATCAAACCAAGCTGAACTAATGTTCCATGGAAGAGACTTTGAGAAAAGCTGGGTTATGTGTCCCTCCTTACATGGGCTATTTTTGCATTTGTCAAAAATATCTTTCCCAAAGGAAGTGACTGTAAAGGCAGGGATTTCACCCCTAAGCTATGCCAATAAGGAAGATGCTGGCAGGTGATTCCTTTTCCACCTCTCAAATCAGTTTCCATAGAAAGCTGCCTATTTTGTCTTAGCATAGGATATAATGTTAGGGGCCAACACAATTTTCTCTCTTCCATTAGCCAATCACAAGTCAATCAAGTACATTATTTCTGGCAAGAGTTGCACTGACTCGTTCGAGTCTAAAAATAACTCTTGACCACATGTGGTACATCTATATCCTTCTCCAGATTCTAACATCTATATGCACCAGCTACAAAGTCGTCACTCAGTTGTAATCATTTTCCACTAATACATATTGATCTGGTATGAAAAGAAGCCATATAAAATAACCAAAATCCCCACTTCTTTTTTGTTTGTTTGTTTTATAGAAATTTTGCCAGTATTAAATGTTCCATCACAATATTTGGCAAATGCATACTGGCCTTCATACACTTTAAATTTTAACAGATTTTGGGAGGAATAGGTCCAAAATAATCATTCCAGTCTTTGAGAGGGAAACATCTATGCTCTAAAGAATGTTCCTAAGATAGCATTTTAGTTATAAATAAGACTTACTCCCCAGGAACAATCTTAAACTACAAGTAAAAGAATTAGAGGCTTAAACAAATTAATCTTAACTCATGTTTAACTCTGGGAGGAGAGGTCTGGGAACATGGATTCCATTGCTTTGACATAAATGAAAAAAAGGTTTTTGTTATGAGTATTGCAATGACTAACATGCCTGCCTGGGAGAGCAAATGTTTGGGTTTGAGCACGTAAGTCCCTATGTGTAGAAATGTTTTAAAAGTATAAAATATAAAGAAAAATGGGGAACATGATGAGGCCTGGCAGGTATCATATCTAAGGGAACACATCTGAGAACCCAGAATCAGCCAAGAGGCAGTCTGACAGCAAAGAATCAATCTTAGCCTAGTCTTCATCCCAGTCCCACATCTGGGGTCCGGAGTCACCATATGTGAGGAGATGAGACTGGTGTCAAAGACCACTTGCAGTTCTTCTGAGGATGGCTGATACCCACAACCCTTCTCCAATAGATTCTTGCCGGCCTCCAACGTGATACAAAACGAAAACAAAGACCCAACATTCAGCTAGTCAAAAATCAAGCTGATTCCCATGGTGTCATAACAGAATAAGTACAGAGAGTCCTCACGGATCAATTCAAAATGCAATTTTCTTTCCCCTTTGATGATTCTCATGTAGAATATCTGAGAGAATGAATTTTTCTCAGGAGATAAGTTCAAGCTCGGGCCACAGCCTGGTACCAAACAAGTGTGATGAACATTTCTTTCTGCTCAGCAAGAGCTGGTGGTATCAACAAACACCTTCTGTCCACATCCACTGATCTCACCAAGTAAACCTCTCACTTGCCAGTTCTGCCGCAGGGAAGGGCTTTAGGTGAATATGTTGTTTTGTTTTGGGGGAGTTTTTCTATTATGATAACTAAACCCTGACACATTAGCTACATTTTTTAATCCAGAAAAAGAATTTATATTAAGAAAAGTAGCAAACTTGATACCTCTTACTGGGAAGGTAAAATGAATATGGGCAATTTCATCAAATTTTAGTCTAGTAAACGAATTTGTCAAGCTACATATCACTTCCTACTAGCTTAATCACGTGTTAAAACAGCACTGATAAGATGAAAATAGTTAAGGCAGTTGCTCTCTTTCAAAAGCAGGGGGCACTTAAAACATGGATCCTACACGAACCACACTGGAATTGGTAAATTTCAATAGTCAGCGTTCTATAAATATATTTCCTACTTTCTTGTCATCCACTTTTCAATGACCAAATGCCCCTGACCGAATGTCTCTGTTCTCCTTTACCCAGTCCTTCCACACCATGTAGTTCTTGCAGCCCTACATACCTTTCTACTGCCCTTAAAACTCCGGATTCCCTGTTCCCCAAAGGGCAAGGACTAGCTTGTGTATCACTGCACATCCCATAGAAACTGGTCCACCTAGAATGTGCAGGTGCTCAAAAAAACTGAAAGCATCTATTTCTACCTCAGAACAAGTATGGGTATTCCTTTCTCGTTTCTTGAAATATCTTCATCTGAAAGGAATTTGAAGGCCATCTAAGAATGAACACTTTCAGTTCTCCAAAACCTTCTAAAAAAGTGAATGCATACCAGTACTATCAATCGTACATACTAATCAGACCTCTCCATTTGCTAGTGTTAAAAATAATACAACAGGCCCAAAATGGAGTCACTTATGCTAAGCCTCCTGTCAGCAAACCAAGACAACTACAGTTTCAGCTCTCTCAGAAACAGAATCTTAAACCAGTCAATCTGGAATCACCTGACTGATCAGCACTAGTTAGGACAACTGCCTGATAAGCCCTTGCCATCCCTTAAAGGAAAGTAACTTTGCAATAACCACCTCGCTTTTTTTGCCTATAACGTCCCTGGTCCCGCTCCCTTCTGCAGGAAGTTTTCATTTTGTTCAGCTCCTCGGAGCTCCTTTCTCTCTGCTGTCCAATTCATGAATTGTCGGATAAAGCCCAAAGCCCTTTCAAATGGACTCAGTTGAACTGTGTTTATTAAACACTAGTTCCCCGAAGATTTCTGACTTCCTTATCTCCTCTTAAAAATGGGGTGGGTGGGAGGGGAATCAACCTCATGATTATTTAGTGTTCATAATAGTTTCTACCTTTAAAAATACAATGATTCCTGGTCAAGGGCACAAACCTGGGTTGCAAGTTTGATCCTCTGCCCCAGTCTGAACGTGTGCATGAGGCAACCAATCAATGTGTCTCTCTCACATCAGTGTTTTTCTCTCTCAAAAAAAATAATGAAATAAATAAATAAAAATAAAATGACTAGACATGTTGTATTCTACTAATAAGTAATTCCATGAACTTAAAATTCACTTCATTTAAAAAGATATTATAGCCCTAACTGGTTTGGCTCAGTGGATAGAGCGTCGGCCTGCGGACTGAAGGGTCCCAGGTTCGATTCCGGTCAAGGGCATGTACCTTGGTTGCGGGCACATCCCTTTTTGGAGGTGTGCAGGAGGCAGCTGATCAATGTTTCTCTCTCATCGATGTTTCTAACTCTCTATCCTTCTCCCTTCTTCTCTGTAAAAAAATCAATAAAATGTACATTAAATAAAGAAATTATAATGTAAAAACATTTCTGAGTTCGCCTTTGTAAAACCAGTTAAATCTGTGTATTTGTGTTTATGAAGAATAGAACATGTTTTTAAATAGTGTGTTATTCAGCAAATGACTGATCCTTTTTTTTTTCTTTTTTTTTAATACTGTGCACTGAGTGCCTGCTGTGTGTAGATGTGGGCTAGGAGATACTGTCCCTACCTCACAGAGCTTGCAATCTGAAAGAGAAATTTACAAATCTTGACAAATCATCCATTCCAGATATTCAAGCAAAATAAGTATTGTTTTCATTTTCAAAAACATATTGCATTCTAACAGTATTATGACAGATTTTTACTGCTACAGTTGAAACAAGCCAACAAAAGTGAATGTGAGCTTTCATATAATCTCCTTGAAAAATCTGCCAAGATTAATTAATAGTTCCTTTACTATCAGAAGACTAGGCCTTATTATAACTCTTAAGAGTAGAAACACGAAAAAAGCCCCAAGAACACTGTTTTAAATACCTCTAATAAATACTAAATAAATCACATTTAACATAAATTAAAACGTGCCTTAAAATAATCTGGATGGAGATGCATACGATAGGTATAAGGGAACAACATCTTAAATAAAAACCTGGTCACCAACCACTTATGCCAAGTGTCAAAAGCAGGAAAAAAAATGGAATGTTTCTTTTTGCTGAGAAAGATCGAGTCCAGTTTCAAAATCCGAATGCCTGTCAAGGCCACTTTCCCATCCTGGGAGGAGGCCTACCGGTCTGCACACACCACCACCCAATGTTGCCAATATCCTTAACATTCCCTGAGCATCCACAGTGCCCCTGTGCGTACACGTAGAGGTAGAGAAGGGTTATGGAGCCTGCGGAATCCAATAAAGCTGGTCCTCTGGAGATTAGGAAATACCTAACGACTCTTCCTCTTTTCTGTAAGTCCCTGCCTTTTTTGCACTTAGCTTTTACACCTGTCTGCAAGGATTGGGTTATCCCCTCGGGTCTTGGATACAGCAAAGGGAGGGTGGCCGCTGGGTTGGCGAGCCCGTAGATTTACTCGCTTCGTGCTCCTATCCTCTCTGGCCTAAGCTCCCCCAAAGGTGGCCTCACTGCTGGGGGAGGGTTTGGGGCTGGGAAGGGACGGAGGACAGCAGAGACTGGAACCCAGCAAGCCACAGCGCTCTAGGTCAGGTTCATCCCCATCTCCATCCGTCCCCCTGATTCCCACCTTCCACGCCAGACGCCCCTTTCCACAGGGCACCCCAAGGCCCACCTTTCCCTCCTGCCCCCAACCGCCACCAGTGCAACCGTCTGCGGCTCTCCTCCAGGGATGGGCGCGCTTACCAGGCTCATGGACCCCAGGGTTGTCGGACAGCTCGATGACCAGCAGCTCCCGGCCCTCGAAGCTGCGCCCCACCGTGTAGATCCTGCTGATGGCGGTGCACTGCAGCCACACGGACACCAGCGCCTCGCGCAGCTCGGGGTAGCGGTGGTACTCGAAGGAGATGCCGTCTTCCTGCTGCAGCCGCCGGCGCCGCCGCATGCCCGCCGCGGACGCCCCGGGCTCCAGGGCTTCGGCGCCCAGCAGCCACCCGCAGGCGGCCAGCGCCGCGCACAGCGCCAGCATCGCCCGGCCTCGTCGCCCGGCCATCGCGTCCCCTCCGCTGCCCCTGCCTTCCTGCGCTGGCGGCCTCTTTTGTCTGCCCGCCCGGGTCTGGGCTGGCGGGCGCTGCGGGAGGTCGGCGGGTTCCGCAGCAGCCTCCTGGCGTCTCACCTTCCCCGGTGGACTGAGTGTCAGGCCGGGCGCGGGGGCCACCCAGAGGAGAGGGGCGAAGCCGCGGGGCGGGCTGCACTACCGGCCGCCGAGCCAGGGGAGCCGCAGGAGAAACCACTGCAGGAGGGGCCGCCCGCCCGATGATGCTAATCCGCGCGGCCGCCTGCGTTATCTGTGGGCTCAGAACCACGTCAGAAGCCAGATGGCTCCGGGGACGACCCAGGTGGAATGACAGCTGAGGACGGGGTTTGGGAACACGGCTATCATGGGGAAATCCAAGACCTGGCGCGTGGAAGAAATACTCTTGGGTTGTGATGGAGCCTTCTAAAGTGACATCTAGTCCAAGCCGACCTGGGTTTCCATCTTGATGCACCAAGAAGTAGAGAATATTCCAGAAAAAAGAAAAAAAAGAAAGAAACAAAAGGGAAATATTGACAACCACTGGCCTTCACCTCATGATGCATCGTTAATAACTGTATTGACAGTTCAAACACAAACCCAAGGGATGGATTTGCATTTATTACAAGATCTGGCTGGCAAACTGAACACTTTAACTTTGAGGGTTAACAGAATTAAAAAAAAAAAAAAATCATTCTATCAGTTTGCAGATACTGTTGTTCATTGTATTTATGCACGTTCCTGGATTCTTCCAGAAAAATATATATATAAAGTACAAGTCTGGGGGTGCGCTAGACAAAGGATTTAGTTTGGTATTAAGATTAAGTCTTTCATGCCCTAACCGGTTTGGCTCAGTGGATAGAGCATGGGCCTGCGGACTGAAGGGTCCGGCGTTCGATTCTGGTCAAGGGCATGTACCTTGGTTGCGGGCACACCCCCAGTAGGGGGTGTGCAGGAGGCAGCTGATGGATGTGTCTCACTCATCAATGTTTCTAATTCTCTATCCCTCTCCCTTCCTCTCTGTAAAAAACAATAAAATATATTAAAAAATAAAAAAATAAAAATAGAACCATTATCACATACATTTTAAAAAAAAGATTGAGTCTTTCAGGAACAGCTTATCTGAGTGGTTCTTGGTTCAGAGTCTCTTACCGGGTTGTAACCAAGATGTGGGCCAGGACCACAGTCAGCTGAAGCTTGATTAGGGCTGGAGAACCTTCTTCCAAGAAAAAAAGAAAAAATAAAGAGATTAAATCCTATATAGAAAGAAAACTCTGATCCTGAGAGATAATATCTCCATTCCCCTCTCAAAGTTACTATGAAAATATAAATTCATTCGCAGCTTTAATACCCAGCCTTTAGAGGGGATCGATACTCCTGGAGCAACTCTGGAGCAGACGTCATTTTGCTGAGGTGCCTTTGGATTCAAGAACAGCACAAATCTAAACAAATAAATAACCCATTGGTAGTTCCACCAGGCAGGAAAAAAACAAAAAAAAAAACAAACTTTTCTCTTGGAATAGGATCCAGATATTTAAATGATTTCACTGGATTTATTTTTTTCTTATTTTTTTTTAATGCTGCTATAGAGGCGGGCTCCCATCCCCACTGACTGTCTCCATTTCCCGCAGCTGCATGGATCTTCTTTGAGGGTATTTTGGGGAAAGCTGCCACTATAAAGACATGCCGCTCAGCTGAATTTGGATCCAACCATGTTCCTTGTCAATGCAGGCAGAGCTAAGAACTGTGTGTTTTCCGCCATGACTAGCCTGTGTTTGATCACATGGTCCAGAAGTTTGAACCAGAGCTATAATTATGCTTCTAAAATCAAGGCCAAAAGAGCAACCTTGGAACCCTACGAAAAGAAAACAGAGCAGCTAAAAACCAATAACCTCAGAAATTGGAAGGCTAAGATTTTCACGTTAGCTGTTTAAGGTCACCACACTCGTTTGTGGCTCGCATCAACTAGTAACCACACACGTAAACAACATATTATTCATTGAAGTCCTGTGCTGCCCTTCAGCTGTCTCTTTAAACAAAGGGTGTGTTTTCTATTTTCTTTCACATCTCCACTTCAACAGAACAACGTTCTAATCCAAGCTCTATTGTTTTCAGAGATTGCTCAATAACTTCATCTGAAAATGAGGGACACTGAGCATTCCATGAAATAGTGCCTGCAGGGGGTGGGCACAAGAGAAGTGAGTGGTCAATAGATGGAAGCCTTCTGTGTCCTTTCACTCCTTGTTGGGACAAACTCCCCAATCACTGTACCCTCTTACTGGCCACTGCAGTGCCCGTCCAGGCATTGCTGCTTCAGAATCCTTCCTCCTGCCTTCTGAACTCCAAACACCAGTGCCTGTCATTCCTTGTTAGCATTGAAGAAATTCTCTTAGCCAACCCCCGTTCACACTCTGAAGTGCACTGACGGATGCCCATGTACCTGACCAGGGCTGGGGCTGCTCTCTCATTTCTTTCTTTTCTCTCATCACTGCATTGTATACATACCAAGGGTCAGTCAGGCATGTCACCAAAATGTTCATACCACTTTTACCTGTACTTATGTAATAAAAACTTAGGTAAACTGATAAATACAAGGGTAGAAAAAAATTGAATGCTTTTGGAAACACTTTAATATTTAAAATCGAATTAGGTATAGATGAGAAAACAGTGAAAGACTGAGAAAAACTCATCAAAGTCTCTCAAGATTCTGTTCTTAGGTTGGTTAAAAAAACCTGTCCCTTTGCCTGGCCTGTCTGGCTTAGTAGTTGAGCATCAACATATGAACCAGGAGGTCACGGTTTGATTCCCAGTCAGGACACATGCTCGGGCTGATGGCTCAATCCCCAGTAGGAGGCGTGCAAGAGGCAACACATCATTGATGTTTCTACCTCTCTCTCCCTCTACCTTCCTCTCTGAAATAAAAAATATACATATATATTTTTTTAAACTTGCCCCTCTAATTTGAAGAAACTAAAACTGATAATGATAGAAAATGCATTATGATTTTTTAAAAAGGCCATGTTGCTACAACCAGCAACCAACCAGTGGATGAGTATATGCTTATGTTTTTAAGTTAAAATAAATTATTAAAATTTTGCTTGGACACGTTATGTTTTTTCAAATATATTTTTATTGATTTCAGAGAGGAAGGGAGAGAGTGAGAGAGATAGAAACATCAATGATAAAAGAGAATCATTGATCGGCTGCCTCTTGCACTCCCCCTTCTGGGGATCGAACCCACAACCCGGGCCTGTGCCCTGACAGAGAATCAAACGGTGACCTCCTGCTTCATAGGTCGATGCCCAAGCACTGAGCCACACCAGCTGGGCGACACTTCATGCTTATAATCTCTTCTTTCACTGTTTTTTTTCCATTAACCAACCCACTACCTGTTCCAGTTGTACCACTTAGAGGGTAGATATTTACCACAGCAGACAGGTAACAACGAAATGCATTCTGAGCCTACTGCTTGAATCAGCTGGGCAACACTTCATTGACAAGTATCACTGCCTGCATTTCTAATTACCAACTCAAATTAAATGTGTTGCAAAGGGTTTATCATTGTTTTTCTACAGCTCTACCCTGTACCAATACTCTGTATCCCAATGGCCACCCCAGTCTTACTGACCTTCCAACCATACTGCCCCAAAATAATATAATATGAGCCATATATGTAATTGTACATTTTCTAGAAGCCATGTTTAAAAAGGAAAAGGTGAAATTAATTTTAATAATAAATTTTGTTTAACTCCAAATATCTCAAATATTATCATTTTAACTTGTAATCAATATAAAATGTATTACTGGAATATTTGTTCATGTTGTCTTTAAAATCTGTTGCATAATTTACATCATAGCATACCCGTGTAATTCAGATTAGCCATATGTCAAGTGCTAGTAGCCACACATGACTAGTGACAACTGTATTGGACAGCTGACAAATCTTGCTATTCTTATATTCTTATTTTCTATAATGATTCCTTCTGCTTTATCTTCAGTTACTAACCAGTTATTTGTTGCCTGGACTGTGCCAACATCCTCCCCTGGAGATTATTCCTCTCTATCATTGGTTAAGACCACCTTCCCCATCATTCACCTTGATTACATTATCCATCGTCCTGTGATGTCTATCATTCAGTGGATCAGAACCAGAGCTGTGACCCTCTTCCTTAGGAAATCTTGCTTCTTGCAGCTCCTCCTGCTTCTTTCCCAACTTCATTCTATCTCTCAAGCTATTACTTCCAATTCCTGCACCACCATCCTCTAAACTAAAACCATATTTATTTCTACACTAGAGGCCCGGTGCATGAAATTCGTGCACTGGGGGTTGTCCCTCAGTCCAGCCTGCACCCTCTCCAATCTGGGACCACTCGCTTGCCTGCCAGCCTGATTGCCCCCAACTGCTCCCCTGACAACCCAATTGATGCCTAACTGCGCCCCTGCCAGCCCGGTCACCCCCAACTGCCCTCCCCTGCTGGCCATCTTGTGGCGGCCATCTTGTGACGATGTGGGGGTGGCCATCTTGTGATGATGTGAGGGTGTCACACGAGAGCATGAGGGCCACCTAGGCTTTTATTAGTATAGATGATCCTTACCTCCTAGGCTGTCTTTCCTCCTCCCAAAACCAACTTTATTCCCTAGACCCTGTTTCTATGCTCCTCTTCACCAGGCAATCTTACTCTCTCCTATTCTTTAAGGTCCTCTTTCTCTTCTTGCATGTCCCCCTTTGCACAATTCTCTCCTCTTGAAAAACAAAACAAAACAGAAATTCTCACTTGAATTCACTTTCCCCATTAATTTATCATCCAAACATCTCAACTTTCTCACCTCTCATTCAACTTTTACTCAACTTTTACTCTATAATTTCTACTCATCTAGTAATACTTAATACTCGTTGACCTTTCTGGGGCTTCCTTAGGACCCACACTTGGCCTTTCGTTCTGCTCCATCTTCATACTCTGACTCATGGTTTCAATTGTTACCTCTCTGCTCCATGTTCAGAGCTCCCAAGATCCAGAATCTTATATCCATCCCATCCCACTTAGAGACAGAGACCAGCCTGACTTGTGTATTTGCCTCCATGGCCTAGCACAGTGAGAGGCACAGTCAGAGGTGCTCATTGTGTCTACAGATGAATGAATGAATTAGTAAAATCTGCTTCCAGCTTTCTTCTAACCATGGCACTCAGAATTTCCCAATTGTTTTAATACTCTGCTTATTCAACAAGCTCCTCTGCTCCCACAGTCTCCTGCAGATCCCTTTCCTGACGTAACCTGACAACCAGTTTCCTCTTCACTCACCAACCACATTTGCCAGGCTGCTTTGCATGTCACATAAGTCACTTGCCAAGTTTCTTATTTTATCTGTGTAATTACTCAATGTACTTCTTATTTCTGTCTACATTCTTTTGGTCCATACTATAATTTTAAATCTACCATGACAATTGGGATTTAGCAGAAATGAAGTCTGGAAAAAACACACTCTGTTAAAAGTGACTTGGTGAGTATTTTACAAACTTTGAACAAAATATATACAATAGATGTCCTAGAACTAGATTGGTTAAATAATCAATTCACAGATTCAGAACACACCACATCCCAGCTTCTTGGAAACCCACTTTTGGCAGGAAGTGTTACCAAACACACCGAGTCATTACATCTTCCTGATTGTGTAAAGAATTTAGGTTCGGCTGACACACTGCTCAGAATTCTCACGAAGGATTCCTCCAGGTTTCAACATTTTACTTGTACTGTCTGTTACCTTGCCTCAGCAAATAGTCTGACTCCTTGACTTGGCTTATAATTAACATAACACTTTCAGAAACTCTAATAGCCCAGCTGCTGTCCCTTCTTTTTTTAAAAAAAATATATTTTATTGATTTTTTACAGAGAGGAAGAGAGAGGGATAGAGAGTTAGAAACATCGATGAGAGAGAAACATCAATCAGCTGCCTCTTGCACACCCCCTACTGGGGATGTGTCCGCAACCAAGGTACATGCCCTTGACCAGAATCGAACCTGGGACCCTTGAGTCCACAGGCTGACGCTCTATCCACTGAGCCAAACCGGTTTCGGCTGCTGTCCCTTCTTTAACCTAGTTTCACCTCTTCCTAGGAACTAGTTTCTTATCTCCTTATCTTGTTCAAGTTGTTTCCCAACCCCTCTGGTATTCACTAGCCATTGAATTCATCCATCCCTGGATGTCTATGACTAATCTATGCTTGGTTGGATAGCCAACAGCAGTGGTTCTCAACCTTTCTAATGCCGCGACCCTTTAATACAGTTCCTCATGTTGTGGTGACCCCCAACCATAAAATTATTTTTGTTGCTACTTCATAACTGTAATTTTGCAACTGTTATGAATTGTAATGTAAACACCTGTGTTTTCCGATGGTCTTAGGCGACCCCTGTGAAAGGGTCGTTCGACCCCCAAAGGGGTCGCGACCCACAGGTTGAGAACCACTGGCCAACAGAGGCCAAGGCAACAGCACCACCTGGGAAAGAGGCCCAAATGGTTCCTTGAAGTGATGGGGATTACCTAGAAGAGGAAATAGAGAGAAAGTGAGAATCAATCACAGGTGCTCTGATGGAAAATAACCCACAAATCCCCATGGTCCTCCATTCTTCCACCTGGGCTTGCCTCTTGTTCATGCCTCACAGCAGGGAAGCTCCCTCGTCTAAAATGCTTCAGAAACAAGCATCAGGAGCCAGCTTTATTTCTCCAGCTTCGCTCACCATCGTCCCATTCATGCAGTATGTGCGGTATTCCATACTCTCTTACCACCAGTTCTCAGCACAAGCTGTTCCCTTTACTTGAATTACTCTTTCCTTTCTGCTCTCCTCCCTCCATTTCTGAGTAACTTTTGCTGTCAAGGTCTCAGATTAAACATAACTTCCTACAAGAACTTTCCCTAACAGCCTCCATCAAGCAAGAAAGAACCTGCTGCTATGTGATCCCAAACTCTCTTGTGCCTCTGTTCTTTCTCAGAGATTTTTGATAATTACCTAATCAACCATAATCTCCCATATACTGGAAACGTTGAGGGCAGTAATCATGTCTCTCACGCCCCCTAGTGTAGCCTAGTGCCTAGCAGAGTTCATACATTGAAACTAAGCAAATATTTCTTTGCTGAATGCATATATAAAGAGAGATCAAGTTATGCTCCTCAGTTAATATCTGATAATCCATCATTTAAGTCGAGCCTCAACAATTCAAAAGCAACCGGCTCAAAATCAACATTTATTCAGCTGAACTCTTTTGAGCTTGAGGAAGAACCCATCACCACTGCCTACTTCTGTCGGTTCACATGGAAACACACCTTGTAACCAAAGGAAACCTGGAATATAGCTCTACTGACTTCAAGTCCTGAGCAAGAGAACCAGTCAAGAATTGCTTTGTTGCAACTAAAATAAACTAAATTCAAAATGGTATAATAAGAAGGAAGAAAAGGGAGAGAGGAAGGACACTTGTTAATTTACATAAAGAGAGCTGGCCTCTTTCCCAGTTCTTCCCAGGACTCTGCCAGCATTAGGAGTCTCCACCTGTCTAGCCATCCACCTAGGTTACTTTCTTGCCTCAACCTCTGTGTTAGAGTCAATCTATTCAGTGAGAGGAACATTCACAGGGTTTTCTATAGACACTTTCAGCACTCTCTCAATGTTCATACATAAAATCCCAAAGAGCCCTGGACAGTGTATCTTGGTTGGCTGGAGTGTTGTCCTGTACACTGAAAGGTGGTGGTTCGATTCCTGGTCAGGGCACATATCAGGTTTCAGATTTGATCCCTGGTCAAGGTGTGTGTAGGAGACAAACTATCAATGTCTCTCTCTCTCTCTCTTTCTCTCTCTCTCCCTCTTCCTCTCTCTAAAATATCAATAACTTATTTTTAATCCCAAAGAAAGATTTTGGGATCAACCTGGCTGACTTGGGACAGGTGCCTAGTCTCAGGCTAATCACTGGAGATAAAAAAAAAAAAGAGGGGGGGGGGTATTATGACTGATTACACCTAAAATTTGAGATCTAAAAAACAAGAACAAGTAAAATCTCAAACAGAATATCTATAAAGACAAGAAACATAGGTAAAGATACATTATTTCACCAAGCACATATTCAATCTATCTATAATAATAAAAGCTTAATATGCTAATTAGACTGGACGTTCTTCCAGATGACCTTCCAGATGAAGCCGGGGCTGCGAGGGCTGAGGCAAGCTGCTGCAGCTGCGAGGGCTGAGCCCCTTGCACAAATTTTGTGCATCAGGCCCCTAGTATATGTATAAGCCTAAGTGACTGAATGACCAGTTGCTATGACACGCACTGACCACAAGGGGACAGACGCTCAATGCAGGAACTGCCCCTGGTAGTCAGTGTGCTCCCATAGCCAACCTTCCGAGGCTGGCCAACCTCCCGCAGTCCCTCCCCACAAGGCCGGCCAGCCCCGATGGCCCTGATTGGGGCGGGCCTGCCAACCCACCTCCCATGGTCCATCCCCCCAGCCAGCCAGATCGCCCTGATTGCAGGCTAGGCTGAGGGACCCCACCCATGCACAAATTTGTGCACCGAGCCTCTAGTCTATAAAAAAATATCATCTTTTTCCAGACTTTTAGACTTCTTAATATGCTTCTTAGACTAGAGTTGTTCTTTTAAATAATCATACCTAATAAAAGAGCAATATGCAAATTTACCATACCTTCGCCACACCCACAAGCCACGCCCACCAGCCACACCCACCAGCCAATCAGAGCGAGTATGCAAATAAACCCAATCAAGATGGCTACAACCACAGAGAGCAAGGTTTCCCAGGCAACGGAGGAAGCCAAGCTTTCCGCCTGCCCTTGCCGGCCTAAGCTTCCACTCAAGGCTACAAAGTTTCAATTATAGAAGGTAAACAAATCCAAACAGAAATGGCGGCAGCCACAGAGTGAGCAGGAGGCTTGGCTCCGCTCCAGGCTCCAAAGTTTCAATTGTAGAAGGTAAATAAATTCCAGATACCAGGGCCTCCATTTGGATCACCAGGGGGCGTGGCTGGCCTGCAAACCACCACAGACCCCTTGCTCAGGCCGCCTCACGCCCCAAGGGAACCCCCATCCTGATCCGGGACACCCTTCAGGGCAAACCAGCTGGCCCCCACCCCTGCACCAGGCCTCTATCCTATCTAATAAAAGAGTAATATGCAGATTGACCATCACTCCAACACACAAGATGGCTGCTCCCATGTGGTCAAAGATCCTGCCCCCATGTGGACACAAGATGGCTACCACAAGATGGCCAGCAGGGGAGGGCAGTTGGGAGGCACCAGGCCTGCAAGGGAGGGCAGTTGAGAGGGACCAGGCCTGCAAGGGAGGGCAGTTGGAGGCGATCAACACTGCAGGGGAGGGCAGTTAGGGGTGACCAGGCCAGCGGAGGAGGGAAGTTGGGGGCAAACAGGCTGGCAGGGGAGTGGTTAGGGGGTGATCAGGCTAGCAGGCAGAAGCGGTTAGGGGCAATCAGGAAGGCAGGCAGGCGAGCAGTTGGGAGCCAGCAGTCCTGGATTGTGAGAGGGATGTCCGACTGATCAGGCCTAAATGGGCAGTCAGACATCCCTCAAGGGGTCCCAGATTGGAGAGGGTGCAGGCTGGGCTGAGGGACACCCCACCCTCCATGCACGAATTTCATGCACCGGGCCTCTAGTGTTCATTATATAAGTAAAGATCAAGATATTTTTGTGACTTTTTAAATTCTCACCTGTGGATATGTTTATTTATGGGAGAGAGGGAGAGAGATTGAGAAAGAGAGAGAGACATTGATGTGAGAAAGAAACATCAATCAGTTGCCTCCGATACACTCCAGGACAGGGGATCAAACCCATAATCTAGGTGTGTGTCCTGACCAGGAATCGAATCTGTAACCTTTTGATGTATGAACCAATGCTCCAACTAACTGAGCCACGTGGCCAGGGCTTTTAGTGACTTATTTTTATCTTGCTCTTTGTTTTGTAAAAGAACCACTTTCCTCAACCATCCCGTAGCCAGTATTAAATGTTAATCATTGCCAAATTCTCAATCTGGGCTGTTCAGGCTGTAAGCAAAGCTGTGGAGCTCACGGGCTGCCATATTAACAAGGAATATTTCTTTCTTTCTTTCTTTTTTGTTAATCCTCACCAGAGGATATTTTCCTTTTTTTTTTTTCTTTTTGAGAGAGAGAGTGGAAGGGAGGGGGAGAGACACAGAGAGAGAAACATCCATGTGAGAGAAACACATATATTGGTTGCCTCCTGCACACGCACCCACCAGGGCCAGGGTTGAGCCTGCAACAGAGATATGTGCTCTTGACAAGGAACTGAACCCTTCAGTCTGCAGGCTAACGCTCTATACACTGAGACAAACTGGCTAGAGCAAAAGGGAATATTTCTTTTTTTTTTAAATTACTTTATTAAGGTATCACATATTTGTCCTCAAACCCCCGCCCCCCCGCCAAGGGAATATTTCTTAACAATGAAGTTTCAAAATGCTGTTGCCATCCTGTTTCATGCCTTCACTACACTGAATTAATGCTTCCAAAACAATTATTAGTTGATCCTCACAGTCTTGTGTAAGAAATTTTAATGTGTAAGATTAGTGCAGTAAACTAAGGGATGGCTAGAGATTACCCTTGGACTAAATGGTAAAAATAAACTGGAATAGAATGAACATAATTTAAGAAGATCATCCACTTCGATAAACTAAATTATTTGGAGGAATATCCACCTGGACCCGGGTTATTTTATGCTTTCAATCCATCAGAGTACTTCTCAGAGCAGGAAAACCAATTTTTTTTTTCACTGTTTATTCTTTTAATGATTTTGATTTTTCCCTCCTGCCTCTTATCACCAATAACCAGAAGGGTTAGGAAAACCAATTTAACAGATGTTAGAAGATGCTGTAAAATAAAACGGGTTTCATTTGGACTAAACTAAAAACAAAACAAAACAAAACACAAAACTAAAAAAACTGATAAAATGGCTGATAAACACCATTTCAATGTAAAATTTCCAATCAAGTTGAAAAAAATTTTAAAGTCTTTGTTCTTAATAAATCTGCTAAGTTATGGTACTATGAACTACTACTTATTTTAAGTTTAAATGTGCATTTGGTGCTTAATCAATTTATTTTATGATCTTTACACACATCTTACAGAACAAAAATATTTGTAAAAGCTGTATTTATCATTGGTATGCACATGGAAAAATACGTTTTCAAAGAAATGGATAAATACGGCTCCAAAGTTTCCGTTTCCTTGACAGTCCACTTAATAAAATATTGGTGAACTAATTCAGAAAAATAAAACATTGGATGCCTTCTTTAATTTGCAGCTTTTTGTGGCTGCTATTTCTATTATGTGTTAGGCACTTGGCCTGTTTTTGTTGTTGTTTTAATAGCTGTGTTTAATCCTTGAAACTTTACAAGGTAAGCATTAATATTCCCATTTTACAGACAAGGAAATAGAGGCTCAACTAAGCAACCTACCCAAGGTCACACAGGCAGGTCACTCAGAAAACAGCAGTCTGGCTCCAAATTGAAGTCTATGTAGTTCCTGTGCTGTCTCTTTAGGCCTCACAGCTTCAAGCAAAACAAATATCATGAGCTGGCAATTAACTACAACTGAATGGTGAATTTGCTTTCCAGGGCTCAGCTCCAAGTCCCTTTTTATGTCTATTATAAAAAGGAGATTCATGTCTAGGTAGATGACTAAATTAAATGGCCTTTAAGGCCATTTTGAAGGACACAGAAACATTCTGAAATTTCAAAAACTCTGGAAAATATCCACTTCTTTCAGGTAAGTGTTCAAGCTAACAGCTAGTGAAAAATCTTATCTCCTCTGTATTAGTGTTAGTCTTTTATAAAAATATATTTTTATTGATTTCAGAGAGGAAGGGAGAGGGAAAGAGATGGAAACATCAATGATGAGAATCATTGATTGGCTGCCTCCTGCACACCCCACACTGGGATTTGCAACCTGGGCATGTGTCCTGACAGGGACCCTTATGGGGAATCGAACCATGACCTCCTGATTCATAGGTCGATGCTCAATCACTGAACCATGCAGGCCGGCCAGCAGTCTTGAAGTCTTAAGGAGAGAATGAGGTGTGTTTTTTTGTTTTGTTTTTGTGTGTTGTGTGTTTTGGTTAATCCTCACCCAAGGATATTTTCCCATTGATTTTTAGGGAGAGTGGGAGAAGGAAAGATAGAGAGAAACATCAAATTGGGGAGGAACTTGCAATCAAGGTACCGTACATTGCCTTTGACTGAAATTAAACCTGGGACCCTTTGGTCCTCAGCCAACGCTCTATCCACTGAACCAAACCAGGTAGGGTTATGGTGAGTTTTGTAATAAAGAACCAAGATTCTAGCATCCTGGTCTATTATACATTTTTTAAAATGTGTTCATAATACTTCTTGAGGGTTGAAATGTGTTTCCCCAAAAGATAGTCAAGACCTACATGTACCCAGCTATATTTAATAGAGCTGCTCTACACTAGGCCTCTATATTTACTTAAACTATTTTGTGTATCCTTGCTAGATTTTAAACCATTCCTGGTTATTTTAAATAGTCAAAATATGACATAGAAAACATAATATGCTTTTCCATGTGCAGTCAACCAAAGCAGAGTAAAATGAGACCATTAACTTCTCTGCAATTTACGTTTGCCAATAATTCAGCCTAAGATTGTCTATAAACTTTTGGGTATTAGTAGTCTACTAAAATTCTTCAGTTTTTCAGACATATTTTTCTATTAATTCAGGCCTGTAACGATCACCCTCCATTTGTGCAGCTGAACTTTAAATGAAGACAAAACGTTTGTTGAATTGTCATGTAGAAGAAATCTTTCCCTTTGCCATAATCATAAATTTGACTAAGCTTGCCTTCAGTGGCATCGTCACAGGCAAAGCCTCATGTCATTACATGAGAAATTTATTAGTCAGGATAATCTGGATTCAGTTGTTAAACCAGCTAAAAATTTAACTATTTCTGGTCAAAAGTGGAAAACTATATTCCTAGTCAAAACTGATAAAGGATGTACCCAAATTCTTGATCCAGGTAGTAATTACATGGTTGTGATCATTCATCAATCTGTGTGCCTTTCTGTTTGTAAAATGAACTTCAATTAAAAATTTGACGCGGTATTGCAAAATACTGGAAACCAGCACTGCAATCTCATTCAAAACTATACAAAGTCTTCAGGTCACAGGTCCCTTCCCCTAATCTGTATGGTCCGTCACCCCTCCCATGGCATCAGATTTATTCTGTAGAGAAATTGAACAGAAGAGGCTCAGGACTCTTCAGATACTGGGAAAGCCCTGGGTGAGGTGGGCATAAATCTGAAAACAGAGGGATTCTGTGAAAGGGCACCTACTAAACTGGGGAAACTTAAGCCATCTTTCCATACTTGATTCCCAGAATTGATGGCATCTGGGCATATTCTCCCCCAGATATAGGAAGGTAACTCTCTGGAGAAACTGAACCTGAATCCAACCTACAGAAAAAGACGAAGTCTGAAATTACTAACTTGCTGCCTCATCATCTAAAATGGCTTCCCAATCCCATTTGCAAATTCTTTCCTTCCTCAGCAATTCATTTGAACTTGGAAACTTCCAAGTTCTTTTAAGGCTAATAGGCTCTTGACTAAGTATCTCTTCCTATTAGGATGTTTCCTTCTTTTTTAAAAAAAAATTTTTTTTTTATTGATTTCAGAGAGGAAGGGAGAGGGAGATAGAAACATCCATGATGAGAATCATGGACCGGCTGCCTCCTGCACGCCCCCTACTGGGGATCGAGCCCACAACCTGGGCATGTGCCCTTGACGGATAATTGAACTCAGGACCTTTCAGTCCGCAGGCTGAGACTCTATCTACTGAGCCAAACCGGCTAGTGCTGGTTTCCTCTTAACAACTATTTTGCTTCCTTTCAAAAAGGGAGCCCTACCGGTTTGGCTCAGTGGATAGAGCATCAGCCTGCAGTCCAAAGCGTTCTGGGTTCAGTTCCAGTCAAGGGCACGTATCTCAGTTGCAGGCTCAATCCCTGGTCCAGGCTCGTGCAGGAAGCAATCAATAGATGTTTCTCTCATACGGATGTCTCTCTGTCTTTCCCTCTCTCTTCTACTCTCCCTAAAATCAATATCCTCAGGTGAGGATTAATAAAATAAAATTTAATTTAAAAAGGGAAAGGAACTTACCAGAAAAATAACTCTAAATCTTAAAATAACAATTCAGTAAGTTAGAATTATCAACTCTCGATTTGAGTTATAATCTAGATAACTGAGATTAAGCCAGCCTTAAAAAATTTAGCTCTATTCTTACATACATTTTTTAAGTACAGAAAAAAACTGCTTCAATACCCTCTACTGAAACAGGTAAATGGAATGTCCCACAATACACAGTCCGATAAATACATATTGAAACTGTAAAGAAAAGTTTAGCAAATAAAGCACTTACAAAAAGTAAAATCATTCCCTTTACTGCAAAACAATAATTTAACGATCTCTGTGCTTTTTCTTATAAGAATAAAATAAGAAGTGACAGCTGATGTTCAAAACTGGAAACCAGGTAATTTAGACAAAAAAACAGACATTTATTTTAATAGTTCAAAGTGCAAATACAAGTCAGTTCACAAAGTTTCAGATACAGCTTTAAGTGTAATAAAAACCTGATTCACCAAAATTAAAGAAAGGGTAAAGAGCAGAAATAAAGCTTCATTTAAAAAAAAAAATCAAGAAGCATGAAAACCTTTAGACGAAAATATTTCATATACATCAATTCAGAAATACCCTAATTTACAGAGGCTAGTAGTACATTGGAATCCCAAAGGCCTTCTAAAAGAAAGAAAATCACCTCAAACTGGTCAGCTCCAGAGAAGACTGGAAATTCTTGGTGCTGGCTAGTCCTACTTTTGCAGCCTCATTCAAATTGTATCGATTGATGTCATTCAACCTATGATATTTTGATCTTGAGGCAAACTAAAAAATATCACAAGTTCAATATAAGGCCAACATCCACTATTAATAGTTTTTGAAGTGGTCTCTATATATTTAAAAGATTTAAAGAGCTATTTTCACTTCAGGCCTATGGTGTTACTGGGGAAAAGACATAGATTAATACTTCTAATACTTAAAACCTTTTTGTAAGGTTAACAACATGGCCTTTAAAACTTTCTTACTTATTTCTACACATACAGAACTGGAATGGAAAGTAGAAAAAGTTCCCACTAGGAAGATAAAGGTGGTTAATTTTTAAAATCACTCAGCGGCCAAGACACATGTTTATTTCTGCTCCCCGGAAGCAATGTTAGCTACTAGTTTTAATTCAGGAAGATCTATATCTTCAGGAAGATTTATATAAATATTTATTTAGTCTTCTTCCCAATCTTCATCTTTTCAGTGTAGGCAACAAATTGAGTGTCTGTTCCAAAAATTCTGTCCCACCATGTGAATGTTGAAGCATAGTTTCCAATGAAGTTCATGTGGTGAAAGTCATGATGCCGAGAGCCAGCATAGAAAGGGATGAGGTTTAAAGGGTTGAGAGGAATATCATAACCACTGCAATAAAAATAATAAAGATTATGAAGCAATAATTGGCACTTCCATTGACAGTCATATGTTTGTTAACTAATTCAAACAACATTCCACTTTACCTAGGTCACTTTATTTCTGACATGTACAAAAGACACAAACAACAGAAAATAGTGCAAATTCTAGAAAACACTAAAAAATTTTTTAAAATGTAAAAGAAAATCTATGGAAATTATATGTTATCAGGAGATGAAAGAGAGGCATTATAGTAATGAATAGATTTTTCATAAATTCTTTTTCTTTTCTGTTTTAGAGGAGGAGCTTTCTTACCATAGCCTTTGGGGGAAAATTATATGAAATCAGTATCAAATCTATGCTTGATGGACCTGTGAATCACTATTACAACTTCTTTTACTTTAGTCAATGATAAGTTGTAATTAAATTAATGAAAATACGAGTGTGCTTTCTGTAGTTGGAGGGACACATGTGATTTTAAAAGAGTATCATTTAGAGTATCCTCCTTTATCCTAATATATATCTGAAATCTGACAGACAGAATTATACCAGTCCAAATCACCCCAATCTCTCTCTCTCTCTCTTTAGAAGGCTGAGAGGGAAGAAGAGAGAAAAGAACAATGAAAGGAAAGAAAGAATGTAAGAGACATCACTCATAATTTATCTACAGAAGAATATTCTCTTCCTAGAATTAGAAGCATTGCTTTGCTAATTTAGTGGTTTAAAAATAATTTTTAGAATTTAATATTCTGCTTTCATGGGTACAGTAATAAGTCCCAGGTCAAAATGCAACGAATGTATAATTTTAAAATAATAAAAAATTAGAATATTAGGCATATTAAAAGGCATTAAATATAAATAACTTACCACAAAATATCTTCCAATCGATAGAAAAAAGGTGAAATAATATTAAAAGTAGTGATTTCATCAGTGTTAGGCAGTGAGACTAGAAATATTCTTATTCAGTGAAGGCTAAATGATTCAATGTTTTTTTTCAAATAAGAGGCTTAGATTCATTACAGAAGGATAAAGGAATTGCTAATCCTGAATTATGGTATTTAACCAAATCTTTAAAAAAGACCACACAAATAGTTTCAGTTGAACAGTGTTTCAGGAAGACCTAAGCAAGGTGTGAAACTCAAGAGTCGTAAAAATGACTCATTTTACTACAGGAAAATTAAAAAGTAGAAAAGAATCATCAGAAGTTAAAATTCAAATGACAGACGCAGAGAAATATTTAGAACATATATAGCCAATAAAGCTTACACAAACCAGTAAGTTTTAAGACATATAACAGAAAAATACTGTTGGTCAATAAGCACACAAACTGATGCACAGCCTCATGGGTCCCTGGAAAAATACGCAGCGACCTAGCATTGAAAGCTCTTTGCTCTCTTATTGACAAGCATGAAAAAGACTGTACTGCCCAGGCTTGGAAGGGTGTTGAGGGAGGAAAAGAATTCTTAGATATTTCTGCTGGGAATATAAACAGGGACCCTTTTAAAGGGCAGCTTTGAAGTACCCATCAAAATTTCATTTCGTTTAACCAAAAGAACTTATTCTCCCTGTAAAAATGACCACAGCCATAGACAGGGATATAAAAAAAAATCTAACCAATGATTATGTTTCTGGTTTTCTTAAAAAATAACAAGATTAACTTCTATTAGCCTACATAAATATAATCTTATGACCATGAAAATAAAGACATTTTATGATACCTCATGCCAGAAGAGAAACTAGAGCTCACCTGTGGACATCAATAGTTTCTATCAAACGAACGGCCACCCATGCCCAGAGAAGAATTACATGATCACATAAAAGCATGATTCCAATGAAAAACCCAGTTCCAAGAATTAGGGTTTCCAGGGGATGTGCATATTCAGCTTCCATTCCAAATGGAGCCTAAAATAAAGAACAATTCCTTAATATATTGTGATGGTTAGTGTTATACATCAGCTTGGCTATAGTGCCCAGTTGCTTGGGCAATCAATCTGGATGTTGCTGTGAAGGTATTTTTTAGATGTGGCTAACATTTAAACCAGATTACCCTTCATCTAACCAGTTGAAGGCCTTAGAACAGTGGTTCCCAACCTTTCTAATGCCGCGACCCTTTAATACAGTTCCTCATGTTGTGGTGACCCCCAACCATAAAATTATTTTCGTTGCTACTTCATAACTGTAATTTTGCTACTGTTAATGAATCGTAATGTAAATATCTGTGTTTTCCGATGGTCTTAGGCGACCCTACTAGCGGTTCTCAACCTGTAATGTAAATATCTGTTTTCCGATGATCTTAGGCTCTACAGCAGCAGTTCTCAACCTGTGGGTCTCGACCCACAGGTTGAGAACCGCTAGCAGGGTCGCCTAAGACCATCGGAAAACACAGATATTTACATTACGATTCATAACAGTAGCAAAATTACAGTTATGAAGTAGCAACGAAAATAATTTTATGGTTGGGGGTCACCACATGAGGAACTGTATTAAAGGGCCGCAGCATTAGAAAGGTTGAGAACCACTGCCTTAGAAACAAAGACTTAAGGTTTCAGAGGGAGGAGTTCTCAAGACTGCAATACAGAAACTCTGCTTGAGTTCCTAGCCTGCTGCCCTGTGGAATTCAGATATAAGACTGGAACATCAACTCTGCCTCAATTTCCAGCCTGTGGTCTCCCTGTAGATTTCAGACTTGCCAGCCCCCACAATCTGAGTGTGTATGTGTATTTCCTATTCTTTCTTTTTCTCTGGAGAACCCCTATACATATTCTAATTTATTTATGAATATAGTTTTATAAATATATTGTTTCAATATATAAAATAGTATATCTAGCCATACATATGTAAATAATAACAATAATTCTAATTTAAAAAAAATTTAGTTCCTACCAAACATCAAAAGGTCTAATAGGGATGCCCTTAAAAATTTCTTAATGTCTTTGATGGTTTAAGATAAAAGCATTAAACATTGACTTGAACTCTAATTTTGGTTTATGCACTTGAATTTGTATCCAGAAAGGAATACCTGCCCTAGCTGGTTTGGCTCAGTGGATAGAGTGTCAACCTGCGGACTGAATGGTCCCGGGTTCGATTCCAGTCAAGGGCATGTGCCTCATTTGCAGGCTCCTCCCGGGCCCGGGCCCTGGTCATGGCTTGTGCGGGAGGCAACCAATCAGTGTGTTTCTCTCACACCGATGTTTCTGTCTCTCCCTCTCTCTAAAAATCAATGGAAAAATATACTTGGGTAAGGATTAACAAAAAAAAAAAGAAAGGAATAGTTGATTTAGAATACCAATGTAGAACATAATAGAACCAGTTTGACAAATCTACGTCAAAAGAAGTTTTGATTTAAAAAAAAAAAGTCACTATTTTTAAGGCTCATAAATACAGAGAACAGACGGCTGGTTGCCAGAGGGGATGGAGGTTGGGGAACTGGGTGAAAAAGGTGAAGAGATTGAGGAGTGCAGATTGGTAGTTACAAAATAGTCATGGATATATAAAGTACAGCCTAAGAAATATAGTTAATAATATTATAATAATTATGTGTGGTGCCAGGTAGGTATTAGAAATATCAAGGGGAACACTTTGTCAAGTATATGATTTTCTAACCCCATGCGCACACCATGACATTTTGCCTCTAATAGAAAAAAGTATTAAATATAATCCTAACATACCTGAAATTCATGATGAACTTTATGAATATACTTATATATTTTTTTGTGGTGTAAGAGCCTGTGTAGGAAATAGTGCCAGGTATCCTCAATCACTGCACAACCAAAGCATCTTGCCAAAAGTATATACCTATAAGATGAAAACACTATCATGAATATGAAGTACAATCTAGACTTTTACTTGGGATCACGGCTTGAGATATACATAAAACCAAATACGTACTTTACAGTTTGACCTAATTGGATATATTGATAAATAAATTCTCAAGTGTTTAGACACAAGATAGCAATATTATACCACCCAGAAGAAGAGTTGAACAGAACAGACTGGCCACTATATCAATTCTCATTCAAAAAAAAAAAAAAAAAAATCACAGGTATAAAAATCAATTAAGAAACAAAATTCATACCCAGAGAATCAACGATAGGCTGCCTCCTGCATGCCCCCACTGGGGATCAAGCCCACAACCTGACCAGGAATTGAACCGTGACCTCCTGGTTCATGGGTCGACACTCAACCACTGAGCCACACTGGCCGGGCAACACATTTTTTTATAAACCTCTCAAACTATTCTCAATGTTTTCATTCACTTTAGATTTAAAACGTAATTTTTTTCTTAGTATAAGCACCTTCAAATAAAGTATTATACTAAAATACTAGTAGAGAAAGACCTAAAAATGGTAATATTCTAAGTTTGTACTATGATTTACTTTTCTCCATTTTATTTACTTCCAAAGTTTAGAACAAACAAACATTAAACAAATAAAGAAAAAAGATAAACATTAAGGATATTTTAATTGGACAGCAAACTGTGACTGAGCAAACAAATCAAATCTTTACATATTAAAGTATTGTTTATATCTACATACCATCTTGGCATTCTTTCCCACCCATAAGGAATGTTGAAATACTCTGTAAAATAATAAGTTCCACAAATCAAAGGAAGCTGGATACAAAAGTGATTAAAGAGAAGTACTTTAAAGCATTTCCATTGGTTTTCCCATGTTTCTGGTTTATCCTATGGAGAAAAAGCACAAATATTTAGTGTTAGTCTGCTATCAATAGGTTAGCCTGGTATCCAGAAGTAAATTCCTACTTTTTTCTCTAATGGTTAATGAGACCTTAATTCTGTTGCTTGATTCTGTTTTGTGAATTCTATATTATAGTTACTATGTTACAGTAACTAAAGCCCAGGAATCACAACATCCTCCCCTCTAAATTCTTAACAACTACCATCACCAATTTAGGTGAAGAAGTTGACTACCATCACCAATTTAGGTGAAGAAGTTGTGAATAAACAAACTCATCAATAACGAACATAAGATCTCAAACCTAAGAAGCATCACAGAATGAATAACTCTCCAGTCTTCCCTGCCCACAGATCATTCACTTCTCCTATCAGAAATGTCAGAGAAGAAATGTGTTATGCAAAGATTATGGTTGGGGCTTCTAACTATTGAAGCAATTGTATCAGCAGCATTGAAAGCCATTATTACACAGGCAAATTGATGCTTCCAGACATTTGGCAGTTTTCATTCCCAAAAATTAGTGCTTTTTTTTTTTTTTTTAATATATTTTTTTATTTTTTTACAGAGAGGAAGGGAGAGGAATAGAGAGCTAGAAACATCGATGAGAGAGAAACATCGACCAGCTGCCTCCTGCACACCCCCCACCGGGGATGTGCCCGCAACCAATGTACATGCCCTTGACCGGAATCGAACCTGGGACCTTTCAGTCCGCAGACCGACGCTCTATCTACTGAGCCAAACCGGTTTCGGCAAATTAGTGCATTTTTGTTTGTATACAATAACAGCATTATAAACTCTCTGAACTGTAAGAACTTCAGAGATGTGTCCAGTGGTTTCCAATGGAGAGTAACTGCCCACAGAAGTTCCAAGATTAAAGTCATAATGAGTGAGATCAATGTAGTAAAATGTTCATTTAAATCCCATCAGGATACCTACTCACCTAGCAACTCATATTTTAAAAAACTAAATTTATTCAACTTAATGGGCTACACTTACAAAGGAAAATTGTTTTTGGTTTTATAAAAAGGTGATGCTAATAGTTACTACTTTGTCTTAAATGTCCTTACTTAAAAATTCGGAAAGCTGCTGATGGAATTTTTTTCAACTGAACCACAATATCTCAAGTATGGGAAATATGGTTCAGCAGAAGCCCAAAGAGGTCCACTACCTTGCCCAGAATGAGATAGGAACTGGGACTAACTAAAATCTAGGTCTCCAGTTCTGTTCTTGAAATTCTTTAAGCGTTATCTTCCTTGACCAAAAAAAAAAAAAAAGGAAAAGCATTAAATTGAGAAGCAATCCAGAAATCCAGAGAGCTGGGTGATCTCTAATCTCAGGGCCACCACTAACCAGTTATGTCAGTTTTATTAACAATAATATGAGGAAATTAGATAAGATCATTTATAATTATCTTTCTATTTCTATTCTGAACATTAGCACCCTTCTCCAAACTTTCAGTCTGTGATTGGGGACAAAATAAATGGGAGGTTCCGGCTTGGGCCTGGAATGGCACTGTTTCCCATAGAAACTATGTTTAAGAGACTTAATATCCTAACTAGAATCTGATACCATGTATTACAGAAATTAATACAAAAATTTATAAACTGTAACTATAAAATCACTCACTATACTGTTTAAAGTATACACAAATTTCTTTAAAAGATAATCAAAAACTCACACCTAGTGGAATATCAGAGTTTACCATATAGTACTTTATATATAACTGTACCCTAACATGAAAATATATCATTATTAGGCCATGGACTTCAGGAAGAATATTTTTAGTACGTGTATACATATATATAATAGTATCTATACTAATAAAATAATATGCTAATTAGACTGGGAGACCTTCCGGACGTCCTTCCAGACAAAGCCATGGTGGTGGGGCCAAGGCACAGGCGGTTAGGGGTGATCAGGCTAGTGGGGGGGGGTGCAGTTGGGGGTGAGCAGGGCAGCAGAGGGGCCAGGGGGGGGGCGAGCAGGCTGGCGAGGGGGGAGGGGCAATTGGGTGCAAGCTGGCCAGCAGGTGTGGGGGGGGGCAATTAGGCCAGCCAGGGGACAGTTGGGGGTGATCAGGCCAGTGGGGGGGGGGGGGGGGCGGGAAAGCAGCTGGGGATGAGCTGGCCAGCAGGGGGGGATAGTTGGGGGCAATCAGGCAGACAGGCAGGTGAGTGGTTAGGAGTCAGCGGTCCCGAATTGCAAGAGGGATGTCCGACTGCCGGTTTAGGGTTGTACATCCCCTGAGGGGTTCCAGATTGGAGAGGGTGCAGGCTGGGCTGAGACACCCTCCCCCCGCACATGAATTTCATGCAGTGGGCCACTAGTGTGTGTGTGTATCTGTGAGGAAAATTCCTAGAGAATTATTAAAATGTGTGACTTTGTAAAAAGAAATAGATCCTACAAGGTATATTTTATTACTTGTTTATTCCTATAAAATTTCCCCCTCATTAGCACACATGTGCATTAACTGTCACACTATTCTCTTTGAAAGCAGAAAGTCTTTAGTGCTATCTCATCACCAATAGCAACTTCTTCTTGTACCCTCAATGTTTCAGGGTATCTGCCTTCAAAATTCATAAACCTGTAAGCAACTTGCAGTGATTTTTTTTAACTTGTTTTTAAATCCCGGCATATTGTGAGAATTTACCATTTCAATTTATTTAGTATCAAAAAAGCTCAAAGCTTTTTGGTTGCAAAACTTAAAGGAAGAAATGCTGAGGACAGACTTGAGGCCACACTACCCAGCCTTTTAATCTGTTTACAAATAACTACCAGTAACCAACTACTGTAGATGATTGCTTATCCTTTCTTTGGCCATATTTTACTTTCAAACCAATCATAAAACAATGACTGGGAAAGGTTTTCCTCTTTGAAAAGGTTAACACCTCTGACCAAAGATTCAACTATACAGGGATATAATGAATCAGCCGTATGAACACAGCAATGGATGATACTGAGTCAACACCCATGAGAACGAACTTAAGACATCCAAACTGAATCCTCCCTTTTCAAGGCAGGACATTTTATAAAAAGCATTTTGGAACTTCTGTGTCCTCAATTTAGGGTAACAGGATACTCTCTCTTGGGCCACATTCCTTTTTATTCCCTCCCCCTTTTACTTTTGTTGTTCTCTCCTTTGGCTTGGAGTCCACAGGCACCTGAGCCCTTGTACTTATCCCCAGAGAAGATCAATACCAGTACTGGCTTAAAGTGAGACTCACTGGGAGAGGCAATGAAACTGAGACTGTGAGAGACAATGGGTGCACTGATTGCCAACCCACACAGACTCAGTGAGTGCAAATTTGTCTCTATAGATAAACACTCTCAACATATCTACTCTCTACCAAGGCTATGTGTGCCCTTAAAAATAGTTTGCCATGATTTTTTTTTTTTTTTTGAGAGAAAAACAGTGACTTGTTCCACTTATTTAAGCATTCATGTTGCTTCCTGTATGTGCTCTGACCTGAGATCAAACCCCCTTGGCATATCGGGACGATGCTCTAACCCAATTGAACTACCTGGCCAGGGCCTGGCATGACTTTTTAGAAAAGTAAACAGTAAGCATTAGAAACTATCATGGGTTTACCAAGTACTGATAAATCCTTTCTCTAATAAGCTGGTCCAGATTCTTTCCTGGGAGCTATCAACTCATTAAGTACTTTTTAATTCTGATTACTTGTTGAATAATAATAGTTTAGATTTACTGTGTTAAGTAAAATATTATTTTAAAATTAATTTTCCTATTTCTTTTTACCTTTTCATGTATTATAATAGAAAATTTTAAATTTCATATGTGGCTTAATTATATTTCTATTGACAGACCTGATCTAGAGTCTCTCAAAATAAAATTACAATTACTTTAAAAATATTCAACACTAATGATAATATTCCATTGCAAGTCCATCATACTCACCTTTTGAATTTTGTACTTTTTCATGTAAGGTATAAATTGAAACAAAAACCCAGGTAAACAGAATGAGAAATAAAGGGCCTCGTGAATTATCAGGGATCCCCATGTTGCTATCTGGAACTTTGTATAATTGTCCAACATATAGTTCCAAGCACTCTTAAGCGGTTCTTGTAGCGGATTCTCGGGTAAAAGTGAATCTACATACTCCACAGCCAAGGATGCTGAACTAAAGAAGCTGACACTTTCATTTGTTGGCATTTTTCAAATCTCTGCACACGGCCTTTTAATTCTGTAAATATAAATAAGTACATAAATAAATAAGCAAATTAAACAATTCTAAGAAAGTAGTTTTCAAAATACATCTTCAAAAAATTTTAAAAATAACAATTACTAGCACTAATTTCTCAGGTCCTAAACATGTAGTTAAAAAAAAAAAGTTTACTGGATGTCATCACCAGCTTCATTTGTAGATATTGCTTTAAAAGCCACATGTTAACTTTCCAGAGTAGGATCAAAGAGAACAACAGTGGATAACGAATTTCAAGCTATCCTTAAAGAGGCTTGTCAGTGTGGTCCCCATGCAAAAACTTGTCATTTCAGTGGGGAGTTTAAAAGTGTCACTTAACACCAAAAGAACCTATAAAGAAAAAGCCTGCCAAATATGACTACACAAAAATTATTTACTCCTGATTGAGGAAGAAAAAGATAACCTATAATAATAAAAGCATAATATGCTAATTAGACCATACGACCTTCTGGATGAAGCCAGGGCTAGGAGGGAAGCCTGGGTCCCTGGTACCTGCTGGCGGCTGGAGGGAAGCCCAGGTCCCGGGTGCCCGGGTGCCAGCAGCCCGGGGAAGTACGGCCTACACTTGCACGATTTCGTGCATTGGGCCTCTAGTTATAAATAAAGTCAAAGATCAAATGACTTATTCGAAAAATAACTCTACCACTTATGACAAAGGGCTATAAGGAAAAGTCAAAGGCCATTAACACTGGTTCACAGAAGAGTAAATGCAAATGCTCACTAAACAAACAAGCAGTTCAATTGGACTCAAATAAGGAAATGTACCCTAAAACAAAAATCTTTACGTTAAATAGGGCTCAGTACCCAGTACTGGTGAGGATGATAATTTGAAAAAACAGGAATCATTACACATTGGTGATGGAGTGGGGGGGGGGGGGGGGGGGGAATCACAGTATCTATCACAATTCAAAATGAATACACCCTTTGACCCAGCAAGTTTCTCACTCAAGTGTACAAAGACTGGTGCACTAAGGCTGAAGGAAGTGCTGACTGTAATAGCAAAAACAAAGATTAAAGTAACAAAATAAAAACAAGTCCACCAACAAGAAGTAAGTTAATAAATTCTAAGTCCTTCCATAGAGCATTATACAGCCACTTAAAAGTAAGTTCTTTATGTTCTACATAGAAAGATATCTAAGATTCAGTGTTAAGCCTTGGCCAAAGTGGCTCAGTTGGTTGAGCATCATCCCATGCACCAAAAGGCCACTGGTTTGATTCCCAGTCAGGGCACATGCCAAGTTACAGGCTCCATCTGTTGTGTGGGTGTATATGTGGGAGGCAGCTGATTGATGTTTCTCTCTCTCCCTAAAATCAATAAAAACTATTTTTTTAAAAAAGATTAAGTATTAAGTGAAATAGCAAGTTGCACAATATATATAGCAAGAGCCCCACTTATGTTTTTGTAAAAAAAATATGTATTTTATCTATGTACTTTCATGTGTATATATGTACATACAGAGACACACACAAATAGAGAAAATGAACGGAAGGATGCACAGGGAACAATTTCGAGTAGTGATCAATAGGTATTAATTATGCACACACAATGAGGGGTTGCTATGAAGGAGAGGAAGGAAATTTTACTTATTTTATAACTTCTTACAGTTTTTTTCAGGAGCATGTTTACTTATAAAATAAATAGGCTTAATAAGTTACCAAATAAAAAAATAGGGAAACTTATGAAGAATATCACTCTTTTAAAAATGCTCACTGCTATTCCTGATTAATGAATAATGATGGACGGACCAATAAATATTTGAAACCTCAGAAGCACTCTTATTAGTGTTTAAAATGCTACCCCACCCCAGTTTACCTCTTATCCTACTCCTCATAGAGGATATTGGAAAGCTTAGCCAACTTCCTCAGGTCTGACTTCACTTTGCATCCTTATTCTTTTGTCTGACTAATTCTCAAATGATTTATACCATGGAGACTATTGTGTTACACCCTGTGCGTGCCAAGCTCAAAATTTCTCTTAGGCCACTCACCCTCTCCTCTAAGACTGACTAGGCTTGTGTTAACTGACCTCATCAAGAACTCACCCATCACTCACTTTACCTTTTTCATCTTTTGTCTTTCCCTCTTCACAGAGTCTATCCCCCTTCAAGTTTAAAAACATATCCAAGTCTTCTTTCTTGAGGAAAGCTTTTCTAACTTCTATCACCTTTCTCCCAAGCCAATGTCCCATTTCTCTTTCTTTGAACCAACCAATAAACTTCTTTCTTAAAGAATTCAATAGCCTCTGACGGCTTAATTCTCACCCACACAACTTGCTCAACTACTTGCAATCTAGCTCCTAAGTCATGTCAAAATCTCTTCAAAGATCTATATTGCAAAATAAAAGTAATTCCAATCCTGTTTTCATGAGGTCACACTAGCTGTGTGACTTTGAGCAAGTTATGTAATTTCTCTGAGCCTGTTTTATCATCTGCAAAATATAAAGAATAGTACTAGATAGAGGGAATCTTTTCCCAATGTCAAATCACCACAATGTACACTTAACATATCTTATAATTTTATATGTCAATTACACCTCAAGAAAGCTGAAAAGGAAGGGAAAAGGAATAACAAAAGTTCTTCCAATGACTTCAAGAAAGAATGCATGTGAAACACTTAGCACAGGACCTGACACACAGTAATTCTAAGAAGCTACCAGTTATTGGGCATTTTCTATGTGCCAGGAACTGTATTCTAAGTGTGCTACATGTCCTCTATATATTAAAGACTTTAATCCTTACCACACTTTCATGAACTAGGTACTTTTATTATTCCCATTTTCTAAATGAAAAACTCAGGTTCAGAAAGATCATGCAACTTTCCCAAGTTACAAAAATGCTAAGTGGAGAAGCTTATGCTTTCATCCATTAAGCTATACTTTAATCATACATAATAATGCACACAATAAATATTATAGTAAGAGGAGAATTATTCCTACAGTTTACCCGTCTCCTGAAAGAGTATTCTATACAGGCTGTCTTCCTTTTCCCACTTCCCATTTACTCTCCAGCAACTACAGTCAGCTTTCTATTCTCATCATCACACTGAACTTACTCTTACTAAAATCACTAAGGATCTTCTAGTTGCCACATCCAGCATACATTTCTTCGAGTTTATTTTATTTAACCAGTCTGGAAGATTTGGTACTTCTCTCCTTGAAATACTTTGCTTCCTTGGTTCTTGGAATTCCCATGTATTCACTCGGACTGAATTTGTGCTACCAGCTGCAGCCACTGTGCTAGCGTCTGCTCTCACCTCTGACTTCACAAACATAAAATCCAGTGAGGAAATCAAGGAATTCACCAGACTATCATAAAAGTATGTGGTAAGAACAATAAAACGTTAGAAACACAGAGTGCTATGAGAACACGATACTATCTAAACTGGATCTGGAGCATGATGGGAGGAGACCAGATTAAAAGAGTGAAATTCGGGTGAAGTGGGAGGGAAGACGAGGCTGTTTACATTAGCGGGAACTTCCAAAGACTAAACCAGGACATGAGAATGCAGCCCTTTCTGGTTCAGAAGGTTTGTGGTACAGCTTTTTAGGAAAGGAAGACTTGAGCATTGAGGCTGGAAAGTTTCCAATGATGCTTTCCTTACTCCTTTTTTCTAGTATTCTTAACTATTTCCTGTTTTTAAAATCTCCTAATATCCAAAAATCTCTATTTCCAGCTCTCTCCCCTAAACTCCAGGTTCTAGTTATCCAGGCCAGCTCCAATTAGGCAGTTCAGAGGCACATAAAACTCAACACATCCCAAAGTTGGGCAGCTGCGCCTCAGAGCCCTGTCCAGATACTCCCTACCTCCTTGAACACCTAAGTTTGTGAATTGCACCTTCCCTTGTTTAGTCATCGCTGACAGAATGCTCTGAGTCTTTCCTATCACGGCTAACTAGGGTAAAAGTCTTCTAACTCTCTCACTCAACATAGGGACACCTGGTTTAACTAACATTCCGGAGCGTACTCTCCATACACAGGGGAGGAAAATGGGCAAACGGCTGTCAACTGAACAAAAGCAAAACATAGAAAGGAAATAAAGAGGAGAGGGGAAGGGGAATCGTGGATTTCCTTTTGCTTTTTCTCCTCCTTGGACAACCGGATGGACTGGAAACGTGCTCTGAGCAGACTGACCAGGTCCTCAGAAAAAAAATAAATAAATAAATAAATTTAGTTCCTTGTGGAGATTCTCTGAGAAACCTCCAAGTTGCTCTGACCACCGTCAGCTCATGTCGTACCCTTTACCTTCTTGAGGTAAACCCAGACTGCACCGGGTCCCTCATTTGGACTTGCCATGCCTCCGGGCTTGCCCTTTGAAACCCGACTTCTAGGGCACATGCCAGGGTCTATGGAAAAACGGGAGAGCCAACCCTCTCACAACACTTCAAGTTCAAAAAAGTGCCTCCCCTAGGAATGAAAGACCAAGGCCTTCAGCTATGAAAACCAAACAAAAACGGCCCGGCCAGGCCTGTCCACTCTTCCTGTCTCCTCCTCTCCCACCGACACTTAAAACTTCCACATCTGACTTCTCATTGCTCCTGTTGCTTAATCTCTCTCTGCCCACGGAAACAGCAGCCCTTTACCCGTGATGGCCTCGTTCCTACTCCTACCTATGCATCAGTAACCTCCTCTCAGACGCCCTTCCCAACCCCATTCCCCGCACCGCACATACACACCAGATCTAACCTCCCCTGCAATGCTTCTGTTTTGTAAAACTTTCATCCTGTGCTGTAACTATCGTCTAAAACATCCAGTCTCCGGGTGACCGTCAACTCTTAAAGGGCAAGAGACAAGCCTCAGCGCAGATCCATCACCATTTTTCCTCCGGCCCCTCGCCGCCCTCACCTTGGGCAAGGGTGCCCCCACCCGGCCCTGAGCGCGCATCCACGCCCGACCTCGCTCCCCTCAATCCCGCAGCGTTCAGAGCCGGATCCCCGACAATCCCCCTTCCTCACCTACGAGCCTCTCTTCCGGTCCCCTCACCAGGAAGCTCGCATGGAGACTGCCGCTCACCGTTTTCAACCTGGTGCTGGGGCCCCGGCAGGAACCCGCCTCCCCGGGTGAGGGAGTGTGAGGCGGCTCTTTCTGTTGTTATTGGCTTGCGAGGGCTCCCGTCCCGCCTTCTCGGTGCTGTGATTGGTCGGTATGGTTGCCGGGATCGTGCGACTCGCGCAAGCCAATCACTGGCGGTCCCAGCCATTGGCTCCCCGGATGGAGTGAGGATAGTAAGACCCACACGCCCAGCCAGTGATTGGCGTCGCAGCGCGCCTGGAGGCGGGGCAGAGCAAGCGGGGACGAGCACCGATTCCGCAACGTACGGTCCGGGAGGAGTCGTCGCCATAGCAACTTGGGATTAGCGGGTGCGGACACCTTCCTGGAGGAGGCAGGATTATTAGCATATCACTCTGTAAGATTATGCTATCCTTTTACCTAATAAAATAAGCCTCATAACTCATCATCAATTTAGATGATAAATACTTGGGTGCTCATGCTATCTATTAAGTTTTATAAGGAGAAAATAAACCTGTTTTAAAAGCAAAAAAAAATTTGTATATATATATATATATATATATATATATATATATATATAACCTCAAATAATTACATTAAATGACCTATTGAATTTGTGTTTTTTTAACCCTCACCACAGGGTATTTTTTCCATTGATTTTCAGATAGAGTGGAGGGGGAGGGGGGAAACACACACCCATGGATTGATTGGTTGCCTGCTGAAGCACCCCAACCAGGGCTGGGGATCGAACTCACAACCAAGGTACGTGCCCTTGAATCCAATCACAACCCTTTGGTCCGCAGGCCGTCCGCAGGCCAACACTCTAACCACTGGGCTAACTGGCCAGGCCAGTATTTTCCAAGTGCTGCTGAAATTTGTATGTGAAAAATGAAGATTTGAGTCTTGGCATACTTGATATTGGAGTGTTAATTTCTGAAGCAATTGATCAACAGGTTACTTCTTGGGGTCTTGGGTCATTAGCAGAGGGGAGGGTTTTTGCATTCTCACCTTTTGTACCAGGATCTAGATCAGACTGTTTAGGTGTGGTTAAAGATGAGGGGAGCTTTGGAAACAGTTGTATTAAATCCCTTTGGGGGTTAGCATATGTTCTGTGAAGTGCTCATCCCTTCCTACTCCAAACATCTCTACAATGGCCAGACAGTATGTTTATGTTGCCCCCAAATTCAACATAGGAATTTGAGGGAGACATAATCCCCAAAGTAATGGTATGAGGCACTGGAGCCTTTTGGAGGTGATTAGGTCAGGGGGGACTAAGAGTCCTTATGAATGGGATTAGTGCTCTGATGAAATTGACCACAGAGATTCCCTTAGCCCAGCGAAGACACAGCAAAAAGACAGTCTATGAACCAGGAAGTGGGTTCTCACTAGACATTGAATCTGCTGGTGCCTTGATCTTGAAATTCTCAGCTTCCAGAATTGTGAGATATGCAATTTTTGTTGTTATATAAAATGAATAAAATAAGTATGGTTCTATGTTTAAATGTGAATACTCTATATTAAATAGATATTATATCAGTTATAAATCTTTCCTCCCAACTGTTCTAGCAACAAGCTCATGCTGACCTTTTAAATTCCTCTCCTGAGGAATAGCCACCATATCCCATCACCTCCTGTCCTTCTCCCTTTCTTCTCTGCCCCTCTTGTGTCCAGCACCTCACCTGTCCACCCCGCTCCCCAACTCCCGTTTCCTTAATTCCTTTTATTTTATATCAAAATTAGTTTCTTTAGAGTATATATTTTTTCTTTGATTTTTTTTGGTTCAATGCTATTTGTGTTATCTTTACCTTGTGTCCTGCCCATTTGAGGGACAGAGGAATATAAAAACTTAAAATATCACCAGTCCTTGGAAGACTTTCCTTGATAGTTGAGGTAACTTTTTCTTGGAGAACAATTTTCAGTGACTTCAGTTATTAACAGACTTGCCTAAGAGGTTACTTTGGCAACAAATAAAAAGTATTGATTTGTGAAGTTAGAAAATGCATATTTTACAAAAGAACAGAGAAACTGAGCAGGCAACTTTCTTAAAATCAAACTCAGTAGATTAAAAAAAAAAAAAGGACAATGTAAAACAAATAATATACAAACTTTTATTCAAAGGTAATTCCAGAAAGACATGTTTTGGTCATTTTTAAAGTGAGATTAATTGAAGACCTCAGAAAAATTTCATCTGATCAGCACTCACAGAAAGTTCTTTCTTCTGTTAATAGCAGCTAAATTTATACACACGGAAAAAATTCTTAAGACCATGCAAATTCAATTGAATTCCATACATTCATTACATTCATCAAAAACCTGCAGTAATGATCATGCCAAAGTGTTACTTTAGGAAAAAAATTAAAAATACACACTGAAAACATGACCAAGATTAAAAACCAAAGGAAGGAAATAATAAATAAGCATAATTTACATTTTATTTTTATAAAGTTTGGCATCACACATATTCAAGTGTGTTACACCATGTTCATTCCTCAGAAGTGGCATTTTAAAGTGTTAAGCATTGTTAAATATCAAAAAATACAACTCTGTTTTACAATGTAGTACTGGCATAATTGAAAGTACTGTGCCAATTATAAATAGTATAATCAAGTTTCAAACATCTTTTCAAACATATTTAAAGGAAAGCATATACACACACAGTTATATGCACACCATTTATTATACTCATGTAATCAAAGAATTTTATAAAAGCAAACAGTTTTATCCCTCAACTAGTTTACATAGAATTTAATACCTGTCCAAAGATTTTCAGTTCCTGTGTATACAGATTTTCAGGAGAAGGAATAAAAAAAAAATTAATTTTACAACACATATTCTTTTGTCCTCCTTCACAAAATTATCTATAGTCGTTCAAGGTTGATAATTAGTCTTTATGAAAGCAACTGTTGTCTAAAGACTGAAGAGTAAGAACTGCAGTCCAGGTTTTTTATTAAAATTCAGTCAGCTGCTGCTCATTGCAGAAAAAGCCTACACAGTGCTTCTACCAAAAATAATCTTCAGAATCTGAGGCCTCTAAAGGCAGCCGATCTTATTTTCTGCGGAGACTTAAAGTGCAGCTATAAGTAGAGAAGTGCTGGATTCTCAAGTCACTTCAGAAATACTTGTTGAAGTCTGTTTCTCATGTATAAATATGCCAAAAATGTCCTTCGGGCTCATAACGGTTTATCAATAACTGTGACCCCTAAGCAAAGAAATGAAGAAATAGCACAGAAGTTACAGGCAGCATTCTGTATATCTGAGAAGATACTGAATTCTTTATTTTATTACTCAAGCAACAGGGTCTGAACAAATCCTGCTGTATCAAAAGTACTATCATTTTAATTTAAAATGCAGTGAAATCTGTTTATAGACCAAAACATCAGACTATTTAATCCAGATTACTCTTTTGCTCTTTGCAGTTACAAAGAAGGAAAAATAAATTTACTCAGGAAATACTAAACCCACCTAACACCCGAAGGGCACAAAGAAACTTTCAGGGGTGATTAATACTTATTTTCATTATTTTGACTATGGTATTGGTTTCATGGGTATATACATATGTCAAAACTAATAAAATTGTATGCTTAAATATATGCTATTTTTCCTATGTCAATTATATATCAGTGAAACTTAAAAAAATTTTCTAATTTTCAGCCATGTTATTCTGGAATTCTATTGTATATAGTTCTATTAGATGTTTTGGATGATACATAAACAATAGTTAGGGTTAATTAGTATAAACTTCTTTTTTCTCCACAACTGGATCAATATTAGCATGTTATTGAAACATTCTAATATTTAAAGTGATATAAATTCCTATCATCAGAGTAATTAATATGTAACATACAGTTTTGAAGGCTCATCATTATATTTAATAAAGAGAATAACCATTTCTCTTATTAATAGCATGGACCAAAATTATATTTTATAATTCAACCAGTGCTATTCTAAGTAAGAAAAATTATTTCACAGCCTCACTATAATACTATCACACAAGCCCTGCCAGGGGCATGTTGTAGGGGTCAAATTTCTTGTGTATCTGAGTAATGAAAGCCTTGCTACACAGGGAATTCCACTCCACTGCATACAGATATTAGCCATGTTAAGTTTTAGTATATGATCCTGCAATGGAAAAATTTATAATTTCAAATACAAAGGATTGTAGAATGATAAAAGAATACCACTGCTTTATTTCAGAAAATACACACCCAATTTTGTTTTAAGAACAAGAAATAAAATATTCTTTGAGAAAAGACTTTCTTCTTATAACATGAAAAATTTTTAATGTAAAAATCATAATGGTGTAATTTTCTATATTGTAATAGAAGACTGTAAGAAAAGTAGACAATTATTACCTGCATAACTTCTCCCTGTGCTCATACAAGATGACACAACTGTCCATTTATCAGTTGTTGGGTTATAATATTCTACTGATGCCAAGTTACAGGAGCCATCATCCCCTCCAACTACATATAACAGACCATTGACAGCACAAACGCCTTTAAAAAAATTAGAGAAAAAAGCAATTATTTAAAAAATTTAGATGAATATGAATATCCCTGCACATTTGGTAAGGTGATCCAGAGACACTTTCTTAAAAGAGGCAAGAACAGAAGATGGTGAAGAGAGAAGGAATTGTTTTTATATGGGAGTCTAATACCACTTCTAAGCTCCTACTATGTCATTTATGCAGTAGTTGCTTTATTTTTTATTTTTTTTTAATTTCAGATTTGCTGTTTCTTTTGTCTCTTTTTTATGTTTTTGTGTTTGTTTGTTTTTTAATTTTTATTGATTTCAGTTAGGAAGGGAAAGAGAAACATCAATTATGAGAATCATTGGTTGGCTGCCTCCTGCACGCCTCCTACTGGGGATCAAGCCCACAACCCAGGCACGTGCCCTTGACCAGGATCAAACCTGAGACCCTTCAGTCAGCAGGCCGATGATCTATCCACTGAGCCAAACCTGCTAGAGCTAGCTGCTTTATTTGTGCATTACTTTATTTAATCTTCACAATAATCTTACTTATAGGTTAGAAACAATGTTAATCCACATTTTATTATTAAAAAGAAAAAAATTAAGGTCAAATGAGTTTAGTAACTCAAAGTCAACTTGTTAGGGAAACCTAAGGAAAAACTATAAAGGGTATCTCAAAAAACATGTATACACACTTTAATAGCTGATGGCTCAATTGATATATTTTTCATCTAGACTAAGCTTTGAACAAAGGAAATTCATCCTAAAATGCTACAGGAAGTTTGAAAATGCAGTTGAAGTACTAACACTGCCTTTATAATTATTCAAAGTGTGTAGACATTTTTTGGGGACAGAGGGTGTATACACACTTTAACATCTGATAACTCAATTTTCACTCCTTTTCATGTTTAACTGATTTGAAATAATGGGAGAAGCCAGACTAAGCTTTGAACAAATAAAATTTATCCACTAGACTTTTTTATGGGGATACATAAAAGATAAAGTTTATGGTACAAAACCAGCAACAGTTGATTAATTTGAGGGCATACAAATACCGAACGAAACGATTCTTGATGTTTGCTATTCCATTGCTTCGTATTATCAGCAGTGCCTGGACCAGAATGGTCATCAGTTTGAAAATAGGAGTTGACAAAAATATTATTCACTTCTGTGGATTCTTCCAAATTTTGAAAATGAACTGTATGTTAATAAACACTGACTTTATAATCATTCAAAGTGTTTATACATTTTTTTTGGATATCCTATGTTTTAGTAGAAGATAAAAATGATTCTAAATTTTAATTATTATACTCACTGGTTAACTATTTTATCTCCTTCAAAAAGGGAGAGCAATATTATTTATTTCATTATTATTAGATAACTCATGGGTTATTTTTTTTGCAAGAACTTAAAACATTAAAAAAGTAAAGAAAAAAGATCACCTCTAATCCTATACTGCTTAGAATAATGACCATGAAATTGTGATCTCTACTTTTACCAACTGTTTTCTATGCATAAATACTCAGACACTTGTATTAAACCCCAAAGTAGCTCATAATACACATGCTACTTTATTATTCACCCATTTCCTCCAAATAATATACCTTAGACATCTGCCCAAGTTAATAAATATAGATCTCCATAATTTTAAGTGACTGCTTAGTACTCCATGTATGATAATACCATAATTTTATTAATTGTCTTTGATGGACATCAAAAATATTTACTAATGGAGATTAAGTTATTCTTAGTTTTTTTTTGCTCTTATCAATGATGTTGCAATGAATAAGGATCTCTCTTGCATACTTTTTTTCATCCTTGTGCAACTATTTTCTTAATATAAATTTTTACAAAAAAATTGCTGAGTTAAAAGATAAACACCTTTATTTCCATCCTATCTAATAAAAGAGTAATATGCAAATTGACCATACCTCCGCTACACCCACAAGCCATGCCCATAAGCCAATCAGGAATGAGTATGCAAATTAACCCAATCAAGATGGCTGTGGCCACGGAGCGAGCAGGAGGCTTGGGTTTCCCCGGCAATGGAGGAAGCCAAGCTTCCCACACACCCTGGCTGGCCGTGGACTCTACTCAAGGCTACAAAGTTTCAATTATAGAAGATAAATAAATCCCAACAAAAATGGCGGCAGCCATGGAGCTGGAGAGAGCAGGAGGCTTGATTTTCCCCAGCGATGGAGAAAGCCAAACTTCCTGGCCAGCCCAGGCCTCCACTCAAGGCTACAAAGTTTCAATTATAGAAGATAAATAAATGCCAACAAAAATGGCTGCAGCCACTGAGCGAGCAGGAGGCTTGGGTTTCCCCAGCGATGGAGGAAGCCAAGCTTTCTGCCCGCCCTGGCCTGCCCGAGCCTCCGTTCAAGGCTACAAAGTTTCAATTATAGAAGATAAACAAATCCCAGATACCAGGGCCTCCGCTTGGGTCGCCGGGGGGCGTGGCCGGCCTGCAAACCACCACAGGTCCCTCATCCAGGCCACCCCACACCCCAAGGGAACCCCCACTCTCATCCGGGACACCCTTCAGGGCAAACCAGCCGGCCCCCCACCCGTGCACCAGGCCTCTATCCTATCTAATAAAAGAGTGATATGCAAATTGACCATCACTCCAACACACAAGGTGACTGCCCCCATGTGGACACAAGATGGCCACCATAAGATGGCCAGCAGGGAGAGACCAGTTCTGCAAGGGAGGGCAGTTGTGGGGGATCAGGCCAGCAGGGGAGGGCAGTTGGGAGGGACCAGGCCTGCAAGGGAGGGCAGTTGGGGGCGATCAAGCCTGCAGGGGAGGGCAGTTAGGGGTGACCAGGCTGGCAGAGGAGGGAAGTTGGGGGCGACCGGACCTGCAGGGAAGGGCAGTTGGGGGGGACCCAGGCCTGCAGGGGAGAGCAGTTGGGGGGGACCAGGCCAGCAGGGGAGGGCAGTTAGGGGCAATTGGGCTGGCAGGGGAGCAGTTAGGCATCAATCAGGCTGGCAGGGGAGTGGTTAGGGGCAATCAGGAAGGGGTGATCAGGCTGGCAGGCAGAAGCGGTTAGGGGCAATCAGGAAGGCAGGCAGGCGAGCAGCTGGGAGCCAGCAGTCCTGGATTGTGAGAGGGATGTCCGACTGCCCGTTTAGGCCCGATCCTATTGATCAGGCCTAAACGGGCAGTCGGACATCCCTCGAGGGGTCCCAGATTTGAGAGGGTGCAGGCTGGGCTGAGACACACACCTCCCCACCCCCTGTGCATGAATTTCATGCACCAGGCCTCTAGTATTTTTATAAAGTGTATTTAATAATTCTAAAGATTCAGAGCCATTATGAACTAGTACTAAAGGGCATCAAAAAATCCAGAAGAATGCTCACACACTGGTCTTTGTAGTTCCATAGGTAGTTTTACTGGTATAATTAATATATGTTTACAGATTTTTATATTAACAAAATAATGAGCCAACTCTACTTGTATATACAGCATTTAGAAGTGCAAATGGAGTGAATCTTCTGTACTAACACTAAATTGTGTTACTGCACTAGTCTCTTGACAGGAAGTAAATTCATTCCATTTTAAAGTAGTTCAAATATTTGAAAAGCAAGAGCAGGGCAATGATTGCTCTACATAGTATGTCCTTATTCTTCTGGCTAGCAGAAATGAGCTTATTTTTTATTTGAAAATACAACATGAGTAGAGGAAAATAATAAGATTATTCCAACCTTCAGGAAAATAATAATGAAAGTTCAAATTGCAACATATGTCCTAATCTAGGGAAGGCATGTGCACATATTACTTTGATTTTTCTAACTTAATACCTATATACTGGGGTCAAGCACTCATTCTACCTATGGCCCAGATCTGTGGGTCTTTCCATGATTCCAGACTATCTATAGCTGAGAGGTTTCGAGGACATTACCAAATACAAATGATCAAATGAGATGCAAGTTCACTGTTGTAGACAGTCCTTGCAGTCCCATTTACTAATATTTAGTTCCCCATAGTAATCACATTTAAATTGAGAAATTAAGAAGAGCATTTTGGAGGGTGTGGAGCATGTATCTTGCAACATCATCCAATGGTATACAGTGAGTTTGAGATTCATCAGGAACGTATTTTGGATTATGGGAAATGGCATGAAGATAATGGCATTTTAAAGAAGAAAAGCATTTCCCAAAAGACTGGCTTTCCTGAATCTATTTCCATTTCCCTTCTATGGATTTTTTTTTCAAGGAGTTAGTTTCCTAATCTGGAAGACCTCAGTTTTCTTAAAATTATTTGTTGTTGCTTGAGCTTTTCCACTTCATAGAAATCCTGAACTGTATTAGATTAGGGTTAGCTTCCTTGGGCTTCCCTCCAGATTCAGATAAACACTAGCTTTTTAATCCGGTATGAATATTTACTCAACTAGACTAAATTTCCTAAGAACTGGGTTTTGTAGTACGTGATACATGGTAGGCACTCAAAAATGTTTGTGGTGAGAATGAGTGAATCAATGTCAAATAAAGAGGGCTCTTCTTCTAATTTAGTCTCTACATTCATCACCAAAAATAGCCACTAGGACAAACTGTAAGTTAACTGACGTGTCACAACAACCTGCTACGTTCCAGACCCTATACTAAGCATTGAGTTTATAGGATTATTACATAAAATTCTGCCTTTAAAGACCTAGTCCATTAGAAAACCCAGATCAATAAAAGAACAATGGAAACACACAGGGATACTATACAAATGTAAATACAATTCATATATATTTTACAATTGTGAACTAGATAGATACCTGCATTTCTTCTGCACATGTTCATATCTGCAACCTGTCTCCATGTATTGGTGGTGGGATCATACACTTCAACACTTTTTCGCACTAAAGGGCCATCATGACCCCCTACAGCATACAATAAGTTGTTTAACACACCAACACCTATAACACAAAGAACCAAACTATAGAATAAAAGGAGCAATAAATTTATAGCATATTAGGGTTTATTCAAATGACTTATAACTAAAATTTTTGAAATTATTATTCATAGTAAAAGTAAGTGGATATTTTTTTAAAGTGGATATTAAAAGTATACAACCTAAAAAAGGGAAATAAATAAAAATGGACAAATGAGTATCACAATAAGAACTATTATTCTAAAAAAAGAGGCCATTAATCATTTTGAAAACAACTTTCATGATAAAAACAAACCAGTACTGTTGAGGAGAGACTGTTCCCTGAGGTGACTGATGTTGGACCCTCTAGTCAGAAGATTACTTCTCATAAATTCCTTCAGGGACTGCTGACCCCTCCCCTACACCCCAAATGTGCTGCCTCTTAGAACATGTCTGTACCCCAGCCCAGGCAAACATGTAAAGCATTTTCTCCTTATCAGGGGTAGGTCATGCCCCAGTAACCCTATCCATCCTGCCCTGTCCTATATAACCCCTTAGTGCCTGCCATGTGGCAGGGAGGGTATCCATGTCCTCTTGCTGCAGCCCAAGACACACCTTGTATGTAACCCCCCTTAATAAACGCGTAATGCTGGATTATCAACCTCTTTCTTTGGTCTCTCAACCCTGGGAAATTTTACATAACAAGTATTAAAGCACACAATTTGTAAGAAATGCATATGAAGAGACTTGATAATGAAGCAAGTTCTTCATGAGCACTAAAAACAAAAAACTAAAAGAAATGCCAAACAATGTAAATAATTAACTGAAACAGAGAAGAAGCCTTTAATGTAGCACTTGGAAATTTTACAAAGTGAAATTTAAGTGCAGCTACCTACCACTACCTGTGTAATTCAAAGGACGCTTTAACAATGTTATTAAAATCAGTATATATTTTCTGAAAACATAAAAATATGTCAGTGAATCATTTCACTTGTTTAATTCTTTTCCATCATTTTCTACTTCAATTGCTAAATGAGGTTCCTATTCACCTGCTCCGCTCCGCCTGGTACTCATTTCTGCTATATAGGCCCACTCGTTGGTCGTAGCATTATAGCATTCGACGGTGCTGAGACACTGACGGGAAGCTCCATCATAACCCCCTACGGCATACAGCAAACCTAAACATGGGATCACGAAGAAAGCCATATTCATACAGAGCCTTTTTTCAAGTCAGAAGGTAATATATTTTCCTCCATGGTAGCAGAGTTTCCCTTTAAAATGTTACTGATTTGCCTAATGGTGATATGTAGAGTTACCAAATCATATTATGAAGATCTGCAGAGTACATATTATTGTATTAATGTAACATTTTCATCAATAATCTGACAGAATGAACAGAAAGTACACTCATTATGTCTTTGGGTAACACTATTTGGTAAGTGAACAACACCCTGGTAAAAAGTTAAATACCAAAGTTATCTTAGTAAATTAAAAAAAAAAAAGTTAAACCAAGAATTAGTAACAGTGTAAAATAAAACATTATTTGGCAACAAAAAGAAATGAGGTACCAGTAAATGCTACAGCACAAATGAACCCTGAAAATTACGCTAAGGCAGAGAAGCCAGTCACAAAGGACCAAATCCTGTGAAATGTCCAAAAATGGGAAATTTATATAGAGACAGAAAGTAGAGTAGTGGCTGCTGACAGCTAGAGAGGATGGAGGTGACAGTTAAGGGGAGTAGGGATGCTTTTGGGGGTAATAAAAATGTTCTAAAATGAATTGTGATGGATACACACTGAATTGTACACTTTAAATGGATGAATTTTATAATGTAATTTATCTTTCAATAAAGCTGCTAAAGAAAAATAAGATAGTGCAAAGAATTATATCCATAGTGGGGAGGGCATGGCAACCCACAAATTTACCCAAGCGGGGGGAGAAGGGGGGCGCAGAAACCACACCAAAAAATACAGCCTTTCTTAAACTCCGGGGGGAGACAAAGTACAATATAAATAATTGTGGCAATCCATCCCTTAAACGTTAAACAGCCCTTTTCTAGATATAGAATTTTGCATATGTGCCATCTGACTTGTTCTCCCAAATAATTGCATTAATATCAGTTAACAGTTTTATATAGGTTACATATGCAAAGAGACAGAGAAGGGAGGCAAGAAGAAGAGGGAGACTCTGACAGAGGGTGTGAGGATGTAAGAGCGGCTAGAGTGGGCATGGGAGGGCCTTACATAGATTATATAGACAAGCTAACATTTTTTTTAAAGGATAATTAAAATTTTACAATACTACGTTCCCTTTTAAATGACCACTTGCTTGCCCATTCAGAGACTGGTGTTTAGATTATTGGAAGAACCGAACCGCTCCTAACAATCAAGAAGCCACATGTACCTGAAAACGCTCCCCAGCGGAAGCGTCTGCACCTACCTCCAACAACACCGACGCCAACACTGCTCCTCCTCGTGTTCATGGGAGCCACGTGAAACCACTCGTTAGACTTTATGTTATACGCTTCCACCGATGATAAACCTGTAATGAAACACAGTGCTCATCCTTTCCTCCTCTAGAAAAATGTAAGGTGGTTGTTCTTTTATACATATGTTGTTAGGAAACAATAGTTCAGGTATGTGAAACTGGGTTAAAATTAAAAGAGAAAAATGATGGAATGTCAACATATCGATTAAGTGATAAATAGGAATAACTTCTTTTCCAGAGGGCTCCTACCCAAACTACTAACATGTATTAGCTTTTTAAACTTAGTGAGATGACTGATACTAATGCATAGAAGGAAATTTTACATACTTACCACTCATATCACTTAAAGAAATTCTTGATGGAATTTTTAAACTTAGCTCTATAATACCTGTTAAAATGCTCAGATATCTCATAATTGTGCCATGATTCGCTCTGTAAACACTATATTAATTCTAACAGCAATGTGAAAAAAATGCAAAGGAAATCACCTGTACTCCCATCAAAGCCTCCCACGGCATATAACAATCCATTTAATACAGCAGCCCCCAAAGTGCTTCTCCGGTCTCGCATGTTAGCAACACTGGTCCACTGATCTTTCACGGGGTCGTAGGAATCCACAGTGCGGACTCGTAAGGAACCATTAAAGCCACCGACAGCAAAAACCAGCCCAGCCATGTAGACCATGCCTGCAAAAGAAATACAGCAGTTAACGATGACAGTGTGACCACACTACCACCACTACCTAAAGACTGCTTTCAATTTGTCTATAGCTGTTATTACAATAAATTATTCTTAAGAGAATCCTGACTGAATAAATAGGCCCTAAGAAATGCTATTCATTAGCAAGACTACATAATGACTAAATGGTCCTCCTTTCTAAGATTATTAAAATGCAATGGGCCTGGCAGATTGAGCATGGACCTATGGATTAGGAGGTCAGGGTTCAACTCCCGGTCGGAGCACATGCCAGGGTTGCAGGCTTGATCCCCAGTAGGGGCTGTGCAGGAGGCAGTCGATCAATGATTCTCATCACTGATGTTTCTCTCCCTCTCCCTTCCTCTCTGAAATCAATAAAAATGTATTTTTTTTTTTTAAATGCAGTGGCATGAGCTGAGGTCTAGGCTTTTTCAAAGAGTTATTTACAGACTTAAAAATTGAGCCAACTCCTCTAACCTGTGTACTTATCCCATCGCTTTCAATTTTGAATCTTCTACTCTATATGTCTGTACTTAATTTGCAGAACGTGCTCCCAGTTTGTCCTGTAGTGGGCTAAATCAGGAGTCAGTAAATTACATCCTGTAGGTTATTTTTGTAGAACCCAGGAGCTAAGAATGATTTTAAATATTTAAATGGTTGAAAAACAATTTTAAAAAAAGAATGTTCTATGACACATAAAAAATATGAAATTGAAGTTTCAGCATCCATAAATAAAGCTTTATTGGAACACAGCCCTACCCATTCATTTATATAGTATCTATGGCTGTTTTCACACTACAGAGACATTTTAGTAATTGTAGCAGAGACCATATAACCCACAAACTCTCTGATGCTGTAAGAAAAAGTGTGCTGATTCCTGGGGCTAATGAGGTGTTAGTTGATCTCTGGACAGAAAAACCACATCGCTAAAGTTTTCAACCACCTTTCCACTTCCTGAGCTTTTTCTTCTGTTGTCCTTATCTGAGAAGCACCTCTCACTTAGTGATCTTCAAGTTCAAGCCCCAGCAAAAGTCCCACAATCTCTATGAGGCCTTCCCCAACCACTTGTGCCTAAGGGATTACCTATAGCTCCTGAACCCCTACAGCAAATACACCTATTTTAAGTTTAATAAATCTTATACAGCCTACAATATCATTGCTTTCAATTGTTCAAATTTTTGTTGTTCTTAAATTCTGTAATGTTTATGTTGCTATCCCAGCTTGAGGGCAGGCACTGTGCCTCCGTTCTCTCAATCCAGTGGAGAAAACAGGAATCACCAGCACTAAGTGTTTGACTAGCTCAGTGTTTCATATGATGTGGTCAGGCAGGGTGTGCACCATTACCTGCTACTGTCTTACCCTCTGGTGCTTTTTCTCCCCAGTCTCCTAAATTACATGGATGTGCAATCCTTTATATGCCATCAAGACTCATGAACACAGATGCCAAAATCCTCAACAAAATTCTAGCAAATCAGATCCAGCATTACATCAGAAAGATTATACACCATGACCAAGTAGGATTTATCCCGGGGATGCAAGGATGGTACAATATCTGCATATCAATATATGTGATACATCACATAAACAAATTGAGAGATAAAAATCACAGTCATATCAATTGATGCAGAAAAAGCATTTGACCAAATCCAACACCCTTTCTTGATAAAAACCCTCAGCAAAATGGGAATAGAGAGATCATATCTCAACATAATAAAAGCCTTATATGACAAACCTACAGCCAACATCATACTCAATGGGCAAAAACTAAAATCATTTACCCTAAGAACAGGAATGAGACAGGGATGTCCACTTTCACCGCTCCTGTTTGACATAGTACTGGAAGTGCTAGCAATAGCAATTGGACAAGAAAAAGAAATAAAAGGTATCCAAATTGGAAAAGAAGACATAAAACTGTTATTATTCGCAGCTGACATGATACTGTACATAGAAAAACTGTTATCATTCGCAGATGACATGATACTGTACATAGAAAACCCTAAAGACTGCATCAAAAAATTATTAGACTTAATAAATGAATTTGGCAATGTAGCAGGATACAAAATTAATGCCAAGAAATCTATGGTATTTGTATACACCAATAGTGAACTTATAGAAAGAGAAATTATAAAAACAATCCTATTTACCATCACACCAAAAAAATTAAGATACCTAGGAATAAACTTAACTAAGGAGGTAAAGACCTGTACTTGGAAAATTACAGGACACTGAGAAAAGAGATAGAGGAAGACATAAACAGATGGAAGAAAATACCGTGTTCATGGATTGGTAGAATTAACATCATTAAAATGTCCATACTACCCAAAGCAATCTACCCAAAATTCAATGCACTCCCCATTAAAATACCAATGGCATATTTCACAGACCTAGAACTTTTCATCTGGAATGAAAAAAGACCCCAAATAGCCACAGCAATCCTGAGAAAGAAGAACAAAGTAGGAGGAATCTCAATACCAGATATCAAGCTGTATTACAAAGCCACTGTTCTCAAAACAGCTGGTACTGGCACAAGAACAGACATATAGACCAATGGAATAGAATAGAGTCCAGAAATCAACCCAAAACACTATGCGCAATTAATATTTGACAAAGGATGCAAGAACATACAATGGAGTCAAGATAGTCTCTTCAATAAATGGTGTTAGGAAAACTGGACAGATACATGCAAAAAAAAAAATAAAACTAGACCACCAACTTATACAATACACAAAAATAAACTCAAAATGGATAAAGGACTTAACCGTAAGACAGGAAACCATAAAATATTAGAGGAATCTACAGGCAGCAAAATCTCAGACTTATGCCAAAGCAGTATCTTCACCGATACAGCTCCTAGGGTAATGGAAACTACAGAGAAAATAAACAAATGGGACTACATCAAAATAAGAAGCTTCTGTACAGCAAAAGAAACCATCAACAAAACAACAAGAAACATATTTGCCAATGTTATCACCGATAAGGGTTTAATCTTCAACATTTACAGGGAATTCATACAACGTAACAAAAGGAAGATTAACAATCCAATCAAAAAATGGGCAATGGACCTAAATAGATACTTTTTGAAAGAGGACATAAGGAAGGCCCAGAGACATAAGTAAACATGCTCAAAGTCACTAATCATCGGAGAGATGCAAATCAAAACAACGAGATACCATCTCACACCTGTCAGAATGGCTATCATCAACAAATCAACAAAGACAAGTGCTGGTGAGGATGTGGAGAAAAAGGAACCCTCGTGCACTGCTGGTGGGAATGCAGACTGGTGCAGCCACTGTGGGAAACAGTATGGAGTTTCCTCAAAAAGTTAAAAATGGAACTCCCATTTGACCCATTAATCCCACTTCTAGGAATATATCCCAAGAAACCAGAAACACCAATGAGAAAGGATACATGCACCCCTATGTTCATAGCAGCACAATTTACAATAGCTAAGATTTGGAAACAGCCTAAGTGCCCATCAGCAGATGAGTGGATTAAAAAACTATGGTACAGCCAAAACCGGTTTGGCTCAGTGGATAGAGCGTTGGCCTGCGGACTGAAAGGTCCCAGGTTCGATTCTGGTCAAGGGCATGTACCTTGGTTGCGGGCATATCCCCAGTGGCGGGGGGGGGGGGGGGGGGGATGCAGGAGGCAGCTGATCGATGTTTCTGACTCTCTATTCCTCTCCCTTCCTCTCGTTAAAAAATTAATAAAATATATTAAAAAAAAAAAAAAACAAAAAAAAAACTAGGGTACATTTACACAATGGAATACTATGCCGCTATAAAAAAGAAGGGACTATTACCTTTTTTACAGCATGGATAGAACTGGAGAGCATTATGTTAAGCGAAATAAGCCAGTCGGAGAAAGATAAATATCACATGATCTCACTCATATGTGGGATATAATGATCAACATAATTTGATGAACAAGAATAGATCCAGAGACAAATGGCAGGGGATGAAGGGGGTTAGAAAGCAACCAAAAGACTTGTACACATGCATATTGGCATAACCAATGGACACAGACACTGGGGCGGTGGGGCTTGCCCGGGATGGGAATGGCTGGTGGAGGGTGGGGGGTCAATTGGGGAAAAAGGAGACTTATGTAAAACTTTAGATAATAAAAAAATATATATAAAAACAAAACTGTGGTACATCTACACAATGGAATACTATGCTGAGGTAAAAAAGAAGGAATTCTTACCATTTATAACAGCATGGATGGAACTAGAAAGCATTATGCTACACTCATTTGTGGAATATAATGGACAACATAAACTGAACAAAAACAGTTCCAGAGACAGAGAAGCATCGATCAGACTGTCAAATCTTAGAGGGAAGGTAGGGGAGTATAGAGGTAAGGGGGAAGAGATCAACCAAAGGATTTGTATGCATGCATATAAGCCTAACCAATGGATACAGACACCAGGGGGGTTGAGGGCATGGGTGGGGGTTGGTGGACAATGTGGGGATAAGGACACATATGTAATACCTTAATCAATAAAGAAAAAAAAAAGACTCTTCACAATTCAAATAAATCTGTGCATTGACAGCTCCCTTTCAGGGAAAGAAATGACTTTTCAGTCCCTGGTTCAATCAGGAAATGAATACTCAGGCCATTTTCAGGTAAATCAAGAGTGAGGGGAGCTGTGGGCAATGCACTATTTAGGTAGGCAGAGAACTAGCAAATGATTAAGGATAGCCACTAGATTTCCTGAGCACCCCCGATAGCAGGAAATGTGGTAGATCTCCTCAGAGAGCCTGGACACTAGTCAGCAGTGACAAAGCAAGCAGCATATTTCAGCACGAAAATGTTCTATATCCAAAATTATAAGTAACACTGGGAAATGTTCACTGTGAATCTGGGCCACTGAAATATTCATTTTGTTTTCTCTACAAACAAAACAAAATAAAAATCTATCATATCTTAGTGACAGTATGGTATGCTTAGCAAGTGACAAAGAAAAATGAATAAATGAATCAATGTATGATATGAGATTCCCACCCCCCTCCAAACATTCTGGGTGGAGAGGGGTTTGAACTAGAAAAACTAGTTCCCCCAAAGTTATTGGGGACCAAAGCTCCCAGACGTGAGAGTAATTTGGCCAAGATTACAGTTAAAGGGCATCAGGTCTAATGTGAAGGAGGTGGGGGCCTGATGACATAATAAGGGTGAAATTTACTCACAAGCAGTACACTTTGGAATGGGTCCAGTTCAATGACTTATGGTGCAATGAAAAACAACCTAATTCCTGAAACCAGGAATAAGATATGAATTAAGAAACCAATTATAAATATCATGGAAGATGCCATATCCAACAGTAACAAGATAAAATATATAGCCCTAGCCAGTTTAGCTCAGTGGACAGAGCATCGGCCTGCGGACTCAAGGGTCCCAGGTTCGATTCCGACCAAGGGCATATGCCTGAGTTGCAGGCTTGATTCCCTCCAGTAGGGGTTGTGCAGGAGGAAGCCAATCAATGATTCTCTCTCATCATTGATGTTTCTATCTCTCTCTTTCCCTTCCTCTCTGAAATCAATAAAAAATAAAAATAAAAAAAGATAAGATATGCCGAAACCGGTTTGGCTCAGTAGATAGAGCGTCAGCCTGTGGACTCAAGGGTCCCAGGTTCGATTCCGGTCAAGGGCATGTACCTTGGTTGCGGGCACATCCCCAGTAGGGGGTGTGCAAGAGGCAGCTGATCGATGTTTCTCTCTCATCGATGTTTCTAACTCTCTATCCCTCTCTCTTCCTCTCTGTAAAAAATCAATAAAATATATTAAAAAAAAAAAAGATAAGATATATATAAGAATAAATCTGTCAAGGAACAAACAGAAACCACATGAAGAAAATGTTAAAAATCTACTGAAGACATAAAAGACAGGAGTCCTATCACTATTCCTTTTGACTGGCTTATTTTGCTTAGCATAATACTCTCCTGGTCCCTCGATGCAAGAGACATTCTTCAAAATACCTTCAAAAGAATCAAGGGAATGAAAAACAAGGAAAGACTAAGGAAATGTGACAGACAAGAAGAGACTAAAAAAAATATGACAACATGCAATGTGAAACGCTGAAACAATATGAACATTAATGGAAGGACTGTTAAATAAGAATAAAGTCTATAGTTTGGTTAACAGTAATGTACCAATACTGATTTCTTGGTTTTGCAATTGTTTCACAGTCATGTCAGAGAGGGAAAGAGTACACCAGATCTCATTGTACTATATCTACAACTCTTCTGTAAGTGTAAAATTATTTCAACACAAAAAGTATGTTTAAAAACATGTATGTATTAAACACACACACAAATACACATACACACATAACGTTGAAGTAAGGCTTTTTTACACAAGAAACAAATTCTTAAGTCCTAGGACAAAACTCTGATGTACAGGACTCCATAAAGTGATAAAAAATTTTATGTGGTAAAAATAACAAGTCAAAAGAAAAAAGGTTAATACAAATAAATATCCACAGCATATATGATACACAAGAAGGCTATGTTCCTTAACATAGAAATCTATCTGTCAAATCACTAAAACAATATAATTTAAAAAATGACAAAAATCATGAGCTGACAATTCAGAAAGATGTTTAACTTTCCTCGTAATAAAAGAAGTACAAAGAAAAATGAGGTCACATTTTTCACCTACCAGATTGGTGAAGCTCAAAATATTCATGACAAGGTGGTGTTGGGAATGTAAGGAGACTGGTATCTTCATATTTTACTGTTAGTGTAATAATTGGTGTATCATCTTAGGATACTTTTTAATTCCAGTTCTAGAGTGTTTTATCTTGCTTTAATATATTAGCATTTGTACACAATGATGCATGTATAAGAAACTCATTTTATCATTGTTTATAACATAATATTAAAAACAATCTTAATGTTCAATTAAAACCCAGTAATATTTGTACTACATCCAGACCCCCCTCCCCCCCAAAAATATTAGACGGTTCTTAAAGAATGTGGTAACTCTATGCTGATATGTAGCAGCCTCCAAGACATATTGTTAAAAGTACTACCATGAGAGAAATGTTCCATTACACTTAGAATTCATTTTGCTATGGGAACTATGAATAAGGGATCCAAATTTGAGCCTTAGGAAGACTCCTTAGAGTTTGCAACTGCCTTTTCTGATTATAGTTTTGCTAAATAAGGTCTATTTTAACAAATATTTATAAAATGGACGCTGGGAAGAAGGCAACTGTGGCGTATAGCTAAGTTGGGAATCTCCTGGAAGTGAAGGTCCCAACCTAAAGATTCCTTCTCAACATGTCAGCAAAAGTCATTAACAAAATTCCCAGCCATTTAAAAATTTCTCCAGGACCTAAAGTAGATTATGTGTGATCATGTGATTCTGACACAGTAAGGACCATTACAACTTGTAAATTCTTAAGCTTCAAAAAGTGGATAAACTAGTAAATTTTCCAAAAAAAAAAAAAAATACCCAGCAAATTGCTACCTGCTATACCTTATACTAGAGAATCAGAAAGATTTGTAAAGATACAGGCAGAGCAGCTATTCACATCAGTGAGTTGTACGAGTCTCCTGAATCACTGTTTAACCATATAGCCACTTTATCAAAGCTTTCCTAATAAAGATTCTTCTAATGAATAAAACAAGACCTGAGCGAGAAGCTCCCAATGACCCGGCAGTAGGAAACTGCTTACCTGCCCTGCATCTCCTGGAAGGCAATTCTGCTACTTGGTGCCATCGTTCTTCTTTAAAGTCGTAGCATTCCACACTTCTGATAGCCTTTGGTGCCTGGCCCCCAACCACCACCATCAACTGGAAGGGCAGAAAGGTAAGCACTTGAACAAACAACCATTGCACATTCTGGGATTTAAAAAGTCTTACAAAGACAATGATGTGGAGAGTGTTAGGATGAAGATGGAAGGGTGAGCTGGGGGATAACAACCACCTAATCAACATTTAATAAACATCAACAAAGGGGGCACAAGTTAGAACTACAATTCTATTCTGTAGCACATTTAGTCAAAAATAAGGATTTCAGAAACTAAAATAAGTTTCTGATCCTTCAAGCAAAAGCAGTATTTAAGCCAAAAAACAGCAGGCAGTCAGCACTGGCAAGGCTGCAATATGTCATAGGGCTTGCTATAAACCAGATCCTGGCTTTGTAACTATCAGGGATTAGACCTCCACAGTCCAAGAGAGCACACAGAAGTGAAATGTATGTTAGTGGGTAGGTGAGGTGCCAAAGACATCAGGTATTAAAAGAAAGATGGAAAGGGGTGGGGGAACTATTGAAAAAGAGAAGTTGAATTGGAGTTCACAAGAGAGCACAGACTCCTGGGGTGTCAAGTCAAGAGACCTCCCTTGATGCCCCACAAATAAACCAATTGGACAGATAATGGAGATACTAGAAATCATAATGGATGAATGAATGCACAATAATCTAGTGCTAAGAATAAATGAGGTCTATACATTTCTTCAATCAACTCAGTCCAACAACTATTTACTAAATGTCTATCATCTGTAGTTGTCCAAACTGTGCTAGGTATTATACACAAGAAATATAAGACATGGACGCTACCTACCAAGAGCTTATAGGAGACAAGACACACAAAGTAATTCAAGGACAATATACAACTATATATGACGAAAAAGATACAAAATTACTATAGGCATTAGTTCCTACTGCTGATCAGAAAATGGAACACCGCCATAATTTAGTGAAAGCTTCTGGGAGGATTGGAACCTTGTGAGATAGATGGAATTTAGTAGTCACTGTGTTTGTCCTTTACTGAGTACAAGCAGGCACTCCGGCAACACTGAAAACACAGCCTTCTAATCAGAAGAACATAAAAGTTAAGGATGTTGTGTACGAAATACCGTAAAGAATGGCAAAGGACCTTGGGGGAAAGATGAGGTGATGACAGAAAAAAACAGATGTTCAAAAGAAACCAAAAAAATCAAACAAACAAAAGATGGAATGAGTCACACATACAAAAAGGGGAGGTCTGCCACCTTGACTGAGCCATGACCTACCTGAACTTAGAACTATAGAAAGATGCACACACAGAAAACATCATTCCTGAATCTGAGTAAATCCCATTTCCAAAAAGAAGCCTATTTAGTAATTTATTAACTGGAGAGTAGAAGGAATTTTCAAGGTTTTAAAAAGAAGACAACATAGACCAATTATATGATTTTTTCTGCAGATCTGCCACTCTTCTAGTGTTGAATGAAAATAAATAAGAGAAAGAATTGACAAAGAAAATCTGCACTACCCTCCTATCCAATCACCAAAGGGAAAAAATCACAGAGGTAAAATACAACAGTAAGATGAACCCTGTATGTAGGGATTTATATTAAGATCTATCTGTGTTTAAACTTCTAAACTCTGCTTGGAGGTTAGACAATAGTTGGCAGAGACTTGGTTAACATCTCTGATAAAAATCAACCAAAAAAAAATTCTGAAGGGAATATTTTTCAAAATAATCATTGAGAAACAATACTGATTCTATTTCTTTGATTCTTAAGCTTTGAAGCTCATAATTTCCATGTAATAGTTCACTTGTGCAACATCAAAATAAGGATGGAAGGGAAAATGTGCTGCTGAGTACAGAGAATGGTAGTAATATCTGTCCTTCACTCACCCAAGAGAAGAAAACTGAGGTGAGGTTTTGGGACTTCAGAAATCAGAAATAACAGAGACAAGGAAGAATGTTTAATGGGAGGACAAGAGAGCAGGGATAGTTGCATGAGATCAAGAAACTGCTAAAAACCACTGTGCTACTACCATCAAAATAGGTTCTCATGACTTTGACACCCCAGTTATTTGTAAAAATATACCTGATCTCATTTGTAAAACACCAAACTACTTATGCTAATTTAAAGGAATAGAGATTTGGGAAGACCTGTTTGTATGGAGAAACTAAATGTGACATACCTGAGGAAGGCAAGGGGTAGGGAGTTAAAAATATTCAAGTGACTATCCTGAATGTAGGCCAATGGAACTTTATTCTTTTATTTTCTGCACCTAGCAAATATTAGTTTAAAAACCTGTACCCTAAAAAAAAAATCGAGTTCCATAATTTCCCAAATGCAAATCTCAATAAATATTCTGAGTAAAACATAAAAGATATATGCAGAAATAATATTATAGCATTTGTAAAAATACAGATTCCAAAGAGAAAAAGAAGCTAACAATGAAATCCAGTAGCAAAACATATATGGTTTTTCATTATAATGCCCAAATCCAAGAGTGCCTTATACAATTCCAATACTGTTTACTGAAGATGCAAACCTAATGTTTCATATATATATATATATATATATATATATATATATATATATATATATATATATATATATAAAATCATCCATGAAAATTAGCATGAGTACACGGAATCAGAGCCTAATATAAAAGTACTAAGTCACTGTTGTAGTAGAGATATCAAAATGTTACAATACTTTCCTCAGCACTAATGCCACAGTTGGTCTGATTTGACTGATGATTACTATGAAATATGTAAGCATAAGAAATCAATCTTTGTTTCATTCTTACCTACATCCTTAGAATTCATCTTGGATATATATATAACCACTCTAAAATGACAAATAGTGCTGTTGAAAGAGCATCTAACACAAGCACCTTTTCAAAAATACGTGTAGGTAAATAAATTTTGAGACGGATCATGCAAGTACAAAGTCACAGCAATAGTGTAGCTCACTGAGTGCTTTCTGCCACGTCTGCTGCTCCTCCTCCCTAGCCACCCTGAGAAGCAGAATAAAAGAGAACCTCCATTGGTCAGCATGACCACCACAAAATAAAAGCTAAGAACTGAGAAATCCAAAGGTGTAATATTGGAAGGGCCACTCCAAAGCTACAACTAGAGAAGCCCAGGAACAATGTCAACATAACAGATGACCACCACTCTAAAAGGAGAAAATAGAATACATGATGGGATTTGGCCAAAAACTTTAAAAGGTTTCAAAAGTGACATGTTTATTTCAGAATTTAAAAAAGAATTAGTTTTTACCCCCAAAATCTCTGCAGCATAGCTAATGATAGATAAGCTAAAGATTCCATTAGAGGGAATATTTAAGTTAAGAAGAGATCTTTTACAAAGATGAACTGTTTAAAAAGTATTAAAGATAAAGCAAACTATTTAGAAGGAAGCTGAAAAGGCTAGCATTTAAAAAAAAGTCATTTAAATGAGCCAAAACTATGAATACTTTTTATAAATCTATAGATCTATTTTTTAAGAGCAAAAACTGACATTAAATAATATGGACAAATATGAAGTAATGAAGACTTATATAAATGGCTAATTATAAAAGCAGGTAAAAGGGTATTTGGAAAATGTAAACATTTATTAAATCAGCAGACCCAGATGGCATGCATACTAAGGTGTTAAGGGAACTAGCTAATGTACTTACTGAGCCACTTACAATTATTTTTGAAAAATCTTGGAGAACTGAGGAGAGATCAGAAAATTTAAAAAAGGCAAATACCAATTTTCAAAACGGTAGGAAGTGAATGCCTTGTAAATACCTTTAAATTGATAATAATTGTCAGTAAAATTTAGAATATTTTGAGAAAAGCATTCAAACTTCTAGGTTCCAACAAAATGATAAACAACACACAGAGGGATGTTTAAAAAAATCATGCCAAATTAGAATCTATTTCACCCTGAATCTCATCAGACATTATATGTCAAATCACTTCTTTTTGGCTTTGATAATAAACATAATCATATGGACTGAAATGTTCTATAAATGGACTATGTCAGTGAGTGGCTATTTTTAATGAGGTGTCACCAGGCAGAGTGTTAAGGTCTAAATTAAAATATTTACTAATGATATAGAAAGAATAAATAGCACACTGGCAAAATATGCTGTTACTTCTAAATTGAGAAGTGTTGTTAACACTGGGCAAAACAGAAACAATATCATACTGATATAAATTTGAAGCAATTAAAAATGTAGATTCCAAAAATAAAAACTTGAAAAAACACTAAACAAAACATTAAAGTTAAATAATTTAAAGGACATAATTTAATGGAAAGGATAGAGTAATAACTAAAGATGAGGTAAGAAAACAACAGTTAACAGATTAATTCTTATTTCTTCATCCATCATTGCCCCAAACACACACAAGAGCTAAAAATAAATGCATAAATAAAAGCATGATATCATGGATCATTCTGATTAGACCATACACAAAATGGTGCTTAGAGTGTTGGTCTTCTAGTACCAAAGAGAGGAGGAATTACAACCAGAGAGACAGAAATGATGGAGATTTAAAACAGTAAAACACGAATAGCTTCAATTAAAATATGAAAGTAGAGTATGAAACTTTCATACAGGAAAACATGAACACTGGAAATCTGGAAAATCATATGGGAAATCTACACTGAAATGGCAACATATAATGTATGGATGAACCATCAAATAATATACAACAGGGAATAGGATGGAAATGTACTAAACAAGCTGTTTTAACATCCTTAGTTCTAATATGTAATTCTGTAAAATTACTTAGTTTCAATTTATTATCCACCCCATGTAGCTTACAGAGAATTTCTACCTAGCCTGATTTTCCTTTCTACTATAACTAGAGATAATAAAACTCTACAGGGATAAAACCCAGCTGCCATCTATTCCAGAAGAGTGACATTATGCAGCTTATAAAAATTAAATGAACCAAGCAATCCCCAACCTCCAGAGACAAAATTAATAGAGAAGTTGAATTATATACACAGAGATGAATTTCTAGGTACATTGTCTGTTGCCTGGAAACTAAAACAATAAAGCATGGAAATCCAGATGAGTAAAAATATTAACACCTCACTAAGGCTTTTAGATGAAATAATAACAAGTATAAACAATAGATCCTACTTTGGGAAGGTTCATGGGTGTCCTCAGCCGGGTCCGGACACTCTTCATTAATATACGCTGCTCTGTTGGCAGCAAATGATACTTCATGGCTTCAATGAGGTAATCTTTGCAAGCACTGCTATTCTTGACCAGTGCTTCCTCTTCCACCCTCTGTGAGAAGAAATCACACAACCCCATGAGGGGACAGCTATTTCATAATAAAAACTGCCAAAGAAACAATAGCAAAGAGGAGGAAAAAAGCAATAACTATCCTCTCTAATTCAGTCTAAAAGTTACAGTTAGAATATCACTGAGAGAAATAAACGAAGCCAAAAAAATGCTCAAGTCTGGTCTGCAGAGAAAAACATATCCTATATAATAAAAGCCTAATATGCAAATCGACCAAACAGTGGAACAACCGGTCGCTATGACACGCACTGACCAACAGGGGGCAGACACTCAATGCAGGAACTGCCCACAGGCCCCAGGCCAGCCAAGGCGGGTGCCAGTGGGGGCCCCCCAATCGCCCTGCTGGTCGCCCCGCAGAGGGAGGCGACTGGCGGCAGGGGGCAGGGCCGGCGAGCAGATGGCGCCAGGCCAGCCAAGGCAGGTGCCAGGGGGTGCCCCCTGATCGCCCTGCTGGTCGCCCCACAGATCAGCCCTGATTGCTGACCAGGCCTAGGGACCCTACCCATGCACGAGTTTCATGCATCGGGCCTCTAAAATAAGTAATAAAGAACTGTAATGAAAATTATATGTCAATATCAGCTATACACTAATCTTTAGATAATGTTATATCCACCCATTTCTTATCTTTAAACATCAAGCCAAATAGTACCAAAAACAAGAAAAAATAATTTAGATGAGTCCTTCAGGAAGGGTAGGCAATATTAATAAATTAAAGACAACCTTTTTCAAACTCAAGACGGCAGCTATTCAGAAAAGAGATTCAAAATACTTTATAATAATGGGCCTACACCACAAATAAGTCTTGTCCTTGCTATCCTTGACCTCAAGTGCAGAACAGGTTTTTTCTGTTCATTTTCTTAACAGCAGAATACCAATGATTTCACGGATCACAAAAAATAATGAGGCTCTGAGAAACCCTAAAATGCTCAAATCTAATCTCTTAATAAAAAATGCTTCTTTAGATGGGTTCAATTATAAAAAGGTGGAAATGAACCTAGTAGGATGCCAACAAAAAAAAAAGTAAACTTAAAATTTGTTTAGAGACTACTAAAGACCCATTTATACCTATTTATTTCAAATAACCTGGTTTTTCTCAGCTTAGAAATAAAGATAGAAATCAAAGGCATGCCACTGTGAAATTACGAAGTAGAATTTAACAGTATCGGTACAGAGTGTCAAAATTCCATTTCTGCACAGCAATTAGAAGAAGCTATCAAAGGGAAAAAACAAGATGCAGAGCAGCTGGGCAGAGCCACAGGTTTTTATTTACATATGTAAGTAAATGCCCACAAATAACACCTGGATAAGCTCTAGTACTTGTTTACCCAATTAGAGAGAGGGCAAACAAACTTACAAGAATGGGGTTGGCCTAAGAGAGAGCTGACCAAGGACTGCATGTGCCTTGACTGCTCTCTGTCCTTCGCCCCACTCTCACCATTTTGTAACAGGGATCTACATGCAGTCAGCCCAGTGACACGGTGCCACGTGTATTCATGTGTTTTGCAAATGCTTTTACCTGAACTAAATATTCCCGAGGGAGCAAAGGTAACCGTACATGTTCCATCAGCCGAGCCATAAATTCTTGCCTTACATCCTTGTCATGGTTTACCCAAGCTATTACTGCTTCAAATACCTTGTGGAAAATATGGGGAAAAGGAAAATAAGTAATGAGTTATGTATCAAGGCAACCGAATAAAATATGATAAGACTACATTTCATAACACAACTTTTGCATATAATCCAAGGCTCAATTTTTTCCAAAATCCTGACTTGTGATACTTAAAAAGCCATTCACTCAAATTCTTTCCTTTTTTTATTTGTTGTTCAGCAAATACTTTATTTTTTCTGGATTTACTGAGATATAATTGATAGATAACATTGTTGCCGTAGCTTTTGCTAATACCTCCATCATATAACACAATTACCATTTCTTTTTTGTGGTGAGGACATTTAAGATCTGCTCTTAGCAACTTTCAAGCATATAATACAATATAGTTAACTATAATCACCATGCTGTATATTATATCCCCAGAACTTATTCATCTTTTTATAACTAGAAGTTTGTATACTTTAACCAACATCTTCCCATTTACTCTTCCACCCAACCCCTTGTAACTTTCACTCTACTGTTTCAGAGTTCAACTTATTTAGATTCCACATACAGCACAAGTGGTATTATACAGTATTTGTCTTTCTGTGTGACTTATTTCACTTAGTATTATAACACTCTCAAGGTCCATCCATGTTGTCACAAAAGGTAGCAGTTCCTTTTTTTCTCAGGGTTAAACAATATTCCATTGTATATATACACCACATCTTCTTTATCCATTCATCTGTTGATGGACACTAAGTTGTTTCCATTATCTTGGCTATTGTGCATAATGCTGCAATGAACATGGGAGTGCAAATACCTCTTGGAGACCCTGCTTTCATTTTCTTTGGCTATATACCCAGAAATGGGACTGCTGGATCAAGTGGTAGTTCTACTTTTAATTTAATAAGTACTTTAATAGTACTTTATATATTTAGTGAGTACTTTTCATTTGATATTTACTAAGCCAGACAAATGAGTGAAGGAGCATCTTGGATATTCCGACACAGGATGCAATGTTGCAGAAAGGCTACAGCCCCAGATATATGGCTCCAGTAGGACCATGCCAGACATCTGAGGCCCCCGACACTGTAGAGCAGGGACAAGCTGTCCCTATATGCCCTGCATGAATTCTGCCCACAGAATTGTAAGCATAATAAGACAGTTATTGTTTTAGGTCACTATATTTTAGAGTGGCTTGCTATGCAGCAACAGGAAACCACGAGAGCCTTCATTTCTCTAATGCAAGTATGACGATGGTACTCTCCTAGTGCTTAAACTTTTTAAAGGTTCTGCATCACTAGGATGAAGTCAATTTTCTTTTATATGCCTGAGAAGACATTTTATTATGTCATGTTCCCATCTTATCTCCTACCATTCGGCCAAACATATTCTAAACTCTAATCCTACTGAACCAACTACATGAAATTATTCGTTCACACCTCTTTACACCTACATGTTCTGTTCTCTCTACCTGGAATGTCCTTCCCCTTCCCATCCATTCTCGTTTCCATGGCAAACTCATACTCATTTTTAAAAACTTGAATCATATATCTGGACCAAGCTGAACTCTCACTACCATCCCCATCCCAAGAATAATTAAATGCTCCTATAGTACCCTCTACAGCAAGCATGTCAAACTCGCCAAGCCAATATAAGGGTACGTAAGAAACGTTTTAATAAAAATTTCACAACTTAATTTTTACAATATCCTGTTATACATAATTATTAATAACGAACTACAACGTTCACTAATGACTGATTACTACAATTGTGTTGCATTCATTTCCCTTACGCACCTTACGCAGAGGTGCACCATTTCTCTCCACTAATACTGACAGCGAATATTTTATTTATTTATTTTATTATTATTTATTTATTTATTTTTAATTTATTATTATTTTTAAAATTTCTTTATTGATTAAGGTATCACATATTTGTCCTCATCCCCCCATTCCCATCCGACAGCGAATATTTTAGCGGCCGATTGCCATGTCATTAGTCTTGTACTGACTTGCTTGGTGTGCGCAATAGGAAATACTTCGCTTTTAGAGAACAAGAAAAATAGGTTTATTTGTATTACACGTATTAATTTGTGCAGTTATTCAGTGTCTGGTAAGTTAATGCTCAAGAAAAAATATTTTTATTAAAACATTCTATTATTTTATGTTAACGATTACTCATATATTTCAGCCCTTTGTATTCAGCATATCTCTATTGAAATAAACCTATGTTTCTATGAAAACTGAAGCTTTTTTTTTTTTTGTGGCCCACATAAACTTAAACCTTGTTTATTTAGCCCGTGTTAGCCTTTGAGTTTGACATGCTTGCTCTACAGCATTCGGTACTCATTTACCCCACTGGTTGTCCCTCTAATCTTTGAGCCAAGAATTCTATTTTGTTCATCTTCTTGTACCTAAGACTCTATGACAGTTTCTGGTATGAGGAATAGAACTAAAGTTTACACAACTTTAGATGCAAAGTACACAAAGAAAAAGTTCCAGTTTTACTTCCTCCAAACATAGCATGTTCACAAACTTTTGTGCCCTGATTCCCCTGGGCTACAAAACCTACCCAAAGGGAAAAACCCACTAGGAGAAGCTGCTCTCACCACCCATAAGAACGGTGCAGGTGGCTGACAAAAACAACCCAAAACATGTAGAGACAGAGGCTACAAGCAGATGAAACGCTGCACGGTGCTCTGGAAGGGAGGGCAGAGCCCTGGTAGGGCTGGGATGTAAGTGACAGGGGACCACTCTAAAGGAAAAGGACAGTCAAGGATGTTCAGTCTGGAAGCAGCTAAACCTTGCCACCCAGGTTAACTTCTTCCAACGTACATGATGGTACAATTACTTTGGTTTGAGAAATACTGCCTTTAGATCACAATTCTTACAGGTATCTAGTTGTGGGAAGAAACCCAGTTCCCAAAAGGCACTTGTTTCAGACAGTTTAATGTGTGCAAGTCCTTCCCATAGAGGTCAAGTACAAAACTCTAATGCCTAACAGTTTTCAAAATCTCCTAAGAGTGAAGAAACAGAGTAATTTACACAATCAACAAATTTCTTAACTTTCAGATCAAAGATCACTGACTGGCACTACACATACAGGACCACAGTTACCAAAGTGAAATAAAGAAAAGAAAAATACTACATCACTATACACTGGGGGGAAATATATATACTTACCTTCTCTTCTGAGGATATGGTAAGTTTGTCACTTGAGATTAAGCTGCACACTTGTTCAATGCCGAGATTGAGAAATTCTTCACTAAGTACAACATCTGCAAAATGTTGCTCTGTTTGGAGGTTAAAAAGAAAATCTATTAGCACCAATATTCCATTATCATCCTTTCAAACTGTTTAAAAAAAAAGGGATTTTCTTAATCTAATCCAATAATGAAAAAAAGAACTGTTCTTCCTCAAGGCAAATGATCTCAACTTGGGTGCCAAGACCCCTCAATGGGAAATGAATACACTCTTCAACAACTAATGCTGGGAAAACTCGATATCCACATGCAAAATAATGGAGGAGGGCTCTTAGGATGAATTTGATTGGTGACTTATGAGCTCCATGAATTAGAATATCCAAACCTCTTCCCAGATTTGGGAAGCTGTCAACCATTTTTCTTTCAATAAACTTTCTTTCAATAGCCTTCTACTTTTAGAACTCAAATGATTCACAAATTGGTCTTTTTGGTATCCCATAAGTATCAAAGGCTTTCTTACTAATTGTCAATGTTTTTTCTTTTTTCTCCTCTGACTGGAGTTTCAAAGTTCCTGTCTTCAATCTAACTGATTCTGCTTGATCCAATCTGCCACTGATGCTCCCTAGTGCAGTTTTTATTTCATTCACTGAATTCTTCAACTCCAGATTTCTGTTTGGTAAACTTGTCCTTTTTTCATGTACTGTTTTCCTAATTTTGTTGAATTGTCTTTCTGTGTTTTCTAGGAGCTCATTAAGTTTCCGTAAAATAGCTATTTTGAATTCTTTATTGGGTAAATCATAGATCTCCATGTCTTTGGGTTCAGTTACTGGAAGACTGCAGTGACTCTTTTGTGGTGTTATAGGTCCTTCATTTTATGTTCCTTGGAGATTTGCCATGCTGTCTTTGCATTTAAAGTAGTAGTCACTTCCTCCAGTCTTCACTAACTGCCTCCGGGAGAGAGATGCCTTTCAACTGCCCTGTTAAAAGATTCTGTGGCTTCCCCTGGGATTCAGTTCATCCATCTCTCTCAAAACATGTAACCTGAAAATGAACTCGATTTCATAGATATGGTCTAATCTGGGCAGAACAAAATGTGACAATCATTTTACACCTTTCGGGACACAATTACATTATTGATTTCTGTTGAATACACTATGAACTAAAACCTTAACATCTTTGGATTGGTTTGGCCAATAGAAGTCTAATATTTGTTACAAAGCTGAGATAAGAAATTCTTTCCTTTTACTAAATGAGTTTTTATTCAGCTTACCATACCTCAGTAAGGTACAGTCAAAATTAGCAGCTATTGTATACTGGCAATACATACACACAAACTAAAATGTAGCTAACAAAGCATTTACTTAAAATGTAATGCTAAAGAGCAAGTCATCTCAGCATTTAGTCTTTTTCCTCTACTTATATCCAGGGTTAGTTCCCATATCCACAATATTGCTTCAGCCACCTCCTATCTCCATTACACCAGTTCTGTTACCAACCTCATCTACTGTTTCTACTCCTTTCACTCACAAGTTGACAGATTATTCTGTTTCTAGCACAGAGCTTTCACGGTGACACTAGTGATTTGCCTTTAATGGTTTACCACTGTCACTAAGTAAAGCCAACCTAGTTATACTACCATTCAATAATCAATACCATCTCTCTGAACAAATCCTATCATTGCAAAAGGACATAATTCCCATAAATATGCAAAATGCATTAAATATATATGTACTGTAGTGCATACATTATATATATGTGTGTGTGTGTATATACATATATACATATATATATATGCAATCTTCCTTATATAGAACAGAAGGCTTCTCTTTATTCTCTACAGCTGTTGAATGTTCCTGTTTGCTTCCCTTCTGAAAATAAGATAACCTTACCAAGAAATGTAAGACAGCCCTGGCCAGCTTTGCTCAGTGGAAGGGTCTCGGGTTTGATTTCCGTCAAGGGCACTTGTGGGAGGCAACCAGTCAATGTGTCTCTCTCATGTTGATGCTTCTCTCCCTTCCTCTCTCTCTCCCTCCCTCCCTTCCACTCTCTAAAGATCAATGGGAAAAATATCCTCAAGTGAGGATTAAAAAAAGAAAGAAAGAAATGAAAGACAATCCCTAGGATTTATCATACCAAGTCAGGTCCCTTATCCCAAATTAAGTCAATGAACTCAACAACAGAAGTCCAAAGTTTTGCTTGTTCTGTTTTGTATATACCTGGTGATAAGGTACAAATACTCTGATTTCTAAGCACCTTTTTTATCAAAATTAAATGCCATGTGGAATTTCTTAATTCCTCTAAACTCCACCTAGATTCTCATCTGAGAAGTGCATGGATAACAACAGTATTTTAGACCCACAAACAGCTCACCTCTGAAAGACAAAGTGTTTGGGAGAAAATAAAGGTATCTCTAGTCTTCATTTTCCTAATTAATAAAATGTAAGTGTTAGACTAGATAAATGCTAAGGTTCCCTACAAGTGCTAACACACTATAATTCTTTGATTCTGAATACTATTAGTTTCTAGGAAAAAAAATGCATTTATGTATCTCCAGCAGTTCCATTAACACAGTTTTGGTGAAACCTGAAAACAGCTCACTCATCTCAGCTAGAAAAACTGTCAACAAAGAAGAGCAGAAATAATGCATGTGGTTTGCTAGGGCATAAATGAGTGCCATAATGAGTGAGAGAATATAAAAATGATTAACCCTCTTAAGAAGTGCCATTCAAGTCTACAGGAATTCAATCTAGAAGTGCTATTTATCAAATGCTTTCACAGTTCTCCAAAGAATCTTCTGTATCAGTCAATTAACATTACAACAGACCCTTGAATAATCAGCACCTATTCTTTGATATGCTGATTATTACTAATATTACACCATCAAGATTAGTAATGCTATTATTAAAACCACTCTTTCAACATAGAGGGCAGCTTTCAAATGCATGAGCTTATTTTGACAGGTGTTTACCTCACGCAGTGGTTCCTAGACTAAATTATGGAAAGGTGGCACATGATTGAAGTAAATTGATTAAAGAAGAAAATGTTATGAGAACTGCTTTTACAGAAAATAGGGCACAATCTGAATATACTAAATTTAGGTGTGAGTTGACTATTACTGGCCTATAAAAATCCTTGTAAGCAGAGATTAAATTGTATTGAGCATGTTATCACCCACAGCCGTTTGGGTAATGCCAGGTACATAAAGAGGGTAGCTAAGAAAGGAATGACCATTGGGTCCCAGCTGAGCAGCTAAGAGATAGCTGAGCACAGGTTTATGAAGAAACACAAGCCCGGGAGAAGGGAGGAATATGGTCAGGACAAAAGATGAGACCTTGGAATTCCAAATCCCAACCAGGTCCTTTGTGCCCTGGAATTGTGGTCTAAGGTGGCAAGTATGTTTGTTGAGGAAAGACGGTGGTCACAAGGAACTAGGAAAGGGGCAAGAGAGCCAACAGTACAGATGTGGAAGTTGCTGATGGCAGGGGAAATCAAGTACAGTGGGAAAAGGCAATCTAAGCGTCAAGGGCAAGTATGCCTGGAGGCCTAGAGAGAAAACAGGCTGCAGAGAGAATGCTGAAGACTGAAAACCAGCCAGCCAGTGCAGAGCCCAGGATGGTAATATTGACAGAACAACAGACTGGAGGTGATACCCTTTGACCCACCTCCCCAGTACGTTAATATTATCCATGAGTTGACAACTTAACATCGGATAATGAGTATTACTCTATTTTTTATGTGTTGTAGCTTTTCGTAATAAAAGATATTATAAAATATTGCTTGTAAACTTAAGAAATTCAAGCAAATTTAAGATTCTGGAGCAGCTTCCTACCTGGTGAACATGTGGAGATGTGGGTGCACCCCGAGAGGGCATGGAAACTCTGTGCCCTTTCCCCATAGCTTGCCCTGTGCATTTCCTCCATCTGGCCTGTTCCCGAGTCATATCCTTTCGTAATAAACTGGATTCTAGGACCTAACTTTAAAAGATACTGACTTTAAAAGACTCTGACCTTCAGGCATTCCAGCTCTGGGAGACTTACTGACTGACCTTCAACTGTAAAACCAGGATGACATGATGCACACCAGACCACTGCTTGACCAGTTTCGGGTCTTTCCTTATCCGAACAGACTGTACTGGTCTGCATGCAGAATTTTTCAACCCTCTCTCCTTATCTCTCTGTCCTGTTTTCTCTCTCCCTCCTTATAAGCCTCTACCTGCATTGAGATGTTAAGATGGTCATTGGGACAAGAGTCCCTATCTTCTCAGGCTGCTGGCACTTAAATAATCATTATTCCTTACACCAAAAAAAAAAAAAAAAAAAAAAAAAAAAGACTCAGGAGCATGGCTTAATAGCAGCACATCCTTTAAGACTAGACTTTGATTGAAAAGCGTGCATTCAAAAAGAAAATCCAAGTTTTCTTTATAATTTAGCTGAAAGTGACAATAATTTTTCCACAAAAAATCCTTGGCATAATTACAAAGAAGGACTCTAGAAACTAAGATATGAAGGTGTTTTAATATTGATGGAAAACTGTTCATCTTTTATAGCATACTGTAACAAATTTAAGATTTTAAATAAAAGAATTAACAAAATCTGTTTCCTGAAAGCACAGTACATGAGTTTTTTTCTGATAGAGTAAAACTATGAGATCTAGTAAGTACATCAGGTAAACCATGTATGGACATCTTTTGCATTAATCCTGCTTTATTCATTCTCTCCCTAGCCCCTCTCCCCATCTCTTAATAGTCAGTAATGTTTATCAAGCACTTTGGAGACAACTAGCAGCCCAAGGACGATACAATGTTAAATAGTGATTACTTTATGCAGAAAAATTATCAAAAAATATATATGCTTCCTTGGTTTATCTGATATAAATCACTTAAAACAGGCACATTATGTCTAGTAGTTGATAGATCTTATGGATTTAGAAGAAATATTTTCTGTTTAGCTGAAGAAGAGAATTGGTTGTATGAAAACACATCAATGGATTCTAATTTGTCTTTGGTTTTTCTTAAAATGCCTCATCCCACGGATTTCATGAATATCATTATACATTACAGGTATGCCCCAACTTACAAAATGGTTGTGTTCTAAACGTTTATCTGTAAACAAGCATTCTGGAACTAAGATCACATTTTCCTACTGAAACCATTTTTTAAAGGGCAGTCAGGCCAATCTACAGAAATCTATAAAGCTCAAATTTATTGGACCTATTACGTTTTACTGAAGCACTGTGGCTTTTTGTTTTCAACTAACCACCTTATACCATTACTTTTTGGATAAATGCAAAAGGAGTTCTGTGAATAATTCTCCTTTCCAATGCTCTGCATGTGCACGTGCACGTACACATACACATACCCCCAGACTCCCCCACACACATACCCCTTGCCCAGATCCATGTGCCAAAATGTCCCTTACTCATCCAAGTAAACACGATGGAGCAGAGTTTAGATGAAGGGCTCTCGCCTTTGAAGGCTAGAAGAAGTAGGGGTTCCAGAGCTAATTAAGGGGCAACGGTTACGGAAGGTCCTATAGTAACTGTCCCTATTGGTCTCGCGGATACATAGGACCGATGGTGGACTGTAACTTCCACAAGGTTTATCTTCCAGAAAGATGGTTAAAAAAAATACAAACTTCCTAATAATCAATTTTAATATATATATTTAAATGTTTATAAACTTAAAGCAAACTAAGTTATTGGTTACTTTTGTGTTCTTTAGCTACATCCAAAGCTATAACAAGAATCTCTCCTCCCCAGAGAGGGGGATCTGAGGGTCCTACATAGAAACCAAGCTATGGCTTCCTTGACAACAGCAACAAGCCCTTCCTCTGCCAAGGGAGAGGATGCCAGCACAAGATCCTAGAAACCTCTGTCTAAGGAGAGGGCTGCCTATGTTGGATCTACTTTTCTTTTCTTTTTTTTCTTGTTAATCCTCACCTGAGGACATTTTTTCCATTGCTTTTCAGAGAAAGTAGAAGGAGGGGAGGAGAGAGAGAGAGAAACATCAATGTGAGAGAGACACATTGACTGGTTGCTTCCCTCATGTGCCCCGACGGGGTGGCGGGAAGTGAACCCACAACCCAGATAGGTCCCCTTGACCAGGAATCGAACCCAATACCCTTTGGTAGGTGGGCCGACACTCTTAACCACTGAGCAACATGAACCAGCGCTGGATCTACTTTTCTTTTTTCTTTTCTTTTCTTTTCTTCCCAGTTTTTGGTTTTTATTGGACCTACTTTTCTACTCCACCCAAAGGCATCTAGATCTTCATTGCTTTAAAGATTTTTAAGCAATAAGGTTGTTTTCGTGTATTCAAGAGGAGGGTGTAAAAAGCCACAAGAATAAAATGACTTCATTTCCTATGCAAACAATGACTATTAATTTGAAAATTTGAAAGACAAATACATAGGGATTCAAAACTTATATAAAATCAGCTATTCTATTACTTAGGCCCAATACCAATTTATAGTGTTTTTCTTTTCAAGTTCAGAATGTTATGAGCATGATTCAATTATACTGCACTACCATTATAACATTTTAAATGTCTTCTTATAAAGTCCAGATCCAGAAACAGGACATGACTTTCCAGAAATCACTATAGATTCACTTCAAAATTCAAGTTTTCCAGATTCCTCCTGACTCAGCAGAGGTCTATTTGACTTGCCTGCATAGGTGTTGGCCTTGTTCAGGAGGTCTGTGCATGCATGCATATCAGCAAAAGCCCGGATTCCTAAACAGTTGACAGGGTGAAGCTGAGATTCCAAAAATTCACAGCAAGTCTTCTTCACATCCTGTAACTGTAACAAACCAGCAGCTGGAAGAAGCACCTGTAACACACAAGTAAGCATGGTAAGGCAACTGGCTGGAGGAACACTGTCACTATTTTATTGCTTTTACAGAGGGCACAAGAGGTCCAGCCATAGCTTATGATTTGCATCCAGACCCATACACAAAAAAGTAATCTAAAGATTACTTGCAAAAAAAGAATAATGCCTCTTTATATTCCTCATAATTTTTATAGAATCTTTCAAAGGTCCTTTCTTAGTCATAAGAATACAAGAGCAATTAGATCATATTAGATTTAATGGTTCCTTTTATAAGCATACAAAATATTCTTTTGAATTTTAAAAATATAAGTTGTTAGGATGCTAGGGGGTGCTATGGTTCAGTGAAAATGATTTTGTTCCCTTAGTTGGAGCAGTCATGGGATGAGCTTCACTGATTTGTGGAGCAGCGTGAGCCCAGAGGAGTACGTACCATAACAAAGCCTCATTTTGCTCATCCACTGTCTGAACGGCAAAACAAATTGCTTCCCTTGGGGGTAGCACAATTTTAAATTCAACAATCTCTAGCTATAAGCAGACAGTGTCTCTAGAATGTAATACACGTGCTAAAAAGGAAAAGATAAAAGGTAAGTGCCTAGTAACTTTTTAATTAGTTTTTATTTGAATAACTCCAAGGAATTTTCTTTAATTATAGGTTATTCTGTAGGATTTAGCTAGTATCTTCACTATAAGTACTATATCCAACACTACAACTGCTTTTCAAATAGGTCAATGATGAAAACGTTTTTCCTTGTAAGTGAATTAGTACAGTGCTATATTAAGGACCACATTTGAAAGTCAAATTTAGGAGGAAAACTTCATAAAAAGAAGTTCTTGAACATCCTCTGTTCTTTTATAAAAGCCAAAGGAAAAAAAAAGCCTCAACTATTTAGAACAATGGTCAGTTTTAGAAAAGATCACGTTAGCATAAAAAAGAAATAATACCTCCCTAGATGGGTTGGTTCAGTGGATAGAGCGTCGGCCTGCGGACTGAAAGGTCCTGGGTTCGATTCCAGTCAAGGGCACATGCCCAGCTCGATCCCCAGTGTGAGGAGTGCAAGAGGCAGCCAATCAATGATTCTCTCTCATCACTGATGTTTCTCTCTCTCTCTCCCTCTCCCTTCTTCTCTGAAATCAATAAAAATATATTTTTTTTATAAAAGAAATAAGACCTTAGTTCCTTCAGTAATTGACTTTCAGATATGCCACCGAGGAAAAAGAAATAATAATTTTGAATATCTTTTACAATTTTCCTAAATGTATGTTAGTCGTCCTAAATGTGGGAGAGTGCATCGTGTCTTTCTGTAACACAAACCACTCTATTTTCTTAACGAAACCATGTAAGTTTTAACTCTCAGATCTACAGACTGTGTGTGTGCCCTCATAAACATAATCAAATGGTACGAATTAAGGACTAAGAGGATAACTTATGTTTCAGTCCAAATCCATCAACTAATATTCGTTTTTTAAAAAAAAACATAAAACAGTATGTATAGGTAATGCCTTTTCCTTCTAATTTAAGAAAAATAAAGTGCAAATAATGCTGTTTACAGCCAAACCTTTTGTGTAATATGTATAGTGTGTTTCATTATGTTATGAGAATGAATCTCCATGGAAGACTTTAGTCGAGATAATTTGCAAACTGGAGGATTTCCTACACTGGTATAATTATGCTCTGAAGCAATGTAAAGTGCATTCCAAGATGCTTAACAAATACAGCCATTTAATTCAACCAATACGAATAGTTAAGAAAGTGGTCTTCAGCGTAAGATTCAATCTCTGTGAAATTTGCACAAATAGCAATAATCACCCATCTAACCAGCATTTTCCCAGAAACAACACAGTGTAGTACAGTAGTAGTTAAATTGTTTGGCAGTACAGAAAGACAGAGATACTTGGGGCGGGGGGGGGCGGGGGGAGTGGCTGAGCAGAACAGGCTCACTCATACATTGCTGGTGGGAATGTATACAGGGGTTGCAGAAATAGGTTTACAGTTGTGAATACATGAAACAGTTTATTCTTGTATTATTATTTCTTAATTATTATATTATTTTCCATAAAAACAACTGTAAACCTACTCTTGTCCACCCTATATTGGTTCAGCCCTCATGAAAAACAATTTGTCCATTTAAATTAAAATTACAAATGTCTATATCCTCTGACCCAGCAACTTAACTTACAGGTACACTAACATATGCAGAAAATCTCACATGCACAAGACATTCATTAGAGCATTATTGTGGGTAATAGCAAAAGTTAGAAAAAAAGCCTAACTGTCCATCTTAAAGAGACGGGTTACTTATAATAATCTATTCAACGGACTATTCTGCAGTCATTCAAAAGAATAAGAATGGGATATATGAATGAGATAATTTTTAAGATATGTTAAATGAAAAACAAAATCAGTGTTCAGTTCATAGTATACTAACATACACATATAGACCCACATTTACATATGTATCCATCTTAAAAAAAAAAAAAGCAGCTACAACAGGCTTTAAAAATTTTTTATTCTGAGTAATTTCAACATCACTATCAAACCCAGGTCTACCTTATGAAGAGACTGAAATTTATAAAATTGTAGAATCTCAGATCTGAAGAGGATAAAACAAGTCAGGTAGGTCAGGAATATAAAAGTTATTTATCTGTAGGCCATCAGCCAGAAATTCACAAATAATTTTTTGTTGATGTCAATGAGTCAAGTGCCTCCATGCTTGGCAAATATATATTAAATATAATTGAAGTGTTAGTCAAAGGTATAAAACAAGTATTCATCTTTTTATTTTGTCACTAAATCCTTTAAAAATGCCTCGGTTTTATGATGTGATTTTACTAGGACTAAACTTCAACAGCTCATAATTATGAACTTCATGACATACAGCTTCAAATACAATTAATAACTGGTCCAGGTTTACTAACATGACCCCTGGTGACCATCAGTCACTCATGATGAAAACAGGAAAGTAGCTAGGGCCACACCAAATTTCTAATTACTTTGCATATTAGTTGGATTGCCAGCTAAAGAAAAACAAAATTAAAAATGCTCCATGGCGGGGTCGGGGGTGGGGGGGACGGACATAGGTAATACTTTCAATAAAGATTTTTTTTAAATGCTCCAAATGTGAAATGACACATATCCCATAATCAGAACCACTCAAAACAGCTGGCAGCCTATGAGTTTGATGCCCTGGAATCAAATCAAACCAAACATCCTACTTTGTCTGGTAAAGAAACCAAACACTAGAGAGGCAAGTGAGTTGACCAAGTCATATAGCTGGAGAATGGGAAGCTAGGGCTACAATCAAACTCACCAACTCTTGTGTCTATTGTTTGTTCCATTATCTTGAGCCCCCTCTCAAGGTGCAGAATAGAAGTGTTGACCTAAATTCTACTGTTCTTTCAGCAAGAGTAATAAAGATAATAAACACCTCCACAACACGTTCTTATAGCTGTTTCCATTGACTACTTAAGTGAGTTAGGCACTGTGCTAAGCACTTGGCAGATAACAATATCTCATTATTCCCATTATATACAAGTGGATACAGAGGCTTGGAGAAGTTGGGTAACTTGCCCAAGGCCACAGACCTAGTCTAGGACAGGCCTGAGTCTGCTATGAGTACAGTATTAACCAAAGCGGGTATAATGTTTTTAGAGGAAGCACAAACATTTCATGTTAATAGTTAGGAATATGTTTTGCAGTTACCTTCTATTTATTTTAATAATATAAATTATTTCTTCAGTAGATTAAAGCAAAAATTGAGTCAATGTAAAGAAAAACATTAACTATGTAATAGCATCAGCAGTATAGAATACAGCAAAATCATGGAGGTGACACACAAATTATGAACTTTAGAGAGACCTGATTTGGTAGATGATGAAAGGAATTTTGGGGATAAAATAGGCAGGTTTAGGGAATCTATAATAATAAAAGTGTAATATGCTAACTAGACTGTACATCCTTCTGGATGAGGCCAGGGCTGTGAGGGAAGCCTGGGTCCTGGGTGCCTGCTGGCAGCCAGAGGAAAGCCCGGGTCCCAGGTGCCTGCCAGCGGCCGGAGGGAAGCCCGGGTCCCAGGTGTCGAAGGGAAGCTTGTGCCGGCAGCTGGGGGAAGGAAAGCCTACTCTTGCACAAATTTCGTGCATCGGGCCTCTAGTTTTAGAAATAAAGAGGGTCCATGGGGTAGGAATGCATAGATGAGGGCTTAGAGCCGCCAGAAGGCATACATTCACAGAGAATAAAAAAGGTACCCACAGATAAGGGGAGAGGAAGACATACATTCACAGAAGATAAGGAAAAGCCACAGAGTGTGGGAGAAGAAGGAAACAAACTTTCACAGAGGATAGAGAAATGCTGACAAATGGCAGAAAGAGGAAAACAGGAGCTAGAGAAATGTTACAAGATAAGAGGGAGAGAAAGAAGGGAGCACTACATGGGTTTGGAGCTTTGAAGCTGATATTCTACAAAAAGAGTGACCAATTAGAAGAGGATCTATATATAATAATAAAAGCATAATATGCAAATCGACCGAACGGCAGAACAGTGGAACGACTGTCCAGATGTCCTTCCGGATAACCTTCCGGACAAAGCCAAGGCTACAGCTATGGGATTGAGACAGCCACTGGGGCTGAGAGGGAGGGATTGAGGCAGCCACCGCGGCTGCAAGGGAGGGATCGAGGCAGCCGCCACAGCTGCAAAGGCCTACTTTTGCATGAATTTCGTGCATTGGGCCTCTAATCTATATATATACAAGGCTAATATGCTAAGTGTCTGACCATTCAACCGGTAGCTATGACACACACTGACCACCAGGGGGCAGATGCTCAATGCACAGGTATGGAAACATGGAACAGACTGATGAATCCAGAGGGAAGGGGGAGGGGGGAGGATGGGAAGAGATTAACCAGAGATCTTATATGCATACTAGAGACCCGGTGCATGGATTCGGCCTGCGGGGATCAGGCCAAAACCATGCATCGGGCCTCTGACATCCCGAGGGGTGCCGGAGTGCGAGAGGATGCAGGCTAGGCCAAGGGACCCCACCGATGCACGAATCCGTACACCAGGCCTCTAGCAGGATCATAAAGTGAGGAAGGGGTCCCATTAGAAGAGAGCATGAAGTGACAAAGAACTACAGCCTTTATAAACCTTAGCGAAAGAGAGCTTAAGGGTTTACCCACTTGGGATTCCCTCCCTATGTGGGAGTCTGTATTTGCTACCAATAAGTTTCCACCCTTTTCATCTACCACCTTTCATCCCTGCCTTCATTCTTCGAATACATCTGGACAAGGACCCAGGAAAGAAATCACCCTTGCATCCTGCTCGGGAAAACAACCTGAATCAATTGTCCCTTTAATCAATGAGATTTAGTATTCTAATCTTTCAATATCTGACATCTTCTGATTCCAGAAGTTTCTACATAACACTGGAAAGGAAGAATGTGTTTTAATCTTGGGCTATCATAATCCCATCACTTATTTTCTATAAACTACCATATTTTCTGGCGTATAAGACGACTTTTTAACCCAGGAAAATCTTCTATACGCCCAGTTGTCTTATACGCCAGAAAATACAGTATATTATTAGTAACAAATGTGGGAAACACCTAACATTGTAAAGAGGTGATTTCTTAACTTTCTATTTAGGTCACAAAAATATCTTGGGTACTGTAACCAAGAGGTCTGAAGAATTACAAAAAAAAAGAGGTCTGAAGAATAATTTATGTCTCTAAAACTGATTTTTCTGAGCTCTGTAGAGCAAAGAAACAGTTGAATTAGTGCTGCTTCTTATAGGAGGTGGAATTATATTGATACAGTAAACCTCAGCCACAGAGCATTATGATCTAACTAGAGGCCTGGTGCACGAATTCGTACACATTGAAAGGAAATTAATTAGAAGGTGGCTGATGGGGCCAGACTGGGTGAGACGAGCTGGACACACCCTGGAGCCACCTCCCGCGGTCCCTCCCTGGCTGGCTACACCTGGGGTGGCGCTGGGGCACAAAGGGCATGTGCGGACTGAGCAGGGTCCCTCCGGCAGGTGGGGGTCCCTTGGCCTGGACTGCGGAAATCGGGCCAAAACCGTGCACCGGGCCTCCAACAACCCCTCAGGGGTCCCAGAGTGCGAAAGGGCACTCTGCAAAGTTGCTGCCACTGGGCAGCTCCTGCATTGGGCGTCTGCCCCTTAGTGGTCAGTGCATGTCATACTGGCCAGTCCCTTAGCCTTTTATATACATATATGTATACATACATATACATACATATACACACATATACATACATATACATACATATACATACAGATGGAAGGTTCCCATTGGCTTCATTTTCCATATGCTTCACTGGTATTAACCCTAAGCCTGATGAAAACAACCTTAAGGCACGAAGATCCTGAAGTGTATTCCAAAACATCAACGAAAAAGCAATTATATTTGCTATGTATACTGAATGTTAATGACCTAGTCTAAGAATCAAAAAGTGATTTATTCTCATAGAGTGTATATACTGAGGAAGGGAGGGCCACATTCCGAAAGCTAAGACATATCTCTCAGGTCTGTGGAGCCCTAATAAAAAATGTAAAGCAGTCAGTTTGCCTTGGGGCCCAGCCATCATCTCTTCTTCCTGCATCCTCCTCCCCACAGTAGACCTTGCTGTTCTCACCATGGTCTCAGACACCTTCTGGTCACTACTAATAGCATTGCTCCATTTCATTTGCTTCATAGCACCACTCTCAAAACTGACCTTATGCATTTGCTCCTATGTTTATTGTCTCTCTCCCTGCAAAAGAATATCCACTCTATGATAGTGGGGCCACATCTATTTTACACCTAGGAGAATATCTAGGTGCCTAATAAATGAATCAACCTGAATGTAAATTAATTTGTTACTTTTGTGAATGTTTATATTTTATGAGATACAATTTTAGATGTTCTTTGACCCAGAAACACAAAGTGGATTCCTAGAATGTATCCATATGAGACTCTTGTGTCCTACTGCAAAGCCTCACCTCCTACTCAAGTTGACACTACAGCTACCAGGTCCAAGTAGGCTTTGATCACCTGTGTGAAGAAGTCATCTACTAGTGACTTACTAAACCCCTACCAAACCTCTCTCTGGCTTCCCACCCAGAATGCACAGAGGATTCACACCTGCCCAATCTGGAAGCTCAGAGGAAATAATGCTTGTCGGACCACTCTTGACTAATCAAGAATAGTCCAAAGAAGATGATAAATACTCCCCTTTTTTATACCCTAAGCAGATAGTTCCGAGACAAACTTCATAAGGCTCCTCAAAAGGTCCTGGTCAGAATAAACTTGTTACATTAGGTGTGGCCAGATTTATACCACATTTTGTATTGGTTTTCCCTCCTTTCCAATTAAAATCCTCCATTCACTCACTATTGCTCTTTTGGATCACTTTCCAAATAAACTAGCTGCACAAAGCCTTTGCTTTCAGTGGGACCATGAGACAAAGTTGAATATGATTAGTTATAAAAGTAAGAATATTATAGTGCTGTGTAATCTATCGAAAACTGGAAGAACTTAATGTCCAATAACAAGAGGCAGATGAGGTAAATTCTACATAAATATCAATAAAATGAAATATTTTGTATTAAAAGATATTGTAGATAAATATTTAAGACTTGAAAAAAGCTGATTTCTAAACAGAATATACAGCATGATCCCTTTTTGTAAACACATATGCACATAAATAGAGACAAGATTAGAGAAATATATCACAGTTGTTAATAGGAATTATCTCTGGATAGTGGTAGCATGAAGGCTTTTTACTTCTTTCTATTTATTTATTTATTTATTAATTATTATTTTTAATCCTCACCCAAGGATATTTTTCCATTGATTTTTAGAGAGAGTGGAAGAGAGAAAGACAGAGAGAAATATCAATGAGAAAGAAACATATCAACTGGTTGCCTCCTGAACATGCCCCTACCAGGGCCAGGCCAGGGAGCAGGCTACAACCAAGGTAAGTGCCCCAACCAGAATCAAACCCGGGACCCTTCAGTCTGCAGGCCGATGCTCTATCCACTGAGCCAAACCAGTTAGGGCTACTTCTTTTTATTTATTTTTATTTTCTAAATTTTTTATAATGAATATACCCCATTTAAATGATCACATATTATGTAAAAGAAAGTCAAGAAAAAGAAAATAAAGGAATGCCTTTCTGGATCTCTAGGATTCTAGCCAATATAGAAATGGATAAGGGGAACTATTTATTTAATGACCATCACCCACCTCTCACCAGAGCCTGCCTCAGTTTGGCCTTTATTCTGAGTACTACAAGTCTCAACTGTCTTTGATCATCAAGCTAGTGTTTTATCTATATACTAGAGGCCCGGTGCACAAAATTCATGGTCCCCTGGCCTGGCCAGTGATCAGGGCCAATTGGGGCCTTCCGGCTGCCAGCTAGGGCCTTCCTTCGTTCCGCAACGCTCCCTGGAGGTCAGCGCACGTCATAGCGAGTGATCGAACTCCCGGTCTCCCAGTCAAACTCCTGAGGGGACACTTTGCATATTAGCCTTTTATATAAATAGACTAGATGCCCGGTGCACAAAATTCGTGCATGGGGGGGTGTCCCTCAGCCCAGCCTGCACCCTCTCAAATCTGGGACCCCTCGAGGGATGTCCGACTGCCCGTTTAGGCCAGATCCTGGTAGGACTGGGCCTAAACGGGCAGTCGGACATCCCTCTCACAATCCAGGACTGCTGGCTCCCAACTGTTCGCCTGCCTGCCTTCCTGATTGCCCCTAAACGCTTCTGCCTGCCAGCCTGATTGATGCCTAACTGCTCCCCTGCCAGTCTGTTTGCCCCTAACTGCCCTCCCCTGCAGGCCTGGTCACCCCTAACTGCCCTCCCCTGCAGGCCTGGTCCCCCCCAACTGCTCTCCACTGCAGGCCTGGGTCCCCCCCCAACTGCCCTTCCCTGCAGGCCCGGTCGCCCCCAACTTCCCCCCTCTGCCAGCCTGGTCACCCCTAACTGCCCTCCCCTGCAGGCTTGATCACCCCCAACTGCCCTCCATTTCAGGCCTGGTCCCTCCCAACTGCCCTCCCCTGCTGGCCATCTTGTAGTGGCTATCTTGTGTCCACATGAGGGCAGCCATCTTTGACCACATGGGGGCAGCCATCTTGTGTGTTGGAGTGATGGTCAATTTGCATATTACTCTTTTATTAGATAGGATAGAGGCTTGGTGCATGGGTGGGGGCCAGCTGGTTTGCCCTGAAGGGTGTCCTGGATCAGGGTACGGGTCCCCTTGGGGCGTGGGGCGGCCTGGGCAAGGGGCCTATGGTGGTTTGCAGGCCGGCCACGCCCCCCAGCAACTCAAGCAGAGGCCCTGGTAGCTGGGATTTATTTATCTTCTATAATTGAAACTTTGTAGCCTTGAGTGGAGGCCAAGGCAGGCCAGGGCTGCGGAAAGCTTGGCTTCCTCCATTGCCGGGGAAACCCAAGCCTCCTGCTCGCTCTGTGGCCGCAGCCATCTTGGTTGGGTTAATTTTCATACTCGCTCCTGATTGGCTGGTGGGCGTGGCTTGTGGGTGTAGTGGAGTGATGGTTAATTTGCGTATTACTCTTTTATTAGGATATAAAAGCCTAAGCGACCTGTTACCACCAGTCGACCACTCGACCAGTCGCTATGGTGCGCACCGACCACCAGGGGACAGACACTCAACACAGATGCTGGCCCCTGGTGGTCAGTGTGTTCCCACAGCAGGAGCGCAGCTACAGCGGCGTGAGGCTCTCCCGCCTCCGTTGCAGCGCCACCACACAGTGGCAGCGGCAGGTACAGTGGGGCTGGGATGAGCGGGAGCGGCGGCACCCGGCCCCAGCTTGGGCTCCTCCCCGGCTGCCTGCCGCTTCACGCACTGCTACATCCCTCAGAAGATGTCAGACTGCCAGTTTTGGCCCGATTCACACAAGGATCAGGCTGAAACCAGCAGTCCAACATCCCCTGAGGGGTCCCAGATTGCAAGAGGGCAAAGGCCAGTCTGAGGGACCCCACCAGTTCATGAATCTGTGCACCGGGCCTCTAGTAGAACAATAAATAAACTCTACACATTACTCTTCTTGTTCATGTCAATAGCAATATTTTAAGCGCTGGAGAAACATGAAGCAAAAGAACATGGCCAACTAATTAAATAAACAACTTGAAATGTTATCATTTTGTTAAATAGAAAAAAAGTATTTTCTTCTAGATACGTTGATTTCCAATGTAAGGAGACACATAAAAGCCTGAAAATATCATTCTATGGAGTTGTTTTCTGCAATGAACAAAGAAGTAGGGGGAAAGCTACCACTGATTAGTGAAGACAAGCTGAACATTAGACATGGAAGGTAGTCGAGCCAAATGATTAGCACCCGGTGACACTCTTAACACCAGCTGCACGTTGTAAAGTAAGATGCTTCCATCCTACTTCATGTTGTTTGACAAGCCAAATTACACATAAGATGTTTCACTTAGACAAGTACCCTCCTTCTGCTTGGCTATTAGAATCTGTAGTTTATTTTCAGCTGGGGTATTTATTTACTCCATTGAGGGAAATAGTTTATATAGTACGTCTTTTAAATCCTGAGCCATTAGCAGTATATTTAGAGAAGATATGACCAATGGGTCTGAGTGCTCCATATGTAAGATTTCCAGATGTCTATGAAAATATGCAAACATGAAACTAACAACTCAGTCACTGTTAACTTTACAGTAAGTGCAGATTTTTATTAATTTCCAAGCTATTTTATATTCATATCAGAAGCACCTGTTTATTTAAAGTGGAAGGACCTTGCATGCCAGCAAGGACCTGAAAACAAACAAGGAAATAGCTGTCCAAAGGGCATGCATGAGCAGAGGGAAGAAATTATCCCCACACTTAAAGAAGCTATTTGTCACTAAAGTAAAAAAGTCTCATTGTGAAATATAACCTATAACTTTCATTAGCATACATCTTCTAAAATAGGCATTAGGTCCCCAATTTACAAATAAGTTATGTTTCACAAGTTTATTTTCTCAATTGGCTGCTTGATGCTCATTGCACGCTTACTCATAGAAACCGTATTAAAAATAGGTATAAACTGAAATATCAATGAACATAACACTGCCACCTGACTGCTGTGACCTCAGGGGGTGCAGCGGAGAAGGAAGAAGAAAGTTTCCTTCCTCTTTCTGGGATGTAGGCCTCGCCGAGTACAGTTTGGAAATAGGAAGTGTCTGTCCTTGGCATCCGGCCACCTCATTCGCACTTGCACATCTCACAGTCCTAAACCTCGGCCACCAGGAGCCAGCCCTCTGCTCTGTGCACCCAGCAATGGTTCTCTACTCAGATCTGCCTTTCCTGATTGCAAGGGTTTCATCCTCTAAATACACCTACCTCACCTTCCCTCCCCAACACCCATACCCAATGTCCATCCCTCAGGATAGCTGCTGCCAGCAAGGTAAAAAAAAAAAAGCCATCTTATTATTCACTCACAACAATGGTTAACAGCGCATCACCTTCCAGGACAAATCCCTTCCAGAGGTATTTAAAGTTTTAAGAGAGACTAACTCTTACGCAGAATACATCTGTAATTAATGTCATTCCCAATAGTATAAAAATGAAGGGGAAATGCCAAGGAAAAAGTGGGGGCCCTGCATGAAAGCCACCTCTCCAACGTTATCTTTTTAGAGCTGTTTTTCCATTATTTTTAACCCAAGGTTTCTCTAAATCTCCAACTTATTCAACAGTGACTCAAATGTATATTGAAAATAGCACCTACCTTACAGAATGTTGAAAAAATTAAACAACATGGTCAACCATTCAATACAGTGCCTGGCACATGACCAGAGTAGTGCATTAATTCTAGTTCAAGGATTTGTTTCTTGGATTGAATTGAACATTCAACCCTATGACAATGAATGCCAGGATTTCCTCTCTCCCTCACAAGGTGATATTCTATGCTGCTTCATTCACAATAAACATAGATTGTTTACTTTTTTGATCAAATATTACCAAAGTCAAAGATATAATCAGGGCCAATTTAGAAAAGAACAAACATAGAATATGAACATGGGGAAAATATTTGATACCTCACTAATTATCAGATAGATATAAATGAAAATAACGAAACAGCACATTTGATCACTATAGATACAATTTTTTTTAACAACATCCATTCAGGTCAAGGTATAGTAAGCCTTGGCCCCTAGCACTTTTTGCTACCATTGTAAACTAACCAACTCTCCTAGAAAGCAAACAGGCAACTTTCATTATGGGCTACCAAAAACATATATACTACAGACCCGATGCAAGGGGCTTGGCCCTGGCAGCGGCAGTGGCTTGCCTCTGCCCTCACAGCTCTGGCTTCGTCTGGAAGGTCGTTCGGCTGTCCGGCCTAATTAGCATATTATGCTTTTACTAGAGGCCCGGTGCACAAAATTCGTGCACCGAGGGGGGTTGTCCCTCAGCCCAGCCTGTACCCTCGCCAATATGGGACCCCTCAAGGGATGTCCAACTGCCCGTTTAGGCCCGATCCTACCGGGATCAGGCCTAAACGGGCAATCGGACATCCCTCTCACAATCCAGGACTGCAGGCTCCCAACTGCTTGCCTGCCTGACTTCCTGATTGCCCCTAACAGCTTCTGCCTGCCAGCCTGATCACCCCCTAACCACTCTGCTTCCAGCCTGTTTGCCCCCAACTTCCCTCCTCTGCCAGCCTGGTCACCCCTAACTGCCCTCTCCTGCAGGGCTGATCACCTCCAACTGCCCTCCCTTGCAGGCCTGGTCCTTCTCAACTGCCCTCCCTTGCAGGCTGGGTGCCTCCCAACTGCCCTCTCCTGCTGGCCATCTTGTGGTGGCCATCTCGTGTCCACATGGGGGCAGGATCTTTGACCACATGGGGGCAGCTATATTGTGTGTTGCAGTGATGATCAATCTGTATATTACTCTTTTATTAGATAGGATAGAGGCCTGGTACAGGGGTGGGGGCCAGCTGGTTTGCCCTGAAGGGCGTCCTGGATCAGGTGGAGGTTCCCTTGGGGTGTGGGGCGGCCTGAGCGAGGGGCCTGTGGTGGTTTGCAGGCTGGCCACGCCCCCTGGCAACCCAAGTGGAGGCCCTGGTATCTGGAATTTATTTTCCTTCTACAATTGAAACTTTGTAGCCTGGAGCAGAGCCAAGCCTGGGGCTCACTCCGAGGCCGGCAGCCATTTGTGGTGGGGTTATAATTGAAACTTTGTTGCCTTAAGTGGGTCGGCCCGGCCAGGGTGTGCGGAAAGCTTTGCTTCCCCTGTTGCCGGTGGCAACCCTGGCCTGCTCTCTCAAGCTCCATTCTGCCGCCATTTGTTTGAATTTGTTTACCTTCTATAATTGAAACTTTGTAGCTTGAGTGGAGGCTTAGGCCTGGCAAGGGCAGGTGGAAAGCTTGGCTTCCTCTGTTACCTAGGAAACCTTGCTCTCTGTGGCTGTAGCCATCTTGGTTGGGGTTAATTTGCATGTTTGCTCTGATTGGATGGTGGGTGTTGCTTGTTGGTGTGTCGGAGGTATGGTCAATTTGCATATTTGTCTATTATTAGGTAGGATTATTATAGATATACCTAAAATGCAGTATCCCCTCAGGAGTTCAAGAAAGGAGGCCCCATGCCGAAACCGGTTTGGCTCAGTGGATAGAGCGTCGGTCTGCGGACTGAAAGGTCCCAGGTTCGATTCCGGTCAAGGGCATGTACCTTGGTTGCGGGCACATCCCCGGTAGGGGGTGTGCAGGAGGCAGCTGGTCGATGTTTCTCTCTCATCGATGTTTCTAGCTCTCTATCCCTCTCCCTTCCTCTGTGGAAAATCAATAAAATATATTAAAAAAAAAAAAAAAGAAAGGAGGCCCTAGGTGGCAGCCGGCAGCCGGGAAAGGAAGGCCCCAGCAGCCACTAGGGACCCTATCAATGCACAAATTTCATGCACTGGGCCTCTAGTAAAAGTTGAAAGCCTTTGACCCTGGGAGTATGTTTCTGGAAATCTACTCTGAGAAAATAGTTCACAAATTGGAATAGGCTACAATCCATGAATTTTATTTTAGCATTACTTATGGGTGGGGGGGGGGGGGACAGGAACAACTAAAGATTTAAACAATGCAGAAACACATGCAGCAAAATCACTCTTTACCAACCTTTGCTCACCTACCCACCTGATTAACCAACTCTCCCCATGTCCTCTGTAAAGTATACTAATATGCATGCACACTTCTGCCCCTCCATCTGAGTTGCACTTTATTAATTCATATGTGTTGAATTTGCTCACAAATCTGTTTATGACACTTGCACTTGTTATTGAAATTATATAACTTAAATAGATATGTGCAATCCAATAAAATGTGAGTGTAAAAAGAGAGTTGTTCCTATGGAGACTAAGTTGATTGCTTTATAATCACTTGACCAATGTGTTAATGCAAAAAGAAATGTTTTAATCAAATTAGACGTGAGAGTAAGGAAATAGAAATTGTGTAATTTGAAGATGACTTCACACTGATATTTCTTCTTAAGTCTCAGTTCTTGCTGTACTTAAAAAAAAACACTAGAAAACAAGAATTGATGCATTATTATGATGTGGTATGTGTGTAAGAAAGAGTAGCTGACCATACTTAGTTTTACAACAAAAGATTGGCATGCAATTGTACGGTTACATGTTTTAGGTTAATATAAAATATTTAGCCTGGCTGGCGTGGTTCAGTGATTGAGCGTCAACCTATGAACCAGGAGGTCACAGTTCGATTCTGGTCAGGGTATGTGCCTGGGTTGTGGGCCCGTTCCCTAGTGTTGGATATCCCCAGTGTGAGATGTGCAGGAGGCAACTAATCAATGATTCTCTCTCGTCACTGGTGTCTAACTCTCTCTCTCCCTCTCCCTTCCTCTCTGAAATCAATAAAAGTGTATTTTTTTAAAAGAAAGAAAATAAAAATATTTAGAGTATACAGTACATGTATTATTTTTTAAATGGTTTCTCCACTTTACAGCCTTTTTTAATTAAGTGATCAACCATATCAACAGGCCTCCTACCAAGGGAGGCCCTCCCTGGGGTACCCTCCTTTTAGGAATGACTCATGGTTTAAAACACTATACACCAACATGCTACTGGCACTTCCTGTCTACAACAAACAAAACCAACCTGTTCTACAGCACCAATAAAATGGACACACTATGTTGAATTTTCTACTGTACTGAGATTGTGTTCCTTACCAAAAATTATTTTTAAAGGTCTCTTGGAAAACTCTCATTTAAATACTGTTCCTTTTCTAAAAGTATGAGCTTTCCTACCTCAAATCATTTCAATTTATGCAACATATAAGTTTCATGAACTGTTTAAAACTCATCCATTCAAAATTACAAGATGCTTATTAAAATCCTCTGAGATGATAAAAATTCTAATCTAGATAGAACCTGTGGCTGAACACTCAAAACACTTGGGCATAAGAGCATTTACTTACATTTTTCATTTTCTATTAACATCCTTACCTTTGTTTTTCACACTGACATCAAGTGAAAAGCTCGTACCTACTTTTAGCATGCCAAAACAAATACTCAAAGCTGAGAAGTAAAAACGTATGTTACAAAACCACAAATTTAGCAATGAAGTAAATTTTTTAAAAATTCCAAGCTCCTTCAGAATTTTCCAAAAATGTTTATCAGCACACCAAATAAAGAAAAATAAATTTTCAATAATTTTTGGAAAATAAAAAAAATACTTTTTAGTTATAAAAGTATTTTTATTTTTGAATTTATAAGCTCTTTTTAAGCAACACTAGTTAATTACAGGTTAATAGTTGTTGTCTGATTTGAACTAATAAACCTTCCAGAGCTTCCTCATTTGCAAAATAGAATAATACCTACTTAATTTGTAGTGAATATGTAAAATGCCTAGCACATAGCTTAAAATAAACCCATGTGAAAACTCTTCAGATGTATATAAAGCCAAGTATTCTTAATAGTGAGGGACACAGAGAAACAACCAAGTACATGAATTCTCTCTAAGTGTGAGCAAACCTTGTGATATGCTTACATGCACTTGACTTGGGAAAGGATCCAGTTTTTCTTCAGATTCTCAAAGGAGTCCATGACCCCAAGAAATTTAAAAGCCTGCTTGATAGTTGCCTTTGGCTTTATTTTCCCTGTCCCCAGATTCATAAAGTTTACAAAATTTGACTGAAAACTCTAGAAATAAGCTAAATTTAAGTTACTCAAAGCAACAACAACAAAAAGTTCAATTAAAAGCATGGTCATAGTAAGATATGTATTCTCCTTTTATTTCTCTCTTAAAAATAAACAAACTTATCTGTGAAGCTGCACCACAGCAACAACTGTGGCAATTCATCTGCCACCCAGAGGAATGTGTGATAAGGACTCAAAATCCAGGGTGTTGTAGCCCTCCAAAAGATATGTTACCCCAAACCTGTGAATATGACCTTATTGAGAAAAAAGGGTGTTTTCAGATGTAATTAAGAACCTCAAGATGAGAAAATTCAGGAATTAGGATGCCCTTATAAGAGGCAGAAGAGAAGACATACAGGGGAAAAGGTAGTGTGAAAATGGAGGGAAAGATGGAGTGATGCAGCCACAACTCACGGGATGCCTGGGGCATCTTTCCCTAGAATTCTTAGAGCGTGGCTTTGCTGACACCTTGATTTCAGACTTGTAGCTCCAGGAGCTATTAGATAATAAAGTTCTGTTGTTCTAAGCCACACAAAAAATAAAATAAACAAACTTAAACTCACTTGGCTCAAATTATTTCCCAGCCTTACCATAAATAAAATACCCAAGTGCTAAGCAAAAGAACAGCAACACACACACAAACAGGGAAACCTTAAATTGCCAAGAATTAAAGCCCAGTATTTGTATAATACAGTAAAAATTGTTCCTTCTTTGGAGTTAATTTTTTAAATTACATCATTCCCTCATTCTGACTCAAAGTCAGGCAGCTATTCAAACAGCTATTATACGTATACACGTATTTTAATGTGCTGTGATACGCAGACTATAAGTATCACAGAAGGCACCCTAAACTAGGAATCAGGAAACCAAGGTTATGATCCTGCTCTGTCATTGACTGACTCTCACAGCTGGCCCTCAGTATTCTAGGTACTGTAATCCTACATAAAACATGCAATCCCAACCTGAAACACTGAGATACCTGCTATCCTAAAACTGCACTTTATTACTAAAACAGAAACTTATAAAAGAGAGGTCACCTGACAGGAAGTTTGATTCTAGGTCTAATGAGAAAATATACCTAAAGTCATAAACCTTTGAATTACAGACTTCTGTCCCCACTGTCGGCAATCTCAAGGCAGAAATACTCAGAGCAGGGTTTCTGCTGGGGCCATTTCACGCTTTAGCTGAACATGAACAAGAACACCAGTCACCGCCCACTACACCATGCCTTTCCTTAAGGTGAACAGCACTTACAAGAAAGACTTAACAAAGTACAGACAGACAAAAATATTGATAGGTAAACCCTTATTCACATTTCACTGAAAAATTCTTATTACAGAAGAGACAGCTTATTTTAATCCATCTTATTTCCAAGCTGCCTTTTCCAAAACAAGTATTTTTTAATGGAAGATAAAGTAAGTTTTTATACCAAGATAACCCTATGTTGAAGAGACAAACCTCTTCCCACAAAAAAAAAAGCAACTCTATGATTGTTAAGTATTAAATAAGTGGGTCAAATATAACTCTTTGAATATATTTCTGTAAGAGCTACATAATATACACAAAAGGCAAATTAGCATGGCAAAAGATTTTTCTGAAAGGCTGTGGTGACTAATATTTCAGGACTAGAATATGATACTTATTAAAAGAAACATGAGAGACGACCTCCACCACAAGAACTACTACAAACAGCATTCAGAGCTGAATTCGCAGTTTAGTCTCTGAGGCCTACACCATCTATTCCCATTTCCCCCCATGTGGTACATTGTGTGAATCAAAGAAACCAAGCAGTAATTCATTTGTTGGAAGGCCAGATATAGAACACAATCGAGACCCACACACTCCATTTTTTAAAAAGAAGGAGCAAAAAAAACACCCCAAGATAAGATCTTATTGAAAACTAGAAGCCTGGTGCACGAAATTCGTGCACCGAGGGGGGTTGTCCCTCAGCCCAGCCTGTACCCTCTCCAATCTGGGACTCCTGGAGGGATGTCCGACTGCCCGTTTAGGCCCGATCCCCCAGGATCGGGCCTAAACGGGCAGTCGGACATCCCTCTCACAATCCAGGACTGCTGACTTCCAACTGCTTGCCTGCCTGCCTTCCTGATTGCCCCTAACCACTTCTGCCTGCCAGCCTGATCACCCCCTAACCACTCCGCTGCCAGCCTGGTTGATGCTGAACTGCTCCCCTGCCAGCCTGTTTGCCCCCAACTTCCCTCCTCTGCCGGCCTGGTCACCCCTAACTGCCCTCTCCTGCAGGGTTGATCACCTCCAACTGCCCTCCCTTGCAAGCCTGGTCCCTCTCAACTGCCCTCCCTTGCAGGCCTGGTCCCTCACAACTGCCCTCCCTTGCAGGCCTGGTCCCTCACAACTGCCCTCCCTTGCAGGCCTGGTCCCTCCCAACTGCCCTCCCTTGCAGGCCGGGTGCCTCCCAACTGCCCTCTCCTGCTGGCCATCTTGTGGTGGCCATCTTGTGTCCACATGGGGGCAGGATCTTTGACCACATGGAGGCAGCCATATTGTGTGTTGGATTGATGGTCAATCTGCATATTACTCTTTTATTAGATAGGAGAGAGGCCTGGTGCAGGAGTGGGGGCCAGCTGGTTTGCCCTGAAGGGCGTCCCGGATCAGGGTGGGGGTTCCCTTGGGGCATGGGGCGGCCTGAGCGAGGGGCCTGTGGTGGTTTGCAGGCCGGCCACACCCCCTGGCGACCCAAGCGGAGGCCCTGGTATCTGGAATTTATTTTCCTTCTACAATTGAAACTTTGTAGCCTGGAGTGGAGCCAAGCCTGCTGCTCCCTCTGGGGTGGCTGCCATTTCTGTGGCAGTTAATTCACCTTCTACAATTGAAACTTTGTAGCCTTAAGCGGGTGAGCCCTGCCAGGGTGTGCGGAAAGCTTTGCTTCCCCTGTTGCCGCCGGCAACCCTGGCTTGCTCTCTCAAGCTCCGTTCTACCGCCATTTGTTTGAATTTGTTTACCTTCTATAATTGAAACTTTGTAGCTTGAGTGGAGGCTTAGGCCTGCAACGGCTATGGAAAGCTTGGCTTGCTCTGTTACCTGGGAAACCTTGCTCTCTGTGGCTGTAGCCATCTTGGCTTGGGTTAATTTGCATACTCGCCCTGATTGGCTGGTGGGCTTGGCTTGGCTGGTGGGCGTGGCTTATGTAGCAGAGTGATGGTTAATTTGCATATTACCATTTTATTAGAGAGGATAATGCCATAGAACCCAGCAAATAGCATGACCGTACAGAAAAGACCAGACTGAGATTACATATCGGTGCTGTTATCGCATGCCACGTCCCACACACTTTCCTCCCTGTTAAAAAAAAAGGTTCACCTCGCACCTAATTCACAATTTCATACACAATGTCAGTATCAACCAAGGTTTTTCTAATGCTTTACCTCATGAGCAAGACTTCCAAGCAAAGGTTAATGAGGCCACCTGGGAAAGATCACCACTTCCAATATTTCAGATCTAATAACAGCAGGTTTTAACAAGTTGAAGTGCAAAGATTTCAGTCTCCACATTCAAATATCCTGCAGCGCATTTCAACTAATTACAAGGGACTAAAGACTGAACTCACAACTTCCTATATGTGCAAGTAGAATTTAGAGATTATTTCTTAAGAAGGTAGTCCTGCCCTGGCCAGGTGGCTCAGCTGGTTGGAGTGTCACCCCATACATCAAAAGGTTGTGGGTTCTATTCCTGGTTGTGGCACATACCTAGGTTGTGGGTTCAATTCCTGGTAGAGGCACATAAGGGAGGCAACCAATCAATGTTTCTCTCTCACATCAATGTTTCTCTCTCTACCTTCCTCTCTCTAAAAATCAATAAAAAAACATATCCTCCAGTGAGGATTAAAAACAAAAGTTAGAAGTTGGTCCTAATTCTTTTTGTGGTCTTTAAAATGCAGTTTACCTATTGAAAGGGGTATAAATAAATAAAAACTTTTAGATAGCAATTTAGCATATCTATCAATAATTAAAATACACATGTACCTTTTGGCCCACCAATTACACTTTGAGGAATCTATTCCTATGAAATTTTTTAATGCAAATTTTAAAACGGTGATCCACTACAGCATTTTGTAAAGGTGAAAAATCATACATGCTGATTAACATATGGAGTACCACACAAAAGAAAAAGCTGAACCCATATGTATTGATGCATAAAGAATTCCAACACACTTTGTTCAGTGAAAAAAGCAAGTTGTACAACAACAGGTATAGTAAAAATATACTTATGTCAAGAAAATGGTGTGTGTGTGTGTGTGTGTGTGTGTCTAACTGCATAGACAATGTGTGAAAGAATTCACAGTAAACACGTTACCCTCTGAGGAAAGAGAGCAGTAGATCAATGAAGGGAAGGTCAATTTTTGTTGTTGTTGTTAATCCTCACCCAAGGATATTTTTTCCATTGATTTTTAGAGAAAGTGAAAGGAAGGGAGGGAGTGAGGGGTAGGGGGGGGAAAGAGAGAGAGAGAGAAAGAGAAACATCAATGTAAAAGAGACACATTGACTGGCTGCCTCCCACACAAGCCCCAGTGCGGGTGCAGGATCAAACCTGCAAACCAGGTACATGCCCTTGACTGGAAATTGAACCTGCAACCCTTTGACCCTTTGGTGCGCAGGCTGACACTTTAACCACTGAACCACACCGGTCAGAGCAAGTGCAAATTTAAAGACGCATTTTCACTTTCTACTTCATATACATCTGTATTATTTAAACATTTATATTATATACATAAAACATTTGTTCTTTATAGAAAGTAGGAACGATGCAATGTCTAATTTTAGCTAAACTCTAGAAGTGCTTAAAGGGAATCCTATATAATAAAAGGCTAATATGCAAATCGACCAAACGGCGGAACAACTGGTCATTATGACATGCACTGACCACCAGGGGGCAAACGCTCAACGCAGAGCTGCCCCCTGGTGGTTAGTGTGCTTCCATAGGGGGAGCGCCACTCAGCCAGAAGCCGGGCTCACAGGCTGGCGAGCGCAGTGGCAATGGCAAGAATCTTTGCTGCCTCCACAGCAGTCGGACATCCCCCAAGGGCTCCCAGACTGCGAGAGGGTGCAGGCCGGGCTGAGGGAACCCCCAAGTGCATGAATTTCATGCACTGGGCCTCTAGTGCTAAATTAATAAAAGAAGTAAAAAAGGCTGTTGGTAGTCAAAAACATCCTTTGTAGATTTTAACCTCCAAGAGAATAAAGACAAATGTGGGCAGCATCAATCAGTAGTTATAAATGAATATGACAGTGTTTTCATAAAAGAATGAGTGTCATTCAGAGAATAGAAAGATTTGTGTCTAAGAACTTTAAGAATATAAAAAATACTGAAATCAGAAACATTACTAAAGAGATATAGTTATTCCAAATGTCTCTCAGAAATACAGTTTTAACAACGAATTATATTACTTTGGTACAAAATGTATTCTGGATGGTTATGCACTTTTGATTTTATTTATTTATTTATTTTTATTTATTTTTTTAAAAATATATTTTATTGATTTTTACAGAGAGGAAGGGAGAGGGATAGAGAGTTAGAAACACTGATGAGAGAGAAACATCAATCAGCTGCCTCCTGATCTGGGGATGTGCCTGCAACCAAGGTACTTGCCCCTGACCGGAATCGAACCTGGGACCCTTCAGTCCACAGGCTGATGCTCTATCCACTGAGCCAAACCGGTTCCGGCTGCACTTTTGATTTTAAAAACTGGCATGGAAAATGGAGGACATCTGCAATAGTGTCAACATTAAAAATTTTTAAGAAAAGAAGAAAGAAAAAAACCTGTCATGTATAAAGCACTAAATGGTATGGGGTGTTTATCTTACCTGTACGTTTTCTTCTGTAACCTGGATTTCTGCAGTGTAAACATAATCGATTAGCATCCTCAAGGTCCAGCCATCTACCTCTTTTATTCGGACTCTCTTTGCTCGGCTCTCACTCATCTCACCTAAAACACAAAGGAGTTAAGAGTGACACTACAACAAAACACTGCTTCATTGCAGCATAATTCATGGTGGCCAAGACCTGGAGATAGCTTGGATGCTTCAACAGATGACTGGATAAAGAAGATGTGGTACATATATACAATGGACTACTACTCGGTCTTAAGAAAAGATGACATATAGCCATTTGCAACAACATGGATGAACTTTGAGAATATTATGCTAAACAAAATAAGTCAATCAGGAAAAGCTAAGAACCATATGATTTCACTTACATGTGGGATATAAAAGTGAAACTCACAGACACAGACAACAGTATGGTGGTTACAGAGGGAAGGGGGTGGGGGTAAGTAAAGGGTAAAGGAGCCCAAATATATGGTAATAGAAGATGATTTGACTTTTGAGTAGTGGCATACAATGCAAAAGATCATGTACCATAGAAATGTACACTTGAAACCTACATGACCTTATTAACCAATGTCACCCCAATAAATTTTTTTTTTTTTTAAAGAAGAGCCTAGGGGAATCCATCATTACACAAAATCCCTTTGCAAACACAAACCCTGGGAGAAAGGAAAAATAATAGTGATATACATTTAACTGCCTGCTTTCTTGGGGATTATCTCTGACAAGAGCTCAGAAAGAAGCTGTTCTCCTAAGAGCTAAAATACCTCAAAAACTTACCTGCTACTTCCCAGGGGGGAAAGCATACATCAGTATCACAGGGAAGGAGAGATAGTTAAGAGAAAAAGGTACATATGTCTATACAGTAGGAAGACAAGGGACTGGGTTATGTGTCTGCTGTTATAGCATGTTTCTCTCCCCCCACCCCCGCTTAAAGAAAAAGGGCGGGGAAGGAGGATTGAGGAACATGGAAAAATAATTATCTGCATATAAGTCGCCCTCCCCTATCCTACGCTCTCTGGATCTTGTGGATAGACTAGATTTATATAATGTGGAAGCTCTTTTGTGTCAAAAGTGAAGATACTTTGGTGATTCCCATGAGGACTTTTAGAAATAGCCACATTTAACTGATCTATACGTGAACTTTTAGAATTAGCCATGTCTGATAGACCTATAGGGCCCCTGTGATGTGCAAACTCCTGCAGGGCCTGGGTTCATACAAGCATAAAGCCATAGTTCTCAAGGAGTGAATTTACCCCTTGGGATTTAGGCATCACTTAGGTTAGGCAAAAAGAAGTCTGACTTTAATTTATACATATAACTGAAAAACAGTCCTCTGCCAAGCAGTTAATATTACAGTTTTAAAGTACTGCTCTAAGCTACACTTTACTAATTCATATATTCCGTATGTCATTTTCATATAAATTATCTCTCCCCAGAAAAATGTGTCACTGTCAACAAATTCAATGCCAATCATATACTGCCTCAGAAACTTTTTAATCTTTATTTTTCACATTAATTTACAAAAACAGTTTGCCACAAATTGCATTACAAGTTTAAAAAATTCCAGTAACCACTAAGAATCAAAACACATACTCAAGAGAGTTGTAAAACCTATTTCGATCTAATTCTAGTTGTAACATATTACGTTAGTTACTGCCCTTTGCTGTGTTCAGAGGAAATCTTCAAACAGTATGGTTTTGTGAGATGTATTTCTGATAATGCATTTTTAAAAAGATATCCAATGGTACTGTACAGAGTTCATCTTGTGTCATTTTTAACGTCCCACAGTTTCTCTCTCTGATTAGTGTTCGGTTTCTGTGTTTTGATCATGTAGCACTCTGAAGCTATTAACTAGGATATCCACACAGACACAGTCACTGACAACCTGAGGGTCATTTTTGACTCTCCCTTCTTTATTTAGCCATCCATCCCACTGTTCACCAAAACCTGCAGAATTAACCTCAGACAGATCTCAAATCAATCTCACCTCCCCATCCCTTCTGCCACTGTGCCACTGGGGCTCCTATCACCTCTTGCCAACCCCTCTGCAGGAACCTCCTAATTCTTTCCTTGCCTCTAGAATGGGCTCCACAGACCTGACAGTGGCACCCAGAAGCCCTCAGCAGCTCCCACACAAGACATGCAAGCCCCTTCCACGTCCACCCTTGCTTCGCTATCTGACCTCCTCCCTCTCTCCTACTTACAGTCTTAAAATAAACCAAGAAGGAACTTTTTTGTACTTTTCCACACACCAAGCAATTACCTACCATTATGCTTCTGATGAGCTTTGTCCTCCTTGTCTCCCCAAGCCCTCCTTCCCCAGGCTAATCCCCACACATTCTTTTAAGATTCATCTGGAATCTCTCCAGGTGGCCTTACCTATTGGTGACCTAAGGCTGGGTTAGGCTCTCACCATGAGCACACTTGAGTACTTCCTGCAAATCTACTCATCATAATAATACCTAGTTCTCCCATTCTGGATTCTTTTTAAAAAATATGTTTTTACTTATTTCAGAGGAAAGGAAAGAGAGAAACATCAAATTGGCTGCCTCCTGCACACACACTTCCTATTAGGGATCGAACCTGAAACCCAAGCATGTTCCCTGACCAGGAATTGAACCAGTGACCTCCTGGTGCATGGGGCGATACTCAACCAACTGAGCCACACCGACGGGGCCTCACCTGAATTTTTGAGCTCCCGGAGAGCAGGGATGATGTCTGTATCTTATCTCTGTATCTTATAATGCCTGACATATGGTAAAGACCCAATAAATACTGGTTTGATGAATGAATAAAAGAATGAAAAGTAAAACAAGTGCCAATATAAGATGTGGCATCATTACTTAACATAATTAATAATACTTAAATTAGTCTTGAACAAGGGCATTCTTGAACATACACCAAACATTCTAGGCTGAGCTAAGCACCTTCACTAGTGAACTCTGAACCATCTCTACTTTTTTGAGAAAAGAAATGAAGTACTCCCATAGCTGGTTTGGCTCAGTGGATAGAGCGTTGGCCTGTGGATTGAAGGGTCCTAGGTTCGATTCCAGCCAAGGGCACATGCAGGGGTTGTAGGCTCGATCCCCAGTAGGGGGCGTGCAGGAGGCAACCAATCAATGATTCTCTCATCATTGATGTTTCTATTGCTCTCTCCCTCTCTGAAATCAATAAAAATATACTTAATATACATACATAAAAAAAATGAAGTCCTTCAAATTGTAAAAACTTTAAAGACATATGTATGAATAGGAACATTTACATTTTAAAGAAGTTTAATCAGGACTCCTGAAGCCCAGCACAAACTGGTAACTTTATTTACCCATTTTAAAGTTCTAAAGAGTGAATAAGTTTAAGAGGGCAAAACATAAAATCATTTCAATTAAAAAAAAATGCTATCATTCTAATTTCAGTTATTGTTTAGCATATAAAAATATTTCAAAAAAAACATAAAAGTATAATACAGAAGCTTCTCGTATGCTGAAACCCTAAGAAGTGAATGATAAATTTACAGCTATATTTAATAAATAAAATGTATTCCATTACTCCTCAAGCTCCACTTGTCATCTATGCTAATCATTACTGACCTTTTGATCTCTATTAGTCTTGGGTTACAAAGACACTACTGACACATGTATTTTCATTCTGGCAAACTGACCCGAATGCCCTGCAAGCAACTCTCTGGTGGTCACGGTACCTAACTCACCAGTTCTACAACTAATCTAAGGCAAACGTGGGAACTGCACTCCCCTGCCAGTTTCGGTCTAGTCTGAGTAACTTCTGGAAACGGTCTCCTAGATTCTAAAAGAGAAAATGACAATCGTCCTCCTTCCGTGTGGTGTGGAGTTCACTCTGGTAGGAATCTTGCATTCAGGAGGGGAAGCAACTTAAGGATAAAATTTTTTTGAGGACAGAGGGTGCAGATACAGCAGATACTCCTGAACAAAAGGAGTCGCAAGCTGCAGAAGCAATCATGCCTGGTGCCCAGCCTACCTTCCCATTATGAGAGAATACAATTCCTTACTATTTATGGTTTAAATGGAGTACAGCCTAACTTATGCTCTTTATGTGCAACACCCTATTTCATTTCCTTCACAGCACTCAGTTATCTTTTTACATTTACTCAGTCTAACCTTTCCTCCTCTCCCTGATGAGAATCATGAGTACAGAGATTTGTCTGTCTTGTTCATCTCTATGATCTCCGAAACCTAAGATAACACCTGGCACAAGAAGATGCTCAATAACTATTCTTTGATGAATGAAAACATGAATCTAGGCAAATACAACTATACATACCACTATTTAAAGAACCTCACTTCCTAATCATTTAAATGATAATCTGTCTTTTCCAATTCTAATTTACCTTACCGAATCATGTTCAATACGACAAAAGAAATAATCAAGCCCTGCCCGCTGTGGCTCAGTTGGTTGAGTGTCATTTCCTGCACTGAAAGGTCACCGATTTGATTTCCAGTCAGGGGACATACCCAGGTTGCGTGTGCAATCCCCGGTCAGGGTGCACACAGGAGGCAATCAATCAATGTCTCTCTCTCTCACATTGATGTTTCTCTATCTCCCCCTCTCCCTTCCTCTCTTTCTAAAATCAATAAAACTTTTTTTAAAAGCACACAAAAGGAGTAAAAATTAAAGTTTAGTATTTCCCCACTGCATTTCAGATACTTTAGCCTCAAACTTGTAAGTGAGACAGTTTTTTAAATTCCACATTTGTAACAAATAATTAAAGAACACAAGAACCCAACTTGACACATTCTTTCTCAAGTAACAGTTAACTTGGCCTTGCTGTAAATTGGCCCATACCTCACAAAGTAAAAACCTGTGACTAAATCACAGAATTACTTTTCAACTCCGTTCTCCATCCAAATACTTAGAACTAAGAGGAGTAACAGAATTATTTTTTAGGTGATATAATTTGAATGAAAAACTCACCTACAGTTTATGGGAGATTAAAAACAAGGGCCAAGAAAGATCAAATGCATATTCCCCATTTTCTAAGAGGGTGAGTCATGGGGAAACAAGAGTAGGGTAACGTCCTGTGCCACTGCAATCACTTCTGATTACCCACTGAGCAAGAGAATATAAATAATATATGTGGTGTATGACAGAGGAGAAATATGAAAAGGTCTATTTGTTGACCTTCACTCTATTTTTTAAAAAATATATTTTTATTGATTTTTTACAGAGAGGAAGGGAGAGGGATAGAGAGCTAGAAACATCGATGAGAGAGAAACATCGACCAGCTGCCTCCTGCACACCCCCCACCAGGGATGTGCCTGCAACCAATGTACATGCCCTTGACCGGAATCGAACCTGGGACCCTTCAGTCCGCAGGCCGACGCTCTATCCACTGAGCCAAACCGGTTTCGGCATACCTTCACTCTATTTTTTATAGTACATTTTAACAGGGCTTCAGACCAAGACAACTCATATTCTAGCAAATCTTAAATGAATATAGTATGCACACTAAACTACCCAATCTCCATCTCTTCTCTACCTAATCTCTGTCAAACTGGTGACTATTCAGTGGATTCAGAAGCAAACATACAAAGGTTGCCGGATAGATAAACAACACCTATTACTGAAGAACCATAAAGTCTGGGCTATTGAGCACATGAAAAGATGCTCAGTGTCATCAGTCATTGGGGGAGTGCAAATTAAAATTACAGGAGATGTCGTTTCACACGCACTATAATAACTACAATTAAAAAAAACACAGAGGGTAACAAGTGTTGGCAAGGAAGTTGGAGAACTGGGAACCCTTGTGTACGGTTAGTGGGAAAATAAATGGGTGCAGCACCATGAAAAACAGCATAGCAGCTTTTTTGTTTTGTTTTAATATATATTTTTTTATTGTTCACAGTATTACAGATGTATCCCCTTTTGATCCCCCCTCCACCCAGCCCCTGCGCCACCCCAAGCCTTCACTACACTATTGTCTGTGTCCGTGTGCTATGCATATGTAAATTCTTTGGTTAATCTCTTCCTGCCCCGCCCCCTCCCCTTTGAAATATATCAGTCTACTGGATGCTTCAATGTTTCTGGATCTTTTTTGTTCATCAGTTTATTATATTCATTAAATTCTTCATAAAAGTGAGATCATATGACATTTGTCTTTCTCTGACTGGGTGATTTCACTTAGCATAATGGTATCCAGGTCCCTCTATGCTATTTCAAAGGGTAAGAGATCCTTCTTTTTTACAGCCTCACAGCATTCCATGGTATAAATGTACCACACTTTTTTTATCCACTCACCTACTGATGGGCACTTGGGCTGTTTCCAGATCTTAGCTATTGTAAATAATGAGCATAGCAGTTTTTTAAAAAATTAAAATATAAATTTACCATACAACCCAGCAATTCTACTCCTAGATATCTATCCCTATGAGAAATTAAAATATCTGTCCACACAAAGAACTGCACATGAATGTTCACAGCAGCATTACTCATAACAGCCAAAACCTGGAAACAACTCAAATGCCCATCAACTGGTGAATGAACAATCAAAATATGGTATATTCATACCATGGAACCTATTCAGCAATAAAGAGGAACAAACTGATGATACATACTGTGACATGAATAAACTTCAAAATTTTTATGTAGGGATAAAAATGTTCTAAAATATATTTATGGTGATGGTAGTACCATTCATTAAATTTACTAAAAATCACTGAACTCCACACTTTAAATGGGTCAATTTTATGTAAACTATGCCTCAATAAAATTGTAAAAAAAAAAATCCACACACAATGGAGGTAATCAGTTCACATTTTATATGTGCCAGAAATTAACATAGTATCCCTGTTTTGCATCCATCTTAGCACATAGCAGTCTAAAATTTGACCAAGTAATCTCAGGCAGAAATAGATTGAACTGCAAGAAGTACCCACCTGTAAGTAAATTGAGATATACTAGGAATAAAAGACTCAAATGTCTTATCAGAGCTTTGAATAATTAATAGACTCAACGCTCCATATTCATAAATTGCATGTCAACTAAAACATGAAGAGTTGAGAACCACTGGACAAAAAAAAATTTTAAATAAGGGAAACTGAAGTGTAGTTAAATTATAAAGGAAACAGAAGAAAGATAAAGACATAAGAATGCCATCTCCAGCATCCATGCCTCTGGATATCTAAGGCTGAGAAAGTGTTGCCTTTTAAGAGGAAAGGAAACTAACCTTAATCTTGTAGTTTTAAGTTGATCATTATATTTCTGTAATATGGAAATGACAATATTTATCAAAATTGTCTAAGACTTTCTCAATCTTCAATTCTTACAGAACATCCTATTTAGTAAATAATAGTCTATATTTATAGAGTAAATAATATTCTATATAATAAAGAGCTAATATGCTAATTAGACCAAACAGCCAAACGACCTTCCGGACATCCTTCCAGACGAAGCCGGGGCTGCGAGGGCCAGATGAGGCTACGAGAGGCTGCGAGGGTCGGCTGATGTAGCCGGGGCTGCAAGGGCCAAGCCCTTTGCACGAATTTCGTGCATTGGGTCTCTAGTTAATAATAATAGGCATGATAATTACTACCAACATTGTCTATGTGCCAAGCAAAGTGCTACAAAATTCACATATATGATCTCACTTAATCTTTGCAAAAACCCTAAGAAGTTAGTAATTTTGCAAAAATTAAGTGAGATCATATATGTGAAAATCATCCTGATTTTCCAGATGGGAAAACTGAAGCACAGATTGATAAAGCGACAGAGTCAAGCACAGACTGATAAAGTGACTTATGATCCCAAAGGTCTGGTAATTCTGACAAGGAAGGGCAATAGCAGTGACATCTGAAGGAAGGACACCTACAGAGAACAGCACTTTATTAGGGAATTCCTAAATTAAACCAGCATGTTTCAAATCGAATCCTCCTCTTATAAGCCTGGAGATTCTGTTTACTAAAGTGTTCAAGAGTAACAAACAAGATGTAAATCAAGAGACTGAAGGGACCACCCGCCGCGCCCCCCCCTCCCAGGACATAAAAATTTGACTATTCCACTTCGTAAGCATTGCCTTTTCAAATCACTCAGTAAACGCATCTTTCCAAATCACTATCCCAACCTGGCTTACAGCTGCTCAGCCATCCTTCCTACGTTCTGGATTATTTGACTCAGTTCAGGAACAGCAAGACTTCAATAGGCTGAAAAGTGAGGTGACCTCCAGACTTCTCTCTATTCCCTAAATACTAAGCCCATTCTCTCCACATGGCCTTCTATACTCATCTTCAGCTGTGTAAACCCTTTATTTCCACTAGTTTTCAGGTAATGTCAGATCCCCCTCTCAATGCTGCCCATCTCAGTCCTCCCCATCTGCATCACTGCTCTGGGCACACAGATCTTCCTTACACTATTACGTATTTAACTGTGCACACCTCATCGCCCCAGTGACACAATAAGCTACTGGGGCAGGAAGCACTCTTACATCGTTCTGTAACCTAGTAACACTGTTAACCACAGGAATTACATAATAATTTCTAAAGCATGAATAACTTTGTGCTTGTGCTCTTTTGTACTGCTATACTTGTATTTGTAAGTACTTTATTGCACCTACCAGTACTCTAAGATTGCATGCTCATTGTTGGAACTTCATTTCTTTGTTTAAATTTTTTTATGTTTAAATTTTTTTAAAAGAATGAAGCTAAAGACTAAGTGTGGCAGGCACAAATTACTTTTTTTCCAGAAGAACTAAAATCATTCTATATATTTTTACAGATGTCTAAGTATACACCCTATTTTCTAAGTTTTTCCAAATCAAAGGACATTAAATAAACATCTCTTTGGATGAAACTAACATGAGAATCATTTGAAAATGTGTAAAATAGTGAAAGATTTTTTTGACAAAATAATAAAATGCCAAAAGCTGTTAAAATGGCAAGAAGGTAAACTGAGTTGACATTATGTAAATATAAATGTACAGGAAGAAAATGGAGGGTAAAATTGTATGAGTATGTAATGTATACATACACAACATGATTACAACAATGAAAGATGAGGAATCTGGAACAAAGCAAGAGTTCTCTTGCATTACAATGTTTCACTTCATAAAAGTAAATGTTAATTAAAAAATACAGAAAGAAAAGCCCAGATCTGCATACATCTTAAAAATAGCCATATGTATTTTTAAAATGTTTAATATGTATTTCTAAAATATTTCATACCTGTAAACATGGCGTGAAAATAAGGACTACAGGCGGCCAGCACCACTCTATGAGCAGAGATTTCCATGTCTTCTGCCACAATTGTGACATCACACAGCAAATTTTGACTGTTTACAAAGCAGAGAGAAAAAAATTTAATGATACCAATAATAAATGTCCTGAGCATCCTATGCAAAAATGTTACAGGAAAAGCCCATTTTTTTTTAAAGTTGAGACTAACTAAAAGCTACCATCCTTTAGAAAAGGATTCCTAAACAGGAAGAACATAGAAAACTCTTGTGGCAAAGGCCCGACATGCCTTGGCCCTTACTCAGAATCTTTCCTTGTTTAACAGAGAAGTATTTCCAACCTTGATTACTGATTCCACAAATTAAAGGAAATTACTGGCAGCAAACCATCGATGGACTGTACAAAGAGAGAATGTTTAAATTAAGAACAGCATCAGCAGAAATGGCAAATGGCAGTCTGACATTAAGATATAGACAAGATAAAGACAAGACAAGATAAAGACAAGATAAAACAGTCTGACATTAAGATATAGACAAGATAAAGACAAGATAAAACACATGTAGAAAATTAAACTGGGTCGAAGTACCAAAAATACACATATTCAAAATGACCCTGGGTCATCACGAAGGTAAAATTAAATATAATTTCACCTGCTGCTTTAAAGGCATTTGGACGTTTGAAACTTAACTTAATCAATGCAAAATATCTCATGCCTCAAGGCCCAAAAATATTTCCACATATAAAATTAAAAAGCATTTTGTTATCCTAAACCATTATTCTACCTTAAGCCATTATTCAGCAAACCTACCTCCAATTCTAAACTATCCATTTTAATTCATTCACAGGTATGTGGGGTAAGCACTTTTTACATGCTATACAAGCTGCTCGGTGAGATTCTTTTGCTAAATAAAAGTGTCTTTTTGGCAAAAAAAAAAAAAAAAAAAAGAAAAAGAAAAAGAAAGGTTGCTGATGCTTATTCCAGAACAAGCAAGAAGGCACCAACTTTAAAAGTGACTCATAGTCATGTTACCAATGGCTGAAACAGGTGTGGGGAAACCAAGTCCTTTCATGGCACCTCAACTCTCTGAGCACTGAATTTATATGTATAGCATGCATAAGTCACACGTGGCCCCACCTCTACTATTCTGCCTATTTCCTCCAAGGGTGGCCTGCCTGCTTCTGTAAGTTTCTAGAAGCTTATAAGAAACATTTTCACAAGAGTTTAACCAAGCCCTGTTAGTTTTCCACTTTTCCACACTGTTTACAAACTTGTTTCTGTGGAGTTCATGCAAAAAACTTTCAGAGAACTTATTTGCATCTATTTTCCCTCCAGTGCAGGAGAAACTGTAAGAAACATCATGGCCCCTGGCACCGGTGATGACTGCTGTCGTGGGCCTCACCGGCGATGAGCCTGCTCTGCCCTTCAGATTGAAGTATAGCTCATAGGTGGCGCTGATGTAATGGTTCACGATGCTGTATGAGACATCAGGCAGGTCCCACGTTAGAGTCATAAAAGGTGGCATAATGTCTCACGAAGCTGTCATTCCTCCACATCACTAATCTGTGATTCTTCCGTCAGTGTGGAGAACTGACAATGTCTACCATCTGCTCTGAGAATATACAACCACTCTGCAATTCTACGAATTGCATGGGTTCACACATAACCAGGGTGAGAAAAATCAGCAGTGTTTTCAGGAGGATGCTATGCAAGAGCTTTAACTGCACATATTATCTCATTCAGACCCCACCACAATCTTATGAGGTAGATAGGATTGATTTTTACCCCAAAAATGTACAGCTGGGAAAGCCAAGGTTAAAGATGAATAAGCAGCCCTAGCCAGTTTGGCTCAGGGGATAGAGCATCGGCCTGCGAACTGAAGGGTCCCAGGTTCGATTCCAGTCAAGGGCACGTACCTTGGTTGCAGACTCCTCCCCGAGCTGGGCCGTGGTCAGGAGGCAACCAATCGATGTGTTTCTCTCACATCGATGTTTCTGTCTTTCCCTCTCTCTTCTACACTCTCTTAAAAATCAATGGAGAGCTATCCTCGGGTGAGGATTGAAAAAAAAAGATGAATAATCAGCCTAAAGTCTTTCGAGTGGCAATACCAGGATTCAAATCCACACAGACAAGCTCCAGAGGTCTCTTAACCACTACACAAATCCATCTAAAGTTGTGTGGTTTTAAGACATGTTACAGTTTGAATAAAACAGGGAATAGAAAGTATAAGTTAGCCCTAGCCAGTTTGGTTCAGTGGAGAGTGTCAGCCTGAAAACTGAAGGGTCCCAGGTTCGATTCCAGTCAGGGGCAAGTGCCTTGGTTGCAGGCTTGATCCCTGGTCCTGGCTGGCGCACATGTGGGAGGCAGCCAATTGATGTGTCTCTCTCCCTCCCCTCCACTCTCTTTGAAGATCAGTAGAAGGATATCCTCAGGTGGATTAACATAAAAAAGAAAGACAGTATGAATTATAAATGTGTAATTTATAAATAACACCAATTTATTATGTAACACAATATATACTAAAAACTATTTTTAAAGTTGTATATACAGTATAGTTTATAAAGGCCCAATTTTAGGCAGTTTTTAGCGCTACCTCTACAAGAATATTTAGAAAAATCAAAGTTTATTTGCTCATTCAACAAGACCTTGCAGGATCATCTCTGCTTGAGACTAGCAGAAAGGACTGAGAATCAAAGATTACAGAATAGAATGGAAAGCACCATTGTAAAGTTGCTTTGGAAATAGGGGAGCATCTAATCGGACTGAGGGGCAGAAAAAGCTTCCTACAGTTACTGACCTTAAGCTGAGTTCTAAAAACAAGTCAGCGTTAGCAAGATGAAGAAGGAGCAAGAAAACTCCAAACAGACAAAACAGAATGTGCTGTTGCATGGCGACCTGGAGCAGCGGAGCCCAATGGGGGCGTGTGGAAGAAGAAGTGTGAAGAGGCAGAGGGTGTGAACAAAGGAGAGGAGGGGGTGGGACGGCAGGCAGTCCACAGAGCTGCACAAGTCTCTCAAGAGGGTCATCTGCATTTTCCTACTGTTGGGGGCGGGAAGGGGTATCTGGACACAACTCAAACTTCAGTCACGTGCATCTTTATGCCTGTTTTCCTCATCAGTAATCCCTCCTAGTGCTCTAGCTTCAAGATGGAACTTAAGTGGAATTACATTTGAACACCTCAAAATCACATAATTAATTATATCCAGCTTCAATTACAATTACTCATTGATCCAATCCTTGTAGCATAACACATGCTGGGTGTCACATAATAAGCTTATTAACTGATGTTAACTAGTAAGGTAAAAACATTCCCAAACTAATAATGTGAAGCCACACCCTGGGTGAGGTCACATGGAGTCTAAGGGCCACATTGCAAATCAAAGACATAGTTTCAGTGTTCAGTTTTTATTTTGTCTCTAGATTTTAAAACAGCACTCAAAGACGAGAGAGATCTGACCCATCTTCGTAGCTTTCAGCCAGTTTGTGTCTACTGAGTCTGGCCCTTACCTCTTTTCAAATGTGTATGCTCACAAGTTGAATGACTCTGGGGTGAGGAGAAAGGAGCAACAAACAAAAAGTCTGGCAATAAAAATAAGAGAAACTTGTTTCAGCAGCCCATGCCCAGTCTAGATGGTGAGTTTCTGAGTTTATGTTCCTCTATTTTATGCTATTACTTAAAATCTAATGAGTGAATGGACTGTGGAAGGAAAAGGCTTTCAGAATAATGAGATACAGTTGCTATTTAGCATAATTTGCATTTACCCATTCATATCCAGTGTGGCTAACTGGGTGCCAAGCACTATGTCAGTTTACCACAATAAGCAAGATAATGTCCATGATAGCAAGGAATTTACAGTCGAGCAGGGAAAACAGACAAGCTAACAGGTAATTACACAGTAAACCGATGACTATTAAGATGGCGCAAGTTTGGGGGTGTTTGGGAACACACAAAAGAGGCCAACTCTATGGGGGCTTTGGAAAGAAGTTGCTTCTAAGCTCAAATCTGAAGAACAGGAGTTACACAGACCTTATGTAAAACTCAGATGGCACAGAAAAATAAAAGGCACTCCATCTCCTAAATGAAATGACATCATGAGAATGCGTCCTTCTGGGGAGGGGGGAGAAATAAAACTGCTTTGAAAATTAATAAAAACATGCCTAAACATACCAAGACATTCTTCAATTTTCTGATATAAAATGAATTCTTAAGACTAGAAAAACTTATCACTGTTGTATATATATTGTCTTAAAGTAAAATGTGCCATCAGGCTCTGAGATATCAAAAATAATTAGTAGTCACATGAAACAAGAATTTACTTTCCACTGGAAGTGGGGGTGGTGGGCAGCTGACATAGCATCTGTCCACCTTTCTTCCTTGGGTGCCAAAGAAAATCTGGAGGCACTTCCTGACACATGGCAGGGAATTCAAGTAACAATCGAGGTGCCAGGCTGGTGAAATGCGCTCTTAGTCAGAGTCCACAAGGCAAACAGACCACAGCCTAGGAATGTGCCCCAGGACATCTTGGAACAGCATCAAGTATTAGGACAAAAAAAGAAGGCAAGACATTAAAAAAAAAGAAAGAAAAAAAAAGAGGCAAGAGCTCATTTTGCTGAAAAGCATTCTCACAGGAGAAATCCACCACCTCATCCCCTTCTCTGACATCCCCTGAAGTACTAAACACTAGAAGGGGATGGGCAAGTCTGACAGTGTTTTTGGCTCCCATGCAGCCTTTTGGGCATGCTAGCTGATATCAAAGGAGAACTGTGCTTACAAATACTTGTTAAATGCACTGTTTAGTAGTGACTGCAGGATTTCTAAACCAAATAATTTTAAGTTATTCATGCTCACATGGGGCTGGGAAAGAGAGCTATAGCTGGGCCTCCTGTCTAAAAAACCTCCAAAAACTAGTCTATATTAATTCTTTTTTTTATTTTTATATTTTATTGATTTTTTACAGAGAGGAAGGGAGAGGGATAGGAAGTTAGAAACATCGATGAGAGAGAAACATTGACCAGCTGCCTCCTGCACGCCCCCCACCGGGGATGTGCCCACAACCAAGGTACATGCCCTTGACCGGAATCGAACCCGGGACCTTTCAGTCCGCAGGCCGACGCTCTATCCACTGAGCCAAACCGGTTTTGGCTTAATTCTTTAACTTAAACCTTACAAAACTCCTGTTCTCCCACTCCCACAACCACACTTTACACCAACTATAATTGGAAGAAAAGTGACTTTTACTCCTCAAATTTCACTTCCATCAGGCAAAAATTCACAGGACTCTCTGGCAGACAACTGTTATTCTACCAATTAGAGGGGCAGCCCAAGAGCAGAGTGGTGAGAACAAGGAAGCTCTTTCCCAGAAGTCAGGAAACCACTCTCAGCCACCCTTTCCCGGCAGCAGGAAATTGATGCAAGGACAGGAAATAAGAAGTGATTTTCAGCTGTACAAGGAGTAGGCCACTTCAGAGATTTTTTGTTTTAAGAGTTACTCCAATGCCTATAAGGGGTAAGAAGAAGAGAATGGCATCAAATACAAAAAAAAAAAAAAAAAAAGCGGGGGCGGGGGGGCGCTAGTGAATCCCAAAGAGAGTTCATTTTTTAAAACACTAGCAGTTGATGACTTCTTTATACAATCCTGGCTATACACCTGGCAGCCAACTCTCTCCAGCTATTCAAAGGTCATTCTTTGTTCTGAAAATCAGTATCAACTACCTGCCTGGTGATACACTAGCTCCTGAAATGGTGCAACACAAAGAACATGAAGGTACTACTTCACAGCCATATAGTTCACACCCAAAATGAAACAAATAGGTGAATGAAAGCTACAGCTAAATAATCCTAGCAGGAGGCAAGGACACTTGGCCTGCAGGTAAGCAGGAAAAAAAAATTTCATGGGCTCTGGGAATGTCAGAGTCACAGTGAACCTTAGACTGAATCCCGTCCACTCCCCTCACTTTATAGTTAAGGCTCAAAGAGAGGCACTCACACAACATTGGTGGAAGGCCACAGCTACCACACCCCAAGAAGTGGGGAAGAAATGTGAATAGGACTATTAAAAGTCAGTCTTGCCTGGTTGGCATGGCTCAGTGGTTAAGCATCGATCTATGAACCAGGAGGTCACAGTTTGATTCCCAGTCAAGGCACATGCCAGGTTTCGGGCTCTATCCCCAGTAGCGGGTGAGCAGGAGGCAGCCGATCGATGTTTCTCTCTTATGGATGTATCTATCTCACTAACCCTCTCCCTTCCTCTCTCTCAAATCAATAAAAATATGTATATTTTTTTAAAGCCAGTCTTTCTAGACTTTTCAAAGGAAAAGAAAAGCCACTAAAGATCTGTCTTAAAATAACCTATATTCTTACTTTTCTTTCAATTCCACTTAGGAACCACTGCATTTTACATTCTAATAATTACTGTTGCAATGGGATTAAAATACTGAAACAGCATGGCCAAACCTGCTGGGTAATCCCACCTACATTTTTTCCCAAAGACTAAATGAAAACCTGCTTATTGAAAATGTTGTCAGAGTAAGACTAGGAAGGAAGCAAATCAAACATCCAATATTCATTTTAACTATCTCTTGTCCCTCTCTCTTCAATCCACTCTCCACCCAGAAGCCAGTGTGCTCTTTGCAAAATACAACTCTGATCATGTCACATCCCTGCTTAAAATTCTTTAATGGCTTTCTCCCAGGAACTCCTGATTAAGAAGAAAATGCATAAGGTCCTAAGAACGCTGGCCCTCACCTACCCACGCAGCCTCCTCTCTTGCCATGACCTCCTGACCATCTGTGCCCCAGCTGCTCCTCAGTCCTCCAGTGAGGCCAGCTCCCTCCCATCATAGACTTGAGCACTGCCATTCCCCAGCTTGAACACAGTTCTCTAATCTCTCTCACTCCATCTGGACTTTATTTCCTTACCCCTATTTCTTTTCAGATCTCAGCACAATTATTCCCATCTTCTCAAGGAAGCCTTCCTTCATAGCCTTGTTATCTGCCTCCATATCCCTTCTTATAGCACTTACTGCCACTGGAATAATTTATATGATTCTTTGACTGATTAATGCCTGCTTCCTATTGTCAACCATAAGCCCCATGAGGACAGCAACCATGTCTGTTTTGGCTCACCATTGCATTCCCACCAGTAGATAAAGTTATTAACTCTTTAATTTAATTAAAGAACAAATGAACAAACAAGACATAGCACAGAGACATTAAGGGAATGTTTAAGTCACTCCCTTTTTAGCCCAAACTTTTAAATATGTGGGGGGAAAATGTCTTCCACAAAATGCTAAGAAAACAAAACCAATACTGTTCATACATACATTAGTCTCTTAATTAAAAAAAAAAAAAAACTACTCATATTTCAATCCACTTTTAAAGTCACTCTTTTCATTACAGTGACTCTTAACACATTTGAGAATTACCTAAGCAATGGGTAGGTTTCTAAAATTACTACCACCACCACCAAAGAGAGAGTTACATTCTTCTCTGTCTAAAACTTTTCTTTCCATATTCTTTGTGATAACAAGTTAGGAACCCTAGACTACCACTGTCCAATAGAAATATAACACAAATCACAATTTTCTAGTAATTACATTTAAAAAGAAACAGTGAAACAAATTTCAATAATAATTCTATTTAACCCAAAATATCCAATATATTATCATTTCAAAATGTAATCAACATTTTAAAACTTATTAGTAATTATTTACCATTCTTTCTTTTGTACTAAATCATGGAAATCCATTATGTATTTCCTGCTTACAGAACATCTCAATTCATAATAGCCACAAGGTCAATATGGCTACCATTCACACTTCTAATCAATTATTTGCGCTCTTTCTTCCTTTAAAACACTTGCAGAAAAGGCTTTTAAAAAGTAACCATGAGGCAAGAGGAGTGTTTTTACTATAAACAGCTGAAAATTAAAGGGAAGACACCCATGTTTACGTGTATGTTAATGTAATGATACCTTCTTAATTCGTTCATGACTTTAAAAGCTTTCTTCACGTGCCAAGGATTCACTGTCACTGGGCAGTGTTTTTCAGTACTATCATCTTTTGAATTGACAGGCTTCTGGTGACCCTGCTTTGTGCATCTGTAGATAAAAGAAAAGAACAAAAAACAGAAAAAGACTTTATTGAAGATAATTTAGTTTAGGCTTTTCAGGCTGCAATACAGATACAGTGAATGCCCTCTCCCACACTTCTTTAGAAGTCTCACAGTATAGTATATGCCAACGTAGGATTAAGAGACAATTCAGAACTTTCTGATGGTCACTATGAATTTAACAAAAAAGTGGGTAATTACCTCCCTGGTGTCAAAGCTTTGTTAAAGATGAGCACCAAAAATTCAGTAAACATGGTTCAGCAGACACCTCCAAATAAAATGCTAAGAAATGATCTCCTCTGTTGGATAACTTGGTAAATGATAGAGCCAGATAAGAGGCATGTCTAACTCTCAAGCTCATCTTTTCATTAAGTTTCCACATCATTTCCTGCATTTAGCAATGAATATTGAATTTCATGTTTAAATTTATAAATTTTAAGAACACAAGGCCATATTGGTATTACTGTATAAATTATTCTTCCGAGACTTGGCAGCCAAAAAATAGCAAATAAAATCAGGGTACCCAGGAGAGGAGGTGAAATTAACTGCTAATGGACACAAGGGAACTTTGATAAAATGGCTGTACAACTTTAGAAATTCACTAAAAATCACTGAAGTATACAATTATGTGGGTGAATTTTATGACATGTAAATGATATCTCAGTAAATTCATTAAGTAAAAAAATCAGGTTACCAAATTAAGCCTTACAAAATCTGTATATATATATATATATATATATCTATATATATATATATATATATATACATATCATGTATATATATGATATATATATATCTCACATATATATATATCTCACATAAGAACAGCAGACAAACATCATTAGTTATTGTGTTTCTCTTCATAACTCTTTCCTGACACATTTCTGAAAGGCTGATTCATTTTTAAAAATACTATCTTTCACTATTTCATTCAGCAAATATTTCTTGATGGCCCACTATGTACCAAGCACTGTTCTAGGCTCTTGGAATACATCAATAAACAAAACAAAGATCCCTGTCCTCACAGAGCTTGGAGTCTACTATGTGGCGTTGGAAGAGGGGGAGATACACATAACAAATCATGAAAGTATGAGGCACGTTAGACAATGATAAGAGCTATGGAAATAAGAAAAGGGGCAAGGTAAAGAGTCAGGAGTGCATAGTGAGACCAGAACTGGGGCAGGCAGGGACAGGGGAGTGCAGATCATGTAGGGCCTCGTAGGACATTGTAAGAACTTTGGCTTTTACCCTGGAGTGAAATGGGGAAGCACTGCAGAAGAGTAACACAATCCAATTTATATTTTCAAAGGATCATTTTGGCTGCTGGTTAGGAATAGTCTATATGGGTAGAAGATGAAAGGGGGAAAGCTATTTAGGAGAGTAATGCAGTGGGAGATGAAAGTCACTCAGAGCAGGGTAGTGGCAGTGGAGACAGGAGCAGTGATGAGAAGTGGCTCAGTTCTGATATATTTTAAAGGTAGTGTTAATAAGATTTGTTCATAAAATGCAAGATTTGTTCACATATGGCATGTCAAGAAAGTCAGAATGACTCCAAGGTTTTTGGCCAGACCAACTGGAAGGATTGAGTTTCTGTTTATTGGATGGGGAAGGCTATAAGTAGAATCGGTTTGCAGGTAAAAAGATGCAGAACTCAGCTTTAAACATGTTGGTTTTAAGATATCAGACCTTGGAGTGAAGATGTCAAAAAGATATCAGATGGATACTGGAGCCTAGAATTAGAGAGAAAAATCTAGCTGCAGCAATGTGAACATCATTGATTACCTAGATCAGAGATTTTCAACCTTATCCATCTCATGGCACACATAAATTAACTAGAGGCCCAGTGCACAAATTTGTGCACAGGTGGGGTCCCTCAGCATGGCTGGCAATCGAGGCCTATTGGGGAGCTGACTGGCCAGGGGGAGGGGCTGCGGGAGGTTGGCTGGACAGGAGGAGGGGCCACGGGAGGTTGGCTGGCCGGCCAGGGGGAGGAGCCGCGGGAGGTTGACTGTGGGAGCGCACTTACCAATAGGGGGCAGCTCCTGCATTGAGCGTCTGCCCCCTGGTGGTCAGTGCGCATCATAGCAACTGGTCAACTGGTCGTTCTGGTCTTTCAGTCATAACGGTCACCTAGGCTTTTAGATAGATAGATAGATAGATATAGATAGATAGATAGGTAGATAGATAGATAGAGGTAGAGATTACTAAAATTCTATAGCACACCAAAAATATATATTTTTGCCAATCTGAACAAAAAATACATATAATTTTGATTCATTCACATGGGATGGTTTTGTTGTGTTGGGTGTTGTCATTTTTTTTATTTGACAATGTAGCAGAAAAAGAGGCCAGTGCTCCTAACTAGTCAGGTATTGCATGTTTTTAAAATTCTTGCACCAGTTGAAAATCACTGACCTAGACCAGCGGTCACCAACCTTTCGGACCTCACCGGTTGGCGACCGCTGCTCCAAAGGTTTCCTTAAACCAGTAGTCACCAACCTTTCAGACCTCACGGACCACCAGTGGTCCGCAGACCACCGGTTGGCGACCGCTGACCTAGATGGTACAGGAAGCCATGAAACTCAGGCACTCAAACATTCAGGTAACCTCCAACATGAACCACATGTTATCCTTGCTCATTCCCACATGCCCCCAGAATCTATACTGAGACAGCTGATTATTCCAGAGCTTACCTACTAGAAGGGAGCATCAGTCCTGATTCCCCACCATGTGAGAGTTTTTAAAGGGGCCTTACAAATGACTTCATGCAAGGCATTGCACCCAGTGGATGAGCCCACAACTGGAGTGCACTCTACTCCCCGTGGCCTCGTGTGTGCGTGCGTGCGTGTGTGTGTGTGTGTGTGTGTGTGTGTGTGTGTGTGAGGAATGAGTTACACCTGGCCTAAGAAAAAGAACTAGTAAGTCTAGAAGTCAAAAGATAGCAGAACATCTAGATCTGATGAGATGGCTGAGGAAATACTTTATGGTATAAGACATATTCTCAGAATGCCACCTCCCTTCTTTCTTTCATAGAGAAAACAGTAGGAAAAAGGAGAAATGTGTAGATATATGCAACCTATACAAACTGTCTGACCATGTAACCTTGAATGTCCACATATACAACAATTTAGTAATATTTACATCGGCTTCTAGTTTAATAATTTGGAGTTTACAACACAGAGAAAATATAATACTGAGGATCAAGCAAACTACCATAGAAAGTTTTTCAGAAAATGCTCAAAATAGAAGAAAAAGCAACTCTGCCCTAGAAAGAATATCATTAAAAGTCAAGAATGCTTATATTTACTTAAGAAATTAGAAATTAAGACTTCTAGTATTAGAGAATTAACTTTAAGACAGCTACCACACAACCAATAATGTCTATATTGGTGCTTTCTGAAAGCTATTTTCAGCTCCCACTTTATGTATTCCAGGAACTCTGCAAAGAAAAGGCTTTATTCAAATGCTTAAAGAAATAAGTAAGAAATAACATTAAAATTTTTTAGTGTTCTCTGTACTGACAGCCACTTAAAAACAGCACCCTGCTGCACAAGTCTATATCTGCAACACTAAAGCCCTTTCCATATTTTTCCATTTCCTATGTGGTTTTGTGTTAGATGGTCTCTCATTCAGAAACAGAAATGAGTAACAGAACATTACACTTCATGTCTAAAGCTACAGATATGGGAAATGAACACATACTAGGAAGCAGCTAAGTGGAAGGTAACCCTTTAAGTTATACCATTGTAAGTGCAGAATTATATCTTGTCCCTGCTTCTTCTGCTCTTCATTCTGAGAACTGTGTTCTTTAAAATATCTGGAGGAGATACTTTTCCAAGGTTTTTCACTTTTAAGCCTTTCCCTAACTCTACATTCCATAGCCAGTCTTAAAATTATCCAATGGTCTATTGTTACAAAACATACTCTAAAATAGTTGAGCCTTCCAAGGGTTTGGTTTCCAGCACACTGCTATGTTTTGTAATAGAAAATCCTAAAGCCTTCTTTCAATTACTGCCTCTTCTGCACATTCCCAGCTGTGAGCAAAGGTGGCTTCTCAGACCAGCTAACTTTCTAACTCTGGCTGAGAACACATTACTGACAACAACTGAATTCTCCAAGAAGAAGCAAATAGAGACTGGGCTGTCCCCTTCAAAGAGTCAAGACTCCACAATGAGGCAAAGGTTTAAACCTACTGCAAAAATTTTGAGGGCACTTTAAAAATTAGGTCCAATTTCTTTAACATGTGCATCATTTACTTGAGCACAGTGATGTCCAGTGGAGGGGGACAGAAGAATCACAATGACCCTAGCAATTTTTTCAAACTACACTTAACCATCCCACTTCGCATGAAGATTCAGGCAAGCCCTTTGTATAAGACTAAGAATGACAGCATCTCCAAGAGTAGGGGTGAATGGAGGCTATGCATAACTTTTTTTTTAAGTGATGTAATGTGCCCCACCACCTACTTAACTCCCACTCCAGGACAATCATCTCAGATTGAGAACACTAGAAAATATGGGTTGGTTATGTTTTTTACACTTTCTGGCAGAAACAATGCTATAATTCATGTGAATGATGCAGCTGCAAAATTTAACGGGGGACTAGACATTTTCACATTCAGAACACAAATACTTAGCCCCTGGGTGACCACCATCTCTGCTCTCCCTTTTGCCTGTTCACCTCAAAAGCTGCAATACTCCCCTGCCTGCAATGAGTCACCCACCATTACTCACAAATTTCTGCCCAGTTCACGTCAGCAGCTGTTGTTTTCAAAGTCAGCACCCATGCTGTATGGCTCTGAAGTTTCTCTATTACTTTATAATATCGCTTTGGTTTTCTCTGCTGTCTTCCTAGCTAAACTTGCATTCTGATGCTGGTTATAGTACTAACACTGCTTCCATACACAAGTCCAGGATATCAGAACTATAACTAATATTTCAACTAATATGTGTCATGTCACTACAGTTTTCCAACAACATAGTCTCACATCCTTCATCTCACCCAAACAACCACCACACTATCATAAACTTTTACAGTTGTAAAAGTAGAGGGCTTTCTCTGTTGCAAAACCCTCCATGAGGTAGAGTTGTGGTTTCAGTTTTTGCAATTAACTAAAGGCAAAGAGAAGTGCTTTGCAAATTTCCTACAAGAGTTTAGAATTTAAACTTTTATTAGGTCCAGAACCAGTAGACTAACTGTGACCTATAAACATATGGTGCTATTACACAAATAAATATAGCTTAAAATGTTAATGTCTGGCCCTGGCCAGTTTGGCTCCGTGGATAGAGCATCAGCCTGCGGACTGAAGGGTCCCGGGTTCAATTCTGGTCAAGGACACATGGCGGGGTGTGAGCTCAATCCCCAGTGGGGGTGTGCAGGAGGCAGCCGAACAATGATTCTCTCTCATCAATGATGTTTCTATAGCTGGCTCCCTCTCCTTTCCTCTCTGAAATCAATAAAAATATATATTTTTAAGTGTTAATATCTACCCTAGACATGTAAGAACTTGAACTATACCTTCAATATATATAGTTTTAGACTTGTATATGAAGCATCTTGTGAGATTAGCAAAACTTCCTATCCAGACACAGAACATCTTACAGACAACATCAAAATAATGCCACTGAACAGTTCAGTATAATACATATATCGCTAAAAGTTACCTTTCCAATTTCCCAGAACTGGAGAAGAAACATCTAGAAAAACTGGAAATGCCCAATGTTACTAAAATGGATTAGCCCTTGGCCTAGGCAGTTTGGCTCAGTGGATAGAGCCTTGGCCTGCAGACTAAAGGGTCCCAGGTTCGATCCTGGTCAAGGGCACATGTCCAGGTAGCGAGCTCGATCCCCATTAAGGGGTGTGCAAGAGGCAGCCAATTAATGATTCTCTGTCATCATTGATGTCTATCTCTCTCTCTCCCTCTCCCTTCCTCTCTGAAGTCAATAAAAATATTTTTTTAAAATAAATAAAATGGATTAGCCCTTAAGGCAGAGTACTGAACCTATTGGTGGACAGAGGGAGGTATTACATGCCAGCCCTCTCCAGCCCCCAGGACTTGGCTGTGTGGCTTTCTGGTAAGTTGTGGGGAAGCTTTGGCAGGAGGAGGTGGTTGGGATGTCTGAGGTGGAGAGGTTGATGGAAGCTGGAGCATAATTGCTCTCAGATAGAACAATAGAGCTGTATAAAGCTCTGCTTCAGTTCAACTCGGCTCTCTCTCCTTCTTTCCCTCCCACCTACATGACAAACAGAGCACAATCAGGCACTTTTTGTCCCTGACAGTGCCTGTTACCAGGAAAGGGACCAGGGTAAAAACATATCTTATGCAAGATCATTCTTATTTTAAAGAATATGTTATAAACAATTAACAAAGCACTGTCAGAGTGGGATATTTATGAGGTTCTACAAGAGAAGGAGGTTGATGAGCCATTTCAAACATTTTCATGTCTTTTATCACTCATATTTCTGATATTGTTTTGCCACTTTTCCTAGTATTGCCATCACTTGGCTGGTAAGAGAGGGCAGCAATATGACTTGGCAATTCAGTTGAATGGGCTACATTTTCCAGCGCTTGAATGCAAAGGCACTAGAAGAGGGCCAGAATCAGCTGGATGACCCGGATTGTACTCCTGCCTAAGCCAAATACTAACCAACTGACCTTGAATTAATTACTCAGCCTCTCTGGGCTTCAGACTGTTTAATTATAAAAAAGGTTTTGTTATTCCACAAATATGTCTAATATAAGCCATAACATGAAAGTCAAAGATAATAACACCTCCCCCACTTGCCTCAGGGAACTATCCAAGTACTAAACACTACCGAATGTAAACAGTTCAGAAGAAAAATGTTAGTAGGGAGCTAAACTGAATATGGAGAGATATTTTTACGGATTTTATTGGTCTTCCTCATCTTTAATTGCAATAGTCAATTAAAATTATTAATAATACTCCAGATGACCACCACTGTTAGTAAATCAAGGTGGTAAGCCCTGACTAGATGCCTACTGCGTGCCCTGTACTAAGCAGGGGAAGGGATATAAAGGAGGCTGAACACAGCAGCATTCTCCAGTTACCATCTAACCGGGGAGGCACATCTGAAACCATCGAGGAAGGGCACAACCATACAGGTGCAAGATTACAGGCTACTAATTATAAATACCATTGGAATGCAAAGAGAGCTGGAATGAGTTGAAGGAAATAAGCAAGACTTTTTGAAGGAAATGGGGCTCCAACTCAGTTATTTTAACTGGGGGCAGGAAAAAGTCTGGCAACTCCTGGCTTGTAATAAGGCAGATTCTGAACACATAAGATATAGCCAAAATGATGGAGGGTTGTGACTACCTGACTGAGATAGCTAGTTTTGACATCACTCTAAGATATTGGGGGGGGGGGGGGGGGGGGGGTGTCAAATAGTAGATGGACTAAAAGGTGAGGAGAGAAAACAGAGCTCAATAGGAGAAAAATCCGGTATCAAGTGATGCAATCTATTCATTAAAATAGTAGCAGTCAGAATGGACACTTGAAACCAAGGCTCTACAGTTCCTGGAAGCTGATAAGATGTGGAGGGTGACGAAAGACAGAAATCAAAGACCATTCCAAGGATTTGGGTAGATTGAGTATTCCACTGAATAAGTAGAGATGTTATAAAGGGAAATCAGTTTTAGAACAAAGATTATGAACTCAGCTTTAGAAATGTTAAATCTGAGATATAAGCTAAGAGTAGATTCAAGTTTGAAGCACAGCTCTTGAGCCCAGTCTTAAGAAACAGATGGAGCCACAGCTTAGCAATTAATAGTTGATTGAAAAGAAGAAGTGGCCAAGGCCTGCATCTGTGAGGAACAGCTACTGCCAATGAACAGTAACAGAAGAGAAGCCACGGAAGACAAAAAAGTGATCCACAGAGAGAGATTAGAGTCCCAGTTTCCTCTCTATGATAAGCTTGGGAAAGTAATTTAACCTCTGAAAAAAAGATAATTATAAGAGACCTGCCAGGCCGGTGTGGCTCAGCAGTTGGAACCAAGAGGTCGCTGGTTCAATTCTCAGTCAGGGCACATCCCTGGGTTGCAGGCTCAATCCCCAGTGTGGGGTGTGCAGAAGGCAGCCGATTGATATATTCCTCTCTCTCATCGATATTTCTATCTCTCTATCCTTCTCCCTTCCTCTCTCTAAAAAGCAATAAAAAAATATCCTATATAATAAAAGCCTAATATGCAAATCGACCAAACAGCGGAACAACGGGTGGAACAACTGGTTGCTACGACATTCACTGACCACCAGGGGGGCAGACACTCAAAGCAGGAGCTGCCCCCAGGCCAGCCAAGGCAAGTGCCAGCGGCAGGGGGGGGGCGGTGATTGCCCCACAGAGGGAGGCAACCAGCAGTGGCAGTGTGGGGCAGGGCCAGCGAGCAGGAGGCACCAGGCCGGTCAAGGCGGGGCCAGCAGCCCCCTCACCCCCCCCCCCCCCGGTCGCCCCAGCAGTCGCCCCACAGATCAGCCCTGATCGCTGGCCAGGCCTAGGGACCCTACCCATGCATGAATTTTGTGCACCGGGCCTCTAGTTTTAAATAAATAAATTTGCGAAAAACAATTTAAAAAATTATAGGACCTACACTACGAGGTAGGTTGTTGATAAGATTAAATGAAATAAAAGTAATAAAATAAAGTAAGTCACATTTAGCAACCTAAAAACCAGAGGAGAACCCAAGAAAAGGTAATGTCATGGAAAGCCAGGGCTTGTTTTTCAAGGCAGAATCAGTGAAAAGAACTGGTCCAAAAAATACATTAGCAAATGCCAAGAGTCTGAAATGAAAAAGTACATAAGACAAAGTATATTAACCCACCCACTACAGTAATTGTGTTATATATTTGTTCCCTATCAGTTTCAACCACGAGGAAAAGGACTTTGTTTTGTTTTCTGAGTTTTTCCCAAAGCCGGGTCATAGTAGGTACCCAATAAATCTGAACAAAACCTGAACTCTCTCATTTCGAACAGTAGATACATTTAGAATTTGGAAGAATTCTATCGAAAAGCATTCTGAGAGGCAATTTTCAATTATTCATATCACCTTGATCTTAAGAAAGAGGTTGAATTGTTTTCATAAACACTCCTGCTGCAGTTCCATAATAATCACAGATGAGTACATTTAGAGTCACCTTCACAAAAGCATAGTTACTAATATTTATTAAATGCCTACTAAGTGCACTAGAAAATATTAACCAGAAACAAGAGGTTTTGGGGGTTTTTGGTGGGAGGTGGAGCAGTGATTTTCCAGCGTCAGAAAATTTTAAGACTACTACATAAATGCTACTATTCCAGAACCCACTTTTCAAGTTCCCAAATGCAGTTAGAAATTTTCTTTCGATATTACACTTCCTTCAATACACATTGATTCATTTGTCTTCTTTCAACATTACCTAAGTATTTTAAAGACTTTTGTCTATCATTGAGGAGGTTCACCTATAATCTGAGAGATGCCCAATTTACTTAGGACTAGTTAGACAAAAAACTAGTTAAACTCTTATAGCCAGAGGGCTATAAAAGACAAACAAATTGATATTGGGATAACCAATGGCAAAGTTCCAAATTCACAGGAATTGAGTCTTAGAATTAGAAAGAGCATTAAAGGTCATCTGGTCCAGTGGACCACAAATGTCAGACTTCAATGAACTTTTAACTGGTCTGTGACAAAATGAGGGCAATGTGGTAAGTTTTCATAAAACTAAATTTATTCCACTTAAGAACTATCCTTTATTCTGAGATTATGTCCTTCTTTTAATTGGAAAGGGGTACTAAAATGTCCTTTCTGGACTTGTATGCATGCATATAAGCATAACCAATGGACACAAAACTCTGGGGGGTGAGGGCATACATGGGAGTGGGGTGGGGGGGGGCAATGGTAAGATATGTACACATATAATACCTTAATAAAAAAATTGGGGGAAAAAATAAAATAAAATGTCCTTTCTTTTACAAAAAGATGATAGTTGATCATTAGTTTATCAATAATTTTTTTTACTTGGCAAAACAAAAACAAAAAACTCAGCAATTCTATGTTGGACTTCAATTTTACCATCTTCTACTGCTTAAATCCCTTAGAACTCAGTCAACAAGATGTTTGCCAGCCTATGCTTGAACACCTCCAAAGTTCAAGAGTGTCCAGTGATGTGGAATCGACTGAGAAAAGATATGATTGCATCTGAAGCATGTTTGCTTAGTTTTGAAAGGGAAAGCAAAAAAAAAAAAAAAAAAAAAACAAGGTCCGTAGAGAGAAAGTCAACTTGTGAAAGAAGAACCAGTAGGAAAACAAAGGCCAAGAAAACTGTTCAGTGAGGGGAGGTCAAAGGATGAACTGTGTCCTATACCTCCTGCCTAGTCTTCCCTTAACCATCAGGAAAATCCTCTCAAAAATAACTCTGAAAGTTAAAATATATAAAACATTCCTGAGGTCAGGGCTTATCCGTTTACATTTCCTTTTGTACATCTCAGTTGATGGCCTGAAACTCCTTTACTACTTTACATCTAATTTTTAGTTGCACACCTTTCAGATTCTGAGACACATGTCCCATGGTCATACTATCACCCAGAACTCAAAATGCAACAGCATCTAAATACTCTGTGTACCCAAGGATGCAAAAACACAATAAGCAGAGATATTAAAGCACAATAACAATCAATATGGAAATCAAAAGGGATGAGGAGTGGAAAAAAAAGAGAAGAAATCAAAACCTAATTTCAACAAGCCCATGGTGAAGGAACAAGGGAGCCTGGGCACAGTCGCCTGCATTCCTCCAAGACAATATGCCAACAGGCAAAAAGAGAGCAAGGTGGGATTTGAAAGCAATGTAAAACTGACTGTTACGAGAGAAGTATGAGCAAAAGTACCACACACAGTGCCGGACAGAGAGACGGGCACTCTAATATTTACAGAATGAATGAAATAGTAAACAGACACTCGCACCAAGAGGATCTGAGTCCCTGGTTCCTACGACATCATCCAAAGCACTTTAAGCCCACGTCAAACATCTTTCTTTGCCTTAAAACCCAGGCTACAAATCTAACCTTACGAAAGGCTGAGCCCTCCCAATAACTTTACCGGCCTCTGTCCTAGACTAGCTCTAGCCCAGTGAGGCCCAAAGAAACTGCTTCCCAAAGACACTGCCTGCATTTCTCAAATCCAGCGCCCATGATTCAGAGTAGAAGGAAAAAACAAGTTAGTGGGAGTGGAAGCAAACAGGCCAAGGGTTGGGAAGGAAAACTATTTCTGATTTACAGAAAGGTAAACAACACTCTTAGGGACTCTGGAATGAGAATTAATCCTAGTTAGACCAAGTGAAAATAAAACCTATCTGTATTTATTATTAAATGAACAGAAACAATGCAAAAGTCTCACCAACTCTGGCCACCCATGATTTAAAGAAGTTTTAACAATGCTTTCATCGCTGCGGGCATTCCAGGTTTTCCATTACCTCTCAGCCTATCATTGTTAAGGCACTACTGATGGAGTCTCAATACCAAAGAATTGTGCAGGACACCCAAACTATGATTAGCTGATCCTTCCTACATTCCATTTATCAACATTTGCATGCAAACATCTATTTCATTTTTTTAAATTACAGTTTACATTCAGTATTGTTTTGTATTAGTTTCAAATGTACAGCATAGTGGTTAGACCATCATACACTTTACAAAGTATCCCCCCCAACCCCCGGTTATTTTTTATTATTTATATTTAAATCATTGTTTATGTCTCTACTCCCTCCCTCCAGAGCCTGCTTTTCCACACCCATTCTTTTCACCTGCATTCTAAAATCTTCTTGTTCTTCCCCTTAAAAAAAAAAAAAAAAGTTTTTAAGTATTGTTATTAATTTCAAAGAAAGGATGGGTGAGGGAGAGAGGGATAGAAACATCAATGATGAGATCCATCCATAGGCTGCCTCCTCCATGCCCTCCACTGGGTATGTGCCCATACTGGCATCAAATCGTGACCACCTGGTTCGTGGGTCAATACTCAAACACTGAGCCACACTGGTAGGGCTTTCTCTTTCTTTTAGGTCCCTCTGCTCAAAAAGCAAAAAGGGATTGTACAGAACTAATATAAAGGGGGCAGCTTTGCTACAGAAAACACCTACGTGGTTTATTGTACATACTATGTGTTGTCTATATACAAGTAGCGATTCCTGCCTTAAGTGCCTCTAAGCCTGGACTTAACTTGTGCTGGTGCTATGCTCCCGCTGCTGATGTTAACAATCCACCATCATGTTTCCTAGGAATCAGGAGCTTTCCTGAACCTGCTAAGGGACAAAACCAGACCCCAAAGCCCTCAAAGCCACAGTGATCATGAAGCAACTGAGCCCTCATTTCTATCAGCCCAGGAGGGTCAATTCAAGAGGCTTCTCATCTGCTCCTTAGATCCCCATGATCTGTTCCACTCAAGCTAAAATCCATAAGGCACTTCAAAAAATTGTAATTCCAGAATCCTATTAGATTTCCTAAAAGGGTTCAGCATCAAAAGAATTATTCAGCAGAAGCCTAATATCCATATTTTGGCCGGAATGCTACCAAATAATCACAAGAGGCTGATGAGGCACAACTGCCATGGAATGAAGCTGGCAAAAATCGAGGTAAAAAAAAAAAAAAAAAAACGGTAAGACTCCATGAATAAACTCTCATGAAAAGGTAAGCCGTTCTTCAGAATAAGGTGTGTCTGCGGTTTGAAAAGTCAGATTCAAAGGGCTCTTGTTCCTTCAGAAAGGTTCAACAAAGGAAAGCACATCAAATTTGAAAATGTCAGAACTCGGAGATTAATAGTTCACTCTTCCCAAAATGTTTTTTAAAAAACCGTGCACTCAATAATGTAACATCTTCCACATAACTGTTCAGCTGTGATTATTTCTAAGAAGTAAATCTGCTGTAGGTAATCTTGAATGTATCTGGGTGCCAAAAAAAAAAAAAAAGACACCTGTGCCTGGCGGGTCGCTACACCAGTGATGTGTCCAGGGTACCCAGGACACAGAGGATGCTCTGATTTCTGGATACAATTTTCTGCAGTGCCAGGTAAAAGAGGTCACATGCCCTGAACAGCCGAACGGCTCACTCGGCGACGTTAAATGCCTCCTCAATTAATTTTACTAGAAATTCGGAGCAGCAAGCAACCTAAGGTCAATTCACTGAGACGCCGGGCGTCTGGTACTTTCCAGTACCCTTTTGCCAACGGACTCCCGAGCATCATCACACCTCCATCCCTTAGAAGGGGGTCGGCCAGCGGGGCACCAGCAGCCCGTGCATTTCAGGGAGGTACACACGATGGGCAGAGTCCCCAAACACAGCCCCAACCCCGAACCTCCCCTTCGCTGGGGATCGGGAAGACCCTTCCCAGGAAACGCTGGGCAGCGTTTTAAGTCGCCGCCTGGCCAGGCTGAGTTTCCGTCCGCGTCCGCCTCAGGACTGCGGGAACCGCGCCTCGTCACGCCCCGCAGCTCCCACCCCCCGCCGCCCCCGGCGCCGGCTCCCCGGCGGCTCCCGGCTGTCCAACGCCGGCGAGCACCGGGCGGCCGTCCCCGAGCAGCGCCCGCGATCGGCGACACGCGCCGCAGCGGCGCCTTATCCGCAGCGGCACAGCCGGCTCACTCACGCGGGAGGCAGCGGCGGCGTCTCCATTGTGGCTCCTCTCGGGCTTCAGAACGCAGGCACCGACCGCCGCCGCCAGCACCATTCCAGCCGCGGACGCCGGCACTGCCCGCCCGCCGAGCCGCGTTCCATCCGCCCCGGAGGGGGAGCCGCTCGCCTCACCGGGCGCCACCACCTGCGGCGGCGGCCCCCGCGGCCATGGCCCGCTCGGCCGGGCGCGCTCCGTCTGACTGCGCGGCTCCCGCGCTCGCCCGAGTGCGGGGCGGCGGCGACGGTGGGACGGGCGGGCGCGCGGGCTCGGCCACTTCCGGGTTCGGCCCCGCCGGCGCCGACGCCGTGACGGGACGGCGGTGCGGCCTCCCGCGGCGGCCGGGGACCCCTCCCTCGGCGCCTCCTCTTCCTCCTCCTCCTGCTGCTGCTGGTGCGGCGCGGGCGTGCCCGGGCGCGGGCCGGCGGGGCGGGGCGGGGCGGGACCGGGGCGAGGGCGCCTGCAGTGGGTTCTGAGGGTCACCCGGCGGCGGGAAGCTAGGATATTGGAGGTGGGGTGCTGTCTGTGCAGGAAAAGGGCGCCCGAAAGCACAGCTTAATCGCGCTCGCTATTCGCTGATTGCTCTGCTTCACACGCTTGGTCCCATTATTCTCTTTTGAGCTGAGCCTCTGCCCAGGGAGGTGGGAAGGCTAAGCATAACCAACCAAAAATCCTTTACAAATGGTGACACTGAGGCAAGGAGAAATGAATTTGCCTATCACGTGTCCCAGGCCTCCTTCCTCAGTATATGGTCCACTCGGGTGAAGTGAGCACCTACTCAGCAAGGTTTCCATACCGGGGATACCAGGGAGGGCAGAACCAGGTCTGCGCGTGTGCAGAGCTGGCCATCTAGACCGGTAAGAGAGACAAGAAGCGATGCCTACTGTGAAAGTGAAGAGATGGGATGCTATTTTAGGAGTGCTCAGGGAAGGCCTCTCAAAAGATAACATTTAAACAGAGATGACATAAAATGAATCTTGAGTAATGCAGAGACACGTAGGGCAGTGGTCGGCAAACTCATTAGTCAACAGAGCCAAATATCAACAGTACAACGATTGAAATTTCTTTTGAGAGCCAAAAACCGACTTCTGCGCCTGGGCCACGAAGTTTCGATCGCCCGCACGTGGTATTTTGTGGAAGAGCCACACTCAAGGGGCCAAAGAGCTGCATGTGGCTCGCGAGCCGCAGTTTGCCAACCACTGACTTAGGGCATAGGGAAGAGCAATGCAGAGACTCTTATGCAAAATCTTGCCTGGCCTGTTGAGAAAAAAGGGGAACAGTATAGCAGGTGGATCTTCAAGTACGCCCGCTGGACAGCAGTAGTATCTGGGGACTTTAGAAATACGAGTTCCCCAAGCCCACTCCAGATCTGCTGAATGAGAAACTCTGGGGGTGCGGCCCAGCAGTCTGTGCTGCAACCAGCCTTCCAGGTGATGCTGATGGCAGCGAAGGTTGGAAAGTCTGGAGTAGCTGAAGCACAGTGAGGACAGAAGAAGGTGGGCGGAGATGGTGTGGGAGGAGCGGTGAAAGATTACAAAGGCTTTATAGGACAAGAATTTGGCTTTCATTGAGAAAAGAAGCAACTAGAACGTTGTGAGCAGTTTGATCTGATGATTAAAAGGATGGCTTTGCTGCAATTTGTTTTAAACTATTCTACAAAAAAAGTGGGGGAGGGAGTAGAAAAAAAGAAGATAGGCAAAATGTCAATATTGGATGCTGTGTGATGGGTGCATGGAGGTGATCACCGTTTGTGAGTATGTTTCAAAAGGTGCATAAGTTTTATGTGTTTGTTTTTTTTTTTTTAATGGCTGCTTGCTATATGAGCAACATATGTAGGGAAGCAAGAGAGCAAGCAAGGAGATTAGCCTGGTGGGATGAAAAATAAGCATGACATGGAATTAAGTCAGAGTGATGGAGAAGAGTGGTAAGATTCTGATTCTATTTAAAAGATAAAGCACACAAGAATTGCTGATAGATTAGCTATGAGTATAAGAGAAAGAGCAGAGTCAAAGATGATCCCAAGGGTTTGGTCTGGGCTCTTGGGAGAGTGGAGTTGAAATTTACTGAGACTGGGAAGATGGAGAAGAAACAGATTTGGGGGGTGGGGGGCGATGGGAAGGGAGTATTTGTACACTGATTTAGACATGCTAAATTTGAATGCCTATTACACATCCATGTGAAGATAGGAATAGACAGATAGGTATCTGCGGTGGACTGAAATGTGTAAGGTTGTCAACATATAGGTGGTATTTAAAGTCAGGGGACTGGATTGAGATCAACTAGATAATGTATCTGGAGAAAAGAAGAGAACCAAGGAGTGAGCCCGGGGCACTCCAACATTAGGACAAAAAGATGAGGATTCAGCAAAGCACACAGAGACCGAGCAGCCAGAGGAGGATCAGGACAAGCGTCTTGGTAGCCTAGGCTTACATTTAATCAGGCATCTCAACTGAGCAATTTGAAAATGTTAATTAATCTACACTGAGCTTTTGTTGTTTTCTGAAAAGACAGTGACGAAACCTCTGGCTTTGAGACATGAGCAGGCCTGCCTAAGATTCCTAGCAATTTATGAGGCCAAAGTTTCCATTTTCATCTTTGTGTGGGCCAAGTAAGTCCACACAACTGGCGCTTGGCCAGACGCAGCCTCAGCACTTAATCCTGTCTCACCATCCACAACAAAAATGCTTGTCAGGATGAACAGAAATCATCTGTGGGGGTGGGGGAAAACTTTTCATACGTCTTCTTTTGTGTGTCAGTTTCACCATTTTCTCAAGTAAAGAATGCAGATGATTAGGAATAGGTACCCAAGGCCACCAAAAATGTCTTACTTTTATTTCCTTTGGCATAAGAACTGATTGGACAGGTACACGTGTTTGGCCTGTCGATGCTCAGGTTATTCACTCCACCTACCTGCTAATTATTCTTTAGATGAGTTCTCCCCTCCCCATTGAGGAATGAGGGCTTAGAAAAGTCCATCTATCTCTATAAAGTGAAATAGAATAATTCCTTAGGTAAATTAGTAACCATAACGTAAAGCTAATGTAAGTAAGTAGCCAGGATATCAGTTGTGAAAAATGGGGGAATAAATGGTGATGGAAGGAGACTTGACTTGGGGTGGTGAGCACACAATTCAACATACAGACGATGTATTATAAAGTTGTACCCCTGAGTCCTATACAATTTTACTGACCAATGTCACCCCAATAAATTGAACAACAATAAAAAGAAGATGGAACCACACAGAGGGACAAGTCCATGACAGTAGCTGATGGCAAAAATTAGTTAGATTGAGTTGAGATCAGATGCTGCAACAGAAATGCATGATATGGCATGGCAGGCACAAACATATCACATGGCAAGCATCCCAGAACTGAGAATTGCTTCTGTAAAGAAAAGACTTAAATTTCATCAAAGAATATAAAAGATACCATTTTTTTGTAATTCCTTCCAGTATAAAGATAGCAAGTATAAAAAAAATCACTCATTCAAAAATAGGGTATTAAAGAAGATGGAGCCTGGCTGGCATGGCGCATTGGTTGAGCGTCTACCTATGAACCAGGTGGTCACGGTTTGATTCCCGATCAGCGCACATGCCCAGGTTGCAGGCTTGATTCCACTGGGGGGTTGTGCAGAAGGCAGCCGACCAATGATTCTCATCATTGATGTTTCTCTCTCTCTCTCTCTCTCCCTCTTCCTTCCTCTCTGAAGTCAATAAAAATGTATTTTTATAAAAAGAAGATAGAGGCCTTCAAAAAGTCTTCTTTCCTAAAGAGTTAATCTGAAATGAATTACTTGAGTTGTTTTTCTAATTTTAAATTGAGGTTTTTGCTTTTATTCTTTTTATTTGGAAGCAGTTTAGTGTGCATAAAATATTATGAAGTATTTCAAAATAGTCTTGTGAGACTGTGCTATTTAGCAAATGGATTTGTCAATACACTAAGGTATTTAATACAAGCTTTGCGGTGTTATATGGGGGTGATATGAATCTTCTGCTCCCAATGAATAGAAAATCTTTAATTGAAGGAGTCCTTCATTTATATGAACTCAGTTTACAAATAATACTTGCTTCCTTTTATTAGTATTTTTTAAGTTTTTGCTTCCTTGTATTTATTGTCTTTAAGATACCTTCCTTACTTCCAGGACAGCACACCTGCCCATTATCCTGTATCAGAGGTTCCTGGAGAAATGAAAGCAAATTGTTTGCTGCAAAGTTTAATTGGAAATCTGTCGGAAGTATTGGTACAGGAAGCATCCAAAAATAGACTTCACACTAACGTATGTCAGGTAAGCAGTTTCTCTGTGCTTTTTTCAGAAAAGGAAATTTATTTAATCTACTTTTACTTATATATAGTTATATGATATCTATTTATGTAGTCTGGTGATGTAATACTTCATTACAGAATTATCTAGGACTAAACATCTTTCTACACAGTCAGCAATGCTGGGGAGGGGGAAGAAAAAGCAAGTAAAAAGTCTTGACAAATAATGGGAGCATTATTAGGTTGTTGCCATGCACATACACACAAACTTCTACACACAGCTTCAGTTTGTCCATCACAGCTGTTAACAGCATGAACTCTAAACAAAATTATGAAATGTTTGCTTTTTGGCATTGTCACCTTCCGCAGTCTTTCCCCTTGTTTCTTTCTGGCATCAATTTATCTATCACCTCTAACCTTCACCATCTACAGGTCTTCTGTGTTCTCCATTCATCTTTTCAACCAAACTTAGAAATTATCTACTCTCAGTTAACAAAATGATCAGTGGCTTACATATTAATATAATGGGGTAACTTCCCTTGGGGTTATTTATACCCTATCCATTATTATCCCTCCTCCTAGAATGTATTCCAATGCTTTGTATATTATTTTAATTACAACATTTTTGATGATAAAGTGTGATGTTGAAATGTCTTTTTCACTAATAGAAGTATGACCGTACTTCTAATGAAGAAGAATGATTTACTGTAATAAAGGACAATGCTGAGAGAGGAGATGAAAAATATTCTTCTTAAACTCTCGACCTTTTGAGACTAAACCTCTGGGGGTTTGTATTATTTGTTCAAATTGTTTCCACAGTAATCTGAAAAGATAAGTCTTGAATGTCCACATAAATCCTAAAATTTGAGCTCAGCCCAAGACTTGGAATTATTTTTGCAAGTAAGGATCCTTTGCCAAGAAATCCTTTCTAGTTCTTAATCTGGTTCTAGTTAGCTTCTGGAAGCAAAGAAGCATGTTTAATGTAGGTATAAGTAGATAGTCAATTCCTCAGCCATCCATATTTCCTCATTTTCCTTGTTAAGATCTTGGTAATAATCCAACCCCAAAAATAGAATTGAATTCAGGCTGCATATGTATGAGAAGTATTCTTCACTGAACTAAAATTGAACCCAAACTGCCATTTTGAAGTCTTTGTTAAAAGCCAACTAAAATTAAATCATGAGAAAAATACTCCTAGTCACATTTTCTGAGGCAAACTGATTCAAGCCAATCTTAATTGTGTACTTAGGTATTATATCAACTTTTTTTTTCTGTGCCAGATATGGGAAATACTAATCCTCTATTTTAAGTTGCAACAAACCCTGGCACCCTCTACATTCCCTAAACTCCTTTTGTGGTTTATTTTTCCCCAAAGCACTTATCACAGTTTGACAAACTATATGTTTTACTTCTATATTTCATTTATTGTCTATCTTATTCCTTGGAATGTAAGCTTCATGAAGGCATCAATTTTAGTCTGTTTGATTACTGCCATATCCCCAGGCCTTAGAAAAGTACTGGCACATATTATGCATGCAACAAATACTATTGAATGAACCAGCTGGCACAATTCATATACACCAGCTAAAACACTTACCTCCAGGAGCATACATTATAACTCAAATTCATGCATTTTAACAGCTATATTACATCTGTATATTAATTTTTATCCTTATTTTATTTTTGGAAGCATAAAATCAGTGCTCCCCAGAAATAAGGAAGGTATAGAGAAGGTTTCTTTGATTTTAGTCAATCAGCCAACACAAGAATGACATCTTTTGTGAATACATTTTAATAGATGAGGAATGTTATAGGAGTAGAAATAATGAAAAGCTTAAGGCAAAGATTCTTTCTTTAACTTCAGACACAAGAAATAAATCCAAGAAATTAAATCAAATTAGTTAAATAAAAACACCAGACAACGAAGTCTTCACAAATAATGTAAATACTTACTTGAGCACTTGGGAAAGAGAAAGACTCATAGTGGAAAAAGAGGGCATGTTCAGTGGACAGTAAAAGAAGATTTAAAAAAATGATTCCAAGATGGGGTAATAAGAAATAAAGCCTAACTGTAAATGTTAAGATCAGATTCTAGCCGAAGCCAGTTTGGCTCAGTGGATAGAGCGTCGGCCTGTGGACTGAAAGGTCCCGGGTTCGATTCCGGTCAAGGGCACGTACCTTGGTTGCGGACACATCCCCAGTGGGGGGTGTGCAAGAGGCAGCTGATCGATGTTTCTCTCTCATCGATGTTTCTAGCTCTCTATCTCCCTCCCTTCCTCTCTATAAAAAAATCAATAAAATATATATATTAAAAAAAAGATCAGATTCTAGGAATCCTTGAATGGATTTTAGGCTTTATATGAAATAAGTAGACAAGTATGGGAGTGTGTGTGTGTGTGTGTGTGTGTGTGTGTGTGTCCATGTGCATACACACATGCATTTGGCCAGGTAGTGGAGTAAACAAACTCTGCTCTTAAGATATTTAATCTAGCATTGATGTGCAAAATTAATGACAGATGGGAGAGACTGGAAACAGGAAGATTAGTTGGGAAACTATTACAAAAGTTCATGTGTGAGATGATAAAACTTGAGTACAGTTGACCCTTGAACAATGCATGGGTTAGGGGCACCAACTTCCAGCACAGTCAAAATCTGTGTATAACTTTTGACTCCTCCAAAACTGTACTAGTAGCCTATTGTTGACCTCACCAGTAACATAAATAGTTGATTAACACATATTTCGTATGTTATATTATTATATACTGTATTCTTACAATAAAGTAAGCTAGAGAAAAGAAAATGTTATTTAGAAAATCATAAAGAAAAAAACCACATTTGCAGTACTGTATGAATTTATTGAAAAAGATCCACATATAGGTGGACCCGCTCAGTTAAAACCCTTGCTGTTTAAGGGCCAGCTATAGTGTGCTATAAATGAAAAAGGAAAGGCCAAATGACGAAGACAGAATAAACATGACTTGATGACTAGTTGGATGTGGGGACAAGAAAGATTAGGTAATCAAATATCCCAAAGTTTTGAACCTGAGAGTATGGTGATAGAATTGATAAAAAGAAGAAAATCACATGGGATAGATGATGATGTATCTGTTTTTAGGCTTGCAGAGTTTGCAGTAATAGCAAGATACATGAGTAAAATGTCCAGCAGAAAATTGTAAATAAGCCAGGACAAGGACAAAGATAGAATCACTCATGAAGTCATTGACCCCTGAAGAAACTGGTACTGCAGCTTTCTGTGGCGAGCTGCTTTGTTACAAGACACAAACTCTCCTGTGTGATCTCCACATTTCTCTCTGCATAGGTTGGCATCCCAGTGTTGCTTTCTTAATTTTAAGTTTTAAAATTAGGCAAATAATGCATGATTACATTGTTACAGTAAAATTTCAAACCATAAAGTGAAAGGACCCATTGACCTCCCGCTAACCCCGTCCTGAGAGATAACACATGTTTTATGTGTTTCTTTTCAAACATTTGTCTATGCAGTTACATACATGTGTGGTGTATATATAGAAATGCATGGGTGTGTATTCGTTTGTTTTACATAAGTGAAATCATGCTGTATGGTACCATCAGCCCATTAGCAGCTGCTAAGGAAGTCTTGCTGCCAATTTGCTGTAGCTGCGGGGAACCCAGGCAGGGAGAGCTCAGCTGCCAGTTGCCAATACCTCCAGGATTCTAACAGAAACTAATTTCAGGGAAGGTTTTGAACACCAGAAGTCTGGCTGATGCATTCGATTAAATATGACCCTGCAAGGTAGATACTGCCATGCACCTTAGTACCACAGACCATTTTTTTCTCCCCACTCACCAAACTACACACACACTTTTGGAAATCTTATTATTCTAAATCTTTTTATTCTAATCCTTAGGGAGCAAGATTCAAAGTCACTACTTCTCTAGTAAAAACTGGTTATTTAGAAATGGATTTACTAGTACATGACCAGAAATCCTTAGTATTTCTAAATTCTCTTTTTCTGTTTTCTCATATCTTTTGTTTCAACCTGTACTTTTTCCTCTCCATTGCATTTCATTTCAGTTACCTTGTCCAAGAAAAAGGCTTTCCTTTGAAAATTCAGGGGATGAGGGAGATCTTGAAGAGCTGGGTTGTGGTGAATATCTGTTCATTGTATGTAAGTCAAAAGCTGTTGAAATTATTATTTTTGTGTGTTTTACTTCCTGGTTAAACTTTCCTGAAACCATAGTAATTACATGCCTACTTATAATTATTTACTTTAAAGCATATTTAAATATTACAGCAACATGCATTTTATTTAGCACAATCTATTTTTAAAGCTCTAACTGTGGGAAGATTATGTTCATAATTACAGTTGATTTGAATGTGCAGTATTTTTGGATCAGTGAAGTACCATACTTTGGGGGGGTGGAAGAAAAACAATGTATTTTTAAATGAACTAAAGTTGGTTTTCTTAATGTTCAGTGTCTAGAATAATTTTAAAATTCATTGGTTCTATTTTATAACATAATCTGTAAACAAAAATATCCTTATACAATGGAATCTCACTGAAGTGGTTTTCAAAATCCATGTCATGTGGCCATCACTAACTACTTTGGTAACTGTGGTGATTCAATCATCTTTGAGAGATATTTCTTTTATTATCCCGATTTTCAGCCCATACAATTTTTACAAGGAAGTGGAGATGTCTTTCAAAGAACCAGCAGAAAATTATTTATGTTTCATCAATGACTAGTTATAATTATGTTATTAGCAAAGTATGGCTGAATCCACTTTGAAAATTTATGAGGTCCACTCACTCGATTTCATATAGGAGTATAACTGGTTCTAAAGGCACTCAGGGAATATTTCAGAACTTTCTCCAGTAACTCATCCCACACTTTTACAGTTCTTTTCAAAATTCAGCACCTAGCACGGTGTTGGCTTTGGAGAAAGATTTAAAAAAAAGAACCTGCCTGGGAGCAGCTTGCCTACCCTGAGGAAATGAGATATATGTGCATTCCTAACTTTATAGGGAATATGATACATGCATGAAAAGATCATTTTAGATGGGTTATCCCAGAAACACTTTCTGGAGAAGGTATAATTTGATCTGGGCTTTAGGAGACATATAAGATTTAGATTAGTAGAGAAGAAAAGGGAGAAGGTTCCTCATATCGGGAAGGAAAAAAGTAAATGGTGGGCCTGGCAGAATTTATAGGTCTGCCTCAATTGGAGTTGAAAAGTAGTAGGTGAGGTTGGACAGGTAAGTCAAGATGTTTTCCCAGGGGATTCCCTATGCCTAGATGAGATTGGTTTAATATTAATTAACCAGCTAGAAGACACTGAGGCTTTTTAACAAGGAAATAAAATATGCAAGCATTACTTTAGTGACATTTATCTGACTGAAGTGGACGGACCAAGACAACAGTTAGAAGAATTTAGAAGGGAGAGCATTGATTAAGGAGACATTACATATGCATCAAAAGTGTTATGAAATAGTCCCAGTTAGGTGGCTTGATGGCTCAGTTGGTTGGTTTTATTCCTGGTCAGAGCACATAGCCAGGTTGCAGGTTCCATCCCCAGTTGGGTGGGAGGCAGCCAATCAATGTTTCTCTTTCTCTCCCTTCCTCTCTCTAAAAATCAATTTTAAAAAATAATTTAAAGAAGTACTCATAGATGCACACAATGGGTCAGCTACCAGAACATTTAATGCAATATATTTCTATAACAATAAATTGAAATTTTAAATTGACCAACAAATGACTGGCCAAATATTATTATAATACCACTGCATAATGGATTATTATGGAACATTAAAATTGACACATAAAACTACTTAATGTCATAAAAAGAAGACATACTATTGAAAGCAAAAGGGAAGTTACAAAATACTGTGTATAGTATGATCCTATGCATATAAAAGGGGGAAAAGTGTGTATATACATCTGTCTATGTGTAACTGCTAAGTTGAAGACATATGACACATTTTAATCGCTTAGAAAATGCAATTTTTGTCCTTTTAAATAAACGTGTATTCATTGGTGTTATCTGCTCCTATCCTAAGATTAAGTGTGGAGTCCTTCGGCCAATTATAGTCCTAAAAAGCCACAATTCAGTCTTAAGTAATAGTAAAATTTCAAACTTAACTTTGTTTAATTTTTCTTCCCTCCCCAATCTTTGACTACTTCAGTCTGAAATCTTGTAGTGGGGAAAGTTGGGGTGGGGTGAGATCCCTCTGAGGTACTCCTTAGACTTAGGATGGCTCATCAGGAAATTTGAATTCTAGAACCACCTCTATACCCAGACTCGTAAATTAGTCACTCCAATTTTTCAGTGCCTCATGTGAAAAATAGAACTAATAATACTTGGCCTACATGCATCTTTAATTTATTATGAACATCAAAGTATATCATAGAAGCAGAATTATTTTTGCAGAGTTAAAAAGTGTTTTATTAGTGTATTATCAAATACAACCCACTAGACCAGGAACCCCCAAACCAAATGCCTACAGGAGGCCAGGAAAGTAACTTCATTGACTAATCAAGCCAGCTGTAAGATGATAAATAGCAGCTGGCATCTGACCTGAATGTTGGGGTGGGAATGGTGGTGAACTGAGAGGAATTGCTTATGCCCAGGAAGAGGGAACAGCTACTCCTCAGATCTGAGCTGCTTGTGCCATTTAGAAATTCAGGCCATGTTGCTAGATCCTCTGATACTTCAAGGGAAGCCTAAAATTCTGATTTTTATGTGAAATCTTCTGATTTCCCACTGTTGGTAATTGATCTAAACACCGTACACCACATAGACTAACAATGTGTGAGTTAAACTAATCTATATATATAAAAGTGACCAAACGACCATTTGACCAGTCACTATGACATGTACTGACCACCAGGGGTCAGATGCTCAACGCAGGAGCTGCTCCCTGGTGGTCAGTGTACTCCCACAGAAGGAGCGCTGCTCAGCTGACTGATGGGCACCAGACACAGGGTTCATGGGCTCATGGCTTGAGCACAGCTTTGGTGGCACAAGCCTCTCCCGCCTGCTCTGTAGATTTTGGACTTGCCTGGCTAGACCCCATAGTTGCATAAGCTAGTTCTGTTACCAAACTAAAGGGGTTTGTTTGGCCTCAAGCATCAAAGCCAATCAAACACAAATAGTTTACAGTAAAGTAAAGGTTTATTTTTAAGGAAATGCACCAAACCCAGAAGCACAGATGAGCTGTTACTTTAAGGGTAGGGAGTAGTTGATCACTGCATCTGCTCATGACATCAGTCATAGCGACACTCGGTCTGGTTTCACAAGGGTGTGGTCATTGGAGTCGTGCAACTTTTCTGAGTCTGGAGCAAAACAGGACTGAGGCCTAGATGTTATCTCTAGTTTGACTAGGTCAGCAGACCCAAGGCTATGTTCCTAAGATTATTTGATGCTGACCAGAAACTCATTGTGCTCAGGGCTTAATGATTAAGGGAGTGGACCTGTAAGGGAGAGGAAAGTAGGTGAGTCAGGATGTTCCTACTCTGGACAAGGCCAGTTTGAATCAAAAGGAAAGAAGGAGAAAAGGTCGGATTAAAGAAAAGAATTTTCTGTGTGGTTACAGTTCCTTGCTATATGTATATCTATACATATACCTGTGTCTATATATCTACAATGGAACCTCAGTTCTCAAACTTAATTCGTTATGGAAGGCTGTTCAAGAAATGATTTGTTGAAAAACTGAATCATTTTTTCCCATTAGAAATAATGTAAGTTGGATTAATCTGTTCCAGGCCCCCAAATTGTTCCCTGTTTTAACTTTTCTTATATACAGTACATGTCTGATGTACTATTTAATCTATCAATAAACACTTCTTTTCTTAAATTTATCAAACCACCTCCTACTGGCCTTGAATGAATTTTTCATGGCTCCAAAATGCTATCACCGGCTAACTGTTCTTCCTTTATCCAATCAACAACAGTTTTTCACACCCATAGCAACATTAGCACTCTTTATGTTTTAAAATTGTGCTAATCATCGATTTTGCCAGCAACAAAAGCATTCTCCCCTTTGTTTGTTGCCTGAGAGATGCTTTTTGTTTTGCTGAGGTATCAGCATGAAATGGTTGTCAGGTCAAAAACTGAAGTTTTGGTCAACCATGGATACATTTTTTTCTGTGAACAACTTGTTCAAGAATGGAACTGTTGGAGACAGGAGATGTTCGAGAAATAAGGATTGACTGTATCTATCTCTATCTCTATCTCTGTCTCTATCTCTATCTCTATCTCTATCTCTATCTCTATCTCTATCCCTAACCCTACCTATACCTATACCTATACCTATACCTATACCTATACCTATACCTATACCTATACCTATACCTATACCTATACAAGGGAAGGCCAAGATTTGGACCCAACCTGGCTCCAGAGACTGTTTTTAACCATTAAGCTCTACGTGAGGAAAGCCATGTGAGTGACACCAGTGGGCTGAGAGATGAGCCTTGAACGCTGTTAAAGTCCTATCCTCCAGGTCAGTTCAGATGGCAGCAGTAGGTAGAGGCAGCTATGGATGGAGGACTTGTGGGTTTGGACTCCTGGAAAAAGAAGATAGAAAAGCTTTAACCAAGAAATGGAGTCGGAAGATGTGAACAAAGCCTTCTTTGCCTGGAGTCTAGACTTCAAAGAAAGCTTCAAGAGTAGCTTAATGCCCAGTGTGGCCCAGGTAACAATGGAAAATGTGATCAAGGATGTCACATCAGCTTGCTGTGTTTCCTAAATCCTTACATTGGATTGTGGTGTTTCTAAATCACTGAACTCATAAGCATCTTTGGGGCTTCTCACTGAGATTGATAGATTAAATGTGATAACCTGATAGTTTATGTACTGAATCCTTTCTACCATTTTTTGTTTTTGTTTATATTGTTACAAAATTTACCAGGTGACCGAAAAATACACAGGAGTACTCGGAGATACAGGAAAAACCCATTTATTTCCAGATGTACTAGTATTGTGACTCGGGGGAGCCTGTTTCCAAATCCTGAGCAAGCCAACATGGAGGAAGCTTTCTCTTTATACCCTTTGGTTTCTTTGTCCCCCAAATATGGATCAGACTTCTGGACCTTTTGCGGGCTTTGCAAAAAGCCCCATGTGTTGGGATGGGCGGCGGCGGGGGGGGGGGCGGGTGGTGTGAGACCACACCTAAAGGCCTGGCCTGGTGCCAGCACTGATAACCCCCTCTGGGGATTGTGTATTGTTCATGGTTTAGGGCAGCTGTAAAATGTGAGTATTTAGGTAAATAGGCCTTGCAAGACCAGATAATTAAGGAAGGGGCAGTGACTTGATTATAGGCTAACAAGAATGTGCATTAGGGATACTGATTAACTAGGTACAGAGTCAGGCTGCTAGGTCCCCCCACCCACCACCACCACCACCAAAGAAAATGTCTTATTTTCCACATTGTTATCCCAAAGGAAAAAAATACAGATAATACTGGATTCATTTTATTAACAGAAAGCTTCTAGATTCCCTATAAAGATTCTCTAATCAAATAAATTTGTGCTATCAAACTTCCTTTTTTTTGGAAATCTTTTAAAAGTTTTACCCAACAATGTTTTTAAAAACCTGTTTTTATTATTATTACTAGAGGCCCGGTGCACGAAATTCGTGCACGGAGGGGGGTTGTCCCTCAGCCCAGGCTGTACCCTCTCCAATCTGGGACCCCTCGAGGGATGTCCGACTGCCCGTAAACGGGCAGTCGGACATCCCTCTCACAATCCAGGACTGCTGGCTTCCAACTGCTTGCCTGCTTGCCTTCCTGATTGCCCCTAACCGCTTCTGCCTGCCAGCCTGATCACCCCCTAACCACTCTGCTGCCAGCCTGTTTTCCCCCAACTTCCCTCCTCTGCCAGCCTGGTCACCCCTAACTGCCCTCTCCTGCAGGGTTGATCACCTCCAACTGCCCTCCCTTGCAGGCTTGGTCCCTCTCAACTGCCCTCCCTTGCAGGCTGGGTGCCTCCCAACTGCCCTCTCCTGCTGGCCATCTTGTGGTGGCCACCTCGTGTCCACATGGGGGCAGGATCTTTGACCACATGGGGGCAGCTATATTGTGTGTTGCAGTGATGATCAATCTGTATATTACTCTTTTATTAGATAGGATAGAGGCCTGGTGCACGGGTGGGGACCAGCTGGTTTGCCCTGAAGGGCGTCCCGGATCAGGTAGGGGTTCCCTTGGGGCGTGGGGCGGCCTGAGCGAGGGGCCTGTGGTGGTTTGCAGGCTGGCCACGCCCCCTGGCAACCCAAGTGGAGGCCCTGATATCTGGAATTTATTTTCCTTCTACAATTGAAACTTTGTAGCCTGGAGCAGAGCCAAGCCTGGGGCTCACTCCGAGGCCGGCAGCCATTTCTGTTGGGGTTATAATTGAAACTTTGTTGCCTTAAGCGGGTGGGCCCGGCCAGGGTGTGCGGAAAGCTTTGCTTCCCCTGTTGCCGGCGGCAACCCTGGCCTGCTCTCTCAAGCTCCATTCTGCCGCCATTTGTTTGAATTTGTTTACCTTCTATAATTGAAACTTTGTAGCTTGAGTGGAGGCTTAGGCCTGGCCAGGGCAGGCGGAAAGCTTGGCTTCCTCTGTTACCTAGGAAACCTTACTCTCTGTGGCTGTAGCCATCTTGGTTTGGGTTAATTTGCATACTCGCTCTGATTGGATGGTGGGCGTGCCTTGTGGGCATGGCTTGTGGGTGTGTCGGAGGTATGGTCAATTTGCATATTTGTCTATTATTAGATAGGATTATTATTACTAGAGGCCCAGTGCATGAAATTTGTGCACCGGGAGTGTGTTCCTCAGCCAAGCCTGCACCCTCTCCAATCTGGGACCCCTCGAAGGATATCTGACTGCCCATTTAGGCTTGATCAGTCGGACATCCCTCTCACAATCCAGGACTGCTGGCTCCCAACTGCTCGCCTGCCTGCCTTTCTGATTGCCCTAACTGCTTCTGCCTGCCAGCCTGATCACCCCCTAACTACTCCCCTGCCAGCCTGATTGATGCCTAACTGCTCCCCTGCCAGCCTGTGTGCCCCTAACTGCCCTCCCCTGCAGGCCTGGTCATCCTAACTGCCCTTCCCTGCAGGCCCAGCCACCCCCAACTTCTCTCCTCTGCCGGCCTGGTCACTCCTAACTGCCCTCCCCTGCAGGCTTGATCGCCCCCATCTGCCCTCCCTTGCAGGCCTGGTCCCTCCCAACTGTCCTCCCCTGCTGGCCTGATCACCCACAACTGCCCTCCCTTGCAGGCCTGGTCCTTCCCAACTGCCCTCCCCTGCTGGCCATCTTGTGGTGGCCATCTTGTATCCACATGGGGACAGCCATCTTGTGTGTTGGAGTGATGATCAATTTGCATATTACTCTTTTATTAGATAGGATAAATTGATGTTATAAAATAACACTTGGGAGGAGGAACCAAGATGGCGGCATAGGTCAACACCTGAACTTGGTGCCTCACACAACCACATCAAAACTACAACTAAAAGACAAAACAAATATCATCCAGAACTATGGGAAGGCTGCATGAGTGGAAGTTATACAACTTGAAGGAAAGAGAAAAGCTTACTGAGACTGAGAGGAGGTGCAGAGGTGCGGAGGTACGGAGGTACGGAGGTGAGCATGGAAACGGGCTGGCAACTGGATACGCTGTTGTCTTTTTCTTTCTTTCTTTCTTTTTAAATATATTTTATTGATTTTTTTTTTTTTTTTACAGAAAGGAAGGGAGAGGGATAGAGAGCTAGAAACACTAATGAGAGAGAAACATTGATCAGCTGCCTCCTGCACACCCCCTACTGGGGATGTGCCCACAACCAAGGTACATGCCCTTGACTGGAATCGAACCCGGGACCCTTCAGTCTGCAGGCCGACGCTTTATCCACTGAGCCAAACCAATCAGGGCCGCTGTTGTCTTTTTCAATTGGGAGGGAGATACAAGCTCCTGACTACTCTGAACTCCAGTTCCGGGCAAGATTCTGGGGACCCAGACTCATACAGGGAGAAACTGGACTGTCTGGCATCAGGCCGGAACACGAGGGTGGCTTTCAGAGGTGCTTGCAGTGATCATTGTTCCTGCACAGTGCTGCGGGACACAGAGACCCGGAGACCTCTTCAGGGCAGGGCTGATGGGCAGCCATTGCTGTTTGCTCCATCCTGGTGACTCCCTGAGACCCCACCCCACCCAATTTACAACCCCACCCAAGCTGTGCACAGAGGCTTTTGCATATGAATGGCCTGGCCTTTTGCAATCTAAAACCTAACAAATTGCAGCTGGGTCAGAGAGCCCCAGAGCTTCCAAAAGAAGACCCAAGGCTCGACAGCAGCTTGCATTGCTTCACAGCTGGGCACCTCCAAACCCCAAACAAAGAAGAGGAATCTGCAGATATCTCTGTAGCTCTTGCTGGATGGCCTCAGGCAGTGGCTGACTTTGCACCTCCTTGGAGATCCAAGAGCCAGTGTACCCAGTGGTCAGAGTGAGACCACTCAGATTACAACTCTTCACATCCATAATAGACACACTCAGGGGGCAGACTCAGTGAGTGCTAAAGCCCCACTGAAGCAAGTCCTGCCCCATAAGGGTGTCTCCAGCACAGAAGTTCTCCCATCATAGACACAACTGGTCCTCACAGCCAATTGGCCCGGACATCAATTCCTCCCAGTAATACCAACAGCAATCAAGGCTTAATTACAACAAGACTGTGCACACAGCTCACAAAGGGGTGCACCAAGAGTATCCACCTTAGGTAATTAGGGAGGCTGAGCCACTAGGCCCTATAGGACACATAGCACACAAAGCCACTCTATCAACACAGGGAAGCAGCCAAAATGCAGAGACAAAGAAACAGGTCACAAATGAAAGAAATGGAGGAAAGCAAACTACTGGATATAGAGTTCAAAACCCGGTTATAAGGTTACTTAAGGATCTTCTAGAAACCTCTGAGAAATTTAGACCCTCAAGGATATGAAAAAGGACCAACTAGAAATTAAGCATACATTGACTGAAATAAAGAATAATATACAGAGATCCAATAGCAGACTAGAGCAGTGGTCAGCAAACTCATTAGTCAACAGAGCCAAATATCAACAGTACAACGATTGAAATTTCTTTTGAGAGCCAAATTTTTTAAACTTAAACTTCTTCTAATGCCACTTCTTCAAAATAGACTCACCCAGGCTGTGGTATTTTGTGGAAGAGCCACACTCAAGGGGCCAAAGAGCTGCATGTGGCTTGTGAGCCGTGGTTTGCCGACCACTGGACTAGAGGATCCCAAGAATCAAGTCAAAGAATTGAAATATGAAGAAGCAAGAAATACCCAACCAGATAAGCAAAAAGAAAAAAGAATCCAAAAATATGAAGATAGTGTAAGGAGCCTCTGGGACAACTTCAAGCATACCAACATCCAAATTATGGCAGTGCCAGAAGAAGAGAGAGAGCAAGATATTGAAAACCTATTTGAAGAAATAATGACTGAAAACTTTCCCTACCTGGTGAAAGAAATAGACTTACAAGTCCAGGAAGCGCAGAGAACAAAAGGAATCCAAAGAGGACCACACCAAGGCACATCATAATTAAAATGCCAAGGGCAAAAGACAAAGAATCTTAAAAGCAGCAAGAGAAAAACAGTTACCTACAAGGGAGCACCCATACGACTGTCAGCTGATTGCTCAACAGAAACTATGCAAGCCAGAAGGGAGTGGCAAGAAATATTCAAAGTGATGAATAGCAAGAACCTACAACCAAGACTACTCTACCCAGCAAAGCTATCATTCAGAATTGAAGGTCAGATAAAGAGCTTCACAGACAAGAAAAAGCTAAAGGAGTTCATCACCACCAAACCAGTATTATATGAAATGCTGAAAGGTATTCTTTAAGAAGAGGAAGAAGAAGAAAAAGATAAAGATAAAAATTATGAACAACAAATACATATCTATCAACAAGTGAATCTAAAAATCAAGTGAATAAAAAAATCTGACAAACAGAATAAACTGATGAATACAGTAGAATCAGGGGCATAGAAAGGAAGTGGACTGGCAATTCTCGGGGGGAAGGGGGTGTGGGGGGTGTGGGAAGAGACTGGACAAAAATCATACACCTATGGACGAGGACAGTGGCGGGGGGGCGGTTAGGACAGGGGGAGGTGTGGGAACCGGGTGGAGGGGAGCTATGGGGGGGGGGGGGAGGAACAACTGTAATAATCTGAACAATAAAGATTTATTTTAAAAAATAACACTTGGAACAATAACAACAGAAAGAAATGGAGTCAGAGCCACAGACCGGGTGAATACAAGCCCTGAACCAAACTGCAGAAAGCAGGGGGAGGCCTAAACAGACAGATGCCAGCCTCTGGAATTCAACACTGAAGGTCAGGAAAATGGAATGAAAACAGAGTGTGACACACATTGCTGCAGACAGACAAGAAGTGAATTTTGCATCTTTGAGGTGAGGTACACCTAACAAAAGGATATCTAGTTTTATAGCAATTTCTCTGGAATCATTGTCATCTTAGCAGAAGTAAAATTCAGTTTTACTCCTTTTTTGTGAGGGTGCGGGTGTGTGTCAAAACCGGGAATAGTGAATGTGCCGAAATAACAGTGAGCAGCTTTGAGCAGCCTCTGAGTATATTTATAGATATCAAGCACACGAAACACGCCCACGTCATACACCCTCTCCCCAGGAATCCAGGATGTATGAAGGAGAATACAGGGTGTACATTTGGCAGTCTGTACCACACATGGGGTGTCCTAGGCATAATAACTTACTTTTTATAGTACCTGACCAACACTTTATCAAAGCTGTCAAATGAATGATTGGAAGGCTTGTAAACAGAATTGTTTTGAATGTAAGATCTTTCTTTTTTTCCAATGCTGGCACTGACATAATCTGTCTGAATCTCTTGAGGTCAAGACATATGCGTTTGTGACCTCAGGTGAATGAATCAATAACTGGATGGCAAAGGGTTGGAACTCTTCCTTGTTATTCCATACAGTTCTCTACCATTATTTTTAGTAATAAACTATGTTGTTTTTATGATTGTGGAAACTTGCTTTTAAAAAAAAAAAAATAACCAGCTCTCCAGACAGAGCTGCCTGGCTCTGTTCCTGTGAAACTCAGGGAGGACTACAGAGGGAACAGAGGTGCAGGTACTTCGGTCAGAGGAGCACTCCCCCAGTGCCCTGTGCCCTGAAGATTTGGGAGTGAAATTGTTAAACTCTAGGACCAAATTCCAACCAATACAGGCATACCTTAATTGCACATCATAGACATTGGGTGTTTTTCAAATTGCAAGACCCTCCACCAGCAGAAAAGATTACAACACATAATTTGGAACTGACCCCACGGTATCTCCGAGGTATGCCTGTAACAGTCTCTTGGCAGGAAAAACAGGGGCCCTAGTGGCCTTTTGATTTGTCATCTTTAGAGGCAATGGAGACATATATCGGTTGCCAGAAAAGTCATCCCTTTTTTACTCAGTAAAAAAAAGGGGGTGGGGATGGGGAAAATTGTGGTGAGAACCAGGCTTAGAATGGATAGTACAAAAGATTGAGGACACCTGCTTTTCTGTCACCAATTTGGTGAAGTGCAAAGAACAGAAAAAAATTGGCAGAGTGAACATAGGTACATGCTTGCCTTTTCTAGACCAAGTAAGTCTCCAGGTTTTGAACACTGAAAACACTGAGCACCTACTCTGTGCTGCTGAGCGCTACAGGGAGTGCGCGGAAAAGAAAACACAGCTTCTGCCCTCAAGGAGTTCATAACTTGACCATCGCCCTTGCTTTCCAGGGCTTCGTAGCAACTAAAACCCACTCTCCCTATGTCTTGCAATTGGGTCCACTTATTTGTTTTATTTTGTCTTGGTCTCTTGCTGTTTCTACCACAAGTTTATCTGGATATTTGATGAGTGGTAGGCTTTATATTTTGCTTCAAGTCTCTCAGATCTGATTTCCCAGAAGAAAAGACAGATTAATAATGTTATCTGTTGGAATCTTTTCAGTGACTCACAACTCAGGGTTTCTGAATTCACAAGAGCTCACTGACAGGAGAAAATATCTCTTCCTCCGAGCTGTTAATTCCTCCTTTAGGTATAAACCATCTTTTTTTAAAAAAAAACATAATTTCATAATGAGTTCTCTTTCAACATAATGAAAGAATAAATCCATTCTTACTTGCCTTTAATTTATCAGCTACTTCCGCACATCTGGCTACTTTGGCTCTGTGACACCGAGCAGCATCACACTAACAGGTTTCAGTGCATCTGTTACTATTTGACTGTCACTCAAAGAGGAAACGGAAAAGCTGAAGTCACCTGGCTTCTGGTCTACCACAGGTCCCCAGAATGTCTTTCTTTTTTTGAATCATAGCGTGAAGCTAATAAAAGGCTCTGCGATGGGGACCTTAAATAATCTAATGCCTGCATGAATAGGAACCGGAAGAAATTTAAAAAGTAGAACTTATGAAGGTCATTTATTGAAAAGAAGGAAGAAGGGATGACGCCAAGACACATTGCATTTTTTTTTTTCCTGTTCTTTTCCTCCCAGTGAGAGAACTCTATTGTAGAACATCCTTCCCAGCCTGCACACATGTCAGGGTGAGCCTCTCTCTCTTCAAGCTCAAGCCCAGAACAGGGAAAGGATAGCAAATGAAGGGGAGCAGAAAATGTCATCCCCAAATATGCCACTTTGGTATATTGATTAATTTGAATTAAAGCCTCTTGAAAAACAGCTAGTGCAGGAAGAACACTCTGACCCTTCTCTATCCCTCTGAAGCAGGAGGGTAGAGGCATCCTCATCACCAGAGATAGGGAACTTGGGGTGGAGAAGGCTGTATAAACAAACTTGTTACTTCCCCAATAATTTACTACCCCAAGCCCAAAATTCTTTGTCTTGTCAGGTCTTCAAAAATCGATTGCTTATTTGCCTCAAAAGTATAAAAGCTTCCCGCTTTGGTCACTTCTTTAAGTCTCATAGCTTTGTGGGCTCGTGTATGTTCAAAATTAAATTTGTTTTTCTCCTGCTAATCTAACTCACGTTAATTTGTTTATTAGATCAGCCATGATTATGCTGCAAATAAACCACCCCAGTTTACTGGCTTGTGACATTAATTCTCAGACTCACAGGTTTCTGGGGTAGCTGCCCCACCTTGGACTTTGCTGAGCAATTCTACTTCGCCCTCCAACCCTAGTAGGCTCTAGTTTGTTCTCACTATCACTTTCAAAGAATGCTTTAGATGCTTACCTTTGTCTGTGCCATCTCTCAAAACCTTGCCTATGTGGAAAAGGGTAGAGGTGAATGCCGATTAGCCAAATCAACGTAACACCCACAGAAATTTCCAGAATCCTGTTTCTGGTTGAACTGAATGTTCTAGAAATAGCTGTTATCAAACCATAAGGAACTGTGGTTTGGACGGCCTTCTGCAAGGTTCACGTGGCACAGTTGCCATTCTTGTGTGATAAAATTAATGATGAGGATTCCAGCAATACCTCACTAAAGAAGCCTAATAGTTAAGGAGATGGGTAAAGTCTAGCATGGTAAGACCACGAACTTTGTACTTCCTCTAAAGAAAGCGTTTACAGGAGGAGGGCATAAAGGGGGATAAATGGTGATAAAAATAATTTTTAAAAATTTAAAAACAAAGTATTTACTAAATAAACGGTTATTGAAAAAAAAAAAAATCGAGAGGAAACTATTAACCTTTCTCAGGAAGTCCTTCCAAGCACTCTTGAAATTCTGTGGCAGCGTTTACTTGCATGTGGATAATGAACACATTTAAAATGTTTATGTATTTGCTAAAAAGAGATCCAAAAGAAGCTGTCCTTGGAAGTTTGGTGGGAATTAGCCCATATTCCAAGAGATCTTTAAAATGCAAACTTGTAGGCCTGAAAAAAGAACTTTATATGGTGAAGAGCTAGGAGGGGCAGGTATGGTTGGGAAAGTAAAGAAGGGAAGATTTGGTAGTAAGAAAGAAACCAAACCAAACCAAGCCAGTTGGGGGAAAAGGAGGACATTGGTAATACTTTCAACAATTACTAGTAAGATAAATATTTTAAAAAGAAAAAGAATTTTATAAATCAGACTTTAATTCACTTGAGTTTTTCAATATGTTAAGCACCTTTACTCACCTACTGATAATTTTAAACAAAACACTTTAGGAGGGATAACAAATGATATTTAGCCCAGATAAGTCAGCCCAGACAAACCTCACCACATAGTGACCAAATTGTACCACACTGTTGGGATCCATATAGCTGGGATATAGCTACCTAGACAGCAATGCCTGAAAAGAAAGATCATGAGAAAATATGACCTTTATCCTGTATCCTTCCAGGAGTGGTTCTGCTTGTATGTTGAAATGTTTTCCTCCATGGGTATAGGTGGAATGGGCCCTTTTGTTCTTCAGAGTGTAGTTCTCTAACAGTTCAATGTAATTATTGTGAATGGTCAGAGAATGAAAACGTTTGTGCCTGCCATGCTCCTTGCCTCCAAATAATATATGTTAGTTTGTTTTTAATTTCTTTATTGATATGTTTTTTATTATTATTTGTATTTCCAGCAATAGGCTTGTTACCTTAAAATGTTAAGTCTTCGTGCATTGTAGTAAACAGCCTTTTTATTTATTTCTATACCTTCAATTTAATGATGATTTATTGTTAGCGATTCTGAGTTTCTTCACAAACTTAAAAATTAAGTAAATTTGTTTGGTTTGGTTTCTTTCTTACTATCAAATCTTCCCCTCTTTACTTTCCCAACCACCTTTAGACCCAATCAAAAACCTTAAACTTTTGGAATTGCCTCTTGGCAAGAGTTATATTTATCTGTTTCAGTGCTGAAACACAATGCCAAATATTTCAACTTAACGCGGCCTTTAATCAAACGAGTCAAGTCACAGATTAAGCCTTCCAAATTCACAGCTTCCTCATGAACTAGACAAGTATGGGATGGGGGCGGAAACTGGAACATTAAGGGTACTTACTGCATGCTCCTCCCTGTCCCTCTGTTACCTCTTACCAAGAAAATGTTCTTAAGCTCCCAGCTAAATGATCAGCTTTTTTTTTTAACTTCCTTCCTTTACAGAAATTTTCAGTATTTATTAGTGCTTCTCAATCTTTTTTTATAGTAGTCACCTACTTTTTTTATCTTCTATGATTTTATTATAAAAATCAGTGTTTACCCCAAGATATAAAAATCATAATACTGAATTATTTTCACACAAACACACACACACACACACACACACACACACACACACACACACACACACACACACACATATATATATATATATATATATATATATATATATATATATGATGAGAGAACCATTGATCAGCTGCCCCCTGCATGCCCCACACTGGGGATTGAGCTCCCATCCTGGCATGTGCCCTGACATTCCATGACCTCCTGGTTCATAGGTTGACACTCAACCACTGAGCCATGCCAGCCGGGCCTGTATTCTTTTTCTTTCGTATACACCTAGAGATTGTCATCTGTCCCTGAGTGAGGGGTAATGGAGACAGGTTGGCTCTTTACTCTCCCACATGGCCCTCTTTGAGAATCATTGGTCCAACTGTACTGCTCTTTGGAGTTTGTTAGTAAATCTGCTAAAATAAAAAAAATTCTAGAGAGAAAGTCATTATTGTTGTAAGTATTCCAAATTGCATTACTCTAAGAGTTAGGGCTATAAATAGTGAATTTATTGGTGCCTGGAGAAAATGTCCAGGTTCCTAGGAGGGTCTGCAGTTGGTACTAGAATGCTGCAGTATCACTTTAGGTTCTGCAAGTAATCAAAATGAGCAGCCCATGATGATCCTTGTACTTCGAATTGTGCTAAACAGAATTTCAAAAGCTGTTTCACTAGTTTTCTATTTTCAATTCCTTTTCCAAAATATGTGGACCTGCATTTCAGTTTTTATACTATACTTGCTTATGCACATCACTTAAAAAAAATAGATCCAGAAATTAGGGATTGACGAATGGATAAGGTTGGATAACATTGGAACTATATGGTAAGCTTATCTTCTGTTAGCACTTTTCTTTTTTTTTTTTAATTTCTTTATTGATTAAGGTATCACATATTTGTCCTCATCCCCCCATTCCCATCCCACACCCCTCCCCACACATGCCCCCACCCCTCTGTTGTCCTTAACTGCTGGTTAGGCTCATATGCTTGCACACAAGTCCTTTGGTTGATCTCTCCCCTTTACCCCCACCCTTGCCTACCCTCCCTCTGAGGCCTGACAGTCTGATCCATGCCTCCTTGTTTCTGGGTCTGTTCTTGTTCATCAGTCTATGTTGTTCATTATTTCCCCTAGATGAGTGAGATCATGTGCTATTAGAAATACACTTATAAGAACCAAAAATGAGACAAGCAATAATGGTTGTGGTGACAGGCAAATGAATCGATCTGTAGTGAGTTTCTTTCTGGGTGTTAGCACTTTTCTGACTTTGGGAACTTCCTTTGTTTTTTTTTAAATTTTTATAAGGGTTTATTTAAGCCAATCTGGTGACATACGCCAGGGAACAAGACAGCAAATGCTCCCGATCTTGGGAACTTTGGTGTTTCTAAAGCTAAGGGTTTTTGTGTTGTTTTTTTTTAAACTTTCTTGACAAGACACTGAGGTAGAATTCGTCTATGAATGTGAATCACCTACGTAATAAAAGAGTAACATGCTAATTGACCATACCTTCGCAATGCCCACCAGCCAATCAGGAGCGAGTATGCAAATTGACCCAACAAAGATGGTGGGTTAATTTGCATATGTGGGCGCTGAGCGACTGGGGTGGTGCGGAGCACCTGCATCATCACCATGGTGACAACACAGGTGTTCAACACCACCCCAGCCGCTCCAGGACTCTGGGCAGCATGGGAAGGTGGGAAGGCGGCTCCGGGCCAGAGCAAAGGTGGTGCCAGCAGCCAGGGGAAGGAAGGCCCATTCTTGCATGAATCTTCATGCATTGGGCCTCTAGTTGAAAATATTAGCAGTTCAAGAGTGGTTAGGGAATTTTGCTGTACTGGGCTTATTTTTCTGCTGTTTTCATCCATGGTGGTTAAATCCAGTGCCATAGCACTTCTTGTGAGGCCAAGGCTGAGAATGTGAAGTGGAGAGACAGGCCCGACGTTGAGGGGAATCCAGGGGCATGCTGATGGGACCCTGGCTGAGAGCTCTAAGGTGAGAGACACTAGTTAGACTTTTAATACAACAAACACTTTTTTGCAAGACCCTTTGAAACAATACGGGAATTAAGAAGGAAATAAACTCACAAGAATGATTACAGCATTTCCAAGCGAGATTGCTTTCTTTTCCCCCTTCTGTTTACTTTGTCCAGATTCCAGCCAAAAGAATTCAGCTTAAGGAATTACATTCTTGGAGATGTTGGGAAAAGATTCCCGGATCTTGGAAGAGGACTTGAAATATGCAGGGGAGGTAGTATATCATTCTGTCTTAAATATAGAATAAAACTGAAGGGTGATTTTCTTAGAAAACATTTGTCTGATTTATCTGATCAAGAAGCCAAAGCTTTATGTAATGTGATAAATCTATGTGACATTTTATAAAAACGGATAATCAAAAGACAGAATTGATCAACAAAGATGACAGCAATAAAGAAACAAAAAGTGACAATACTGGAAGTGAAATTGGATGTGGTTGGATTTGAAAATTGTGATAGCAAAGCAAAGATGAGATAAGACCTAGGCCTACATGAAGCTACAGTATGAATCATATTTTAAAAGCCTAACAAATATAAAAAATAAGGTAAAGTGGCTTCAGTATCTTTTAGTTTGTTACAGAAAGCCATTTAAGATTGAAAATAGAGTATTTATTTCTACTTTAGGTTGAGGACTGTAATCAACAAACACCATTCAGTTTCACTAGCATTCAGGCCAAAGTATCGAAGTGTTGCATTGAAGGAAATGGTAATTACAAGTAAAGGCTGGTTTCATCATTTCAGATTCTGCATGAATTCATTAACCTTAAAATATCTGGTGAAACTGCAAGCTCAGGTAAGGATGCTACTGTAAAATTTGTACCCAGATTCCAAGAATGACAAGCAGTCCTGGCTTACTATTGTGCCAAACAAACAAACAAACACAAACAAACAAAAAACAACACTGCAGGATTTGGAGTAAATGGAGTTATAAAAGATGTGGATGAACATGGGAAGTTGGCACTGCCTCCATTCAAGAAGTTCTGGAAATGCAACCAGAGGAACTTAGTGAAGTCAAACATATAGTTATAAATAAGGAAAGTGGTTGTGTCATTAAAGATGAAAGCATCTCAGAGGAGGTGATGCAGATGAAAAACTTCATGTCAAAGGAACTATCAGATTTTTCCGCTATTGAAAGCCCAAAAGATAAAATTTCGGAATCTGATCCAAATTTAGAAAGGAGTATGTCATTTTGCCAATAAAAACTATAATTTTTTAAAAAATATATTAATTTACACATGCTTTTTCATCTGTGGAACTATATTTTTGCTTTTAGTTATCGATATGTAATAAGCATCTCTCTAGTATTTATTTCCCTTTTTCTTAAAAATGGTTTATTAATATTTCATTGATCCTACTGCCCCCTGTGGAGTAAGGCAATGCTCTCTCTCTCTCTCTCTCTCTCTCTTTCTCTCTCTCTCTCTCTTCCTTCCCCCCTCCCTCCCTCCCTCTCAACTGGACTAACCAAATCTTCTAGAAATAAAGAAGTTTGTCCAAAGTAAACAGTGTAACAGTGCTGCAACTGCAAACAGAATTCAAGACAGCAGGGTCTAAAATTTCTCAATCAAGTTGTAGTAGAATATAAAGTTTGACTCAATATAGTATACTAGAGGCCCGATGCACAAAATTCGTGCAAGGGACTTGGTCCTTGCAGCCCCAGCCAGCCCTCACAGCCCGGTTTGGTCCAGAAGGTCATCAGGAAGGACATCTGGAAGGTTGTTCAGCTGTTTGGTCTAATTAGCATATTAGCTCTTTATTATATAGGATAGTGTTTAAGACAAATATTGTTTAAGACAAAATTTTCTTCAGTGTATGCCTGTTGGCATCCTTACGTGAAAAAAAACAACAACTCCTAAACAAGTGTATTTGAAAATGTATAAGAAATATAAAGCATACATTTATTGCTTCCAATATTAGGGATCTTGCCTAATAGTTGCTGGTGTTCAGAAATCTTCAGGTCAGGGAATGGAAGATTAAATCTATTTCTAAATCTATTCCATTCCCTCGGAGCATAATACCCTCTTGAAATATATTTGATAGTTCAATTACTAATGCTTGTTTCTTTGCCAGAAATACTTTTCTGGCAATGGTATGCAATATTTGGCTTTGCTGTGATACTATTTTTTGGCCTCTGACTGCAAATGTTTAAGTTTCCATTAAGCATGTCAGTGGTGCTTTACAATGATGCTTTTCCTGGCCTTGTGATATATCATTTTTCTATATTTTACCATGGAATATGTCAAATCCAAGAGATTTAAGTTTCTGAATAATGAATGTAACTTTTAAGTATAAATATAATATTTTGGTGGTGGAATGTTTTAAAGAGATGCCTGAATGCTATGTGAACTCTTTGAGGCCATATTATTGGGCATGGAGTTATCCAACTCTATGAACCACGTTGTTTCTAGTGTACTAAATACCTCCTAATATTTCCTCTTTTTTTACATTTTTCTTTAGGACTGAGGGTGTTTTAGAAGAGAAATGTCTTTGACACATTGTCAGACTGCTAATACATGTATTGCCATGCTAAAAGGAGCTGCATTTAGGGTCAATATTTTAAAACAAGATTACACTCTTTAAAACGACATATACTCATAATGAACAAAATTCTCATGTGATGGATAAGTACAAAAAAAAAGAAAATATACCTAAAATCCTATCACAGAGAAAACATCTGACAGTGTGGTGAGCATCTTCCAGACATTTCTCTATGCGCATGTACACATTTGTAGACAAATGCAATTTTACATAAATGAAATCACACTGTACATACTATTCTGAAACATGCTGTTTTACAGTCAATTATTTTTCCCAGACACCTTTCCATTTCCATCAATATAGAGTTACATGTTTTACAGACAGCAGTGTATTCCATTGAATCCATGCTCTATAATCTACTTATCTAGGCTGTTTCTGAATTTTTCTATTATAAACAAAGCCACAATGAGCATCCTTCAATTACATCTGTTCTCACTTATTCATTTATTTCTTTTGGATAAATCCCTATATGTGGGGTTTGGGGTCATTTTATGCATATTGCCAAACTATGCTCTAGAAATATTGTACCAATTTACATTCCCACAAATAGGACATGAATGTATTTATTTCCTGAAACCATCTCCAACTCTGAATTTTATTAATCTTTTTAATATTGCCAAGTGGACCATAAAATGATATTTCTTTTTTTTTTTTTTTGGCCAGTCTTTGATTTCTAACAAGATTAAACATCAATGCTTATTGGTTTTTTTGAATTTATTCTTTTTGTAAATTTTCTGTTTATATTCTTTTGCAATCTTTCATTTGTTTTCCCATATATATGTGTGTGTGTGTGTGTGTGTGTGTGTGTGTGTGTGTGTGTGTGTGTATCCTATCTAATAATAGACAAATATGCAAATTGACCATACCTCTGACACACCCACAAGCCACACCCACCATCCAATCAGAGCGAGTATGCAAATTAACCCAAACCAAGATGGCTACAGCCACAGAGAGCAAGGTTTCCTAGGTAACAGAGGAAGCCAAGCTTTCCACCTGCCCTTGCCAGGCCTAAGCCTCCACTCAAGCTACAAAGTTTCAATTATAGAAGGTAAACAAATTCAAACAAATGGCGGCAGAATGGAGCTTGAGAGAGCAGGCCAGGGTTGCCGCCGGCAACAGGGGAAGCAAAGCTTTCCGCACACCCTGGCCGGGCCCACCCGCTTAAGGCAACAAAGTTTCAATTATAACCCCAACAGAAATGGCTGCCGGCCTCAGAGGGAGCCCCAGGCTTGGCTCCGCTCCAGGCTACAAAGTTTCAATTGTAGAAGGAAAATAAATTCCAGATACCAGGGCCTCTGCTGGGGTTGCCAGGGGGCGTGGCCAGCCTGCAAACCACCACAGGCCCCTCGCTCAGGCCGCCCCACGCCCCAAGGGAACCCCCACCTGATCCGGGACACCCTTCAGGGCAAACCAGCTGGCCCCCACCCCTGTACCAGGCCTCTATCCTATCTAATAAAAGAGTAATATGCAGATTGATCATCACTGCAACACACAATATAGCTGTCCCCATGTGGTCAAAGATCCTGCCCCCATGTGGACACAAGATGGCCACCACAAGATGGCCAGCAGGAGAGGGCACTTGGGAGGCACCCGGCCTGCAAGGGAGGGCAGTTGAGAAGGACCAAGCCTGCAAGGGAGGGCAGTTAGGGGTGACCAGGCCGGCAGAGGAGGGAAGATGGAGGCAAACAGGCTGGCAGCAGAGTGGTTAGGGGGTGATCAGGCTGGCAGACAGAAGCGGTTAGGGGCAATCAGGAAGGCAGGCAGGCAAGCAGTTGGGAGCCAGCAGTCCTGGATTGTGAGAGAGATGTCCGACTGCCTGTTTAGGCCCGATATACGGGATCGGGCCCTAAACGGGCATTGGACATCCCTCGAGGGGTCCCAGATTGGAGGGGGTACAGGCTGGGCTGCGGGACCCCCCCCTCCATGCCGAATTTCATGGGACCCCCTTTAGATATATATCCAATATATATATATATTATATATATATATCCTTTATTATGCATCCTGTTGCAAAACATTTCCCAATTTCTCATCTGTTTTTCTCCCTTCTTTATAGTGTGAGTTGTGAGTTCATTTTTTTTTTGGTTTGGTTGTTTGCAACACAAAAGTTTAAAAAGTCAAAGTTATAAATCTTATTCTTTTGGGTTCCTGAATTTTTGTGGCATAGTTTAAAAAGGCTTGCCCTAACTGGTTTGGCTCAGTGGATAGAGCGTCGGCCTGCAGACTGAAGGGTCCCAGGTTCGATTCTGGTCAAGGAAGGCATGTACCTTGGTTGCGGGCAAATCCCCAGTAGGGGATGTGCAGGAGGCAGCTGATTGATGTTTATTTCTAATCGATGTTTCTAACTCGCTATCCCTCTCCCTTCCTCTCTGTAAAAAATCAATAAAATATATTTTAAAAACTTAAAATAAAATAAAAAATAAAAATAAAAAGGCCTGCCATATCCCAAAGGAAAAATGATTATCTATTCTTTTTCTTCTAATACTTCCAACTTTTCATCTATCACACTCACATCTGCTATCCATCTAGAAGGTATTTACATATAAGGAGTTGAAATCTTGATCTGTTTGTTTTTTATTTTTTAAAAATTGTTTTATTTTTTGTTAATTCTCATCTGAGGATATTTTTTTCTATTGATTTTTAGAGGGAGTGGAAGGGAGGGGGAGAGGCAGAGAGAGAAACATGGATGTGAGAGAGACACATCTATTAGTTGCCTTGAACCTGCAACAGAGGTTCGTGCTCTTGACAGGAATTGACCGACTCTTTAGTCCACGGCCGATGCTCTATGCATTGAGCCAAACTAGCTAGGGCTGATCTGTTTTGTTTTTTTCCAGATACTGACCTGTTGTCCCAAACCCTTGCAGTGTGATCTCTTTTTACTTGAAATTCTATCTTTATCATATAAGTTAATATGCATGAATATTTCCAGCATAGTAACCTTTTGTTAACAAAGGGCTTTTCATTTTAGAAGATATGTTTTAAACACATTTGCACAAATCCAGCCAACTTTCTGTGTCTCTCTGCTCTTACTACCAGGGCAGTGACAAATCTGCTGGGAGTGGGTTGGCAGGTGGACAGGTGGGTGAGAAGCACCTTCAAATACTCTTCTTGGAAAGGCTACAGTCCTGTTCTCAGACCCCAGGACCATCCGGAGGCACCTGATCCTCACTGCAATCCCTGAAAGACCACATCAACTCATGTGAGTCACCAGTCAAGACCCATGTTGCTGTTGAAAGGGTCATGTTGCTTCCGGCGATCAGTCAGACAGCCTCTGGTTTAGGGATCTTTTAGGAAAATGTAATCAAGTGTGTGTTTAACCCTTTGCACTCGCTTGCTTTTTTCTCAATTCCTTTATTCTAATGCTAACCGTGTCGAGTCACACTCGACATCTGAGTTAATACTTAATATTTAATTCCCAATCCAGTAGGGTGTGTTAATGAACATGACTAATTTGGAAATTATAGTACTATAGGGTACGGTACCACTGATTTCAATTCTCACACAGGAAAAATTCTACCACTGTGTTTGCCCTCACCTGCAATCACTGTAGATGCAGACATATATCATTGAGAAACTTGGATTTAATTTCTGAAATACCATTTTAAAGAGTTTTATTATTTAACTAGAGGCCCATTGTAGGAAGATTCCTGCAATAGGGCTTACTTCGGCAGTCTGCTTCCCTCCCTTTGCTGCCGCCCCACCTGCTTCCCTCCCGTCTCAGCCGCCCCACTTGCTTCTCCGCAGCTTTGCTTGGCTTCCTTCTACACTGTCTTCAGTCTTCGCTCTGCGCCTGGATATGCAAATTAACCGCCATCTTGGTTGGGTTAATTTGCATAGTCACTCCTGATTGGATGGTGGGCGTGGCTTGTGGACGTAGCAGAGGTATGGTCAATTTGCATGTTTCTCTTTTATTAGATAGGATAGTTGTTAGAGTTGGGTATCTTTGAGAAACAAGTAACACATGGAAAATGTTTGTTTTTTATTAACAGTACATTACTATACCACTAATGCTTCTATTATTAGTGGTAGTAGTAGCAGAATAAAATTATGTAGGGCTAGACATGTCCTTGTCCAATATACTTGCAATCTATTAGTTAAACTTAAACCAAAAAAGAGAGATAGACCCAACTGGTGTGACTCAGTGGTTGAGCGTCCACCTATGAACCAGGAGGTCATGGTTCGATTCCCGGGCAGGGCACATGCTGGGGTTGTGGGCTTGATCCCCAGTAGAGGGTGTGCAGGAAGCAATCAATTATTCTCTCTTGTCATTGATGTTTTTTAACTCTCTCCCTCTCCCTTCCTCTCTGAAATCAATAAAAATATATGTTTTTTAAAAAAGAGGGATAAGATTCCTGAGTATCAGTCTAATAAAGGGTTGCTAGAGTATTTATTTTCACAAGTACCCCAGAGGGAGAAAATGTTATAAAATGTCTCTTCAAGGGTTGTGTCACTATTCACTCTTAGTGGGCAAAAATTTTAAGGTATTTTTCTATAGTGGCAGTTCCTCAAAAACTAAACTTAGAATAACCATAGTTACCCAGCAATTCCACTCCTAGGTAGATACCCAAAAGAATTTAAAATAGGAACCCCAAAATATAATTGTATGCAAATGTTCATAATAGTATTACTGACAATAGACAAAAGGAAGAAACCACCCAAATATCCATGTAAATAAATAAACAAAATGTGGTATATACATACAATGGGATAGTATTCATCTGGAACAAGGGGTGAAATTTTGATATATGCTACAGCATGAATGAAACTTGAAAATTCTATGCTGAGTGAAATAAGCCAGACACAAAATCACAGCTATTTTATACTTTAACTTTTATAAGGTTCCTAGAATAGGCAAAATCAGTGACAGTAAATTTGAGGTTACCAGGGCTGGGGGCAGATGGGCATGAGGAGTTATTGTTTGGAATGATAAAAAGTCTGAAAATGAATTGTGGAACATTGTAAATGTACTTAATACTACTGAATTATACACTTAAAATTGTTAAAATGGTAATATATATATATAAAATATATAATCATAATAAAAAATTAGGAGTACAAAGGAAAGAGAGAGATTTATAAAAGAATTATGTGACTTGCAGGAACTTTTTGCACTTCCCCATGCTGGTTCCATCCTCTGGCTATCACAGTGTGAGAGCTGAAACAAGGATGAAAGATGCCTTCTTTTTTACCTCAGCTGGGAACGAGAACATCAGGTGACTCAAAATTTTTGAGGCTCTGCGCATGACTGCAAATGGCCAGCAGGCACCACCAATAGTGACTTTGGGGGTTACAAATTTTAGTGAATAGGCGAATTAACAAATTCAGAACCTGAGAATAATGAGGATGGGCGTGCATATAAAACTGTATTTTTAAGCTTGGCAGGTTTGGGAAGTTTTCTCCCAAAGATATGGGTACAGATTTGGGGTAAAGCGCTCAGTCTCATTCTGGCTTTACTTGGACAGACTTCTTCAGCACACGTGGAAAACATATCAGACCATTTTTACACTCCTTTATGCACATAAGAATCACCTGGAGAGCTTGTTAAAGTCTGGGCCTCAACTGGAGATCTTCATTTTTAATATATTTTATTGATTTTTTGTTAGAGAGTCAAGTGCAGATGCACACCCCCCACTGGGGATGGCCTCATGCCCCCGACCAGGATTGAGCCTATCCAAAGAATCTTCATTTTTAAAAGTAGGCTCAGTGATTTCATTTTGAAAAGAAAATACATAGAAATTCTAAGTCTGGGTCTGCTTATTGGTGATGCACTGCAGCCACAGACCACCAGTAACACATCTGTAAGTCAGACAAATGTGGGTTAAGGCTGGACTCATTGCAGCCACGGAGACCACACACCATGTAGAAACTATGGGACATCTCATTAAAAAAGAGTTAGAAGGGCCATAGCTGTTTGGCTCAATGGATAGAGGGTCGGCCTGTGGATTAAAGCGTCCTGGTTCAATTCCCCGTCAGGGCACATGCCCCAGTTTTGGGCTCCATCCCCAGTAGGGGGCGTGCAGGAGGCAGCTGATCAATGATTCTCTCTCATCATTGATATTTCTATCTCTTCTTCTCCATTCCTCTCTGAAATAAATAAAAACTATTTTTAAAAAAGAGAAGGAACTTTCTATGGGAATTTGGCTTGTGTTAGACATTTTTAGGAAGGGTTCTAAAAAACAGGTATTTACCATGGATTGGGTGCTGTTGGGAAGTAAGAGCAATTCTATGATGAGGAATCTTAATTATTTTTATCTAGAAGACTGGAGGAATGAAGTGGGGCTAAGGCTGCAATTGGTAAAGAACCAGAAGTTACTCTGCTAGGAAATCATTTGATTATTTTTATGATTTCACAGTGACCTTGTTTTTTGTTGAGCTTGGATGCAGTTGCAAAGTGGTCTTGTTTTTGTTTCACTTAACCACAAGCACAAGGTGACCTTATGAAATATTGGTGCTCTAAGAGGTTGTTTACTAGTGTACTCAACAGGAGAACATTGTGGCCTATCTATAAGTACCATCAACTCTAAGGCCCAGTTGGCAGTACTAGGCCAGCTATGAAGGTTTTTTTTTTTTCTTTCCCACTCTTGAACATCGGATGTCTGATCTGTTTGCCATGGTCCTATCACACCCACACCCACCCACCCATCACCCAAACCTGATTCCCATTTTTGCCAATGTTTTACCAAATTCAAGTTCAGCACTGCAGACAGTGGGAGGAAAGGCCCTTGCTCACCATTTTGTTCACAAGCAGCTTGTGTAATATATGCATAAAATGTCCCCTACTCGGGTGGATACCAGCTCCTATATTTCCTACTAATACTTACCTGCAATAGAGAAAATGCTCCCCAAACACCCACAATAAACATAAGGTGATACTTTAAGTTCCTATCTCAAGGGAAGAAATTTTGTTTTTTATGTAGTTCTTGGCATATCATAAATGTTAAATAGATACGAAATGGGGTATGATGGTGAATTTGGGGGAGAAAAAAAAAAGGAAGCAGTGGTATTAAAGGAGTCAGAGGTGTTTAATCTAATTTTGGATCCTCATTAAGAAAACCAAAACATATAGTTTAGACTTTTTAATCTAAACTTACAGTTTAGAGGGAGAGATAGATGGAAACAATGATGAGAGAGAATCATCATTGGCTGCCTCATGCACGCCCCTGCTGGGGATTGGGCCTGCAACCCGGGCATGTGCCCTGACCGGGAATCAAACTATGACAGAGCTCAACCACTTAGCCACACGGACTGGGCTGGATGATCACTTTTTTTATAATGTCTGGGTGAACACCTGAAGCTAACATACTATTGTATGTCAACTGTAAATGAAAAATTAAAAAGATTATTTTTAAAAATCAATAAAATATTTGTCATCATATATCTGAGCAACATTCCCCATTACCCTATCAAGAATATTTAATACAATCCTTTGAATTATTTCCATAAATCAAGTCTATGATAGTTCATAAAAACAAACTGAGGGTTTTAGTGCATGAAGAAGAAAATCTACTTTTTTCTTTTTTTAAACCAAGCTCTGGCCAGTTTTATTAAAGAAAAAATTTTGCATGTTTTACTTTTCACCAGTCTATTCTCGCATGCTTCTAATGAAATCAGAATCTCCTGGATCAATGATAATCAGTGTGCATACTCTGTAGTATTTCCCACACGCTGTGCCCAATTCAATCTCTTTACCACTGTAGTGATGGACACCGGTCTTGGCCAACCCGGCATAGTACTCTGTTTCAGATTTCCTCAAGACTGGACGTTGTTGGTAAGGATGACCAGGTTCACTTTGTCTGATCATCTTCAGAGTCTGCTTGTACCCTAGCACATACTTTCCACTTTTCATAACAAGTTGGAGCCTAGAGTTGATCAACTCCCATGACTTTTTTGCTGCCACCATCTCCCTGCCTTAAGTGGGAGACAGCCCCCAACCAAGAGCAGCCACCAAGATGGCTGGGGAGGGAGAAAGGAAGGAGTTCCCACAATAAGAAGATCTACTTTTACCAAAAAGAAAAAGTAAAGAATTGGGATGAAACTAGCCCAGGGGAAAAAGAGAAATCACATTACCTTGGCAAAAGAAGTAGCTCTGGATCATCTATTTATAGCAGTTGTTCAAATTCTAGGTGATCATAGTTCTTCTCTGAAACAATACTCTCTTTTAAAAGGAGAAAGAAAATACAAATGTAGAATAACTCATTACTTCTTTACTGTTCTTACCACTTAATTTCTGTATATGTTGTCTAGAAATAGAAAATATCTGGAAAGAAAAATATAACCATTAGAGAATCTTCTAATTTTTTTAAGGCTAGATTTATTTCAATCTTGATAGTCACATTGAAGCACATGATTACTCTACAAATGATCCAAGTAAAATATGTGTTTTAAGATCTTTACTGATCTGTTGACATTATATACCAGTTTAATAAAACAGTTTTATTTTCTTATTATTTTTAAATATATTTTTTATTGATTTCAGAGAGGAAGGGAGAGGAGAGAGAGATAGAATCATCAATAATAAGATAGAATCATTGATTGGCTGCCTCTTGCACACCCCATACTGGAGATTGAGCCCACAACCCAGGCATATGCCCTGACCAGGAATCAAACCGTGACCTCTTGGTTCATAGGTCAAAGCTCAACCACTAAACCATACCGGCCGGGCCAGTAAAACAGTTTTATAAAAGGAAACCCATATGAAGTAGACCAATAGTGGGCAACTATAAGTGTATTTTACTTTTGTATCTCTGTAAGTAGAAGATTGGAAATATATTCCATTTACCTTTACTCCCGTTTTAGAAATAGATGTACAGGAAAAGTAAGAAATTTAGTCACCAAACTTACATTTTAAAATATATTTTTATTGATTTCAGAGAGGAAGAGAGAGGAGGAGAGAGAGATAGACACATCGGTGATCACAGATCAACTGCCTCCTGCATGCTTCCTCTCCTATACTGGGGACCTAGCACACAACTGGGGCTTGTGCCCTGACTGAGAATCCAACCATGACCTCCTGATTCATAGGTCACACCAGCTGGGCCAAAATTACATTTTAAGAGAAACAAGTTTGAAGGGAGTCTGGAAGTGAATATGCACAGAGCTACCTGGTCTGGGGTACACAGAAGTAGGGTGTGTGGATACATTGGAAAACATGGTTCTGTCTGGCTTCTGCCCAGTTTCCCAACAATACTTGGACCTGGTCCCTGTCCCTCTGAGCCTTCAAGGAACTAAGCCTCTTTCATACAACCAACTAGAGTTCAGGGACTCTGTTGTTAAAATATATATGAGCAAGTTATTTTCCTGGCTTTAAAGCCACGTGGGTTGTTTATGTTGTAATTAAAAATGGCAAGCTTTCCCTGCCAATAGCGCTCTCATAAACATGGTGAACGTTCCTAAAACTCGCCGAACTTTCTGTAAGAAGTGTGGCAAGCATCAACCCCACAAAGCAACACAGGACAAGAAGGGAAAGGATCCTCTGTATGCGCAGGGAAAGCGGTGTTATGGCAGGAAGCAGAGTGGCTATGGTGGGCAGACTAAGCCAATTAACACCCCCCCACACCAAAAAAAAGGCTAAAACTACCAAGAAGATTGTGCTGAGTCTCGAATGCATTGAGCCCAACTGCAGACCTAAGAGAAAGCTGGCTATTAAGAGGTGCAAGCGTTTTGAACTGGGAGGAGATAAAAAGAGAAAGGGTCAAGTGATCCAGTTCTAAGCTTCATATTTTGTTTTATTATATGACAATAAAATCTTGATATGTTCACTTCAAAAAAATGGCAAAATCTCTGTTGGGTTTACTTGGTGAACAATAATCAAGAATAATACAAAAGCAAAAATATCTTAATTGGGAGGAGAAGAATGAAAAGCTGCTTCAATTTCATGAATGTGTTGTTGGAATTTATACATAGACAATTTATATATGTTCATGAAATGAAGCCAGATTTCCTTCAAGACGTACATCTGCAACATTTTTTGAGAGCAGACATGTTCTGAAATAGTACAATCACGAGAGTGGCATTTAGGTGTGTTCTCTTCCAGGGTTAACACACTGCAATTTTACTCAGTCTGTTCATGTGTTTAATTGCCTTCTGTTATTATTTTTTATGCAAGAAGCCCAGCCAGAGTCCAGTGAATTGGAGCAATTATGTTTGGCTTGCATTCCTTCAAGGGAGAACAGATCCTACAAATTGCAATGAAGCCTGCCCTTCACTGTGCTTTCAATAACCTGCCTCAGCCTGGCCGGCGTGACTCAGTGATTGAGCGTTGCCCTGGTCAGGGCACATGCCAGGTTGCGGGCTCGATCCCCAGTGGGGGCTGTGCAGGAGGCAGCCAATCAATGATTCTCTCTCATCATTGATGTTTCTATCTCTCTCTCTCTCTCTCCCTTACTCTCTGAAATAAATAAAGTGAGTTTAAAAATAATAATAATAATAATCAGCCTCAGACCACATGTACAGGCAGAATGGAGGGCTTAGGACATTGTTCAGATAAACCAAACCCCCCAAAATAACTTTAAGGGGAAAATATTTTTTTCTAAAATACAATATGGTTACTAATTTACACTGATTGGTTTTAAGTGTGCGTTTTATTCACCAGTTGTTCATAAGTAATTGCTCAGCACTTAGGTATTTAATATTCATGTGATAATTTGTGGGTGACACTAGTTGTGAAAATGAAAACAATGGTTAGAACTACATGAAGAGACTGAATCAAATTGATCTCAGTCTTAATATTTGTAGTATCATTGTAATGATAGTTGAGTAATAGGGCCACTAATTCCATGAGACTACTAAATAGTATGGAAATATCAATATACAGCAGCCAGACTTATAAAACAAACATTTTTGTGTTTCTGATTTTATTAAGTTCACATTTTCAAGACTAGATATTCTCTTTTCTGTCTTTCTGCAGTTTTGAACTCTGATAGCTACACAGTAATGCTGTCTTTCCTTCCGCCTCTCCATACCAGTTCCCCCTGGGGTTGGCCCAACAGGCTACCCAGATCAGCTCCCCAGGGGCTCCAGGAAAGCAGTTCTAGGTGGGCTCAGAAAATGCACAGCGCATCTAATGGGTCAGAGTTCCTTCTCTACAGTGATGCTGGCTTTTTTTTCTCTTTTTTTCTCAATATTTAAGTATGTTGATTTCTAAAATATTACTTATATTAATGCTTATATGTTTTACTGTCAGTTTAACCCCACAATTTAAGTCCTCGCTCTATCACCAATTCCTAAATTTACTTATTTGACTCAATTGTTAAATTTTGTCTCCTTAAGAAAACGGATCTATTTTGGATTTACATTATATTTAACTTTTCCCCCTTCCTTATCTTTTATTTAGATTTACTTTCCTGTTCTGTCAGTTTGACTGGGCTAAGAGATACTCAGATAGCTAATAAAACATTATTTTTGGATGTGTCTGGAAGAGATTGGCATCTGTATTGGTAGACTGAGTCAAGCAGATCACCCTTACCAGTAAGAATGGGCATCATCAATCCATTGAGGATCCAAATAAGACAAAAAGGTGGAGGAAGGATGAATGTGGTCTCTGCTTGAGCTGGGACATTTATCTTCTGCCCTCAGGCATCAGTGCTCCTGGTTCTTGGGCTTTTGGACTCAGACCAGGACTTACACAATCATCCTCCCACATTCTCAGGCCTTCAGTCTTGAACTGAATTAAACCACCAGCTTTCCTGGTTCTCTGGCTTGCAGATGGCAGATCGTTATTGAGGTTCTTGGCCTCAATAACAATGTAAGCCAGTTCCTAATTTATATATATATAATCTATTGGTCCGGTTTCTCTGGAGAACCCTAATACAGATACCCGTAAAACTGTAACAGTGCTGGTTACCTTTGGAAAAGGAATTGGGAATGAGAATTGGGTGAATAGGAACTCTAATATATTGCTCTATAAATTTCTGTATTGTTTGGACCATTTGCAATGAGAATTTATTTGTGTATTATAAAAAGAAAGAGAGAGAGAGAGAGAGAGCAAGAAACAGCATGGAACTGCTGTGAAACCAGCAAAATTTTGACAGATGGTCTGTCAGAACTACCAGGAAAAAATTTTAAGCATTGGGAAAATAACAGAGAAGAAAATGTCAGGGGAATATCCTCAGTTAATTAACACTAAGAAAGAAAAGGACAGGAGAGGTAGAAAAATCATCTAAATAATTAGAATCTAAAACTAAAGCTGAAGATCTGAGGGATCTTGAAGAGCTGCTCACCATGACCACAGCCCATTGCATCTGTGATTTATGAAGATCTTTTTGTCAAGTGAGAACATCATGAGTCTTTCTTACAGCTCTATTTCAGAAAAGCTGGAAGGCATCGTTTCATTTCAACACCCAAGAGGAAACGACCATGAGCCAAGAAAGATTTAAATATCCTCAGAGACAAGAGTTTTGCTTGCCAGCTTTTAAGGAGCCAACATTACTTGTCATGATGAACCAAGATGCTAAGCAGAGAACAGATTCTCAAGTAAAGGGCAGGGACCAAGCAGAGTGACATCTGCAAATCAGATGTTTTATTCAAGACGCATTGTGTGTGTGTGTGTGTGTATGTCTTTGAAATATTTAAATTAGAAAATTATTTCAGCTCTAGCTGGATAGCTCGGTTGGTTAGAGCATTGCCCAAATACATCAAGGTTGGGGGTTCAATCTCCAGTCAGGACACATACAAGAACAAACCAATAAATGCATAAGTAAGTGGAACAATTACCTCTCTCTTCCCCCACCACCCCAACTCCTGCTTAAAATACATAAATAAATAAATAAAAATAAATAAATAAATAAATAAATAAATAAATAGAAAATTAGTTGATACATGCTTCTTCTGTCAAAATCAGATCATATGGAGGGGAGATTGCAGTAGCTTTCTGGATATGTACCTGTCCATGTCACTGAGCTCCCTTATTCTCGCACATTGCCGAGCAGTTTATAAAACACCTTCTCATGCATTATCTGAGGGGTTTTACAACAAGAAGTCTAGGGGTAGTAATGTTGATTTTATAAGTGGGGAGGCAATTCAAAGGAGTAGCTTCAATAAGGTCATCTCTGTGAATGGTACAGCTGGGATGCAAATCCATGACTGCTGACTCCAGTGTATCCTCCCCACCCCCAACACACACACACACAGACACACACATACACACGATGGCTCAGGCAGAGATCGCTAATGTAGTTGATCTTTCCTTGAGCAATGCTTGGGTATTAGTACAGGAGAAAGAAAGCAGGTAGTTTTGGATGAAGTAGAGGAAATGGGATAGAAAATAATCTATCTAATAATAGAGGAATATGCAAATTGTCCAGAACACCATCACAGTAACAGGAACGACCAGCAGGCTGCCTGGGGCAACAAGGCCAGCAGGGGGATTAGTGAGGGACAACCAAACAACTCAATAGCAGGCTGCACGGGGTGACCAGGCTGGCAGGGGGGTTAGTGAGAGACAACCAAATGACTGAACAGCAGACTGCGTGGGGCAACCAGGCCAGCAGTGGGGGGCAGTTGGGGTTGACCAGGCCAGCAGGCAGAGGCAGTTAGGGAGTGATCAGGCTGGGGGGGGGGCAGTTAGGGGCTATCAGGCAGGCAGGCAGGTGAGCAGTTAGGAGCCAGTGGTCTCAGATTGTGAGATCCCCAGGATTGGGTCTAAACTGTCAGTCGGACATCCCCCAGGGGTCCCGGATTGGAGAGGGTGCAGGCTGGGCTGAGGGACCCCCCACCATGCACAAATTTTGTGCACCATGCCTTTAGTATAAAATAAGCTCAGAAAAGCATATAAAGAAGGGAGAAAATGAGCAGTCTTGATTTAGCTGGAGGGTTTTTAACTGTTATGATTAAGCATACCAAATGCCACTGTAGAGCTCTGAAAGGGAAAAGCCATGATGAAAACAGTGCTTAAGGGAAATTATTTGAAGAATTTAGCATAAGAAAAAAACAGAAATATATTGTATTAAAAACAATGAGAGTGGGGCTGTATAGCAAAAGATTATGAAAATCAGAAATATCAAGCACAGGAAGATTCTCAAGGCCCTGGAAAGAAAAAGAAAACATTCAGACTGTGAGGGGAGAATGAAGAATGAGTCAAAAGATATACACCAAGCTTTTATATCAAGTACACACACCAGAAAGACAGTGATGCTGTAACCAGTGGAAATGTTGAGAGTGTGGATAAAGATGGCCCAGCCAATTATTGATAAGCTTCAAGTCTCCATAATCAAGGGAAACTCTTATAAGGAATTGGTGGTATAAATCTGAAAAGCCCCTTATTTATATCTGAAAGCCAATTATTTAGTTAGGTGATCATGACAATCAGGAGAATAGGGAATTGCCCAGACATAGGGAACACTGGAGAGGTTCACCCAGTAGTAGCCAAAAAAGAGAGCTCCACCCAGGCAGGTAGTGAAGGTTTCAGCAAACAGAGCATCAGCCAAAGTAGGCGTGGTGGTTGCATAGGCCCTAGCCAGTCTGGCTCAGTGGGTAGAATGTCAGTGCCCAGACTAAAGGGTCGAGGGTTTGATTCTGGTCAAGGGCATGTACCTCAGTTGCATGCAGGCTCAATCCCTAAGCCCCCTCCCACTCTCTCTCAAAATCAATGGAAAAATATCCCCAGGTAAGGATTCACACACACACACACACACACACACACACACACACACACACACACACACACACAGTTGCCTAGTATTCTCTTGTGTTGCTAAGCCTTAATTTACTTAGCCATTTAATCATTTTGTACTTGATGTTTTGATTTTTTCCCTTTGATCTTTGTTTATTGAAACAATGTCAAAATGAACATACTTGTATGTGTGTGTGTGTGTGTGTGTGTGTGTGTGTGTGTGTGTGTTCTGGGGATAAATTTCTTTTTAAAAAAAAAACGTGGAAAAAACGAACAAAATACTTGATACAGACAGTCTAATTTGCCTTTTAAAAGTTTGTGCCAATTTTCACCCCATCTGTAGAGCCTGGCAGTGCCCATTTCAACACATCTGCATCAACAATGAATAATAATCATTTTATTAACTGTATTGCTAAATTGCTGACCAAACCAAGGGTTTTTGCTGTATTTTTTATTAATGAGGTTGCACACTTACAAATTTCTTATTGGCCATTTGTTTTTCATAGAGTTTTCAAATACCCTTTTTAAGACAAACTATGACAATCACAGAAGCCTATTTTCAAGTACTATTACTAAAACCTCAGAAATAATATTTTTTTGCAAAATCCGTTTTTTATTTCCTTTCAAACTTGTAGCTGGGTAACAGGAGCATTTGGCTTTAACTCCCAATAGCTCTTCACTATTTAATTGATGGGATGGAAAACTCTCATGGACATCTGAGACTAAGTCAGTAACAGAGCCTTTGTTATCTTCTCCTGAATGCTGCTTTCTAGGCAGTCTTCATTGCAGTTCATTGAAAGGCTAAGTTGAATAGACTCTATATTGTATATTTTACTACTACATATGATTAGGAGCCATCGCTTTCTTCATGAAATAAGACATTGGACATTGAAAGTATTGACTATAATTCATTTTCAAACAAGGCAGTGGGTATATTTATTTTCCCAAGGCTAGTGGGAGGAAGAGTAGAAAATTGTAGGAATTTCAAACAGAAATCATCCTACTTAGAGACCACAAAAATTGCTAGTGACAACCTCTTTGATTGCCCAAATTTCTCTTCTTCTGTGAGCTTTTTTCCCCTCTTCTAACCCCTGAAGTCTACCTAAATTATCACCAACAGATTGGTTCTGCTGTGGACAACTGTCCAAAACTGGGCCATTCCCAGTCCTTGGGAATTGGAAAATTCTCTCACCAGGTGGCTGGACCTGTAGGCTAATAAAAATTTGAGATGTTTTGGAAGCCAGGTTTTCTGCAATGTGAAAACAGAGAAAGCTAGTCAGCACATAAAGATGGCAAATGAGAAATTGTACAAACTATTTCCTTGGTTCATTAGGATGTTACAGGCTCTAGTTCCAGTCCACTGCCATGTGTCCCTGCCTATATCTTTATAATACACTAGAGGCTCAGTGCACAGACTCATGTACCGGTGGGGTCCCTCAGCCTGGCCTGAGGAGATTTGGCCGAAACCGGCTCTCCAACATCCCTGGAGGGGTCCTGGATACCGAGAGGGCGGTTCTCAGGTGACACACCCTGGAATCGGACTCCCTCCTCTCTGGTTCCAGGTGCATCACCTGAGAACTGCACCTGCCAAGTCACCGCAGCTCAGCAACTCCTGCATTGAGCACCTGCCCCCTGGTGTTCAGTGCATGTCATAGTTACCGGTTGGCCAGTTGCTTAGGCTTTTATATATATAGATTCCCTCAAATCTCTCTCTCTCTCTCTCTCTCTCTCTCTCTCTCTCTCTCTCTCTCTCTCTCTCCCTCCTTGCCATCCCTTTTCCCCTCTCTATCTTTATCTCCATCTTTCTTCTTAGTTCAACTAGGGTTGGTTTCTATTGCTTGCAGACAAGAGAATTCTAAATGATATAACCCAAATTTCCTTTTCTACCACCCTAACTGAAAATACAGAACATGCTAATTATTTTAAACTGGTGAAGAAAGGATATGTTTTCCTCCTTCTGCCCTTATCCCATATGATTGCTTTTGTTCAATAGAGCAAAATACTTGTAACTTATTACCACAGTGTTCTTATAAATGTAATCAGTTTAATTGTGAATTTGATCAATTCAATTAGTAGATATAATCAATTTAATTGTAGGAAAGTATTATTGTGTGATTGCCTTGAATATTCCTCTTATTCAAAAGAATTCTAAATCTTCTAAAGGGCATTCCAATTAATTATTTTTCTAATCTTATGAAGCAAAGGAGGCATGTTCTAAGGCATACTCTTTTTAAATATATATATTTTTTTTATTGATTTCAGAGAGGGAGAGAGAGACAGAAACATCAATGATGAAAGAGAATCATTGATCGGCTGCCTCTCACACACCCCACACTGGGGACCAAGCCCACAACCCAGGCATGTGCCATGACCAAGAATTGAACTATGACCTCCTAGCTCATAGGTCAATGCTCAACCACTGTGCCACCCTGCCAGGCTCTGAGATATAATATTGAAAAATTTTCCTATTTAAAAATATTTTCCCATTTAGGGTGATGAAAACATTCTGTAAAAATTTGATAAGGGTGATAGTTGTACAATCTTATAAATATACTTTTTAAAACCACTGAATTATACGCTTTATTTTTTTTAATTAAGGCTCAGTGCACAGACTCATGTACCGGTGGGGTTGAAAGTATTTCATATGTTCCCCTTATTCCTCCATTGACTCCCTTCTAACCTGCCAATCACCCCCTCTCACACACACACACACCAGACCTTTACCACCCTATTGTTTGTTTCCATGGGTTATGCATATATGCATGTAAGTTTTTGGTTGATTTCTTCCACCCACCCACCCTCCTCTGCCTTCCCCCTCAGATTCCACAGTCTGTTCTATGCTTCTATGTCTCTGGATTTATATTATTTATCAGTTTATTTTGCTCATTAGATTCCACATATGAGTGAGATCATGTGAATTATACACTTTAAATAGTGAACTTAATGATATGTGAATTAAATTTCAATTTAAAAAAGCAACAACAACAAAACTAGTCACAGTGAGTAATACATGTTTAATTTAGAACATAATGTAATAAGATTAAATTTCTTGATACAATACAGGAAAAAACATCTCTCCCCAACTACTATGCCAAAATTCCTCTAATTCCATTATTAGAGAAATTGGTCCTTTAATTATGGCATTATCACTTCTGGACAACCTTAGTAATAAGAAAATACATATTACAGGGGTATATTAGGAAACCAGTATTGGCCATTCACTACATTAGTGAACTTAGGAAGTGAGTAACAGGCACTTATCAGGACCTGGTGGAGATACAATATGGTGGGAAAGAATAAGTTATTTTCAGCGTGGACAGTTGATGCGGAAGGAATTGTGGTGAGGAGGTGGGCAATGGTCAAATAATGGACTATGTGATGCTAGATTCTGAGCAACTAGAAGCCAGCATTAGTATTTGGGGTCATGATAGAGTAATGGGGTATCAGATTGAGGAGTAGGTAGAAGGAAGGGGAGGAAAGAGTGGTGTAAGAAAGGACAGAAGTTCTCAGAAGGGCATACAAAAATACTTAAACCACACTTCACCTCCCTTATAATTGGCCTGGAATGGATCTAGCCTGTTATCCACCTTCCCAGAATTTGGCACTTTCCATGGAAATTGATGTCAAAGAAAAATCTTAGAACAAAATTAAATTATTAATGGCCCCTGAAACAAAATGGACTTTTTATCTTTCTGGTAACACCCTGGTTCTCTTTTGCTTGTTAACTACTGATCACACAGCTTACATTTCGCTTGGTTCTCCAAGTGGTACAGGGACTTTTTGAATTCTTGCCATATTACCGAAGGACAGGATGGAGTTTCCTAAATGAGGTGTGATGGGTAAGTCTTAGATACACAGGCAGCCCAGCACTGGAAAACACAATAAAAAATAATTAAAAAAATATATTTTATTGATTTCTCACAGAGAGGAAGGGGGAAGGATAGAGAGCTAGAAACATCGATGAGAGAGAAACACCGACCAGCTGCCCCCGCACACCCCCCATTGGGGACATGCCCACAACCAAGGCACACGCCCCTGACTGGAATCGAACCCGGGACCTCAGTCCGCAGGCCGATGCTCCATCCACTGAGCCAAACCGGTCAGGGCTAAAAAATAATTTTTTAAAAATAGTTTTTATGGGGGGGGGGGGGGGGGGCGCGTGCGGTAATGGGAGAATAAGGACACATATGTAATAACTTAATCAATAAAGAAATTTTTTAAAAAAGAAAAAAATAGTTTTTATTAATCTTTTAAAATTAACTAAAGTTCCCATTCAAGACTAAAATGAGTTTGGAGTTGGAGGATTAAGTAATGACTTGTGCATAGAGAGTTTAGGTAACGTGTTACTTTCTCATCAAAATGTTTTGGGATGAACTTTTCCTAGCTTTTATCTTTGCTCATGTAAATAACTGCCTGTGTCATGATAGGTAAATGGAATTAGCTACTGATTGAGATAAATTATATTCCATGAATGAAGTGGTTAGATACTGAGAATTGTTATAATAATAACAGCTAAAATTTACTAAGTACTTACTGTGCACCAAGGTTTGCTCCAAGCATTTTACAAATTCTAACTCATTCAAAGACTTATCACAACCCTGTGAGATAGGACTATTAGTATCTCCATTTACAAAATGAGAAAACTAAGGTTCCAAATTTAAAGTAAAATTCAAGGAAGCAAATAGGTTTGTTTAGTTATCCCTAGAAATTCTCCTTTCAATGTTACTAGTAAAATTTGGAGGTTCTGGATTTTGTCCCATCAAATCAATTCTAAGGCATGTTACCTTAAATGCCTTGTCCAAATGCCTGAGAACCATCATGATTCTGCATGAATTCTGTGGGTATAGATTTAAAGTCTCCCAGACTAAAGTGAACTCTGATACTTTGCTCTTGTGACATAAATGCCATGGGAAGGGCTTCTGACTTTATTCAGAGTGAGGTGGCAAATCATTTGAGCATTTGAACAGAGAGGATTGTCATGACTTTATTTTTGCTTTTCACAGATCACTCTAGTTAATGTGTAGAAAATAGACTGGGATGAGGACAAGGATTGAAACAGAGAAACCAATTAGAGAGCCATTGAACAGTCCAGGTGAGAAGAAATAATGGTCTAGATTAGGAAGGTGGTAGAGGATGTAATGGGAAATAGATATTTTAAAATATGCCCGGCCAGTGTTGTTCAATGGTCGAGCATAGACCTATGAACCAGTAGGACATGTTTGATTCCTGATCAGGGCACATGCCCAGGTTGCTGGATCCATTCCTAATAGGGGGGTGTGCAGGAGGCAGCCACCAATGATTCTCTCTCATCATTGATGTTTCTATCTCTCCCTTTCTCTTTCTCTCTGAAGTCAATAAAAATATATGTGTTTAAAATATATATATATTTCACAACTAGAACCATTAGGTTTTGCTGATGGCTTTATTGTGGGTTATCAGCCAAGTTTCTTGGCCTTTGGGACTGGTTGAAAGGTAGTTTTTTTATTCAATAATATGGAGAAATCCATGAAGAGAAGGGCAGGAAATCAAGTTCTTTCTGTGGATATTTTAAGTTTGACATGCCCTTTAGACATTAAGTGGAAATATGAAGTAGACATTTAAATATATGAGTCAGTAATTTTCAGGAAAAGCAACTTGGTTTTTTCTTCCTCCTCCCACCATGTTCTCAGGCAAAGATTTAACTCATATTGAACTACAAATTATGGTGGCCATTTTATATATCCTCCCACTAGAAATAGATTAACTTCAATAAAGGACAAAATGTTATGCCATTTTCTGGTAGCAAAATTTCAGACATTCACATTACTCCAATGTAAAGTGAATAAAAAGGGCATCTAAGTGTTGCTTGGGTCATACCTCATAAGTAAGTATTTATAGTGCTTTATAGTCAGTCCTCATGATAATCTCAATGTTCAAGAAGTAGACACGCTGCCCTAGACATTTTGACTCAGTGAATAGAGCATCGGACTGTGGACTGAAGGGTCCCAGGTTCTATTCCGGTCAAGGGCATATGCCTGGGTTGGGGATCGATCCCCAGAAGGAGGCGTGCAGGAGGCAGTGGATCAATGATTCTCTCTCATCATTGATGTTTCTATCTTTCTTTGCCTCTCCCTTCCTCTCTGAAATCAATAAAAATATATTTTTTAAAAAAGAAGTAGACATCCTTATAGAAATGTCAACGAATACCTTGACATTTACCAGTTTGCAAAGAAATTTCTTGGATTAAATATGTTCTCAGATTAAACAGATAGTTGGTAAAACTCATGCTTAAAATAAACTCACTTCCTTTTGTTCATTGAATGACATTAGTTATTCAGTATGGATGAAGGAGAGAGGTAGTTATTATTTTCACAGGCTGAAACTTTATCGGGAAATATATAAAGAACAAAAATCACAGCACCATATCAGAATGTGTGGGAAAAATACAGTAAATAAAAAGTGTTTTTAAGTCAGATTTCTTTACAATGTAAAAATGCCACAAGTTTTCTTTGTAAACTTAAAGTTAAATTTCTGTAATTAGGCTTGTAACTAGAAAAAAAAGGGAATTTTCTCCAAAATGTTCCAACAGAAAACTGCTAGAAACACTCTTTTTTTAAAAGTGATTCTTTTTATTAAAAAATGTTTTTATTGATTTTTTTTTTTTTAGAAAAAAGGAGAGGGAGCCCTAGCTGGTTTGGCTCAGTGGATAGAGTGTTGGTCTATGGACTGAAGGGTCCTGGGTTCGATTATGGTCAAGGGCACAGGCCCAGGTTTCGGTCTTGATCCCCAGTAGGGGGCATGCAGGAGGCAGCAGATCAATGATTCTCTCTCATCATTAATGTTTCTATCTCTCTCTCACTCTCTCTGAAATCAATAAAAAATTAAAAAAAAAAAAAAAAGGAGAGGGAGAGAGAGGGAGAGAGAATGAAACATTGATCAGTTGCCTTCAATGGAAAACTGAACCAGCAGTCTGGGTACATACTCTGAGAATCGACCGGCGACCCTTTGGTGCACAGGACGATGCTCAACCAACTGAGTCACACTGGCCAGGGCTAAAACAACTCTTATTTTATTTTTATGTCATTGTTTATTATTCCCAAATGTCCTTCAAAATAAAAACCCTTATTATGTCTTACACTAAATTTAGTGTCGTGTTTAACATATCTAAGACAATACTTGACAAAATATCCTACACTATATTTATCTAGTTGTTCCAAAACAACCTTTTGGAACAAGTGTTATTAATATCCCCATTTGCAAATGAGAAAATTTGAGGCTCAAAAAAGTTAAACAATATACTTAAAATTATATAATCAATTGATGGTTTTAAACTAGTCTAGTTCTTCAGATTCCATATCATGTTGCTTCTCTGCATTTTTCCTCCGCTCAACCCACAACACCCACTCAAATTTGACCTATTTTTCTCTGGCTTGAAACGTTAACTTTTCTATAAATAGAAGCTTTTTCAAGAACATACTGCCCTACACCTGTGAGAATGGCTATCATCAACAAATCAACAAACGACAAGTGCTGGCGAGGATGCGGAGAAAAAGGAACCCTCTTGCAGACTGGTGTGGCCACTGTGGAGAACAGTATGGAGTTTCCTCAAAAAACTAAAAATGGAACTCCCATTTGACCCAGTGATCCCACTTCTAGGAATATATCCTAAGAAACTAGAAACACCAATCAGAAAGGATACATGCACCCCTATGTTCATAGCAGCACAATTTACAATAGCTAAGATTTGGAAACAGCCTAAGTGCCCATCAGCAAATGAGTGGATTAAAAACTGTGCTCCATCAACACAATGGAATACTATGCTGTGGTAAAAAAAAAAAAAAAAAGAAGGAATTCTTACCATTAGCAACAGCATGGCTGGAACTGGAGAGCATTATGCTAAGTCAGTGGTCGGCAAACTCATTAGTCAACGGAGCCAAATATCAACAGTACAATGATTGAAATTTCTTTTGAGAGCCAAATTTTTTAAACTTCTTCTAACACCACTTCTTCAAAAGAGACTCACCCAGGCCGTGGTATTTTGTGAGAGAGCCACACTCAAGGGGCCAAAGAGCCGCATGTGGCTCACGAGCCACGGTTTGCCGACCACTGTGCTAAGTGAAATAAGCCAGTCAGAGAAAGATAAATATCACACGATCTCACTCATTTATGGAATATAATGAACAACATAAGCTGATGAACAAAAACAGATCCAGAGACATAGAAGCATCGATCAGACCATCAAACCTCAGAGGGAATGTAGGGGAGGGTGGGGGTAAAGGGGAGAGATCAACCAAAGGACTTGTATGCATGCATATAAGCCTAACCAATGGGCACAGACAACAGGGGGGTGAGGGCATGAGTGTGTGTGTGGGGGGAGCAATGGGAGGATAAGGACACATATTTAGTACCTTCATCAATAAAGAAATTAAAAAAAAAGAACATACTGCCCTCGCCAATATATTTATCCTTGACAAGGGTGAAAGGACAACAAAATGCTCTCTGGCAGAGAAAAGGGAAGAACTTGTCTGTATGTCATGTGTCCCTCTTTCTCCCTTATTTTCTTCTGCTACCTACAAATCTTATCCGGTTCTCTGTTTTGAGCATATTTTCATTTATCTCATTGAACATAGTTATTATAACTGCTTTAAAGTCTTTTTAATTCCAAAGTCTGGGTCATCTCAGGGTTAACCTCTGTTGATGGTCTTTCCCTTGAGAATAGCTCTATTTTCCTGTTTTGTTTTGGGTTTTTTTGTTTGTTTTGGTTTGTCCTAGACATTGTGGATGTTACATTGTAGAAACTCTGGATTCTATTATATTTCTCTGAAGAATGTTGGCAGTTTTGTTTTAGTGCACAATCAACTTGATTAAACTCAATGCACACTTTCTCTCTCCTGTGGTGGGTGGCGGCTCAAATCTCAGTTCTTTTGTTTTATCATTAGCTTCACTGCTTGCAGTCTGACACCATGCATACATATTTCAGGAGTCAGCTAGCATCTTGGACAAGCTTTACACACTAAATTTTTTGCTCCCGTCTCTATCTTTCCTCTCTGGGATTCCTCTGTCATGCTTTGGCTGCCCCTACTTGTAACCAAGCTTGTTCTTCAGATCAGAAAGATAGCTAGCTTGCTATTCGAGTTTTAGCTTCTCTGTGCCCTGCTGTGACTGTGGTCTGCACTCAGGAAAAGCTGAAAATAATTAGGAAAGCCACCTTGTCATAGTCCCTTCTTCAAAGTTTGAGCTTTTCTCCAGAAACTTACTGCTTTGGCCAGTCTTCTTGGCCCTCAGGTAATTGTCTCCCCGCCACCGACCACGCCTCCAAGTTTGTAATTGTTATCTGCAGGAGGCTGATCTGTTAGTCATACCTGAGATATAACTGGGTGGTTCTTCTCCATGCATGTTGGATGCTGCCATCTGGAGGCTTGAATGAGACTGAAAATACAAAATAGCTTCACTCCTATGCCTTACACCATTCCTCTCATCTCTCCTCCTCCTTCCATATCTCTCCTTCTAACCTTCTTGATCGTATTTATCCCACTCCCCACCTTCTATTGGTATTTTATTTTTATACATCAATTCGACCACCATTTTGTTGCATGCTCAATTCTGGGCTGTGTGTGATATATTACATCTTAGAATGTCTGAGATTTAGTTGGGGAGGATAACCCATAACCTGGAAACTTCTGAAGCAAAATAGAACATTTGCAATACCTATCTATACTAATAAAAGGGTAACATGCTAATTAGACTGGGAGACCGGACATCTTCCTACTGTCTGACTTCCTTCCAGACAAAGCCACAGTGGTGGGGGCCGAGGCAGAGGCTTTTAGGGCAATCAGGCCAGCAGGTGAGGGCAGTTAGAGGCCATCAGGTTGGCCGGGGAAGGCAGCTGGGGGCCATGAGGCCGGCAGGGGAGGGCAGCTGGGGGCCATGAGGCCAGCAGGGGAGGGCAGTTGGAGGCCATGAGGCCAGCAGGGGAGGGCAGTTGGAGGCAATGAGGCCAGCAGGAGAAGGCAGTTGGGGTCCATGAGGCTGGCAGGGGAGGGCAGTTGGAGGCCATGAGGCCGGCAGGGGAGGGCAGTTGGGGGCATGAGGCCAGCAGGGGAATGATTAGGCGGCGATCAAGCCGGTAGGCAAGGCAAGTGGTTAGGAGCCAGCAGTCCCAGATTGCAAGAGGGATGTCCCAGATTGGAGAGAGTGCAGGCCGGGCTGAGGGACTCCCCCCCCCCCCCCCCATGCATGAATTTCGTGCACCAGGCCTCTAGTATTCTATATAAACATTGCTTCTGATTGATTTCATCACTCTTATTTAGTTAATGGAGCTAAGTACTTGAAATAGTCACCAAGATTGCTAAGGATGTCTGCAATACCTATCAAATACCCACAAATCCTTTAGGCATCCAGATGTAGCATGAAACAATGGCAGAGAATAAAATATCCTATCCTGATCAGTATGGCTCAGTTCAGTGTCAACCTATGAACCAGGAGGTCAGGTTCGACTCCAGTCAGGGTACATGCCTGGTTGCAGGCTTGATCCCCAGTGTAGGGTGTGCAGTAGGCAGCCAATCAATGATTCCCTCTCATCATTGATATTTCTCTCTCTCTCCCTCCATCTCCATTCTTTATTGGAAATCAATAAAAATATATATATTTTAAAAACAGGAGCTGAAACTCCCCAATGTCCTAGTTTAAAAAAATGTATTCTAATAATCATCAGTCAGCTTCTCTTGTAGGAAACAACTTTTGTTCTCTTCTTAAACTTCTCCTTGATAAACTTAAGACAACCTGATGCAGAGAGCCAAAAGTAATGATTCCTCTATCCTCATTACACTGCTATGTTAGCATGTAAAGGTCATTTACTCTCTCCTTAGAGGAAAAAAAAATGAAACTCCTTAAGATTTACAGAGTCCATTTAAATATGATACCTGCTTGAGAATTAGAAGAATGAGCTGGGACTCAAAATCTGCATTGAAACAGTTATATATGCTTTGCACTTAGTTTAAAATCCTCAATCATCTAAGAATTCTATAAAGGTCATACGGAAGAAAATAGTTTTTAAAAAAGAATGAATGGACAACATTGATTTCTACACAACATCGAAACCTTACTCAAGTTTCCTAATCTTGCAATTTTAAAATAATTTCAGAAAACTGAAAATATTCTCTCCCATCAGAAACATCTTCATTTCCCTTTGTTGTTGTTGTTTTGTGTGTGCGCACATGAGAATCATGAGTCTGGTGTCACATATACTTGAGTTTACACCTTGGTGTGCTGTGTGATTTTGGTCAAGTTTTCTGGCTTATCTGAGCCTTGGTTTTCTTTTCTGTAAAATGAGCATACTGTCACTTACCTCAGAAGATTATGTGATTTAATAAGATAAGTTTACTGTTAATACAGTGGGCACTTAATAAATATTAATCTCCTTTTCCCGCTCTCCTCCTTGAGAAGGGGAAAATAGACTCAATGTCTCTTCTCAAACTCACAGTGAAAGAATTTTGGTTGTTATATGGCTTCATATTCCTGCCAACTGCACAGAGGAGTATTCAGGTAAATAGCGAAAGCTTAATGGAGTACTTAAGAGTCTGACCTTAGCAACGACAAGGATAATTGTGATGATAATGATAGCTGAGGCACACATTTTAAGGTTTCACATTTTAAAATTCTGTATTTAGATATTCAGATATGTCAACCTCCTAGCATAATGCCTGAGCTATTCAAATCATAGCCCACTTACTTTTAGTATCCAGGTCACTAAAAGGAGACAAATATCTATCTTCAATGCTTAGCCAGAAATACTAAATATTTGTCCTTTTTGATGAGAAAGATGATACCTCTGAGTCCAAAGTCTCCATCTTACTGATAGAGGAACAGCACTACTCAGTGGGCTACATAAGAACTGCACCTCCAAATGCAAGTGTGGTTTGGGGGAACTTAAAACCAATTGTTTAGCTTTTATGAAATAAGTCAGTTCCTTAAAGCTTCGGGATAGCCTACAGTCCCAAAAGTATTGGGATGGGCCTCCATCTCACCCAAAACTCATTGCTTGCTCCTAGGGAACAGCAGCCAGTGTGGTGTAGGAGGTGTGGTGTGGACGTGAAATAGGAAGAGGTGATGAGGTGGAGATTTCCTAGGGACATTTCTGAGTTTGTTTGGAAAAAATGCTTTCATAAGCTGCTTGGGAAGGAGAGTGAGATATCAGGGCCTGCCCAAGCAACAAAAGATGTAAGCTGAATGGATATGCATGAAGGAAGGAAAAGTTTTTTGTTGTTGTTGTTTTATCCTAAGAAGGAGGGGGAAAAGCAGAGGAGAGGAAAAGGGATGAGTCAGTAGGGCAACAGAAAGCCTACACTCCCCCCCCAAACCTCAGAAAATCCTACAGAATTCACAAACACTTGGTGTAAATGGGCTTTTTGTAGAACTCAGTGAAGGGAGAAAGACAAAGAGATCCCAACTAACATCTGAGTTTCTGCTGAAAGCCTCATCTCCATTGCTGACCCTCTCTTCTTCTGGAGGGGTAGCTGACAATAACAAGTGACAAATCTCTTTAAAAACACACACACACACATATTTTTATTGATTACAGAGAAGAAAGGAGAGGCAGAGAGATAGAAACATCAATGATGACAGAGAATTATTCATTGGCTGCCGCCTGCATGCTCCCCACTGGGGATCAGGCCCGAAACCTGGACATATGCCCTTGACGGGAATCGAACCCAGGACCCTGCAGTCCACAGGCCGATGCTCTATCCACTGAGCCAAACCGGCTAGGGCACAAGTGGCAAATCGCTTCATCAGTCTCTTTGACTAGCCCCTAGCTTCTCAATCTTTTTGCCTCTCTGTTAGACAACTATGCTACTGACTAAAAAGTAGGCCCTCAAAGTCTAGACATCTGACTGCCCAACGGCATAGGAGCAAAATTGTGAGTTAGGTGTGGGAATTATCATTCCGTCTTTGGGAGAAATGGAGTATCATTAATGTGATTTTCCAAAACAACACTCTGAATTTAGCATTGGTGCCATCTGAATTTCTGCCAAGGAAAAACATCTAATCAGGGTGATTGAGCAAAGTGCCTTTCGCCTGCTATGATAATGCTGAACATAATCAAAAAGCAGTTATTAAGTACTTAATTACATGCAGTGCTGTGCTGGATGCTGCATGCCCATGGAGAGAACTCTGTGTTCCTGACCCCCTCCTCGCTAGCTGACTACAATGTAGAAAAGGGGGGTGGGGAGGGTACCCACCAGGAAGGAAGCTAAAATTTCACAATTTTATGAGTTCCTCATGTGTGCCAAGTCCCCTGTAGGGATTCGACATGTGCTTTAATACTTACGGTCACCTTAGGAGGTAAGTATCATTTTATAGGTAAGAATAATGAGGCTCAGCCCTAGCGCATTTGGCTCTGTGGATAGAGCATCAGACTGCAGACTGATGTTGCAAGCTTGATCCCTGGCCCTGGTCAGTGTGCCTGGGGGAGGTAACCAATCAATGTGTCTCTATCAGCTGTCGGTCTCTCCCCCTCCATTCCACTCTCTCTAAAAATCAATGGAAAAATATCCTCAGGTGAGGATTCACAAAACAAATAAATAAAGGAATCTTATTTAAAAAATAAAAGAAAAAGAATAGTGAGGCTCAGAGGGGTAAGTTGGAGCTGCGTTTTCTGACTCCCAGGCTCTTTCCCCTGCACCACCTTGCCTCTGGGAGGCCTGGTGGACAAGGGAAAAGGTGATCCGAATAAAAGAACTATGTAACAATAAGATGGCTACCATTTGGGGATGGAATGCAGCGATAAAATAAGTCGGGTAACTTGGGGTCAAAGAAAGAGCGTCTTGTAGACCAGTGATGGCGAACCTATGACACGCGTGTCAGCACTGACACACGTAGCCATTTCTGATGACACGCGGCTGCTGAGGCGGCCTCATGCCGAGGATGAAACATTTGCTGCTCCGGAGGATGAAACATTTGCGACTAAAGTCTTGGACTAACTCCAAGACTCTAGTCGCAAATGTTTCATCCTCCCCTATTAGACACTCTGTGCCGGAGGTCTGTAGGCCAAAACAACAGAAGTCCGGCACAGAGCGTCTAGTTCTGGGACTTCCGGTTAAGCCAGGATCTTTGCCCTCACTTCCGTCGGCAGAGCAGGGAGCAGCGGAACGCAGCAGGAGACGCATCTCTGGGGGCCCTGCCATTACCAGTAACCAAATAACAGTTAACCACAGCAACCATTATCTACTGTTCTGGGGTGTCATGGATTTCTAATCCATCATTACTGAGATAAGTGAGGTGGAGACGGGGAGAGGCGAGGGTTTGTGGCGTGCTATGGGTGCTGTTTCCTGCCATTAGAAATAGCGGCAGCCATTTTAATTCACATAAGGAACACCATCTTGCTCCATAGTGCAGACTCCATTTCACCACTATTACTGTTGTGCATCCTTATTAACCCCTATTTCTGCTTATTAACCCTGCCCTTTCCTAAAAGACAGTTATATGCACCATTTTGTGGTTAGTTAGGCTAGTTAACCCCTAATTGCCTGCAGGCCTAACAAGCTATCTATAATTCTATCTTCTGTCACTGCCCCCCCTGATGGAGACCCCAAAAAATAAAAAACTAAGGTTAAGTAAAGAAGTGGTAGTAGCAATGGCCAACCTTTTCAAGAGACATGGACCGAGATGTATGGCTTTATAGAAAAAAATGGCAGATCATTTTGTGTTCTATGTACTGAAATGGTAGTAAGCAGAACGTGGAATATAAATAGACATTTTGAAACTAATCATTCCCAGCTCTTGGAAAAAAGTGAGGATGAAAGGAAGGAATACATTTCCAGGAAGCTACACCTTTCTAAGAGCCAATCTAATTCCATCCTTAAATTTATGAAAGGCTCTACAAATTTAACATCTGCAAGTTTGAGCATTGCTCACTCTATAGCTCAGCATGGAAAAGCGCTCAGTGAGGGAGAATTTATTAAAGAAACTCTCCTAAGATGGGCACCAGTTCTATTTCACGATATGCAGAATAAAGATGCAATTATTAAGAGAATATCTGAGTTACCACTCAGTAGAAATATCATAAAAGACTGAATAATGAGACTGAACACAAATGTACAACATCAATTAAAGAGAGACATAAGGAAGTGTAAATATTTTTCGATCTCTCTTGATGAAAGTACTGATGTCACATCACATGCTCAGTTGGCCATTATTGGTCGATATTCTGATGGTCTCACAATGAGAGAAGAGTTGATAAAGTTAGTATCAGTGTCAACAAGTAAATCAGGAAGCGAAATATGTAAGGTTGTTATACAAACATTTCGTGACCTAAGCATTGATATCTCTAAAGTTGTGTCAGTGACGACAGATGGGGCACCAAATATGGTGGGGGAAAAAGTTGGATTTGTCAAATTGTTTACAGAAGCTATTGGACATCCGATTGTGCCTTTTCATTGTATTATCCATCAGGAGGCTTTATGTGCCAAGGCAGGATTCACCAACTTAAACGACTTAATGTCAGTTGTTACAAAAATAGTTAATTTAATAGCTGCTCGCCCCCTTCACAAGCGAGAATTTTCGGCACTTTTACTGGAGGTTGATTCCACCTATGGTGGACTGCTGATGTACAATAATATAAGATGGCTGAGCCGAGGCAAAGTTCTTGAGCGCTTTGTGGAGTGCTTTGAAGAAATTAAGGTATTTCTTGACGATAAGAATCTGGGAAACTTTCCTCAGCTTAATGATGATAAGTGGGTCAACACCCTGATGTTTTTTACAGATCCCTCTGTTCATATTAATGAACTGAACTTAAAGTTACAAGGTTTTGGCAAAAGTATTGACGTTATGTTTGGGTACATAAAAGCTTTTGAAAGTAAAGTTAAAATTTTCAAGCGAGATGTAGAAACTAAAACTTATAAGTATTTTCCTCGAGTAACAAAGTATTTTGAGAAGGCCAGTGCAGCTGTACAAAATGAAATGGAACTCTTGCATATGAAGTACCAGCATGTTTTAGACTTGTTACTTGACCAGTTTAGTGATAGATTTAGTCAATTTAGAAGTCTAGAACAGACCATGAAAATAATTAAGTATTCTGATGTAGTAGTCTACAGTAGTTTGGAATTAAATGGTTTCCAATGGATGCAAATTGATGATTTGGAGATGCAACTTGCAGAATTTCAAGACAGTATCTGGGCTCAGGTGTTTGTCGACTTGAGGTCAAAGCTTGAAATTCTGGAAAGGTGCCACTTGGAGAATCAAGAGGAGTGCCACTACGAACAGGAAATTTGGAGTACCTGGAACCGACTACCAGACACTTTTAGCACCCTGAAAAATATAGCAATGGCTTTACTCACAATTTTTCCCTCTACATACGTTTGTGAGGCCTTATTCTCAGCGTTAAATAATATCAAAACCAACAAAAGAAACAGATTGACAGATGAAGTTAGTAGCGCTTGCTTGGGCCTGAAGTGTACAAAATACCAACCTTCAATTGAAGATTTAGCCAATGAAATTTAGCAACAAAAAAGTCACCAATAGGCAGGTTAGTTAAAGAATTCCCCCTCCCCCTCACTTATCTTAGTTCACGGCACCCCACACAAGCTAAATAATATCCAGACCAACAAAAGAAACCGACTGACGGATGAACAAAGAAGTCACTAAGCAGGTAAGTTAAATATTTAGTTTTTGGTTTATTAAATACAATTATATATAACAATTATACATTCATGTTATTTAAACTATAAATATCGCGAAATAATGTTTTTCCTCAAAGTGACACACTACCCGAGTTATGCTCAGTTTTTTGGCGAAGTCTGACACACCAAGCTCCAAAGGTTGCCCATCACTGTTGTAGACATTCTGAAAAAGACTTTTACATTCTTACCCTACGTTTTTATGTAAAACACTTTGCTTATTAGCTTAGGCTTGAAGTGCGCCGTAAAGCAGAGGCCTGAGGAGCAGTTACCCCTTTCTCCGCCACTTCTTTCCTCATTTGGAGATGCTGCTGAGATGCCCTTGGCCTTTAAAGCGTGTACTTCAGGCAATGAATCTGCCCCAGACCCAGGGGCATTCTGGGAGTAAAGCTGCAAGTTTATGGCAGGATCCACAGCAAACCTACCCAACGAGAAATCTGCTCAAATGAAGTGCCCGCTGCTGTTAGCGGCCTGGCAGTGTGCTGAGGACCCCGCTGAGGGTCCTGTCACCATGTAGCCATTTGCTCAGTGCCTGGGAGAGGTCTGCCTCTCACTGCCAGCCGGTAATGTTTGTGTGCCTGGTGCCTCCCCTGTCCTGCCTCAGGCACCTTACATTATTTATCTCCCTGTGCCCCCTACCAGCCCTGTTGGTGTTCCACCTACGTCTTGATCTAATTAATGCAAAGCACGTGTGACTGCCTAGTCCAGTGCGCCTCAGCTCCCATACCTCTCTCCTCAACCTTTACAAGGGCCGCATTTCTGTCATCTCTCCTCTTCCTTCCCATATGTCTCCTTCCACCATATCCTTCTCGCTCTGTTCATTTCACCTCCCACCTTCCATTAGTATTTTATTTTTATACCTTTCCTCTCATTTTTCTTTGACTGGGTTCGATTCAATGACCATTTGCTGCGTGTGCACTTCTGGGCTGTGTGTGATGGATTACACCCTAGAGTGTCTGAAGTTTAGTCCGGGGAATAAGGAATAACCATGAAACTCTTATTGATGACAGGAAATAATTAGTATTGGGAGTCAATTAGAAAATTGGTGTGAACTAGAATCTAAAGAGGTGAGGAAGGCTTTTGTCTTCTTATAACCTTCTAAACTCTGAACACTTGGATTAACCTTTGCTAATTTATCACTTACTAAAGGATAAAGGTCAATTGAATGTGAATTATATGAGAAAAAGAAATCTTTTTTAAATATTCAGGGTTGTTACAGCCTGGGCCAGGTAGCTTAATTGGTTAGAGTGTTGTCCCAATATGCTAAAGTTGCAGTTTGATCCTACAAAAATCAGCCAGTGAAGGGATAAGTAAGTGGAACAACAAATCATTGTTTTTCTCTCGCTTCCTAAAAATTAATAAATGAAAAACTAAAAATTATCTTTAAAAAGTAATGAATGGTAAAAATTTCAGAGTGTGAAAAAATTTTAACAGGAAAGAAAACATTATTCTACATTCTTAGTCCTACTCAGTAGAGATAACTATGAATGATTCTAGTATATTCTTGCAGAAAATTTTCATAATTGTACAAAAACAAATATGTAACAGGTATTTTCACACAAATGGAAACATGTATATATATATTTGCAAATTAAATTGTTCCTGGCTATCATTCTGCAGTATATATAAATCCATGCATATGGATCTACCCCTAGGCTTTTAATGTCAACTTCCATTGATACAATATTGTATTTAACTAGTCCCCCATTGACACATATTTATGTTATTACTGTTTTTAATAAAGTAGAAGTTTTAGAAATAATGTTGCAACAATATCTTTCTCACTTTTTTTTAGTACAACTGCAGAAAAAAATCTACAGTCAAAGGATAAATAAGTATTTAAAACCTGGGTAAGTGTTTATTAGGTAGGTTTGGCAAATTGTCCTCAAAATGTTGCAGTAATCCACACTGCTTCTAATAATGCATGAATGTTTCCCACACTCTCATTAATACTTTTGTCTTCAGCAATCTGATAGGTAAAATGGCATCTTTTGTTGTTTTATTTTGCATTTTTAAGATTGTGAGATTAAACATATGTTTCTTATTCTGTTTGCCTTTTTATTTCTGTGAACTACTTGCTTTTTTCATTTGCTCTTTTAAAAAATGTTCTTAAACATTGATTTGAAATGCTCTTTGCATAATAAAAAATTACCTCTTTATCATGCAAGTTAGAATTAGGATCATGCTATGATTCACAATTACACGATAAGCAGTTTTGTGTGTATTCCAAACTTTTTAAAAAATTCTGTTTTTATTGTGATAAGATATTTATAACATATTTGCCATGTTGACTATTTTTTAAATCCTCACCCAAGGATATATTTATTGATTTTAGAGAGAGAGGAAGGGGGAGAGGAAGAGAGAGAGGGGGGAGAGAACATGGATAGGTTGCCTCCCATACACACTGGGACTAGGAATTGAACCCACATTCTATTTGGTGTATGGGACAATACTCCAACCAACTGAGTCACCCAGCAGGAGCCATGTTAACTAATTTCAAGTGTAAGATTCAGTGGCATTAATTGCATTTATAATACTGTGCAATAATCACGATTATTTATTTCCTCCAATTTTCATTACCTCAAACAGAAATTTTTTTTTTTTTTTTAAACAGAAATCTTTACCCATTCAACAATAATCTCTCACTTCCATCTTTCCCAGCCATTGGTAACCTCTATCTACTTCCCGTCTCTAAGAACTTGTTTATTCTAGATATTTCATATAAGTGGAATTACATAATATTTCTCCTTTTGTATCTGGTTTATTTCATCTAGCATAACAATTTCAAGGTGTATCTGTGTTGTAGCAAGTATCAGAACTTCGTTCCTTTTTATGACTAGATGGTATATTACATTTAAAAAATCTATTTGTCTATTGATGGGCATGAATTTTTTCCAGCTTTTGGCTCTTATAAACAAGTCTGTAATGGACATTGGCAATACAAGTGCCTGCTTTCAATTCCTTTGACTATATACCTAGGATTGGAATTGCTGGGTCTTATGGTAATTCTATGTTTAGCTTTTTGAAGAATTGCCAAACTCTTTATTAGCTCTAAGACTATTTTCGTGGATTCTTTAAGGTATTCTTTATATGTAACATCATGCCTTTTTTTTGAATGATCTTACTTCTTGCTTTCCAATTTGATGATAAGCAGTTTTGTGTGTATTCCAAACTTTTTTAGCCTAGACGGTGTTGCTCAGTGGTTGAGCTTTGACCTATGAACCAGGAGATCACAGTTCGATTCCCAGTCAGGGCACATGCCCGGTTTCCAGCTCTCATTGGTGGGCTGCCTCCTGCATGCCCCCTCCTCGGGGAAGGACTCCATCCTCCTGCCGACTCTATCACTGAGCCAAACCGCCAGGGCACACTTTTTTCTTTAGATCATCTGGGTTCGGGGTCATGCATGAATAGTCTTTACTGTAAAACTATGATTTTTTTTTTCTAGAACCTCTGTCGATTCATTTTTATGTTTAAATCTCTGAACTACAGTATTAGAAATTTACTTTGGCTTAAGGAATGTGGGAGTGATCCAGCTTTATTTTCTTCCAAATGGCTAGCTATTTTCCCCAATATCATTCACTAAATAATCCATCAACTGGGGAATACTTATTTAAAAGCATATACAGCTCAAGTTGACAAAGGGTAAAACTGTTTACTCCTGGAAGTGTTATACAAGGAAAGACTCAGACTCAGGAGAGCGTCTCCTGACACAGGGTGAAGTCTGCTCATTCCGAACTGAATCAGAGCCAGAAGAGGGAGCTACTGATGGGCAAAGCCTGTGAGACTGACCTCTAATTTGGTTTCTTTACTCATGCCCATTGGAGACATCTGTGAATATGTCATAGGGATTAGAATCTTTATTCTGTTCGGGCCCCTCTACTGGTGTTTGAGCTAAAAATGGGAACTCTAAAATTCTACTACTTGTTCTAATTATGCATGGAGCTATGCCTGCAAACAAAACTAAGAATGAAAAGAGTAAACGTTTGAAAAAGAAGCAAGGAGCGGCCGAAAATATTTAAATTCTTGGACTTGTAATACATCCTTTAATGCCCAAGTCTCTGGCCAATAGCGGACCTGAGCAGAGGAGGGAATCCCTAGGAACCAAGGTCACGCGGCAGCTGCGGGCCACGGGTCCGGTCTTCGGGGCGGGACACGCCCCTCCCCCTGCCTCGACCAATCGGAAGTGAGGAGGCGGGGCCACGGGAGGCCAGAGCGGGTGTGTCTGGAGTGGGGGCGGGCAGGTCCCTGAAGGTGGCAATTTCCCGGGCCCTCTGCGCCTGTGAACAGGTGGAGGGGCCGGGCTGGCCCGGGCTTCGGCCTCAAGCGTCGGGAAATGGCTGCGGGGGGCAGGCTGGAAGATGTGAGTGCACGAAAGTGGCGGGCGGCTGGCCCCGGAACCCCCTTCTTCCTGTACTGGGCGCGCTGGGCGGAGACTGCGCGGGGAAGCCACCCTCACCCCTTGCGTCCCCGGCGGGAGGCGGTGCTTCCTGCGCGGGGCTGGCCTGGGGCGCGGGGTTATAGAAGGCATCAAGGTGGGGTGGGGTCGGCGACGGGCCGGCCACGGCCTTATTTTCCCGGGTCTCCGCCGGGTGGTGGCTGCGCGGGTTCCGGGTCCCAGGCGGGTGCCCAGCCCGCGTGCCTGGCGCATCTGTGATCCCGGAACTGAGAGCTTCACCTGACGCGCGCTGGCCTGACAGCCGTGGCTCCTCGCGCGTCCTGGGCGCCCGGCCGCTGGGCCCCGCTCTATCCCGCTGGGGCGCATGGGGCGAGTCTCCCCTCCTTGCGGGTCCCCTCCCTTGGCTCTGAAGGGCTGTGGTGTAGACCTGGAGCGGCTGCATCAGGCAGGCCAGCCGCCCGCGTCCCACGGGCAGACCTGTCGCTATCATCAACAGAAAGCCGACTTTGGAGAAAAACAATGGGGTGTTTTGAATATAGGCAGGTATGGTAGGATTGAAAGGACTTCTGAGTCTCCTTTAGATGGATCCAAACCAGATTACTAAAAAAAACAACACAATGCCCTATTTTACAGTGTACGGAGTGATAGCATAATTGCAAAAAATGTTTTCTTAAGTATATAAAAACATTTTTAGGGGAAACATATTTATGCCCAGAATTAACTGAGTTACCCTATGGGCACAGAATAAAATTATTGACTTTCAAAAATGCAAAGTTGACAGTTACATTAAAGCATGAATTTAGATTAATAAGTTAATAGAAATATTACTGCAATCCTATTCACTGAATGAGGTCCATCAGGCAAGACATATGAAACACAGTTCCAGCCCTACAAGAGTTAAGATTCTTTGGTAAATAGTGACCATAGTTGTATTATCTTGACCAAATAATGACCAAACAGTTTCTAATAAGACTAAAAATTCCTCCTTTTCCCCCAGCGGAGATAATGGAACACTAACTGTAAAACCTGGAAGTAGATTTGAGACTCCTATATTTAGAGAAAAATTGATTTTTTTCTAAATTTTTAAGGATGGGATGTATGAACTGACAGTGTATGAAAATAAAATGAATAAGTAAAATGAGAGACTTAGAAAAATGCATGCAGTAAATGCTTCTTGGTTGATGCTAAGTTACCCCAGGGTTCTTGGATCTGTAGCTTTTAGCTTTAAGAATGAGTACAATCCTAGAAATCTGTTTCACCAACATTACATAGCTAGCTCACTTTCAATCTGAGCAAGTTGCCTGCTTTGGTATTGTGTGGGTATGAATTCTACTATTCAGTAAAATGCTAAAAATTATCTGCCATGTCATAGGCTCAGACACTTCAATGACTTAAAAGAGGGGAAGGCTTTTTACTTAAGGTTAATTGATTGCAAACAGTGAAACCAACTCTGGCTAACTTAAGGAAAGTTGGGACTTCTCTGAAATAGGGTAGATGAACACCCGGGCCTCTGAAAGGACCCATATGGTATGGGCAAAAATAAGAGATATCTTCTACAGGTAGGAATGTAGTTATCAATAGTGAAAATGAAATTATTTGTATTCAGGAGGCATCTTCCCTCCACCTTTCACTTGCAGATGTGAATTAGAGAATGTTGGGGTGCTATTTGTATGGTTTTACTATATTTCCTGTTGGATCCATTGGACAGTGTATTTGATACAGACATCATGTATTTATTGAACATCAAATGAGAGACAGAGTGAATACACTGTAGTGGACTCCTTCAATGTAGTCAGGGAAAATAATATAAGGCAGCATAAGAAATATTCCAACTAAATATTAAGAGTAGTATGTTTTAAAGTAGAAAGAAAACACTGGTCTGGACAAGTTTTATAGAGAACATAAGTTTTGTTTGGCTGGGATTTTGAAAGATGAGTTGGATTCTGAAAAGAGAAAAGCGTGTATGTATTTGTGGGCATTCCAGAAATCTCATTCAGGCTAGAGGAGAAGGAGCATGAAATGGAAGATGAATAGAGTACAATAGCTCCTCAGTTAACATTGATGAGATGTCTTAGGAATTTAACTCTGGTTGATATCAATTAGCCTATGGTAAAATTGGTTTCATTATATTTCATTTTACTTAAAGTTACAAAACTTATTGACGATGTTAGGTGAGGTCTTACTGTAGATTCTTGTTTTACAGTTAAGGTCTCAATTCTGGCTTTAGTTTAAGCTCCCAGGCCCCATCTTTTCAAGAAGTTGGGCTATAGTTTATTCATTCCACACACGCTTTAAGCTATATATCTGGTGCTAAAGTTACAAAGAACATAATACAATACAGAGTCTGTCCTTATGAAACACACCTATTCCAGCAACTTTAATGTCTTGTGCTTAGTATCATCTATATTATAAAAGGGCAGTGGCTGGAATGCTGAAACGTCGGAACAACCTAATGACCAGTCAGCAGGAGGTGCATGGAGCACCTCTCCGTCCCTCCCCCCCGGCCCGAGAGCCACTCACAGCAGCAGGGCGGGACTCGTGGCTCTCTCGGCAGGTGGGACACGAGCCACTAGTGGCAGAGAGCTAAGAGCGGAGGAGGGCTACGAGCGGCAGAGGGTGGGGTGCAGGGTGCGAGCTACCAGCCGCAATCAGCTGAAGCAAGCAGCAGCAAGCTACTCATGTATGGAGTGTGGGTCCCGCGGGCGGGAGCAGTCTGGGCTTCGTGTGACTTTGAGCAGGGCCTCTAGTCTATATATATATATATATATATATATATAAAAAGCCAGCGACTGGAACACCATAACGACCGGTCACTATGATGCCCACTGCAGCCAGCAAGCCGCCTGATGAAGGGGCGGGGCCGGCCAGCCAACCTCCTGCAGCCCCTCCCCCCCCCCCCCCCCCCCCCAACCACCCATGGCCCCTACCCCAGGCTGCTGGTCCCTGATCGGCCCTCCCACCCTATTCTGCTGGCCCCACCCACAATCAGCCCCCACCAACCCGATTGGCCCGTAGCCCCTCCCCCCAGCCAGCCCCACCCCCCCACTCCAACTGGGGGCATAGCCCGCTGGCCAATCGCCCTCAGCCCCTTCCCCCAGCCATCCCGGCCCTGATTGGCTGATCAGGGTGGGCCAGCTGGCCAACCTCCCGCCCTCTCCCGACAGACCTGGCCCCAATCTGCCCTGATTTGGGCTGGGCCAGCTGGACCCCTCCTGTGCACAAATTCATTCACTGGGCCTCTAGTAAGCTATAAAAGAGAGGTGTATGAGTCCATTGAAACTGATCCAGAAATGACATTCTCATGCTAGAAATAACAGACATTAAAAATTATAACTTTTCTTTGTGTTGTAAAGGTTTTAAAGACACATGGAAGATATAAAATAGGACCAAGTCAAACTTGTAGGTATGGAAACTACAATGTCAGGTGAAAAGGGCAGTAGGAACAGTGTTGAGGCATCAGAGAAAACAGCATTTTTGCTGGGACAGGTATTTGAAAGGTGGAGGCACAGCAGCTGGCATCAGGAGGGAGGGAGGAAGGTGGTGAGAGGAATATCCTGGAAAGTAACTTGGGGATGGATTGTAAAGCACATAGCCAGACAAAGTGTTTGGACTTTGTGAATAATGGGGAGGTACCCAAGGTTTGGGGGAGAGAAATGTGAATGTTTGTTCTGGAAGAACTCTGCAGTGAGAGAATTGCTAAGGTCTAGAGATTGGAAGGTATTAGCATAGGCCATGAGAAATGATGAGAGCCTTGACGGAGATAGTGAGAATAGAGGAAAGAACCGATTTGGGAGTTAAAATGGTAATGAATATTGTATTATATGGCAATGCATATTATATAATGAATATTATATGGTAATAAATATTACATGGTAATGAATATTATCAATGGAAAAACAAGAATTAGAGATAATAGTAGCGAATATTTATTGATTGCTTACTCTGTATCTATCAGTGTTCTAAGGACTTTTATGTGTAGTTACTTATTTAATCTTCCCAACAAAACTACCAAGCAGGTGCTATAATTATTCTCCTTTTAGAGATCAGGAAACTGAGGCACAGAGGGATGAAGTGGCTTGTCCTTAGCGAGGAAGCAGTAGAACTTACATTTGAACCCAGGCAGTTTGTCTTAGGAGCCTGCCCTTAACCACATCACTTACTGTTGATGGTCCCTACAGCTCTTGATAATCTCTCCTGATTATGATGATACCATAACTGAGTGAGGGAACACTGCCAGGACAGGTTTGGAACGTTCATTCATTCATCACGTATTCCCTGAGTGCCGACCACAGGTACTAGCATTACAAAGACATAGGAAGTGGGGAGAAGTGGGTCTCATAAAGTCTATTGGGGAAGACATAATAGTAAGTAAGAAGACCATCACAGGATAGTATGCTAGAGGAGGTCAGCACCAAATGTTTGGGAAGACTGGGCGGGGTGGCATGATCCAGATGCTTGGCTGCCCGGGAAGGCTACCCATGGGAATTGTCCCAACAATTAGCTAAGGAAAGAGCCGTGGAAACTAGAACATCTGCTGACTGAGAAAGAGCCAGAGGCAAAGGAGTCTTGAAAAGAATAGAAGTAATCAGAATTGTACCATGAGTTTTGGCAAACTAAACAGGAAACTATCTAGGCATTGAATTTTAAAAATTGCAGACCAGTGGCCTGGCTGGGTGGCCCAGTTGGTTGGAGTGTGGTCTCTTACACCAAAAGGTTGTGGGTTCAATTCTCAGTCAGGGTACATACTGAGATTGTGGGTTTGATCCCCAGTGGTCCTGGAGAGTTTGGGAGGCAACCATTTGTTTCTTACATTGATGTTTTTCTCTCTCTCTTTCCCTCTCTAAAACCAGTGGAAACATCTTGGGTGAGGATTTTAAAAATTGTGGAGCAGCACTGAATGCCTAAGATTGGAAATCAAAGCCCCACATTACTGAATTATCTATCTAATCCTAGTGACCAACATACCATCCTCTACCCCTTCCAAAGTAGAAAGCCCTTATCTTCTGTCTACTAATTCTATTCTCCAGCTTCCCTTTTGCAAATTAAGACATCATTTCCCTCTCATTCTAGGATACCTAGTTAACCTAAATTTGTTGCATTATCTGTGCTATTCATTTGCTGATTTATTACTCCCCTATAGTATCCTGTGCACTATATTCCATTGTATGTTGTTTAGTCCTGCCTGCCTGTTACCCTGGCCTCCCCAATGAAAATGTAATCTCCTTTTGACTGTGTCTTAAGTTTATATAACAGTTTTCCCTAAGAATCTTTTTTTAAAATAAATTTTTATTGATTTCGGAGAAGGAGAGGGCAAGATAGAAACATCAATAATGAGAAAGAATAAACGATCGGCTGCCTCCTACATGCCCCCCATTGGGGATTGAGCCTGCAACCCGGGCATGTATCCTGACAGGGAATCGAACTGTGACCTCCTAGTTCATAGATCAGTGCTCAACCACTGGACCACACTGGCTAAGAATCTGACATTGAGAGATTGTTGTATGCATCAGAGACTGGACAGTACTGTTCTGTCAAAACAATACTGTTAAAACATGATTAAGTAGATTTTTAAAGTAGCAGCTGAAATTTTGCCAACTACTTCAGTGACATTGCAAGTGGTTGTTCTCATTGAGAATCTGACATCTACAAAATAAAGTCTGTCGGGGTTCTCTGTTTCTATTAGCATTCTAAAATATTTCTATCATAACTGAAAGTTTGTTTTAAGACCTCTGAATAAAGCCTTCACCTCTAACTACTGAGGGCTTGAAGAAAATTATTTGCTTTAGTCTCATTATGTATTACCTTGTTTGAAGATAAATGAATTAAGACATCCTCTACCTGTTTTAATGATTGTTGTTTTTACCAATTTGTATATAGAAAGTACAGAGGCTTATGTATATTCAAAATTGGCTTTAGGTAGGGAGTATGTTTTTCCCCCTCTAACTTGTATAATGCTTTTTAAAGTTTTATAATTCAGTAAATTTGTCTTAGAAACATAATCCACAAAGTGGTAATTATAGCTTGCTTTCTTTTTCCTACACCCCAGGGTTCTTTGGATCCATCCCAAAGTGTTGAAGATGACCCCCTTCTGGACACCCAGCATCTTTCACATTATTCCTTACATGCTCATTTTAGACCCAGATTCCATCCTCTTCCTACGGTCATTATAGCACATCTTCTCCTGCTAATACATGTAAGTTTGCCGCGAGAAAGCGATCCATCTAGAGGTGATGTTCTTTTTTTTTTCTTCCTAATTTATCTGTATTGTTGAAAGTATTACAAATGTCCCCTTTTTTCTCCTCATGCCTTCACTGCACTATTGTCTGTGTCCATGGGTTATATGTATATGCATATAAGTTCTTTGGTTAGTCTCTTCCTGCCCCCCTCCCCCTCAACCCCCTGAAATTTTTCATTCTGTTGCATGCTTCAGTGTCTCTGGATCTCTTTTGTTTGGCAGCTTATTTTATGCAATAGATTCCATAAGTGATATCATGTGATACTTGTCTTTCTCTGACTGGTTTATTTTGCTTAGTATAATACTCTCCACGTCCCTCCATGCTGTCTCAAAGGGTAAAAGATCCTTCTTTTTTTTTTTTTTTAAGATCTGGAAACAGCCCAAGTGCCCGTCAATAGATTAGTGCAATGGTAGTCAACAGAGTGGCAAACCGCGTCTCACGAGCCGCGTGTGGCTCATGAGCCACAGTTTGCCGACCACTGGATTAGTGGATTAAAAAGATGTGATACAGCCCTAGTTGGTTTGGCTCTATAATAGCTATAGTGTCGGCCTGTGGACTGAAGGGTCCCAGGTTCGATTTCAGTCAAGAGCACATGCCCAGGTTGCAGGCTTGATCCCCAATGGGGTGTGTGCAGGAGGCAGCAGATCAATGATTCTCTCTCATCATTGATGTTTCTCTCTCCCTCTCTGAAATCAATAAAAATATATATATATTTTTAAAAAGCATAGGCCTGTGGGACTGAAGGTTCCTTGGTTTGATTCTGGTCAGGTGCACATGCCTGGGTTTCGAGCTCGATCCCCAGTGGGGGCATGCAGTAGGCAGCCGATCGATTATTCTCTCTCATCATTGATGTTTGTATCTCTCTCCCTCTCCCTTCCTCTCTGAAATCAATAAAAAAATATTTTTTAAAAGTTTGTAAAAATGCAGTTTGTTTTTTTTTAACTTATTTTAAAAAATCGGATATCAGAAACATATACTTAGAGGTGGTGAAGGGATTGAGCAGAAAAGAAAAAAAAGAGAGAAATCATGGACTTGGACAACAGTGCAGTAATTGCAGTGGTGGAGGAGCATAGAGGGGCTAAAAGTTGCTGGAAAAATCAAATTAAATTTAAAAACAAAATGTCATAAACATAAAGAGTATGTGGTGGGATGGTGATAATGTTTCTGAAATCTAAATATTGAATATTAAACCTACTGTTTTCCTTTCCACCAGGTTGTGTTTGTTATTTTAGCATTTTTAACAGGTGTGCTTTGTTCTTACCCTAATCCAAATGAGGACAAGTGCCCAGGAAACTACACCAACCCACTGAAAGTTCAGACAGTCATAATCCTTGGAAAAGTTATTTTGTGGATTCTGCATTTCCTTCTTGAGCGCTACATTCAGTATCACCACAGCAAAGCAAGAAACCGAGGCTATCACATGATCTACCGATCGACAAGGCATCTTAAAAGACTTGCATTAATGATACATTCCACTGGTAAGCCCAGTTGTATCTCTCAACTTGTTTTTGGCTTCATTGAGTAGCAAAAATTACAGCAAAAAGAAAATCTGGTCCTAGCTGGTTTGGCTCAATGGATAGAGCGTCGGCTGCGGACTGAGGGGTCCCAAGTTCGATTCCGGCCAAGGGCACATGCCTGGGTTGCAGGCTCAATCCCCAGTGGGGGGGTGTGCAGGAGGCAGCCAATCAATGATTCTCTCTCATCATTGATGTTTCTATCTCTCTCTCCCTCTCCCTTCTTCTCTAAAATCAATAAGATATATTAAAAAAATAAATGAGTAATCGTTAACATTAGATAATAAAACATTTAAGAAAAAAAGAAAATCTTAAGACTTGATTTTATAATCAAATACAGCAGGTCCTTGAATAATGTCATTTCATTCAAGATCATTTTGTTAAAATGTTGATGGGATGCCATAGGAACTTAACTCTTATTTATATCAATAGCCTATGGTCAGATTGGTTTCTTTATATGCTGTTTTACTTAATGTCACAGAAACCTATTCACAAAGTTAAGTCAGGACTTACTGTAGATTCTCATTTTTGTGAGACTGATATGTGTTATGGCCACTAAATTTTGGATCACCTGAGTGTCTTGAAGCTTTTCTTATAATATATACTAGCTTCATTTTCCTTTGAAATCTGTGTTGGTTATTATAGGGGAGGGAATATCATTTTTCCTCTACTTTTCAGTTAGTTGTCTGAGACCCCCCCACTGTAATAATAGACAGATTAACAGGAGAAAACAAACAAGTTTAATAACATGTATGCCTCCTATGTATAGATACTCAGGATACTGTAACACCCCAAAATGGCCCAAGCCACTACCTTAAATACCATCTCCAACTAAAGACAAAAGAAGATGCTGGGGTGGGAGGCAGTTATGGGAGGTTACAGGAAAAGCAAAGAAAACAAGAATAAAGTTGTTAAGCAGATTTAAGTAGATGCCTTCTCCATTGATAAGAATTTCTTGAGATTTAGAATCATCCTTCTCTTCCTGGTACAGAGAGGGAGACAGTCTTACAAATGGATAATTTCTCTGTTTTCAGAGCTTTTTCCCTGTCTGCTGTTCCTTAAAAATAATCCTTAAAGTAATCCTTATGCCAAAGAGTTACATTTTCAGGTGGCATTTTCTGCTCTCCTTCATTATGAACATGGTATCCATGTATTGCTGTGTCCATGTATTTGTATCTCCTTATTCATCTCAAGGAGATAGAAATGCTGCCGTGATTTTATACCTGTAAGATAAGAGGAGGGAATAGTTTTATTTTAAATGAAACTGGGTACTTTCCTTGTAGTAAGAGAGAAACTGTTACATAATAAGATGCATTATCCAAAACGAAAAAAGAAAAGCAAATTATGAAGGCAACATCAGCATTTAGAATAATGAGTGCCTGCTTTTCTTTACTGTTGTGGACATTGCAAAGGCTTAATGGAATTAAACTGAGCTTCTTTAGGTAGGTAGTTTTGCCTTAATGTTATTATAAAGCTTCTATCATGATAAAATACCCTATTTGATTGTGAGTCCAGAATAAATCTTTAAACCAGATTAGAAATGAATACTTTTTTGCCAGAAAAAAAAGCATTACAGAATTTAATTTTTATTCTGTGCTAGTGCATTTACTTAAGGACAAACTTCAAACTGCAAGTTCATCCACTCGGTGACATTTTTTGTGAAGATGAGGGCCTGCTAGCAGAGAAAGCAGCATTTTGTACGACATTTACTGCTTGCTCCCTGAGGAAGAACTAGATTTTATGTTCGACTTTGGTTGTGTAGTGCTCTCTCCTGGCCAGAAGGTGTCACTATCACCTTTGGGTGGAGGGGGCGGTCAAAAAACTTTTTTAAGTGTTTTTATTGCTTTTAGAGAGGGAGGGAGTGGGGGGGGGGGGAGAAGGAGAGAGGGAGAGGGAGAAAGAGAGAGAAATATCCGTCTGTTGCCTCTTGAAGGCACCCCAACAGAGGACTGAACCCAAAACCTGGGCATGTACCTACTGGGAATCAAACCTGCCACTTTTGATGCATAGGACCATGCTCAAAACAACTGACCCGCACTGGCCTGGGCAAAAATCTATTTTTTAATTACTGAAAGACCTTATATGCTCTATAACCAAAATAATGTTACATCATAAGAGATTTTCTGGAAATATTATTTTGAGTCCACCAAAATGACTTTCAAATTATTGTTAAAAATGTGACCCGTAATCATAATGTTTCTAAATAATTAGACCCTTAGTTTAATCGCAGATGGCATCACTTTTATGTTGCTCATATAAGAATTCAGAATATCAAAAAGATTGGGGCAGGTATTCACCTTGTTTCTGTCTTTCTTTAAGTATCTTTTTCTTACTTGAAGAAAAAGAGGTAAATCATAGAAGATACAGAAGCTCCAGCTAATCAGAAGAGTATAACCATTTTAAAAATCAGATGTGATAGTATTGTTGGATATATTTTTTAAAATCTTTATTGTTGGAAGTATTACATATGTCCTCTTTTTCCTCCTAGTAACTCCTTCTAGGTGCCCCCCCCCCCCCCAACCCCAGGCCTTCACCACCCTATTATCTGTGTGCATGGTTTATGCATATATGCATACAATTTCTTTGGTTGATCTCTTACCACCCACCCGCCCACCTCTGAGTATTGCTGGATATTGATTAGCTTCATCCTGATACTTTTTGTTATTCTCTAGAGAAGAAAATGTATTTTACGGAGATGGGAGAAGGGGCTTTTCTTCTAAATAAGTTGAAAATATTTGTCTAATTTATCTGTCCTCATTCCTTAAATCCAAATACATTTTAAAGTCCAGCCTGTGTGGCTCAATGGTTGAGCATCAGCACATGAACCAAGGGGTCACTGATTTGATTCCTGGTCAGGCCACATGCCTGGATTGCTGGTTTGATCCCCAGTAGTGGGTATGCAGGAGGCAGCTGATAAAAGATGTTTATCTCTCGTCGATGTACCTATCTATCTATCTATCTATCTATCTATCTATCTATCTATCCCTCTCACTTTCTCTCTCTAAAAATGAATAAAAACATTTTAAAATACATTTTAAACTCAGGGTTGTGTGACAAGTATTATTTCCCCAAATTTAAATAGGAGGAGTCCAGGGTCAGAGTAAATTAATGGCTTTAGTTCATAAAAAGAACTAATAGAGCCCAGCTGGGTGGATCAGGGATTGAGTGTCAACCTATGAACCAGGAGGTCACAGTTCAATTTCTGGTCAGGGCACATGCCTGGGTTTCGGGCTCGATCCTCCATGGAAGGCATGCATCAAGCAGCCAATCAATGATTTTCTCTCATCACTGATATTTCTATCTCTCTCTCTTTCTCCCTTCCTCTCTGAAATCCATAAAAATTTATTTAAAAAACTAATATAAAAGAAATACATCAAAAGAAATTTTTAAAAATGAAAAAAAACGACAGCCAGGCCGGCGTGGCTCAGTGGTTGAGCATTGACCTATGAACTAGGTCACAGTTCGATTCTCAGGTTTTGGGCTTGATCCCCAGTGTGGGGCATGCATGAGGCAGCTGCTCAATGATTTTCTTTCATCATTGATGTTTCTGTCCTCCTCTCCCTCCCTCTCTAAAATCAATAATAATAAAAATGTTTTTTTTTTAAATGAAAAACAACAATATCACTGTGAGAAAGATGGTTATCCCCATTTTTCAGATGGGCAAGTCAAGGAGCAGAGGAAGTCAGGCATTTCTCCAAGGTTAGCAGTATGTCCGGATTTTCATCCAAGTGTCTGGAGCATTGCAATGCTCCTAAAGGCGGTGTAGGTCTGCCATGAGCATAGGTGGTGGCCAGAATGGATACTAGGTTCCTCAAGTACCCATGAATCCAGAAGAACTGGGATAATGCAAATTTCTAAAAACCACAATGCACAAAGGATGACCCAAAGGAATGTCATTGTTAATAATTCTATGAAGCAAAAAACTATTTCTTAGTTTTTAAGAAAGTTCAGTTTCTTATATATTGGTATTAGGAGACATCATTAATTCTTTGATGTTTTGTTTACCTTTATTCCTCCCTCAAAAGATGAGCAGATTTTTGGTTTTTATCCTCCAACTTCCTTCACTTCTCTGTATAAATGGGGTGTGGGTGTGGGTGTGGGTGTGGGTGTGGGCATGGCCTTGGGGTGTCACCTGGGCTCTGGCTAACACTGTGGTTATTTCCTCCTCCAGGCTGCACTGCTCTCCTCCTCACACTGTGCATACAGCATTCCTTCCCAGAGCCCAGCAGGTTATATCTTGACCTCATTCTGGCCATCCTGGCTCTGGAACTGATCTGTTCCCTGACATGTCTGCTCATCTACACAGGTGAGAACTACAGCTAGGCTGTTCTTACAAAGACCTGCTTGAAGCCCCTCTCATTTGAGAACAAGGAAGTTGTTCTCAAAGCTTTTCTATGTAACTGAGAACCTGTTGAGCACCCGTATCTCTCATTGCTGACATTCAGACTTCTCTAATTTCAAATCCACAGGAAGATACCAGTGAGCCTCGTTTTTAGTTGTGTGTCATCCACAAGTTTCTGTCAATTAAAGTGCAGCCTTTCCAGTATAAAACAAAAAATTCCCAGAAGACCACCAATGTTTGATTCCTCAAAGGCAGCTGACATGTAAATCTTGCATTTACAATTAAAAGAAACAAACTACAAAATAAGTACATAAATAATGCATGCAAAATTGCTTAAGGCCAACGTTGCTTTGGGATAAATCATTTAAGAACTTTCTGTCTCTTCTCTTTTAAAGCTCTCAGTTTATTGATAACCTTTGTAGGCTTTTTGTCTCACTCTATATGACCATTGCCTTGACTGTCTGACAATGAAACACACATAATAGAGCACTTGTTAACTTAACGCTAGATATTTGAACCTTGTGCTAGTGCTCACTGAGTTATTTATAAAAGAAATATTTTTAGTTCAAGCTGATATGCAGTGAGTTTTTCTGGGTGGGCTAGTGGTATCCAAGCCCCTACTCTACTAAAAGTGTAATCTTGACTACCTCCTTTAAGACAGGAGATGGAAAATTTAGGACACTGAAATATTACCTTGTAAAATAGTTTGGTTTTTTTTGTTGTTGTTCCTAAAGCTATCTTGTTCTGTGTTAAAGCTAATCATCTCAATGTAACTTTTACTAGTATATACTTAATTAAAAAACACACACTCTCACACACATCCTCACTCTCTCTTTCCCCTTCTCAGGATCCTAAGTATTTGTTCTGGATCTTTCTCCCCACCCCCAAAAAACAAAAAAACACCTTCTCCAGTCTTTCGGGTTTCCTTCAAGGCTGAACTCAAGCCCTACCTTCTTCCTTCTCTCTGAACCTCCCCCGACCTGGACATCACTCCTGCTGAGTAAGGGGCTGCTTTCCAGGGGTGTCCTAGCCCCTGTGCAAGCTCTGCTTTATGGTCCTTTTTATCCTGTTCTGGAATGTATATTTATTTGTATTTTTCTCTGATTTGGTAGCTGTTATTATAGGATAGTGTCCACAGTGGAGGCTTCAGAGCCCTGCTTCCCAGATTAGAGCCTGGCTATTTGTCCAGCTTTCTTGGACTGCACTTGACTTGACTGTAGAAAATAAGGAGTAATAAAAGCACCCACCTAAGGGGGAGGTTCTGAGAACTGAATGAGTTCCAGTAAAATAGTTCCCCTGTGCCTTCTGTGCTTTTAGTCCACAAAGAAATAATTCCGGTTATTATAATCAATAATAGCAATGATCACTGTGTTCCCCGTGCTTAGTACAAGCTTGGCACATGATAAACTTTCAAATGTTTGAATACATCAAAAAAACGAACCTATTGCTTCTCTTTGTGAAGCATTTTTATGATACTACCTTTTTTGAAAGTAGCCAATTCATGTAATTTGAATAAATGGAAATAGAAGTATTTTTTATAATTAGGTAACCTGACAATAATGACTTTATTATTTTAGTGAAGGTTCGAAAATTTAATAAAGCCAAACCACAGCCTGATATACTTGAAGAAGAAAAAGTCCATGCTTACCCTAGCAATATTACTTCAGAGACTGGATTCAGGTAAGCTTTGGGTGAGGAATAAAAGTTGAAAGAGAAATAATTTCCTCCCTCCCACCCCCCACCCCACCAAAATCTAGAAACCATTCTACTTGGATATTATGACTCTGCATCTATGCCTTTAGAATTAGGTTTGTGGTTTTGTTGTTGTTAATCCTCACCCAATGATATTTTTTTTTTCATTGATTTTTAGGGAGAGTGGAAGGGAGGGAAGGAAGGAGGGAGGGAGGGAGAGGGAGAGAGAGAGAAACATCAATGTGAGAGAGACCCATAGATTGGGTGCCTTCTGCATGTGCCCTGACCCAGGCCAGGGATGGAACCTGCAACCCAGGTACACAACCCTTTGCTGTGTGGACTGAAGCTCTATTCACTGAGAAATATGGGCCAGAGCTAGAGTTAGGTTTGATGCTACTTCCTTTCAGCTGTGGTGAATCCCAGTTAAATGAAAGAATCTCATTTTGGGATATTGCCCTGGCTTACAATATCTACGAAAAGGTAACAAATGCAATATGCTGTACTTTCACCAGTTTTCAACTGGTTGGGACCCATTTGCAAAGAGACCAATGAGTATTGGTGAATATGTGTAACCCATTAATATTTTGATTCTTTGTAGGACTATTTCAAGTTTAGAAGAAATTATTGAAAAGCAAGGAGACATAATAGTATACCTGAAGAGACACAATGCACTGTTGAGTAAGCGGTTGTTGGCTTTCACTTCCTCGGACCTAGGCTCTCATTCAAATTAAATGTGAGAGTTCAAGGTCAAGACAGCAATTGCGGAAGGATCCAGGCTAATACAAGACTGACCACCTGACAAACTGTCATAGAAAATTGCAGCTTTTGCAGAGTGACATTTTACCACTCTTGTAGGGTACCTGAATTTGGTTCTCACCTGTGTGGCTGTATAATATGTAGAGCTTATGGATTATGTGATGGTGATTTGTCAAGCCTTGATATCTCAGAATGTCTGTCTTACACATTTTTAAATTATTTAACTGCCTGGTTTATCCTAGGACCAAAGATAGAGTTTAAACATCTCCTGCGCCAACACTTCTTCCACATGATATAATCCTATTGATAATTTGGCTACTTACAGAACGAGGCTGGCATGCTAATGTATTTAAAATAGGGATTTGCATCTTAACACAAGAAATGAGGGAAGACATTTCTTGTGTTAATGATTCCTCCAATGGCGCCTTCTCATCTAGTTTATATGCTTGTGTAGTATTGGATGGCAGCTTGGCCCTTGTAGCATTTATAAAGAAGTTTCTCACTGTAGGATCAAATTCTCACTAAGTGATTTACTATGCAAACTCCTAGTTTTCCATTGTCCAGAAATAAGATATGAAGATTACTTGGATCAGTGTTAGACTAACCATTGTTGTCTGTTAACTCTATAGCACCTTCTACTGGCAACACTTTGAACTTTCTATTTTTGCCCTCTTCAGGAAGTTGCCATGCATTTCAGTATTGACTATATACCTTTACTGGATCAGTATGTTCAGTGATAGCAAAGGGATCTTCTGTGGTTTTGTCTAAAAAGAAAGGACACCTCTTTTAGTCTTGGATCATACTTAAAGATAAAATGCCCTATCAACTTCTATACTGATATTAAACTTATGTAATTCTCCAGATAAATTGAGGTATTCTTAGCCTGGCTGGCATGGTTCAGTGGTTGAGCGTCAACCTATGAACCAGGAGGTCACGGTTCAATTCCAGGTCAGGGCATGCCCAGGTTGTGGGCTTGATCCCGTGTGGGGGGTGTAGGAGGCAACTGACCAATGATTCTCTTTCTCCTTTTCCCTTCTCTGAAATCAATAAAAATATTTTTTAAAAATAATGTGAACCGCTGAAACCGGTTTGGCTCAGGGGTAGAGCGTCGGCCTGCGGACTCAAGGGTCCCAGGTTCGATTCCGGTCAAGGGCATGTACCTTGGTTGCGGGCACATCCCCAGTAGGGGGTGTGCAAGAGGCAGCTGATCGATGTTTCTAACTCTCTATCCCTCTCTCTTCCTCTCTGTAAAAAAATCAATAAAATATATTTTAAAAAAATAATAATGTGAACCATTTTAATGAATAAATGGCATTACTTCTGCAGTTTTCCTACTGTGCTCTTTATCAGTTTGCCCTTGGAGCCTTAGCGTGCTGCCTTAGGAAGACTTTTAATTGAAAGCTTAACGTAAGGGGGAGGGGATATCTGTGATAATGTCTGCTACTAATTTTTTATTTACTCCTCATTTTGGGGGGGTATTTAGTGGAATAATACTTGGTGGGAAAACGCTTAACCTAGACACAAGTATCTGACAGGGGATGTAGTCATGATGTCACACAGTTACTTATGAAGGGCAAACACCTGTTTCTTTTAGATGCAGCCATTATGGGGGCATTCTAAGAGTTTTCTGCTCAGCTAAAAGTGATGGTGTGTCACCTGCAGGCAATACCATTGAATCCCCAAAATGACAAGATCCATAAACTAAAAAGCCAAATTTTATTGTGAAAATCCAGGGTGTCTCCAAGTTTCTGTCCTCCCCTTCCTATCCCCCCCCTTTTTTTAAATATATTTTTATTGATTTCAGAGAGAAAGGGAGAGGGAGATAGTTCAATGATAAGAAGCCTCCTGCACGCCCCCACCTACTGGGGATTGAGCCTGAAACCTGGACATGTGCCCTTAACCGGAATCGAACCAGGGACCCTTCAGTCGGCAGGCCGAAGCTCTGTCCACTGAGCCAAACCAGCTAGGGCTTGTCCTTCCTTTTTAGTAAGTATGTCTCAAACCATTGCCTTCTCTGAAAATCTGTCTCTGTGTCTGAGTCTGTAAACTGCTGCCAGCTGATTTCTTTTTCAAAAGGAAAACACTGATGGTAGAGGGATTAATTCTTATTTTTAAATTCAATTTGGATCTAGCCCGTTTCTAATGTTTGTGGGATGAACTTAGGTTTACAGAGAAAAAGTTGTAGTTACCGTTAGGATGCTCAGATTCTAATGTGCCAGCTAGGTGACCAGCAACACTCTTTTTAAACACAATAATGAACACTACAAACAATAAAAGAAAATGAAACTAAGCTCCAGAACTAGCAAAACAGAAAAACCACAAAACAATTTAAATGTTAAGCATGCTATTCAGCAGGCAAATACTGTGCTAGCACCATCTATACAAAAACTACTAAGACCCTGGTTTGTAGCTTACAGAGGACCAGAATTTCTGCCCTCTGGGCTCAGTGGAATAAGGCAGGGAGCCCGAAAGTACCATAGGAGTCCAGGTCACACAATACCCTGGAGGGGAAGGGGGATTTAGGAACCCCAGACCAATTCAAGAGTAAAGAAGCTAAGTAGCCAAAACCGGTTTGGCTCAGTGGATAGAGCGTCGGCCTTCGGACTGAAAGGTCCCAGGTTCGATTCCGGTCAAGGGCATGTACATTGGTTGTGGGCACATCCCCAGTGGGAGGTGTGCAGGAGGCAGCTGATCGATGTTTCTCTCTCATCGATGTTTCTAACTCTCTATCCCTCTCTCTTCCTCTCTGTGAAAAATCAATAAAATCTATATATATATATATAAAAAGAAGCTAAGTAAACAGCTATAGAAGATCCCAAGCACTGGGTAGAGCTTGAACCAAGAGTGCGTTGGGACCTGGACAATCCTCAGATCTTGTACTGTGCTGTTGAAACAAAATGAAAGTCTCTTGCTGACTTAGGTGTTTAACAGGACCACCTTTGTTTACCAAACATTTCTTCCTTTCACCTTGCAGTGAAGGGGGATTAGATTTACTCTCATTAATATGATACCTACTATTGTATTAATTCACACACACACCTTCCATTTAAAAAAAATTTTATTAAACTGGTCCAGTCACTTAGAAAGTTTTCATTCAGTCTGTTCCTGTAGAGATCCTAAGAGGTTTTGAGTCAGGACCTACATAGAAATAAGGCCTAAGAGGTCGATTAAAAGTGTCAGTGAAAGTATAGATGTGCGATTTGTCAGTCATGTTATAAAAGGAGATCTCCCCCATCTCATAGTCCAGGAAAATGCCAATGTCTGTGGGATTCACTTCAGACAAGAGAGGGATGGTGCCAGCTCCTGGGGCATCATAGACATTCCCCTGCCGCCTTATCTGCCAGCATCCCTGACAGGCCGACGGGCTCGTCCTCAACCTGGTGGACAGAAAATCTTTGCAAACCCCTATCTCCCATTTGGGTTTGTCTCCCACTTCTACCTCCCAGAAATGCCTGCCAGAATGAAAGTATGGAAGCCCCAGGACAACTGTGTTGACTGTAAATCTTTTTGGAAAAATAGGAACGTCTTGCATTCTCTTTGTATATTGCACACATTTTTTATCCTCAGAGACAATCAGGTTAGGGTGTGCCGTTTCAGGGTCTAGAATGATATCAACTCTAAATGTCCTTATAATTTTCTTTAAAGCAGAATACTGTAAAGGAAAACTGCAGCCTTCTGTCCGTAACTGGGCTGAAAACGTTGTTGGGAAGGTCACCTCAGAGTTCTTGTAGAAACTTTTGATTTGTAACAGCAATTCCACATCTGTCAGCACCGTGTACTCTGCTACCTGACTTAGCAGGCCTTGGAATGTGGAATTGTACTTTGAAAATTCGGTTATATTAGCGCTGAGTTCCTTTTCAACAGCCTTTTCTTCATCAGCTAATCTTGAAAGAACTGCTTCTTGATCCCGTTCTAAAAACTGCCTCAAGTGCTCAAATTCAGAGAGTAATTCCAGCCTTTGGGTCTCCACCTTCTCTCTCAGTTCTAAGGGTTTTTTGCTTTGAATGCTTATTGATTTCTGAAGGTCTGCCACCTGCTTCTTCAGGAGCTCAGTGTAACTGCTGAGCCTTTGCCTGTGATGAGAGGCAGCCTCCTCCATGGGCCTCACCTGGTGGCCCTGGTGGTCAGGGGGCTGAGAGCACAGGGGACACAACAGCTCTAGGTCCTCCTCACAGAAGAGGGTCAGGGCCTGGTTGTGCTGCTCACACAAGCGCCTCTCTCCCTGCCTCTTCTTCTTGCCCCTGGTGGACTGGAGAATCTTGGCCATGTCAACCATCTTTCCCAGCTGGGTGTTGCTCCTCAAGCACCTCTCTTGGCATGGGTGACGGCACACAGGGCAAGGGAACCTGTCCTGTAGTTCATCCCAGGACTGCTGGATGCAGGAGCGACAGAAGTTGTGCCCACATTCGATGGTGACAGGGTCTTGCAGGCCATCCAGGCAGATGGGACAGTTGATTTCTGCCGGGAGTCTTGCCAGAGCAGCGTCAATCGCCATTGGGCCCTGAAAGGACGGGACTGAGGTGGGTTTCTTCAAGAGGTTGGGCTCTGCAGTGAGAAGTGGATGCACTGGAAATCTCAGTCCTCACTTTGCTGGTGGCCCGTGAGTCCTGTGAGTCCCCTGACCTTTTAATTCCAGTTGCCAAGAGAAGCCCTTCCCCCAGCCTGCAGCCAGGCACAGCTCAGCTGGACACCACTCCTCCAGATTTGGAAGCTCAGAGAACATGCAGCCAACTAAGCAGCTTTCTTGGTCAGAAGAGCAGTCGTTACCTGAAATCATTAGTTGCTGTGTGTGAGAAGATATTTCTTCCTTAAATCCCTGGGTTTATTTCAAGTGGCTCCACCCACTACCACACTCCAGTCAAACACAGATTTCTCTCTCCTAACCCCAATCTTTCCTTCTCATGCTTTTATCATTAAGCCCATCTATTTCCACCCACTGGGCACCGCCATCCATGAATCCCATCTACTTTCCATTCACCCACCTGGGCTACGGGAAGGGCTCTAGGATAGATGGGTGTAACACACCCAAATTACACCGCAGCCTTGGCCACCTATCCATGTAACTTGGGAGAATTTATTTGACACCCTGAAGGGGTTCAGAACATGTGACCTCAGAATATGCCATTTTGGATGGGGGTTATTTTAAGCTGATGGCAACCAAGACCCAATAAACTCAGGAAAAGCCCTGAGCTCTTCCTTCACTGCCACCCTCAAAGTATCAAATTCTGCATTTATGAGATAATCAGCAATTATACAGGAAATTTACATCAGAAAAGGGGCCTTTGTAGCTGGAAGAGAACTATTACCAGAGTTACCCTTTTCATCTGAGACTCACCTTTAACTGGACCACCTTTGCTTACCAAACATTTCTTCCTCTCACCTTCCAGTGAATTGCCTTCCACAATCCCAGAAGCTCCAGACCCCTAGCCTTTCCTCACCTCCAGATGGTATAGAAGTCTCACTTCTCTGACCACCAGTTGAGTCTCCAATCTTTGTGAAAATCCTGCATATAAAAAATCTTAATTAAAAAATTTTGTCTCGCGGAAACCGGTTTGGCTCAGTGGATAGAGCGTCGGCCTGCGGACTCAAGGGTCCCGGGTTCGATTCTGGTCAAGGGCATGTACCTTGGTTGCGGGCACATCCCCAGTAGGGGGTGTGCAAGAGGCAGCTGATCGATGTTTCTCTCTCATCGATGTTTCTAACTCTATCCCTCTCTCTTCCTCTCTGTAAAAAATCAATAAAATATATTAAAACAAATTTTTTTGTCTCTTGTTAACCTGTGTTAAACTGACTTCAGTGGAGCCAAGGACCAAGGGCCAGGTACAGAAGGTCACCAGGGTGGAAAAGCCCAGGTGCCTAGCAAGGAACAATCAATTGTAGGATGGGACCCTTCCCCCAGGGTGACTTTTCCTCACCCAGCATATCCACACAGTTTGGACCCCCTGACCTTTCCTCCCCAGGGATAACATGTTAACATCTATTCCTCAGTATTATTTCAGCTCCAGGCCCAGATAAGCCATAAAATCAGCCTCAGGACCAGCTGCATTGCAATGAATAATGACCTCTAGCCCTGGTGCCTGCCAATCAATCAGTGGAGACCACAACCCTGAAAGGAAACAACGGGAAAACTGCTGAATATTCTGTTGAGCTCTTCCCCTGGACCTCCCCTAAAACCTACATCTCTTTTCCTTAACCCTTCCTCGGCCGCTCTCTCCACCCTCCCCCCAGAACTAAGCAGGTTACCATTAGTTTCCTCACTCCAAAACTCCAAAGGCTCTTCCTTTAATTTGTTTCCTAAGCCCATTTCTTCTAGGAATTACTATTTCTACCTCTGTGATTTAGTAAATAAATCTTCTCTTACAGTTTGAGGTCTTGGCTCTGAATTCTTTCCCAGCCAGAACCCAAGTACCAAGGTTGCTGAACCCAGGTTCGGTCTGACCCCACCAGTCAGACATCTGGTGCCGTTCCTGCTGCCTACAACAAATCTATTTTATGTCAATTTAATTCTTAGACCAGCCACAGAACCTACAATGGTAGAAGGTAAATTTGTCCCTCCCATACAATCCCAAACTCTTAGAGTCAGGTATATAAGAATAATAATACCACTATAATTTTTTTGTCTTAAGAGGATATAGAAGTTAAAGAAAGCCCTGGTCTTGAAACAGTATTTATGTCTCCCAATTCACATTTACTAAATTTAGTTTTCTTCTTCCCCCATCCTTTCTCTTCTACAGTATATTGTATAAGGAAATACAACTGTCCCTCTACCATCTTTGGTATATACCATACTGTATAAGAAAATAGTTGTCCCTCTACTATCTGAACTGAGACATCCCAGTAATAAAAAGACTAACATGGGAAAAACAAGTTTAATAATATGTACCTTCTATACACCTGGGAGAGACCCAGGAACACTGTAACTCCCCTAAAAGGTCTAAGCCATCACCTTAAATAGTATCTTCAGCTAAAGATAAAATAAGGATGGTGGGGGTGGGGCAGTTATGGTGGGAACCAAGCAAAGTAGACTGAATAAGGGCAAGATTGTTAGGTGGATTTCAACGGGTGGCTTCTCCATTGATAAAACAGTTTCTAGAGCTTCAGAGTTGTGCTCTTCTTCCTGATACAGAAACACCCTTACAAATGGAGATTTCCCTTATAAATGTAATTCTCCCTCACAAAAGGGCAACCTCACCATTTCCAGATATTCTGCAGCATCAGCAGCCTTTCAAAAACCATCAGCCCCGCATATTTTAGGGTGGCATATTCTGTTCTTCAACCGCTGTGTATGTGCCAAAAAGCCTCATTTGTGAAATGTGATCCAGGCAGGAACTAACATTTAAAACATGCAAATTGCCCTAGCCGGTTTTGCTCAGTGCATAAGATGCCATAGAGTGTTGGCCTGCGGACTGAAGGTCCAGGTTCCATTCTGGTCAAGGGCACATGCCTGAGCTGCAGGCTCGATCCCAAGTAGGGGTATGCAGGAGACAGCCAATCAATGATTCTCTCTCATTGATGTTTCCATCTCTCTCTCCCTCTCCCTTCCTCTCTTAAAATCAATAAAAATTTATTAAACAAACAAACATGCAAATTGAGTATTAACACAACCGGGAAAAACATTTTCAGTAAATATCAAATATCAAACTAGTAAAATATCATCTCTAAAGACAAGAAAGTAAAAAACAAACAAACACAAAAACACAACATGTAGAAATAGGAGCAACAGTTATGGAAAAATGTAGGACCTTATCCTATATCAGTGGTCGGCAAACTGCAGCTCAAGAGCCGCAGTTTGCTGCTCTGTTGACTAATGAGTTTGCCGACCACTGTCCTATATAATAAAAACCTAATATGCAAATCGACCCAACGTAGGAATGACAGGTCGCTATGATGCACACTGACCACCAGGGGGCAGACGCTCAACACAGGAGCTGCCCCCTGGTGGTCAGTGTGCTCCTACAGGGGGAGTGCCACTCAGCCAGAAGCCGTGGCTCGTGGCAGGAACCTCTGCCGCCTCCGGGGTCCCAGACTGCAGGAAGACACAGGCCGGGCTGAAGGACCCTCTTCCCCCAGTGCACAAATGTCATGCACCGGGCATCTAGTTAATAATATAAAAATGACATGCCTGCCCTGTTTACTATGCTTATTGTATTGGAAAGATTGAACAAATTGATAGTTTCCAGTGTTGGCTTTGGGAGGTAGCTATTCCAGTGCTATAGACAGCTGGAGTAGAAACCTTTTTTTAAGAAAGCCACGTTGAACTATCCATCAACAATTGAAAAATCTTTGCTTTTCCCTTATAATTCCCCTAATTCTAAAAAACCTGTTAATTGTCCATGGACACAGACAATGTGGCAGTGAGGGCCTGAGGTAGGGGGCCGGGGCAGGCTGGAGGGGGCCAATGAGGATTAAAGGGGAACATATATACTAATTTCAACAATAAAGAATTATTTAAAAATAAAATAATAATTTTAAAAAAGATGTTAAGCATTAAAAAACAGACCCAAACCCTGGACAGTGTGGCTCAGTTGGAGCACCGTCCCATTCACTAAAAGGTGGCAGGTTCAATTCCAGGTCAGGGTACATACCCAGGTTTTGGGTTAGATTCCTGGTCCCAGGGTCAGGTGGTGAGCAGAAAGCAACTGACTGGTGTCTCTCTCTCTCTCCTTCTCTCTAAAACTAATAAAAATAAAAATCCCAAAAGAAATTACTTATGCTAAGCCCCATGCCATCAAACTAAAACTTAATTCAGCTTTCCTAGAAATTGAATCTTGAACCCATCAATCAGGAATCACCTGATCAGCACTACACTAGTTAGGTCAGCTGCCTGATGAGCCCTCGCTATCCCCAAAGGAAAGTAAACTTGCAATAACTAACCCTTTTTTCTGGCTCCCTTCTGCCTATAAAAGCATTTTATTTTGTAGTTCCTCAGAGCTTCTTTCTAGCTGCAAGATTAAATTCTGCCTATTGAACCATTGAACAAAGCTAGTAAGATCTTTTAAAATTTACTTAATTTGTGTTGAATATTGTTCTTTAACACACATACAATTTAATCAAAATAATAAAAAAATATGTACAAAAAAGAAGAGTAAAATAGATATATACAAAGATGTTCTCTTCAGCACAGGTTTAAACTTCAAAAAAGCAGAAACATTGGAAATACCAAATGTCGGTATTGGCTGAATAAACCACATTACAAACGTGTAAAACACATTCTGTTCAAGAGACTGCAAGCTGGTTTTAAAGAAAGATGGTAGTGCCAAATGTACTGCTCTAGAAGGAGGCACACTAAACAGTGTAGATTGAAGAAAGCGGGTTAACTTCCCACTCCATTGCAGTCCCAGGTGTTGTCTCAGACCACTGACCACAATAACTGTATTCAGAATTTTGTATTTTAGACCATGAATATGCTACGTAGATCATGTACTTTGTAAACATCCACAGAATGATCTGGAGAAACACTTCCTAATTAAACTCAATATAATTATGATAGAATGCACCTGTGTTCAAACCAAATGAGGATAATTAAAGACTATCATGTCAGGTGATGTTTTGCCAAATACGTTTTGCACCAAATTTATCAAAAATGTGTTTTGCAGCCCTAGTCGGTTTGGCTCAGTGGATTGAGCCTCGGCCTGCAGACCAAAGGGTCCCAGGTTCGATCTGGTGGCACGTACCTCGGTTCCAGGCTCCTCCCAGCTCAGGTGCTAGTCAGGTCGCTTGCAGTTGGCAACCAATCAGATGTGTTTCTCTCCAATATTTCTTTGTCTTTCCCTCTCCCTATCTAGGAAAAATATTCTTGGGTGAGGATTAAAAACAAAAAACCCCACAAACTTTAAAAACAAACTTGTTTTACAGCAGTTTGGGTTCCAGCCTGTGGGCTCTGTAGGATGACCCTGTGACCTGGGACTAGTGTCCACCAGGCCTCTGTTTACACAGGTACAGGCTAGAAAGTGCCCCGGTTTCCCCAGATCCTTCCCAAGCTCACAAGGCTCAGCTCAGGGTCTATCTCTTATCTGGCACCAAACCCACTCTAGGCGAGCTTCAGCCAGGTTTCTTCACTTTCTCCAGGCTGACCTAACTCTGGCTCCAAAGATATTTTTTGAGGGGGGAGTGATTGGAAATTCTTTATTTCAATTGTCCTTAAACATTTCTCTACACACAGTACAAAGTAGGTGTAACTCCCATTTACTGATGCAATCCTGTTCTCTCCAGGCAGCTTGCAAGTACTTTTTTTTGTCGGCCCCACAGAAGGCTTTATTCGTTCCTGGGAGCCGGAATTTACAAGGGGTTTTCTTAATTGAGATACAATTGATCCCAGGGCATTTGAATACTAGCAAAGCTTACCAGCTATCAGACTCCTTCCTTAGCTCCTACTCTTCCTTCAGAGTTCACTCACCCCATCCCCAATATCCAATTTCAAGGTTCAGTATCACACACTTTCTATAAAACTTAATCATTGTAGTGATTTTCTTTGAGGTCCAGATCTCTTCCCCACTAACCACTAAAATACCGAGAAAGTATCCTTCTTCCTTATAACATCCAGCTCAGGGCCTGGCACCTAATAGGAAGTTGTATATTTGTTGCATTGGATTCCTGGTGCTCCCTTATGAGTTTTGTGGCTAAACTACTGAAACTCTCTGAGCCTTAGTCAGCCCTCTATAAGAAGGTTGACTTTTTGGTTAAGGAAGATCAAAGCCACACAGGGCCTGAGGATCAGAGATATGGGCTCCATAGCTCTCATCCCTCCATTCCCCCAGTTCACAAACCTCCTCTCACTGACACATTTACACTTGGCTACAGACCAGCACCTCGGCTTAATCACACACAGATATTGTTCCCCTTTAGGACAGGGTGGGACCTGGGTATCTGTCCTAAAGGGGAACAAATATTGCAGGCGATTCTGGACAAGACTCTTTGAGGGACCAGGAACCATAATACACGGGATGTGTTCTGAAATAATTGGAACCTGAGTTTGGATTCCCTGTCTCCAGGGAACCAAGTACCTGCACAGGAGGTCAAGCCTCTTACCACACTCCAGCCTCCTGTACCCACATCCTCCCATCTCCCCACTTACCTGGAACAGGGGGAGCTCAGGAACAGATCCTCTCTCAGTGAAAGAAGCCACAGACAACTAAATTGGAGTACAGCTGGGAGGGTGTGGCTTTGAGGACTCCACCCAGCAAAGACACAGCTGCTCCAGGAAATGGGAGGAGCTGGGGGGAGGGGAAAGGGAGAAAGGATGCAGGTTTCTCCTGTGATTATAGTCAGTGTCCTTGGCCTTGATCTAAGAACTTTGGATCTTCTTCCTCATAACTATGTAACACTGTTTCTTTTATCATGCATATTTTTTTAAATGAGTAAAGTAAGGAACAGAGAAGTTGAGAAAGTAAAAAAGAAATGTCAACCCAGAGCCTGCTAGCCAGGTTACTGTAGAATGACCTTTTTTTTTGTTTTCTTTATTGATTAATGTATTACATATGTGTCTTTATCCCCAACATTTCTCCTCCACCCCCCAAAAGAAAGACCTTCTTGACAGAAATTAGCACCGAGGGTACCCAATGAAACAAGCTGTGGTTCACAGATGCCAACTGATTTTATAAGGAAATTCAAGACATAAATGATGTTCTTTTTATCTGATACATATAGGAACAGAATTCTAAAGTGATGAAGTTGTTATACTAATAATGACTCTGGGAGGTTCATTATCCTCTTATCTCTACTTCGAATAACCTTTAAGATGTTCTTACCTTTATTGTTTTTTTTTCGTTTTTTTTATTTTAATTAATTTCTTTATTGATTAAGGTATCACATATTTGTCCTCATTCCATCCCCATCCCACACGTTATCTTTATTGTTGAGATTATTACAGATGGCCCCCCTCTCACATTTTCCCCTTGCCCCCCACCACCCAGTTCCCACTCTGCCCCAGGCCTTCACCCTAATGTCTGTGCTCTTGCATAGTTTTAATAACACTGTAACAGGACAACCTAGGGGCCCAGGCTGCCTGTCACTACTTCAGTCAATTATGCAGACACAGGGATGAATCATATATGAGTGTTAATTCCAATAATGCCAGCAGCATGGGAGAGCAGCAGGTCAGCCACAAAAATTGGCTCTGCCTCTCCCCATAAGCCAGCTGCTTATATTGGGTAGAAGGACAAAGATTATGTGGGAAAGTAGGAATTACAGGTATAGGAAAGTAGGCAGCTGATAATCATTCCAGGTTAAAAGTCATGTGGGCTGGAGGGGGGTTGCAGAGGGAGGAAGTCTCCAGGTGCCCCAGGGCCCATTTACCGGTAATAGGGGCTGGGAGCTGTAAAGAGCAGCTGCCTCCAGGACTAGATTGTTTCAGCCAAGAGGTTGTAAATCTTTCCATAATGATAGGCAGTTCTTGGGACAGGAGGATGGACAGCATTCCAATGTTAGCTTCCATGTCCCAGGGCGTACAACTCTCAGAAAGGTTGCAGGGGTCCTCAAACTTTTTAAACAGGGGGCCAGTTCACTGTCCTTCAGACCGCTGGAGGGCCGGACTATAGTTTAAAAAAAACTATGAACAAATTCCTATGCACACTGCACATATCTTATTTTGAAGTAAAAAAACAAAACGGCAAAAACATCCGCGTGTGGCCCGCGGGCCCTAGTTTGAGGACGCCTGGGAGTGTGCTTTCTCTAATCAGAACAGAACCATCGTGGTTAACAGAGCATGGTTAATATCTCTTATCATTGTAGCTGGTCCCCAGTAGTCTATTTCTGCCCCTAACAACACAATTTAAAAAGATTTAACGGTGGGAGAAAGAAAAGGTTTTGTAGCTGAAAACATTTTTGTGTGCATGTGAATCTAGGTGATGTCTAGTGGAATCCTGTAGGAAATAATACTGGATATGCCCTGGAGGGAGACATTCCCTTATTTTACTGAACAGCAAACGAACCTGCCCTGTTTTGTATGGAGACACCATCTCCATCTTCCAAGGCTGTTCCCACAAAATATTGTTCCTTTTGCAAATATTGTCTGGAGCACTCAGTTCCTTGCTTCCCCAAACAGCAGAAACTTGAGAGACATAAAGAAAGCTCTCTCTCCAAAATCATTTTCTCCCACCTCTGGAATGTGTAAGGTAGCTATGAAACAGGTAAATGCATAGGGATAGGAAATAGGCAAATGCTCACAAATTTACTGCAGTGGTGAAAGTACAATTTATATACTTTATACGCTTCATACACAATTTATACTGGGAAAACTTGACAGATAACCTGCACATCTCATAGTTCCCACATCTCTATTGCTATTGAAACAAAATTTTAAAAAATGGAAAACAAAATAAGAAAAAATTGTTCATGTATGTCAAGTCAAATAAGCATTAACTAATGTTCTTTATTGGTGCTAGATTCACTCATAGTTGTACAAAATTCTACCTAATGTCCATAAATTACAGGGAGAAAATGAAGCAAAGTGACAGTTCATCCTTCCTAATCTCTTAAAGCACCGACAGTAAGAGGTTTGGGATCACATCCGATATAGAAGTAAGGCTTTAGCACTTCAGAAAATGTATCCCAGAAGGAATGGATGTGAGACATGTCATTCAAACTGTAAAAGGAAACCTGCCCCAACTCATAGTCCAGATAGATGCCAATCCCTCTGGGCATTTCCTTCAGCACAAGGGTGACAGGAACAGACCCTCGTGCCACATAGTCACCATCCTGCAGCTGAATCGTCCAACATCTGTTCTCCTGTCTCAGCAGGGGCTGCTTTCTCTCCTTGGAAAGGGAGTCTCTACAGACCCCCACGGCCCACTCAGGCTTGTCGTCCACCTGGACCTCCCAGTAATGTCGGCCACAGTCAAACCCTTCAGTACCCAGAACAACTGGGTCGACCGCAAATCGCTTTGGATTCCGAGGAACTCTTTGCTTTTTCCTCACAAATGTCACAGACCTTTTATCCTCAGACACCAGCAGATTACGATGTGCGGTCTTGGGATCCAAGGTAATTTCTTCTCTAAATGTCTGTATAATTTTCTGCAGGGCTGAACACTGCGGAGGAAGACTGCATTCTTCTCTCCTTAACTGGAACCAATAGACAGCTGGGGGTTTCAGGTTATCACAACGGTGGAGGACACCCTTGATATCCATCAGCATTTTCACATCTGGCGTCACATGCTTCTCTGCCACCTCCTTTTCTAGACCTCTGAGGTTGGAAAGATAGTCTGAAAATGCAGTTGTGTTTGCAATGAGTTTCTGTTGAATGTCTTTCTCTTCTTTAGCTAGCCTTGAGAGAACTTCCTCTTGATCGTGCTCCATAAATTGAGACAGATGCTCAAATTCAGAGGCTAATTCCTGTTTCTGTTTTTGACCTTCTCTCTCAGTTCTAAGGGTTTTTTGCTTTGAATGCTTATTGATTTCTGAAGGTCTGCCACCTGCTTCTTCAGGAGCTCAGTGTAACTGCTGAGCCTTTGCCTGTGATGAGAGGCAGCCTCCTCCATGGGCCTCACCTGGTGGCCCTGGTGGTCAGGGGGCTGAGAGCACAGGGGACACAACAGCTCTAGGTCCTCCTCACAGAAGAGGGTCAGGGCCTGGTTGTGCTGCTCACACAAGCGCCTCTCTCCCTGCCTCTTCTTCTTGCCCCTGGTGGACTGGAGAATCTTGGCCATGTCAACCATCTTTCCCAGCTGGGTGTTGCTCCGCAAGCACCTCTCTTGGCATGGGTGACGGCACACAGGGCAAGGGAACCTGTCCTGTAGTTCATCCCAGGACTGCTGGATGCAGGAGCGACAGAAGTTGTGCCCACATTCGATGGTGACAGGGTCTCGCAGGCCATCCAGGCAGATGGGACAGTTGATTTCTGCCGGGAGTCTTGCCAGAGCAGCGTCAACCGCCATTGGGCCCTGAAAGAAGGACGGGACTGAGGTGGGTTTCTGCGGGAGGCTGGGCTCTGGGAGACCTCTCCACTGAGAAGCAGATGCACCCTCAGATCTCACTGGCCTTGCTGTCCTGAATGGCTCGTTCCTGTGAGACCAGTGGCCCCATGTGTCCAGAGGAGCTCGGTTCACCACCTCCTGCTGATCACACACTAGTTGAATCCAAGTTCAGAAATTCTTGGTCAGAAAGCAGACATGATTCTAAAGTGCCTATTCATTCCTGGAGGTGAGAAAAGATTGTTGCATGTAAAAAAGGCTACCATTGTGGTCCTGCTCATTGCCACATTTGAAGCAACCACTGATTTGTCTCTCTGGTTTAAACAGTTTATTTGTTATAGTGCTGAATTCATAATATATCAAAGTTTACTTGTTTTTCCTTTAAGCTGCTCAGCTCTGTACAGAAAAGTAGATGGGGTTTTGACCAAGTAAGATTTCCTTGAGGACCCTCCAACTCAAAAAACTGATTTTCATGTGATGCTCAAAATGAATAAAATTGGAGATCAAGGTTTCAATGTAAAATGAAACAAACACACAAACAATTGTTTTTTGAAGTCATTGTCACTGCTGACCCACCCACAGTGGCAATGATTTGTGGGGACAAGATCCTAAGGAGGAGAAATACAGGTGTTAGACATCAGCATAGTGCTAACATTTGGGGAGGAGGGCCAGGCTAGTGATTGGGAAGAACGTGAGAAAAGCTTGTAGGTGCTGGTAATTATCTATCTCTTCCTTCTTTCTTTTATTTATTTCTTTTCTTTTCCACAGCTCAAAGGATAGTTTATGTTTTTTGTTTTTTGTTTTTCTTACTTTCAAAAATAATACGCAAAAAGAAAAGTAGTAGGAAAAATATTTACTTACAAATTGATTACAAAGCATTATTTTAATATTTCTATTCCTTTAGCATATGACAAAACCAGATACAGCTAGGAAGACAAAATGTTTTATTTTAAAACATTAGAAAAGCATTAAAAGACAAATGTTCATTATATAACCAAGAATATTAAATGTTTGGAAACTAAATTTTCTAAAATGTGGTAAGCACTTTCAGAGAGCTACATATTGCAAATTATCCTACCATATTTCTTTCCAAATATCAACAATGTTTGATATGATGAAAAATACCAAGCAGACTAAACTAATTAACCAATCAAAGTCACCATGTCAGGGTTCAATTTAAATACACAACTGAAAGTTCTGTCCAAGATGATCCTGACACAAGAAGCTTCCAGCGAATTTCAGAAATGTTAACAAAGGTATCTTCCTTGTTTGCCTGTGAATGTTTGAGTATTGCTTATGTCCACTACAGATACTGGTTCTAGGCCAGCCCAAGGGTCTTCAAGCACTGAAGGTTTGAAATAACTTACCAACTCATTAGACATTCTTTTTTCTCTACAATGCCCTGATCCAAAAGGTGCAGGTGTCCTTGGAGAATCCTGGGGGTGGGTCTGCTGCTGCCCTGGGGAGTAGCCTTCTAGGAATTGCTGCTGAGACCCCGTGGGGGACCTGGAGTAGGAACCAGGGTAGCCGCCAGGGGACTGAGACCCAAATCGGCCCCACGGGAGGCTGACACCCTGTCATGGAGAGTGGCTGCTCCCATAGGGCCTACACCTGGGCCTGTACACTGCGTGTGATGCGGGCTCTCATACCAGTCCCTAGGCGAGGGCAGCCATGAACTGCCTCTGCCCAGGGTACCCCAGTAGCTGCTCCAACCTCCCACACCAGGGCCGGGGTAAGGAGGAATCAGGGGTGGAAAGTTCTGTTGGTGCATATCTGGAGAGGAAGACCTTACTCCTACGTCCTGGAACTGTTCCGAATTATCTCTTTCTTAATAGGTGGTGGTGTAGGGTTACAGGCGGATGCAATTCTGTTTGCAAGTCTATTAATAGTAAAAAATAAAAATAAAATAAAATAATCAATTGTAAGAATTATGGTAGAGCCCTAGCTGGTTTGGCTCAGTGGATAGAGTGTCCGCCTGCTGACTGAAGGGTTCTGGGTTCAATTCTGGTCAAGTAGGGGATGTGCAGGAGGCAGCCAGTCGGTTAATGAATCTCATCATTGATGTTGCTGAGTCTCTCTCCCTCTCCTTTCTTCTCTGAAATCAATAAAGACATATTTTTAAAAAAAATTATGGTAGAACATTTTCATTCTCTTTGGCTGAGGAAGCCATCTGGTATGACGGAAAATCAGAAAGTTGGTTTTAGTTTGTCAAACTATCTAAATAGCTCCTATAGCCCTAGCCTGTTTGGCTCAGTGGATAGAGCATCAGCCTGAGCAGATCAAAGGCACCTATCTGGGTTGCAGGCTCCTCCTGGCCAGCCCTGGGTCGGTGCTCTTGCAGGAGGCAACTAATCCATGTGTTTATCTCCCATGGGTATTTCTCTCTGTGTTTCCCTCTCTCTTCCACTCTCCCTAAAAATCAATGGAAAAATATCCTTGGGAAGGATTAACATTTACAAACAAACAAGCAAACAAAATGGGTAAAGGGGATTAATCATAGAAACAAATGACCAATCATGAAATCAAAGCAGATCATTTTGAAAACCCCAGAGACATCAAAGTGATCTATAAGGGCCATTGTGCTTTGTACCTCATGGGATTGGCAAAGGTTTCAACAGACTCTGAGCCAAGTTGCCTGGGCTGAGATCCTGGCTCCCCCATTTATGGCCAGGTGACCTTTGACAAGTCAGAAAGTATTTTTGGAGAGGAAAATGTGCCTAACAGCCAGCCTGGTACAGAGCAATACTCAATGGTAACTAATAACAATACCCAGACTTTCCATACTCATGATGCTATGGTCAAAGAACACATGTTTTGTGGTCACCCCTCTTACCCTTGACAAAGCTACCTCTAGCTACCAGAACTCCCCTCTTGCTGTCAAGTCCCTCAGCATCTACTGGGGCCTCCTCCCATCTGCCCTTTATCCCCTACAGGCCACATTCCCACTCAAGACCACAATCCTTCCCTCAGCTCCAGCTTCTGCCAGCACCAAGCTGTCTGCACCTCTCACCTTCCTTCCCTTTCCTAGCAGGTTCAGCTCCCTCTGATCCCAGCACCTGTACAAGCAGACCCCCTATTTGTCTCCAGTGCTGAGGCCAGCTCCCAGTGCATTGTCACTTCTGTCTCAGCCCAGCTTCACTTCCCCTAACACAGGGTTAGAATGGTAAGGACAGAATCATGGATTCCCCTTTGACTGCTGCAAACTCATGCAGGTTTGAGATCTGCATTCCCCACAGATCTGTGAAAAAAGTGCCTGCAAGCAAGCAGATGGTTAGATTAAGGGAGATCAAAGGATTGAAGTACTAGTATATCAGGGCCTCAAGGCTGTGATCTGTCCACTCCCATCTATACACAAACCAGCCCTCACGGAGACATCCTGGAAGGGATTCCACAGGCAGCTTCAGACCAGAACCTCTAGGCTTTGTCACACACAGTTATTGGTCACCCTTAGGTCAGGCTTTGTCACACACAGTTATTCATCTCCTTAGGTCAGGCTTTGTCACACACAGTTATTGGTCACCCTTAGGTCAGGCTTTGTCACACACAGTTACTGGTCACCCTTAGGTCAGGCTTTGTCACACACAGTTACTGGTCGCCCTTAGGTCAGGCTTTGTCACACACAGTTACTGGTCGCCCTTAGGTCAGGCTTTGTCACACACAGTTACTGGTCGCCCTTAGGTCAGGCTTTGTCACACACAGTTACTGGTCACCCTTAGGTCAGGCTTTGTCACACACAGTTACTGATCACCCTTAGGTCAGGCTTTGTCACACACAGTTACTGGTCGCCCTTAGGTCAGGCTTTGTCACACACAGTTACTGGTCGCCCTTAGGTCAGGCTTTGTCACACACAGTTACTGGTCATCCTTAGGTCAGGCTTTGTCACACACAGTTACTGGTCACCCTTAGGTCAGGCTTTGTCACACACAGTTATTGGTCTCCTTAGGTCAGGCTTTGTCACACACAGTTATTGGTCACCCTTAGGTCAGGCTTTGTCACACACAGTTACTGGTCACCCTTAGGTCAGGCTTTGTCACACACTTAGGTCACCTTTAGGTCACAGGGTTATTGGTCACCCTTAGGTCAGGCTTTGTCACACACAGTTATTGGTCACCCTTAGGTCAGGCTTTGTCACACACAGTTATTGGTCACCCTTAGGTCAGGCTTTGTCACACACAGTTATTGGTCGCCCTTAGGTCAGGCTTTGTCACACACAGTTACTGGTCACCCTTAGGTCAGGCTTTGTCACACACAGTTACTGGTCACCCTTAGGTCAGGCTTTGTCACACACAGTTACTGGTCACCCTTAGGTCAGGCTTTGTCACACACAGTTACTGATCACCCTTAGGTCAGGCTTTGTCACACACAGTTATTGGTCACCTTAGGTCAGGCTTTGTCACACACAGTTATTCATCTCCTTAGGTCAGGCTTTGTCACACACAGTTACTGGTCGCCCTTAGGTCAGGCTTTGTCACACACAGTTACTGGTCACCCTTAGGTCAGGCTTTGTCACACACAGTTACTGGTCGCCCTTAGGTCAGGCTTTGTCACACACAGTTACTGGTCACCCTTAGGTCAGGCTTTGTCACACACAGTTATTGGTCGCCCTTAGGTCAGGCTTTGTCACACACAGTTACTGGTCACCCTTAGGTCAGGCTTTGTCACACACAGTTACTGGTCACCCTTAGGTCAGGCTTTGTCACACACAGTTACTGATCACCCTTAGGTCAGGCTTTGTCACACACAGTTACTGGTCACCCTTAGGTCAGGCTTTGTCACACACAGTTACTGGTCACCCTTAGGTCAGGCTTTGTCACACACAGTTACTGGTCGCCCTTAGGTCAGGCTTTGTCACACACAGTTACTGGTCACCCTTAGGTCAGGCTTTGTCACACACAGTTATTGGTCGCCCTTAGGTCAGACTTTGTCACACACAGTTACTGGTCACCCTTAGGTCAGGCTTTGTCACACACAGTTATTGGTCGCCCTTAGGTCAGGCTTTGTCACACACAGTTATTGGTCACCCTTAGGTCAGGCTTTGTCACACACAGTTATTGGTCGCCCTTAGGTCAGGCTTTGTCACACACAGTTATTGGTCTCCCTTAGGTCAGGCTTTGTCACACACAGTTATTGGTCACCCTTAGGTCAGGTTGGGATCGTGGTATTTTTAGCAAGCATTTGGATGACTTTAGGACAAGGCTCAGCCAAACCATACTAAAACGTGTTATACATGGACACAGGCAATAGGGTAGTGAAGACCTGGGAGGTGGGTGGGGGCTGGGAGCAGGGGAGTAAAGGGAGGGAAAATGGGAGATATCTGTAATCCTATTAACAATAAAAAGTATATTAAAAAATAAAATAAAGGCTGGGTGTTTAAGGGAGGTCTTAGGGGTGGATCAACAGAAAAAAAAGTGTTATAAAAATAAGCCAAAAAGGGGACAAATGTAATGCTTTCAACAATAAAGATGAAGAAAAAATAAAGTATATGAAACAGCAAAAACAAACAAACTTGAATAGAAGTTAGGATTCCCTTGGGAAACGGGATCAGGCCCCCAGGAGCATGGGCTCAGGAAACCAAGGCTCCTGCCTCCTGTACCCACATCATCCCCTCTCCGGGCTCACCTGGGACCCACTGCTAGGAGGCGGGTCTCTGAGGACACTCGCCATCACTTTCTCACACACAGATATTCCCATTTCCAACCCCTCACGGGTTAGATCTGGGTATCCATATTTTTAGAAAGCAAGATAGAAACATCAATGATGAGAATCATTGATTGGCTGCCTCCTGTATGCCCCACACTGGGGATCGAGCCCACAACGCGGGCATGTGCCCTGACCGGGAATTGAACCGTGGCCTCCTGGTTCATAGGTCGATGCTCAACCATTAAGCCACACTGGTTGGGCAAACCTTATGTCTTTTAAAGTAAGTCAAATCCGGCCCTGGCTGCGTAGTACAGTTTGTTTATAGAGCATGCTGATAGCCAAGGTAGTGGGTTCAATCCCCAGTCAGGGTATATACAAGAATCAACCAATGACTGCATAAATAAGTGTAACATCCTCTTTCCCTTCCTCTCTCTCTCTTTCTCAAGTCAATATATTAAATTAATTAATTAATAAAGTCAAACTCCACAGGGAATACAGTAAATAATGGTATAATAACCATGTATGGTGTTGGTGGCACTATATTTATGGGGGAGTCACTTCATAAGGTATATAGAAATGTCTAACCACTACCCTGTACACATGAAACTAATATAATGTCAACTGTAATTGAAAAATTTAAAGAAATAAATTAAGCCAAATTCAAGTTTGGATTCCCTTTCAAGGTGCAATGCCTCAGCCTGTCTCTGCTGGGTGCTCAGGAAGCCCTGGGTCTTACCTGCTACAGCCACGTGGTTACACCTCTGGACTCATCCGAGCAGCCGGTCTTGGGACGGTCTGTAACTCTGCTCACTGAGACCTTTCTCCCAGAAGGGCCTTGAAGCCAGTCTCTCACCAGATCATATGCTCTGTGATGAGATCTGGACCTGAATTTATATAAGAGGGTGGGGCTATTATGACCCCCCCCCCCCCACGCCCAGCAGAGAAGGGTGGGGAGGGCCAGGGTGGAGGTGGAGGATGTTCAGAGATGCTGGTTGGTGGGGAGAGGCATCTGTGTGATTCAGTCAGGCCAGATAAAGTCACAGGCAGAATCTCATTTGCACATTTTTGATCCTCCCCAAGACATGTAATCCCATCTTTCTTGCTGAGGAAATTGAAATCTGAAAGGCTGAGGCCTGTTGCTTTTGTCACCCAGGAATGTATAACTCTGGCCCCAGTGTCACCCTCTCTTCAGGATGTGCAATCTCAGTGCCTACAGTAAAAGGAATGGGGGACTGTACCCTTCAGTTTCAGAGGTCTGGGTCAAGTCCATCCCTTGCTCCCTGCATCCTCACAATAAGCTGTAACCTGTTACCCTGAAGGCACAATCTCCCCCTCCCCAGATATGGGCAGTTTACAGACACCACTCTGAACCTGCCTGTCACACAGGAAGAGAAACTGTGAAGTCCCAGCCAAGGAGACAGCTGTGTAGCTGCTAATGGTTTCATTCCATTTTCCTTGAACAGCATTGTCTTTGACTTGTGATTTTTTTTTTTAATGTATTTTTATTTATTTCAGAGAGGAAGGGAGAGGGAGAGCGAGATAGAAACATCAATGATGAGAGAGAATCATTGATTGGCTGCCTCCTGCCTGCCCCCCACTGGGAACAGAGCCCAAAACCCAGGCATGTGTCCTGACTGAGATTCAAACCATGACCTCCTGGTTCATAGGTTGGTGTTCAACCACAGAGCCACACCAGCCGGGCTTCACTTGTAATTTGGAAAGAGTTCCTTCTCTTTTCCTAGCAAACTCTTAAATTGTTGCAACTCAGAGTGCAATTCCCCCATTTGCTTCTCCACCTTCAAAAACAATTCAAATGATTTTGAAACTTATTTCTAACCCCTTTGCAGCATCTTCAACCTGCTCCCTCAGGGGCTCAGTGTGGCCTTTGAGCGTCCTCCTGTGACTAGCTGCACTTGCTCAGGGGCCCTCAGGGCTGTGCCTGGTGGTGGGAGGAGAAGACCCTGCACTGGGGACACAGCAGTCCAGGTCCTTCTCACAGAATAGGGCCACAACCTCATGGTGCTTCATACACAGGGGTTCCTCTTCTTGCTTTTTCCTCTGGCTCCTCTTGGATGGAAGTTGCTTAACAGTGTCAGTCATGTGGCATATTTGTGGTTCCTCTGGAAGTGCTTGTCAGGAGGCTGGGGACCCAAAGGTAATTGCCTTTCCTGTTTCTGGGTAACTCTGTTACCCACCCCTCTCCTCACCTCCAGACATTACATCCAGGTCACCCCACTCCCAGCCCTGGGCCATGGCTGTGGTCAACCTGCACAAGGTTCTAAGGTTCTGGCTCTTTCCAGAGTCCTGCTCACCAAGGCTGTGAGGCACAATCCTGGCCTGGGTGCTGCTGCCAGGACCACCCACCTGGGACCCACAGCACCTCCCTCCCTGTGGAACCCCTGGAGGTTCATCCGGAAGGTCAGAACCTGGCCTGGTTCCCCTTAAATTCTGGTAGGGAGTCTTTTCCTGGAGCTTTTATAGAGGTCAGGGGAAAGGGGAGGCCATGGTAGGGCACAGGAGGGAAGTGTGTAAAAGCTGAATTGTTTAGAGTTAATTTGAAAACTGGATTTTTGGAAGCAAGGTGTATAATTTTCAGAATATTCTAATGCACTGAAGAATCCTGGGTAACTTGAAACACAAAGTACTCTTTTCAGCTAACACCTAAGTAGAAAAGCTGCTAAAACTTGAATTTCATTCCTGTGTTTTGCCTACATCTTCTTATAGATCCAATCATCTCCTTATCAGTTCATTCACTGAGCCCTCCATTCAACAAACTTTACATGCTCACTTAAAACTTAATCATTAGAATCCTGGCCACAGAGACAATAGTCAGTGTCCATCAGGGAGGAGAGACATAAGAGCAATGCAGACTTGGCCCTGTTTCCGTGTGGATGAGCATTTGTTCCGCAGAGGATGAGGCTTTTCTTCAGGATCACAAATTCCTGTCCCCAGACCTGTGCCAGAATAGTGCCTAGCACCATCTGCTGGAAAACTTTTGAGCAGAGGGACATACAGTATACTGTATGGTGACAACCAAAGTGACATATATGGTTACAATCAAAGTGACGTATTTGGTTACAATCAGCCCGACCAGTTTGGCTCAGTGGTTGAGGGTCAACTTACGAACCAGGAGGTCACATACCTGGATTTGGGGCTCGATTCCCAGTGGGGGTGGGGGTGGGGGTGGGGGGTGAAGGGTGCAGGAGGCAGCAGACGAATGTTTCTCACTCACATCAATGCTTCACTCTGCCTGCCTCTCCCTTCTATTCTCACTAAAATAAAATATATTGAAAAAATGAAAAATAAGACAATGTGCTGATACAGGATGGCAGTATGTGAAACAGGCAGTTGTAGGATATGTAGATTGCTCTCATTTGAAGATATACACGGAGAATGTCCTCTATACAAACACATAAACTAAGCCACACCCATGTCTGCCCAAGCGGGCACTGGCCTTCCTTTCCCAGCACCGGGCCCGCGAACCTCGGGCCTGTTACAGCCCCTCCTCACCTGTCCGCACCCACAGGGCCGCCATCTCCCCAGGCAGCAGGGAAAGGGGAAATGCTGCTGCTGGGAGCTTGTCTGCTGCGCGGGAACCTGTGGAGCTTGAGAACCACGGGATGACTTTGTGAACCAGAAAACGGAGACGAGGGCAGGTGTGGAAACTCCTCCTTCAAGGGCAGAAGCTATGAGACAACCTCTAAAGAAACATGCTGAGACTTTTAGGCAACTTCTTTCTTTGTTTTTTTAAACCTCTATTGAGGAAAGTATTACATATTTGCCCTTTTTCCTCCCATTGACCCCTTAGGGCCCACCGCTGACCTATTCATATTCTCTTCACCGGAGCGAAAGGAAACGGGGCCAGGTCGCGCCCTTTGACCCGGATGTGGAAGAACCGGCTTTGCGGGCGGGAGGAGCGCACAGCGCCCCCTAGGCCTCGAGGACACGGCTCAGCGCTGAGCAGAGACCGAGCGGAGTGGGTAGGTGAGCGGGTCCCAGGCCGCGGGTGGGCGGGACACAGGAAGGACCAGATGCGGGCGAGGCCGCGGGAGGCCGGGGTGGGGGTGCGGCCCGGCGAACGGCGCTGGCGCCCCCTCGTGGGGGGTGAAGGCGGCCATGGCGGAAATGGCCGTCAGCGCGCTGGGAGGGCTGCGGGGGCCGGAGGTTCTCACTGGGTGTTTGGAACAGGTTCTCTGGCCGCTGAGTGGGTCCTGCAGTAGGTTCAGAGGAGGAGGCCGGAGGGGGAGGGGAGGTTCCAGCGGTGGCTGCGGAGGGAACCCGACCTCTGCCCTCCCCCCCCCACACACCCAACCCCATCCGGGCCACAGCCGAGGGAGCTGCGGCAAAGTCCCAGGGCTCCTGGTGAGGACTGCTGGGTGCCAGGCCCTTGGCTCATGGCTGTTCCATTTTCTTTCCCCATGTACTCCCTATTGAAGGTGCTGTTTTTAAAAATATATTTTTATTCATTTCAGAGAGGAAGGGAGAGAGAATCATTGATCGGCTTCCACCCGCAGGCCTCACACTGGGATTGAGCCGAAATGGCATGGGCCCTGACCTCCGGGTTCATAGGCCGAAGCTCAACCACTGAGCCACACTGGCTGGGCTCTAAGGTTTTACACATGTGTGTGTAATTACTTAATTGAAGATGACATATTTACTGATATTTTAATAGCTTCATATGTTCCCTTTTTACTCTGCAACAAACTGGATTTTGTTTTGGTGAAATCATAAGGTATTCAGTTTTCCAAGGACTTCAGAGTGAATTTGTACATTAAATGCACTTTGTCAGTGTTGAGAAAAATCAGCAGACCTACAATTAAATCATCCAAATAAGGATGATGCACCTCCAAGCAATTCTCCAAAAAGCAGCAGACACTGACAGGGTGAATTTGAAACTAGCTAGCTAGAGATAGAGTCAGACCCCACAGCATCAGATCCCCACTGCAGAAGCCAGTCCAAAGTCCAGGTTGTTACTTGTACTTCTGATCCAATAGCTTAAATCAGAGGTCACCACATCGCCCTCTTTGAGGTCCATTAATTTGCTAGTGGGGCTCACAGAACTCAAGCCTTTACTTGGGTTTACCACCTTTATTATAAAGGGTACAGATGACAAGCCAGATGAAGAGGTCCAAAGGGAGAGATCTGGATATATGGAGGGCAGGTGCTTCTAGCCCTGTGGAACTGGAGTGTGCCACCCTCCTGGCATTTGCACATGCTCCTCAACACAGACACTCTTCAAATCTCCAACAGTTTGTACTGTTTTCACAGAAGTTAATCTCTAGCCCCCGCCTGACCTCTCAGAATTCGGTGGGTGGGGCCCAAAGGTCTAATCTCATCAATTGGTCTTTTTGGTGACCAAGCTACTGGGTGTCCATCTTGCCCCATGCTGTCACATCATTAAGGTAAGTTCAGATGTGCTCAAAGGGGGCTGCTAATAACTACTAAAATATACCCCTATCACTCGGGAAATTTCGGGAAATTTTAGGAGCTCTGTGCCAGAAATTAAGGACAAAAGACTAAGTATATTTCTAGTTATACCATAAAAGAAAAATGGAAATACTATGCAGAAATTCTTAAGTTCTGTGTCACACATATTCTTATTGTTTAAAACCACAAGTTTCAAGAGGTTTATTTATGTTTATGCTGACACAAAACTGAAAGGGAAGCTGAGTGTTACTTTCCTTGTTCCATGAGTTTCTGATAGAATAGGGGATTAAAGAACCCATCCCAATGACACAGGTAGTCTGAGATCAGATTTAGAATCTGACCCACATAACATAGAAGCAGATGGAATTTTAATGCCTTCCTTGTCTTTTCTCAGTCTCAATTTATATTATTTGGGGAGATTTGAGTGTGGATGGGAAGTGGGAACACAGAACATGATGGATTTGGAGTGGAGGAGAAAGGGGACCAGTTTGAAACAACTGTGAGGAAGAAAAGAGATGGAATAGATCTGAGAGCTTTGAGATGAATGGAAAGAGGTGAAGTTTAAAGAAAGGAGTAGGAGAAAACTACCTAGAACAGAACAGAGAATCACAGAAATTGAATTAAAATAACTTTTTAAAATCAAGGAATATTTTAGGAAAGGAGAGAGAATATTGTGAATCCAGGTGTGAAGAATCCAGGTACTATAATTATGAACCTTTTGCAACTCCTTACCTATAGTCCTACTAAGTTCTTGCCATTTTTGTGAAACAAATCCAAAGACATCACAGGATTACACTCATAAATTTTTCATTATATATTTCTAAAAGAGACTTTACTTACAAACTTTTAATACCATTCGTTATCTCACCCTAACAATAATCATCTTTAAATTCTATTTATCTACAGATATCCAACTTCCAAGTTAAATTTTGGCTAAGTATTTCAAGGTGAAATGAAATTAAGTTTATATATTGTAATTAGTTATTATGTTCTCTACATGTACTGTAATTTCTGTATTTTTCCTTCATGGGTATTTTCTTTTTACATTTGTGTTGAAAACATGGTCGACTTTTAGCAGTTTATCACAGTCTGGATTTTACTAATTACTTACTTAGTATATAATAAAGGTTTACCAGAGAAACAGAGACAATAGTATGAATCTAGAAAAAGACATTTATTAAAAATTGTTGCCTCACAAGGTTGTGGAGCCTGAGATGTCCCATGATCTGTATTCTGCAAGCAGGTGACCCAGGAAAGATGGTGGTGTAGTTGGAAGACTGGGGATTGTGCTGATTCCAGTGGGGGTCTGAGGAGCTGAGAACCAGGAGCACTCAGGATAAGAGGTGGGTGTGCTAGCTTATTCAGTCCAGTAGAGAGTGAATTCAGCTTTTCCCCAGTTTTGGGTCTCTTCAGGCCCTCAGTGGATTGGATGATGCCCACTGACAATGGGGAGGGCCATCTGCTTTGTTCATTAGTGGATTCAAATACTAATCTCTCCCAGAAATCTCACAGACACACCCAGAACTAGTCTTTCACCTGCTATCTGCATCTCCTGTGGCTCAATCAAGTTGATTCCTAAATTTAACAAGATTATCTTTCACAGGTTTCTCCATCCCTTATATTGCCTGTAAATGGGTGGTTTGAACTTTGTAGAGATTTAGATTCATTTTTCTGTCAAAACTTCTTCACAAATGGTGTTATGTATTCTCCTCAACAATTCTGTGATATGTATTTTATCTACAGATATCCAACTTTCAAGTTAGATTTTGGCTAAGTATTTCAAGGTGAAATGAAATTAAGTTACTCTTTTTCTGATAGTTGAGGCCAATGATAAATTTACTTACAACAATTAATTCATTTAGAGTTGGAAAATAGATTATCGTCTTCATTGGTAACTCCTCCTTAAATATTTCCTGGTAAATAATTTCATTTACCATAGATACTTTTTCTTTTTAACATTTAAGGAACCATATTCTTTTTTTTTGTTGTTATTTTTTAAATATATATAAATATATTTCATTGATTTCAGAGAGGAAGGGAGAGAGAGAGATAGAAACATTAATGATGAGAGAGAATCATTGATTGGCTGGTTCTTGCACATCCCCTACTGGGGGAAGTGGAGGATCGAGCCCAAAACCTGGGCATGTGCCCTGGGCCGGAATCAATCCCAGGACGCTCCAGTTCTCAGACAGATGCTCTATTCACTGAGCCAAATCGTCCAGGGCACCAGAGGTACTTTTTCATACAGGGATGTAAAGATTAATTGCTGATTGAACTATTCTTTAAATGTCAGTATCATTCTGTTCACAGAAACCACATGTGACTTAGATTGTGCTGAAGTTTTGACCACAAGGACTCCACAGCCCATGTTCAATTGGGGAAAAAGGCATTAAATACAGGCAAGAGTGGCAGGAAGTCTGGGCATTGGCTGAAAAGTGGGACTCTTTTTGGACTTTCCTACTGCATTGAACACAGAGCAGACCTCAGCTTCTCACTTTCCTCACTGCTGAAGAGAGTGTCTTGGGTCAGATACCTTCACTGCACAATGGAGTCTGCAGCCTCCCTGGCTGAGCTCCAGGCAGAGGCCAACTGCCCCATCTGCCTGGATTACCTGAGAGACCCAGTGACCATTGAATGTGGGCACACCTTCTGTCACTCCTGCATCTACCAGCGCTGGGAAGATCTACCGGGCACCTTCCCCTGTCCTGTCTGCCTCCATCATTGCCCTGACAGGAAGTTGAAGAAGAACACCCAATTATGTCACATGATTGAAATTGTTAAGCAGATTCCCACCACAGGGAGCGAGAGGAAATTGCAGGAAGAAAAACCCAGGTGTGGGAAGCACGATGAGGTTTTGACATTTTTTTCTGACAGGGCCCAGGAGATGTTATGTCCTCATTGCAAAGATCCCTTAAAGCACCAGGATCAGTCCCTGTTACCCATTGAGGAAGCTGCTGCTAGTTACAGGAGGAAGCTCAAAAGATATATTGGGGCGCTGATGGTAGAGGTTGAAGATGCTGAAACAGAATATGAAAACCAAATTGCAAAAACTTTTGAAGTGCAGGAAAAGATGGAAAAGTGGAGGAAAGAATTGCAGTATGAATGTAAAGAACTGAAGTGTTCCTTACAAGTAGAGCACAATGTATGTAATGCTGGTCTACTTATAGAAGAGAAGAATGTTGAAGAAAAACTAACTGAAAATGGAAGGCAAATTTCAAACCGTATGTTCATACTAAACAAGCTTTTAAGTGAAATAGCAGAGAAGTATTTGCAAGCAGATGTGGATTTACTCACAGGTATTGAAAGGATCCACAACAGGTATGAAAACCTAGAAACCCCAGCAGTGTTTTCATGTGAATTAAAGAAGAAGATTTTCACTCTCCCCCCACATTATTTGGGCCTGCATAAAATGATCCGCATGTTTCAGGTAGATTTGACACTGGATCCTGAAACAGCCCATCCAAGTCTCATTATCTCAAGAGATAGAAAAAGTGTGACGTATAAGACACCAGATAGTTCTCTTAATCCCCAGGCACACACTTCTTACCCAGCTGTCCTGGGTTCTGAGGGATTTGATGCTGGCAGGCATTTTTGGCAGGTGGAAGTAAGAGGCACAGGTGAGTGGTCCTTAGGTGTGTGTAAAGAATCTTTCCCCAGAAATACTCTCATATCACCATTGCCAAGCAATGGATGCTGGCGATATCATCAGCAGGCTGGTATATTTGGCCTTTTCCCTAGAGGACAACATAATATTGGCATTTTCCTGGACTATGAGTTGGGAGAGATTTCATTTTATAATTTGAATAACAGGTCATACTTGTATGCATTCACTGACATATTTACAGAGAAACTTATGCCTTATTTCTCCATTTCATCTTCTTCAAAAACTCTTAAAATCAGTATCATCAGAGTCTAGTGATGAAAAATTTGGAAGAAATTTTGTATGTGCTTATTTTCTTCCCTCTTTATTGAAAGGAATACTTAGAATCAAGATCCTGATTCCAGTTTTGATGTTTGAATGTTGGAAGCTTAAAGGACTCACCCTTCTCTCCTCCCTGACCTTTACCTTGGAAAGCTGATGGGGAAGACTAGGTGCTCCATCCTTGGGTGCAGGTGGGAAGTTCCAATCAAGCAAGTTTCCATCAGTGTGGGCAGGCTACCAACAACAGCATCCAGTAACCACCATGAACTCCACAAGCTAGTCCCTTTTCCCTGTGCTCCCAGTCATTTTGGGACCTAGTCTAATATCCACCTTTCTCTCCCCAAAAACCTCACCATGTGCGCAATAAACTTTTCATAATTTTCTGGTATATGGTGAGTCATCATCATTGTGAATTGAAACCAATTTTGGATGGCTTCCACCCTGCCTAAGCAAGCCGGTCACCACCATTGACATTGTGAACAGGATTTTCTCCTCTGGCTTTGTGTGGTAACACACCCTGGTTCCCTAGGCAAGGGTGTCTTTGCAGTTTATGATGCATTTGCCTAGTCCTAGGGAGGCTGTGTTGTAATTGAACTGACCTAAGTCAGAAGTTTCCATAAGAATCACATTCTATTGACTATTTATTATTTTCCATGTAATATTTTTTTGGAATTCTAATTGTCTTGCTTTTGTCTAATGTTTTATAATATTTTTCTCATGTTTTATAGAAATTTCATCTGCAGGGCTGTGAAAAAGCAGGCTGACAGTAGTGTTACAAATATGCACAGTAATTAATAAAAAATATACAAGAATAAACTTTTGCATGCTAACAACTGTGAGCATAACTTTATTTTAAAATTCTCACCTGAGCCTAGACAGTGTGGTTCAGTGGTTGAGCATAAACCTATGAACCAGAAGGTCATGGTTCGGTTTGATTCCCAGTCAGGGCACATGCCCAGGTTGTGGGCTCAGTGTGGGGTGTGCAGGAGGCAGCCTCTCTCTCCCTCTCCCTTCCTCTCTGTAATCAATAAAAATATATTTATAAAATAAAATTCTCACCTGATGATGTTTATTCAGAGAGAGAGAGAGAGTGGTGTGGGAGAAAGAGAAACATTGATGTGAGACAGAAGCATCTATCAGTTGCTTCCCGAACTCAACCTGACCTGGGATTGAACTCCAAGCCTATGTGCTCTGACTGAGAATCAAACCTACCAACTTTTTGTTGTGTGACAAGACATTCCAAGGAACTGAGCTACTTGCCCAGGGCTGTAAACCTACAATTTACAACCACTGTATGACCTGCAAAGGTGACATACTCATTTTTGACATTATGTGAAATTGTCAACCTTTGAAACATGCTTCTGTATGGTTGTCTGTATGGTATTGTTTACAATGTTGGGAAATAATGTTTTACTTTGTATGTCTCTGTACTATTTGTCTCTCATAACTTGAAAAGATGCTCAGCAGAGCTTTTATTGAGGTACAAGGGAATCCATGCTATGCTGTGGTGACTCAGATGCTTACTGTTGTGAAGTGTAATGTATGCCAGCAGGGCGCTGCTCCATTACCCACCCAGGGATCTAACTCCCTCAGTCGTGTTGTCACAGAACTGTGTCAGAACAACTAGAGAAAGAGGGAGCACTGAAGGGCCACCTTGAGCATTGAAGGCCAACACCAGGAGGAGACACACTCTTTTCTCTTTTTCCATTTTCTAAAAGTCATTGCAAGGCCCTACTTTTCTGCAAGGAGTGAAGGAGAATGCATGTGTTGTGAGGTGAAAAGCTACTGTTTGCCACAATTCCTGAATCCAATTAGACATTAGTGAAATGTACATTAATGATGAGTGGGAAAATGAAAAGTCTTTCATTAGAACTGGAAAAATGTTACCATAGGAATTTATAGTAGTTTGACTTAATCCCATAGCAGTTGTTCAGTAACTTCACCTACAAAGAAGATATTTCTTTTAAGTAAATTCTTAAAATATTATTTATTTGTTAGAAATATAAAGCATTATTTTGAAAAATGGTGACTCATTAGAAAATGAATCATTGAAACTAACGTTTAAATACAAAGGCACAAAAAACATAATTGGGAAAGAATTCTGTTAAGTAGATTCAGAGCTACCTTTTTAAAAAATACATATTTCATTATTTCAGAGAGGAAGGGAGAGGGAGAGATAGACAGAAACATCAATGTTGAGAGAGAATGATGGATCAGCAGCCTCATGCATGCCCCCCACTGGGGATAGAGCCCAAACCCCAAGCATGTGCCCTTGACCTCATGGAATCTGGGACCCGTCAGTCTGAAGGCCAGTGCTCTATCCACTGAGTCAAACCAGCTAGAGCTTCTAGCTAGCTTTTAAAAAATAGTTCTTAGGATCTGTTGGTTAAAAATGTTTTTATTGATTTTAGAGTGTGGAAAAGGGAGAGGGAGAGAGAGAGAAAAAAAAACCCATCATTTGGTTGCCTCCTATACATGCTACAACCTCGGATTGAAACTGCAAACTGGGCATGTGTCCTGACCGGTAATTAAACTGGCCACCTTTTGGGACATGGGACAATGCTCAGCCACCTGAGCCACACTGGCCATGGCCCTAGGAATTACTTAAATGAATGGTGTGGCATGTGTGAGAGACGGTGGCATTATGGTATGTTTGCAGCACAAAATCACAAAGGCAATTCACATGTAACAATGTTTCAACAGGCACAAATTCAGTTGCTATGGTTACTTAAACAACCCAAGTACATCATGGGTTTAAATTTCAGTCAAACATGGCATGTGAACTGTAATTCTTAAAGTAGGGATAGTATGGACCCAGAGGGTGAGGTCTCTAGCCCCAGAGAATTACTCTCCTCAGTAGTTCCAGTAGTTCATCACTTACCAAGTCTGCCTTCCACACCATGGTACCACACAACTGAGTTGTGTTTTCTGGCCCTTTACAACAACAATCACTTTTCTTCAGTGTCATATAACACGTTCCTCATTCTCCTCTGAATTGTCACCAAAGGACCTTTCACATTCATTTTTCTACTGACAGTTTCTGGAAAATATTTGTCTTCTCCAGGGCTTTTTAATTTTTTTTTTTGTAATGGTCTATAAATCCTGTTTCAGGGTGTAGCAAGGGTTAGAAGACAGAAACACTTTGTGGAGGGAAACAGAATCCCAATGGAATTGATTGACTTAAGGAGATGATTGTTCTACATTGATGGTATCTTTTTTTTTTTTTTTTTTGGAGGTGTCAAAATAAGAATTGTGATGAAAAAAAGGGAAATAAGCAAGGAGATGGTATCTTTTAGAATAGGGAATTTTAGGAATTTGTATGCTGGTCTCCTCTGGTCACTGAACCAAAATCAGTCTTATACTGATAGGGGGGACTTATAATCTAATAGATAGAGCACCTGTATTAATCTGAAAAGTAATCATTATTTTAAATCTTAGAACACATATACTTATGTAAATGGGGGTTACGTTTCTTAATAGGGAGTTAAGTTTTTCTTTAAGTTTCCTTTTCAAAGCTTGTGTGAAATGACTGGGGAGGGGACTCATCTGTGAATCCAGCAAGCAGAACCCACCAGCATGGTCAAGCCAACCCACCAGGAGTCAAAACATCATCTCCAACATCATCTTCTGGCCTGATAACTAATTACAAGAACTGAGCACCCCCCAGGCCAGCATGTAGCTGCATTCCTCACCCCAGCCCCTTTCCCTTCATAAACCCATCCCGGAATCTTGCTGGGAGGCAGGATTTGAGGCTTGTAAGCACCCTGTCTTCTTGGCTGGCTAGCCTTCTCAATAAACACCTAATATGATTCAACCCTGCCATCGTTATTGGACACAGTGACAGGCAGCCGGAGCCCACACCAGGTTCCCCAGTAACAATACCTGAGCTTACCAACTCAATTGAAATAGTGTTCAGTGATTTCATTACTCATCTAGCAGCAAAGTCACTTGAATACTATTTCATTTTTATGTCACTTTGCTTAATGAGACTGTTCTTGGCAATGAGATTGACTAGAATTAACTGTGATTCTGTATGTGTTTTGCCTCATAGGAATCAGTCTTTCATAGATTGCTAACATAATACATGTTTGAATTTTTAGTTAAAATATATCTTACATATTGATTTCAGAGAAGCTGGGAAAAGGAGGGAGAGATAGAACCATCACGAATAAGAGAGAAACATGGTAAGGCTGCCTTCTGCACCACCCTCAAAGGATCAAGTGGGAAAACCAGGTTTGAGCCATGACCAGGAATCATACCTTGACCTCTGGTTCATAGATCCATGCTCAGACACTGTGCCACACTGACTGGGCAAATGTTTGATATTAAAAGAATGTGGAGGGTGTCAACCATAACTGAAAATAAATGATAGCCCTAGGTGGTTTGGCTCAGTAGCTAGAGCATCGGCCTGCTGACTGAAAGGTTCCAGGTACAATTCTGGTTAAGGACACATGATCGGGTTGCCAGCTCAGTCCCAAGTAGGGGTGTGCAGGTGGCAGCTGATCAATGATTCTCATCAGTGATGTTTCTCTCTCTTTCTCCTTCTCCTTTCTTCTTTGAAATCAAGAAAAATGTACTAAAAAACAAAACAAAAAAAGAACCAACAAAACAAAACAAAACAAAAACAACAAACCACACACACAACTAAAAGCACAGCATTAAAAAAAATAAATTAATAAAAATGAAATTGGTAAAATTTTGTCATTCAATATAAACACCAGATTCCCTAATAAGCAATGTGACCCAAATTAATGGATAAAGAATTTTAGAGCTCAAAGAAGCCTCTCAATGAAAGTAACAATTAGTCTGGGACTTGAAGAAAGAATGCCAGTGCAAGGGGTAAACAATGTATAAGGGGCAAGGGGCTGCCATGGACCAACCTGCCTGTGCAAAGTGCTGTGGCAGAGGGAGCCATGCCCTGAGTGTGGGGAGAGAGGGCAGGACTGCAGAGTGCTGGGATGACGGGGTGAAACTGGTGGGCTTCTCACATTCCAAGGTGAGAAAAGAAATGGGCCTCCCTTAGCCTTCAGGTGTCTACTTCTTAATGAGCAAAGATGGGATTAAAGGTTGTTGAGAGGGTGGGCAAGGAATCCCATAATTCCAGATTAGATCATGCAAATGAAGAGCTGCAGGCCTCTTTTGAGCTGATCTCAAGGGAGATCCGCCCACCAGCAACTCTGCACAGCTGCTAAGCCCCACCTGGCATATTTCCCACCTCAAGGGTGGAGCCACCAGTCTGATGAGGGAAATCCTCAGAGCTCCACCCTCCTAGCAGTGTATATAGATGCCCGGGTCACAGCACTAACTTCACAACTGGTACAAGAGGCATTCCTGGAGACTCAGTCCACAGACTGGCCCACAGAAAGCTGGCACCAGGTGAGCTGGGGACCCAGACAGTGTATGTGCTCAAAGGAAGTGTGTGTCTGTGAGAGCCTTGGGTTCCTATGTGGCTGCTCTACCAGGATTTGGACCTCAATTGGCAAGCCAATCCTAGCTTGAATTCAGGTAAATATAAGACACATGCCTTTATTATTGTGGAAGTTTTTACGTGAGCCGGACCTAAATCATCTAAATACTTGGTGAAAATACAGTTACTGTGACCCCCATCTGATCTAAGAGGTGACTAACATGGGTGTGTGATAAAGTGCCCAGAAATGCTATCTGAAGCCTGTGTGGAACCGCTTTCCAGAATGTTAGGTGTGTCTAGTGATCAATTCTTATTTTTTAAAACCAGAGGTTCCAAGAGATTTACCTAAATTGAAGTGTATTCTGACTCCAACCTGACAGGGAAGCTGAGTGTTATTTTCCTGTTTCATTTGTCTCTGAAAGAATAGGTGATCAAAAAAGCCATCCCCAATGACACAGGCAGTCAGTTCAGACCTGAAATCCAGCTCACATAACCTACAAGCGGATGGAACTCTAATGCCAGCCTTGGTGTTTCCTTAATCTCAATTTATCTCCATAGAAGAGATTTGTTGGGTGGGAAGGAAGTGAGAGCAGGGAAGAAGATGATGGATTTGAAGTGGAAGAAAAAGGGGATCAGTTTTAAACAACTGTGAGGAAGGAAGGAGATGGATGGATCTGAGAACTCTGAGATGAAGGGACATGGATGAAGCTTAAGGAAGGAAATAGGAGAAATTTTTTTGGCTGTTAGAGAGCAGAGAAACACTGAAATAGAATTCAAAAGGTCAATTTAAAAAGTTATAGAATATTCTAGGTATCCAGAATTGGAGAGAAAATATGAACTCATGCATGAAGAACCCATATGATATAACGAATCTTTTTCACTTCTACCTGTGGTTGTACCTACCTTTCCCCATTTCTGTGCAGGACATCCTTATGGTTTTACTTTCTAACTTTTTATTACATAGTTTTAAAAGTGATTCTTAATTTACATAGTTGTATGTTAAAATATTTTTAAAAATTATTTCGCTTTAAAAATGTGATTTGATAGGGATAGGAAAGAAACACACACACATACACACACACACACACACACACAGAGAGAGAGAGAAAGAGAGAGAGAGAGAGAGAGATTGAGTAAGAGGGCGTTACATTGACCTGTTGTTCCATTCAGTCATGCTTTCATTGTTTGCTCCTTCTAAGCGCCCTAACCTGGGATCTAATCTTTTCATATTGGGACCAAGGGAGCTACCAAGCATGGCAATTTACATACTTCTACTGGGATTCAATATCTCAATGTAACATAATTATTAGTCAGGTATTTCTAAACCTCAAATATCCAACTTTCAGTTGAATTCTGACCAAATATTTCAAAGTGAAATGAAATTAGATTGATACATATTAACATATCAGTAAGTCTTTTAAGTCTATTTTAATTCCTACAATCTCCTTTCACGTGTTTTTTACTTCCTCTTTATACTTGTGTTCGATTTTCAGTTGAGTTTATTATAATCCAGATTATACTGATTACTTCCTCAGTGTATTATTAAAGGTTTGCCAGAGAAACAGAAGCGATAGTCTGAATCTGGAAAGGTATTTATTAAAAAGCAGTGGCCCATAAGGTTTTGAGGCCTGAGATGTCCCATGGTCTGCCATCTGTCAGCAGGAGACCCAGGAAAGACAGTGGTGTAGATGGAAGGCCTGAGAGTCTGAGAGCAGATGGTACAGATTCCAGTGGGGGTCTGAGGGGTTGAGAACCAGCAGCACCCAGGACAGGAGGTGGGTGTGCTAGCTTATTCAATCCAGCAGAGAGTGAATTCAGCCTTGCCCAGTTTTTGTTCTCTTCAGGCCCTCAGTGGAGTGGATGATCCCACTGTCATTGGGCTGGACCATCTGCTTTGCTCATCCACTTTAAAATGCTAAGGTCTCCCAGAATTCTCCTTACAGTCACATCCAGAACTAGTGTTCACCTGCTACCTGGCTATGCAGGGGACCAATCAAGATGGCATGTTAATATTGAAACAGGTGAAGGAAATTTTCACATATTTCTCCATGCCTTATATTTCATATAAATAGTTGGTTTGGAACATGTTTGATGAGATTTAGTTTCATTTTCTGGAAAACAAAATTTTTAAAAGTATATTTTTATTGACTGCAGAGGAAGAGAGAGATACAAACATCAATAATGAGAGAGAATTATTGATTGGCTGCTTCCTGCATGCCCGCTTCTGGGGATCAAGCCCAAAATCTGGGCTTGTGGTCTCGAATGGAATGGAACCCAGAACCCTTCAGTTCGAATTCTGACACTCTAGCCACAGAGCCAAACCAGCCTGGGCTGGAAAACAATTCTTCACAAATAGTATTACGTCATCTCTTCAATAGTTCTTTCATTTGTGTTTGTCACTCCGTGATACTTGAAGCCAATGATCAATTTTCCTAATTGATTTATTCCTTTGGAGTTGCAAAATGTATCTTAGTTTTAATGGCAAACATCTCCTTAGATATTGTCATGATAAATGATTTTGCTTACCTGATATTAGAGCTGCTTGAACTGCCCTTTAAATGGCAATATCATTTTGTCCACAGAAAGCGCATATGACTTGGATTGAGCTTGGTTTTTGACCAGGAGCACTCTACATCCCTTGTGCAATGTGGTGTTAAATACAGGAGAGAGCGGCAAGAAGACTGGAGTCAGCTGGTGACTGGAAGTCTTGGAAACTCCTAGTGCCTTCCACAGAGAGGGAGGCCTGAGCAGACCTCAGATTCTCACTTTTCCTCACTCCTGGAGGATCACCCTGACTGAAGAGACTGTCTTGGGACAGACACCTTCACTGCACCCATGGCCTTTGCAGCTGCCCTGGCTGAGTTCCAGGCAGAAGCCAGCTGCCCCATATGCATGGATCACCTGAGAGACCCAGTGACCACTGAGTGTGGGCACAACTTCTGTCACTCCTGCATCCAACAGCGCTGGGAAGGTCTACAGGGCACCTTTCCCTGTCCTGTCTGCCTCCACCACTGCCCTGACAGGAGCTTGAAGAGGAACACCCAATTATGTCACATGACTGAGATTTTTCAGCAGATCCCCACCAGGAGGGGAAAGAGGAAAAGGCAAGAGGAACCCCTGTGTAAGAAGCATCGTGAGGTTCTGGCCCTGTTCTGTGAGAAGGACCTGGAGCTGCTGTGTGCCCAGTGCAGGGTCTCCTCTGATCACGGGGATCACCCCCTAATGCCCATTGAAGAAGCTGCAGCTACTCACAGGAGGAAGCTCAAGAGCTGTATTGAGTCCTTGAGTGAGCAGATTAAAGATACTGAAAATTGGTCAGAAATGCAAGTGTCTAAATGTTTTGAATTAAGACAGAAGATAGAACATCAAAAGGATGAATTGCACTCTGAGTTTAAACAACTTAAACATTTTCTGGAAAAGGAACAGATTGCAAGGCTTATCTGTTTGCTAACTGAAACAACAAATGTTCAAGAAAAATTAAATGAAGAGAAAAACCAAATATCAAACCATAGCTCCATATTAAACAGTCTGCTTAGTGATATTATCAATGAGTGTTTGCAGACAGACGTGGATTTACTCACTGGTATTGAAAGTATCCACAACAGGTATGAAAACCTAGAGACTCCGGCCATCTTTTTATATGAATTAAAGAAGGAGAGTTTCAAACTCCCCCCATATTATTTGGGCCTGCATAAAATGATCCGAATGTTTCACGTAGATTTGACACTGGATCTTGAAACTGCCCATCCAAGTCTCATTATCTCAAGAGATAGAAAAAGTGTGACCTATAGGACATCATTTGGTGGTCATAATCCCCAGGCACGTACTTCTTACCCAGCTGTCCTGAGTTCTGAGGGATTTGATGCTGGCAGGCATTGTTGGCAGGTAGAAATAGGAGGCACAGGGGCATGGTCCTTGGGCGTGTGTAAGGAATCTTTCCCCAGGAATGCTCTTATGTCACCATCCCCAAGAAATGGCTGCTGGAAACTCCAGCTCTGGGCTAATACATCTGTCACATGCCATTCAGTCAACTGGGAACGGATAGGCATTTTTCTGGACTATGAGTTGGGAGAAGTTTCATTTTATAATTTGAGAAATAGATCACATTTGTATACGTTCAGTGAAAGTTTTACAGAAAAACTTATGCCCTATTTCTGCCTAGGACCTTCTTCAAAATCACTTGTAATGCGTATAGTCAAAGATGAATAATGAACCTCCTTGTAATCAATCTGTTCCATGCGTTCTACTCTCTTTCTGTGTTAGTAGAGAGTGCTTGTAATAAAAGGTCCAAGTACACTTATGATGTTTCTGATGCCTTTTTAAAAAAATGTTATTGATTTGAAGGGCAAGTGAGGGATGGGGGATAGAAGGGTGGATGTGAGCCATGCCGGTTTGGTTCAGTGGATAGAGTGTCGGCCTGCGGACTCAAGGGTTCCAGGTTCGATTCCAGTCAAGGGCATGTACCTTGGTTGTGGGAATCCCCAGTAGGGGCTGTGCAGAAGGCAGCTGATTGATGTTTTTCTCTCATCGATGTTTCTGGTTCTCTCTATCCCTCTCCCTTCCTCTCTGTAAAAAATCAATAAAATATATTTAAAAAAGGAAGAAAGATGGATGTGAAAAAAATCATCCATTGGCTGTCTGCCATATGCTACACAATTAGGGGTTGATCCCACAACCTGGCTATGTGCCCTAAGAGTCAATCTGCTCACCTTTTGGTTTAGGGGTGACACTCAACAAACTGAGCCACACTCCTGGCACAGACACATCTGGGCAAGCCATGAGGACTTCTCAGTGCTTCTTCACAAGCCTGAGGTGTTGGTGATGGTTCTAACTCAGACTCTGTCTGAATAGGAATTGGCCCCCCAGCCCCTCCCCAAACACCCAAAAACCCAAGCTAGTTGCCTTTCTCCCTTCTCTCCAGCCATTTTTGGACCTGTAGTCACCCTCCTGTACAAATAAAGCCTCATGAAGTGAGTAATAAATCATTACATACCCTCTTTCTGTGTTTGTGCTACTAATAGTCTTGACACCAGAAACAAATTTTGAGTCTTAAGTCTTGCCTATGTGAGGTGACCATTACAATAGTTCTTAGAATGTCACAGGGTCCTAGTTTATTTTTGTATTTTTTTTTCAAACTATAAAAGAACATTTGTTTAGAAAATCACAGAGGAAGAAGATGTACCTCAGAGAAGAAATGGGCTTGGGAAACAGTTTTAGAGACAAAGATTGCTGGGAGCCAATTCCAGCATGTCAGCAGGGCTGAATCTTCTGGGATGGCTAAAAAGCATCTCCCCCAAACCTGAATAGGATTGTTAACTGCCAGACAGCTCAGGGCATCTTAATGTTCATGTTGTTGCCTCCTGTTGGCCAAACACCTGAGCAGCTGTAGGCTATTCCCCAATCTGACAATGCTTCTGTAAACCCTACCCTTTGAAACCCTACCCTTTGAAGTGTATTATCTCCACTTTGCCTGAGGACAGTTTGTGTTGATAAATAGTACAGGATCCTGAATCAAGGGGAAGTCTTTAACTTCTTTAGCTGAAGCTCCTCTGACCCCCAGTGCCTTTCAAAACTATCTTTCATCTTTGGACTCCTACTTAATAATCTACGCATCAGCCCTTTCTCCAGATTGCTGAACCCCTTCATAATGCTGGGACAAGAACCCCGGCAAAAGATAGGGTCCCTGGAGTTTAGAAGTGAGGAAAGTCAAGGTGAGCCACCTCTGGGATGTGGAGGAGCCTGCTCCCAAGAAGGAGAGTAAGTTGGGTCCTGGGTGCCCAGGTTTTTAAGAGTGGAGACTTTAGGGGAGGTCCCAGGGGAAGATCTCAATAGAATGTACATCAGCTTTCTAGGTATGTCCTTCAAGGTCAGCGTCTCCACTGATAAATTTGTCCTCACCTGGGCAGGAGGTCATTACTCAATGCAGCTGGTCCTGTGGTCACCTGTGGTGTTGCTTTTTTGGGCCTGGGGCTGGCCCATGGTCATTGCTGGGCTCATGTTTGTCAAACTTCCTCCCACAGAGGGAACCCCTTGCACTTGGGGAGAACACAGTTCACAGGAGAGGTGGCCCTGCCCCCTGCCATGACCCCATTTTAATTCTTGGGATCTTCTGTTCCCAGATGCATGGCACATATGTGTTTGTTTTGCAACTACCAGGAGACCGGTGGTTTTATACCTTCTTTTCTGGTTTTATCTGTAATATTTTATTTGAGAATCCCAAATTCTCCAGGGAAAGGTGTGAAAATCCATTACAAATTCTTTTCAATTATCATATTTTCACAAAATAAAAGGATTGCGGCTGATTTCTTCCAAAAAAAAATCTGGAATTATACCTCATATTTTTTTACATTTAGGAGGCATTGAATATTTACAAATAATACATGAAATAGATCTACATAGGAAATAGGAAAAATATCTCTTACTTTAAAAATATGTATTTTTAAATTGATTTTAGAGTGAGAAGATGGGAGAGGGAGACAGAGAGGAAGGGAGAGGGATAGAGAGTTGGAAACATCGATCAGCTGCCTCCTGCACACCTCCTACTGGGGATGTGCCTGCAACCAAGGTACGTGCCCTTGACCAGAATCGAACCTGGGACCCTTCAGTCCACAGACTGACACTCTATCCACTGAGCCAAACTGGTTTTGGCTGGAGAGATATATTAATGTGAGAGAAAAACATTGATTTGTTACGATGTGAGAGAGAAGTCTGGGTCAGTTACCTCCTATACCCACCCCAACTGTGGGTCTAACCCACAACCTGGGAATGTGCTGTGACCAGCAATGAAACTGGCCACCTTTCAGTTCACAAGATAACACTCAACCAACTGATCCACACTGGCCCAATATACATTTAAAAAGTGTAAAAGGAATGCTCTCCTTCCCAGGAGCACACCTGAGCCTTCTCCCACAGTTAGGCATCTCCTAAACTCTAAGGGACCCCATGAGGCTTGCAAATAGGGCAGCAGTGAGCAGTGCCCGTTCATCTCAGGAATGCCCCCCTGAAGGCTGTCCCCAAGGGCCCCTTTTCTCTGACTTCTTAGTGAGCCAAAGCAGCCCAGCCGAGGCTCAGTTCCCCAGCCCTTCCCTGTTTATAAGCGTCCTCTAACATTCTCCTGGACTCGTGTTGTGAATACTTCCTGAATAAAGTCAAAAACCCAAACAGTATTGGCTGGTCTAATGTAAACTGGTTCAGGGCCAGGTACCCTTTCTGGTAACATGAGGAGTAGCCCATTGTCTTGTCTCACTGTTTCACAAGTACACTCACTTTCTCTCTTTCTCTCTCTCTCTCTCTCTCTCTCTCTCACACACACACACACACACACACACACACAAAGTGTAAAGTTGCAAAAACCAAAAAAGTGTAAGAATACAAAGGACATAGCACATTAATAATGTAAAATCAAACAAGAAAAAAAGTTTTTTGCTTTTATATTTGTATATGAATAATATGTTCCTGGAAATTACAGAAGAAACTGAAAAATTGTAGTGCTGTATAGTAGCCAGGAAACCTGGTGGCAATTTGCTTTTCAGTGTACTCTAGTATAATATCTGTGCTTTTACAAAAATTGTATATCATGCCTTTAAGAAAACACAGGCAAGTTTATTTGGCATTCACTGGGAAATTGCTAGTATCCAGGTTAGAGTTGCTGGTTAAAGGAAACCCACTGTCCTATTTATAGAATAGACAGCCATCTACGTGGTGGAAGTCTCAAACCACATCATCTCTCTCTGTTATCTGGGCTGTCAGTTCTCTGATGGTAGAACTCCTGTGGGGATCTTTTCATCGAGGCTTCTATCACAGGGCCTTGCATTTGGCAAAGGCTTATACAAAGGCCTGCTGGATTAATAATTGAATGAGATGTCTGGTGGACCCTGGCATGCCAGGAGCCCTGGGAAGAAGAAACAAAGATGTGAATGAAAAATAGAGTGACAGGAAAGAAACTGGGGAAATACTTGTATCTGAGACAGTGAGAGGGAGAAACTAGCCTGTTAAACAGGCTGAGGAATTGCAGACTGATACCAGTCAGCAAGATTTGGTTCCTGATGAATTCAGAAAAGTAAAATTCAGTAATGACTGTCCCAGCCTGGCCAGGCATTGCTCAGTGTTGGAGCGATATCCTAGAAAGTGGGAGGTCCTGGCTCGATAACTGGTTAGGGCACATGCCCTGGTTGTAGGCTCCATCCCCAGTGTGGTGTGTGCAGGAGGCAGCCAATAGCTGATTCTCTCTCATCATTGATGTTTCTATCTTTCTCCCCCTTCCTCTCTGAAATCAATAAAACCTATAAATAAAAACTATCCCAGTGTTGGAATCCAAAATCTCACATAACACTTCGAAATAATCTGAGAGCATTTGTAGAGAGATAAAAGACAAATGGCTTCTTCTTGAGAAGGGAGGAGACAAACAAATACATTCTTTACTTCTGGTGGTACAGAAAAATTTGTAATGTGGGAATAATTGTTTTTTGGAATATGATGTAAAGGATAGAGTAATGCCGGTATTCTTGATCTGGCATCTAGAAGCATTCATGAAACTGGAAAGGGGGCTGTGCATAAATGATTAAAGAGTCCAGAGATGAAACATAACTTTGAAAGGCATTTGCAGGGGCCAGAGGATCTTGGCTAAAGAAACCAAGTTCTCCTTGTCTCAGGACCCTCTGCTTTTTATTAACACAATTTGTCCTAAGGAAAGGTCTAGATATACACAAAGAGTAGGGTTTGTATACACAATCCATTGTCAGATTGGACGAATTGCCTTCAGCTCTTCAGGTGTTTGGCCTATAGGAGGCAATAACATGTAGATTAAGATGCCCTTAACTGTCTGGCAACAAGCAATCATTTATGCATCCTTTTCAGGTTTGAGGAAATGCCCTCAGCCATTTTCAGATGATTCAGTCCTGCTGACATGCTGGAATTGGGTTCTGGCATCTTACCCTTTTTGATTTTATAAACTTAACAAGAATGTGAGATTTTTAAATTCAATGGAAATGATAGAGTTCTATCAAGTCCCTTTAAATTGCTGTCAGGCACCAAAGGAATTAGTCTGCAGTAAGTTTCTTTCTGGACCAACATTTCTTTGAGTCCCAATTTCAATGTCCAACAGTTCTTTATGTGTGCATGCTAGCAATGATATGATAGTTCTGGATGGTGGACAAATGGTGGCAATGCAGGTCCAACCTTCTCGGTTTGGTCCTGGGCAACCTGCAGTGACGCACAGCTGCTGACTGCTAGCATAGCAAGGCATCTTCACCATCTTCCATCTCTGGACTGTTTCTCCTCTTGTTGTGGGGGCCACTGCTATTCTGTGGCTAGAACAATCTGGTCAGATCCTCTCTGGGATTCATTGCTGGAATCCACAGGGACTTGGTGAAGTTTTCTGGACATATACAAACAAATTCTCAACCAAAGTTTAATAAAGGAATCTTTTCTATAAACTAGACTTGGGATCCTTTTTATTTTTGCCCAAATGATTTTCTTTGGGCTTATTCTGATACCATGTGTGTTTTCATGGGTGTCTTGCGATCAGCATTACAAATGAAAATTAATTTTCAAAGTAAAAAAATTAAAGCAATTAAGGCTTGATGTAATTTTCTTACAGAATATTTTTCACTACTATCCCCCCCCCCTTTTGATTTAAATATTAGGAGGCTTTTGTAAATTTTACAATGCAGTCTTGATAACTTTTAACTTTTCTGCATAGAAATATGACTGCTTTGGATCTATTGCATGTTAAGCAAGTTTACTATGAAATGAACCATCAGTAAAAAAAAAAAATTAGTTAATGATTCAGGAACAGTTTCCTGCCCAGTACAACAAAGTCCTTTTGAATATTCATTTATATCAATTAGTCAATTTAAATCAATCTGAAATAAGGTTTATTTTTTAACTACTTGTCCTTTGCCATGGACAATAAATGACATTAATTAAATTTCTACTACTTGTCTTTGAGTAACTTAACATAACCTTTTTTTAGGGAGGCAAAAATATTAATGACTTATTTTCTTTTTGAGGCCAAATATATATACTTTTAATTATAGTTTTTCAGACATTTGAAATAAACCTCTCTTTATTTTCTTCCAGAACAATTTTTAGGACACACTTAGAGAATTTCCTTTAAAACTTTTCACCTTTCTTTTTTACACCAAGCAACAAATGTTACAAACATGGTTGCTTTTTTTTTTTTTTTTTTTTTTTTTTATATATATATTTTATTTTTTTTTTTTTTTTCACAGAGAGAAAGGGAGAGGGATAGAGAGCTGGAAACATCGATGAGAGAGATACATCGACCAGCTGCCTCCTGCACACCCCCCACCGGGGATGTGCCCGCAACTAATGTACATGCCTTTGACCGGAATCGAACCCGGGACCTTTCAGTCCGCAGACCGACGCTCTATCCACTGAGCCAAACAGGTTTCGGCGGTTGCTTTTTTTATGCTAGCTAATATTGCCAGGCCATGTAGTCACATTAAATGACTTCCCTTACGTTCATGTTGACTACTAGTAAGGATCAGGTTTAGTATTTTAACAAATAATCTTTAGTTTACCCTGTAAATATTAATGGAAGAAATTTCAAATTTTAAAATGTTTCCTTTTTATTAAGCTTAGAATTTTATTTTTAAAGAGTATCCCCCTTTGGCTTATTTGCATATACAGAGGGACTATGGGAGGTCTCAGTAATTTTCTTAGACTTTACTTGGATTCAATTACTTATAAAATATTGGCTTCTCATATAACTTAATTTATATGAGACTTCGAATATCTTTTAATAAGCTAATTTATTAAGTAATTAAAGTAGGCATTTTTATTGTAAAAGCAAAGCAAGCAAATTTAGTAAACTTATACATCTGATTCACAAGGCACAAATGCTGCCTCTACCACCAGCTTATTTAAAATGGAGGTGGCTAGTGGCTTTTGTTATTAAAATTCCATCTTAAAATTCTGCTGTTGGATTTTAAGAAATATTTAAACTACTTTATTTTGCCATCTTTAGAGGCCAAAACCTCCATAACATTTAAAGTATATGTATGTAAAATATAGTTATTAATTTTTATTTGATAAAGCTTTCCATGCAATCTCAAGTATATTAAATTGGATTAACTCAAAAATATTTCCTTTAAGAAGAGAGAACAACCTTTTTGAAAACATTTCACAGCCTGTGAAATGTTCCAAAATTATCCCTCAGTTATAGCCTTGAAATTTAACTCGGAGAGACCATCATATATATATATATATAAAATTGATTTCAAAGAGGAAGGGAGAGGGAGAAATAGAAACATCAATGATGAGAGAGAATCTTTGATTGGCTGCCTCCTACACTCCCCCTACTAGGGATAAAGCCTGAAACCTGGATATCTGCCCCTGGCCTGAATCAAATCTGGGACCCTTCAGTCCATAGACGACACTCTAATCACTGGACCGAACCAGCTTGGGTGGGGGGATGGGTTTTTTGATTCCTTGTTTATTCAGAGAAACATGGATCAAGGAAAACAACACTCAGCTTCCAGCTCAGTTTGGTGTCGGCATATACAGCTATTTAGGTAAACCTTCTGGAACATCTGGTTTTAAACAAATGAATTTGACACCAGACACAGACATTCTGGAAGAAAATTTCCAAGGAGAGCTTCAGACCAGCAGTTCAGGGCACTTTGCACAGGCAGCTATTCGTAATCCCATAGGTATCTGTATTTTTAGCAAGCATTTTGATGATGTAGGGCAAGGCTAACTGAGGGTCACAAGCAATAATGAAAGCATGTGTCTAAAACAGGTGTCCTCAAACTATGGCCCACGGGCCACATGCGGGTGTTTTTGCTGTTTTGTTTTTTTACTTCAAAATAAGATATGTGCATAGGAATTTGTTCATAGTTTTTTTTTACACTATAGTCCGGCCCTCCAATGGTCTGAAGGACAGGGAACTGGCCCCCTATTTAAAAAGTTTGAGGACCCCTGGTCTAAAATAACCTGAATCCAAGTGATGATTGGCTTGTGAGGTAAAGTCAAGGCCCTGCTAGAGCAGTCACCCAGAAAGCCAAGGGTAGGAAGCAATACCTCCATGGCTCTCAGTTTGGTCCCACCTCCTGCACCAGTATCATCCCGACTCCCAGCTTACCTGGAGCCTGCTCCCTTGAGTGAGACCCTGAAGTGTGTCTCCAAGAAGAGTCTCTGAAGCCAGTCTCTTACCAGATAAATGGTTAGTAATGTAACCCTGGCCTATATATAACACTAGGAGGGTGAATCTCTTTAAGACCTCACCCACTAAGGCTCCTCCCCAGAGGTGGGAGTTGTGGGCAAGGGTGGAGATAAGAGGATCTTCAGAAGTCTGGTTGATGGGATCTCCTCATATTCCTGCAGGCTAGGGCAGAATAACCTTGATAATATGCATAATTTAATTTGCTCCTTTGTAATCATCCCTTGAATTTCTCAACACCTTTTAATCCCATCTTTCCTGAGGAAGAAACTGAAATTCAAAGTAAAATCTTGCCCTCCCAGATTTGGCTCAGTGAATAGAGTACCAGCCTTTGGACTGAATGGTCCCGGGTTGGATTCTGGTCAAGGGCACAAACCAGGTTTTCGGGCTTGATACCCAGTTCGGTGTGCAGAAGGCTACCAATCAATGATTCTCTCTTATCACTGATGTTTCTTCCTATTTCCCTCTTCCTTCCTCTCTGAAATAAATAAAAATATACTTTTAAAAAATAATAGTAAAAGTAAAGTCTTTGCCTCCTTTCCAACTTGGGCCTGGCATAATGGCTCTAGCAAAAAACGGTGAAGAAAAGAGGGGCCTTTGTGCCATCCATGAGGTAATGACCAGAGAACACACTATGAACATTCATGAGCACATCTATGGAGTGGGTTTCAAGAAGCTTGCTGCTCTGTCACTCAAAGAGATCCAGAAACTTGCCCTGAAGGAGATGGGAACTCCAGATGTATGAATTTGAGAGAGTTAACTTGAAACAAAGGCAGGTGGAACATAGGTGGGGCAGAGGTGGCAGTTTGAGGTAGCCTAACCACAGGAAGCAACCAAGCAGAAATAATAAAATGTTTCTGGACTCAAAAGTGAAGTCATGGGAAACCAAAGGAGGGCCCACAGCAATAAGGTGTACTGACACTGAAACAGGAAGTTCAGCACAGAAACAGAGAGAGGACACATAGAAACAGGAAAAGTTCAGGACCTTTGCTAGGCAAGAACAATTGAGGGAATCAATCAGGTGATGTCACAGGCAGGCTTATAGCAAATATATACCCCTGGACTACAAGGCTTTAATGGGTAGCCCATTATAATCTCTCCCCACCCCACCTCATGAGGTCACATGCTTCAGGGATTATAAATCCAAGCAGAACACCTGCTCGGTGTGCACATGCTTCCATACCACCTGTGTGTACCCTTCTACCTAGACGTAAAGATATTTGCCTTGCTGCCTGGCCTCCAAGTATGTTTTGTGTTCTACCAGGACCCCAGAATTTGGGGGCTCGCCTTATTTCTTACAGGAGAGAGAAATCTGTGTTGGACTGGAGTGTGGTAGTGGGTGGAGCCACTTGAAATAAACCCAGGGATTTAAGGAAGAAATATCTTCTCTCACACAGCAACTAATAATTTCAGGTAAGGACTGCTCTTCTGACCAAGAAAGCTGCTTAGTTGGCTGCACATTCTCTGAGGTTTCAAATCTGGAGGAGCGGTGTCCAGCTGAGCTGTGACTGGCTGCAGGTTGGGGGAAGGGCTTCTCTTGGCAGCTGGAAGAAAAAGGTCAGGGGACTCACAGGACTCACAGGACTTGCAGTTCTGGCAAGACTCCCGGAAGAAATTAACTGTCCCATCTGCCTGGATGGCCTGCAAGACCCTGTCACCATCGAATGTGGGCACAACTTCTGTCGCTCCTGCATCCAGCAGTCCTGGACTGAACTACAGGACAGGTTCCCTTGACCTGTGTGCCGTCACCCATGCCAAGAGAGGTGCTTGAGGAGCAACACCCAGCTGGGAAGGATGGTTGACATCACCAAGCTCCTCCAGATCACCGGGGCAAGAAGAGGCAGGAATATAGGTGTTTGTGCGAGAAGCACAACAATGTCCTTAACCTCTTCTGTGAGGAGGACCTAGAGCTGTTGTGTCCCCTGTGCACTCAGCCTCCTAACCACCAGGGCCACCAGGTGAGGCCCATGGGGGAGGCTGCCTCTCATTACAGGCAAAGGCTCAGCAGTTACATTGAGCCCCTGAGGAAGCAAGTGGCTAACATTTATAATTCAATAATATTTAAAGCAAAAAACCCTTAGAACTGAGAGAGAAGGTGGAGACCCAAAGGCTGGAATTACTCTCTGAAATTGAGCACTTGAGGCAATTTTTAGAACGAGGTCAAGAAGCAGTTCTTTCAAGATTAGCAGATGCAGAAAAGGCTATTGAAAAGAAACTCAGCGCTAATATAACCACATTTTCAAAGTACAATTCTACACTCAAAGGTCTGCTAAATCAGGTGGTAGAGTGCGAGGTGCTGATGGAAGTGGAATGGCTGTTTCCAAGACTTCCGTTTCATGCTCCTTCTCCTCTTGCCTGAATGAGCTTTCTGGAATGCCCACAAATACACTCTTTTATATTTTCAGAATCCAACTCATCTTTCAAGATCCCAACCAAAGAAAACTTATGTTCTCTATTAATCTTGTCTAGACCAGTGTTTTCTTTCTACTTTAAAATGTCTATGAAACATCCTACCCTTAATATTTAGTTGGAATATTTCTTATGCTGCCTTGTATTATGTTCCCTGACTACATTGAAGGGGTTGGAGCCTACAATACAGTTTCTTCTCTCAGTCTCTTATTTGATGTTCAATAAGAACATGATATCTATTTCAAATACACTGTCCAATGGATCTGACAGGAAATATAGTAAATCCATACAAATAGCACCCCTTCATTCTCTAATTCACCATCCACAAGTGAATGGTGAAGGGAAGATGCCTCCTGAATACAAATAATTTCTTCAGTTTCACTATTTTGTCTCCATTTTTAAACATTTCATTGGGATGACATTAGTCTACATGAACATATAGGTTACATGTGTGGATTACTCATTTACAAAATATTTATATAGAACCATGTGCCCTCCACACAAAGTCAAATCTCCTCCTGTCACCTCATATAGGATCCCTTTCTTCCCCCATCTCCCTCCCTCTGGCAACCACTACACTGCTGTTTCTGTACCTAAGTTTCAGTTTTATAGTCCGCATATGAGTTAAATCATATAGTTCTTAGCTTTCTCTATTTGACTTATTTCACTTCACATAATGTTCTCAAGGTCTATCCATGTTATTGTAGGTAATGCTATTTCATTGTTTCTTATGACTGAGTAGTACTCTATTGTGTGTATATACCACATCTTTTTTATCCAATCATCTGTTGTAGGGCACTTTCGCTGTTTCCAACTCTTGGGCACCATGAATAATGCTGCAATGAATATAGGGGTGTAGAGAGGGCCTGGTAAGGCACAGGAGCATTTTTAAAATTATTGTCAGCTGAGTCCAGTGGCATTGGCAGAGACACGTCCTGGAAACATACCATGTCAGAGGCAGGTATGTTGTCAGCCTGACCCTTAGCTCAGGTGCCAGGGGCTGGGTTTCATTATTTAAGTTCAGCCAGGCACAAGGAATGGACACAATTATCCATATAACATAACTGGGTGTTCCTCTTGAAGCTCCTGTCAAGGCGGTGGTGGAGGCAGACAGGACTGGGAAAGGTACCCTGTAGACCTTCCCAGCACTAGTGGATGCAGGAGGGACAGAAATTGTGCCCACAGGCAATTGTCACTGGGTCTCTCAGGTGATCTAGGCAGATGGGGCAGCTGGCCTCTGCTTGGAGCTTGGCCAGGGAAGGTGCAAAGACCATTGTGCAGTGAGGTGTCTATCAGAAGAGACTCTCTTCAGTCCATGTGATCCTGCAGGAGTGAGGAAATGTGAGAAGCTGAGGTTTGCTCAGGCCTCCCCCTCTGTGGAGTAACTAGGAAATTCTAAGCAGAGTTCCAGTGTGCAGCTAACATCCAGACTTCCTGTCACCTTCTCCTGTATCTAATGTCAGGCTCCCCAAGTGAAGATCAGCTGTATAGTCTGGTCAAAAACCAAGCAACATGCAAGTCATAAGTTCTTTCTGTGGACAAAAAGATATCACCATTAAAAGTTCAATCAGCATTAACCCTTCCCTCTCTGTATGAACAGCGTGTCAGGTAGTCCAAATCAGTTATCTATACTAATAATCTATACTAATAAAAGGGTAATATGCAAATTATCTGTGACTCCACGACAAAGATGGTGGCACCACCTGGCTCCATGTCCGCTGCCCAAGCCAAGCCTCCCCAGGGCAATGAAGGAAGTCAAGCCTCTAGCCCACCCGGGCCAGCTGCCAAGGGAGACTTGCGGGAAGTGTAGTGAGGAGACATGCAGGGAGTGAGCAAAGTTCCCTGTTTGGGGGTTCCAAATATGCCAAATCCTTTCGCTGTTGACTAGAGATATACAGGGTGTCCCACCAAAATGTATACACACTTTGAATATGTACTAATACCAATGGTTTTAAGCATGAAAAGAAAGAAAAAACAATGGAGCTGTCATCTGTTAAAAGTGCAGGCACAAACCAGCAGTCAGACATTCTCCAAGGGGTCCCAGATTGGAGAGGGTGAAGGCCGGACTGAAAGGCCCCCTCCCTCACCCCCTTTCGTGCAGGAATTTCATGCACCAGGCCTCTAGTTATGACAATATTTAAGGAGGAGTTAGAAATAAAATCTATTTTCCAACTTAAAAGGAATTAGTCAATTTAAGTAAATTCATCATTGGCCTCAACCATCACAAAAAGTGATCTTATGCTGTGGGGAAGAGAGAAGGATTTGTAAGCCCAGGAGCGAGGTCCTGCCTAGAAAAGGACACTTCTCTGCAGAGACCCCAGCTGAAGCACCATTCACATGTATGTCCAGGAGGCAAAACCCTCAACAGAAACTTGGCGAATAAGAAGCAATGAGGATACATTCAACTCAAAGTCATTGGACAGGACAGCAATGAGATTCACTTCAAAGTGAAAATGACAACACATCTCAGGAAACCCAAATAATCATGCTGTCTAAGATGGGATTCCAATGAACTCACTCAGGTTTCTCTTGGAGGGTCAGAGAATTGCTGATAATCACACTCCAAGAGAACTGGGAATGGAGGAGGAAGAAGATGTGAGTGAAGTTTATCAGGAACAATGGGTTCATTGAATGGTTTAGATATTCTTTCTTTTCCCTCAAACCTTTCCTATCATTAAAAATAGTTCCTTGGTAACTGGGAGTTCAAAATGGAATTGATGAGAACACACCACCCCTCCCCCATCTCTTTAACCTCTGGTAATGTGAATTCTAGTGCCCATTATTTATTATTATTTGTTTTCATTGTGCTGAGTTTTGTGATCAAGCCTCAGCCTCCTTCATATTGTCCTCTCCTTTTAAAATATTACATGTGCACAGGGAGGCCAGCCTTTTCAGGACTGTGCATTTTGAGGTTTGTGATAAATGAGGTGGACCAATGCAAGTGTTCATAATACTTCTAATTGGCCCAGAAGTCCTAGCATGTGATTGCCTCACTCCTGGACTGTGACTTTCAGTGGGAAGTGGGAGTTTTTCAGTGATCTGAACTGTGGAAAAATGACCTTTCATGAGCTTGAAGCTACTTTTAAAATCTGAAGGTCTGGATCAAAAGAAAAAGAATATCAGGTTGGCATCAAGATGACAGAGAAGCTGAATGTAAAGACTAACGCCAAAGATGGCTTCACTGAAGAGAAAGCATTTTAAGAGTAAAGAAAAATCTTGCCAGAAGATCCCAGAAAAGATTTAATTTTCATCAGCATTTAATAAAGTTATTCAAAAAATATATCTACAGATTTTGTTGTTTTCACACCCACATGCAGATATATTTCATGTATTGCTTGAAAACCACTCCATAGAGGCGCTTGTGATGTTGATGGTGTGTTCTCTGGTTACTACCTCCTTGATGGCAGAAAGGCCCTTCTTCTCTCCACCCTTCTTTGTGGGAGCCATTATGCCAGGCCCACATTGGAAAGGAAGCAAAGATTTTACATTTATTATTATTTAAATATATTTTTATAAATTTCAGAGAGGGAGGGAGAGGGAAATAGAAGCATCAATGATGAGAGAGAATCTTTGATCGTCTACTCCCTTTCCCCCCCCTCCCCCTCCCCCTGGGAATTGAGCCTGCCTCTTGGGTATGTGCCCTTGACTGGAATCAAACCTGGGGACACTTCAGTCCACAGGCGGATGCTCTATCCACTGGTCCAAACCAGCTAGGGCAAGGTTTTACTTTTATTTTCAGTTCCTTTTTCATCTAAATGGGATTAAAGGATGTTGATAAATTCAAGGAAGGATTACAAAGGTACAAATCAGATTATGCATATTAACAAGGTTAGTCTGCCCTAGCCTGAAGGAATAAGAGGAGATCCCATCAACCAGACTTCTGAACATCTTCCTACTCCCACCCTGGATCACGTGTCTCACCTCCAAGGAGGAGTTTTTGGTGGGTAAGGTCTTAAAGAGATTCACCCTCCTATTGGTATATATAGGCCAGGGTCACATTACTAAGCATTTAACTGGTAGGAGACTGGCTTCAGAGACTCTTGGAGACACACTTCAGGGACTCACTCAAGAGAGCAGGCTCCAGGTAAGCTGGGAGTTGGGATGATACTGCTGCAGGAGGTGGGACCAAACTGAGAGTCACTGAGGTATTGCTCCCCACCCTTGGCTTTCTGGGTGGCTACTCTAGCAGGGCCTTGACTTTACCTCACAAGCCAATCTGTACTTGGATTCAGGTAGTTTTATGACCCCTATTTTCATTATTGCTGGTGTTACTCAGTTAGCCTTGCCCTACGTCATCTAATTGCTTGCTAAAAATAGAGATACCACGATCCCAACCTGCCCTATGAAGTGACAAATATCTATGTGCACATGCAAAGTGCCCTGAAGCACTGGTCTGAAGCTGCCTTTGGGAATCTTTTCCTAGAATGTTTCAGTGTCTGCTGTCAAATTTTTGTTTAAAACCAGAAGCTCCTTATTAGCAGGTTTGGCTCAGCAGAAAAAGCACACAGGTTTGATTCTGGTATAGGGCAGTGGTTGGCAAACTGTGGCTCTCAAGCCACATGCAGCTCTTTGGTCCCTTGAGTGTGGTTCTTCCACAAAATACCACGTGTGGGCGTGCATGTACAGAGCAATGGAAACTTCCTGGCCCATGTCAGGAAGAAGTCGATTTTTGGCTCTCAAAAGAAATTTCAATCATTGGCTCTGTTGACTAATGAGTTTGGTGACCACTGGTCTAAGGCATATACCCGGGTTGGGGACTCCATCCCCAGTGTTGGGCTTGTAGGAGGAAGCCAATAAATGATTCTTTCTCATCATTGATATTTCTATCTCTCTCTCTTCTCTTTTTCTCTGTGAAATCAATATATATGTATATATATATTCATTAGGGGCCCGGTGCACAAAATTTGTGCATGGGGGCGTGTCCCGCAGCCCAGCCTGCACCCTCTCCAATCTGGGACCCCTAGAGGGATGTCCCACTGCCATTTAGGGCAGTCGGACATCCCTCTCAAAATCCAGGACTGCTGGCTCCCAACTGATCACCTGCCTGCCTTCCTTATTGCCCCTAGCCACTTCTGCCTTCCAGCCTGATCACCCCCTAACCACTGCCCTGCCACCCTGATTGATGTCTAACTGCTCCCCTGCCAGCCTTTTTGCCCCCAACTTCCCTCCCCTGCTGACCTGGTCACCCCTAACTGCCCTCCCCTGCAGGCTTGATTGCCCCCAACTGCCCTCCCTTACAGGCCTGGTCCCTTCCAAATGCCCTCCCCTGCTGGCCATCTTGTGGTGGCCATCTTGTGTCCACATGGGAGCAGGATCTTTGACCACATGGGGGCAGCTATCTTGATCTTGTGTGTTGGAGTGATTTTCAATCTGCATATTACTCTTTGATTAGACAGGATAGAGGCCTGGTGCATGGGTGGGGGCCAGCTGGTTTGCCCTGAAGGGTGTCCCGGATCAGGGTGGGGGGTCCCTTGGGGCATGGGCCAGCCTGGGCGAGGAGCCTGTGGTGGTTTGCAGGCCGGTCATGCCCCCCGGTAACCCAAGCGGAGTTCCTGGTATCTGGGATATATTTGTCTTCTACAATTGAAACTTTGTAGCCTGGAGCAAAGCCAAGCCTTCTGCTCGCTCCGTGGTGGCAGCCATTTCTGTTGGAGTTTATTCACCTTCTATAATTGAAACTTTATAGCCTGGAGTGGAGGCCTAGGCTGGCTAGGGCAGGTGGAAAGCTTGGCTTCCTCGGTCACCGGAGGCAACCCTAGCCTGCTCTCTCTAGCACCGTGGCTGCTGCCATTTTTCTTGGAATTTATCTTCTATAATTGAAACTTTGTATCCTTGAGTGGAGGCCTGGGCCAGCCAAAGTGTGTGGAAAGCTTGGCTTCCTCTATTGCTGGGGAAACCCAAGCCTCCCTCCTGCTCTCTCTGGTGGCAGCCATATTGGTCGGGGTTAATTTGCATACTTGTGCTGATTGGCTGGTGGGCGTGGCTGGTGGGCATGGCTTGTGGGTGTAGCAGAGTGATGGTTAATTTGCATATTATTCTTTTATTAGGTAGGATATATATATATATATATATATATATATATATATATATATATATATATACAATAAATAAAACCAGAGGTTCCAAAAGGTTTACCTAAGTTGATGGTGTATGCTGACACCAAACTGAAAGGGAAGCTGAGTGCTATTTTCCCGGTTGTATTTGTCTCTGGAGGAAGAGATGATTAAAAAAATGCACCCCCAATGACTCAGGCTGACTGAGATCAAACCTGAAATCCTTCCCACATAACCTACAAGCCGATGGAACTTTAATGCCACCCATGGTCTCTTTATGGGACATTTGTTGGGTGGGGGTGGGATGTGGGAACACAGAAGCAGATTATGGATTTGGAGTGGAGAAAGGGCACCAGTTTGAAACATCTGTGAGGAAGAAAGAAGTTGAAGTGGAACTGAGAGCTCTGAGATGAAGGGATATGGATGAAGCTTAAGGAGGGGAGTAAGAGAAACCTTCTTTGCTAGAAGAGAGCAGAGAAACACTGAAATAGAATTCAAATGGTTAGGTTTTTAAAAAGTAAATTATAGAGTATTCTAGGTATTCAGAATAGGAGAGAATATCTTATGAACTCATTATGAAGAACCCATATTCTATGACTAACTGTTTTGCAGCTTACCCCTATAATCAAACCAACATTTTGCCATTTCTGGGCAGGAAGTCTCTATGAGTTTACTTGTAAACTTTTCATTATATATTTCTAAAAGAGACTCTTAATTTACATGCTTCTACATTAACATTTTAGAAATTATTTTATTTTTTTAACTTATTTTCTTATAAAATGTGAGAGGATGGGGCAAGGCAGAGAGAGAAAGAGAGAGAGATTAGGAGTGAGAAAGAGACATTGATTTGTGGTTCCATTCAGTCATGCATTTATTGGTTGCTTTTTGTAAGTGCTCTGACCTTGGATTTAATCTTAAACCTTGGCATATTGGGACTAACTAAACTAACTGGCCAGGGAAATTTACATAGTGCTAATGCCATTCATTACCACAATGTAGCATAATTATCAACAAGGTTTTTTTAATCCTCAAATATCCAACTTCCAACTGAATTTTGATCAAATATTTCAAAGTGAAATGAAATTAGATGTATACAGTACCTACATAATAACTGACTTCTATGGCTTTTAGTCAACTACACTGTGGTGTACTTGAAGGCCTGAGTCAGAAGAGATGGTACAGATTCCAGTGTGGGTCTGAGAACCAGGTGCACCCAGGACAGGTGGTGGGTGTGCTGGTGTATTGAGTCTGGCAGAGAGTGAATTCAGCCTTCCCAGGTGCTTGTTCTCTTCAGGCCCTCAGTGGAGTGGATGTTGCCCACTGACACGTGGAGGGCTGTCTGCTTTGCTCATCCACAGATTCAAATACGAATCTCTCCCAGAAATCTCCTCACAGTCACAGTCACTCCCAGAATTAGTGTGTCAGCTGCTAACTGGCTATCCAGTGGCCCAATCAAATTGACTGGTTAAATTGACCAGATTATTCAACAGAGTTTTCTCAATCCCTTATATTGTCTGTAAATAGGTGGTTTGGAACTTTAAGATTTACATTCATTTATCTGGCAAAACTTCCTCACAAATAATGGTATAGTATAGTCCCCCAACAGTTGTATGATAGCTACTAATATATATACTAGTAACCCCGAGCATGAACCTGTGTTCCAGTAGCTCTCTGCTGGGACTGGCTGCTCTGTGCCCGCTGACCAGAGGCTCTCCAATTCACAAGTGTTTCACACCCCTGGCCTCCCCAGAGTACTATCTGCAGCTGGGCACAGAATGCTTGTATAGTCACCAAGGCAATGAAGCAAGCATCCCACTAGGCTTCTCACGCTGCCTGCACTCAGTGGCCACCCTCCTGGGACTGGGCGACTCCAGAGGGGCTGAGTGCTGCCATCTTGTGGCTATGTGAGCCGCCATCTTTGGGATGGGGTGATGGTTAATTTGCATATTATCCTTTTATTAGATACTATATGTATATATATATTTATATATTTCTTTTTTTTGAAGAGGAAGAGAAAGAGAGTGCCATAAAAACATCAATGTGGGAGAGGCCGCGCGCCCCTGGGTCTGGGTGGGGCCACGCGCCCCTGGGTCCGGGTGAGGCCACGTGCCCCTGGGTCCGGGTGAAGCTGGAGCATCCCGGATCCGGGTGAGGCCATGTGCCCCTGGATCTGGGTGAGGCTGGGTCCCGGGTCTGGGTGAGGCCACATGCCCCTGAGTCCGGGTGAAGCCGTGCCCCTGGGTCCGGCCGAGACCAAACCAGAGGGTGTCGGACCTGCATTACCACCATTTGTCTACCATCCAGAGCTGAGGGGTCAGTGCCAACATGTACACATAAGGAACTGGTGGACATTGATATTTGGTCTCAAAAGAACTGTTGGTCCAGAAAGAAACTCACTACAGACTGATTCATTTGCCTGTCAGCATAATTACTGATTCATTTGCCAGTCAGCATAACTATTATTGCTCGTCTCACATTCCGTTCTTATAAGTATATCTCTAGTGACACATGATCTCGCTCATCTAGGGGAAATGATGAACAACATAGACTGATGAACAAGAACAGACCCAGAAACAAGGAGGCATCGATCGGACTATCGGGCCTCAGAGGGAGGATAGGAGAGGGTGGGGGGAGGGGGGAGAGATCAACCAAAGGTCTTGTGTGCATGCATATGAGCCTAACCAATGGTTAAGTTCAACAGGGGGTTGGGGCATCTGTGGGGAGGGGTGTGGGATGGGAATGGGGGGATGAGGACAAATATGTGACACCTTAATCAATTAAGAAAATTTAAAAAATAATAATAAAAAAATAAAGGTACGGTATCTGTGCTTAGCTCTAAAAACAAAACAAAACAAAACAAAAAACAAAACAAAAACAAAACAAAACAAAACAAAAACATCAATATGAGGGCCAAAACCAGTTTGGCTCAGTGGATAGAGCGTTGGCCTGCAGACTGAAAGGTCCCAGGTTCAATTCTGGTCAGGGGCATGTACCTTGGTTGAGGGCACATCCCCAGTAGGGGGTATGCAGGAGGCAGCTGGTCGATGTTTCTCTCTCATCGATGTTTCTAGCTCTCTATCCCTCTCCCTTCCTCTCTGTAAAAAATCAATAAAATATATTAAAAAACAAAACATCAACGTAAGAGAGATACCTGAATTAGTTGTTGTCTTACATGACACAACCCCAGATGGAACTTGTGACCTTGTGGTGCATGGGACAGCACTCCAACCAACTGAGCCACACAGGCCACTGTTTGTAAAATATGTATTTTTTCTTTTTATTAATTGGCTTTTAGTGTAATGGAATGGGGGGCGGGTGGAGAGAGAGAGAGAGAGGGAGAGATCAATTTGTTTCACTTGTTTTTGCTTTCATAAATTGATTATTCCATCGGCACTGGGCATGAACTGAACTTGAAACATTGACACATCTGTATCATGCTCCAGCCAACTGAACTACGTGGCCAAGATCACTTTTATCCCCCAAATATTTTGTTTACTTTAATGAAGCTGATATACAAAGTCATAACCCAGGCTGAAATGTACAAATAAAATAAAGAAGAGCAGTGTTCTGTTGCACACACGTCTGCATGAATAACTTTATTAAATGCTGATGAAAATTAAAGCTTTTCTGGGATCTTCTCACAAGATTTTCCTTTACGATTGAAATGCTTTGTCTTCAGTGAAGCCATCTTTGGCGTTAGTCTTTACTTCTCACCTTATCTGTCATCTTGACTCCAACCTGATATTCTCTTCTTTTGGTCAGACCTTCAGATGTTAAGAGTAGCTTCAAGCTGATGAAAGGTCATTTTTCCACAGTTCAGTTCACTGAAAAACTCCCACCTCCCTCTGAAAGCCATAGTCCAGAGTGAGGCAAGCACATGCTAGGACTTTTGGGCCAATTAGAAGTATTATGAACATTTGCATTGGTCCACCTCATTTATCACAAGCCCCACAATGCACAGTCCTGAAAAGGGTGGACTCCCTGTGCACACATGTAATATTTTAAAAGGAGAAGGCAATATGAAGGAGCCTGAGGATTGATCACCAAGTCCCAGCACAATGAAAACAAACAATAATGAATAATGGGCACTATAATTCAAATTACCAGAGGTTTTTAAAGAGATAGGGGACAGTCACTTATGGTTTTCAATTTGTACACCTAATTGGTAAGAAACTATTTTTAAAAATAAGGAAAGATTGATGGAAAATAAATATATATCTAAATCAGTGAGTGACCCCTTGTTGTTCCTGATAAACTTTACTTACATCTTCCTCCTCCATTCCCAGTTCTCTAGGAGTGTGATTATCAGCAATTCTCTGACTCTCTAAGAGAAACCTGATCGAGTTCATTGGAACTCATCTTAGACAGCATGGTTGTTTGGGTTTCTTGAGGTGTGTTGTCATTTCACTTTCAAGTGAATCTCACTGCTGTCCTGCCAATGACTTTGAGTTGAATGTTCCTCCTTCCTCTTATTCCCCAAGTACCTGTTGCGGGTTTTGCCTCCTGGTCTCACGGTGCTTTACCTGGGGTCTCTGCAGAAAAGCAGACTCTGGTAGGCAGGACCTCATTCCTGGGCTTACAAATTGTTCTCTCTTCCCCACAGCACAAGATCAGTTTTTGGTTTTTTTTTGTGATGGTTGAGTTTAATGATGAATTTGCCTAGATTGTCTAATTCCTTTTAAGTTGCAAAATAGATAGACTTTACTTCTAACTCCTCCTTAAATATTGTCATAATAACTGATTTGGACTACCTGACATGCTGTTCATACAAAGAGGGAAGGGTTAATGCTGATTGAACTTTAAATGGTGATATCTTTATTCCACAGAAACCACTTACGACTTGCATGGTGCTTGTTTTTTGACCAAAGTCCACAGCCGATCTTCACTCAGGGCAAGCTGACATTAAACACAGGAGAAGGAGACAGGAAGACTGGATGGTAGCTGCCCACAAGGAACTCTTCTTGGAAACTCCTAGTGCCTTCCACAGAGAGGGAGGCCTGAGCAAACCTCAGCTTCTCACTTTTCCTCACTCCTGGAGGATCACACTGACTGAAGAGACTGTCTTGGGACAGACACCTTCACTGCACAATGGCCTTTGCAGCTTCCCTGGCCAATCTCCAAGCAGAGGCCAGCTGCCCCATCTGCCTGGATCACCTGAGAGACCCAGTGACGATTGCCTGTGGACACAACTTCTGTGTCTTCTGCATCCACCAGCGCTGGGAAGGACTACAGGGCACCTTTCCCTGTCCTGTCTGCCTCCACCACTGCCCTGACAGGAGCTTGAAGAGGAACACCCAATTATGTTACATGACTGAGATTGTTCAGCAGATCCCCACCTCAGGGAGTCAGAGGAAATTGCAGGAAGAAATACCCCTGTGTGGGAAGCACCATGAGCCTCTGACCCTGTTCTGCGAGAAGGACCTGGAGCTTCTGTGTGCTCAGTGCAGGGTCTCATCCGACCACCAGGATCAGCCCCTGATCCCCATTGAGGAAGCTGCAGCTAGTCACAGGAGGATGCTCAAAAGGCACATTGGGGCCCTCACCAATAACCTTGAAAATGCTGAAATTGTATATAAAAGACAAGTTGCAAATACTTGGGAAGTGAAGAGAAAGATGGAAAAATGGAGGGAGGAATTGGACTTTGAATGTAAAGAACTTAAGTGTTTCTTGGAAATAGAGCCAGATGAAATTGATAACTATCTACTTATAGAAGAGAAGGGTGTTGAAAAACAACTAATTGAAAATGGAAGGCAAATTTCATACCATATGTTCAGGTTAAGCAATCTGTTAAGTGAAATAGAAGGCAAGCGTTTGCAGACAGACCTGGATTTACTCACTGGTATTGAAAGGATCCACAACAGCTACGGAAACCTAGAGACCCCAGCAGTGTTTTCATGTGAATTAAAGAAGGAGTCTTACAATCTCCCCCCACATTATTTGGGCCTGCATAAAATGATCCGCACGTTTCAGGTAAATTTGACACTGGATCCTGAAACAGCCCATCCAAATCTCATTATCTCAAGTGATAGAAAAAGTGTGACCTATAGGATATCAGAGGGTCTTCCTAATCCCCACGCACTTACTGCTTACCCAGCTGTCCTGAGTTCTGAGGGATTTGATGCTGGCAGGCATTTTTGGGTGGTAAACATAGAAGGCATAGGTGAATATTTATTAGGTTTGTGTAAAGAATCTATCTCCAGAGATACTTTCATATCACCATCCCCAAGCAATGGATGCTGGCAATATCATCAAAAGACTGATGTGTTTGAGCTTTTCTGTACAGAACAACGTAAGATTGGCGTTTTCCTGGACTATGAGTTGGGAGAAGTTTCATTTTATAATTTGAATAACAGGTCATACTTGGGTGGATTCAGTGATACCTTTACAGATACACTTATGCCTTATTTCGCTATTGCACCATCTTCTTCAGAATCTCTTACAATCAGTATCATCAGAGTGAAGTGATGAAAAATTTGGGGGAAATTTTGTATGTGCTTATTTTTTTTTCCCCCTTTTTATTGAAAGGAATACTTAGAATCAAGATCCTGATTCCTCTTTTGATGTTCGAATATTGAAACCTTTAAGGACTCACCCTTCTCTCCTCCATGAGTTTCTTATGTATGAATAGGGAATTAAGTTTTTCTTCAAGTTTTCTTTTCAAGGTCTGTGGGAAGGGATTGGGGAGGGGAGTCAGCTGTGCATCCCACAACCAGAACCCTCAAACATGGTCAGCTGATCCACCAGAAGTGAAACCAACATCTCATGGCCTGATGACTAATTATAATAGCTGAGGTCTGAGGACCGCCAGGCCAGCATGTAGCTGCATTCCTCGCCCCAGCCCCTTCCCCTTTGTAGTCCTTTCCCCTGAATCTTGCTCGGAGGCAGGATTTGATGCTTATAAGCACCCTGTCTTCTTGGTTGGCTAGCCTTCTCAATAAACACCTAATATGATTCAACCCTGCCTTCCTTATTGGACACAGTGACTGGCAGCCTGAGCCCACACAGGGTGCCCTGTAGCAATACCTGAGCTTACCAACTCATTTGAAATAGTTTTTAGTGATTTTATTACTCATCTAGCAGCAAATACTGTTTCATTTTTGAATACTATTTCATTTTTATGTCACTAGTTTTTGCATTGTAGCAATCATTTTTTTTTAGATTGGTAATATGTAATAAATGTTTCAATTTTCAGTTAAAGTATGTCTTATGCATTGATTTCAAAGAGGCAGAGAGAAGGAGATAGAAAAATGGAGAATGAGAGAGAGTCATGGAAAGGCTGCCTCCTGCATGACCCTCACCAGATCAAGTGGGAAACCCAGGCATGTGCCCTCACCAGGAATCATACCTTGACCTCCTTGTTCATAGGTCCCTGCTTAGCCACTGTGCCACACTGACCGGGAAAAGGTTTGATTTTAAAAGAATGTGGAGGGTGTCAACAGTAATTGAAAATAAATTGTAGTCCCAGCTGGTTTGGCTCAGTGGCTAGAGCATCGGCCTGCTGACTGAAGGGTCACATGTTGGATTCTGATCAAGGGCACATGCCCTGGTTGTAGGCTCAGTCCCCAGTGGGAGGTGTGCAGCTGATCAATGATTCTCTCTCATCAGTAATGTTTCTCTCTCTTTCTTCCTCTCTAAAATTACAAAAATGTGCTACAAACAAAGAAAAAAAGAAAAACATCTAAATGCACAGCATTAAAAATAGAAGAAAATAAATTTTAAAAAATGAAACTGGGTAAAATTTTTGTCAATCAATTTTAAACCCCAATTCCCTAATAAGCAATATGACCCAAATTAATTGATAAAGAATTTGAGAGCTCAAAGAAGCTTCTCAATGAAGGTAGCAATTAGGCTGGGACTTGAAGGAAGAATGCCAGTGCAAGGGTAAACAGTGCATAAGGGGGCAAGGGGCTGCCACGGACCAACCTGGCAGTGCAAAGTGCTGTGGCAGAGGGTGCCATGCCCTGAGTGTGGGGAGAGAGGGCAGGACTGCAGAGTGCTGGGGATGACAGGGGGTGAAACTGGTGGGCTTCTCACATTCCAAGGTGAGAAAAGAAATGGGCCTCCCTTAGCCTTCAGGTGTCTATTTCTTAATGAGCAAAAATGGGATTAAAGGGTGTTGAGAAGGTGGACCTGGAGTCCCAAAAGGCCACCTTAGATCATGCAAATGAAGATCTGCAGGCCTCTTCTGAGCTGATTATCTCAAGAAGATCCACCCCCTCCCATCAACCAGCAACTCTGAACAGCAGCTAAGCCCTACCTGGCATATTTCCCACCTCCAGGGCAGAGCCACCAGTCTGATGAGGGAAGTCCTCATAGCTCCACCCTCCTAGCAGTGTATATAGATGCCAGGGTCACAGCACTAACTTCACAACTGGTACAAGACACATCCCAAACCCTTCCTGGAGACTCAGTCCACAGTCTGGCCCACAGAAAGCTGGCACCAGGTGAGCTGGGGACCCAGACAGTGTATGTGCTCAAAGGAAGTGTGAGTCTGTGAGAGCCTTGGGTTCCTATGTGGCTGCTCTAGCAGGACGTGGACCTCAACAGGCACATCAATCCTAGCTTGGATTCAGGCACATTTAAGACACAGGCCTTTATTATTGTGGGAGTTTTTATGTGAGCCAGACCTAAATCATCTAAGTACTTGGTAAAAACACAGTTTTGTGACCCTAATCTGATCTAAGAGGTGAATAACACGGGTGTGTGATAAAGCTCGTCAGAAGCCTTGTATGGAATAGCTTTTCAAAATGTCTGATGTGTTTAGTTATCAATTCTTATTTTTTAAAATGAGAGGTTCCAAGAGGGTTACCTAAATTGAAGTGTATGCTGACTCCAACCTGACAGGGAAGCTGAGCATTATTTTTCTTGTATCATGTGTCTCTGAAAGAATAGGGGATCAAAAACCCATCCCTAGGACACAGGCAGACAATTCAGACCTGAAATCCAGCTCACATAACCTACAAGCGGATGGAACTCTAATGCCAGCCTTGGTGTTTCCTTAATCTCAATTTAACTCCATAGAAGAGATTTGTTGGGTGGGAAGGAAGTGAGAGCAGGGAAGAAGATGATGGATTTGAAGTGGAGGAGAAAGGAGACCAGTTTGAAACAACTGTGAGGAAGGAAGGAGATGGATGGATCTGAGAACTCTGAGATGAAGGGACATGGATGAAGCTTAAGGGAGGGAATAGGAGAATTTTTTTTGGCTGTTAGAGAGCAGAGAAACACTGAAATAGAATTCAAAAGGTCAATTTAAAAAGTTATAGAATATTCTAGGTATCCAGAATTGGAGAGAAAATATGAACTCATGCATGAAGCCCATGTGATATAATGAATCTTTTTCACTTCTGCCTGTGGTTGTACCTACCTTTCCCCATTTTGTGCAGGACATACCTATGATTGCACTTTCTAAATTTTTATTACATAGTTTTAAAAGTGATTCTTAATTTACATTGTTGTATGTTAAAATATTTTTAAAAATTATTTTGCTTAAGAAATTTTTTTTGCTGGATCATACTGTAATTTTATTTATTTTTATTGTTTTTTATGGTTTTTTAATTTAATAAATCTTTATTGTTCAGATTATTACAATTGTTCCTCTTTTTTCCCCCATAGCTCCCCTCCACCTGGTTCCCAACCCCCTCCGCCCTTACCTTCCCCCTACTGTCCTCATCCATAGGTGTATGATTTTTGTCCAGTCTCTTCCAGCACCCCCACACCCCTTTCCCCCAAGAATTGTCAGTCCACTCCCTTTCTATGCCCCTGATTCTATTATATTCACCAGTTTATTCTGTTCATAAGATTTTTTTATTCACTTGATTTTTAGATTTACTTGTTGATAGATATATTGTTCATAATTTCTATCTTTACCTTTTCTTCTTTTTCCTCTTCTTAAAGAATACCTTTCATCATTTCATATAATACTGGTTTGGTGGTGATGAACTCCTTTAGCTATTTTTTTATCTGTGAAGTTCTTTATCTGCCCTTCAATTCTGAATGATAGCTTTGCTGGGTAGAGTAATCTTGGTTGTAGGTTCTTGTTATTCATCACTTTGAATATTTTTTCCCACTCCCTTCTGGCCTGCATAGTTTCTTTTGAGAAATCAGCTGACAGTCGTATGGGTGCTCCCTTGTAGGTAACTAATTGTTTTTCTCCTGCTGCTTTAAAGATTCTCTCTGTCTTTTGCTCTTGGCATTTTAATCATGATGTGTCTTGGTGTGGTCCTCTTTGGATTCCTTTTGTTTGGGGTTCTGTGCACTTCCTGGACTTGTAAGTCTATTCCTTTCACCAGGTGGGGGAAGTTTTCAGTCATTATTTCTTCAAATAAGTTTTCAGTATCTTGCTCACTCTCTTCTTCTGGCACTCCCATAATTCTGATATTGGTACACTTGAAGTTGTCCCAGAGGCTCCTTACACTATTTTTGGTTTCTTTTTGCTTTTTGCTTTTCCAGCTGAGTGTTTTTTGCTTCTTTGTATTTCAAATCTTTGACTTGATTCTTGCGTTCCTCTAGTCTGCTGTTAGATCTCTGTATAATATTTTTTATTTCAGTCAGTGTATGCTTAATTTCTAGTTGGTCCTTTTTCATATCCTCATGTGTTTCACTAAATTTATAGGCCTTTTCTAGAAAATTTTTGAGAAACCTTGTAACAGTGGTTTTGAACTCTATATCCAATTGTTTGCTTTCCTCCATTTCTCTCATTTGTGATCTGTTTCTTTGTCTCTGCATTTTGGCTGCTTCTCTGAGTTGATAGAGTGGCTTTGTGTGCTAGGTGTCCTATAGGGTCCAGTGGCTCAGCCTCCCCAATTACCTGAGGACACTCTTGGTACACCCCTTTGTGGGCTGTGTGCACAGTCTTGTTGTAGTTAAGCTTTGATTGTTGTTGGTATCACTGAGAGGAATTGACCTCCAGGCCAACTGGCTGTGAGGATCAGCTGTGTCTATGCTGGGAGAACTTCTGTGTTGGAGACACCCTTATGAGACAAGACTTGCAAAATTGCAAAAGCCTCTGTGCTCAGCTTGAATGGAGCAGAGTTTCAGGGCTGAGCAGACAGCCTTGGCTTCCCGTCAGCCTGCCCTAATAGGCCCCTGTGTCTCAGTGTCCCATGGTAATCGCTGCAAGCACCTCTGAGAGAAAGCCGCCCTTGAGTTTTGCCCACTGCCAGACAGTCCAGTTTCTCCCCGAGTGAGTCTGGGTCCCCAGAGTCTCGCCTGGAACTGGAGTTCAGTGCAGTTGGGAGCTTTTGTCTCCCTCCTGCTTGAGAAAGCCAGCCGTGCACTCAGTTGCCAGTCCTCTCTGTGCACGCATCTAAGTACCTCTGCCTCCTATAGCTTCTCTGAGTCTCAGTGTGCTTTTTTATTTCCTTCTATTTGTAGAATTTCCACTCAGCCAGCCTTCCTGTGGTTCTCGATGATGTCCGTCTTGTCTTTTAGTTGTAGTTTTGAAATTGTTGTGCGAGGCAGCAGTTTAGGTGTTTATCTATGCCGCCATCTTGACTTCTCCCCTCCTTTACCCATTTTTAATTTTTTTTGTTAATCCTTCCCCAAGGATATTTTCCCATTGATTTTAGCGAGAGTGGGAGAGAGAAAGAAAGAAAGAAAAGAGAAACATCCCATGGGAGAGAAATACATGCATTGGTTGCCTCCCAGCAAGAGCCCCAATCAGGACCCCAGCCCAGAGGAGCCTGTAACCTAGGTACCTGCCCTTAACCTGTGTAGACCAATGCTCTATCCACTGAGCCAAATTGCTCAGGGCTATAGAAGCTATTTATTTATTCATTTTATATATATACTAGAGGCCCAGTATATGAATTCGTGCATGGTTGGGGTCTGGCCAGCCTGCCCCATGGGGCCAGACTGACTGGAGAGAGGGGCTGAGGGAGGTTGGCTGGAAGGCCCTGTACCCAATTGGGGGAGGGGGGACGACCGGGTGCAGGGCCCGTGGGTGGGGAGGGGCCTAGAGAATACCCACTGAACTGGAGCTGAGCATGGGCCCCAGGCTTCCCAGGGAGGACGGCCTCAGCAAGAAAACAGGTGGACTCAGAGCTGGTGTTTCTCTGTGTACATTAGACACAGTCCGGCACTTGCCTTTGTCTATTGGTCAAATCCACTGCATCAAAAAACTTGTTCCCCTTCTTCTCTTTGGGCCCTTACAACAAATACAGGCCCAGTGGCAGAGCCAGCCACACAATCACCTGGAATTTAGGTCTGAGACAACTGGGTAGCAATCTCCACAGAACAGAACACACTGTTTTAGAGTCTTAACTCTCCCCTAAAATGTGTCCAGCTGCTCTTCTTTAGCCAGAGTAGACTGAACTAAGGAAGCAAAGACCGAGTTTCCTTTGAGGTGGGGTCCACTGGGGATAGAGGGCGGCTGCCTTCCCCCCAAGATTGGTGTGCTCTGAGCAGGTCTGTGTCTGGCAGTGCCGGGTCCTGGGCTGCTGGTCAGGCAGCAGGTCCACAGGATTTCTCTCCGCCGCCTTCCTGGCCTCCAGAGCAGTACCCTCTGGCCTAGCACACCAGGTGGCTGTCGCTAAAAATGGGATTCGAAAACTGAAGGAGCTGGCCCATGCCTAGAGGGACCCACAGGTGGCCAGGCTGTGCCCCCCACACTTCTCAGTCTTGCTCGCATGGATGAGGCCAAAACCCGCTGCCTGAGATTGGCATCACATGGGGAAGGTCGCAGAGGGAGACAGGCACCCTGACATACCAGACTTGGTGACGATAATTTCAATGCCCAGCTGATTGAATTCGTCCCACAGAGCCTTCATCTCAAGCTGCACCCTCACACTGACCACCTTCGTATTCTTCTTTACCAGCGCCTTGGCAGTGGCCACACAACTGGCCCCGGGGCCCTCGGACTCAACAGTAGTGCTGGTGGGGGCGCCTGTGGCCAACAGATCATCATAGTCATAGTGATCGGTTGTTCCATTTGTTCTGCCATAACTGTCTCTGGGCTTTTATTATATAGACTAGAGGCCCGGTGCATGAAATTTGTGCACAGAGGGGGGGTGTCCCTCAGCCCAGCCTGCACCCTCTCCAATCTGGGACCCCTAGAGGGATGTCCGACTGCCCAGTGGGATCGGGCCTAAATGGGCAGTCGGACATCCCTCTCACAATCCAGGACTGCTGGCTTCCAACTGCTCGCCTGCCTGCCTTCCTGATTGCCCCTAACCATTTCTTCTTGCCAGCCTGATCACCCCCTAACCACTCCCATGCCAGCCTGATTGATGTCTAACTGCTTCCCTGCCAGCCTGTTTGCCCCCAATTTCCCTCCTCTGCCGGCCTGGTTACCCCTAACTGCCCTCCTCTGCAGGGTTTATTGCCTCCAACTGCCCTCCCTTGCATGCCTGGTCCCTCTCAACTGCCCTCCCTTGCAGGCCTGGTGCCTCCCAACTGCCCTTCCCTGCTGGCCATCTTGTGGTGGCCATCTTGTGTCCACATGGGGGCAGGATATTTGACCACATGGGGGCAGCCATATTGTGTGTTGGAGTGATGGTCAATCTGCATATTACTCTTTTATTAGATAGGATAGAGGCCTGGTGCACAGGTGGGGGCCAGCTGGTTTGCTCTGAAGGGTGTCCCGGATCAGGGTGGGGGTTCCCTTGGGGTGTGGGGCAGCCTGAGCAAGGGGCCTGTGGTGGTTTGCAGGCCGGCCATGCCCCCTGGCGACCCAAGCGGAGGCCCTGGTATCTGGAATTTATTTACCTTCTACAATTGAAACTTTGTAGCCTGGAGCGGAACCAAGCCTCCTGCTCGCTCCATGACCGGCAGCCATTTTGCTGGAGTTAATTCACCTTCTATAATTGAAACTTTGTAGCCTGGAGCGGAGGCTTAGGCCAGCCAGGGCAGGTGGAAAGCTTGGCTTTCTACGTTGCTGGGGGCAACCCTTGCCTCCTGCTCTTTCCAGCTCGGTAGCTGCCACCATTTCTGTTTGGATTTGTTTACCTTCTATAATTGAAACTTTGTAGCCTTGAGTGGAGGCTTTGGCCAGCAAGGGCTGTTGCCTGGGAAACCCAAGCCTCCCTCCTGCTCTCTGTGGCTGTAGCCATCTAGGGTTGGGTTTATTTGTATATTTTCTCCTGATTGGCTGGTGGGCGTGGCTGGTGGGCGTGGCTTGTGGATGTAGCAGAGTTAGGGTCAATTTGCATATTACTCTTTTATTAAGTAGGATATTTTTAATCCTTACCTGAGGATATTTTTCCATTGATTTTTAGACAAAGTGGATGAGACAGGGAGAGACAGAGAGAAACATAGATGTGAGAGAAACACATTGATTGTTTGCTTCCTACATGCACCCCAACCAGGGCCAGGGTGGAGCCTGCAATTGAGGTACATGCCCTTGATCAGAATTGAACTCAGGACCCTTTGGTCCCCAGGCCAATGCTCTTCCACTGAGCCAAACTGGCTAGGGCTATAGGAGCTATTTAGATGATTTGACAAACTAATATCAATTTTCCGATTTTCAGTCATACCAGATGGCTTCCTCAGTCAAAGAGAATGAAAATGTTCCACCATAATTCTTGTAATTGATGATTTTATTTTCATTTCTTCTCCTTAGGATCTTGTCCCCACAAGTCCTTGTCACGAGTGGGTAACTCACCATTGATAATGACTTAAAGGAACAGTTTCAGTGAGTGTTTGTTTCAATTTACATTATTAATCTGATCTCCAATTTTATTCATTCTGAGCATCACATGAAAATCAATTTTTTGAGTTGGAGGGTCCTCAAGGAAATCTAACCTAGTCGAAATCCCATCTACTTTTCTGTACAAAGCTGGATATATCCTGCAGCTGAGAAGTTAAAGGAAAAACAAGTAAACTTTTTAAAAAATTATTTTCAAAGAATAATTAGATCTTTTAAAAATATATTTTATTGATTTTTTACAGAGAGGAAGGGAGAGGGATAGAGAGTTAGAAACATCAATGAGAGAAACAATGATCAGCTGCCTCCTGCACACCCCCTACTGGGGATGTGCCTGCACCAAGGTACATGCCCTTGACCGGAATGGAACCTGGGATACTTCAGTCCTCGGGCCGATGCTCTATCCACTGTGCCAAACTGGTTAGGGAAGTAAATTTTGATATATTATGAATTCAGCACAATAACAAATAAACTGTTTAAGCAAATAGTGCCAAATCCTTTTCTTAGGTTTTTCTCAAGATTGAAATGATTGAATTTGGGAATTTTATTCTTCTTTTCCAGACTCTCTTGGAAATAAGAATGTTATGTAACTTTCCCCAGGTTTCCCAGATGGTAGGTCACTAAGGATGGAAACTGACCCCAGATAAGTGATCTAGTCCCAAATGCATATACTTGCCACAGTCCCATGCACCATTGTAGGTGACTTGGTTTAGGTGGGTTGTGCTGATAGAGAGACAAATCAGTGGCTGCTTCAAATGGGGCAGTGAGCAGGACCACAATTGTAGCCTTTTTTACATGCAACAAGTCTTTTCTCACCTCCAGGAATGAATAGGCACTTTAGAACCATGTCTGCTTTTGGACCAAGAATTTCTGAACTTGGATTCAACTAGTGTGTGATCAGCAGGAGGTGGTGAACCGAGCTCCTCTGGACACGTGCGGCCACTGGTCTCACAGGAACGAGCCATTCAGGACAGCAAGGCCAGTGAAATCTGAGGGTGCATCTGCGTCTCGGTGGAGAGGTCCCCTAGACCCCAGCCTCCTGAAAAAACCCACCTCAGTCCCGTCCTTCTTTCAGGGCCCAATGGCCGGTTGATGCTGCTCTGGAAGGACTCCCGGCAGAAATCAATGTCCCATCTGCCTGGATGGCCTGCGGGACTCTGTCACCATCGAATGTGGGCACAAAAATGTTTCCCCTAAAAATGTTGTAATATACTTAAGAAAAAAATTTTGCAATGTTGTTATCACTCTGTACACTGTAAAAGAGGGCACTGTATTCTAGTAATCTGCTTTTAATCCATCTAAGTAAGATGACTCAAAAGTCCTTTCATTCCTACCGTGCCTGCCTAAATTCAAAACATCCCATTGTGTTTATCCAAAGTGTTTCCTGGTGATGATGGTCACAGATCTGCCCCTGGGACGCTGGCTGCTGGCCTGCCCATTGCAGCCAAGCCAGGTCCACAGCCCTTCAGAGCCAAAGTAGGGAACGCGTAAGGAGGGGGAGATTCGCCCCATGCACCCCAGAGGCCAGGCGCCCAGGAAGCATCCTGAGCCAGGGCTGTGTGGCCAGGCGCGTATCACGTGAAGCTCTCAGTTCCCTGGGCTGGGCTCCGGCCTGGGACCCGCACCAACGCAGCCACCGCCTAGCAGCCCATCCCGACGGGGACCCGGGAAAATAATGCAGAAGCTGGTGTGTCGCGGACCCCACCCAATCATGGTACATTTTCTTACAACCGCGTGCTCCGGGTTTGTGCACTCACATCCTCCAGCCTCTCCCCGCAGCCATTTCCAGTCCCTTGAGACCAAAGCCCCAGCCAGCCAGACCTCTCCACCTGTCCCAGGCGCCTCATTCATCCAGTTGTTGTTAGACATTAGTCTCAACGATTCGTTTTCTAATAAATCACCAAAATTTCAAGATAACAGAGCTTTACATTGCTACCAAATAAATGTTTTCAGGCTTATTTTACATAAATGAAATGTCTTCTTTATTGGGAGAAATTATCCAACAACTGTTACAGGATTAAGTCAAACTATTGTAAATGTCTGTTAATCTATTTACAAGTTTTAGTGACTTTTCATTCTCGCACTCATCATTAATGTACATTAATGTCTAATTGGATTCAGGAATTATGGCAAACAGTAGCTTTTCACCTCAGGATACATGCATTCTTCTTCACCCCCTACAGAGAAGTAGGGCCTTGCAATGACTTTTATCTATCTATCTATCTATCTATTATCTATCTATCTATCTATCTATCTATCTATCTATCTATCTATCTATCTATCTATCTATCTATCTATCTATTATCTATCTATTATCTATCTATCTATCTATCTATCTATCTATCTATCTATCTATCTAAAATATATATTTTGCCTGGCTGGTTTGGCTCAGTGGATAGAGCGTTGGCCTGTGGATTGAAGGGTCCCGGGTTCGATTCTAGTCAAGGGCATGTACCTTGGTTGTGGGCACATCCCCAGTAGAAGGTGTGCAGGAGGCAGCTGATTGATGTTTCTCTCTCATCGATGTTTCTAACTCTCTATTCCTCTCCCTTCCTCTCTAAAAAAATCAATAAAATATATATTTTTTTAAAAATAAAATATATATTTTTATTGATTTGAGAGAAGAAAGAAGAAGGGGAGAGAGAGAGAGATGGAAACATCAATGATGAGAAAGCATAATTGGTTGGCTGCCTGCTGCATGCCTCCTATGGGGGAATGAACCCACAATCCAGGCATATTCCCTTAACCGGAATTGAATTCCAGACACTTCAGTCCACAGGCCGATGCTCTATCCACTTAGCAAAACTGTCTAGGGTTACTTTTAGAAAATGGAATGAGAGTAAAGTGTATGTCTCTTTCTGGTGTTGGCCTTCAGTGCTCCCTCTTTCCCTAGTTGTAGTGACCTGTGCTGTGACAACACATGACTGATGGAGTTAGATCCCTGGGTGGGTAATGGAGCAGCGGCCTGCTGGCCTACACTGCACTTTACAAAAGTAAGCACCTGAGATACCACAGCATAGCAGGGCTACTCTGATCAATGCAGGGGTCACTTGTACCTCAATGGGAGCTCTGCTGAGCAGCTTTTCCAGATATGCTTGACAGACAAATAGTACAGAGATAGGCAGAGTAAAACTTTATTTTTAAGTATTGTAAATAATACAACATATAGTGTGTTCTCAAAGGTTGGCAATTTCACATAATGTCAAAAATGACTATGTAACCTTTGGAGGTCATACAGGGATTGTCAAAGGCAGGTCTACAGCCTTGGCAGGGTGGCTCAGTTTGTTGGAATGTGGTCTCCTACACAAAAAAAACTAGCGGATTTGATCCCCATTCAGGGCACATAGGTATCAGGTGCAATCCCCAATCAGGGTGAGTATAAGAAGCAATGGATTGAGGTTTTCCTCTCTCTCTCCCTTCCTCTTTCTATAAATCAATAAACTTATCACCAGGTGAGGATTTAAAACAAAAGTGTGTTTACAGTGGTTAATATGCAACAGTTTATTCTTGTGTTATTTGTTATTAATTGCTGTACATATTTGTATCTGTACTGTCAACTTGCTTTTGCTCAGCCCTTTACATGAAAATTTTATAAAACATTAGAGGCCTGTTTCATGAAATTTGTGCACGGGTAGAGTACCTAGGCCTAGCTGGCAATAGGAGCTGATTGAAGTCTTCCAGGGCTTTCCTTCAAGGTGCCAGCCAGGGCCTCCCTTCCCTGGCTGCTGGCTGATGCCCTGGGCATTCCTTAGTTTTGCGCCGCCCCCTGGTGGTCAGTCCAGGTCATAACAAGTGATCGAACTCCTGGTGGAGCTCCTGTTGGGACAGTTTGCATATTAGCCTTTTTTATATGTACTAGAGGCCCGCCCAGCCTGCACCCTCTCTAATCCAGGACCCTTCAGGGGATTAGGCTCAATCCTGAGGATTGGAACTACACCGGCAGTCAGACATCCCTCTCACAATCCAGGACCACTGGCTTCTAACTGCTCACCTGCCTGCCTGCCTGATCATCCCTAACTGCCCCCCCTTACTTGCCTAGTCACACCAAACAGCCCCCCCCCCCTCCTGCAGTCCTGGTCACCCCTAACTTCCCCAAAATGATATGGAAAATAATAAAAAATAATGTGTTTCTTTTAATGATATATTTTATTGATTTTAGAAAGGAAGCGAGAAAGAGAAATATCGATGATGAGAGAGAATCATCCATTGGCTGCCTCCTGCACATCCCCTACTGGGGATTGAGCCAGCAACCAGCACATGTGTCCTGAGTAGGACTCTAAACATGACTCCTGGCTCATATGTCGACGCTCAACCACTGAGCAAGGCAGGCTGGGCTAGAATGTGTTTACCTAATTCCTGACTTAGATCAGTGAAATCTACCAGCCTACCTAGGACTCAGCATTTGCAGCACAAACTGCAAGGACATCCTTGCCTAGGGAACCAGGGTATGTTATAATCCAAAACCAGAGGAGGAAGCCCCGGGTCAGGGTGGGGGAGAGCTTCATATCTGGAAAATCCTGCTGACAATGTCAATGGAGGTGACCAGCTTGCATCGTCAGGGTGGAAGGCACCCAAAATTGGTTTCAAATGTTCACACTGATGATGACTCACCACATACCAGAGGAGTATGAAAAAGTGTATTACTCACATGCTGAGGTTTTAGTGAGACAGTAGGGTAGATATTAGAATAGGAAACAACAGAGAGCACAGGGAAAAGGGACTGGCTTGTGTTGATGGTGGTTACCGGGTGCTTTTGGTGGGAGACTGTTGACACTAATGGAAACTTGCTTGATTGAAACTCCCCCCCTGCACCCAAGGATGGAGCACCTGGACTTTCTCATAGGCATTCCCAGAGGTAAGGTCAGGAAGGAGAGAAGAATGCATCCTAAAAGTTTTTAATATTTAAACATCAAAACTGGAATCAGGATCTTTATTATAAGTACTATAGGCCTGGTGCACGAAATTTGTGCATACGGGGGAGGAAGGAGGATGTGTGTCCTTCAGGCCAGACTGCACCCTCTCCAATCTGAGACCCCTCAAAGGATGTCCAACTGCCCGTTTAGGCCTGATCCTGGTGGGATCCGGCCCAAACGGGGCAGTTGGGACATCCCTCTCACAATCCAGGACTGCTGGCTCCCAACTGCTCACCAGCCTGCCTGCCTGATTGACCCTAATCGCTTCTGCCTGCCAGCCTGATTGATGTCGAACTGCTCCCCTCCTGGCCTGATTTCCCCTAACTGCCTTCCCTTGTCAGCTTGGTTGACCCCAACTGCCCTCCCCTACCGACCTAGTCGCCCTAACTGCCCTCCCCTGCTGGCCCAGTAAACCCTAACTGCCCTCCCTTGCCAGCCTGGTCACCCCTAACTGCCCTCCCCTGCTGGCCCAGTAAACCCTAACTGCCCTCCCTTGCCAGCCTGGTCACCCCTAACTGCCCTCCCCTTCCAGCCATCTTGTGTTCACATGGGGGCAGCCATCTTGTGTGTTGGAGTGACGGTATTTGCATATTACTCTTTTATTAGATAGGAGGATTACTTTCAATAACAAGGGAAGAAACTAAGCACATACAAGATTTCTTCCTAATTTCTAATCACTTCACTCTGATGATGCTGATTGTAAGAGATTCTGAAGACAACGCAATGGAGAAATAAGGCATAAGTTTCCCTGTAAATGTATCAGTGATTCCATACATGTATGACCTGTTATTCAAATTATAAAATGAAACCTCTCCCAACTCATAGTCCAGAAAAATGCCAATATTCTTCTGTTCAGTACGATTCCAGAGCTGATGTTGCCAGCATCCATTGCTTGGGGATGGTGATATGAAAGTATTTCTGGGGAAAGATGCTTTACACACACCTAAGTAATATAAACCTCTACCTCCTATGTTTACCACCCAAAAATGCCTGCCAGCATCAAATCCCTCAGAACTCAGGACAGCAGGGTAAGAAATACGTGTCTGGGTATTGGGATCACCACCTGGTGTCCTATAGGTCACACTTTTTCTATCACTTGAGATAAAGAGACTTGGATGGGCAGTTGCAGGATCCAGTGTCAACTCTACCTGAAACATGCGGGTCATTTTATACAGGCCCAAATAATGTGGAGGGAGAGTGAAAATCACCTTCTTTAATTCATATGAAAAGACTGCAGGTGTCTCTAGGTTTCCATAGCTCTTGTGGATCCTTTCAATACCCGTGAGTAAAGCCAGGTCTGTCTGCAAACACTTGTCTTCTATTCCAATTAACAGAGTGTTTAGCCTGAACATATGGTATGAAATTTGCCTTCTATTTTCAACTAGTTTTTCTTCAACATCATTCTCTTCTATAAGTAGAGCGTTATCAAGTTCACGGTGTTCTATTTCCAAGAAAGATTTAAGTTCTTTACATTCATTGTACAATTTCTCCCTCCATCTTCTCATCTTTATCATTGCTTCCGGAGTATTTGCAAATTGGATTTTATATACCCTTTCAACATTTTCAAGGTGATTAGTGAGGGCCGCCATATACTTTTTGAGCATCCTCCTGTGACTAGCTGCAGCTTCCTCAATGGGGATCAGGGGCTGATCCTGGTGGTCGGATGAGACCCTGCACTGAGCACACAGAAGCTCCAGGTCCTTCTCACAGAACAGGGTCAGAAGCTCTTGGTGTTTCCCACACAGGGGTATTTCGTCCTGCAGTTTCCTCTGGCTCCCTGAGGTGGGGATCTGCTGAACAATCTCAGTCATGTGACATAATTGGGTGTTCCTCTTCAAGCTCCTGTCAGGGCAGTGGTGGAGGCAGACAGGACAGGGAAAGGTGCCCTGTAGTCCTTCCCAGCGCTGGTGGATGCAGGAGGGACAGAAGTTGTGCCCACACTCAGTGGTCACTGGGTCTCTCAGGTGATCTAGGCAGATGGGGCAGCTGGCCTCTGCTTGGAGCTTGGCCAGGGAAGCTGCAAAGGCCATTGTGCAGTGAAGGTGGCTATCAGAGGAGACTCACTTCAGTCCTTGTGATCCTCCAGGAGTGAGGAAATGTGAGAAGTTGAGGTCTGCTTAGGCCTCCCCCTCTGTGGAAGGCACTAGGAGTTTCCAAGAAAAGTTCCAGTGGACAGATGACATCCAGTCTTCCTGTCACCTTCTCCTGTGTTTAATGTCAGCTTGCCCTGAGTGAAGATCAGCTGTGGACTCTGGTCAAAAAAGCAAGCAACATGCAAGTTATAAGTGGTTTCTGTGGACAAAAAGATATCACTTTTTAAAGTTCAATCAGCATTAACCCTTCCCTCCTTGTATAAACAGCATGTCAGGTAGTCCAAATCAGTTATTATGACAATACTAGTGGCCCAGTGCATGAAATTCGTGCACGGGGGGGGGGGGGGGGAGGGGTTGTGTCCCTCAGCCCGGCATGCACCCTCTCCAATCTGGGACCCCTTGGGGGTCCCTCTCACAATCAGGGAATGCTGGCTCCTAACCACTCACCTGCCTGCCTGATTGCCCCTAACCACTCTGCATGCCAGCTTGCTTGCCCCCAACTGCCGCCCCCCGCTGGCCTTCTCACCCCCAAGTGCCCCCTCTTGCCGGCCTGTTTGCCCCCAACTGCCCCCTCCCCCCGCCAGCCTGATCGCCCCCAACTACCCCCCCACTGCCGGCCTGCGTGCTCCCAACGCCCCCCCCCCCTTGCTGGCCTGCTCGCCCCCAACTGCACCCCCTGCCAGCCTGATCACCCCCAACTTCCCCCCTGCCAGCCTGCCCTTCCTTTGCCAACTGCCCCCCCGCCCCCGCCAGCCTGATCATCCGCAACTACCCTCCCCTCCTGGCCTAATCGCCCCTAACCACCTCTGCCTCGGCCCCACCACCATGGCTTTGTCTGGAAGGTCTCCCAGAATGTCCCCTGGTCTAATTAGCATATTACCCTTTTATTAGTATAGATTTAAGGAGGAGTTAGAAGAAAAGTCTTTTTTGCAACTTAAAAGGAATTAGACAATCTAGGCAAATTTACTATTGGCCTCAAGCATCACAAAAAAAATGTCATCTTGTGCTGTGGGGAAGAGAGAAGGATTTGTAAGCCCAGGAGCGAGGTCCTGCTACCAGAGGACGCTTCTCTGCAGAGACCCCAGGTGAAGCACTATGCACATGTGTGTCCAGGAGGCAAAACCCTCAACAGGGGATTTGGGGAATAAGAGGAAGGAGGATACATTCAACTCAAAGTCATTGGACAGAACAGCAGTGAGATTCACTTCAAAGTGAAAATGACAAAACACCTGGAGAAACCCAAAGAATCATGCTGTCTAAGATGGGAGTTCCATCGAAGTCGCTCAGGTTTCTCTTGGAGGGTCAGAGAATGGCTGATAATCACACTCCAAGAGAACTGGGAATGGAGGAGGAAGATGTGAGTGAAGTTTATCAGGAACAACAGGGGGTCATTCAATGGTTTAGATTTCCTTTTTCTTTTCTTTTCCCTCAATCCTTTCTATTATTAAAAATAGTTCTTTTGTAATGTGGTGTTCCAAATGAAATGCAAAAGTGACACCCCCTCCAGACTCTTTAAAACCTCTGGTAATTTGAATTCTAGTGCCCAGTATTCATTATTGTTTGTTTTCATTATGCTGAGTTTGGGTGATCAAACCTCAGCTTCCTTCATATTGCCTTCTCCCTTTGAAATATTACAATTGTGAACAGGGAAGCCACCCTTTTCAGGACTGTGCATTTTGAGGTTTGTGATAAATGAGGTGGACCAATGCAAGTGATCATAATACTTCTAATTGGCCTGGAAGTTCTAGCAAGTGATTGCTTCACTCCTGCACTATGACTTTTTTTTCCTTTTAATATATTTTTATTCATTTCAGAGAGGAAAGGAGAGAGAGAGAGAGAGAGAGAGAGAGAGAGAGAGAGAGAGAGAGAGAGAGAAACATCAATGATGAGAGATAATCATTGATTGGTTACCTCCTGCATACCCTCTGGTGGGGATTGAGCCCATAACCCAGACATGTGCCCTTGACCGGAATCAAACCTGGGACCCTTCAGTCCGCAGGCTGACACTCTATTCACTGGGGCTAGGGCCTGGTCTATGACTTTCAGTGGGAGGTGGGAGTTTTTCAGTCAACTGAACTGTGGGAATATGACCTTTCCTCAGCTTGAAGCTACGTTGAAACTCTGAAGGTCTGGACTAAAAGAAGAATATCAGGTTGGAGACATGATGACAGATAAGGTGAGAGTAAAGACTTACACCAAAGATGGCTTCACTGACGAGAAAGCAGTTTAAGAGTAAAGAAAAATCTTGTCAGAAGATCCCAGAAGAGCTTTAATTTTCATTAGCATTTAATAAAGTTATTCATGCAGAAGTGTATGCAAGGGAGCACTGCTCTTTCTTATTTTATTTGTACTTTGTGTCCTGCGATATGGGTTTTAAATGGACATTGACCGTACCAGCTTCATTAAAGTAAGCAAAATATTTTTGGGTGAAAAAAGTTATGTTAGCCAGGTAGCTTAGTTGTTTAGAATATGGTCCAGATTGAGAAAACTCTGAAGAATATTCTGGTCAATTTAAAATTTCAACCTGATTGGGCCACTGGATAGCCAGGTAGCAGGTGAAACACTAGTTCTGAGTGTGATTGTGAGATTTTTGGGAGAGATTAGTATTTGAATCTGTGGATGAGCAAAGCAAATAGCCCTCCCCAATGTGAGTGGGCATCATGAAACCCACTCAGGCCCTGAAGAAAACAAACACCAGGGCAAGACTGAATTCACTCTCTGAATAAGCCAGCACACCCACCTCCTGTCCTGGGTGCTGCTGGTTCTCAGCCCCTCAGACCCCACTGGAAACGGTACCATCTGCTCTCAGACTCTCAGGACTTCAACTACATCATCGTCTTTCCTGGGTCTCCTACTTGCAGACTGCAGACCATGGGACATCTCAGGCTCCATAACTTTTGAGCCAAAGCTTTTTAAAAAATATATTTCTAGATACATACTATTGGTTCTGTTTCTCTGGTAAACATTTAATAATACATGGAGTTAAGCAATCAGTAAAATCCAGAGTATAATAAACTCTACCCAAAATTTTATTATGTTGCTTCAACATAAATATACAGAGAAAGTAAAAAAAAAAAAAAACACATGGAAGAAGGATGTAGGAATTAAAATAGACTTAAAAGCTGTACTAATGTGTATAAATCAAATTTCATTTCATTTTAAAATATTTTATCACAATTCAGTTGGAAGTAGATATTTGAGGATTAAAAAAAAATCTAATTGATAATTATGTTACAGTGAGATAATGAATGGCATTAGAGGTATGTAAAATGCCCTGAAAGGTAGTTCAGATAGTCCCAATATGCCAATGTTTCAGGTTAAACCAAAGGTCAGAGTACTTAGAAGGCAACCAATGAATGCATGACTTAATGGAACCACAAACCAATGTCTCTTTCTCACTTGCAATCTCTCTCTCTCTCTCTCTCTCTCTTTCTCTCTCTCTCTCCTACCCTATCTTCTCACTCACTTATTCTAAAGAAAATAATTTTAAAATTTTAATGTAGCAATATGTAAATAGTTTCTTTTGGAAATATATAGTGAAAAGTTTATAAGTAAAATTGTAGAGATTTCCTGCACAGAAATGGCAAAAGGTTGATAGGACTATAGGTAGAAGTTGCAAAAAGTTAGTTATAGAATACGGGTTACATGAGTTCATGAGATTTTCTCTCCTATTCTGGATACCTAGAATATTCTGTAATTTACTTTTTAAAAAATGTACCATTTGAATACTATTTAAGTGTTTCTAGGCTCTCTTCTAGCCAAGAAGATTTCTCCTACTCCCTTCCTTAAGCATCATCCATTTACCTTCATCTCAGAGCTCTCTGATCCATCTCAACTCCTTTCTTCCTCAGTTTTTCAAACTGGTCCCCTTTCTTCACTCCAAATCCAACATCTGCTTCCCTGTTCCCACATCCCATCCCCACCCAACAAATCTCCATTGAAATAAATTGAGATTGAGAAAAGACCAAGGCTGGCATTAAAGTTCTATCTCTTTGTAGGTATGTGGGTTGCATTTCAGGTCTGATCTCAGACTGCCTGTGTCATTGGGGATGGGTTTTTCTAATATATATATTATTGATTTCAAAGAGGAAGGGAGAGGGAGAGATAGAAACATCAATGATGAGAGAGAATCATTGATTGGCTGCCTCTTACACTACCTCTTCTAGAGATCAAGCCCCAAACCTGGATATGTGCCCCTGGCCTGAATCAAACCTGGGACACTTCAGTCCACAGACTGACACTCTAATCACTGGACCGAACCAGCTTGGGTGGGGGGGATGGGTTTTTTGATTCCTTGTTTATTCAGAGACACATGGAACAAGGAAAATAACACTCAGCCGAAACCGGTTTGGCTCAGTGGATAGAGCGTCGGCCTGCGGACTGAAAGGTCCCAGGTTCGATTCCGGTCAAGGGCATGTACCTTGGTTGCGGGCACATCCCCAGTAGGGGGTGTGCAAGAGGCAGCTGATCGATGTTTCTCTCTCATCGATGTTTCTAACTCTCTGTCCCTCTCTCTTCCTCTCTGTAAAAAATCAATAAAAAAAATATATAAAAAAAAAAAAAAGAAAAGAAAATAACACTCAGCTTCCCTCTCAGTTTGGTGACAGCATATATAGCTATTTAGGTAAACCTTTTGGAACATCTGGTTTTAAACAAATGAATTTGACACCAGACACTGAGACATTCTGGAAGAAAATTTCCAAGGATAGCTTCAGACCAGCAGTTCAGGGCACTTTGCACAAGCAGCTATTCATAATCCCATAGGTATCAGTATTTTTAGCAAGCATTTTGATGACGTAGGGCAAGGCTAACTGAGGGACACCAGCAATAATGAAAGCATGTGTCTAAAATAACCTGAATGCAAGTAAAGATTGGCTTGTGAGGTAAAGTCAAGGCCCTGCTAGAGCAGTCACCCAGAAAGCCAAGGGTAGGAAGCAATACCTCCATGGCTCTCAGTTTGGTCCCACCTCCTGCACCAGTATCATCCCGACTCCCAGCTTACCTGGAGCCTGCTCCTTTGAGTGAGACCCTGAAGTGTGTCTCCAAGAAGAGTCTCTGAAGCCAGCCTTCTACCAGATAAATGTTTAGCAATGTGACCCTGGCCTATATATACCACTAGAAGGTAAATCTCTTTTTTTTTGAAAGTGAATCTCTTTAAGACCTCACCCACTAAGGCTCCTCCCCAGAGGTGGGAGTTGTGGGCAAGGGTGGAGATAAGAGGATCTTCAGAAACCTGGCTGATGGGATCTCCTCTTATTCCTGCAGGGTAGGGCAGAATAACCTTGTTAATATGCATAATCTAATTTGCTCCTTTGTAATCATCCCTTGAATTTCTCAACACCCTTTAATCCCATCTTTCCTGAGGAAGAAACTGAAATTCAAAGTAAAATCTTGCCCTGGCTGCTTTGGCTCAGTGGATAGAGCACCAGCCTGCAGTATGAATGGTCCCGGGTTGGATTCTGGTCAAGGGCACAAACCAGGGTTGTGGGCTTGATCCCCAGTGGGGTTGTGCAGAAGGCTACCAATAAATGATTCTCTCTCATCATTGATGTTTCTGCCTCTCTCGCTCTTCCTTCCTCTCTGAAATCAATAAAAATATGTTTTAAAAAATAATAGTAAAAGTAAAGTATTTGCCTCCTTTCCAACTTGGGCCTGGCATAATGGCTCTAGCAAAAAACGGTGAAGAAAAGAAGGGCCTTTGTGCCATCCATGAGGTAATGACTAGAGAACACACTATGAACATTCATGAGCACATCTATGGAGTGGGTTTCAAGAAGCTTGCTGCTCTGTCACTCAAAGAGATCCAAAAACTTGCCCTGAAGGAGATGGGAACTCCAGATGTATGAATTTGAGAGGGTTAACTTGAAACAAAGGCAGGTGTAACATAGGTGGGGCAGACGTGGCATTTTGAGGTAGCCTAACCACAGGAAGCAACCAAGCAGAAATAATAAAATGTTTCTGGACTCCAAAGTGGAGTCATGGAAAACCAAAGGAGGGCCCACAGCAATAAGGTGTACTGACACTGAAACAGGAAGTTCAACACAGAAACAGAGAGAGGACACACAGAAACGGGGAAAGTTCAGGACCTTTGCTAGGCAAGAACAATTAAGGGAATCAATTAGGTGATGTCACAGACAGGCTTGTAGCAAATATATACCCCTGGACTACAAGGCTTTAATGGGTAGTCCATTATAATCTCCCCCCACCCCACCTCATGAGGTCACATGCTTCAGGGATCATAAATCCAAGCAGAACACCTGCTCGGTATACACATGCTTCCAGACCACCTGTGTGTACCCTTCTACCTAGATGTAAAGATATTTGCCTTGCTGCCTGGCCCCCTAGTATGTTTGTGTTCTACCAGGACCCCAGAATTTGGGGGCTCACCTTATTTCTTACAGGAGAGAGAAATCTGTGTTTGACTGGAGTGTGGTAGTGGGTGGAGCCACTTGAAATAAACCCAGGGATTTAAGGAAGAAATATCTTCTCTCACACAGCAACTAATAATTTCAGGTAAGGACTGCTCTTCTGACCAAGAAAGCTGCTTAGTTGGCTTCATGTTCTCTGAGATTCCAAATCTGGAGGAGCGGTGTCCAGCTGAGCTGTGACTGGCTGCAAGTTGGGGGAAGGGCTTCTCTTGGCAGCTGGAATAAAAAGGTCAGGGGACTCACAGGACTCATGGGCCACCAGCAAAGTAAGGACTGAGATTTCCAGTGCATCCACTTCTCACTGCAGAGCTCAGCTTCCCGAAGAAATGCACCTCAGTGCTGTCCTTCTTTCAGGGCCCAATGGCAGTTGACGCAGTTCTGGCAGGACTCCCAGCAGAAATCAACTGTCCCATCTGCCTGGATGGCCTGCAAGACCCTGTCACCATCGAATGTGGGCAACTTCTGTCGCTCCTGCATCCAGCAGTCCTGGGCTGAACTACAGGACAGGTTCCCTTGCCCTGTGTGCCATCACCCATGCCAAGAGAGATGCTTGAGGAGCAACACCCAGCTGGGAAGGATGGTTGACATCGCCAGGCTCCTCCAGATCACCAGGGGCAAGAAGAGGCAGGAATATAGGTGTTTGTGCGAGAAACGCAACAATGTCCTGACCCTCTTCTGTGAGGAGGACTTAGAGCTGTTGTGTCCCCTGTGCACTCAGCCCCCTAACCACCAGGGCCACCAGGTGAGGCCGATGGGGGAGGCTGCCTCTCATCACAGGCAAAGGCCAATCCAGGGGTCCTCAAACTTTTTAAACAGGGGGCCAGTTCACTGCCCTTCAGACCGTTGGAGGGCCGGACTATAGTTTAAAAAAAACTATGAACAAATTCCTATGCACACTGCACATATCTTATTTGGAAGTAAAAAAACAAAACGTAAAAACACCCGCATGTAGCCCGCGGGCTGTAGTTTGAGGACGCTGGGCTAAGCAGTTACATTGAGCCCCTGAGGAAGCAGGTGGCAAACATTTATAAATCAATAAGTATTGAAAGCAAAAAACCCTTAGAACTGAGAGAGAAGGTGGAGACCCAAAGGCTGGAGTTACTCTCTGAAATTGAGCACTTGAGGCAATTTTTAGAACGAGGTCAAGAAGCAGTTCTTTCAAGATTAGCAGATGCAGAAAAGGCTATTGGAAAGAAACTCAGCGCTAATATAACCACATTTTCAAAGTACAATTCTACACTCAAAGGCCTGCTAAATCAGGTGGTAGAGTGCGAGGTGCTGATGGAAGTGGAATGGCTGTTTCCAAGACTTCCGTTTCATGCTCCTTCTCCTCTTGCCTGAATGAGTTTCTGGAATGCCCACAAATACACTCTTTTATCTTTTCAGAATCCAACTCATCTTTTAAGATCCCAACCAAAGAAAACTTATGTTCTCTATTAATCTTGTCTAGACCAGTGTTTTCTTTCTACTTTAAAATGTCTATGAAACATCCTACCCTTAATATTTAGTTGGAATATTTCTTATGCTGCCTTGTATTATGTTCCCTGACTACATTGAAGGGGTTGGAGCCTTACAATACAGTTTCTTCTCTCTGTCTCTTATTTGATGTTCAGTAAGAACATGATATCTATTTCAAATACACTGTCCAATGGATCTGACAGGAAATATAGTAAATCCATACAAATAGCACCCCTTCATTCTCTAATTCACCATCCACAAGTGAATGGTGAAGGGAAGATGCCTCCTGAATACAAATAATTTCTTCAGTTTCACTATTTTGTCTCCATTTTTAAACATTTCATTGGGATGACATTAGTCTACATGAACATATAGGTTACATGTGTGGATTACTCATTTACAAAATATTTATATAGAACCATCTGCCCACCATCCAAAGTCAAATCTTCTCCTGTCATTCGTATAGGACCCCTTTCTTCCCCCATCTCCCTCCCTCTGGCAACCACTACACTGCTGTTTCTGTACCTAAGTTTCAGTTTTATAGTCCGCATATGAGTTAAATCATATAGTTCTTAGCTTTCTCTATTTGACTTATTTCAGTTCACATAATGTTCTTAAGGTCTATCCATGTTATTGTAGATAACGCTATTTCATTGTTTCTTATGACTGTGTAGTACTCTATTGTGTGTATATACCACATCTTCTTTATCCAATCATCTGTTGTAGGGCACTTCCACTGTTTCCAACTCTTGGGCACCATGAATAATGCTGAAATGAATATAGGGGTGTAGAGAGGGCCTGGGAAGGCACATGAGCATTTTTAAAAATTATTGTCAGCTGAGTCCAGTGGCATTGGCAGAGCCAAGTCCTGGAAACATACCATGCCAGAGGCAGTTATGTTGTCAGCCTGACCCTTAACTCAGGTGCCAGGGCCTGGGTTTCATTATTTAAGTTCAGCCAGGCACAAGGAACGGGCACAATTATCCGGGCTTAGCCAGGAGTGACAATTACAAAGAAGCCACAAGAAAGAAGAATTACAGCTTTATCTTTAACCATGATTTCCCATAATTTACTTTGTCTTAAACTCTAGTAAAACTTCCTGGAATCATACTGTATAAAATAAATGTGCTGCACTGGCTCTGGGTCACTGTCTCTCCATCAGAGGGCAGCTGTTCCACCTGGTCCCGGCTTTCCCTACTGTCTCTGTCTCTGTCTCTTTCATTTTCTCAATTCCCCGTCGCCCCTACTCAGGACTTGTGTCTGCTCTCTAGCCATGCTGTATGCAGTCCAAGAGAGACAAATACTTATATAGGGGTGCATATACCTTGAATATAAATGATTTTGAGGGTTTTTTTTTTTTTTTTTGTATATACCCAGGAGTGGGATTGTTGGGTCATATGGTAGCTCTATTGTTTTATTTTTTGAGGAATCATCAGACTGCTTTTCATAGTGGTTGTACCAGTCTACATTTGCACCAGCAGTGAATGAGGGTTCCCTTTTTCCCACAACCGCTCCAACACTCGTTCTTGCTTGTCTTGTTGATAATGGCCACTCTAACTAGTGTAAGGTGGTATCTCATTGTAGTTTTAATTTGCATTTCCCTGATTGCCAGTAAGGTTGAACATTTTTTTCATATATCTATTTGCTGTTTGTATGTCTTCTTGGGAGAGGTATATTTTCAGGTCCTCTGCCCACTTTTTGATTGGATTGTTTTTTTATTTGGTGTTGAGTTTTATGAGTTCTTTATATATTTTGTAATGAATCTTTTGTCAGAGCTACTGTTTGCAAATATCACCTCCCAACTAGTTGGCTACCTGTTTCGTTTGCTGTGCAAAAGCTCTTCAGTTTGATATAGTCCCATTCCTTTACCTCCCTTGCCTTTGAGGTCAAGTCCATAAATATTCTCTACCACCCAGGACCATAAGTTTTGTACCGATATTTTTTCATGTGACCTATAGTTGTGGTTCCTATGTCTTTTTTTTTACCCATTTTGAATTAATTTTTTGTACATGGGGACAAACTACAATCTAGTTTCATTCCTTTGAATGTGGCTTTCCCAGCACCACTTATTGAGGAGACTATCTTTACTCCTATGTGCATTTCTGGCTCCTTTGTCAAAAATTATCTGTCCATATATGTGTGGTTTTATAGCTGGGCTCTCTGTTCTGTTCCATTGATCTGTGTGTCTGTTTTTCTGACAGTACCATGCTGTTTTGATTATCATAGCTCTGTAGTATATTTTGAAGAACCCTGTAGTAGCTTAGCATCAACCAAGAAGCATTTATTTCATGCATTTTTCTAAGTCTCTCATTTTACTTATAAATTTTTTTTTAAAAAAATATATTTTATTGATTTTTTTACAGAGAGGAAGAGAGAGGGATAGAGAGTCAGAAACATCGATGAGAGAGAAACATCGATCAGCTGCCTCTTGAACACCCCCTACTGGGGATGTGCCCGCAACCAAGGTATATGCCTTTGACCGGAATCGAACCCGGGACCCTTGAGTCCGCAGGCCGACGCTCTATCCACTGAGCCAAACCGGTTTCGGCATCTCATTTTACTTAGATATTCATTTTATTTCCATACACTGTCAGTTCATGGATCCCACCCTTAAAAATCAAGTGTTCTTTAAATATATGACTCTCAAATCTACTTCCAGGTTAAAAAGGAGGAATTTTTATTGTTCTTAGAAACTAGTGACCCAGTGCACGGATTCATGCACTTTGAAAGGAAATTATTAGAAGGTGGCTGGCAAGGTGGGACTGGACTAGCCGGGCTGATATGCCCTGCAGCCAACCTATTATGGTTCCTCCCCAGTGTCTGTAGAGTGAGCACAGTCCCTCCAGCAGGTGGGGTCCCCCAGCCTGGCCTGCAGGGATCAGATGGGGTCCCTCAGCCTGGCCTGTGGGGATTGGCCGAAACTGGCTCTCCGACATCCCCTGAGGGGTCCCAATGTTTGAGAGGGCACTCTGCAAAGTTTCTGTTATACAGGTTTGGAACATAAATGCAAGTTTGCAATAAGCCAGATTCAGGATTAACAGTGTCCCAGCAACAACATAGCCCACAGCCAAAGTTGGAATCACATGGCTCCGGACTTTCTGGTTTTGGGGTGCATTATCGGAGAACCACCGCTGACAAGTCACTGCAACTTGGCAGCTCCTGTGTTGAGTGTCTGCCCCCCTGATGATCAGTGTGTGTCATAGCAACTAGTTGGACAATAGGTGGGACACTTAGTATATTAGCCTTTTATATATATACTAGTAGCTCTGCACACAAATCTGTGCGCCAGTAGCTCTCTGCAGGGCCTATCCACTCTGCGCCTGCTGCCCATAGGCTCTCCGTGGCCCAGAGGCCCATGTGCGGCCACAGCGACAACGCAAGCATTCTGCCAGGCTGCTCATGCTGCCTGCTCTCAGCAGCCGCCCCCCTGGGACTGGGGGACTCTGAGAGGGCTGAGAGGACTGGGCACCGCCATCTGCACTTGCAGGGCTGGAACTGTTTCATGTCTTGCCTGATGGACCTCATTCATCGCTAAGGGCCCAGTAATATAGCTATTAATTTATTAATCCAAATTACTGCTTTAATGTAACTCTCAACTTTTCATTTTTCAAGGTCACTAATTTTATTTTGTGCCAGTAAGGGAATTCAGTTAGTTATAGACACAAATATGTTTCCCCTAAAAATGTTGTAATATACTTAAGATATAAATTTTGCAATGATGCTATCACTCCGTACACTGTAAAAGAGGGCACTGTATTCTAGTATTCTGCTTATTATCCATCTAAGAAAGCTGACTCAAAAGTCCTTTCATTCCTAACATGCCTGCCTCAATTCAAAACATCCCATTGTTTTTCCAAAGTCAGTTTTCTGGCGGTGATGGTCACAGGTCTGTCCACGGGACACTGGCTGCTGGCCTGCCCATTGCAGCCGAGCCAGGTCCACAGCCCTTCAGAGCCAAGATAGAGGACCCGCAAGGAGGGGAGATTTGCCTCATGCGACCCTGCAGGGTAGAGCGGAGCCCAGCGGCATGGTGCCCAGGATGCACAAGAAGCCAGGGCTGTCAGGCCAGGCGCACTTCAGGGCGAGTTCTCAGTTCCCGGGGCAGATGTGCACCTGGGCTGGGCACTTGCCTGGGACCAGGCGCCTGTGAGCCCCAAGGGGCCGGGAAACAAGGCCAGAGCCAGCTTGTCGCGGACCCCATCCCTCCCTGATGCCTCCTCTTACATCCGAGGCATAGCCTCGTCAGGAAGCACTGCCTCCTGCCCTGGCATCTACAGGGGAGGGTGGCTCCCCCGCCCCACTCCACAGTTTCTGCCTGACGCATGCTGGACCAGCCATCCCCCAACTCTCCTCCCTCCCCCGCTTTTGAGCACTCAGATCCTCCAGCCTGCCCCCCTCCACCATTTCCGGACCCTCGATACCAAAGCCCCAGCCAGCTTGACCTCTCCACCTGTTCCCAGGGGCCCCATTCATCCCGTTGTATTTAGACATTAGCCTCAATGATTCGTTTTCTAATGGATCACCAACATCCTCTCTAATAAAATGGTAATATGCAAATTAACCACCACTCCGCTACATAAGCCACGCCCACCAGCCAAGCCACGCCCACCAGCCAATCAGGGCGAGTATGCAAATTAACCCCAGCCAAGATGGCTACAGCCACAGAGAGCAAGGTTTCCCAGGTAACAGAGGAAGCCAAGCTTTCCATAGCTGTTGCGGGCCTAAGCCTCCTCTCAAGCTACAAAGTTTCAATTATAGAAGGTAAACAAATTCAAACAGAAATGGGGGCAGAACGAAGCTTGACAGAGCAAGCCAGGATTGCCGGTGGCAACAGGGGAAGCAAAGCTTTCTGCACACCCTGGCCAGGCTCACCCGCTTAAGGCAACAAAGTTTCAATTGTAGAAGGTGAATTAACTGCCACAGAAATGGCTGCCGCCCCGGAGGGAGCAGCAGGCTTGGCTCTGCTCCAGGCTACAAAGTTTCAATTGTAGAAGGAAAATAAATTCCAGAGACCAGGGTCTCCAGGGGGCGTGGCCGGCCTGCAAACCACCACAGGCCCCTTGCTCAGGTTGCCCCACGCCCCAAGGGAACCCCACCCTGATCCGGGACACCCTTCAGGGCAAACCAGCTGGCCCCCACCTGTGCACCAGGGCTCTATCCTATCTAATAAAAGAGTAATATGCAGATTGACCATCATTCCAACACACAATATGTCTGCCCCTATGTGGTCAAAGATCCTGCCCCATGTGGACACAAGATGGCCACCACAAGATGGCCAACAGGAGAGGGCAGTTGGGAGGCACCCGGCCTGCAAGGGAGGGCAGTTGTGAGAGACCAGGCCTGCAAGGGAGGGCAGTTGAGAGGGACCAGGCTTGCAAGGGAGGGCAGTTGGAGGTGATCAACCCTGCAGGAGAGGGCAGTTAGGGGTGACCAGGCCGGCAGAGGAGGGAAGTTGGGGGCAAACAGGCTGGCAGGGGAGCAGTTAAGCATCAACCAGGCTGGCAGCGGAGTGGTTAGGGGGTGATCAGGCTGGCAGGCAGAAGTGGTTAGGGGCAATCAGGAAGGCAGGCAGGTGAGCAGTTGGGAGCCAGGAGTCCTGAATTGTGAGAGGGATGTCCGACTGCCCGTTTAGGCCCGATCCCACCAGGATTGGGCCTAAACGGGCAGTCGGACATCCCTCCAGGAGTCCCAGATTGGAGAGGGTACAGGCTGGGCTGAGGGACAACCCACTCCGTGCACGAATTTCATGCACCGGGCTTCTAGTTTCAAAATAATAGAGCTTTACATTGCTACCAAATAACGAATGTTTTAAGGCTTATTTTACTTAAATGAAATATCTGCTATAGGATTAAGTAAAACTATTGTAGATACCCATGTTAATCTATTTACAAGTTTTGAGAACTTTTCATTCTAGCACCCACCAGTAATGTACATTTCACTAATGTCTAATTGGAATCAGGAATTATGGCAAACAGTAGCTTTTTACCTCCCAACACATGCATTCTCCTTCACCCCCTGCAGAGAAGTAGGGCCTTGCAATGGCTTTTAGAAAATGGAAAAAGAGAAAAGAGTGTGTCTCTTCCTAGTGTTGGCCTTCAGTTCTCACGGTGGCCATTCAGTGCTCCCTCTTTCTCTAGTTGTAGTGACCCATGCTGTGACAACACATTACTGAGGGAGTTAGATCCCTGGGTGGGTAATGGAGCATCGCCCTGCTGGCCTCCGTTACACTTGACAAGAGTAAACACCTGAGATCACCACAGCATAGCAGGGCGATTCTGATCAATGCAGTGGTCCCTTATACCTCAATAAAAGCCCTACTGAGCATCTTTTCAAGATATGGAGATAGACAAACAGTACAAAGATATGCAAACTACAACTTTATTTCCAAACATTGTTAACAATACACATACAGGCATACAAACAGAAGCATGCTCTCAAAGGTGGGCAATTTCACATAAGGTCAAAAGCAACTGTGTGCTGCCAAAACCAGTTTGGCTCAGTGGATAGAGCGTTGGCCTGCGGACTGAAAGGTCCCAGGTTCAATTCCGGTCAAGGGCATGTACCTTGGTTGCGGGCACATCCCCAGTGGGGGGTGTGCAGGAGGCAGCTGATCGATGTTTCTAACTCTCTATCCCTCTCCATCTCTGTAAAAAATCAATAAAATTCAGGGCACATAGTTTTCAGGTTCAACCTAGACAGGGCAAGTATAGGAAGGTACTGATTAGTCCTTCTCTTTCACATAGATGTTTTTTTCTCTATATATATATATATCAACAAACATATCATCAGGTGAGGATTTAAAACAGAAGTATGCAGTATTTACAGTGGTTAATATGCAAAAGTTTATTCTTGTATTATTTGTTATTCATTACTGTACATGTTTGTATCACTACTATCAACCAGCTTTTGCTCAGCCCTGTACATGAAAATTTTATGAGACAAATAAAAGACAATTAGAATTCCAAGGAAATTATGTGGAAAATAATAAAAAGTAAATAATGTGTTTCTTTAAAAAAAAAAACACACAACTTATTGGTTTCAGAAAAGAGGGAAAGAGAAACATCAATCATGAAAATTATCCACTGGCTGCCTCCTGCATGCCCCCTACTGGGAATTCAGCCAGCAACCAGGACATGTGCCTTGACCAGAAATCAAACCATGATTCCTGGTTCATAGGTCTGTGCTCAACCACTGAGACACCACTGCTGGGCTAGAATGTGTTTCTTACCAAAACTTCTTAGATCAGTTAAATCTACAACACAGCCTCCCTAGAACTCAGCAAATGTGGAGCAAACTTCAAGGACACCCTGCCTAGGGAGCCAGGATGTGTTACAACCCAAAGTCAGAGGAGGAAGCCTGTGGGGGCTTCCTATCTGGACAATCCTGCTCACAATGTCAATGGTTGTGTTCAGCTTGCATAGTCAGGGTAGAGCGACCCAACATTGGTTTCAGATGTTCCCTGATGACTCACCACAAACCAGGAGAGTACAAAAAAGTTTATTACTCACATGATGAGGTTTTGGGACAGAAGGGTGGATATTAGAGTAGGTCCCAAATGACTGAGAGCACAGGGAAAAGGGACTAGCTAGCAGTGTTCATGGCTAGTGGGTGTTATTAGTGGAAGCTTGCATGAAACTTCCCCTCTGCACCCAACTTTCTCATCAGCACTTGGACTTTCTCATAAACTTTCCTAGGTTTAAGGTCAGGGAGGAGAAGGGTGCATCCTAAAATCTTTCCACATTCAAACATCAAAACTGGAATCAGGATCTTTATTATAAGTATTCCTTAATATAACAAGGGAAGAAAATAAGCACATACAAAATTTCTTCCAAATTTTTTTATCACTATACTCTGATGATATTGATTAGAAGATATTCTGAAGAAGATGCAATGGAGAAATAAGGCATAAGTTTTCCCGTAAATGTACCAGTGATTCCATACAAGAATGACCACTTTTGCAAATTATAAAATGAAACCTCTCCCAACTCATAGTCCATAAAAACGCCAAACTTTTTTTGGACAGTAGAGGAAGTGATAAATGTATGAGTCCAGCATCCATTGCTTGAGCAAGGTGATATGAGAGTATTTCTGGGGAAAGATTCTTCTTTTTTTTTTTTCTTTTTTGGGGAAAGGTTCTTTAAGCACACCTAAGAACCATGCCCCTGAGCCTCCTATTTCTACCTGCCAAAAATGCCTGCCAGCATCAAAACCCTCACAACTCAGGACAGCTGGGTAAGAAGTGCATGCCTGGGAATGATGAAGATCAAATGATGGCCTATAGACCACACTTTTTCTATCTCTTGAGATAATGAGACTTGGATGGGAAGTTTCAGGATCCAGTGTCAAATCTACCTGATATATGTGGATCATTTTATGCAGGCCCAAATGATGTGGGGGGAGAAAGAAACTCTCCTTCTTTAATTCACATGCAAAGAATGCTGGGGGCTCTAGGTTCTCATACCTGTTGTGGATACTTTCAATAACTATAAGTAAATCCAGGTCTGTCTGCAAACACTTCTCTTCTATTTCACTTAACAGATTGCTTAGCCTGAACATGTGGTTTGAAATGTGCCTTTCATTTTCAATTAGTTTTTCTCCAGCATCACTCTGTTCTATAAGCAGATCAATATCAATCTCATCTTGCTCTATTTCCAAGGAATACTTCAATTGTTTACATTCACAATACAATTCCTTCCTCCACTTTTCCCTCTATCCCTTCACTTCCCAAGTATTTAAAACTTGGTGTGTATATACCATTTCAGCATTTTCAAGGTTATTGGTGAGGGCCCCAATGTGCCTTTTGAGCATCCTCTTGTGACTAGCTGCAGCTTCCTCAATGGGGATCAGGGGCTGATCCTGGTGGTGGGACGAGACTCTGCACTGGGCACACAGCAGCTCCAGGTCCTTCTCACAGAACTGGGTCAGAAGCTCTTGGTGTTTCCCACACAGGGGTATTTCTTCCTGCAATTTCCTCTGACTCCCTGAGGTGGGGATCTGCTGAACAATCTCAGTCATGTAACATAATTGGGTGTTCCTCTTCAAGCTCCTGTCAGGGCAGTGGTGGAGGCAGACAGGACAGGGAAAGGTGCCCTGTAGACCTTCCCAGTGCTGGTGGATGCAGGAGGGACAGAAGTTGTGTCCACAGGCAATGGTCACTGGGTCTCTCAGGTGGTCCAGGCAGATGGGACAGCTGGCCTCTGCATGAAGCTTGGCCAGGGAAGCTGAAAAGGCCATTGTGCAGTGAGGTGTCTATCAGAAGAGACTCTTTTCAGTCCATGTGATCCTGCAGGAGTGAGGAAATGAGAGAACCTGAGGTTGCTCAGGCCTCCCCCTCTGTGGAAGTAATTAGGAACTTCTAAGCAGAGTTCCAGTGGGCAGCTGACATCCAGACTTCCTGTCACCTTCTTCTGTATCTAATGTCAGGCTCCCCAAGTGAAGATCAGCTGTATACTCTGGTAAAAAAACAAGCAATATGCAAGTCATAAGTGGTTTCTGTGGACAAAAAGATATCACCATTAAAAGTTCAATCAGCATTAACCCTTCCCTCCCTGTATGAACTGCATGTCATGTAGTCCAAATCAGTTATCTATATTAATAATCTATACTAATAAAAGGGTAAAATGAAAATTAACTGTGACTCCACGACAAAGATGGTGGCACCACCTAGCTCCATGGATGCCGCCCAAGCCAAGCCTCCAGCCTGCCCGGGCTAGCTGCCAAGGAAGAAATGCAGGGAGTGAACAAAGTTCCCTGTCTGGGGGTTCCAAATCTGACATTGGTTCCTTTTGCTGTTGACTAGAGATATGTAGGGTGTCCCACCAAAATGTATACACACTTTGAATACGTACTAATTCCAATGGATTTAAGCATGAAAAGAAAGAAAAAACAATGGAGCTGTCATCTGTTAAAAGTGCAGGCACAAACCGGCAGTCACACATTCCCCAAGAGGTCCCAGATTGGAGAGGTTGCAGGCTTGACTGAAGGGCTCCCCCTCCCCCTGCCCCTCGTGCAGGAATTTCAGTATTGTCATAACAGTCCTCTAGTTATGACAATATTTAAGGAGGAGTTAGAAGTAAAGTCTATTTTTCAACTTAAAAGGAATTAGTCAATTTAAGTAAATTCATCATTGGCTTCAACCATCACAAAAAAAGTGATCTTGTGCTGTGGGGAAGAGAGAAGGATTTGTAAGCCCAGGAGCGAGGTCCTGCCTACCAGAGGATGCTTCTCTACAGAGACCCCAGCTGAAGCACCATGCACATGTGTGTCCAGGAGGCAAAACCCTCAACAGAAACTTGGGTAATAAGAAGGAAGGAGAATACATTCAACTCAAAGTCATTGGCAGAACAACAATGAGATTCATTTCAAAGTGAAAATGACAACACATCTCAAGAAACCCAAACAATCATGCTGTCTAAGATGGGAGTTCCAATGAACTCAGGTTTCTCTTGGAGGGTCAGAGAATTGCTGATAATCACACTCCAAAAGCTCCGGGAATGGAGGAGGAAGAAGATGTGAGTGAAGTTTATCAGGAACAGTGGGGTCATTGAATGGTTTAGATATTCTTTCTTTTCCCTCAAACCTTTCCTATCATTAAAAATAATTCCTTGGTAATTGGGAGTTCAAAATGGAATTGATGAGAACACACCACCCCTCCCCCATCTCTTTAAAACCTCTGGTAATTTGAATTCTAGTGACCATTATTCATTATTATTTGTTTTCATTGTGCTGAGTTTTGTGATCAAGCCTCAGCCTCCTTCATATTGTCCTCTCCTTTTAAAATATTACATGTGCACAGGGAGGCTACCCTTTTCAGGACTGTGCATTTTGAGGTTTGTGATAAATGAGGTGGACCAATGCAAGTGATCATAATACTTCTAATTGGCCCGGAAGTCCGAGCATGTGTTTGCCTCACTCCTGGACTGTGACTTTCAGTGGGAAGTGGGAGTTTTTCAGTGATCTGAACTGTGGAAAAATGCCTTTTCATGAGCTTGAAGCTACTTTTAAAATCTGAAGGTCTGGATCAAAAGAAGAGGAATACCAGGTTGGAGTCAAGATGACAGATAAGGTGAGAGTAAAGACTAACGCCAAAGATGGCTTCAGTGAAGAGAAAGCATTTTAAGAGTAAAGAAAAATCTTGCCAGAAGATCCCAGAAAACTTTTAATTTTCATCAGTATTTAATAAAGTTATTCAAAAAATATATCTATAGATTTTTTTTTTGTTTTCACACCCACATGCAGATATATTTCATGTATTGCTTGAAACCCACTCCATAGAAGCACTTGTGATGTTGATGGTGTGTTCTCTGGTCACTACCTCCTTGATGGCAGAAAGGCCCTTCTTCTCTCCACGCTTCTTTGAGGGAGCCATTATGCCAGGCCCACATTGGAAAGGAAGCAAAGATTTTATGTTTATTATTATTTAAATATATTTTTATAAATTTCAGAGAGGGCGGGAGAAGGAGATAGAAACATCAATGATGAGAGAGAATCTTTGATCGGATACCTCCTGCTCGCCTTCCCCCGCCCCTGGGGATTGAGCCTGCCTCTTGGGTATGTGCCCTTGACTGGAATCTAACCTGGGAATACTTCAGTCCACTGGCCAATGCTCTCCACTGGACCAAAGTAGCTAGGGCAAGGATTTACTTTTATTTTCAGTTCCTTTTTCATCGAAATGGGATTAAAAGATGTTGAGCAGTTCAAGGAAGGATTACAAAGGTGCAAATCAGATTATGCATATTAACAAGGTTAGTCTGCCCTAGCCTGAAGGAATAAGAGGAGATCCCATCAACCAGACTTCTGAACATCTTCCTACTCCCACCCTGGATCACGTGTCTCACCTCCAAGGAGGAGTTTTTGGTGGGTAAGGTCTTAAAGAGATTCACCCTCCTAGTGATATATATAGGCCAGGGTCACATTACTAAGCATTTAAACTGGTAGGAGACTGGCTTTAGAGACTCTTCTTGGAGAGACACTTCAGGGACTCACTCAAGGGAGCAGGCTCCAGGTAAGCTGGGAGTCGGGATGATACTGGTGCAGGAGGTGGGACCAAACTGAGAGCCATGGAGGTATTGCTCTCCACCCTTGCCTTTCTGGGTGGCTACTCTAGCAGGGCCTTGACTACCTCACAAGCCAATCTGTACTTGGATTCAGGTTATTTTAAGACCCCTATTTTCATTATTGCTGGTGTTACTCAGTTAGCCTTGCCCTACATCATCTAATTTTGCTTACTAAAAATACAGATACCAGGATCCCAACCTGACATATTGGGTGACAAATATCTATGTGCACATGCAAAGTACCCTGAAGCGCTGGTCTGAAGCTGCCTGTGGGAATCTTCTCCTAGAATGTTTCAGTGACTGCTGTCAAATTCTTTTTGTTTAAAACCAGAGGCTCCTTATTAGCAGGTTTGGCTCAGCAGAAAGAGCACCCAGGTTTAATTCTGGTATAGGGCAGTGGTTGGCAAACTGTGGCTCTCAAGCCACATGCAGCTCTTTGGTCCCTTGAGTGTGGCTCTTCCACAAAATACCACGTGCGGGCACGCGTGTACAGTGTAATTGAAACTTCCTGGCCCAAGCAAAGAAGTCGGTTTTTGGCTCTCAAAAGAAATTTCAATCATTGGCTCTGTTGACTAATGAGTTTGGTGACCACTGGTCTAAGGCATATACCCGGGTTGGGGACTCCATCCCCAGTGTTGGGCTTGTAAGAGGCAGCCAATAAATGATTCTCTCTCATCATTGATGTTTCTATCTCTCTCTCTTCTTCTTTTTTTCTCTGTGAAATAATATATATATATATATATATACATACACACACACACACATATATATATACACTAAATAAAACCAGAGGTTCTAAGAGGTTTACCTATGTTGATGTGTATGCTGACACCAAACTGAAAGGGAAGCTGAGAGCTATTTTCCTGGTTGCATCTGTCTCTGGAGGAATAGATGATCAAAAATCTCACCCCCAATGACTCAGGCTGACTGAGATCAAACCTGAAATCCAGCCCACATAACCTACAAGCAGATGGAACTTTAATGCCAGCCTTGGTCTTTTCTTTTTTTTTTTTTTAAATTTCTTTATTAATTAAGGTGTCACATATTTGTCCTCATCCCCCCATTCCCATCCCATACCCCTCCCCACGGATGCCCCCACCCCCCTGTTGTCCCTAACCATTGGTTAGGCTCGTATGCATGCACACAGTCCTTTGGTTGATCTCTCTCCCCTACCCCCACCTTCCCCTACCCTCCCTCTGAGGCCCGACAGTCCGATCGATGCCTCCTTGTTTCTGGGTCTGTTCTTGTTCATAAGTCTATGTTGTTCATCATTTCCCCTAGATGAGTGAGATCATGTGTTACTAGAAATATACTTATAAGAACCGAATGTGAGACGAGCAATAATAGTTATGCTGACAGGCAAATGAATCAGTCTGTAGTGAGTTTCTTTCTGGACCAACAGTTCTTTTGAGACCCAATTTCAATGTCCACCAGTTCCTTATGTGTACATGTCGGCACTGACTTTTCAGCTCTGGATGGTGGACAAATGGTGGTAATGTAGGTCTGACTCCCTCTGTTTTGGTCTTGGCCGGACCCAGGGGCGCGTGGCCTCACCCGGGCCCGGGACCCAGCCTCATCCGGACCCAGGGGCGTGTGGCCTCTCCCAGACCCAGGGGCGTGGTCTCACAGCCTTGGTCTTTTCTTAATCTCTTTATGGGAGATTTGTTAGGTGGGGATGGGATGTGGGAACACAGAAGCAGATTATGGATTTGGAGTGGAGAAAGGGCACCAGTTTGAAACAACTGTGAGGGAGAAAGGAGTTGAAGTGGAACTGAGAGCTCTGAGATGAAGGGATGTGGATGAAGCTTAAGGAGGGGAGTAAGAGAAACCTTCTTTGCTAGAAGAGAGCAGAAAAACACTGAAATAGAATTCAAATGGTTAGGTTTTTAAAAAGTAAATTATAGAGTATTCTAGGTATTCAGAATAGGAGAGAATATCTTATGAACTCATTATGAAGAACCCATATTCTATGACTAACTGTTTTGCAGCTTACCCCTATAATCAAACCAACATTTTGCCATTTCTGGGCAGGAAGTCTCTATGAGTTTACTTGTAAACTTTTCATTATATATTTCTAAAAGAGACTCTTAATTTATATACTTTACATTAACATTTTAGAAATTATTTTATTTTTTTAACTTATTTTCTTATAAAATGTGAGAGGATGGGGCAAGGCAGAGAGAGAAAGAGAGAGAGATTAGGAATGAGAGAGACATTGATTTGTGGTTCCATTCAGTCATGCATTTATTGGTTGCTTTTTGTAAGTGCTCTGACTTTGGATTTAATCTGAAAACTTGGCATATTGAGACTAACTAAACTAACTAGCCAGGGCAATTTACATAGCGCTAATGCCATTCATTTCCACAATGTAACATAATTATCAACAAGGTTTTTTTAATCCTCAAATATTCAACTTCCAACTGAATTTTGATCAAATATTTCAAAATGAAATGAAATTAGATTTATACAGTACATACATAATAACTGACTTCTATGGCTTTTAGTCAACTACACTGTGGTGTACTTGAAGGCCTGAGTCAGAAGAGATGGTACAGATTCCAGTGTGGGTCTGAGAACCAGGTGCACCCAGGACAGGTGGTGGATGTGCTGGTGTATTGAGTCTGGCAGAGAGTGAATTCAGCCTTCCCAGGTGCTTGCCCTCTTCAGGCCTTCAGTGGAGTGGATATTGCCTACTGACACGTGGAGGGCTGTCTGCTTTGCTCATCCACAGATTCAAATACGAATCTCTCCCAGAAATCTCCTCACAGTCACAGTCACTCCCAGAATTAGTGTGTCAGCTGCTACCTGGCTATCCAGTGGCCCAATGAAGTTGACTGGTTAAATTGACCAGATTATTCAACAGAGTTTTCTCAATCCCTTATATTGTCTGTAAATAGGTGATTTGGAACTCTGATGAGATTTACATTATTTTATCTGGCAAAACTTCCTCACAAATAATGGTATTTTTATCTGGCAAAACTTCCTCACAAATAATGGTATAGTCCCCCAACAGTTGTATGATAGCTACTAATATATATACTAGTAGCCCCGAGCATGAACCTGTGTGCCAGTAGCTCTCTGCTGGGCCTGGCTGCTCCGTGCCAGGTGACCAGAAGCTCTACACTTCCCAAGTGTTTCACACCCCTGGCCTTCCCAGAGTACTATCTGCAGCTGGGCACAGAATACTTGTCTCACCACCAATGCGATGAAGCAAGCATCCCACCAGGCTGCTCACGCTGTCTGCTCTCAGTGGCCACCCCCCCCGCCACGAATGGGGGACTCCAGAGGGGCTGAGAGAACTGGGTGCCGCCATCTTTGGGATGGGGTGAGGGTTAATTTGCATATTATCCTTTTATTAGACACTATAGTGTGTGTGTGTGTGTGTATATATATGTATATACATATATATATATATATAATATGTGTGTATATATATATATATATATATATGTATATATATATATATATATATATATATATATATTTGTTTGTTTGATTTTTTTGAAAAGGGAGAGAGAGAGAGAGAGTGCCAGAAAAACATCAGTGTGAGAGAGATACCTGAATTACTTGCTGTCTTACATGACACAACCCCAGATGGAACTCGTAACCTTCTGGTGCATGGGACAGCACTCCCAACCAACTGAGCCACACAGGCCACTGTTTGTAAAATATATATATTTTTTCTTTTTATTAATTGGCTTTTAGTGTAATGGAATGGGGGGGGGAGAAATAGAGAGAGGGAGAGATCAATTTGCTTCACTTGATTTTGCATTCACAAATTGATTATTGCATGGGCACTGGGCATGAACTGAACATGAAACGTTGACACATCTGTATCATGCTCCAGCCAACTGAGCTACGTGGCCAAGATCACTTTTTTCCCCCAAATATTTTGTTTACTTTAATGAAGCTGATATACAAAGTCATAACCCAGGCTGAAATGTACAAATAAGATAAAAAAGAGCAGTGTTCTGTTGCACACACATCTGCATGAATAACTTTATTAAATGCTGATGAAAATTAAACGTTTTCTGGGATCATCTGACAAGATTTTCCTTTACTATTGAAATGCTTTGTCTTCAGTGAAGCCATCTTTGGCGTTAGTCTTTACTTTCACCTTATCTGTCATCTTGATGCCAACCTGATATTCTCTTCTTTTGGTCAGACCTTCAGATGTTAAGAGTAGCTTCAAGCTGATGAAAGGTCATTATTGCACAGTTCAGATCACTGAAAAACTCCCACCTCCCTCTGAAAGTCATAGTCAGGATGAGGCAATCACATCCTAGGACTTCTGGGCCAATTAGAAGTATTATGATCACTTGCATTGGTCCACCTCATTTATCACAAACCTCAAAATGCACAGTCCTGAAAAGGGTGGCCTCCCTGTGCACAGGTAATATTTCAAAAGGAGAAGGCAATGTGAAGGAGGCTGAGGCTTAATCACCCTAACTCAGCACAATGAAAACAAACAATGAATAATGGGCACTAGAATCAAATTACCAGAGGTTTTAAAGAGTCTGGAGGGAGTGTCACTTTTGCATTTCATCTGGAACACCACATTACAAAAGAACTATATTTTTAACAATAAGAAAGGATTGAGGGAAAAGAAAAGAAAAAGGAAATCTAAACCATTGAATGACCCCCTGTTGTTCCTGATAAACTTCACTCACATCTTCCTCCATTCCCAGTTCTCTTGGAGTGTGTTTATCAGCCATTCTCTGACCCTCCAAGAGAAACCTGAGCGAGTTCATTGGAACTCCCATCTTAGACATCAAGATTGTTTGGGTTTCTCCAGGTGTTTTGTCATTTTCACTTTGAAGTGAATCTCACTGCTGCCCTGTCAAATGACATTGAGTTGAATGTTCCTCCTTCCTCTTATTCCCCAGATCTCCTGTTGAGGGTTTTCCCTGCTGGTCACCCATGTGCATGGTGCTTTACCTGGGGTCTCTGCACAGAGGCAGCATCAGTAGTCAGGACCTCGCTCCTGGGTTTACAAATCCTTCTCTCTTCCCCACAGCACAAGATCTCCTTTGTTGGGATGGTTGAGGCTAATGATAAATTTGCCTAGATTATCTAATTCCTTTTAAGTTGAAAAATAGACTTTACTTCTAACTCCTCCTTAAACATCTATAAGAATAAAAGGATGATATGCTAATTAAACCGGACTTCTTCTGGAAGTTTTTCCTGAGGAAGGAGGGGCCAGAGGGAAGCCAGCCCGGGGACCTGGTGCCTGCTGGCAGCCAGAGGAGAGAAGCCTGGGTCCCAGGTGCTAGAGGGAAGCTGGTGCTGGCAGCCAGGGGAAGGAAGGCCTACTCTTGCACTAATTTTGTGCATCAGGCCTCTTGTTGTCATGATAAATGATTTGGTCTACCTGACATATTGTTCATATAGGGAAGGAAGGGTTACTGCTGATTGAACTTTTAAATGCTGATATCTTTTTATCCACAGAAACCACTTATGACTTACATGTTGCTTGGTTTTTTGTCAGTGTCCATATCTGATCTTCATTTGGGGAACCTGACATTAAATACAGGAGAAGCTGCTGGTATAGGAAGATTGGACGTCAGCTATCCACTGGAACTCTTCCTGGAAGCTCCTAGTGCCTAGAGAGGGAGGCCTGAGCAGACCTCATCTTCTCACTATTCCTCACTCCTGCAGGATCACACAGACTGAAGAAAGCCCTTTCAGATAGACACCCTCACTGCACAATGGCCTTTGCAGCTTGCTTGGCCGAGCTCCAAGCAGAGGCCAGCTGCCCCATCTGCCTGGATCACCTGAGAGACCCAGTGACCATTGCCTGTGGACACAACTTCTGTCCCTCCTGCATCCACCAGCGCTGGGAAGGTCTACAGGGCACCTTTCCCTGTCCTGTCTGCCTCCACCACTGCCCTGACAGGAGCTTGAAGAGGAACACCCAATTATGTTACATGACTGAGATTGTTCAGCAGATGCCCATCTCAGGGAGCCAGAGGAAACTGCAGGACGAAATACCCCTGTGTGGGAAACACCATGATGTTCTAACACTTTTCTGTGAGAAAAACATGGAGCTGCTGTGTGCCCAGTGCAAGGTCTCCTCCAAACGCCAGGATCAGCGCCTGATCCCCATTGAGGAAGCTGCAGCTAGTCACAGGAACATCCTCAAAAGGCACATTGGGGCCCTCACTAATAACCTTGAAAATGCTGAAATTGTATATAAAAGACAAGTTGCAAATACTTGGGAAGTGAAGAGAAAAATGGAAAAATGGAGGAAGGAAGTGGACGATGAATGTAAAAATCTCAAGTTTTCCCTGGAAATAGAGCAAGATGAAATTGAGAACGATTTACTTATAGAGGAGAATGATGTTGAAGATGAACTAATTGAAAATGGAAGGCAAATTTCTGAGCACATGTTAAAGCTCAGCGATCTATTAAGTGAAATAGAAGAGAAGTGTTTGCAGACAGACCTGGATTTACTCACAGATGTTGAAAGTATCCACAATAGCTACGAAAACATAGAGGCCCCAGCTATCTTTTCATATGAATTAAAGAAGGAGATTTTCTTTCTTCCCCCACATTATTTCGGCCTGCATAAAATGATCCGCATGTTTCAGGTAGATTTGACACTGGATCCTGAAACGGCTCACCCAAGTCTCATTTTATTAAGAAATAGAAAAAGTGTGATATATAGGACATCATTTTGGATTCCTAATCCCCACGCACTTAGTTCTTACCTAGCTGTCCTGAGTTCTGAGGGATTTGATGCTGGCAGGCATTTTTGGGAGGTAAACATAGGAGGCACAGGTGAATGGTCCTTAGGTGTGTGTAAGGAATCTTTCCCCATAAATACTCTCAAATCACCATCCCCATGCAATGGCTGCTGGACTCATACCTTTGGCCCTTCCCATATAGGGCACGGAAAGATTGGTGTTTTTCTGGACTATGAGTTGGGAGAGGTGACATTTTATAATTTGAATAACGGCTCATTCTTGTGTGGAATCACTGCTACATTTACAGGAAAACTTATGCCTTATTTCTCCATTGCATCATCTTCAGAATCTCTTACAACCAGTATCATCAGAGTCTAGTGATGACAATTTTGAAAGAAATTTTGTTCATGTTTAGTTTCTCCCCTTGTTATTGAAAGGAATACTTATAATAAAGATCTTGATTCCAGTTTTGATGTTTGAATGTTGTAAGTTTTTAGGATGCACCCTTCCCTCCTTCCTGACCTTACACCTGGGAAAGCTGATGAGGAAATCCAGGTGCTCCATCCTTGGGGCTAGGGGGAAAGTGTCAATCAAGCAAGCTTCTGCCAACATCACCCAGTAACCGCCAGGAACACCACAAGCTAGTCCCATTTACCTGTGCTCTCAGTCATTCTGGGACCTACTGTAATATCCAGCCTTCTCTCCATCCCCCAAACCTCATCATGTGAGTAGTAAACTTTTTCATACTCTCCTGGTATGTGGTGAGTCATCAGTGTGAACATTTGAACAATTTTGGGTGTCTTCCACCCTGCCTAAGCAAGCTGGTCACCACCATTGACATTGTGAGCAGGATTTTCCAGATATGAAGCAACCCACCAGGCTTCCTCCTCTGGCTTTGGGTTGTAACACACCCTAGATCCCTAGGCAAGAATGTCTTTTCAGCTTTGTTCTGCAGGAACTTAGTTCTATGGAGGCTATTAACTGACCTAAATCAGAAGTTTCAGTAAGAAACATATTCTAGGCCAGCCAGTGATGCTCAGTGGTTAAGCATTGACCTATGAACCAGGAGTCAAGAGCACATGCCCTGGTTGCTGGCTCAATTCCCAGCAGGGAGCATGCAGGAGGCAGCCAATGGATGATTCTCTAATCATTGATGTTTCTACAGCTTTCTCTCTTCCTTCCTTTCTGAAATCAAGAAAATTTATATGTTTTTAAAAAGAAATACATATTATTTACTTTTTATATTTTCCATATACATTTTTGGGAATTCTAATTGTCTTATTTTGTCTCATGTTTTATTCAATTTTCTTAAGCAAAAGCAGGTTGACAGTAGTGATACAAATATGTACAGTACTAAGTAACAAATAGTACAAAAGTAAACTTTTGCATATTAACCACTGCAAACATACTTTATTTTTATTTATTTTTTGTAATTCAATTCTTTATTAAAGAATTCAATTCTTTTGTTAGAACTTTTTATTTTTTTATTTTAATATATTTTATTGATTCTTTTACAAAGAGGAAGGGAGAGGGATGGAGAGTTAGAAACTTCAATGAGAGAAACATTGATCAACTGCCTCCTACACACCCTCTACTGGGGATGTGCCGGCAACCAAGGTACATGCCCTTGACTGGAATCGAACCTGGGACCCTTCAGTCTGCAGGCCGTTGCTCTATCCACTGAGCCAAACCGGTTAGGGTTGTTAGAACTTTTTAGATTTGTGTTTGCAAACATTTAACATGGGGGTGGGGAGGAGAAACGAAGAACAACCCATACCACCCTTTCCCCAGCTTCTGCGGCAGAAGCAGGACCTAGAATAGGGCTCCAGATAGGGGCTTTCACTTGACCCTTGCCTGGTTCGGGCTCCTGGACCCCAAAATGCCTTCATAACCTTAGACCTGGGCTCTGGGTAGCGTTGGGGGAGCTCTGGTGTGGCCGCCTCCTAGACTGTGTCTGGGGACCGCTGGGTCACCTTCTCTTGGACAGTGTCGGGGGACCACAATGTCGCCTTCTCCGGGACTTTGTTGGGGGACCACTGGATCTTGGCCTCCTGGACTGAAAGGCAGAAGTTCCAGGGCTCGGCCTCCTGGGCAGCATTTTTCCACGAGCCTCGTGCCCGGAGTTGGCGGTGCTAGTGAGCCAAGTTCATGCTCATCTTGGCCACATCCTTTTGGAAAGAAGGCTGACCCAATATCAAGATCTCAGCCTCGCCTTCAGGGTCCCTCCCACTGAGTAATGCACAGCAGGGTCTGCGACACACACTGGACGTGCGGAATGTGCTCTCCATGGGGCCGAAAATCACTTCCACCAGCCGTGCCTGGGGTGAACTGTCTTCAGGCTCCTGTGGTCTGTGTGGAACCAGTAGGACTGCTTCGCGTGGTCACCCAGCACCTGGAATGGCGCCCCTCCCCACTGTTCCAGTCGTAGGAGCCTGGGAAAGCGCTTGGTGGTGGCCATGCTGCTGCGGGACATGCAGAGAGGGCTGGTGTAGATGCAAGTGGGCCAGGCTACAGCCAGCATACTTTCCTTTTACACCTTCACCTGGTCATATCTTTATTGATATACTAGAAGCCCGTTGCACGAAGTTTCGTGCAAAAGACCTTCCTTCACCTGGCTGCTGGCAACAGTTTTCCGCCAGCACCAGTTTTCCTCTGGCCGCCAGCGCCATCGGCCACCCTGAGTTCCTACAGCACCAGTTTTCCTCTGGCCGCCCGCCAATCGGAGCGCCTCCCGCCAGCACCGCCGGTGGAGGAACTCGGGGTGGCCAGTCGCGCTGGTGGGAGGCGCTCTGATCTGCAGGTGGCCAGAGGAAAACTGGTGCTGGCGGAAAACTGGTGCCGCAGCCACGCAATCAGCCATCCCGAGTTCCGCCACTGGCGCCTTCCGCCGGCCCCATGGGTCCTCCTGCAGTGCCGGCCGTTGGGGCTGGCAGGAGGAACGGGGGGCGGGGACTCGTGCCCCGCCCCCCGTCAGTCCAATTGGCCACCCCGAGTCCTGCCCCCAGCCTCCCAACGGCCCAATCGTGGGCGTAGCGGAGTGATGGTAATTTGCATATTACCATTTTATTAGGTAGGATATAGAGAGGAAGAGAGAGAGAGAGAGAGAGAGGGAGAGAGAAGCACCAATCAGTAGCGTCCTGTACTTACCCTGACCAGATTGAACCTCAAAACTATGTGCCCTGAATGGAAATCTAATCTGCAAACCTTTTTGGTGTAGGAGACCATATTCCAACAAACTGAGCCACCCAGACAAGGCTGTAAACCTGCCTTTGTCAATCCCTGTATGACCTCCAAAGGTCACATACTTGTTTTTGGCATTAAGTGAAATTTCCAGCCTTTGAGAACATGTTTCTGTGTTTATGCCTGTATGTATATTATTTAAGTATCCTATCTAATAATATGGTAATATGCAAATTGACCATCACTCCAACACAAAAGATGGCCACCCCCATGTGGACACAAGATGACCACCAGAAGATGGCCAGCAGGGGAGGGCAGTTGTGTGCTATCTGGCCAGCAGGGGAGGGCAGTTTGTGGGTACCAGGCCTATAGGGGAGGGCAACTAGGGGTGACCAGGCTGGCAAGGGAAGGCAGTTAGGGTTGACCAGGCTGGCAGGGGAGGGTAGTTAGGGGTGACCAGGCCAGCAGGGGAGGGCAATTAGGGGCAAACAGGCTGGCAGTGGAGCAGTTAGGCATCAATCAGGCTGGCAGGGCAGTGGTTAGGGGTGATCAGACTGGTAGGCAGAAGCAGTTAGGGGCAATCAGGCAGGCAGGCAGGTGAGTGGTTGGGAGCCAGCAGTCCTGGATCGTGAGAGGGATGTCCGACTGCCCGTTTAGGTCCGATCCCATGGGAATGGGGCCTAAATGGGCAGTCGGACATCTCTTGAGTGGTTCCAGATTAGAGAGAGTGCACGAATTTTGTGCACCAGGTCTCTAGTTTGGAAATAAAGTTGTAGTTTGCATATTTCTGTACTGTTTGTCTATCTCCATATCTTGAAAAGATGCTCAGCAGAGCTTCCATTGAGGTACAAGGGACGACTACCCAGACCAGAGTAGCCCTGCTATGCTGTGGTGATCTCAGGTGCTTACTCTTGTAAAGTGCAGTGTAGGCCAGCAGGGTGCTGCTCCATTACCCACCCATGGATCTAACTCCCTCAGTCATGTGTTGTCACAGCACTGGGTCACTACAACTAGGGAAAGAGGGAGCACTGAAGGACCACCATGAATATTGAAGGCCAATACCAGAAAGAAACACACACTTTTCTCTTAATCCACTTTCTAAAACCAATTTCAAGACCCTACTTCTCTGCAAGGGGTGAAGAAAAATGTATGTATTGGGAGGTGACAAGCTACTGTTTGCCATAATTTTTGATTCCAATTAGACATTTGTAAAATGTACATTACTGATGAGTATGAGAATGAAAAGTCTTTCATTAGAACTGGTAAAAAAAATTACATAAGAATTTACAGTAGTTTGACTTAATCCTATAAAGTTGTTCAATAATGCCACCTATAAAGAAGATATTTATTTTAAGGAAAGTCTTAAAACATTATTTATTTGATAGAAATGTAAAGCTCTATCATTTTGAAATTTTGGTGACTCATTAGAAAATGAATCATTGAGTCTAATGTCTATATACAATGGGGTAAAAAACATAATTGGGAGAGACTTCTGTTGACAATTAGCCTCAGAGCTACCTTTTAAAAATCTATACTAAAAGGGTAAAATGCTAATTAGACTGGATGTCTTCCGGATGTCCTTCTGGAAAAAGCCACTGTTGTGGGGGAGGAGGCAGAGGCGGTTAGGGGTCATCAGGCCAGCAGGAAAGAGCTGTTAGGGGTGATCAGGCCAGCAGGGTTGGGGCCATTGGGGGTGTTCAGGCCAGCAAGGGAACAGTTAGGGGCCGGCCAGGGCTGCAGAAGCTTGGCTTCCTCCATCGCCAGGGTCAACCCTAGCCTCCTGCTCTCTCCAGCTCCGTGGCTGTAGCCATTTCTGTTGGGATTTATGTATCTTCTATAATTGAAACTTTGTAGCCTTAATCGGAGGCCTGGGCCAACCAGGGTGTGTGGAAAGCTTGGCTTCCTCCATCACCGGGGAAACCCAAGCCTCCCTCCTGCTCTCTCTGTGGCCACAGCCATCTTGGTTGGGTTAATTTGCATACTCGCTACTGGTTGGCTGGTGGGCCCGGCTTGTGGGTGTAGCGGAGTGATGGTTAATTTGCACATTACTCTTTTATTAGATAGGATTGTGTATAACAGGTTATTGTAAAAATTAAGTTACAAAATTTTTATTAAAACATTTCTTACATATCATTATATTAGTTGCGCTGCAAAAATATTCATTGTGGGCCATGAGTTTGATATGCTTGCATCAGTCTGAAGTCCGATGCTCTATCCATTGAGCCAAACCAGCTAAAGCTCCTAGCTCCTTTTAAAAAGTACTTTTTAGGACCTGTTTGTAAAAAAAAATATTTTTATTGATTTCAGAGTGTAGGAAAAGAACACGGAGAGAGAGAGAGAGAGAGAGAGAGAGAGAGAGAGAGAGAGAGAGAGAGAGAGAGAGAACATCAATTGGTTGCCTCCTATACATGCTACAACCTGGGATTGAAAGCTGCAACCTGGGCATGTGTCCTGACTGGTAATTAAACTGGCCACCTTCTTGGCCATGGGACAACTCTCAGCTGAGCCACACTGGCCAGGGCCCTAGGAGTTACTTAAATGAATGGTGTGGCATGTGTGAGAGACAGTGGTGGCATATGGTATGTTTACAGGAGAAACTCACAAAGGCAATTCACACGTAACAATGTTTCAACAGGCACAAATTCAGTTGCTATGGTTACTTAAACAACCCAAGTACATCACTGGTTTAAATTTCAGCTAAACATGGCATGTGAACTGTAATTCTTAAAGTAAGAATAATATGGACCCAGAGGGTGGAGTCTCCAGCCGCAGAGAATTACTCTCCTCAGCAGTTCATCACTTACAAAGTCTGCCTTCCACACCATGGTACCACAAAACTGAGCTATGTTTTCTGACCCTTTACAACAACAATCACCTTTCTTCAGTGTCATATAATATGTTCCTCATTCTCCTCTGAATTGTCACCAAAGGACCTTTCGCATTCATTTTTCTACTGACATTTTCTGGAAAATATATGTCTTCTCCAGGGCTTTTTAATTTTATTTGTAACTAGTGGCCCGGTGCACAAAATTTGTGCACAGGGAATGGGGATGTTCCTCAGCCCGACCTGCACCCTCTCCAATTTGGGACCCCTCAAAGGATGTCCTACTGCCAGTTTACAGGGATCAGGCCTAAACTGGCATTCAGCTATCCCTCATGCAATCCAAGACTGCTGGCTCCTAACCGCTCACCTGCCTGCCTGCCTGCCTGATTGTCCCTAACCACTCTGCCTGCTGGACTGCTCGCCCCCAACTGTCCCCCACCACCGGCCTGCTCACCCCCAAATGCCTCCCCCACCAGCCTGATCACCCCCAAATGCCCCCCCGTGACAGTGTGCTCACCACCAACTGTCTCCCCTGACAGACTGCTCACCCCCAACTGTCCCCCCGCTGGCCTTTTTGCCCCTGCCTTCCTTCCCCACTGGCTTGCTCGCCCCCAACTGCCCCCCTGCTGGCCTGCTCACTCCAAACTTCCCCCACCCTTGTCCTGATCACCTCCAATTGACCCTCACTGACAGCCTGCTCTACCCCAACAGTGGCCCCCCTGCTGGTCTGCTTACCCCCAATGGCCCCGCCCCCCCATCAGCCTGATCACCCACAACTGCCCTCCCCTCTTAGCCTCTAACTGCCTCTACCTCAGCCCTGCCACCATGGCTTTATCCAGAAGAACATCCAGAAGGTCTCCTGGAAGGTCTCCCAGTCTAATTAGCATATTGCCCTTTTATTAGTATAGATAGAGTCCTGGTGTATGGGTTTGCACTGGCTGGTTTGACCTGAAGGGTGTCCCAGATCAGGGTGGGGGTTCCCTGGGACATGGGGTGGCCTGGGTAAAGGGCCTGTGGTGCTTTGCAACCTGGCTATGCCCCCATGGGGTGAGGGTCCCCAGTGGGCAGGCGTGGCCAGCCTGGGTGAGGGGCTGAGGGCTGTTTTCAAGCTGGCCACAGCCCCTTCAGGGTGGGGGGTCCTGCTGGGGTGCCTGGCCAGCCTGGGTGAGGAACTGAGGGCTTTTTTCTGGCTGGCCACACCCCTTCATGGTGGGGGTCTCTCCTGGGGTGCCTGGCCAGCTTATGTGAGAGACTGATGGATATTTGCAGGCTGGCCACAGCCCCTTCAGGGTTCGGTCCCTGCTGGGGTGCCTGGCCAGCCTGGGTGAGGGACTGAGGGCTGTTTTCATGCTGGCCAAGCCCCCCATGGGGACCCTCACCCCATGGGGATGTGGCAAGCCTGGGTGAGGGATTGAGGGCTGGCCATAGGTCCTTCAGAGTGAGGGTCCCCACTGGGGTGCCAGACCAGCCTGTGTGAGGGGCTGATGGCTGCTTGTAGGCTAGCCACAGCCCCTTCAGGGAGCGGGGTCCCACTGGGCTGCCTGGCCAGCCTGGGTGAGGGGCTGATGGCTGTTTGCAGGCTGGCCACGCTTCCTGGCAACCCAAGCTCCCAGCCCCTCCTCTTTTTCTTTTTTATTTTCCAGTGCCTCCTTGAGCAGAGGCCAGGGCCGGCTGGAAGCAGGTATCTGGGATTTATTTATCTTCAATAATTGAAACTTTGTAGCCTTGAGCAGAGTCCAGGGCAGGCCAGGGAAGGTGGGAAGCTTAGCTACCCCCATCGCCGGGGACAACTCAAGACTCCTGCTAGCTCCAGCTCCGTGGCTGCCCACCATCTTTGTTGGGTTAATTTGCATACTTGCTCTGATTGGCTGGCGTGCGTAGCGGAGGTAAGGTCAATTTGCATGTTTCTCTTTTATTAGATAGGATGGTTTGTAAATCTTATTTCAGGGTGTAGCAAGGGTTAGAAGACAGAAACACTTTGTGGGGGAAAACAGAATCCCAATGGAATTAACTTAAGGAGATGATTTTTCTACATTGATGGTATCTTTTAGAATAAGAAATTTTAGGAATTCTGGTCTCTCTGGTCACTGAACCAAAAGCAGTCTTATGCTGATAGGGGGGACTTACAATGTAATAGATAGAGCACCTGTATTAATCTGAAAAGTAATCATATTATTTTAAATCTTAGAACACTTATACTTATGCGAATAGGGGGTTGAATTTCTTATGTATGAATAAGAACTTAAGTTTTTCTTCAAGTTTCCTTTTCAAAGCTTGTGAGAAGTGACTGGGGAGGTGACTCCACTGTCAATCCAGCAAGCAGAACCCACCAGCATGGTCAAGCCAACCCACCAGGAGTCAAAACATCATCTCATCAACATCATCTCCTGGCCTGATGACTAATTACAAGAACTGACATCTGAGCACCCCTAGGCCAGCATGTAGCTGCATTCCTCACCCCAGTCCCTTCCCTTTCATAAACCCATCCTGGAATCTTACTGAGAGGCAAGATATGATGCTTGTAAGCAAGTTGTCTTCTTGGCTGTCTAGCCTTCTCAATAAACACCTAATACGATTCAACCCTGCCATCGTTATTGGACACAGTGACAGGCAGCCTGAGCCCACACGGGGTGCCCCGGTAACAATACCCGAGCTTACTAACTCAATTGAAATAGTGTTTAGTGATTTCATTACTTTTCTAACAGCAAATTCACTTGAATATTATTTCATTTTTTTGTCACTTTGCTCTCTACTTGGCAATGAGATTGACTAGAATCAACTGTGATTCTGTACTAGTGTTTTGCTTCATTGGAATCACTCTTTTATAGATTGGTAACATGTAATAAATGTTTGAATTTCTAGTTAAAATGTATCTTATAAATTGATTTCAGAGAGCTAGGGAGAGGGAGAGATAGAAACATCAAGGATGAGAGAGAATCATAGAAAGGCTGCCTCCTGCATGACCCTCACCAGATCAAGTGGGAAACCCAGGCATACCTTGATCTCCGGGTTCATAAGTCCATGCTCAGCCACTGTGACACACTGACTGGGAAAAGGTTAATTTTTATTAATTTAAATTTTTAAATTTAATAAATCTTTATTGTTCAAATTATTACAATTGTTTCTCCTTTTTCCCCCCATAGCTCTCCTCCACCCGGTTCCTACCCCACCCTCTGACCTTACCACCCGCCCACTGTCCTCATCCATAGGTGTATGATTTTTGTCCAGTCTCTTCCCGCACCCCCCCACACCCTTTTACCCCTGAGAATTATCAATCCACTCCCTTTCTATGCCCCGGATTCTATTACATTCACCAGTTTATTCTGTTCATCAGATTTTTAATTCACTTGATTTTTAGATTCACTTGTTGATAGATATGTATTTGTTGTTCATAATTTTTATCTTTACTTTTTTCTTCTTCCTTTTCTTAAAGAATACCTTTCAGCATTTCATATAATACTGATTTGGTGGTGATGAACTCCTTTAGCTTTTTCTTATCTGTGAAGCTCTTTATCTGACCTTCAATTCTGAATGATAACTTTGCTGGGTAGAGTAATCTTGGTTGTAGGTTCTTGCTATTCATCACTTTGAATATTTCTTGCCACTCCCGTCTGGCCTGCATAGTTTCTGTTAAGAAATCAGCTGACAATCATATGGGTGCTCCCTTGTAGGTAATTAACTGTTTTTCTCTTGCTGCTTTTAATATTCTTTCTTTGTCTTTTGCTCTTGGCATTTTAATTATGATGTGTCTTGGTGTAGTCCTCTTTGGATTCCTTTTGTTTGAGGTTCTGTGTGCTTCCTGAACTTGTAAATCTATTTCTTTCACCAGGTGGGGGAAGTTTTCAGTCATTATTTCTTCAAATAGGTTTTCAGTATCTTGCTCGCTCTCTTCTTCAGGCACCCCCATAATTCTGATGTTGGTACACTTGAAGTTGTCCCAGAGGCTTCTTACACTATCTTCAAATTTTTGGATTCTTTTTTCTTTTAGCTTTCCTGGTTGAGTGTTTTTTGCTCCTTTGTATTTCAAACCTTTGACTTGATTCTTGCGTTCCTCTAGTCTGCTGTTAGGTCTCTGTATAATGTTTTTTATTTCAGTCAGTGTATGTTTAATTTCTATTTGGTCCTTTTTCATATCCTTGTGGGTCTCGTTAAATTTATCGGCCTTTTCTAGGAAATTCTTGAAAAACCTTATAACCATGGTTTTGAACTCTATATCCAGTCGTTTGTTTTCCTCCATTTCTTTCGTTTGTGATCTGTTTCTTTGTCTCCCCATTTTCACTGCTTCCCTGAGTTGGTAGGGTGGCTTTGTGTGCTAGGTGTCCTATATTGCCCAGTGGGTCAGCCTCCGCAGTTACCCGAGGTGGACACTCTTGGTGCACCCCTTTGTGGACTGTGTGTACAGCCTTGTTGTAGTAAAGTCTTCTTCTTTTTTTTTTTAATTGATTTTTTACAGAGAGGAAGAGAGAGGGATAGAGAGTTAGAAACATCGATGAGAGAGAAACATCGATCAGCTGCCTCTTGCACACCCCCTATTGGGGATGTGCCCGCAACCAAGGTACATGCCCTTGACCGGAATCGAACCTGGGACCCTTGAGTCCACAGGCCGATGCTCTATCCACTGAGCCAAACCAGTTTCGGCTGTAGTAAAGTCTTGATTGTTGTTGGTGTCACTGGGAGGAATTGACCTCCAGGCCAATTGGCTGTGAGGACCCACTGTGTCTATAATGGAAGAACTGCTGTACTGTAGACACACTTATGGGGCAGTACTTGCTTCAGTGGGGCTTTGGTGCTCACTGAGTCTTCCTCTTGAATGTGTCAGTAGTTGAGATCTGGTGTCATCTCACACTGACCACTAGATACACTAGCTTCTCGATCTCCAATGGGGTGCAGGTCAGCTACTGTCTGAGGCCACCCAGCAGGAGCTACAGCAAGAACTACAGTTTTCTACTCTTTGCTTGGGGTTTGGAGGTTTTGGAGCTGTCTGACCTGAGCTGCAGTTTGTTAAGTTAAGCTGTGATAGGGCAGGCCATTTATATGCAAAAGCCACTGCGTGGAGCTTGGGTGGGTTTGTAGATTGTGCGGGGTGGGGTCTCAGGGAGTCACTAAGCTAGTGCATGGCAAACAGCGATGGCTGCCAGTCAGCTGTCTCTGCGTTTCCACGTTTCCAAGTCGACGTGTCCCCTGCCCCAGCGCATTAAATGATTGCTGCGCGCATCTCTGCAAAAAAGTCACCCTCACTTTCCGACCCGATGGCAGACAGTCCAGCTTCTCCCCATAGGATTTTGGGTCCCCAGCGTCTCCTCAGAAACTGAAGTTCAGAGTATTCAGGAGCTTGTCTCCCTTCGGGTTGAAAAAAGCAGGGCACTCAGTCACCCGCTGCCAGCCTGATTCACACACCTCCGTACCTCAGCTTTTCAGCGCTTGTGCCCATCTCAATGCTCTTTTCTCTTTCCTTCTAGTTGTAAAACTTCCACTCAGCCAGCTTTCCCATGGATCTGGGTGATAGACATTTTGTCTTTTAGTTGTAGTTTTGAAGTTGTTGTGCGAGGCAGCAGTTTAGGTGTTTACCTATGCCGCCATCTTGGTTTCCCCCCAAAAGGTTAATTTTTAAAAGAATATGGAGGTTGTCAACCATAATTGAAAATAATTTTAGCTCTAGCTGGTTTGGCTCAGTGGCTAGACCATCGGCCTGCTGACTGAACGGTCCCAGGTTCTGTTCCGTACAAGGGCCCATGCATGGGTTGCTAAACAGTGCCCACTGAGGAGCCTGCAGGAGGCAGCTGATCAATTATTCTCTCTCATCAGTGATGTTTCTTTCTCTTTCTCCATCTCCCTTCCTCTCTGAAATTAATAAAAATGTACTAACACATCTCAATACACAGCATTTAAATATACTACATATATAAATTTAAAAAATGAAAGTGATAAAATTTTGTCAGTCAATATAAATATGAAATTCCCAAATAAGCAATATGACCAAAATTAATTGATAAAGAATTTTACAGCTCAAAGAATGCTTCTCAAGGAAAGTAACAATTATGGGTTCAATTCCTGGTTTGGCATATATGTAGGTTGTGGGTTGGATCCCCACGCAGGACATATCTCTCTCTGTCTCTCTGTCTCTCTGTCTCTCTGTCTCTCTCTCTGTCTGTCTGTCTCTCTCTCCCTTTTTTTCTCCAAGCACAACCTCAGGTGAGGATTAAAAGAGTGGGGAATTCCCAGGTTTCTTATCATGGTTCCACGCTCAGATCACATCTTCAGTTTTCAGCCCAGGCCTCCCAGGAAGAACAGGGTCCACCTGACATCTACACCTACATTGCACTGCACTGATATTCTATCAAGCAGGCTGGGATAGCAGCTATCCAGGCTTCCCTAGCGGCTTAATAGGAAACACCTGGATTTGGTTGGGATAGAGACTCTCACATGTTCTGTCCATTGTTCCTGATAAAATCATCTGTACCGGAGGCTGGAAACAGTCATATCTACATTTCTAATGCAGGTCTGTCTGATCTCATCAAGCCCATTTAGACATCTCATTGAATTATGAATCCAGCAAACTGTTTTTTCCCCATTGATTTTTAGAGAGAGTGGAAGGTGGGTCGGGGGGAGACAGAAAAAGATAAACATGAATATGTGAGGGACACATGCATTGGTTGCCTTCTTCAGGAGCTCAGACCAGGGCCTGGGACAAAGCCTGCAACCAAGGAATCTATCCATGAGCAGAATTGAACCCGAGAACCTCCAGTGCTCCATCCACTGAGCCAAAACGGCTAGGGCCATCCAGCAAACGTTTTATGAGCTCTCAGCAGGTGTGTGGCGCTGAGCCAGAACCCTGGATGCACAAATCACCTCAGAGTCCCCACTATGAGAGAACTGACCCCCCAGGCAATAGAGATCATGTGACTTGAGGACCTCCTCCACAGGAATGGCTGTGTCCAAACTGGGTGAGCAAAACTAACACCTGGATTGTAGCAATTTTGTAGCAATTTTCCAATGAATATCATTTCGAGTTATTTGTTGGAAAGCATTTTAAAATTTAGAACAATATAGATAAATTTAATAAAAATCACTTGTTAAATAGAACACACTGAAAAGCAAATTGCTCTCTCACCTTGGAGAGAGGTCACCCAACCTCCTTATGCCTTTCCTGCCTGACCATCCTTACCTGTGTTCTGTATCGCAGGGGGTTAACTTGAAATGCACGCAAATAGGGCAGGGGTCCAGTGGAAAACAAAGCAGGTGGAACATAGGCAGGGGCAGACATGGAAGGTTGAGCCAGCCTAACCACAGGAACCAACCAAGCAGAAATAATAACACGTTTATGGACTCAAAGCAGGAGGCATGGGAAACCCAGGGAGGGTCTGCAGTAAACAAGATGTATGAACATACAGAATCAGAAAAAAATTCAGCATAGGAACAGAGAAACAACACATAGAAACAGGGAAAGTGCAGGTCCGTTGCTGGGCAAAAACAATTGAGTGAATCAATCAGGTGACCAGACAGATGGACATAAAGCAGGTTGTAGCAAATATACACACCTGGACTACAAGGCTTTACCGGGCAGACCATGGTTGGGCCCCTCTCCCCTTGCGGAGAGTCTGAATCTGCTTGTAATAAATTTTCCATACTTTTACTTAAATCTTCTGGTCCATGTAGCTCATTCATTATTCGGTGGGTTGAGACATGATCCCGGTATAAACACCTTGGCTCACCTTTCCAGTCATTATATCCACACACACACACACACACACACAAAGTCCTAATTATATGCAATATACAAGCATAGACTCATTATATTTTAATTGTCTCATAATATAATGTGAGACGACTATGTGATGTGTTCTACAATTTCCTCTTTAAAAAAATTAATTATAAGAGCTCGAGTCAGTTTGGCTCAGTGGATAGCCTGTGGATCTGCAGACCAAAGGGTCTGAGTTCATCAAGGCCACATACTTTGGTTGCAGGCTCTTCCCCCACATGGGCCCTTGCCTGGGCTCATGCAGGAGGAACCAATTGTTGTTTCTCTCACATCAATGTTTATCTCTGTCTTTCCCTCTCTCTTACACTTTCCCTAAAGTTCAAAGGAAAAAATTCTTGGGTGAGGATAAACAAAAGGAAATAAATAATTTATAAGCATTTATTTGAGCGCAAAATGATGACCATTGCTGTGAAGCAAAATATCAATGCTCACTACAGTTTGCTTTTTACAAAAAAATATATCTACAGATTTTTGTTTTGTTTTCACACCCACATGCAGATATATTTCATGTATTGCTTGAAAGCCACTCCATAGAGGCGCTTGTGATGTTGATGGTGTATTCTCTGGCCACTGCCTCCTTGATGGCAGAAAGGCCCTTCTACTCTCCACTCTCCTTTGGGGGAGCCATTATGCCAGGCCCACATAGGAAAGGAAGCAAAGATTTTACGTTTATTATTATTTAAACATATTTTTATTGATTTCTGAGAGGAAGGGAGAAGGAGATAGAAACATCAATGATGAAAGAGAATCATTGGTCAGCTGCCTCCTGCACGCCCCCCACTGGTGGTGATTGAGCCTGCAACCTGGGTATGTAGCCTTGACCTGAATCAGACCTGGGACCTTCAGTCCACAGGCTGATGCTCAATCCACTAAGCCAAAAGAGCTAGGGCAAGATTTACTTTCATTTCAGTTCCCTCCTTAGCCAAATGAGTGTTGAGAAGTTCAAGGGAGGATTACAAAGGTGCAAATTAGATTATGCATATTAACAAGGTTAGTCTGCCCTAGCCTGCAGCAATAAGAGGAGATCCCATCAACCAGACTTCAGAACATCCTCCTATCCCCACCCTGGATCACCTGTCCCACCTCCAGGGAGGAGCCTTAGTGGATGAGGTCTTAAAGAGATTCACCCTCTTATGGTATATATAGGCCAGGGTTACATTACTAAGCATTTAACTGGTAGGAGTCTGCCTTCAGAGACTCTTCTTGGAGACACACATCAGGGACTCACTCAAAGGAGCAGGCTCCAGGTAAGCTGGTAGTCTGGATGATACTGGTGCAGGAGGTGGGACCAAACTGAGAGCCATGGAGGTATTGCTTTCCACCCTTGGATTTCTGGATGGCTACTCTAGCAGGGCCTCATAAGCCAATCACCTATCGGATTCAGGTTATTTTAAGACACATGCTTTCATTATTGCTGGTGTCCCTCAGCCTTGCCCTACATCCAAGGTCGGCAAACTGGGGCTCGCGAGCCACATGTGGCTCTTTGGCCCCTTGAGTGTGGCTCTTCCACAAAATACCACGTCCTGGGTGAGTCTATTTTCAAGAAGTGGGATTAGAAGAAGTTTAAGGTTAAAAAATTTGGCTCTCAAAAGAAATTTCAATCGTTGTACTGTTGATATTTGGCTCTGTTGACTAATGAGTTTGCCGACCACTGCCCTGCATCATCGTAATGCTTCCTAAAAATACAGATAGCAGGATCCCAATCTGACTTAAGAGGTGATTTATCTGCATATGCATACAAAGGTCCCTGAAGTACTGTTCTGAAATTGCCTGTGGGAATCCTCTTTTAGGATGTCTCAGTGACTGTTGTCAAATATTTTTGTTTAAAACCAGAGATTCTGCCCTAGTCTGTTTGGCTCAGTGAATAGTGGTCCTGGGGTCAATTTCAGTTATGGGCTATGGACTGCATCCCCAGTGCTGGGCCTGAAGGAGGCAGCCAATAAATGATTCTCTCTCATCATTGATCTTTCTCTCTCCCTCTCTATGTTTTTAATTTAATAAATCTTTATTGTTCAGATTATTACAATTGTTTCTCCTTTTCCCCCCCATAGCTCCCCTCCACCTGGTTCCCACCTCACCCTCTGCCCTTATCTCCTCCCCCACTGTCCTCATCCATAGGTGTTTGATTTTTGTCCAGTCTCTTCCTGTACCCCCCACACCTCCTTCCCCCTCGAGAATTGTCAGTCCACTCCCTTTCTGTGCCCCTGATTCTATTATATTAACCAGTTTATTCTGTTCCTCAGATTTTTAATTCACTTGATTTTTAGGTTTATTTGTTGGTATATATGTATTTGTTGTTCATAATTTTTATCTTTACTTTTTTCTTCTTCCTCTTCTTTTTTTTGTTTAAATTTCTTTATTGATTAAGATATCACATATTTGTCCTCATCCCCCCATTCCCATCCCAAACCCCTTCCCATGAATACCCCCACCCCCCTGTTGACCTTGACCACTGGTTAGGCTCATTTGGATGCACACAAGTCCTTTGGTTGATCTCTCCTGCTTTCCCCCATCCTCCCCTACCCTCCCTCTGAGGTCCAACAGTCTGATCCATGACTCCTTGTCTCTGGGTCTGTTCTTGTTCATCAGTCTATGTTGTTCATCATTTCCCCTAGATAAGTGAGATCATGTGCTACTAGAAATACACTTATTAGAACCGAAAATGAGACAAGCAATAATGGTTATGCTGAAAGGCAAATGAATCATTCTGTAGTGAGTTTCTTTTTGGGCCAACAGTTCTTTTGAGTCCCAGTTTCAATGTCAAACAGTTCCTATGTGTACATGTCAACAATGATATTTCAGTTCTGGATGGTGGACAAATGGTGGTAATGCAGGTTCGACCCTCTCTGGTTTTGTCCTGGGAAACCTGCAGTGACACACAGCTGCTGACTGCTAGTATGGCAAGGTGACATCAGCGTCTTCCATCTCTGGACTGCTTCTCTTCTGTCTTCATGGCTGGAGTAGTCCTGTCAATTCCTCTCTGTTGCCAGAATCCACATGGTCTCGGAGTTGTTTTCTGAAAATATGCAAACATATTCTCAACCAAAAGTTAAGAAAGGGATATTTTCTATAAAATTGACTTGGGATCCTTTTTCATTTTTTGCCCAAATGATTTTCCTCTGGCTTGTTTTGACACCATGTGTGTTCTTCATGGGTGTTTTGATGTTAGCATTACAATTAATTTTCTAAAGTAAAAATTTTCTAGATGTAATTTTCTAACAGGAAATTTTTCCTTACATGATATTCTTCTACTATCTCCCTTTTTTGATTTAAATATTAAGAGGCTTTTGAAAATTTTATAATGTAGTCTTGATAGCTTCTAAATTTTAATTTTTTGCACTATAATATGACTGCTTTAGGTTCATTACATGTTATGCAATTTTACCATGAGATGAACTACCAATAAAAAATTTTAGTTAACACTTTAGGAACAGCTTTTTGTCCAGTACAATTAATTTTTCTAGAATATTTGCTTACTTCAATTAGCCAATTTCAATTAGCCTGAAAACTTGACTACTATTTTACTGTCAAATTTAATACTCTAACAACAATCTTATTTTACCCTGTAAATATTAGTGGAAAGGATTATTTGCTTTCTTGAGTAGGCCCTGAGGATTCCTAGTGGTAGGCTGGATTTAAATATCAAAAACCCACTTCCCCACACCATGGGTACAAGACAACTCAAACAAGTCTTGTTGCAGTGAGCGGGCAGCTGCTGTCGACCAAGTCTCTGTCTGTTACCCGGGTCCTGATGTGAGCTGGGCATGAGAAGTTAAGCAGCCATGGGGGCAGGAGACCTCCCTCAGAAGGGGTGAGGGTTCAGGCGCCTGCAAAGCTGGGGGGGCTTCTTCCTCTTCTTAAGGAATACTTTTCAGAATTTCATAATATGCTGGTCTGGTGGTGATGAACTCCTTTAGCTTTTTCTTATCTGTGAAGCTCTTTATCTGACCTTCAATTCTGAATGATAACTTTGCTGGGTAGAGTAATCTTGCTATTCATCACTTTTGAATATTTATTGCCACTCCCTTCTGGTCTGCATAGTTTCTGTTGAGAAACCAGCTAACAATCGTATGGATGCTCCCTTGTAGGTAATTAACTGTTTTTCTCTTGCAGCTTTTAATATTCTTTCTTTGTCTTTTGCTCTTGGCATTTTAATTATGATGTGTCTTGGTGTGGTCCTCTTTGGATTCCTTTTGTTTGAGGTTCTGTGCACTTCCTGGACTTGTAAATCTATTTCTTTCACCGGGTGGGGGAAGTTTTCAGTCATTATTTCTTCAAATAGGTTTTCAGTATCTTGCTCTCTCTCTTCTTCTGGCACCCCCATAATTCTGATGTTGGTACGCTTGAAGTTGTCCCAGAGGCTTCTTACACCATCTTCAAATTTTTGGATTCTTTTTTCTTTTAGCTTTCCTGGTTGAGTGTTTTTTGCTCCTTTGTATTTCAAACCTTTGACTTGATTCTTGCGTTCCTCTAGTCTGCTGTTAGGTCTCTGTATAATGTTTTTTATTTCAGTCAGTTTATGTTTAATTTCTATTTGTTCCTTTTTCATATCCTTGTGGGTCTCGTTAAATTTATTGGCCTTTTCTAGGAAATTCTTGAAAAACCTTATAACCATGGTTTTGAACTCTATATCCAGTCATTTGTTTTCCTCCATTTCTTTCGTTTGTGATCTGTTTCTTTGTATCCCCATTATCTCTGCTTCCCTGAGTTGGTAGGGTAGCTTCCCTGAGTTGGTAGGGTAGCTATATTGCCCAGTGGGTCGGCCTCCACAGTTACCCGAGGTGGACACTCTTGGTGCACCCCTTTGTGGACTGTGTGTACAACCTTGTTGTAGTAAAGTCTTGATTGTTGTTGGTATCACTGGGAGGAATTGATCTCCAGGCCAACTGGCTGTGAGGATCAGCTGTGTCTATGCCAGGAGAACTTCTGTGCTAGAGACAGCCTTATGGGACAAGACTTGCAAAATTGTAAAAGCCTCTGTGCGCAGCTTGGATGGGTGGAGTCTCAGGGCTGAGCAGACAGTCTTGGCTTTCCATCAGCCCTGCCCTATGAGGCCCCTGGGTCTCAGTGTCCCTCGGTAATCACTGCAAGCACCTCCGAGAGAGAGCCACCATCAAGTATCGCCCGCTGCCAGACAGCCCAGTTTCTCCCCTAATGAATCTGGATTCCAAGATTCTCACCCAGAAATGGAGTTCAGAGCAGTCGGGAGCTTCCGGTTCCCTCCAGCTAGAGGCAGCACACTCAGCAGTCAGTCCTCGCTGTGTGCACTTTTGTGCATGCCTCCAGATCTCTGCCTTTCGCGGCTCCCCTGAGTTTCTGCCTGACAGTCCAGATTCCCTCCGTAAGAGCATGGGTCCCCATGGGCTCGCCCAGAGCCGGGGTTCAGTGCAGGCAGAACTGGCGTTCAGTGCAGTCTGGAGCTTCCAACGCCCTCCCGCTAGGGAAAGCCAGTGGCAACCTCAACAGTCAGTCTTCTCTGCACATACTCGCGCATGCGCCTCCACATTCCTGCCCGCCGTAGCTCTCCCGAGTCTTCAAGTCTCCATGTGCCTTTCTCTCTACCTGACAGTCCAGACTGCCCCTATATGAGCCTGGGTCCACAGGGTTTTGCCCAGAACTGGGGTTCAGTGCAGTTGGGAGCTTCCTTCTCCCTCCCACCAGAGAAAGCCAGCCAGGCATTCAGCTGCCCTTCCTCTCTGCGCACATGTCTCCATACTTCAGCCCTTTGCAGTTCCTCTGATTTTCTGTGAGCTTTTGTCTTTCCTTCTATTGTAGAATTTCCATTCAGCCAGCTTTCCTGTGGTTCTGCATGATCTCTGTTCTGTCTTTTAGCTGTAGTTTTGAAATTGTTGTGCGAGGCAGCAGTTTAGGTACTTACCTATGCTGCCATCTTGGTTTCTCCCTCTCTCTTTTTATATTTTTCTTTATGAAATCAATAAAAATATAATATAAAATAAAAAATAAAACCAGAGGTTCCAAGGGGTTTACCTAAGTTGATGTGTATGCTGACACCAAACTGAAAGGGAAGCGGAGTGCTATTTTCCTGGTTGCATCTGTCTCTGGAGGAATAGATGATCAAAAACCTCACCCTCAATGATTCAGGCAGACTGAGATCAGACCTGAAATCCAGCCCACATAACCCATAAGCAGATGGAACTTTAATGGCAGCCTTGTTCTTTTCTCAATCTCAGTTTGAGAGATTTATCTGGTGGCGATGGGATGTGGGAACAGGGAAGCAGATTATGGGTTTGGAGTGGAGAAAGGGGACCAGTTTGAAACAACTGTGAGGGAGAAAAAAGATGAAGTGAATCTGAGAGCTCTGACATGAAGAGCAGTGGATAAAGCCTAAGGAAGTACGTAAGAGAGACATTCTTGGCTAGAAGAGAGCAGAGAAACACTGAAATGGAATTCAAATGGTTAATTTTTTTTAAAAGTAAACTATAAAATATTCTAGATATTTAAAATAGAAGAGAAAATCTTATGAACTCATGTATGAAGAACGTATATTCTATGACCAACCTTTTTGTAACTTCTACCTATAGTCGAACCAACTTTTTGCCATTTCTGGGCAGGAAGTCTCTATGAGTTTACTTGTAAACTTTTCATTATATATTTCTAAAAGAGATTCTTTATTTACATACTTCTACATTAAAATCTTAAAAGTTATTTTCTTTTTTTCCATTTTTTTATTAAGGTATTATATGTGTACATATCTTACCATTGCCCTACCCCCCACCCCACTCTCATTCATGCCCTCACCCCCCAGCGTTTTGCGTCCATCAGTTATGCTTATAAGCATGCATACAAGTCCTTCAATTGATCTCTTATCTCCCGCACCTCTCCCTAACCTTCCAGCTGTAATTTGACAGTCTGTTTGATGCTTTACTGTCTCTGTATCTATCTTTTTGTTCATTGGTTTATAATGTTCTTTACTATCCATAAATGAGTGAGATCATGTGGTATTTTTCTTTCATTGACTGGCTTATTTCACTTAGCATAATGTTCTCCAACTCCACACAGGTTGCTGCAAATGATAAGAATTCCTTCTTTTTTATGGCAGCATAGTATTCCATTGTGTAGATGTACCATAGTTTTCTGATCCAATCATCTGCTGATGGCCACCTAGGCTGTTTCCAAATCTTAGCTATTGTAAATTGTGCTGCTATGAACATAGAGATGCATATATCCTTTCTGATTGGTGCTTCTAGTTTCTTAGGATATATTCTTAGGAGTGGGATCACTGGGTCAAATGAGAGTTCCATTTTCAGTTTTTTGAGGAAACTCCATAGTGTTCTCCACAGTGGCTGCACCAGTCTGCATTCCCACCAGCAGTGCACGAGTGTTCCTTTTTCTCCGCATCCTCACCACTTGTCATTTGTTGATTTGTTGATGATAGCCATTCTGACAGGTGTGAGATGGTACCGCATTGTTGTTTTGATTTGCATCTCTCCGATAATTAGTGACTTTGAGCATGTTTTCATGTGTCTCTTGGCCTTCCTTCAGGCTTCTTTTGAAAAGATTCTATTTAGGTCTGTTGCCCATTTTTTTTTATTGGATCGTTTATCTTCCTTTTATTAAATTGTATAAGCTGCCTGTAGATGTTGGAGATTAAACCTTTATCAGTGATAACATTTGCAAATATGTCCTCCCATACAGTGGGCTTTCTTGTTGTTTTGTTGATGGTTTCTTTTGCTGTAAAAAAGCTTTTTATTTTGATGTAGTCCCATTTCTTTATTTTCTCTTTAGCTTCCATCGCCCTAGGGGCAGTATCAGTGAAGAAGATCTTTCAGCATATGTCTGAGATTTTGCTGCCTGTGGCTTCCTCTAGTATTTTTATGGTTTCCCATCTTATGTTTAAGTCCTGTATCCATTTTGAGTTTATTTTTGTTTATGGTGTAAGTTGGTAGTCTAGTTTCATTTTTTTGTATGTATCTGTCCAATTTTCCCAACACCATTTATTGAAGAGACTGTCTTGACTCCATTGTATGTTCATGCCTTCTTTGTCAAATATTAATTGAGCATAGTGGTTTGGGTCAATTTCTGGATTCTCTATTCTATTCCATTGACCTATATGTCTGTTCTTGTGCCAGTACCAGGCAGTTTTGAGAACAGTGGCTTTGTAATACAGCTTTAAATCTGGTATTGAGATCCCTCTTACTTTGTTCTTCTTTGTCAGGATTGCTGTGGCTATTCAGGGTCTTTTTATTCCAGATGAATTTTTGGAGATTTATTTCTAGGTCTGTGAAATATGCCGTTGATATTTTAATGGGGAGTGCATTGAATCTATAGATTGCTTTGGGTAGTGTGGACATTTTAATGATGTTGATTCTACCAATCCATGAACATGGTATGTTCTTCCATCTGTTTACATCTTCCTCTACTTCTTTTTTTTCAGTGTTCTGTAGTTTTCCGCATATAGTTCTTTTACCTCCTTAGTTAAGTTTATTCCTAGATATCTTAATTTTTTTGGTGTGATGGTAAGTGGGCCATAGATTTCTTGGCGTTAATTTTGTATCCTGCTACATTGTTGAATTCATTTATCAAGTCTTTTAGTTTTTTTTTTTTTTTTTTTTTTTTTCGGGGTATTTTATTGTTTTTTACAGAGAGGAAGAGAGAGGGATAGACAGTTAGAAACATCGATCAGCTGCCTCCTGCACAACCCCCACTGGGGATGTGCCCGCAACCAAGGTACATGCCCTTGACCGGAATCGAACCCGGGACCCTTGAGTCCGCAGGCCGACGCTCTATCCACTGAGCCAAACCGGTTTCGGCCCAAGTCTTTTAGTTTTTTGATGGAGTTTTTTCGGGGTTTTTTATGTACAATATCATATCATCTGCAACTAGGTTTTCTTAATTCTCAAATATCCAACTTCCAACTAAATTTTGGTCAAATATTTTTAAATGAAATGAAATTAGATATATACATAATAACTGACTTTTTTGGCTTTTTAAAAAAATATATTTTATTGATTTTTTTACAGAGAGGAAGGGAGAGGGATAGAGAGCTAGAAACATCAATGAGAGAGAAACATCGACCAGCTGCCTCCTGCACACCCCCTACTGGGGATGTGACTGCAACCAACATATCTGCCCTTGACTGGACTCAAACCTGGGACCCCCTAAGACCACAGACTGATGTTCTATCCACTGAGCCAAACCGGTTTTGGCTTTTTTGGCTTTTTTAAAAAAATAAATCTTTATTGTTCATATTATTACAGTTGTTCCTCTTTTGCCTCTATAGCTGCCCTCCACCCAGTTCCCACCCCACCCCATACCCTTACCCCCCCATACACACTGTACTCGTCCATAGGTGTAAGATTTTTGACCAATCTCTTCCTGCATCCCCCACATCGAAGAATTGTCAGTCCACTTCCTTTCTATGTCCCTGATTTTATTATATTCACCAGTTTATTCTGTTCATCAGATTTTTTATTCATTTGATTTTTATTATTTATTTATTTATTTATTTATTTTTTTTTTTTTTAAATTTCTTTATTGATTAAGGTGTCACATATTTGTCCTCATCCCCCCATTCCCATCCCACACCCCTTCCCACGGATGCCCCAACCCCCTGTTGAACTTAACCATTGGTTAGGCTCATATGCATGCACACAAGTCCTTTGGTTGATCTCTCCCTGCTACCCCCACCCTCCCCTATCTTCCCTCTGAGGCCCAATTGTCCGATCGATGCCTCCTTGTTTCTGGTTCTGTTCTTGTTCATCAGTCTATGTTGTTCATCATTTCCCCTAGATGAGCAAGATCATGTGTCACTAGAGGTATACTTATAAGAACTGAATGTGAGACGAGCAATAATAGTTATGCTGACAGGCAAATGAATCAGTCTGTAGTGAGTTTCTTTCTGGACCAACAGTTCTTTTGAGACCAAATATCAATGTCCACCAGATCCTTATGTGTACATGTCGGTACTGACACCTCAGCTCTGGATGGTGGACAAATGGTGGTAATGCAGGTCCGACACCCTCTGTTTTGGTCTTGGCCGGACCCAGGGGCACGGCTTCACCCGGACTCAGGGGCACGTGGCCTCACCCGGACCCAGGGGGCGCGTGGCCTCACCTGGACCCGGGTGTGTGCGGCCTCACCCGGACCCGGGACCCAGCCTCACCCGGATCCAGGGGCACACGGCCTCACCCGGACCCGGGATCCAGCTTCACCCGGATCCAGGGGCATGCGTGGCCTCTCCCAGACCCAGGTGTGCGTGGCCTCACCTGGACCTCCCTCACCCATGGTCCAGGGGCACATGGCCTCACCCGGACCCAGGAGCGTGAAGCCTCACCTAGACCCAGGGGTGTGTGGCCACACCCAGACCCAGGGGGCATGCAGCCTCACCCGGACCCGGGACGCGTGGCCTCACCCGGACCCAGGGGCGCGAGGCCTCACCTGGACCCAGGGGTGTGTGGCCTCACCCGAGACCCAGGGGCGCGTGGCCTCACCCAGACCCGGGGCGCGTGGCCTCACCCGGACCCAGGGGCGCGTGGCCTCACCTGGACCCAGGGGCATGTGGCCTCATCTGGACCCAGGGGCGCGTGGCCTCACCCGGACCCAGGGGGCGCGTGGCCTCACCCGGACCCAGGGGACCCAGCCTCTCTCGGATCCAGGGGCGCGAGACCTCACCCGGCCCCGGGATACAGCTTCACCCGGATCCAGGGGCACGCCCGGCCCCGGGATACAGCTTCACCTGGACCCAGGGTCGCGTGGCCTCTCCCAGACCCAGGGTCGCGTGACCTCACCCGGACCCAGGGGCGCGTGGCCTCACCCGGACCCAGGACCCAGCGGGGTTTCGTTTTCTTGATCCCAATTCCTGTTGGTCAATTTCCTCTCAGCAATTCCTTCGGCCATTTCCTCATAGCTCCAGGGCGGCTGCCGCAGAACTCGTTGGGCTGCGGGCTTGGCGAAACTCCGGTGTGCCCGGTGCGCGGTGGCGGGCTGGTCCGGGGTCGCTGCGTCGGCCCTTGGGTCTGCAGCGGTGGCCAGTCGCCGAGCGTGCGCACCTGGCCGCTTCCGGGGCGTTGAGATTCTTGAAGGACTCGGAGGTCAGCAAGCGCGGAGTCTCCCACCCCATGTCTCTCAGGGGCTCGTCTGTCCATGCTTGGCAGCGAGTGGAGCCATCCCCTCAGCTGGAGACCACCGGGGGAACTGCGCCGAGCACGTTCCAGGCCGCCATTGTGTCGCCTGAGCCGTAGTTCTTAAAGTGAGATCTTTGGGTCACCGGCATCAGCATCATCCCGCATACCCCTCTCTTTTATTCTAGTTGTAGAGCATCTGCTCGGCCAGCCCTCCGGTGGTTCTGGATGGTGTCTGCTCTGCTCTCCCGTCGTAGTCTCAAAATTGTTGTGGTAGGCAACAATCAGGCTTCCGCCTTATGCCTCCATCTTGGTCCTCCTTTGTATAGTTAAGTCTTGATTGTTGTTGGTGTCACTGGGAGGAATTGTCCTCCTGGCCAATTGTCCATGAGGACCCTCTGTTTCTATAAAGGAAGAGTTGCTGTGCAGGAGACACGTTTATGGGCCGGATCTTGTTGCAGCAAGGCTTTGGCGCTCACTGAGTCTGCCTCTTGAATGTGTCCCTTATGCAAGTGGTTGAAATCTGGTGTCATCGCACACCGACCACTAGATGCCCTCGTTTCTGGGTCTCCAATGGGGTGCAGGTCAGCTACTGCCTGAGGCCACTCAGAAGGAATTACAGTAAAAACTGCAGTTTCCTCCTCCTGTCTAAGCGGCCCTGGAGTAGTCCGACTAGAACCGCAGTTCATCTGGTCAAGCTGCCACAGGGCAGGCCACCCACATGCAAAAGCTGCTGCTTGGAGCCCAGGTGGGCCTGCAAAATGTGCGGGGCGGGTCCCAGGGTGGGGCGGGGTCTCAGGGCACCACCAGGCCATGGCGTGGCGAACCGCAATGGCTGCAAGTCTGCTTTTTCTGCTCTCCACGTTTCTAAGCCCCCTCGTTCCGCACTCCAGTGCAGCAAACACTGATTGCTGGGCGCACCTCCGCAAGGAAGTTACTCCCACTCTCCGACATGAAGGCCGAGAGTCCAGTCTCTCCCCGCAGGCGTCTGGGTCTCCCGCGAGTCCCCAGAAGCTGGATTTCAGGGTGATGGGGAACTAATCTCCCCTAGGGTTGGAAAAAAAGCCGCACGACCCTTCCCCCGCCACCAGTCCGACCCACGCACCTCCGCACCTTATCCCTTCCGAGTTCGCTCTGTCCTCTTCCCTGTTAGCTGTAAATCCACCCTTCAGCCAGCTCTCCTGTGGTTCTGGGTGGCAGACGCTCTGTCCTCCAGTTGTATTTTTGAAATTGCTGTGCGCGGCGCAGTTCATTTGTTTAACTTTGCCGCCTTCTTGGTTCTCCTCTCTCAAAATGGCTAAAGGACTTGAAATCTTAAAAATCTTCCAAGTGTCAGTGTCGGCGGCCTCCGGGGCCCCGAGGATCTCACTGGGCAGCTTGGCCAGGTCGGTGACACGGATGGGCCCGTCCTGCAGAAAGATGGTCTCTTCCTTCACCGAGAGCCACTGCGCCGAGTCTGCGGCCGCCGCCATAGCAGCTGCTGGAGCCGCCCACGAGCTCATGGCCCTGGCTGAGGTGCTTACTGAGAGGAGCAGCCTCCCGGCCTGGGGAGACGCAAGCAGGAGTCGCCGTGCTCACCAGTCCATCTTTTAGTTGTATTTCCGAAACTGCCATGTGAGGCAACAGATCAACCGTTCAACTCCGCTGCCATCTTCCAGAGCCGTGGATTTTAAAGTGAAATCTTTGGCTCACCGGCATCAGCATCATCCCGCGTCCCCCTCTCTTTTATTCTAGTTGTAGAGCATCTGCTCAGCCAGCCCTCCGGTAGTTCTGGATGGTGTCCGTTCTGTTTTCTAGTTGTAGTTTCAAAATTGTTGTGGTAGGCAACAATCAGGCGTCCGCCCTATGCCGCCATCTTGGTCCTCCTTTCCATTTGATTTTTAGATTTATTTGTTGACAGATATGTATTTGTTGTCACTTTATTGTTCATAATTTTTATCTTTACCTTTTTCTTCCTCTTCTTAGAGAATACCCTTCAGTATTTCATGTAATCCTGGTTTGGTGGTGATAAACTTTAGCTTTTTCTTGTCTGTGAAGCTCTTTATCTGACCTTCAACCCTAAATGATAGCTTTGCTGGGTAGAGTAATCTTGGTTGTAGGTTCTTGCTATTCATCACTTTGAATATTTCTTGCCACTCCATTCTGGCCTGCATAATTTCTGTTGAGAAATCAGCTGACAGTTGTATGGGTGCTCCCTTGTAGATAATTAACTGTTTTTCTCTTGCTGCTTTTAATATTCTCTCTTTGTCTTTTGCCCTTGGTATTTTAATTATGATGTGTCTTGGTGTGGTCCTCTTTAGATTTCTGTTGTTTGAGGTTCTTTGTGCTTCCTGGAAGGCTATTTGTAAGGCTATTTCTTTCACTAAGTAGGGGAAGTTTTCTGTCATTGTTTGTTCAAACAGGTTTTCAATATCTTGCTCACTCTTTTCTTCTGCCACTCCCATAATTTGGATTTGGTATGCTTGAAGTTGTCCCAGAGACTCCTTATATTATCTTCATATTTTTGGATTCTTTTTTCTTTTTGCTTTTCGGTTGGGTGATTTTTGCTTCTTTGTATTTCAAATCTTTAACTTGATTGCTGGGATACTCTAGTCTGCTGTTGAATCTCTGTATATTATTCTTTATTTCAGTCAGTGTATGCTTAATTTCTGATTGGTCCTTTTTCATATCATGGAGGGTCTCACTAAATTTCTTGGAGGTTTCTAGAATATTCTTGAATAACCTTATAACTGTAGCTTTGTACTCTATATTCAGTATTTTGTTTTCATCCATTTCTTTCATTTGTGATTTGTTTCTTTGTCACCACATTTTAGCTGCTTCCCTGTGTTTGTTTCTATATACTGGGTAGCTGCTAAGTCTCCTTGAGTTTATAGAGTGGCCTTGTGTGGTTGGTGTCCTATAGGGCCCAGTGGCTCAGCCTCCCCAGTCACCTGAGGTGGACACTCTTGGTGCACCCCTTTGTGGGCTGTTTTCACAGTCTTGTTGTAGTTAACCCTTGATTACTGTTGGTATCACTGGGAAGAATTGACCTCCAGGCCAATTGGCTGTGATTACCAGCTGTGTCTATACTGGAAGATCTGTTGTGCAGGAGACACTCTTATGGGGCAGGAACTTGCTTCAGTAGAGCTATGGTGTTCACTGAATCTGCCCCTTGAGTGTATCTCTTATGGATGTGAAGAGTTGTAATCTGGTGTGGTCTCACTCTGACCACCTGGTACACTGGCTCTTGGATCTCCAAAGAGATGCAAAGTCAGGCACTGTCAAGGGCCACCCAGAAGGCTACAGTGACATCTGCAGATTCCTCCTCTTTGTATGGAGTTTGGAAGTGCCCAGATGAGACCCAGCTGTGAAGCAATTCCTCAGCTGCTGCCGGGCCTTAGCCCTTCTTTTGGAAGCTCTGGGGCTCTCTGATCCAGCTGCAGTTTGACCCGTTTTAGGCGAATAGACAGGCCATTCATATGCAAAAGTCAAAGCATACAGCTTGGGTGGGGTTATAAATTAGGTGTGCCAGGGTTTTTGGGAATCACCAAGGCAGAACAAACAACAATGGCTGCCAGTCAGCCCTTAACTGGTGCGGGCTCGGTTCTCCGCAGCTCCCTTGCAGGAATAATTATCACTGCAAGCACCTCTAAGAGAAAGCTGCCCTCGTGTTCCTGTCCTGATGCCAGACAACCCAGTTCTCCCCATATGTGCCTGGGTCCCCCAGAGTCTCACCTGGAACTGGAGCTGAGAGCAAGCAGGAGCTTATATCTCCCTCCCCGTTAAAAGAGCAGCACATTGCCGAAACCGGTTTGGCTCAGTGGATAGAGCGTCGGCCTGCGGACTCAAGGGTCCTGGGTTCGATTCCGGTCAAGGGCATGTACCTTAGTTGCGGGCACATCCCCAGTAGGGGGTGTGCAAGAGGCAGCTGATCGATGTTTCTCTGTCATCGATGTTTCTAACTCTCTGTCCCTCTCTCTTCCTCTCTGTAAAAAATCAATAAAATATATTTAAAAAAAAAAAGAGCAGCACATCCGGGTGCCAGCATTTTCCAGGTCCTGCACCTCTTACAGTCTCAATGCACTTTCTTTACCTCTCTAGTTGTGGAACTTCTACTCAGCCAGGTTCTGGGTGGTAGTTGTTCTGCCATTTAGTTATGGTTTTGATGTGGTTGTGAGAGGCAGCAAGTATAGGTGATTACCTATGCCACAATCTTGGTTCTCCTCCTCTATGGCTTTTAAGTCTATTTTAATTCCTACAACTTACTTCCATGTGTTTTTTAAAGATATATTTTTATTATTTCAGAGAGGAAGGGAGGAGAGGGAGAGGGAGAAACATCAATGATGGGAGAGAATCATTGATTGGCTGCCTGGAACCCTGGCTTGTGCCCTTGATTGGAACTGGACATTGGAATCTTCAGTCAGCAGGCCAATGCTCTATCCACTGAGCAAAATCAGTTGGGGCCTTCAATGTGTGTGTGTGTGTGTGTGTATTACTTTCTGCTTATATTTCGGTTAAAGCAACATGATCTAATTTTAAGTAGAGTTTATTACAGTCTGTATTTTACTGATTACTTACTCTGTGTATTGTTGAAGGCTTACCAGAGAACCAGAACCAATAATATGTATCTAGAAAGACACTTATTACAATGTATTGGCTCACAAGTTTATGGAGACTGAGATGTCCCATGGTCTGCAGTCTGCAGGCAGGAGACCCAGGAAAGATAGTATAGTTGGAAGGCCTGAGAGTTAGAGAGCAGATGGGTCTGAAGGACTGAGAATCAGGAGCTCCCAGACAGGAAGTGGAGGTGCTACCTTATTTAATCCAGCAGAGTGAATTCAGGTTTCCCAGGTGCTTGTTCTCTTTAGGCCCACAGTAGAGTGGATAATGCCCACTGATATTGGGTAGGGTCATCTGCTTTGCTCATCCACTGATTTTTATATTAATCTCCCCCAGAAATCTCCCCACAGTCACCCAGAAGTAGTATTTCAGCCATTACCTGGCTATATAGTAGAGCAATAAAATTGAAATATTAAATTGACCAGATTATTCTTCAGAGTTTTCTCAATCCCTTATATTTCCTGTAAATAGGTGGTATGGAGCTCTGAAGAGATTTATATTCATTAATCTGGAAAAACTTTCTCCAAAGAATGGTATAGTCCCTCCAACAGTTGTATGATTTCTTTTTTTTTTTTTTAAGAGAGAGAGCCTGAGAAACATCAATTAGTTGCCTTTCTTACATGACCCAACTTCAGATGGAACCTGAGACCTTGTGGTGCATGGGATAACACTCACACCAACTGACCACACAGGTTACTCTTTTATTAAAAAAATATATACATTTTTTCTATTTATTAACTGGTTTTTAGAATTAGAGGAATGTGGGTGGGGAAAGAGTGGGGTGGATTTGTTCCACTTATTTTTGCATACATTTCTTGATTATTGCATGGGCACTGGCCATGAACTGAACCTGAAACCTTGACACATGTGAACCATGCTCCAGCCAACTGAGCTACCTGGACAAGATTATTTTTTCTTTTCAAATATTTTGTTTACTTTAATGAAGCTGGTACAATGTCCATTTAAAAGTCGTAAGCCAGGATGAAATGTACAAATAAAATTTTAAAAAGCATTGTTCTATTGTACATACGTCTGCATGAATAACTTTATTAAATGCTGATGAAAGTTAAAGCTTTTCTGGGATCTTCTGACAAGATTTTTCTTTACAATTGAAATGCTTTCTCTTCAGTGAAGCCATCTTTGGTTTTAGTCTATACTCTCACCTTCTCTGTCATCTTGACTCTAACCTGATATTCTTTTGGTCAGACCTTCAGATTTTAAAAGTAGCTTTTAGCTGATGAAAGGTCATTTTTCCATAGATCAGATCATTGAAAAACTCCCACCTCTCACTGAAAGTCATAGTCCAGGAGTGAAGCAATCATATGCTAGAACTTCTGGGCCAATTAGAAGTATTATGATCACTTGCATTGGTCCACCTCATTTATCACAAGCCTCAAAATGCACAGTCCTGAAAAGGGTGGTCTCCCTGTGCACACACGTAATATTTCAAAAGGAGAGAGCAATATGAAGGAGGCTGAGGCTTGATCACCATGACTAAGCACAATGGAAACAAAATAAATAAATAAATAATGGGCACTAGAATTCAAATTACCAGAGGTTTTAAAGAGATCCGTGGAGGAGGCTCACTTATCAATTCCAATTTGACCACTCAATTACACAGGAACTATTTTAAAAAATAAGAAAAGATTGCCCTAACCGGTTTGGCTCAGTGGGTACAGCGTCTGCCTGGGCACTGAAGGGTCCCAGGTTCGATTCCGGTCAAGGGCATGTACTTTGGTTGCTGGCACATCCCCAGTGGGGAGTGGGCAGGAGGCAGCTGATTCGATGTTTCTCTCTCATCGATGTTTCTAACTCTATCACTCTCCCTTCCTCTCTGTAAAATATCAATGAAATATATTTTTAAAAAATAAGAAAAGATTGAGGGAAAAGAAATATATATCTAAATCATTGAATGACCCCCTGTTGTTCCTGATAAACTTCAGTCACATCTTCTTCCTTCATTTCCAGTTCTCTAGAAGTATGATTATCAGCGATTCTCTGACCATTCCAAGAGAATCCTGAGCGAGTTCATTGCAACTCCCATCTTAGACAGGATGATTGTTTGGGTTTCTTGAGGTGTGTTGTCATTTTCACTTTGAAGTGAATTTCATTGCTGTCCAGCCAATGACTTTGAGTTGAATGTATCCTCCTTCCTTCTTATTCTCCTAGACCCCTGTTGAGGGTTTTGCCTCCTGGACACACATGTGCATGCTGCTTCACCTGGGGTCTCCACACAGTAGCAGCCTCTGGTAGCAGGACCTCACTCCAGGGCTTACAAATCCTTCTCTCTTCCCCACAGCACAAGATCACTTTTTTTGTGATGGTTGAGGGCAATGGTGAATTTGCCTAGATTGACTAATTCCTTTTAAGTTTCAAAATAATAGACTGTATTTATATAACTCCTCCTTAAAAATTGTCATAGTAACTGATTTGGACTACCTGACATGCTGTTCATACAAGGAGGGAAGGGTTAATGCTGATTGAACTTTTAATGAATCTTTTTGTCCACAGAAATCACTTATGACTTGCATGTTGCTTGTTTTTTTTTTTTTTTTTTTCAGAGTCCACAGCCGATCTTCATTTAGGGAACCTGACGTTAAACACAGAAGAAGGTGACAGGAAGACTGGACGGCAGCTGCCCACTGGAACTCTGCTTGGGAGCTCCTAGTGCCTTCCACAGTAAGGGAGGCCAGAGAAGACCTCAGCTTCTCACTTTTCCTCCCTCCTAGAGGATCACACTCACTGAAGAGACTGTCTTGGGACAGACATCTTCACTGCACAATGGCCTTTGCAGCTTCCCTGGCCAAGCTCCAAGAAGAAGCCAGCTGCCCCATATGCATGGATCACCTGAGAGACCCAGTGACCATTGCCTGTGGGCACAACTTCTGTCCCTCCTGCATCCACCAGCGCTGGGAAGGTCTACAGGGCACCTTTCCCTGTCCTGTCTGCCTCCACCACTGCCCTGACAGGAGCTTGAAGAGGAACACCCAATTATGTCACATGACTGAGATTGTTCAGCAGATCCCCACCTCAGGGAGCCAGAAGAAATTACCCCTATGTAAGAAGCACAATGAGGCTCTGGCCCTGTTCTGTGAGAAAAACATGGAGCTGCTGTGTTCCCAGTGCAAGGTCTCTTCCAACCACCAGGATCAGCCCCTGATCCCCATTGAGGAAGCTGCAGCTAGTCACAGGAGGATGCTCAAAAGGCACATTGGGGCACTCACCAATAACCTTGAAAATGCTGAAATGGTATATAAAAGACAAGTTGCAAATATTTGGGAAATGAAGAGAAAGATGGAAAAATGGAGGGAGGAATTGAACTTTGAATGTAAAGAACTTAAGTGTTTCTTGGAAATAGAGCGAGATGAAATTGATAACAATCTACTTAAAGAAGAGAAGGGTGTTGAAGAAAAACTAATTGAAAATGGAAGGCAAATTTCACACCATATGTTCAGGCTAAGCAATCTGTTAAGTGAAATAGAAGAGAAGTGTTTGCAGTCAGACCTGGATTTACTCACTGGTATTGAACGAATCCACAACAGCTACGGAAACCTAGAGACCCCAGCAGTGTTTTCATGTGAATTAAAGAAGGAGTCTTACAATCTCCCCCCACATTATTTGGGCCTGCATAAAATGATCCGCATGTTTCAGGTAGATTTGACACTCGATCCTCAAATAGCCCATCCAAGTTTCAATATCTCAAGTGATAGAAAAAGTGTGACCTATAGGACATCAGATGGTCTTCCTAATCCCCACGCACTTACTGCTTACCCAGCTGTCCTGAGTTCTGAGGGATTTGATGCTGGCAGGCATTTTTGGGTGGTAAACATGAAAGGCATAGGTGAATGTTTATTAGGTTTGTGTAAAGAATCTATCCCCAGAAATACTCTCATATCACCATCCCCAAGCAATGCATGCTGGCAATATCAGCAGAAGAATGAAGTATTCCGCTTTGTCTGTACAGGACAATATAAGATAGGTGTTTTTCTGGACTATGAGTTGGGAGAGGTTTCATTTTATAATTTGAATAACAGGTCATTCTTGATTGGATTCAGTGATACCTTTACAGAGAAAGTTATGCCTTATTTCTCCATTGCACCTTCTTCAGAATCTCTTATAATCAGTATCATCAGAGTGGAGTGATGAACAATTTTGGGGAAATTTTGTATGTGCTTATTTTTTTCCCTTCTTATTGAAAAGAATACTTAGAATCAAGATCCTGATTTCTCGCTGAAACCGGTTTGGCTCAGTGGATAGAACGTTGGCCTGCGGACTGAAGGGTCCCGGGTTCGATTCTGGTCAAGGGCACATACCTTGGTTGCAGGCACATTCCCGGTGTGGGGTGTGCAGGAGGCAGCTGATCGATGTTTCTAACTCTCTATCCCTTTCCCTTCCTCTCTGTAAAAAATCAATAAAATATATTAAAAAAAAAAAAGATCCTGATTTCTCTTTTGATGTTTGAATGTTGAAAGCTTAAAGGACTCACCCTTCTCTCCTCCCTGACCTTTAACTGGGAAAGCTGATGGGAAAGCCCAGGTGCTCCATCCTTGGGTGCAGGTGGGAAGTTCCAATCAAGCAAGTTTCCATCAGTGTGGCAGGTTCCCACCAACAGCACCCAGTAACCACCAAGAACTCCACAAGATAGTCCCTTTCCCCTATGCTCTCAGTACTTCTGGGATCTATTCTGATATCCCCCTTCTCCAAAATGTCATGTGAGTAATACACTTTGTCATACTCTTCTGATATGTGGTGAGCCATCAGTGTGAACATTAGAAACCAGTTTTGGGTGCCTTCCACCCTGTCTATGAAAGCTGGTAACACCATTGACATTGTGAGCAGGATTTTTCAGATATGAAGCAACCCACCAGGGCTTCCTCCTCTGGCTTTTGGTAGTAACACACCCTGGTTCCCTAGGCAAGGGTGTCCTTGAAGTTTGTGCTGCACTTCTGAGTTCTAGGGAGGCTGTGTTGTAGATTTGACTGACCTAAGTCAGAAGTTTCCATAAGAAACACATTCTATTTACTATATGTATTTTCCATGTAATATTTTGGGGAATTCTAAATGTCTTACTTTTTGTCTCATGTTTTATAATATTTTTGTCTCATGTTTTATAACAATTTAATGTATAGGGCTGAGCAAGAGCAGGTTGACGATAGTGTTACAAATATGGACAATAATTAATAACAAATAATATGAGAATAAACTTTTGCATGCTAAACTTACCTTTGTTTTCAAATTCTCAACTGTGCCTAGACAGAGTGGTTCAGTGGATGAGCCATCAGTCTATAAACCAGAAGGTCTCACTTCAGTTTGATTCCCAGTCAGGGCACATGCCCAGGTTGTGGGTCAATCCACAGTGTGGGGTGTGCAGGAGGCAGTCTATCAAGGATTCTCTCTCATCATTGATGTTTCTAACTCTCCCTCTCTCTTACTGTCTGAAATCAATAAAAATATATTTCAAATAAAACAAAATTATCACCTGATGATGTTTATTGATATAGAGAGAGGGAGAAAGAGAAACAGAGAGAGAGAGAGAGAGAGAGAGAAACATCGATGTGAGAGAGAAGCATCCATCAGTTGCTTCCTGTACTCACCCTGAGCACGGATTGAACCCGAAGCCTATGTGCCCGGACTGAGAATCAAACCTGCCCACTTTTTCTGGTATGACAAGACATTCCAAGGAACTGAGCCACTGGGCCAGGCCTGTAAACCTATGTTTTACAATCAGTGTATGACCTGCCAAGGTCACATACTTATTTTTGACCTTATGTGAAATTGTGAAGCTTTGAGAACATGCTCCTGTATGGATGCCTGTATGGTATTGTTTACAATGTTTGGAAATAAAGTTTTACTGTGCATATCTCTATTTGTCTCTCCATAACTGTAAAAGTTTCTTAGCAGAGTTTTCATTGAGGTACAACGGACCCCTGCACTGAGCAGAGTTGCCCTCCTATGCTGTGGTATCTCAGGTGCTTACTCTTGTAAAGTGCAGTGTAGGCCAGCAGAGCGCTGCTCCATTACCCACCCAGGGATCTAACGCCCTTAGTCACGTGTTGTCACAGCACGGGTCACTACAACTAGGAAAAGAGGGAGCACTGAAGGGCCACCCTGAGCATTGAAGGCCAACACCGGGAAGAGACACACGCTTTTCTCTTAATCCACTTTCTAAAACCCATTGCAAGGCCCTACTTCTCTGCAAGGGGTGAAGAAGAATGCATGTATTGGGAGGTGAAAAGCTACTGTTTGCCACAATTCCTGAATGCAATTAGACATTAGTGAAATGTACATTAATGATGAGTGCTAGAATAGAAAGTCTTTCATTAGAACTGGTAAAAATATTACCATAGGCATTTACAGTATTTGAATTAATCCTATACCAGTTGTTCAATAATGTCACCTATAAAGAAGATATTTCTTTTAAGAGAAGTGTTTTTTTTAAATTTTATTTTTCTTTTCTCCCTTCCTTTTTTTATTTTTTTGAAAAGTCTTAAAACATTGTTTATTTGGTAGAAATGTAAAGCTCTATATCATTTTGAAATTTTGGTGATTAAGTAGAAAATGAATCATTGAGGCTAATTTCTAAATACAATGGCATAGAAAACATAATTGGGAGAGACTTCGGTTTACCAGTAGCCTCAGAGCTACTTTTTAAAAAGTATTTACTTTTTTATTGATTTCAGAAAGGAAGGGAGAGGGAGAGAGTGATAGAAACATCAATGTTGAGAGGGAATTGGATCAGCAGCCTCCTTACATGCTCCCCAGTGGGGGTAGAGCCCAAAACCCAGGCATGTGCCCTTGACCTCATTGAACCTGGGACCCTTCAGTCTGAAGGCCAATGCTCTATCCACTGAGCCAAACAAGCTAGAGCTCCTAGCTCCTTTTAAAAAATAGTTTTTAGTACTTGTTTGTTAAAAAATGTTTTTATTGTGCCCTAACGGGTTTGGCTCAGTGGATAGAGTGTCAGCCTGCGGACTGAGTTATCCAGGGTTCAGTTCCAGTCAAGAGCATGTGTACTTTGGTTGCAGAATATCCCCAGTAGGGGGTGTGCAGGAAGCAGCTGATCGATGTTTCTCCCTCATCGATGTTTCTAACTCTCTGTCCCTTTCCCTTCCTCTCTGCAAAATCAATTAAAAAAATGTTTTTATTGATTTTAGAGTGTGGGAAAAGAGGGAGAGAGAGAGAGAAACATCAATTGGTTGCCTCCTATACATGATACAACCTGGGACTGAAACTGCAACCTGGGCATGTGTCCTGACCGGTAATTAAACTGGCCACCTTTTGGGCCATGGGACAACACTCAGCCACCTGAGCCACACTGGCCAGGGCCCTAGGAGGTACTTAAATGAACGGTGTGACATGTGTGAGAGACAGTGGTGGCATTATGTATGTTTGCAGCACAAACTCACAAAGGCAATTCATGTGTAACAATGTTTCAACAGGCACAAATTCAGTTGCTATGGTTACTTAAAAAACCCAAGTACATCACGGGTTTAGATTTCAGTTAAACATGGCATGTGAACTGTAATTCTTTTTTTTTTTTTAAATATATTTTATTGATTTTTCACAGAGAGAGGAGGAGAGAGGGATAGAGAGTCAGAAACATCGATGAGAGAGAAACATCGATCAGCTGCCTCCTGCACACCCCCTACTGGGGATGTGCCCGCAACCAAGGTACATGCCCTTGACCGGAATCGAACCCGGGACCCTTGAGTCCGCAGGCCGACGCTCTATCCACTGAGCCAAACCGGTTTTGGCTGAACTGTAATTCTTAAAGTAGGGATAATATGGACCCAGAGGGTAGGGTCTCTAGCCCCAGAGGATTACTCTCCTCAGCAGTTCATCACTTAACCAAGTCTGCCTTCCACACCATGGTACCACACAACTGAGCTATGTTTTCTGGCCCTTTTACAACAACAATCACCTTTCTTCAGTGTCATATAACACGTTCCTCATTCTCCTCTGAGTTGTCACCAAAGGACCTTTCACATTCATTTTTCTACTGACATTTTCCGGAAAATATATGTGTTCTCCAGGGCTTTTTCATTTTATTTGCAAAAGTCTCACTGTTGGGATTGTAAATCCTATTTCAGTGTATAGTAAGGGTTAGAAGACAGAAATATTAGGTGTGCCGGTTAATAATGCAGATTTTGTAATCAAAGAAAACACAATAATTTTAATAGAAACGTCAAAAGTGCTTTATTCAAAGTAATGTCCATCGCTAGCTACACATTTCCCTCATCTTTCAGGTAATTTGTGAATACCGTCCCAATAAAACTTTTCTTGTTTTGAGGCAAACCATTCAGAGACCCAATTTTCCACTTCTTTCTACGTTTTGAAGTGCTGCTCAGAAACTGCGTGTGCCATGAATCGGAACAAGTGGTAATCGGAAAGAGCAAGGTCTGGTGAGTACAGCAGGTGGGTTAATACTTCCCAGGCAAGATCTTTTAACGTGTCTAACTGGTTTTGAAGTGTGTGATTGTGCATCATCATGAAGCAAAATTACTTTGCCATGTCTTCTGGCCCATTCTGATCGTTTTTCCAATCAAAGTGTGGTTCAAATTGATTATTTGTTGTCAGTAGCGATCAGTATTAATGGTTTCACCAGGTTTTAGAAGCTCATAATACACCACACCTTCCTGATCCCACCAAACACAGAGCATTGTCTTCTTTCCAAAGCGATTCGGCTTTGCAGTCGATGTTGATGGTTGACCTTTATCAACCCTTGACTTTGTGCGTTGGGATTCTCAAAATAAATCCACTTTTCATTGCCAGTCCCAATTTGATGCAAAAAAGACTTTCTTTCGTGCCGTTGAAGCAACATTTTACTGATGACTTTTCCGTTTTCCATTTGTCTTAGGTTCAGTTGATGTGGCACGCATTTTCCTTCCTTTAAAATCTTTCCCATTGCTTGTAAACGATGGGAAATTGTTTGCTGAGCAACGTTTAATCTTTCAACAAGTTGTTCTTGAGTTTGACATGCATCTTCATCCAATAATGTTTGTAATTGTTGGTCTTCAATCTTTTTCGGTTGACTTGGACGTTCTTTGTCTTTCACACTGAAATCATCACTTTGGAGCATGTTCACCATAAGCTTCCCAAAGTATTCAGCAGCACTTTTCTTCAAATAAAGTAATGAATTACACCTTCCCGCAAATGCTCTTTTTTTGGCACTAAATTCAACATTTTTAAGCATAAAAATATCTATGATGGTAACACCTTCAAAAATGTGACATATGAAGTTTTGAAGCTTGTTGTCAATACAACAAAATAGCATACATATCAAAACGCATATATATCAACATACGTTTAACTCCATCAATTGAAAAAAATCCTCATTACCTTGGGTGGGGGGAGAGAATCCCGATGAAAGTGACTTAAGGAGATGATTGTTCTACATTAATGGTGTTGTGGAGCGGATGCGAGTGAATGACCACTGGAGCCCAGACCAAATTAAAATTTAGGGAGCCTTTATTAGCCGGGCGGCCGGGCCACTCGGCGACTGCTCTGCCATTCTCCACACAGGGAGACCAGAGAGCAGCCGCGACCCTTTGTGTAGGACCGCTTTTAAGCACATTAACCACATCCGGTTTTTGCAGAGCAAGTAACCCAAGACAAAACAGTTTTTCCCAAGCAACATCAGGATCATGCCAATGACGACCATGTTATTCACAGGGTCATCCTGTTCTTCAGAAAGCTGACAGTGTTCTATGAAAGAAGGCCTACGTGCTGGGAAGGGGCCATGAGACCATATCTCAAGGCCTGGCCTACTGTCAGCACTGACAACTCTATCTGGGGCATAGTCCACGGCCTCTCTGGAATGCTCAAAAATTCCCACTCTCCAACAATGGTATCTTTTAGAATAGGACATTTTAGGAATTTATATCCTGGTCTCTCTGGTCACTGAACCAAAAGCAGTCTTATACTGATGGCGGGGGGGCGGGGGGGGGGACTTATAATCTGATAGAGCAGCAGTATTAATCTGAAAAATAATCATATTATTTTAAATCTTAGAACACATATACTTATGTGAATAGGAAGTTAAATTTCTTATGTATAAATAGGGAATTAAATTTCTCTTCAAGTTTTCTTTTCAAGGCCTGTGGGTAGGGATTGGGAGGTGAGTCAGCTGCAAATCCACAATCATAATCCTCAAACATGGTCAGGCTGATCCACCAGGAGTCAAACCATCATCTCATGGCCTGATGACTAATTACAATAGCTGATGTCTGAGGACCCCCCAGGCCAGCATGTATTTGCATTGCTCGCCCCAGCCCCTTCCCCATTATAATCTGTCCCCTGAATCTTTCTAGCAGGCAGGATTTGATCCCCAGGCATGTACTTCTTACCCAGCTGTCCTGAGTTCTGAGAGATTTGATGCTGGCAGGCATTGTTGGCAGGTAGAAATAGGAGGCGCAGGGGCATGGTACTTAGGTGTGTGTAAGGACTCTTTCCCCAGGAATGCTCTTATGTCACACCATCCCCAAGAAATGGCTGCTGGAAACTCCAGCATCTGTCACATGCCATTCAGTCAACTGGGAATGGATAGGCATTTTTCTGGACTATGAGTTGGGAGAAGTTTCATTTTATAATTTGAGAAATAGGTCACATTTGTATACTTTCAGTGAAACTTTTACAGAAAAACTTATGCCCTATTTCTGCCTAGGACCTTCTTCAAAATCACTTGTAATACATATAGTCAATGATGAATGATGAACCGCCTTATAATCTGTTCCATGGGTTCTACTCTCTTCTTGTGTTAATAAAAGGCACAAGCACATTTCTGATGTTTTTTTTTTTTAATGTTTTTATTGATTTTTAGAGAGAGAAATGGAGAGTGATGGAGGTGGGATAGAAATGTGGATGTGAATAAAATCATCCATTAGCTGTCTGCCATATCAACCCAACTAGGGGTCGATACCAAAACCTGGCTATGTGCTCTAAGGTGAAATTTGTGACCTTTTGGTGTATGTGGTGAGACTCAACCAACTGAGCCACACCAGCAAGGGCTGTGCTGATGACTTTTAATCCTCACCCCTCGGGCTTCACCATTTGTTCCCTCTACTCCCCGCATCCCCCCGCACCTCTCACACACACACACATCTGGGCCAGCCATGCAGACAGCCTCAGTGATTCTTCACTGGGCTGCGGAGTGGGTGCCGGTTCTAACTCAGACTCTGCCTGCAGAGGAACTGGCCCTCCAGAGCCTCCCCCTAACTCCAAAGCCCCAAGCTCATTGCCTTTCTCCCTTCTCTCTAGCCATTTTTGGACCTGTAGTCACCCTCCTGTCCACATAAAGCCTCATGAAGTGAGTAATAAACCATTACATACCCTCTTGCTATGTTTGTGCCACTAGGAGTCTTGACACCAGAATCAAATTTTGAATCTTAAGTTTTGCCTATGGGAGGTGACCATAACAGTCCTTCATAGAATGTCCCAGGATCCTGGTTAATTTTTTATTTTTTAATTTTCAAACTGTAAAAGAACATTTGTTTAGAAAATCACAAAGGAAGAAGAGGTACCTCAGAGAAGAAATGGGCTTAGAAAACAACTTGTAGAGACAAAGATAGGTTCCCTGGAGCTTAGAAGTGAGGATGGTCAAGGTGAGCCATCCCTGGGATGGAGAGGGGAAAGGGAAGGGCAAGCAGGAGCCTGCTCCCAGGAGGGAGAGTATGCTGGGTCCTGGGTACCCTGGGATTTAAAGGTGGAGACTTTAGGGGAGGTCCCAGGGGAAGATCTCAATAGAATGTACATCAGCTTTCTAGGTATGTCCTTCAAGGTCAGGGTCTCCACTGATTGATAGGTCCTTGCCTGGGCAGGAGGTCATTACTCAATGAGGTCAGCCCTGGTGTTGCTTTTCTGGGCCGGGGGCTGGCCCAAGTTCATTACTCTGCTCATGTCTGTCAAACTACATCCCACAGAGTGAACCCCTTGCACTTGGGGAGAACACACCTCATAGGAGAGGTGGTCCTGCCTCCTGCCATGGCCCCATTTTAATTCTTGGAATTTTCTCTTCCCATGAACATGGCGTATTTGTGTTGGTTTTACAACTACCAGGAGACAGGTGGTTTTATCCCATCCTTTTCTGGTTTTATCTGTAATATTTTATTTGCGATTCCTCATTTCTCTGGGAAAGGTGTGGGAATCCATTACCAATTCTTTTCAATTACAATATTTTCACAAAATAAAAGTATTTTATTACTGATTCTTCAAAAAAATCTTCTGGAAATATACCTCACACTTTTTTACCTTGAGGAATATTGAGTATTTAAAACAATACATGAAATAGATCTATATAGAAAATAGGAAAAATATCTCATACTTTGAAAAATATGTATTTTTTTATTGATTTTAGAGAGAGAAGATGGAAGATGGAACCAGAGAGGGGGAAACATCGATGTGAGAGAAATATATTGATTGGTTACTATGTAACAGAGAAATATGGGTCAGTCTCCTCCCATACCCACCCCAACTGTGGATCTAACACACAACCTGGGAATGTGCCCTGATCAGAAATCAAACTGGCCACCTTTCAGTGCACAGGACAACACTCAACCAACTGATCTACACTGGCCCAGTAAACATTTAAAAAGTGGAAAAGGAATTCTCTCCTTCCCAGGAGCACACCTGAGCCTCCCCCCACAGTCAGGCATCTCCTAAATTTAAGGGACCCCATGAGGCTTGCAACCAGGGCTGTAGTGAGCAGTGCCTGTTCATCCCAGGAATGCCCCCCCCCACCTGACCCCTGTCCCCAAGATCCCCTTTTCTCTGACTTCTTAGTGAGCCAAAGCAGCACAGCCAAGGTTCAGTTTCCCAACCCTTCTCTGTTTATAAGCGTCCTCTAACATTCTCCTGGATTCGTGTTGTGAGTTCTTTCCTGTATGAAGTTAAAAACCCACATGAAAAAAAAACCCACATGGTACTGACAGGTCCTATGTAGACTGGTTCAGGGCCAGGTACCCTCTTCGGTAACATAAGGAGTAGCCCATTATCTCTCTCACTGCTTCACAAGTACACTCAGTTACACACACACACTCTCACACACACACTCACACACTCATGCATAGACACACAGTGTAAAATTGCTAAAACCAAAAAGGTGTAACCATACAAGGGACATAGCACATTCATAACGTATCATCAACCAAGAAAAAAGTTATTTTGCTGGTATATTTGTACATAAATAGTATGTTCCTGGAAATTGGAGAATAAGCTGAAACATTGTAATGCTGTATAGTAGCCTGAAAGCCTGGAGGTCTGGGTGCAAAAAGCAATGTGCTTTTCAGTGTACTCTAGTGTAATATCTGTGCTTTTGTAAAAATTGTATATCATGCTTTTAAGAAAACATAGGCAAGTGTATTTGGCATTCACTGGGAAATTGCTAGTACCCAGGTTGTGGAGTTGCTGGTTAAAGCAAGCCCACTCTCCTATTCACCGAATAGACAGCCATCCACGTGGAGAAAGCCTCAAACCACATCATCTCTCTCTGTTGTCTGGGCTGTCAGTTCTCTGATGGTAGAACTCCTGTGGGGATCTTTTCATCGAGGCTTCTAACACAGGGCCTCGCATTTGGCAAAGGCTTATACAAGGCCGGCGGGATGAATAATTAAATGAGATGTTTGTTGGACCCAGGTATGCCAGGAGCCCTGCGAAGAAGAAACAAATATGTCAATGAAAAATAGAGCGATGGGAAAGAAACTGGGGAAATACTTGTATCTGAGACAGTGAGAGGGAGAAACTAGCCTGTTAAACAGGCTGAGGAATTGCAGACTGAGACTAGTCAGCAAGATCTGGTTCCTGATGAATCCAGAAAAGTAAAATTCAGTAAAGACTATCCCAAGCCTGGCCATGCATGGCTCAGTGTTGGAGCCACATCCTAGGAACCAGGAGGTCCTGGTAATAACTGGTTAGGGCACATGCCCTGGTTGTAGGCTCAATCCCCAGTGTGGTGTGTGCAGGAGGCAGCCAATGGCTGATTCTCCCTCATCACTGATGTTTCTATCTCTCTCTCCCTTCCTCTCTGAAATCAATAAAAACATATAAATAACAATTATTCTAGTGTTGGAAACCAAAATCTCAGATAACATTTGGAAATACTCTGAAAGCATTGGTAGAGAGGTAAAAGAAAAATGTTTTTTTCTTGAGAAGGGAAGAAACAAATAGATTCTTTACTTTCCTTGGTCCAAAAAATTTTGTAATGTGGGACTAATTGTTTTTTGGAAGATGATGTAAAGGGTAAAGTAATCAGGTTTCTGTGTTTTATTATAGAGTCACTAGATGCATGAAATTCATGCATGGGTTGGGTCCCTAGGCCTGACCATGATCAGGGACAATCTGGGGGCCCCTGCTGGCATCTGCCTTGGCTGGCCTGATGCCACTTGCTTGCTGGCCCTGCCTCCTGCCTCTGCTGCCAGTTGCCTCCCTCTGCAAGGTGACCTGCAGGGTGATGTGTGTGTGTGTGTGGGGGGGGGGGGGGGGGGGGGGGGGGGGGGGGGGGGGGGGGGGGAGGGCTCTGGCACCCGCCTTGGCTGGCCTGAGGCCTAAGGACTAGGGGCAGCACCTGGGTTGAGCGTCTGCCCCCTGGTGGTCATTTCACATCATAGCAATGGGTCTTTCCACCCATAGTTCCTCAGTCTGCTTCATTTGCATATTAGGCTTTTTGCATATACGATTGTATAGTCCCTACCATATTATAGATGAAAGAAGTGATCCTCACTTGAAGTAGTAGTAATAGCTATCATGTACTTAGTTCTTTCCAAGTTCCAGGCACTGCTTTTAAAAAGTTGGCATGTACAGCCTAGTCAGTGTGACTCAGTGCTTTAGTGTCAACCTACATATCATGAGGTCATGGCTCAATTTCCTGTTAGGGCATATGCTTGGGCTCAATCCAAGTAGGGGGCATAGAGGAGGAAGCTGATCAATGATTCTCTCATCATTGGTGTTTTTATCTCTCTCTCACTGCCTTCCTCTTTGAAATCAATAAAAATATACTTTAAAAATATAAGATAGCCCTAGCCTTTTTGGCTCAGGGAATAGAGCATCCACCTGTGGATCAATGGGTCCTGGGTTTGATTCTACTCAATGGCAAATACCTTGGTTGTAGGCTCCTCCTAGGCTGTCCCTGGTCGGGGCTTGTGCAGGAGGTAACCAATTGATGTGTTTTTCTCTCACATCCATGTTTCTCTCTGTCCCTCTCTCCCTAAAAATCAGTGGAATAATATCCTATGGAGAATTAAAAACAAATAATAGTAAGTCAGATATTTTTCTTATTTTCTAAACCTCAACCGAGGACATGGTTATTGCTTTTAGAAAGAGAGAGAGAGAGAGGAAAAACAAACAAACATCAATGTTAGAGAAACACTGATTGGTTGTTTCCCATATACACCATCACTAGGATCTAATTGGAAATATAGGCGTTTACCCTGACATGGGATCAAACCAAGAACCTTTTGGTGTATGGGACCATTACTCTAACCAACTGACCCATACTGGTCAGGGCAAAGCTAAACCTCCTCAACCAGATCTTTTGGGTTTGAATCTACCACTTAAAATGTAATTGTCGCCGAAACCGGTTTGGCTCAGTGGATAGAGCGTCGGCCTGCGGACTGAAAGGTCCCAGGTTTGATTCCGGTCAAGGGCATGTACCTTGGTTGCGGGCACATCCCCAGTAGGGGGTGTGCAGGAGGCAGCTGATCGATGTTTCTCTCTCATCGATGTTTCTAACTCTCTACCCCTCTCCCTTCCTCTCTGTAAAAAATCAATAAAATATATTTTTAAAAAAATGTAATTGTCATAACCAATGGACGCAAAACTCTGGGGGGTGAGGGCAAGTATGGGAGTGGGGTGGGGGGGACAATGGTAAGATATGTACACATACAATACCTTAATAAAAAATATAAAAAATAAAATAAAAACTTCCAAAAAAAATGTAATTGTGACCCCGAAAGCTGCAGCAATCCTGAGAAAGAAGATATCTTGATACCAAGCTGTATCACAAAGCCACTGTTCTCAAAACTGCCTGGTACTGGTACAAGAACAGACATATAGATCAATGGAATAGAATAGAGAACCCAGAAATCGACCCAAAACACTATGCTCAATTAATATTTGACAAAGGAGGCATGAACATACAATGGAGACAAGACAGTCTCTTCAATAGATGGTGTTGGGAAAATTGGACAGATACATGCCAAAAAATGAAACTACACTACCAACTTATACCATACACAAAAATAAATTCAAAATGGATACAACTTGGATAACAGCAAACAGAAAAATACTAAAGTCATAGGCAGCAAAATCTCAACCATGCCAAAAATTTCTCACTGAGATTGTCCTAGGGCAATGGAAACTAAAGAGAAAATAAACAAATGGGACTACAAAAAATCAGACTTTATGCGAAAAGCTCAGTTTCGTTGGCCTGCACTGTTATTCCGGTCAAGGGCTACCTTGGTTGCGGGCACATCCCCAATGGAAACTGCAAGAAAGATCGATGTTTCTCTCTAAACAAATGGGACTCTTCCTCATAAAAAATCAAATTTAAAAAAAAAATAAAAAGCTTTTGCACAGCAAAGGAGACCATCAACAAAACAACAGGAAAGCCCACTTTGAGAACATTTGCCAATGGTATCATCGCTAAGGGTTTAACCTCCAACGTTTATAGGGAACTCATACAACTTAACAAAAGGAAGATAAGGGACCCAATCAAAAAAATGGGCAACGGACCTAAATAGATACTTTTCGAAGGAAGACAGAAGGAAGGCCAAGAGACATATGAAAACATGCTCAAGGTCATTAATCATCCGAGAGATGCAAATCAAAACGACAATGTGGTACCATCTCACACCTGTCAGAATGGCTATCATCAACAAATCAACAAATGACAAGTGCTGGTGAGGATGCGGAGAAAAAGGAACTCTCGTGCACTGCTGGTGGGAATGCAGACTGGTGCAGCCACTGTGGAGAACAGTATGGAGTTTCCTCAAAAAACTAAAAATGGAACTCCCGTTTGACCCAGTGATCCCACTTCTAGAAATATATCCCAAGAAACTAGAAATACCAGTCAGAAAGGATATATGCACCCCTATGTTCATAGCAGCACAATTCACCATAGCTAAGATTTGGAAACAGCCTAAGTGCCCTTCAGCAGACCAGTGGATTAAAAACCTGTGGTACATCTACACAATGGAATACTATGCTGCAGTAAAAAAGAAGGAGTTTTTACCATTTGCAACAACATGGATGGAGCTGGAAAACATTATGCTAAGTGGAATAAGCCAGTCAGAGAAAGATAAATATCACATGATCTCACTCATTTATGGAATATAATGAACAACATAAGCTGATGAACAAAAACAGATCCAGAGACAGAGAAACATCGATCTGAACATCAAACCTCAGGGAAGGTAGGGGAGGGTGGGGGTAAGGGGGAGAGATCAACCAAAGGACTGTATGCATGCATATAGCCTAATGGTTAGGCCCTAACCAATGGACACAGACAATAGGGGGGTGAGGGTATGAATGGGTGGGTTAGGGGGGATTAATGGGGAAATAAGGACACATATGTAATACCTTAATCAATAAAGAAATTTTAAAATATATAATTGGGCACAGGGCTCAATGGGAGATGGTTATGATGTCAATGCCATAAATATTACTAAGTTAATAAACAATTTCTGTTATGAAAATGTTTTGCCCTTGCCAGGTAACTCCATTACTTAAAGCTTCATCCAATTATGGGTTCAATTCCTGGTCATGCATACACTTTCTTCCTCTTTCTCTTCCTCTTCCTCTTCCTCTTCCTCTCCCTCTGCCTCTCTCTCTCTCTCTCTCTCTCTCTCTCTCTCTCTCTCTCTCTCTCTCTCTCTCCTGTTCTTTCTCTCTGCCTTCCTCTCTCTAAGCATGCCCTCAGGTGAGGATGTAAAAGGTGTGGAATTCTCAGGTTTCAAATGTCATGGTTCCACGCTCAGATCACATCTTCTGTTCTTCAGCCCAGGCCTCCCAGGAAGAACAGAGTCCACCTGACAGTTACACCTACATTGCACTGCACTGATATTCTACCAAGCAGCCTGGGGGCAGCAGCCATCCAGGCTTCCCTCCGGGCTTAGTAGGAAACACTTGGGTTTGGTTGGGATAGAGACTCTCACATGTTCTGTCCATTGCTCCTGACAAAATCATCTGCACGGGAGGCTGGAAACAGTCAGATCTGCATTTCTAATGCAGATCTGTCTGATCTCATCAAGCCCATTTAGACATCTCATTGAATTATGCATCCAGCAAAAAATTTTTTCCCATTGATTTTCAGAGATAGTGGAAGGTGGTGGGGAGACAGAGAGATAAATATCGATGTATGAGGGACACATGCATTGGATGCCTTCTTCACAAGCCCTGACCAGGGCCTGGGACAAAGCCTGCAACCAAGGAATCTACCCACGAGCAGAATCTAAGCCTGGACCCTTCAGTTCGAGGCCAATGCTGCATCCACTGAGCCAAACCAGACAGGGCTATCCAGCAAATGTTTTCCGAGCTCTCAGTAGGTGTGTGGCGCTGAGCCAGAAGCCTGGATGCACAGATCTCCTCAGAGTCCCCATTTTGAGAGACCCCCCAGGCAATAGAGATCATGTGACTTGAGGACCTCCTCCACAGGAATGGCTGTGTTCAAACAGGGTGAGCAAAACTAACACCTGGATTGTAGCAGTTTTCCAATGAATATCATTTCGAGTTATTTATTGGGAAGCATTTTAAAAATTAGAACAATATAGATAAATTTAGTAAAAATCACTTGTTAAGTAGAACACACTGAAAAGCAAATTGCTCTCTCACCTTGGAGAGAGATCACCCAACCTCCTTATACCTTTCCTGCCTGACCATCCTTACCTGTGTTCTGTATCGCAGGGGGTTAACTTGAAATGCAGGCAAATAGGGCAGGGGTCCAGTGGAAAACAAAGCAGGTGAAACATAGGCAGGGGCAGACATGGAAGGTTGAGCCAGACTAACTACAGGAATCAACCAAGCAGAAATCCTATATAATAAAAGCCTAACTAAGTGTCCAGTGGTCCATTCAACCAATCAAAATGTAATATGCTAATGATATGTTAAGGCTGCTCAACCACTCGCTATGACGTGCACTAACCACCAGGAGGCAGATGCTCCGACTTTTAGGTTAGCTTGGTACTGGGGTCCCGCCCATTGGGACTGAACAAGATGGGCTGGACATGCCCAGGAGCCCTCCCATATCCCTCCCCAGCCCTGATGGTGCATGGGTGGGGTCCTTGGCCTGGCCTGCATCCTCTTGCCGTCCAGGACCTCTCAAGGGATGTCGGAGAGCCAACTTTGGTCCGATCCAGCAGGCCAGGCCGAGGGACCCCAGTGATGCACTAGGCCTCCAGTAATAAAATGTTTGTGGACTCAAAGCAAAAGGCATGGGAAATTAAGGCAGGGCCTGCAGTAAACAAGATGTATGAACACAGAAACAGAAAAAGTTCAGCATAGGAACAGAGAAACAACACATAGAAACAGGGAAAGTGCAGGTCCATCGCTGGGCAAAAACACTTCAGGGGATCACACAGATGGACATAAAGCAGGTTGTAGCAAATATACATCCCTGGACTACAAGGCTTTACTTGGCATCCCACTATTGGGCCCCTTTCCCCTTGCTGGGAGTCTGAATCTGCTTTTAATAAATTTTCATTACTTTTACTTAAATCTTCTGGTCCATGTCGCTCATTCTTCAGCATCTCGAGACAAGATCCCAGGATAAACAACTTGGCTCACCGTTCCAGTATCATATCCACCAAAGGAAAAAAAAAATCCTAATAATACGCAATATAAAAGCATAGACAGTCATTGTATTTTAATTGTTTCATAATATTATATGAGACTACTATGTGGTGTGTTCTACAATTTCCTCTTTAAAAAGTAATTTGAAGAGCTCTAGCCAGTTTGGCTCAGTGGATATCCTGTCAATCTGCGGACCAAAGGGTCTGAGTTCAACTCCCATCAAGGCCACATACTTTGGTTGCAGGCTCTTCCCCAACACCGGCCCTTGCCTGGGCTCATGAAGGAGGAACCAATTGTTGTTTCTCTCACATCAATGTTTCTCTCTCTTTCCCTTTCTCTTACACTTTCCCTAAAATTCAATGGAAAAACATTCTTGGGTGAGGATTAACAAAAGATAAATAAATAATTTATAAGCATTTATTTGAGCACAAAATGATGACCATTGCTGTGAAGCAAGATATCAAATGTCTCTACAATTTGCTTTTTACAAAAAATACATCTACAGGTTTTGGTTTTGGTTCTCACAACCACATGGAGATATATTTCATGTATTGCTTGAAACCCACTCCATAGAGGTGCTTGTGATATTGATGGTGTGTTCTCTTATCACTGCCTCCTTGATGGCAGAAAGGCCCTTCTCTCCACCCTTCTTTGCAGGAGCCATTATGCCAGGCCCACATAGGAAAGGAAGCAAAGATTTTATGTTTATTATTACTTAAGTATATATTTTATTGATTTCAGAGAGGGAGGGAGAGGGAGATAGAAGCATCAATGATGAGAATCATTGATCAGTTGCCTCCTGCACACCCCCCACTGGTGATTCAACCTGCAACCTGTGTATGTGCCTTTGACCTGAATCAAACCCGGAACCCTTCAGTCCACAGGCTGATGCTCAATCCACTAAGCCAAAACAGCTAAGGCAAGATTTTACTTTTCATTTCAGTTTCCTCCTCAGCCAAATGGAATTGAAGGGTGTTGAGAAGTTCAAGGGAGGATTACAAAGGTGCAAATAAGATTATGCATATTAACAAGGTTAGTCCTTCCTAGCCTGCAGGAATAAGAGGAGATCCCATCAACCAGACTTCTGAATATCCTCCCATCCCCACCCTTGCCCAGGAGTCCCACCTCCAGGGAGGAGCCTTGGTGAGTGAGGTTTTAAAGAGATTCACCCTCCTATTGGTATATATAAGCCAGGGTCACATTACTAAGCATTTAACTGGTAGGAGACTGCCTTCAGAGACTCTTCTTGGAGACACACTTCAGGGACTCACTCAAAGGAGCAGGCTCCAGGTAAGCAGGGTAGTCAGGATGATACGGGTGCAGGAGGTAGGACCAAACTAAGAACCATGGAGGTATTGCTCTCCACCCTTGACTTTCTGGGTGGCTATTCTAGCAGGGCCTTGACTTTACCTCACAAGCCAATGATCACTGGATTCAGGTTATTTTAGGACACATGCTTTCATTAGTGCAGGTGTCCCTCAGCCTTGCCCTATATCATCAAAATGCTTATTAAAAATACAGATACCAGGATCCCAAACTGACCTATGAGGTGACAAATATCTATCTGCACTTGCAAAGGGCCCTGAAGTACTGGCCTGAAGCTGCGTGTGGGAATCCTCTTCTAGAATGTCTCAGTGACTGTTCTCAAATATTTTTGTTTAAAAGTAGAGGTTCTGCCCTAGTCGTTTTGGCTCAGCGGATAGAGCACCTAGGTTTGATTGCGGTCCTGGGCATATACCCAGGCTATGGACTCCATCCCCAGTGTGGGTCCTGTAGGAGGCAGCGAATAAATGATTCTCTCTCTCTTTTTCTCTCTGAAATCAAATATATATATATTTTAAAATAAAAAATAAAACCAGAGGTTCCAAGAGGTTTACCTTAGCATGTGTAATTTACCTAAGTTGATAACTGAAAAGGAAGCTGAGTGCTATTTTCCTGGTTCCATGTGTCTCAGGAGGAACAGATGATCAAAGAACCCATCCCAATGACTCAGGGGGACTGAGATCAGACCTGAAATCCAGCCCATATAACCTACAAGCAGATGGAACTTTAATGCCAGCCTTGGTTTTTTCTCAATCTCAATTTAACTTAATATGGGAGATTTGTTGGGTGGGGATGGGATGTGGGAACGGGGAAGCAGATGATGGATTTGGAGTGAAGAAAGGGGACCAGTTTGAAACAACTGTGAGGGAGAAAGTAGATGAAGTGGACCTGAGAGCTCTGCGATGAAGGGAAATGGATAAAGCCTAAGGAAGGACATGGGAGAGACATTCTTGGCTAGAAGAGAGCAGAGAAACACTGAAATGAAATTCAAATGGTTAATTTTTTAAAAGTAAATTATAGAATATTCTAGGTATTCAGAATGGGAGAGAAAATCTTATGAACTCATGTATGAAGAACCCATATTCTATAACTAACCTTTTTGTAACTTCTACCTATAGTTGTACCAACCTTTTGCCATTTCTGGGCAGGAAATCTCTAGGAATATACCTGTAAATTTTCATTATATGTTTCTAAAAGAGATTTGTAATTTACATACTTCTACATTAAAACTTCTACAGGGCACCTTTCCCTGTCCTGTCTACCTCTACCATCTATGTGAGAGAGAAGCACCAATCAGCAGCGTCCTGTACTTGCCCTGATGGGGTTGAACCTGAAACCTATGTGCCCTGAATGGGAATCCAATCTGCAAACCTTTTTGGTGTAAGAGACCAAATTCCAACAAACTGAGCCACACAGCCAGGGCTATAAACGTACCCTTTCCAATCCCTGTAAGACTTTTAAAGGTCACATACTTGTTTTTGGCATTAAGTAAAATTTCCAACCTTTGAGAGCATGCTTCTGTTTGTATGCCTGTATGTGTATTGTTAACAATGTTCGGAAATAAAGTTGTAGTTTGCAAAACTATGGATCTGATACGTGTGTCAAGCCAAAGCCCTGAGCCCATAAAAAGCCTGCTCCCTCCCAATTCACTGCTGACTCTTTCTCCAGTCAGACCACCTGCACCCAGGTGCCTTTGATTCCCTTCTGTGTGACCCACCCGCCCTCGCCCTCAACCCTGAACCTTTCTTTTTTTTTTTGATAATATATTTTATTGATTTTTTACAGAGAGGAAGAGAGAGGGATAGAGAGTCAGAAACATCAATGAGAGAGAAACATTGACCAGCTGCCTCTTGCACACCCCCTACTGGGGATGTGCCCGCAACCAAGGTACATGCCCTTGACCAGAATCGAACCCGGGACCCTTGAGTCCGCAGGCCGACGCTCTATCCACTGAGCCAAACCGGTTTCGGCAACCCTGAACCTTTCACCAAGTACCTGCACAGGAAGCCAAGCTTCTTACCACACTCCAGCCTCCTGCACCCACATCCTCCCATCTCCCCATTTATCTGGAGCTGGGGGGGGGGGGGGTGCGGTGAGGAGGCGGCGGGGGCTGGCTCCTAGACAAATCCTCTCAGAGCTAGAAGCCACAATCTAAACTGGAGTAAAGGTGGGAGGGTGTGGCTGTAAGGACTCCACCCAGCAAAGACTCAGCTCCCCTAGGAAATAGGAGGTACTGGGAGGAGGAACTATGGAGAAAGGATGGGGGTTTGTCTTGTAATTATCCTAAGCGTCCTTGGCCTTGAGCTAAGAATTTGGGACTTCTTCCTTATAACTTTGTAGAACTATTTTTGTGCTCAAACCAAATGAAACAAGCCATGGTTCATAGATACCAATTGATTTTATAAGGAAATTCAAGACATAAACTATGTTCTTTTTATCTGATACATGTAGGAACAGAATCTCAAGTGATGAAGTTGTTATACTAATAATGACTCTGGGAGGTTCATTATCCTCTTATCTCTACTTCATATAACCTTTAAGATGTTCTTATCTTTATTGTTGAGATTATTACAGATGTCCCCTCCACTTTTCCCCCTTGCCCCCCACTACCCAGTTCCACTCTGGCCCAGGTCTTCACCCTATTGTCTGTACTCTTGCACAGTTTCAGTAACACTCTAACCTGACAACCGAGGGGCCCAGGCTGCCTGTCACTACTTCAGCCAGTTAAGCAGACAGGGATGAATCATATATGAGTGTTAATTCCAATAATGACAGGCAATAGGCATTGGGAGTGGTAAAGAGCAGGTGCCTCCAGGACTAGATTGCTTCAGCCAAGAGGTTGTAAATCTTTCCATAATGATAGGCAATTCTTGGGACAGGAGGATGGACTGAATTCCAATGTTAGCTCCCATGTCCCTGGGCTTACAACTCTCAGGCAGGTTAGAGTGTGCTTTCTCTAATCAGAAGAGAGCCATCGTGGTTAATGGTTAATATCTCTTATCATTGTAGCTGGTCCCCAATAGTCTATTTCTGCCCCTAACAACACAATTAAAAACAGATTTAACAGTGGGAGGGGAAAAAAGCTTTTGTAGCTGAAAATATTTTTGTGTGCATGTGAATCTAGGTGATGTCTAGTGGAATCCTGTAGGAAATAATACTGGATATGCCCTGGAGGGAGACATTCCCTTATTATACTGGACAGCAAACAAACCTGCCCTGTTTTGTATGGAGACACCGTCTCTATCTTCCAAGGCTCTTCCTTTATTTTTTTATTTTTTCTAAAAATATATTTTATTGATTTTTTACAGAGAGGAAGGGAGAGGGATAGAGATCTAGAAACATCATCAACCAGCTGCCTCCTGCACACCCCCCACTGGGGATGTCCCTGCAACCAAGGTACATGCCCTTGGCTGGAATCGAACCTGGGACCTTTCAGTCCGCACGCCGATGCTCTATCCACGGAGCCAAACCGGTTTTGGCTCAAGGCTCTTCCTTTAAAATATTGTCTGTAGTGTTGGGGAGCACAAGAGGCTGGGTTGAAAAGTTGTAGGGAGGACATTCTGATAAAAGGGAAGTATGTGGAAGGCCGCCTGCCCTGTTTATCGGAATTCGGACTTAAGAGAGACTTAGGGGAGTGTCCAAGGCGGTGCACCTAATTATTCCTTGACCTTTCCAAACAAGTCTGTGCATGTGCAGACCCCTGGGTGTTACTGGAATCCTTATGCTTAATCCCTGGATGCCCTTATATACACGTGTCCTCCCCAAGATTACTCACCCTACTGATTGTGTCTAAAGATAAAAATTCCAATAAAGGCCTAACAAGGCAGGCAATCGAGGCTGCCTGGCTGCTATCAGTCAGGTCATCCCTTAGCCCTCTCCCCCTCGGTGAAACTGTGTCCTGTCGTTTGGGGGCTGCTGGTCAGCCCTGGCACTGGAGCACTCAGTTCCTTGCTCCCAAAACAGCAGAAACTTGAGAGACCGAAAACGCTTTCTCCAGTTGTGTTCTCTCCCACCGGGAATGTGTAAGGTAACTATGAAACAGGTAAACGCATAGGTATGGGAAATAGGCAAATGTTCACAAACTTATTGCAGCAGTGAAAGTACAATTTCTACACTTTATTTATACACTATTACACAATTTATAGCGGAAATACTTGACAGTTACCCCCCATCTATTAGTTCCCACAACATCTTTATTGCTATTGAAACAAACTTGTAAAAAATGGAAAATAAAATAAGACAAACATTGTTCATGTATGTCAAGTCAAACAAGCATTAATTAATGTTCTTTATCGGTGCTAGATTCACTCATAGTTGTACAAAATTCTACCTACTGTCCATAAATTACAGGGAGAAAATGAACCAAAGTTACAGTTCATCCTTCCTAATCTCTTAAAGCACAGACAGTAAGAGGTTTGGGGTCACATCCGATATAGAAGTAAGGCTTTAGCACTTCAGAAAATGTATCCCAGAAGGAATGGATGTGAGACATGTCATTCAAATTATAGAAGGAAACCTGCCCCAACTCATAGTCCAGATAGATGCCAATCCCTCTGGGCATTTCCTTCAGCACAAGGGTGACAGGAACAGACCCTCGTGCCACATAGTCACCATCTTGCAGCTGAATCGTCCAACATCTGTTCTCCTGTCTCAGCAGGGGCTGCTTTCTCTCCTTGGAAAGGGAGTCTCTACAGACCCCCACAGCCCACTCAGGCTTGTCGTCCACCTGGACCTCCCAGTAATGTCGGCCACAGTCAAACCCTTCAGTACCCAGGACAACTGGGTCGACCGCAAATCGCTTTGGATTCCGAGGAACTCTTTGCTTTTTCCTCACAAATGTCACAGACTTTTTATCCTCAGACACCAGCAGATTACAATGTGCGGTCTTGGGATCCAGGGTAACTTCTTCTCTAAATCTCTGTATAATTTTCTGCAGGGCTGAACACTGCGGAGGAAGACTGCATTCTTCTCTCCTTAACTGGAACCAATAGACAGCTGGGGGTTTCAGGTTATCACAACGGTGGAGGACACCCTTGATATCCATCAGCATTTTCACATCTGGCATCACATGCTTCTTCTCTGCCACCTCCTTTTCTAGACCTCTGAGGTTGGAAAGATGATCTGAAAATGCAGTTGTGTTTGCAATGAGTTTCTGTTGAATGTCCTTCTCTTCTTCAGCTAGCCTTGAGAGAACTTCCCCTTGCTCATGCTCTATAAATCGAGACAGATGCTCAAATTCAGAGGCTAATTTCTGTTCCTGTTTTTGCACCTTCTCTCTCAGTTCTAAGGGTTTTTTGTTTTGAATGCTTATTAATTTCTGAACGTCTACCATCTGCTTACTGATGTAACTGTAGAGCTTTAGCCTGTGATGAGAGGCAGCTTCCCCCATGGGCCTCACCTGGTGGCCCTGGTGGTCAGGGGACTGAGTGCACAGGGGACACAACAGCTCTAGGTCCTCCTCACAGAAGAGGGTCAGGGCCTGGTTGTGCTGCTCACACAAGCGCCTCTCTTCCTGCCTCTTCTTGCCCCTGGTGGACTGGAGAATCTTGGCCATGTCAACCATCTTTCCCAGCTGGGTGTTGCTCCTCAAGCACCTCTCTTGGCATGGGTGACGGCACACAGGGCAAGGGAACCTGTCCTGTAGTTCAGCCCAGGACTGCTGGATGCAGGAGCGACAGAAGTTGTGCCCACATTCGATGGTGACAGGGTCTCGCAGGCCATCCAGGCAGATGGGACAGTTGATTTCTGCCGGGAGTCTTGCCAGAGCTGCGTCAACCGCCATTGGGCCCTGAAAGAAGGATGGAACTGAGGTGGGTTTCTGCAGGAGGCTGGGCTCTGGGAGACCTCTCCACTGAGAAGCAGATGCACCCTCAGATCTCACTGGCCTTGCTGTCCTGAATGGCTCGTTCCTGTGAGACCAGTGGCCACACGTGTCCAGAGGAGCTCGGTTCACCACCTCCTGCTGATCACACACTAGTTGAATACAAGTTCAGAAATTCTTGGTCAGAAAGCAGACATGGTTCTAAAGTGCCTATTCATTCCTGGAGGTGAGAAAAGATTGTTGCATGTAAAAAAGGTTACCATTGTGGTCCTGCTCACTGCCCCATTTGAAGCAACCACTGATTTGTCTCTCTATCAGCACGACCCACCTAAACCAAGTCACCTACAATGGTGTATGGGACTGTGGCAAGTATATGCATTTGGGACTAGATCACCTTTCCTGGGTCAGTTTACATTCTTAATGACCTACCATCTGGGAAACCTGGGGAAAGTTACATAACATTCTTATTTCTAAGAGAGTCTGGAAAAGAATAAAATTCCCAAATTCAATCATTTCAATCTTGAGAAAAACCTAAGAAATGGATTTGGCACTATTTGGCTTAAACAGTTTACTTGTTATTGTGCTGAATTTATAATATATCAAAATTTACTTCCCTAACCAGTTTGGCTCAGTGGATAGAGCATCGGCCCGAGGACTGAAGGGTCCCAAGTTCGATTCCAGTTAAGGGCATGTAACTTGGTGTGGGCACATCCCCAGTGGGGGGTGTGCAGGCGGCAGCTGATCGATGTTTCTCTCTCATTGATGTTTCTAACACTCTATCCCTCTCCCTTCCTCTCTGTAAAAAATCAATAAAATATGTTTTTAAAAGATCTAATTATTCTTTCAACATAATTTAAAAAAAAAGTTTACTTGTTTTTTCTTTAATTTCTCAGCTGCAGTATATATCCAGCTTTGTACAGAAAAGTAGATGGGATTTCAACTAGGTTAGATTCCCTTGAGGACCCTCCAACTCAAAAAATTGATTTTCATGTGATGCTCAGGATGAATAAAATTGGAAATCAGATTAATGATGTAAATTGAAACAAACACTCACTGAAACTGTTACTTTAAGTCATTATCAATGGTGAGCTACCCACTAGTGACAAGGATTTGTGGGGACAAGATCCTAAAGAGAAGAAATGAAAATAAAATAATCAATTACAAGTATTATGGTAGAACATATTCATTCTCTTTGACTAAGGAAGCTATCTGGTATGACTGAAAATCAGAAAATTGATATTACTTTGTCAAACCATCTAACTAGCTCCTATAGCCCTAGCCGATTTGGCTCAGTGGAAGAGCGTTGGCCTGGGGACCAAAGGTCCTAAGTTCAATTCTGGTCAAGGGCATGTACCTCGATTGCAGGATCCTCCCTGGCCCTGGTTGGGGTGCATGCATGAAGCAAACAATCGATGTGTTTCTCTCACATCTATGTTTCTCTCTGTCTCTCTCTCTCTCTTCCACTCTCTCTAAAAATCAATGGAAAATATCCTCAAGTAAGCATTAAAAATATTTGTACTAATGAATGAGTAAGATGCAAATTGACCATACCTTTGAGAGGCCCACCAGCCAAGCAGGAGTGAGTATGCAAATTAACCCAACAAAGATGGTGGACTAATTTGTATACGCAGGCGCTGAGCGGAGTGAAAAGGTGGCTCTGGCCAGAGCAAAGGCGGTGCTGACAACCAGGGAAAGGAAGGCCTGTTCTTGCATCGGGCCTCTAGTCTACATAATAAAAACCCAGAGACCATTTTGGTGGAACGACTGGAACAACCGATCACTATGACTATGATGACCTGTTGGCCACAGGGGTCCCCATCAGCACCACTGATGAGTCCGAGGGCCCCGGGGCCAGTTGTGTGGCCACTGCCAAGGAGCTGGTAAAGAAGAATGCCAAGGTGGTCAGCGTGAGGGTGCAGCTTGAGATGAAGGCTCTGTGGGACAAATTCAATCAGCTGGGCATTGAGATGATCGTCACTAAGGCTGGTAGGTCAGGGCGCCCCTCCCCAGGTGGTGGTGCCAGTCTAAGGCAGCAGGTTTTGGCCCCATGCGAGCGAGACTGAGAAGCGGGGTGGGGGGCACGGCCTGGCCACCTGTGGGTCCCTCTAGGCATGGGCCAGCTCCTTCGGTCTTCGAATCCCAGCTTTAGCGACAGCCACCTGGCATGCTGGGCCAGAGGGTACTGCTCTGGAGGCCAGGAAGGCGGCAGAGAGAAATCCTGTGGACCTGCTGCCTGACCAGCAGCCCAGGACTCGGCACTGCCAGACACAGACCTGCCAGAGCACACCAAGCTTGGGGGGAAGGCAGCCACCTATAAGGGGCCTTGTCATCAACCGGCTCCCAGTGGATCCCACCTCAAAGGAAACTCGGTCTTTGGTTCCTTAGTTCAGTCTACCCTGGCTAAAGAGGAGCAGCTGGACACATTTTAGGGGAGAATTAAGACTCTAAAACAGTGTGTTCTGTTCCATGAAGATTGCTACCCAGTTGTCTTAGGCCTAAATTCAGGGTTATTGTGGGGCCTGGCTCTGCCACTAGGGCCCGCATCTTCCAATTGTCCTGTATTTGTTGTAAGGGCCCAAAGAGAAGTGGAACAAGTTTTTCATGCAATGGATTTGACCAACAGACAAAGGCGAGTGCCAGGCTGTGTCTAATGTACACACAGAGACACCAGCTCTGAGTCTGCCTAGCCAAAGGGAGCTCAGGGCCTGTTTGCAGAGCCTTCTGGTGGTTTCTGTTTCCTTGCTGAGGCCATCCTCCCTGGGGCCCATGCTAAGCTCCAGCTCAGTGGGTCTTTTTCAGGCACCTCCCCACACGGGCCTCACCCCCAATCACCAACCCCCACCCCCAATTGGGGGCAGGGTTGGCCAGCCAACCTCCCTCGGCCCCTCCCCCAGCCAGCCTGGCCACATGGGGCAGGCTGGCCAGACCGCACCCATGCACAAATTCATACACTGGGCCTCTAGTATATATAAAATAAATAAATAAATAGCTCCTATAGCCCTGGCCAGTCTAGCTCAGTGGATAGAGCATTGGTCTATGCAGGTTAAGGGCAGGTACCTAGGTTACAGGCTCCTCTGGGCTGGGGCCCTGATTGGGGCTCTTGCTGGAGGCAACCAACACATGTATTTCTCTCACATGGGATGTTTCTCTCTGTCTTTCTCTGTCTCTCCCACTCTCCCTACACATCAATGGAAAAATATCCTTGGGGAAGGATTAACAAAAAAATTAAAAATGGGGCAGTCCTAGACGGCGGAGCCCCGTGCACAAAGCGGACACTTCTCGGCGGCTGGTGCGGACGCGGAAACCATGCCATCTTGAGAAACAGAGCTGCCTGAGACTCGGATCCTGGCTTCTGACACAAACCAGGACCCTGCAGCCACTGGGGACAGAGAACTGCTATCACAGCTTCAGTGGAAGAAACAACAAGAATCCAGACTTCCCAGCAGATTCCCGTGAGTCAAAGAGCCTATCCCCCTCCCCGCAGGCGCTTGCGGATAGCGCCAGAGTAACTGATAGACACGCCCCTCGCCCAAGCTGCAGGGCTTTGCGCAGGGACGCGCTCTGCCTTAGGGAATTTGGCGCGCAGGACAGAAGCAGCTCACCTTCGGGGAAATCTGTCAGTGCGCACAGAGGGCTCCCCTCTGGGGAATTGGGGGGAATTTGGCTTGCGGATCACAGCTCCCCTTCGGGGAATCTTAGAGCGTGCACAAAGGGGCTTCCCTTTGGGGAATTTGGCGCGCAGGACGGACTCCGCCCCTCTTCGGGGATTCTGGGAGAGTGCACAAAGGCAGCTCACCTTCAGGGATTTGAGAGTGTGCGCCCTAGCCGGTTTGGCTCAGTAGAGAGAGCACACACAGGACGCAGCTCCACTTCAGGGAATTTGGCACGCCAGACACAGCTGCCTGGGATCCCTGACTCACAGCGCATTCACACTAAGAGCCAACGACTCCAATTGTTGGTACATGCACACACAGGGACCCTGATTCTCAACGAGAAACTGCACAAGGCAACAGAGACTCTGACACTTGATTCTTGGTGCAGATACAGGGAAACCCTGACTCCTGGCACATGCTAAGGATCTCATTTTCGGCACATACCAACAGTGTGGTGCTGACAGGGCCCCTGATTCTAAGTGTGCACACGAGACCACACGGAACACTGGGGACACTGACCCTGGGCAAGTCTGGTTCCCACCAACCAAAGGCAGCCACACGTCCTAGTGTCAGAGCACTTCAGTGAAACTCGGGTGGAGCGAAGTCCCCACAGCGCACGGCCAAGGTCCACACAAACGGAAGCTTGAGCTTTCTGGTGATAGCCAGAATGGGGGAAACGAAATAACTCACAGAGGAAAGAAAATGTGGAGTCGCCAAGAAAGGAAATTAGTGAAACTGAAGCTTGCAACATGACCGAAAAGGAGTTCAGAGCAATGGTCGTGGAATTTATACATCGGATGGATGAGAAAATCAACAACTTATGCAAGAATCAGGAAGAAATGAAAAGTGATATAGCTACAATCAAAAACACCATGGAAAGTTTCAACAGTAGACTACAAGAAGCAGAGGACCGAATTAGTGAGTTAGAAGATCAGGTACAGAAACAAGCTCAATCTGAACAGCAATTGGAGAAAAAAATTAAAAAGCAGGAGGAAAGCCTAAGGGAGCTTCGGGACAACATGAAGCGAAGTAACATGCGTATAATAGGGCTGCCAGAAGGACAAGAAGAGCAGCAGGGATTAGAAAATCTATTTGAAGAAATAATGACAGAAAACTTCCCGGATATGGGAAAGATAAAAGTTACGCAAGTACAGAGAGTCCCAAGCAGGATCAACCCCAAAAGACCCACACCAAGACATGGCATAATCTCAATGGCAAATATAAAAGATAAAGAGAGAATCTTAAAGGCAGCAAGAGAGAGACAGAGAGTTACCTACAAAGGAACACCCATCAGATTGTCAAATGATTACTCAACAGAAACACAACAAGCTAGAAGTGAATGGAAGGAGGTATACAAAGTGTTGCAAAGCAAAGGACTGAATCCAAGAATACTATATCCAGCAAGACTATCAATCAAAATTGAAGGGGAAATCAGGAGCTTCGCAGACAAAAAAAGACTCAGGGAGTTTATCACCACCAAACCAGCAATGCAAGAATTGCTAAAGGGAATACTGTAAAAAGAAGAAATAAACAGGTAAGAAGGAATACAGACACAAAAATAGATATGACTACAAACAAATACCTTTCAGTAATAACTTTAAATGTAAACGGACTAAATGCTCCAATCAAAAGACATCGAGTGGCTGAATGGATAAAAAAGCATGACCCATATATATGCTGTCTACAAGAGACCCACCTCAGAACAAGAGACTCACACAGATTGAAAGTGAAGGGATGGAAAAATATCTTCCAGGCAAATGGAAATGAAAAAAAAGCTGGGGTAGCAATACTTATATCTGACAAATTAGACCTCAAAGTAAATGCCATAACAAGAGATAAGGAAGGCCACTTCATAATACTAAAGGGAGAAATCCAAAAAGAAGAAATAATTCTGGTAAACATATACGCTCCCAATATAGGAGCACCCAAATACATAAAAAAACTCCTGGAAGATATCAAGGGAGAGATTAATAGCAATACAATCATAGGAGACTTTAATACCCCACTATCACCATTGGACAAATCCTCTAAACAAAAAATCAGCAAAGAAACAGCAATCCTAAATGACTCACTAGACCAGATGGAATTAATTGACATCTTCAGAACATTTCACCCCAAAGCCACAGAATATACATTCTTCTCAAGTGCACATGGGTCATTTTCAAAGATAGACCATATGCTGGGTCACAGGCAAAGTCTCTTCAAATTCAAGAACATAGAAATTATATCAAGCATCTTCTCAGATCACAGTGGCATAAAACTGGAAATCAACTACAATAAATACAATCCAAAGAAATCAAACACATGGAGACTAAACAGCATGCTATTAAACAAGGACTGGGTCACCAGAGAGATCAAAGAAGAAATAAAAAACATCATGGCAACAAATGACAATGAAAACACAACAATCCAAAATCTATGGGACACAGCGAAAGCAGTCTTGAGAGGGAAGTTCATAGCTCTACAAGCCTATTGCAAAAAACAAGAAACAATGGTAATAAATTACCTAACCCTACAACTCAAAGAGCTAGAAAAAGAGCAGCAAGAAAAGCCCAGTGTAACCAGAAGGAAGGAAATAACAAAGATCAGAGCGGAGATAAATGACATAGAGACCAAAGAAACAATACAAAAGATCAACAAAACCAAGAGCTGGTTCTTTGAAAAGATAAACAAGATTGATGGACCTCTAGCCAGGCTCACCAAGAAGCAAAGAGAGAGGACCCAAATAAACAAAATCAGAAATGAAAGAGGTGAAATAACAACAGACCCCGCTGAGATACAAAGGATTGTTACAAAATACTACGAACAGCTCTATTCCAACAAACTGGACAACCTGGAGGAAATGGACATATTCCTAGAAAAATACAACCTTCCAAAAATCAATCAAGAAGAATCTCAACAGCTCAATAGGCCAATAACTATGGACGAAATTGAAGAAGTCATCAAAAAGCTTCCGGCAAACAAAAGCCCGGGGCCTGACGGCTTCACAGGAGAGTTCTACCAAACATTCAAGGAAGAACTAAAACCTATCCTCCTCAGACTATTCCAAAAAATTCAAGAGGAAGGAACACTTCCAAGCTCCTTCTATGAAGCCAGCATCACCCTACTACCAAAACCAGATAAAGACAACACAATGAAAGAGAATTACAGACCAATATCCCTCATGAACATAGATGCCAAAATCCTCAACAAAATTCTAGCAAATCGGCTCCAGCAGTACATCAGAAAGATCATACACCATGACCAAGTAGGATTTATCCCAGGAATGCAAGGATGGTACAATATCCGCAAATCAATAAACGTGACACATCACATAAACAAATTGAGAGATAAAAATCATATAGTCATATCAATTGATGCAGAAAAAGCATTTGACAAAATCCAACACCCTTTCTTGATAAAAACTCTCAACAAGGTGGGAATGGAAGGCTCATACCTCAACATAATAAAAGCTATATATGATAAACCCACAGCAAACATCATACTCAATGGACAAAAGCTAAAAACATTTCCCCTAAGAACAGGAACAAGACAGGGATGCCCACTCTCACCACTCCTGTTTGACATAGTACTGGAAGTATTAGCTAATGCAATTAGACAAGAAGAAGAAATAAAAGGCATCCAAATTGGAAAAGAACAAGTAAAGCTGTCTTTATTTGCAGACGACATGATATTGTACATAAAAAATCCGAAAGACTCCGTCAAAAAAAAAAACTAATAGACTTAATAAATGAATTCGGCAATGTAGCAGGATACAAAATTAACGCCAAGAAATCTATGGCCTTTCTATACACCAATAGTGAACTTACAGACAGAGAGACTAAAAAGGCAATCCCATTTACCATCGCACCAAAAAAATTAAGATACCTAGGAATAAACTTAACTAAGGAGGTAAAAGACCTATACACGGAAAACTACAGGACACTGAAAAAAGAGATAGAGGAAGACGTAAACAGATGGAAGAACATACCATGTTCATGGATTGGTAGAATCAACATCATTAAAATGTCCATACTACCCAAAGCAATCTATAGATTCAATGCACTCCCCATTAAAATACCAACGGCATATTTCACAGACCTTGAAAGAACTCTCCAAAAATTCATCTGGAATAAAAAAAGACCCCGAATAGCCACAGCAATCCTGAGAAAGAAGAATAAAGTAGGAGGGATCTCAATACCAGATTTCAAGCTGTATTACAAAGCCACTATTCTCAAAACAGCCTGGTACTGGCACAAGAACAGACATATAGATCAATGGAACAGAATAGAGAATCCAGATATTGATCCAAACCACTATGCTCAATTAATATTTGACAAAGGAGGCATGAACATACAATGGAATAAAGACAGTCTCTTCAATAAATGGTGTTGGGGAAAATTGGACAGACACATGCAAAAAAATGAAGCTAGATCACCAACTTACACCATACACAAAAATAAACTCAAAATGGATACAGGACTTAAACATAAGACGGGAAACCATAAAAATACTAGAGGAATCCACAGGCAGCAAAATCTCAGACATATGTCTAAAGAACTTCTTCACCGATACTGCCCCTAGGGCAATGGAAGCTAAAGAGAAAATAAACAAATGGGACTACATCAAAATAAAAAGCTTTTTTACAGCAAAAGAAACTATCAACAAAACAACAAGAAAGCCCACTGCATGGGAGAACATATTTGCAAATGGCATCACTGATAAAAGGTTTAATCTCCAACATCTACAGGCAGCTTATACAACTTAATAAAAGGAAGATAAATGATCCAATAAAAAAAATGGGCAACGGACCTAAATAGAATCTCTTCCAAAGAAGACAGAAGGAAGGCCAAGAGACACATGAAAACATGCTCAAGGTCACTAATTATCCGAGAGATGCAAATCAAAACAACAATGCGCTATCATCTCACACCTGTCAGAATGGCTATCATCAACAAATCAACAAACGACAAGTGTTGGTGAGGATGTGGAGAAAAAGGAAACCCTCATGCACTGCTGGTGGGAATGCAGACTGGTGCAGCCACTGTGGAGAACAGTATGGAGTTTCCTCAAAAACTGAAAATGGAACTCCCATTTGACCCAGTAATCCCACTCCTGGGAATATATCCTAAGAAACTGGGAACACCAATAAGAAAGGAAATATGCACCCCTATGTTCATAGCAGCACAATTTACAATAGCTAAGATCTGGAAACAGCCTAGGTGCCCGTCAGCAGATGACTGGATCAGAAAACTATGGTACATCTACACAATGGAATATTATGCTGCCATAAAAAAGAAGGAATTCTTACCATTTGCAGCAACCTGGATGGAATTGGAGAACATTATGTTAAGTGAAATAAGCAAGTCAATGAAAGAAAAATACCACATGATCTCACTCATTTATGGATAATAAAGAACATTATAAACTGAAAAACAAAAAGATAGATACAGAGGCAGTAAAGCATCAAACAGCCTGTCAAATTACAGCAGGAAGGTTAGGGAGAGGTGGGGAAGATAAGAGATCAATCAAAGGATCATATAAGCATAACCAATGGACGCAAAACTCTGGGGGGCGAGGGCATATATGGGAGTGGGGTGGGGGGGGCAATGGTAAGATATGTACACATATAATACCTTAATAAAAAAATTGGAAAAAAAAAAATTAAAAATGGGTAAAGGAGATTAATCATTGAAACAAATGAACAACCATGAAATCAAAGGAGATCATTTTGAAAACCCCAGAGACATCAGAGTGATCTACAAGGGCCATTGTGCTTTGTACCTCATGGGATTGGCAAAGGTTTCAACAGACTCTGAGCCAAGCCAAGCTGCCTGGGCTGAGATACTGGCTCCCCCATTTATGGCCAGGTGACCTTTGACAAGTCAGAGAGTATTTTTGGAGAGGAAAATGTGCCTAACAGCCAGCCTGGTACAGAGCAATACTCAATGGTAACTAATAACAATACCCAGACTTTCCATACTCATGATGCTATGGTCAAAGAACACATGTTTTGTGGTCACCCCTCTTACCCTTGACAAAGCTACCTCTAGATACCAGAACTCCCTTCTCGATGTCAAGTCCCTCAGCATCTACTGGGGCCTCCTCCCATCTGCTCTTTATCCCCTACAGGCCACGTTCCCACTCAAGACCACAATCCTTCCCTCAGCTCCAACTTCTGCCAGCACCAAGCTGTCTGCACCTCTCACCTTCCTTCCCTTTCCCAGCAGGTTCAGCTCCCTCTGACCCCAGCACCTGTACAAGCAGACCCCCTATTTGTCTCCAGTGCTGAGGCCAGCTCCCAGTGCATTGTCACTTCTGTCTCAGCCCAGCTTCCCCAGACTCCATGATGGCCCACTTCCCCTAAAACAGGGTTAGAATGGTAAGGACAGAATCATGGATTCCCCTTTGACTGCTGCAAACTCATGCAGGTTTGAGATCTGCATTCCCCACAGATCTATGAAAAAAGTGCCTGCAAGCAAGCAGATGGTTAGATTAAGGGAGATCAAAGGATTGAAGTACTAGTATATCAGGGCCTCAAGGCTGTGATCTGTCCACTCCCATCTATACACAAACCAGCCCTCAAGGAGACATCCTGGAAGGGATTCCACAGGCAGCTTCAGACCAGAACCTCTAGGCTTTGTCACACACAGTTATTGGTCACCCTTAGGTCAGGCTTTGTCACACACAGTTATTGGTCACCCTTAGGTCAGGCTTTGTCACACACAGTTACTGGTCACCCTTAGGTCAGGCTTTGTCACACACAGTTACTGGTCGCCCTTAGGTCAGGCTTTGTCACACACAGTTACTGGTCACCCTTAGGTCAGGCTTTGTCACACACAGTTACTGGTCGCCCTTAGGTCAGGCTTTGTCACACACAGTTACTGGTCGCCCTTAGGTCAGGCTTTGTCACACACAGTTACTGGTCACCCTTAGGTCAGGCTTTGTCACACACAGTTACTGGTCGCCCTTAGGTCAGGCTTTGTCACACACAGTTACTGGTCACCCTTAGGTCAGGCTTTGGTCACCCTTAGGTCAGGCTTTGTCACACACAGTTACTGGTCGCCCTTAGGTCAGGCTTTGTCACACACAGTTACTGGTCACCCTTAGGTCAGGCTTTGTCACACACAGTTACTGGTCGCCCTTAGGTCAGGCTTTGTCACACACAGTTACTGGTCACCCTTAGGTCAGGCTTTGGTCACCCTTAGGTCAGGCTTTGTCACACACAGTTACTGGTCGTCGCCCTTAGGTCAGGCTTTGTCACACACAGTTACTGGTCACCCTTAGGTCAGGCTTTGTCACACACAGTTACTGGTCGCCCTTAGGTCAGGCTTTGTCACACACAGTTACTGGTCACCCTTAGGTCAGGCTTTGTCACACACAGTTACTGGTCGCCCTTAGGTCAGGCTTTGTCACACACAGTTACTGGTCGCCCTTAGGTCAGGCTTTGTCACACACAGTTACTGGTCACCCTTAGGTCAGGCTTTGTCACACACAGTTACTGGTCACCCTTAGGTCAGGCTTTGTCACACACAGTTACTGGTCACCCTTAGGTCAGGCTTTGGTCACCCTTAGGTCAGGCTTTGTCACACACAGTTACTGGTCGCCCTTAGGTCAGGCTTTGTCACACACAGTTACTGGTCGCCCTTAGGTCAGGCTTTGTCACACACAGTTATTGGTCGCCCTTAGGTCAGGTTTTGTCACACACAGTTACTGATCACCCTTAGGTCAGGCTTTGTCACACACAGTTATTGGTCTCCCTTAGGTCAGGCTTTGTCACACACAGTTATTGGTCACCCTTAGGTCAGGTTGGGATCGTGGTATTTTTAGCAAGCATTTGGATGACTTTAGGACAAGGCTCAGCCAAACCATACTAAAACGTGTTATACATGGACACAGGCAATAGGGTAGTGAAGACCTGGGAGGTGGGTGGGGGCTGGGAGCAGCGGAGTAAAGGGAGGGAAAATGGGAGATATCTGTAATCCTATTAACAATAAAAAGTATATTAAAAAATAAAATAAAGGCTGGGTGTTTAAGGGAGGTCTTAGGGGTGGATCAACAGAAAAACAAACGTGTTATAAAAAATAACCAAAAAAAGGGGACAAATGTAATACTTTCAACAATAAAGATGAAGAAAAAACAAAGTATATGAAACAGCAAAAACAAACAAACAAACTTGAATAGAAGTTAGGATTCCCTTGGGAAACGGGATCATGCCCGCAGGAGCATGGGCTCAGGAAACCAAGGCTCCTACCTCCTGTACCCACATCATCCCCTCTCCGGGCTCACCTGGGACCCACTGCTAGGAGGCGGGTCTCTGAGGACACTTGCCATCACTTTCTCACACACAGATATTCCCATTTCCAACCCCTCACGGGTTAGATCTGGGTATCCATATTTTTAGCAAGCATTTTGGTGACTTAGTATAAGGCTCTGAAAGGGCCAAAGAAATCATAATAAACCTCATGTGTGCTTCTTTGTGTTTGGTTGTTTTTTTATTGATTTCAGAGAGGAAGGGAGAGGGAAAGATAGAAACATAAATGATGAGGGAGAATCATCGATCCGCTGCCTCCTGCACGCCCCCCACTGAGGACAGAGCCCACAACTGGGGCATGTGCCCTGACCAGGAATTGAACTGTGACCTCCTGTTTTATAGGTGGATGCTCAACCACTGAGCAACACTAGCTGGCCTTCTAGTTCAGTTGTTTATAGAGCATCCTGATAGTCAAGGTATATACAAGAATCAACCAATGAATGCATAAATAAGTGAAACAACCTCTTTCCCTTCCTCTCTCTCTTGCAAGTCAATATATAAAATTAATTAATTAATAAAGTCAAACCCCACAGGGAATATAGTAAATAATGGTATAATAACCATGTATGGTGTTGGTGGCACTATATTTATGGGGTAGTCACTTCATAAGGTATATATAAATGTCTAACCACTACCCTGTACACATGAAACCAATATAATGACAACTGTAATTGAAAAATATAAATAAATAAGTTAATTAATTAAACCAAATTCAAGTTTGGATTCCCTTTCAAGGTGTGATGCCTCAGCCTGTCTCTGGCTGGGTGCTCAGGAAGCCCTGGGTCTTACCTGCTACAGCCACGTGGTTACACCTCTGGACTCATTCGAGCAGCCGGTCTTGGGACGGTCTGTAACTCTGCTCACTGAGACCTTTCTCCCAGAAGGGCCTTGAAGCCAGTCTCTCACCAGATCATATGCTCTGTGATGAGATCTGGACCTGAATTTATATAAGAGGGTGGGGCTGTTACAACCCCCACCACGCCCAGCAGAGAAGGGTGGCTCCTCCTCTTCCGAGGGAGGGGAGGGCCAGGGTGGAGGTGGAGGATGTTCAGAGATGCTGGTTGGTGGGGAGAGGCATCTGTGTGATTCAGTCAGGCCAGATAAAGTCATAGGCAGAATCTCATTTGCACATTTTTGATCCTCCCAAGACATGTAATCCCATCTTTCTTGCTGAGGAAACTGAAATCTGAAAGGCTGAGGCCTGTTGCTTTTGTCACCCAGGAATGTATAACTCTGGCCCCAGTGTCACCCCCTCTTCAGGATGTGCAATCTCAGCGCCTACAGTAAAAGGCATGGGGGACTTTACCCTTCAGTTTCAGAGGTCTGGGTCGAGTCCATCCCTTGCTCTCTGCATTCTCACAATAAGCTGTAACCTGTTCCCCTGAGGGCTCAATCCCCCTCCCCAGATACGGGCAGTTTACAGACACCACTCTGAACCTGCCTGTCACACAGGAAGAGAAACTGTGAAGTCCCAGCCAAGGAGACAGCTGTGTAGCTGCTAATGGTTTCATTCCATTTTCCTTGAACAGCATTGTCTTTGACTTGTGATTTTTTTTAATGTATTTTTATTGATTTCAGAGAGGAAGGGAGAGGGAGAACGAGATAGAAACATCAATGATGAGAGAGAATCATTGATTGGCTGCCTCCTGCATGACCCACTGGGAACAGAGCCCAAAACCCAGGCATGTGCCCTGACTGGGAATCAAACCATGACCTCCTGGTTCAGTGGTTGGCAAACTCACTAGTCAACAGAGCCAAATATCAACAGTACAACGATTGAAATTTCTTTTTTTTAAAAAATATATATTTTATTGATTTTTTACAGAGAGAAAGATAGAGAGTTAGAAACATCGATGAGAGAGAAACATCGATCAGCTGCCTCCTGCACACCCCCTACTGGGGATGTGCCCGCAACCAAGATACATGCCCTTGACCAGAATCGAACCCGGGACCTTTCAGTAAGCAGGCCAACGCTCTATCCACTGAGCCAAACCGGCTTCGGCTGAAATTTCTTTTGAGAGCCAAATTTTTTAAACTTAAACTTCTTCTAACGCCACTTCTTTAAAATAGACTTGCCCAGGCTGTGGTATTTTGTGGAAGAACCACACTCAAGGGGCCAAAGAGTTGCATGTGGCTCGCGAGCCGAATTTTGCCGACCAGGGTCCTGGTTCATAGGTTGGTGCTCAACCATTGAGCCACACAGGCCGGGCTTGATTTGTAATTTGAAAAGAGTTCCTTCTTTTTTCCTAACAAACTCTTAAATTGTTGCAACTCAGAGTGCAATTCCCCCATTTGCTTCTCCACCTTCAAAAGCAATTCAAATGATTTTGAAACTTATTTCTAACCCCTTTGCAGCATCTTCAACCTGCTCCCTCAGGGGCTCAGTGTGGCCTTTGAGTGTCCTCCTGTGACTAGCTGTACTTGCTCAGGGACCCTCAGGGCTGTGCCTGGTGGTGGGAGGAGGAGACCCTGCACTGGGGACACAGCAGGTCCAGGTACTTCTCACAGAATAGGGCCACAACCTCATGGTGCTTCATACACAGGGGTTCCTCTTCTTGCTTTTTCCTCTGGCTCCTCTTGGATGGAAGTTGCTTAACAGTGTCAGTCATGTGGCATATTTGGGGGTTCCTCTGGAAGTGCCTGTCCCCTCTCCCCACCCCACACCCCTACACACACATATATACTGCATCCAGGTCACCCCACTCCCAGCCCTGGGCCATGGCTGCGGTCAACCTGCACAAGGTTCTAAGGTTCTGGCTCTTTCCAGAGTCCTGCTCACCAAGGCTGTGAGGCACAATCCTGGCCTGGGTGCTGCTGCCAGGACCACCCACCTGGGATCAACAGCACCTCCCTCCCTGTGGAACCCCTGGAGGTTCATCCAGAAGGTCAGAACCTGCCCTGGTTCCCCTTAAATTCTGGTAGGGAGTCTTTTCCTGGCGCTTTTATAGAGGTCAGGGGAAAGGGGAGGCCGTGGCATGGCACAGGAGGGAAGTGTGTAAAAGCTGAATTGTTTAGAGTTAATTTGAAAATTGGATTTATGGAAGCAAGGTTGTAACTTTCAGAATATTCTAATGTATTCAAGGATCCTGGGTAATATAAAACACAAAGTACCATACTCTTTTCAGCTAACACCTAAGTAGAAAAGCTGCTAAAACTTGAACTTCATTCCTGTGTTTTGCCTGCAACTATATATATATATATATATATATATATATACACACACACACACACACACACACCCCTCACCAGAGGATATTTTTCCATCGATTTTTTTAGAGAGAGTAGAAAAGAGACAGAAAGACAGAGAGAAGCATCAATGTGGGAGAAACACATCGATTGGTTGCCTCCTGCATGGGCCCTAACCAGGGCCCGGCCGGGCAGGAGCCTACAACCGAGGTACATGCCCTTGACTGGGATCCAACCCGGGAGCCTTGGGTCCGCAGGCCAACGTTCTATCCATTAAGCCAAACCAGCTAGGGCTGCATCTTCTTATAAGATCCATCATCTCCTTATCAGTTCATTCACTGAGCCCTCCATTCAACAAACTTTACATGCTCACTTAAAACTTAATCATTAGAATCCTGGCCACAGAGACAATAGTCAGTGTCCATCAGGGAGGAGAGACATAAGAGCAATGCAGACTTGGCCCTGTTTCCGTGTGGATGAGCATTTGTTCCGGACAGAGGATGAGGCTTTTCTTCAGGATCACAAATTCCTGTCCCCAGACCTGTGCCAGAATAGTGCCTAGCACCATCTGCTGGAAAACTTTTGAGCAGAGGGACATACAGTATACTGTATGGTGACAACCAAAGTGACATATATGGTTACAATCAAAGTGACGTATTTGGTTACAATCAGCCCGACCAGTTTGGCTCAGTGGTTGAGGGTCAACTTACGAACCAGGAGGTCACATACCTGGATTTGGGGCTCGATTCCCAGTGGGGGGTGGGGGTGGGGGGTGAGGGGTGCAGGAGGCAGCAGACGAATGTTTCTCACTCACATCAATGCTTCACTCTGTCTGCCTCTCCCTTCTATTCTCACTAAAATAAAATATATTGAAAAAATGAAAAATAAGACAATGTGCTGATACAGGATGGCAGTATGTGAAACAGGCAGTTGTAGGATATGTAGATTGCTCTCATTTGAAGATATACACGGAGAATGTTCTCTATACAAACACATAAACTAAGCCACACCCATGTTTGCCCAAGCGGGCACTGGCCTTCCTTTCCCAGCACCGGGCCCGCGAACCTCGGGCCTGTTACAGCCCCTCCTCACCTGTCCGCACCCACAGGGCCGCCATCTCCCCAGGCAGCAGGGAAAGGGGAAATGCTGCTGCTGGGAGCTTGTCTGCTGCGCGGGAACCTGTGGAGCTTGAGAACCACAGGATGACTTTGTGAACCAGAAAACGGAGACGAGGGCAGGTGTGGAAACTCCTCCTTCAAGGGCAGAAGCTATGAGACAACCTCTAAAGAAACATGCTGAGACTTTTAGGCAACTTCTTTCTTTGTTTTTTTAAAGCTCTATTGAGGAAAGTATTACATATTTGCCCTTTTTCCTCCCATTGACCCCTTAGGGCCCACCGCTGACCTGTTCATATTCTCTTCACCGGAGCGAAAGGAAACGGGGCCAGGTCGCGCCCTTTGACCCGGATGTGGAAGAACCGGCTTTGCGGGCGGGAGGAGCGCACAGCGCCCCCTAGGCCTCGAGGACACGGCTCAGCGCTGAGCAGAGACCGAGCGGAGTGGGTAGGTGAGCGGGTCCCAGGCCGCGGGTGGGCGGGACACAGGAAGGACCAGATGCGGGCGAGGCCGCGGGAGGCCGGGGTGGGGGTGCGGCCCGGCGAACGGCGCTGGCGCCCCCTCGTGGGGGGTGAAGGCGGCCATGGCGGAAATGGCCGTCAGCGCGCTGGGAGGGCTGCGGGGGCCGGAGGTTCTCACTGGGTGTTTGGAACAGGTTCTCTGGCCGCTGAGTGGGTCCTGCAGTAGGTTCAGAGGAGGAGGCCGGAGGGGGAGGGGAGGTTCCAGCGGTGGCTGCGGAGGGAACCCGACCTCTGCCCTCCCCCCCACACACACCCAACCCCATCCGGGCCACAGCCGAGGGAGCTGCGGCAAAGTCCCAGGGCTCCTGGTGAGGACTGCTGGGTGCCAGGCCCTTGGCTCATGGCTGTTCCATTTTCTTTCCCATGTACTCCCTATTGAAGGTGCTGTTTTTAAAAATATATTTTTATTCATTTCAGAGAGGAAGGGAGAGAGAATCATTGATCGGCTTCCACCCGCAGGCCTCACACTGGGATTGAGCCGAAATGGCATGGGCCCTGACCTCCGGGTTCATAGGCCGAAGCTCAACCACTGAGCCACACTGGCTGGGCTCTAAGGTTTTACACATGTGTGTGTAATTACTTAATTGAAGATGACATATTTACTGATATTTTAATAGCTTCATATGTTCCCTTTTTACTCTGCAACAAACTGGATTTTGTTTTGGTGAAATCATAAGGTATTCAGTTTTCCAAGGACTTCAGAGTGAATTTGTACATTAAATGCACTTTGTCAGTGTTGAGAAAAATCAGCAGACCTACAATTAAATCATCCAAATAAGGATGATGCACCTCCAAGCAATTCTCCAAAAAGCAGCAGACACTGACAGGGTGAATTTGAAACTAGCTAGCTAGAGATAGAGTCAGACCCCACAGCATCAGATCCCCACTGCAGAAGCCAGTCCAAAGTCCAGGTTCTTACTTGTACTTCTGATCCAATAGCTTAAATCAGAGGTCACCACATCGCCCTCTTTGAGGTCCATTAATTTGCTAGTGGGGCTCACAGAACTCAAGCCTTTACTTGGGTTTACCACCTTTATTATAAAGGGTACAGATGACAAGCCAGATGAAGAGGTCCAAAGGGAGAGATCTGGAAATATATGGAGGGCAGGCGCTTCTATCCCTGTGGAACTGGAGTGTGCCACCCTCCTGGCATTTGCACATGCTCCTCAACACAGACACTCTTCAAATCTCCAACAGTTTGTACTGTTTTCACAGAAGTTAATCTCTAGCCCCTGCCTGACCTCCCAGAATTCAGTGGGTGGGGCCCAAAGGTCTAATCTCATCAATTGGTCTTTTTGGTGACCAAGCTACTGGGTGTCCATCTTGCCCCATGCTGTCACATCATTAAGGTAAGTTCAGATGTGCTCAAAGGGGGCTCCTAATAACTACTAAAATATACCCCTATCACTCGGGAAATTTTAGGAGCTCTGTGCGAGAAATTAAGGACAAAGACTAAGTATATTTCTAGTTATACCATAAAAGAAAAATGGAAATACTATGCAGAAATTCTTAAGTTCTGTGTCTCACTCTTATTGTTTAAAACCACAGATTTCAAGAGGTTTATTTATGTTTATGCTGACACAAAACTGAAAGGAAAGCTGAGTGTTACTTTCCTTGTTCCATGAGTTTCTGATAGAATAGGGGATTAAAGAACCCATTCCAATGACACAAGTAGTCTGAGATCAGATTTAGAATCTGACTCACATAACATAGAAGCAGATGGAATTTTAATGCCTTCATTGTCTTTTCTCAGTCTCAATTTATATTATTTTGGGAGATTTGGGTGTGGATGAGAAGTGGAAACACAGAACATGATGGATTTGGAGTGGAGGAGAAAGGGGACAAGTTTGAAACAACTGTGAGGAAGAAAAGAGATGGAATAGATCTGAGAGCTTTGAGATGAATGGAAAGAAAGGAGTAGGAGAACTACCTAGATCAGAACAGAGAATCAAGAAATAGAATATTTCTTAAAAAACTTTTTAAAAATCAAGGGATATTTTAGGTACACATAAAAGGAGAGTGAACTCAGGTATGAAGAACCCGGGTTATAATTATGAACTTTTTGCCACTCCTTACCTATAGTTCTCCTAAATTATTATTTTTTAAATAAATCTTTATTGTTCAGATTATTACAGGTGTTCCTTTCCCCCCCCCCCCACCCCATAGCTCCCCTCCACCTGATTCCCCACCCGCCCCATAGCTCCCCTTCACCCCATGCCCTTACACCCCGCCACTGTCCTCATCCATAGGTGTAAGATTTTTGTCCAATCTCTTCCTGCACCCTTCAGGCCCCCTTCCCCCTGATAATTGTCCATCACCTCCCTTTCTATGTCCCTGATTCTATTATATTCACCAGTCCATTCTGTTCTTCAGATTTTTTATTCACTTGATTTTTAGATTCACTTGTTGGTAGGTATGTATTTGATGTCTTTTTGTTGTTCATAATTTTTACCTTTACCTTTTTTTTCTTCTTCCTCTTCTTAAAGAATACCCTTCAGCATTTCATGTAATCCTGGTTTGGTGGTGATGAACTCCTTTAGCTTTTTCTTGTCTGTGAAGCTGTTAGTCTGACCTTCAATTCTGAATGATAGCTTTGCTGGGTAGAGTAATCTTGGTTGTAGGTTCTTGCTGTTCATCACTTTGAATATTTCTTGCCACTCCCGTCTGGCCTGCATAGTTTCTGTTGAGAAATCAGCTGACAGTCGTATGGGTACTCCCTTGTAGGTAACTAACTGTTTTTCTCTTGCTGCTTTCAAGATTCTCTCTTTGTCTTTTGCCCTTGGCATTTTAACCCTTTGCACTAGCTTGCTTTTTTCTCGATTCCTTTATTCTACTCGGGATTTAATTTTTTAAATACCCCAGATTTTACAAAGTGCGGCAGTAGAATAAAAAACTGGAGTTTCTTTTCATACAAACTTATTTATTTGGATTTTTTTATATTTCAAATTATTGATACATTCAATACAATTCGACATACAAGCTGCTACCGATGCTAACTGTGTCGAGTCACACTCGACATCTGAGTGCAAAAGGTTAGTTATGATGTGTCTTGGTGTGGTCCTCTTTGGATTCCTCTTGTTTGGGGTTCTGTGCGCTTCCTGAACTTGTAAGTCTATTTCTTTCACCAGGTGGGGGAAGTTTTCTGTCATTATTTCTTCAAATAGGTTTTCAGTATCTTGCTCTCTCTCTTCTTCTGGCACCCCAAAAATTCGGATGTTGGTATGCTTAAAGCCGTCCCAGAGGCTCCTTATGCTATCCTCACACTTTTGGATTCTTCTTTCTTTCCGCCTCTCTGGTTGGGTGTTTTTTGCTTCCTCATATTCCAGATCTTTGGCTTGACTCTTTGGGTATGGTGATCTACAGTTGAGTTTCTGTATATTCTTTATTTCAGACAGTGTATGCATAATTTCTGACTGGTCCTTTTCCATTTTTTTGGTATTCTCATTAAGGTCTTTGAAGGTCTCTTCAAGTTTCTCAGCAGTTTTTAGAAGATTCTTGAGTAACCTTATAAATGTGGTTCTGAACACTGTGTCGTCCATTAGTTTACTTTCCTCCATCTCTTCTATTCGTGACATACTTCAGTGTCTCCGCATTTTGGCTGCCTCCCTGTGTTGATGGAGTGGCTTTGTGTGGTCAGTTACCTATAGGGGCCGGTAGCTCAGCTTCCCCAATCACCCTAGGTGGTTGCTCTTGGTACACCCCTTTGTGGGCTGAGTGCAAAGTCTTGGTGTAGTTAAAAGCTTTGATTGCTGTTGGTACACTGGGAGGAATTGACCTCCAGGTCAATGGGCTGTGAGGATCTGCTGTGTCTATAATGGAAGCACTGCTACGCTGGAGACACGCTTGTGGTACAGGGCTTGTCTGAGTGGGGCTTTGGTGCTCACTGAGTCCGCCTCCCGAATGTGTCACGTATGGATGTGAGGAGTTGAAATCTGGTGCCTCACACTGACCACTAGGTGCATTGGCTTCTGAATCTCCAATGGGGTGCAGTTCAGCTGCTGTCTGAGGCTACCCTGCAGGAGATACAGCGAGAACTGCCGTCCTCTCCTCCCTGCTTGGAGCTTGGAGGCCTTGGAGCTGTCTGTACCAGGTTGCAAGTTTACTAGTTTAAACTGCAATAGAGAAGGCCATTCATATGCAAAAGCCGCTGCTAGGAGCTTGGGTGTGTTTGTAGATTGTGCGGGGCGGAGTCTCAGGGCGTCACTAGGCTAGGGCGTGGCAAACAGCAATGACTGGCAATGAGCCGCCTCCGACCAAGTCCCCTCGCCTCCGACCGCGTCCCCGCCATTTTGCGCCCCGGCGCAGCCGACAATTCTACCTCCACGCAGCTCTGCTAGTAAGCCACCCTCACTCCAACCCAATGGCAGACAGCCCAGTCTCTCCCCTGAAACTGGATTTCAGAGATATTGGAGGCTTGTCTCTCTTCGGATTGAAGAAAGCAACGCCCGCCTCCAGCTGGGCTCCGCCGCCAGCTCGTATCACCCGTGCGCTCCCCTGTACCTCAGTTTTTCAGCATTTGTGCCCTGATTGTGCCCGTCTCTTTCGGTCTAGTTGTAGAGGTTCCGCTCAGCCAGCTTTCCTGTGGTTCTAGGTGATAGACGTTCTGTCTTTTAGTTGTAGTTTTGGAAATTGTTGTGGACAGCAGCAGCCCAGATGTTTACGCCGCCATCTTAGATCTCTCTCTCTCTTTTTTTTTTTTTTTAATATATTTTACTAGAGGCCCGGTGAGGGTCATGCAGGAGGCAGGCTTTCCATGATTCTCTCTCATCCTTGATTTTTCTATCTCTCTCTCCCTCTCCCTAGCTCTCTGAAATCAATTTATAATATATTTTAACTAAAAATGCAAACATTTATTATATGTTACCAATCTCTAAAAGAGTGATTTCTTTGAAGCAAAACACTAGTACAGAATCACAATTGATTCTATTCAATCTTATTGCTATGAACAGAGCAAAGTGAGGGGCATGCAGAAGGCTTCAATCCATGATTCTCTCTCAAAGAGAATATATATATACTAGAGGTCCGGTGCACAAAATTCGTGCATGGGGGGTGGGTGTCCCTCAGCCCAGCCTGCACCCTCTCCAATCTCGGACATCCCTCTCACAATCCAGGACTGCTGGCTACCAACTGCTCACCTGCCTGCCTTCCTGATTGCCCCTAACTGCTTCTGCCTGCCAGCCTGATCACCCCCTAACCACTCCCCTGCCAGCCTGATTGATGCCTAACTGCTCCCCTGCCAGCCTGTTTGCCCCTAACTGCCCTCCCCTGCAGGCCTGGTCACCCCTAACTGCCCTCCCCTGCAGGCCTGGGTCCCCCCCAACTGCCCTTTCCTGCAGGCCCGGTCACCCCCAGCTTCCCTCCTCTGCCGGCTTGGTCACCCCTAACTGCCCTCCCCTGCAGGCTTGATCTCCCCCAACTGCACTCCCCTGCAGGCCTGGTCCCTCCCAACTGCCCTCCCCTGCTGGCCTGATCCCCCACAACTGCCCTCCCTTGCAGGCCTGGTCCCTCCCAAATGCCCTCCCTTGCTGGCCATCTTGTGGTGGCCATCTTGTGTCCACATGGGGGCAGGATCTTTGACCACATGGGGGCAGCCATCTTGTGTGTTTGAGTGATGGTCAATCTGCATATTACTCTTTTATTAGATAGGATAGAGGCCTGGTACATGGGTGGGGGCCAGCTGGTTTGCCCTGAAGGGTGTCCCGGATCAGGGTGGGGGTTCCCTTGGGGCGTGGGGTGGCCTGGGCGAGGGGCCTGTGGTGGTTTGCAGGCCGGCCACGCCCCCTAGCGACCCAAGCAGAGGCCCTGGTATCTGATATTTATTTATCTTCTATAATTGAAACTTTGTAGCCTGGAGCAGAGCCAAGCCTGCTGCTCGCTCTGTGGCTGCAGCCATTTCTGTTGGAATTTATTTATCTTCTATAATTGAAACTTTGTAGCCTTGAGTGGAGACCAAGGCAGGCCAGGGCTGCAGAAACTTGGCTTCCTCCATCGCCAGGGGCAACCCTAGCCTCTTGCTCTCTCCAGCTCTGTGGCTGCTGCCATTTTTGTTGGTATTTATTTGTCTTCTATAATTGAAACTTTGTAGTCTTGAGTGGAGGCCTGGGCATGCCAGGGTGTGTGGAAAGCTTGGCTTCCTCCATCGCTGGGGAAACCCAAGCCTCCCTCCTGCTCGCTCTGTGGCCGCAGCTATCTTAGTTGGGGTTAATTTGCATATTCACTCCTGATTGGCTGGTGGGCATGGCTTGTGGGTGTAGCAGAGTGATGGCTAATTTGCATATTACTCTTTTATTAGATAGGATTGATTTTTTTACAGAGAGGAAGAGAGAGGAATAGAAAGTTAGAAATCGATGAGAGAAAAACATCGATCAGCTGCCTCCTGTACACCTCCTGTTGGGGATGTGCTCACAGCCAAGGTACATGCCCCTGACCGGAATCGAACCTGGGACCTTTCAGTCCACAGGCCGACGCTCTATCTACTGAGCCAAACCGGTTAGGGCTAGTTCTCCTAAATTCTTGCCATTTTTACTTAAAAATCCAAAGATATCACAGGATTACACTCGTAAATTTTTTATTATATATTTCTAAAAGAGACTTTACTTACAAACTTCTAATGCCGTTCATTATCTCAACCTAACATAATCATCATTAAATTTTTTTACCTACAGATATCCAACTTCCAAGTTAAATTTTGGCTAAGTATTTCAAGGTGAGAGGAAATTAAGTTTATACATTGAACTTGGTTATTATGATCTTTACATGTACTTTAATTTCTGTATTTTTCCTTCATAGGTTTTTTTATTTTTTTTTTACATTTGTGTCAAAAAACATGGTCGACTTTTCAGTAGTTTATCAGTCTGGATTTCACTAATTACTCAGTATATTAATAAAGGTTTACCAGAGAAACAGAGCCAATATTATGAATCTAGAAAGACATTTATTAAAAAGTATTGCCTCACAAGTTTGTGGAGCCTGAGGTGTCCCATGATCTGTATTCTTCAAACAGGAGACCCAGGAAAGACAGTGGTGTAGTTTGAAGGCCTGAGCGTCTGAGACAGATTGTACCATTTCCAGTGTGGGTCTGAAGACTGAAAACTAGGAGCACCCAGAATAGGAGGTAGATGTGCTAGCTTATTCAGTCCAGTAGAGAGTGAATTCAGACTTTCCTCAGTTTTTGGTCTCTGTAGGCCCTCAGTGGATTGGATGATGCCCACTGACATTGGGGAGGGCTATCTGCTTAGCTCATCCGTGGATTCAAATACTAATCTCTCCTAGAAATCTCACAGTCACATCCAGAACAAGTTTTTCATCTCCTGTGGCCCAATCAAGTTTAACATGATTATCCTTCACTGGTTTCTCCATCCCTTATATTTCCTATAAATAGGTGTTTTGGAACTCTGTAGATTTAGGTTCATTTTTCTGTCAAAACTTCTTTGCAAATAGTGTTATGTAGTCCCCTCAACAATTCTCTGATATGTGTTTTGTCACTCTTTTTTAAAAATACATTTTTATTGATTTCAGAGAGGAAGGGAGAGAGAAGGAGATAGAAACATCAATGATGAGAGAGAATCATTGATTGGCTGCCTCTGCATGCCCCACACAGGGGATCCAGCCCACAACCTGGGCATATGCCCTGACCAGGAATAGAACCCTGACCTCCTGGTTCATAGGTCGATGCTCAACCACTGAGCCAAACCAGCAAGAGCATCTTTTTCTGATAGTTGAGGCCAGTGATAAATTTCCCTAGAACAGTTAATTCATTTAGAGTTGCAAAATAGATAACAGTTTTCATTGCTAACTCATTCTCAAATATTGTCCTGGTAAATAATTTGGTTTACCAGAGATATTTTTTTATATAGGAATGTAAGGATTAATTGCTGATTGAACTGTTCTTTAAATGGCAATATTGTTCTGTCCACAGAAATCACATATGACTTAGATTGTGCTGAGTTTTTGACCACAAGGACTCCACAGCCCATGTTCAGTTGGGGGAAAAGGCATTAAATACATTCAAGAGTGACAGGAAGTCTAGGCATCGACTGAACTCTTTTTGGAGTCTCCTACTGCATTGCACACAGAGCAGACCTCAGCTTCTCACTTTCCTCACTCCTGGAGGATCACACTGCTGAAGAGAGTGTCTTGGGTCAGATACCTTCACTGCACAATGGAGTCTGCAGCCTCCCTGGCTGAGCTCCAGGCAGAGGCCAGTTGCCCCATCTGCCTAGATTACCTGAGAGACCCAGTGACCATTGAATGTGGGCACACTTTCTGTCACTCCTGCATCCACCAGCGCTGGGAAGATCTACCGGGCACCTTTCCGTGTCCTGTCTGCCTCCATCATTGCCCTGACAGGAAGTTGAAGAGGAACACCCAATTATGTCACATGATGGAAATTGTTAAGCAGATCCCCACCTCAGGAAGCCAGAGGAAATTACAGGAAGAAAAACCCCTGTGTGGGAAGCACAATGAAGTTGTAACACTTTTTTGTGACAAGGCCCAAGAGATGTTGTGTCCTCATTGCACTGCCCAGGAGATGTTGCGTCCTGATTGCAGGGCCCAGGAGATGTTGTGTCCTGATTGCAAGGTCCCCTTAGAGCACCAGGATCAGTCCCTGATACCCATTGAGGAAGCTGCTGCTAGTTACAGGAGGAAGCTCAAAAGATATATTGGGGTGCTGATGGTGGAGGTTGAAGATGCTGAAACGGAATATGAAAAACAAATTGCAAAAGAATTTGAAGTGCAGAAAAAGGTGGAAAGTTGGAGGAAAGAATTGCAGTATGAATGTAAAGAACTGAAGTGTTCCTTACAAATAGAGCACGATGTATTTAATGCTGGTTTACTTATAGAAGAGAAGGATGTTGAAGAAAAACTAACTGAAAACAGAAGACAAATTTCAAACCATATGTTCATGCTAAACAGTCTTTTAAGTGAAATAGCAGAGAAGTATTTGCAGGCAGATGTGGATTTACTCACAGGTATTGAAGATATCCACAATAGGTATGAAAAGCTAGAGACCCCAGCAGTCTTTTCATATAAATTAAAGAAGGAGAGTTGCAATCTTCCCCCACATTATTTGGGCCTGTATAAAATGATCAGCACATTTCAGGTAGATTTGACACTGGATCCTGAAACTGCCCATCCAAGTCTCATTATCTCAAGAGATAGAAAAAGTGTGACATATAGGACACCAGATGGTCTTCCTAATTTCCAGGCACTTACTTCTTACCCAGCTGTCCTGAGTTGTGAGGGATTTGATGCTGGCAGGCATTTTTGGCAGGTAGAAGTAAGAGGCACAGGTGAATGGTCCTTAGGTGTGTGTAAAGAATCTTGCCTCATAAATAGTCTGATATCACCATCCCCAAGCAATAGCTGCAGGCACATTGATCTTTGCGCTAGTATATGTGGAACATGCCCTAGAGGACATATCATGCGGGTTGGTATTTTTCTGGACTATGAGTTGGGAGATGTTTCATTTTATAATTTGAATAATGGGTCATACTTGTATGGATTCACTGGTAAGTTTAGGGAAAAACTTATGCCTTATTTCTCTAGTGCACCTTCGTCAAAATCTCTTACATTTATTATCAGAGATGAATGATGAACAACTTGGAGGAAATTTTGTATGTGGTTATTTTCTTCCCTTGTTATTGAAAGGAATGCTTGTATAAAGATTCTGATTCCAGTTTTGATGTTTCTTGAAAGTATTTAGTATTCACCCTTCTCTTCTCCCTTTACCTCATGCCTGGGAAAACTAATGAGAAAGCCTTTGGTGCAGGTCGGAAGTTACAGTGAAGCAAGCTCCTGTAGTGCCAGTGTGCTCTCACCAACAGCACCCAGTAACCACCATAAACAACAAACTAGTCCCTTTTCCCTGTGCTCTCATTTTGGGACCTCCTCTGAGACCCACTTTACTCTCCCCCAAAAACCTCATCATGTGAGTAATAAACTTTTCCATACTCTTCTGGTATGTGGTGAGTCATCATCAGTCTGAATAGTTGAAACCAATTTGGGATGGCTTCCCCCCTGACCATGCAATCTGGTCACCACCATTGGCATTGTGAACAGGATTTTACAGATATGAAGCACCCCCACCAGGCTTCCTCCTCTGGCTTTGTGTTGTAACACACTCTGGTTCCCTAGGCAAAGGTGTCCTTTCAGCTTTGTTCTGCATTTGCTGAGTTCTATGGAGGCTGTGTTATAGATTTAATTGACCTAAGTCAGAAGTTTCTATAAGAAACATATTCTGCCCTGACCGGTGTGGCTCAGTGGATAGAACATCGGCCTACGGACTGAAAGGTCCCAGGTTCGATTCCGGTCAAGGGCATGTACCTTGGTTGCGGGCACATCCCCAGTAGGGGTTGTGCAAGAGGCAGCTGATCGATGTTTCTCTCTCATCGATGTTTCTGACTCTCTGTCCCTCTCCCTTCCTCTCTGTAAAAAAATCAATAAAATATATTTAAAAAAAAAAAAAGAAACATATTCTACTTACTTTTTATTATTTTCCATATAATTTTTTGGGAATTCTTGTTGTCTTGCTTTTGTCTCCTGTTTTATAAATTTTTTATGTACAGGGATGAGCAAAATCAGGTTGACAGTAGTGTTACAAATAATACAGTAATTAATAAAAAATATTAGAATAAACTTTTGTATACTAACTGTAAACATACTTTTGTTTAAATATCCTCACCTGATGATATATTTATTGATAAATATAGAGAGGAATGGAGAGAGAGAGAGAAAGAGAGAGAGAGAGAGACATTGATGTGAGAGAGAAACAGCCATCGGTTGCTTCCCATAGGCGCCATGACCAGGGATTGAACATGAAACCTATGTGCCATGACTGGGAATTGAACCTGCATCATTTTGGTATATGAGACAACATTTCAATAAACTGAGCCACCTGGCCAGGGCTATAAACCTACCTTTGACCATCCTGTGTGACCTGTGTTACATGGAAACCCCTGGTTGGGCTTGGGCTGCCTGTTGCTGTGTCCAATAACAGAGGGTTGAATCATCATATTTAGGTGTTTATTGAGAAGGCTAGACAGCCAAGAAGACAAGTTGCTTACAAGCATCAAATCCTGCCTTCCAGCAAGATTCAGGGGGACAGGATTATAAAGGGGGAGGGGCTGAGGTGAGGAATGTAGCTACATGCTAGCCTGGGGTCCGAAGACATCAGCTATTGTAATTAGTCATCAGGCCAGGAGATGATGTTGATGAGATGATGTTTTGACTCCTGGTGGGTTGGCTTGACCATGCTGGTGGGTTCTGCTTGCTGGGTTCACAGCTGAGTCACCTTCCTAATCCCTTCACACAGGCCTTGAAAAGGAAACTTTAAGAAAAACTTAACCCCCTATTCATATGTAAGAAATTTAATCCCCTATTCACATAAGTATATGTGTTCTAAGAATTACAATAATATGGTTATTTTTCAGATTGATTCAAATGCTTGATCTATGAGGTTATAGGTTCCCCCTATCACCTGCAAATGTCATATACTCATTTTTGACATTATGTGAAATTGCCAGCCTTTTAGAACATGCTTCTGTTTGGATGCCTGTATGTGTATTGTTTAAAATGCTTGAAAATAAAGCTTTACTTTGCATATCTCTGTACTGTTTATCTCTCCATAACTTGAAAAGATGCTCAGCAAAGTTTTCATTGAGATACAAGGGACCACTTCACTGACCAGAGTAGCCATGTTATGCTGTGGTAATCTCAGTTGCTTAGCAAGACAACCTAGTACTTATTCTTGTAAAGTGCAATATGGGTTGGCAGGGCGCTGCTCCATTTCCCACCTAGGAATCAAATTCCCTCAGTCATGTGTTGTCACAGCACTGGGTCAGAACAGCTAGAGAAAGAGGGAGCATTAAAGGGCCACACTGAACCTTGAAGGCCAACACCAGAAAGAGACACACACTTTTCTCCTTTCCCATTTTTTAAAAATTATTTCAAGGTCCTACTTATCTGCAGACCGTGAAGAAGAATGCATGTATTGTGAGGTGAAAAGCTAATATTTGCCACAGTTCCTGAATCCAATTAGACATTAGTGAAATGTACATTAAAGATTAGTCCTGCTGAAACCGGTTTGGCTCAGTGGATAGAGCGTCGGCCTGCGGACTGAAACGTCCTAGGTTCGATTCCGGTCAAGGGCATGTACCTTGGTTGCGGGCACATCCCCAGTAGAGGGTGTGCAGGAGGCAGCTGAATCGGTGTTTCTCTCTCATCGATGTTTCTGGCTCTCTATTCCTCTCCTTTCCTCTCTGTAAAAAATCAATAAAATATATTTTAAAAAAAATCAAAATCAATGGAAAAATATTCTCAGATGAGGATTTACAAAAATAAATTTTTTTTTATTGATTTCAGAGAGGAAGGGAGAGGGAGAGAAAGATAGAAATATCAATGATGAGAGAATCATTGATTGACTGCCTCTACTGGGGATGGAGTCCACAACCAGGGCATGTGCCCTTGACTGGAATCAAACCCAGGACCCTTCAGCCAGTGAGCCGACACTCTGTCCACAGAGCCAAACCATCTTGGGCAGGAACTACCTTTTTTTAAAAAATAATTCTTAGGATCATTTTGTTAAAAAATATGTTTTTATTGTTTTTAGAAAGAAAGGGACAGGGGGAGAGAGAAAGAGAAACATTAATTGGTTGCCTCCCATACATGCCCTGACCTGGAATTGAAACTGCAACCTGGGCAGGTGCCCTGACAAGGAATCAAACTGGCCACCTTTCAGGCCATGGGGCAACACTTAGCCACCTGAGCCACCGTGACCAGGGCCCTAGGAGTTACTCAAATGACGGGTATGACATTGTGAAAACCAGTGGTGGCATTAGGTATGTTTATAGCACAAACTCAGAAAGGCAATTCACATGTAACAATATTTCAACCAGCAGAAAATTCAGTTGCTATGGTTACTTAACCCAAGTACATCACTGGTTTAAATTTCAGTTAAACATGGTTTGTGAACTGTAATTCTTTTTTTTTTTTTTTAATATATTTTATTGATTTTTTACAGAGAGGAAGGGAGAGGGATAGAGAGCTAGAAACATCGATGAGAGAGAAACATCAACCAGCTGCCTCCTACACACCCCCTACCGGGGATGTGCCTGTAACCAATGTACATGCCCTTGACGGGAATCGAACCTGGGACCTTTCAGTCCACAGACAGATGCTCTAACCACGGAGCCAAACCGGATTTGGCGTGAATTGTAATTCTTAAAGTAGGAATACTATGGACCCCAGAGGATGGAGTCTCCACCCCTAGAGGATTACTCTCCTCAGCAGTTCATCACTTACCAAGTCTGCCTTCTGCACAAAGGTACCACGAAACTAAGCTATGTTTTCTATCACTATACAACAATCACCTTTTCTTCAGTGTCATACAACATGTTCCTCGTTTTTCTCTGAATTGTCACCAAAGGATGTTTCACATTTATTTTTCTACTGACATTTTCCGGAAAATGTATGTCTTCTCCAGGGCTAATTTATCTTATTTGTACAAGCCTCACTGTTGGGCTGGTAAATCCTATTTCTGTGTGTAGTAAGGCTTAGAAGACAGAAATACTTAGTGGGGAGGGACAGAATCCCAATGGAATTGTTCCTTTAGGATAGGAAATTTCAAAAATTTATGTCCCGGTCTCCTCTTGACACTGTAACAAAAAGCAGCCTTATACCTGAGCTTACAACTTGATTGAAACAGGTTTTAGTAATTTCATTAGTCATCTTACAGCTAAGTCCCTTGAATACTATTTCTATATTATTTATGTCTCTTTGCTTAAAGACTTTCTCCTTGGCAATAGAATTGAAACGAGTCAACTGTTTCTGCACTAGTTTTTTTTTGCTTCATAGGAATCACTCTTTTATAGATTGGTAGCATATAATAAATATTTGAATTTTTGTTAAAATATATTTTATTGATTTCAGAAAGGAAGGGAAGGGAGAGATAGATAAAAACATCAAGGATGAGAGAGAATCATGGAAAGGCTGCCTCCTGCATGCCCCCATCAAGATCAAATCAGAAACCCAGGCATGTGCTGTCACCCGGAAATGTACTTCGACCTCCAGGTTCATAGGTCCATGTTCAGTGACTGAAGCACGCCAACTCAGCAAATGTTTAATTTTTAAAGAATGAAGATGATGTCAACCTAATTGAAAATAAATTTTAAAAAAGAAACTCGGTAAATTTTTGGCAGTCAATGTAAAAACCAAATTCCTTAATAAGCAATACGACCCAAATGCATTGATAAAGAATTTGAGAGCTCAAAGAAGCCTCTCAATGAAAGTAACAATTAGGCTGGGACTTGAAGGAAGAATGCCAGTGCAAGGGTAAACAGTGCATAAGGGGCAAGGGGCTGCCATGGACCAACCTGCCTGTGCAAAGTGCTGTGGCAGAGGGAGCCATGCCCTGAGTGTGGGGAGAGAGGCCAGGACTGCAGAGTGCTGGGGATGACAGGGGGTGAAACTGGTGGGCTTCTCACATTCCAAGGTGAGAAAAGAAATGGGCCTCCCTTAGCCTTCAGGTGTCTACTTCTTAATGAGCAAAGATGGGATTAAAGGGTGTTGAGAAGGTGAGCCGGGAATCCCAAAAGTCCAGATAAGATCCTGAAAATGAACAGCTTCAAGCCTCTGCTGAGCTGATTATCTCAAGAAGATCCACCCCCTCCCATCAACCAGCAACTCTGAACAGCTGCTAAGCCACTTTACCCTCCTCCAGGGCAGAGCCACCAGTCTGATGAGGGAAGTCCTCATAGCTCCACCCTCCTAGCAGTGTATATAGATGCCAGGGTCACAGCACTAACTTCACAACTGATACAAGAGGCATCCCAGATCCTTTCTGGAGACTCAGTCCACAGACTGGCCCACAGAAAGCTGGCACCAGGTGAGCTGGGGATCCTGGGTATGTGCTTGAGGGAAGTGTGAGTCTGTGAGAGCCTTGGGTTCCTATGCTGCTGCTCTAGCAGGACGTGGACCTTAATTGGGAAGCCAATCCTAACTTGGATTCAGGTAAATATAAGACACAGGCCTTTATTATTGTGGGAATTTTTACATGAGCTGGAAGTAAATCATGTAAGTACTCTGTAAAACACAGTTACTGTGACCCCCATCTGATCTAAGAGGTGACTAACATGGGTGTGTGATAAAGTGCTCAGAGGTGCTGGTCAGAAGCCTGTGTGGAACCGCTTTCTGGAATGTCAGGTGTGTCTAGTGATCAATTCTTATTTTTTAAAACCAGAGGTTCCAAGAGGTTTACCTAAATTGAAGTGTATGCTGACACCAACCTGACAGGGAAGCTGAGTGTTATTTTCCTGTTTCATTTATCTCTGAAAGAATAGGTGATCAGCCGAAACCGGTTTGGCTCAGTGGATAGAGCGTCGGCCTGCGGACTCAAGGGTCCCAGGTTCGATTCCGGTCAAGGGCATGTACCTGGGTTGCAAGAGGCAGCTGATGGATGTTTCTCTCTCATCGATGTTTCTAACTCTCTATCCCTCTCTCTTCCTCTCTGTAAAAAATAAATTAAAAAAAAAAAAAGAATAGGTGATCAAAAACCCATTCCTAGGACACAGGCATTCAGTTCAGACCTGAAATTCAGCCCACGTAACTTACAAGCAGATGGAACTCTAATGCCAGCCTTGGTGTTTCCTTAATCTCAATTTATCTCCATAGAAGAGATTTGTTGGGTGGGAAGGAAGTGAGAGCAGGGAAGAAGATGATGAATTTGAAGTGGAGGAAAAAGGGGACCAGTTTGAAACAACTGTGAGGAAGGAAGGAGATGGAATGGATCTGAGAACTCTGAGATGAAGTAACATGGATGAAGCTTAAGAAAAGGAGTAGGAGAGAAAAATTTTGGCTAAAAGGAAGCAGAGAAACACTGAAATATAATTCAAAAGGCCAATTTAAAAAATTAAGTTACAGAATAGTCTAGGTAATCAGAATTGGAGAGAAAATACTATGAACTCATGCATGAAGAAACTATATGCTATAACTAATCTTTTTACCTATAGTTGTACCAACCTTTCCCATTTCTGTGCAGGTCATACCTATGATTGTACTTTCCAAATTTTTATTATATATTTCTAAAAGTGACTCTTAATTTACATAGCTCTATGTTAAAATATTTTTTAAATTACTTTGCTTAAAAAATTTTTATAGGGATAGGAAGGCGTAAAGACGGAGAGAGAGAGAGAGGGAGACACACACATGGGGGGGGTGGGGAGAGAGAGAGAGAGAGAGAGTAAGAGGGAGTTACATTGATCTGTTGTTCCATTCAGTCATGCTTTCATTGTTTGCTACTTCTAAGCACCCTGACCTGGGATCTAACCTTGTATTGGAACCAAGGGAGCTACCGAGCATGGCAATTTACATACTTCTAATGCCATTCAATATATCAATGGCACGTAATTATCAGTCAGGGTTTTTTTCTAATCCTCAAATATCCAACTTCCAATTGAATTATGATCAAATATTCCAAAATGAAATGGGATTAGATTTATACATAAATGAGTAGTGTGGCTTTGAAATCTGTTTTAATTTCTACAACCTCCTTCCCTGTGTTTTTTAAAAATATTTTTTATTGATTTCAGAGAGGAAGGGAAAGGGAGAGAGTGATAGAAATATCAATGATGAGAAAAAATCATAAATCGTCTGCCTTCTGCATGCCCCACACTGGGGATGGAGCATGTGCCCTGACTGGGAATTGAATTGCAACCTCCTGTTTTTGTTTTTTTTTTTTTTTTTCTCTTTTTACAACCTCCTGTTTCATAACTGGATGCTCAACCACTGAGCCACACCAGCTGGGCTCTTCCTATGTTTTTGTTTCCTCGCTTTATATTTGTGTGGAAGCAATATGATAGAATTTTCAAGAGTCTATTACAGTCCGGAATTTACTGGTTACTTAGTGTATTATTCAAGGTTTACCAGAGAAACAGAACCAGTAATATGAATCTAAAAAGACATTTATTAAAAAGCAGTGGCTCAATTAAAAAAAAAAAGCAGTGGCCCACAAGGTTTTGGGGCCTGAGATGTCCCATGGTCTGCGTCTGTCAGCAGGAGACCCAGGAAAGACAGTGGTGTAGATGGAAGGCCTGAGAGCCTGAGAGCAGATGGTACAGATTCCAGTGGGGGTCTGAAGGGCTGAGAACCAGCAGCACCCAGGACAGGGGGTGGGTGTGCTGGCTTATTCAGTCCAGCAGAGTGTGAATTCAGCCTTGCCCAGTTTTTGTTCTCTTCAGGCCCTCAGTGGAGTGGATGATCCCACTGACATTGGGCTGGACCATCTGCTTTGCTCATCCACTCATTAAAATACTAAGGTCTCCCAGAAATCTCCTCACAGTCACACCAGAACTAGTGTTTACCTGGCTATCCAGTGGACCAATCAAGTTGACATGTTAGAATTGAAACAGGTGAAGGTAATTCTTCACATGTTTCTCCACTCCTCATATTTTCTGTAAATAAGTGGTTTGGAACATGTTTGATGAGATTTAGGTTCATTTTTCTGGAAAAACTTCTTCACAAATAATGTTATGTCATCCCTTCAACAGTTCTCTGATATCTGTTTGTCACTCTTTCTGTGATAGTTGATAATGATAATTTTCCCTAAATCAATTAATTCCTTTACAGTTGCAAAATAGATCTTAGTTTTCATTGCAAACATCTCCTTAGATATTGTCATGATAAATGATTTTGTTTACCTGATGTTAAAGATGCTTGAACTGTCCTTTAAATGGCAATATCATTTGTCCACAGAAACCGCATATGACTTGGATTGAGCTTGATTTTTGACCAGGAGCACTCTACATCCCTTGTGCAATGTGGTGTTAAATACAGGAGAGAGCGGCAAGAAGACTGGAGTCAGCTGGTGACTGGAAGTCTTGGAAACTTCTAGTGCCTTCCACAGAGAGGGAGGCCTGAGCAGACCTCAGCTTCTCACTTTTCCTTGCTCCTGGAGGATCACACTGACTGAAGAGACTGTCTTGGGACAGACACCCTCACTGCACAATGGCCTTTGCAGCTTCCCTGGCCAAGCTCCAAGCAGAGGCCAGCTGCCCCATATGCATGGATCACCTGAGAGACCCAGTGACCACTGAGTGTGAGCACAACTTTTGTCACTCCTGCATCCACCAGCGCTGGGAAGGTCTACAGGGCACCTTTCCCTGTCCTGTCTGCCTCCACCACTGCCCTGACAGGAGCTTAAAGAGGAACACCCTATTATGTTACATGACTGAGATTGTTCAGCAGATCCCCACCATGAGGGGAAAGAGGAAAAGGCAAGAGGAACCCCTGTGTAAGAAGCATCGTGAGGTTCTGGCCCTGTTCTGTAAGAAGGACCTGGAGCTGCTGTGTGCCCAGTGCAGGGTTGTGTCCCGCCACCAGAATCACCCCCTGATCCCCATTGGGGAAGCTGCAGCTAGTTACAGGAGGAAGCTCAAAAGGCACTTTGGGGCCCTCACTAATCACCTTGAAGTTGCTGAAACTGTATATAAAAAACAAGTTGCCAATACTTGGGAAATGAAGAGAAAGATGGAAAAATGGAGGGAGGAATTGGACTTGGAATGTGAAGAACTTAAGTGTTTCTTGGAAAAAGAGCTAGATGAAATTGATAACGATCTACTTATGGAAGAGAAGGATGTTGAAGAAAAACTAATTGAAAATGGAAGGCAAATTTCATACCATATGTTCAGGCTAAGCAATCTGTTAAGTGAAATAGAAGACAAGTGTTTTCAGACAGACCTGGATTTACTCACTGGTATTGAAAGCATCCAGAATAGGTATGGAAACCTAGAGACCCCAGCAGTGTTTTCATGTGAATTACAGAAGGAGTTTTTCACTCTCCCCCCACATTATTTGGGCCTGCATAAAATGATCCGCATGTTTCAGGTAGAGTTGACACTGGATCCTAAAACTGTCCATCCAGACCTCATTATGTCAAGTGATAAAAGAAGTGTGACATATACAATACCAGATGGTTTTCCTAATCCCCAAGATCTTACTTCTTACCCAGCTGTCCTGAGTTCTGAGGGAATTGAGGCTGGCAGGCATTTTTGGGCGGTAAAAATAACAGGCCTAGGTGAATATTTCTTAGGGGTGTGTAAAGAATCTTTCCTCAGAAATACTCTCATATCACCATCAGCAAACAACGGATACTGGCAATATCAGCTCTTGACTCGGACATGTGGCCCTGTCCCTATAGGACAACGGATGATTGGCATTTTTCTGGACTATGAGTTGGGAGAGGTTTCATTTTATAACTTGAATAACAGGTCATACATGTATGGAATCGCTGATACATTTACAGAAAAACTTATGCCTTATTTCTCCATTGCATCTTCTTCAGAATCTCTTACAATCAGCATCATCAGAGTCTAGTGATGACAATTTGGATGAAATTTTGTATGTGCTTATTTCCTCCCATGTTATTGAAAGGAAAAAGATAATCAAGATCCTGATTCCAGTTTTGATGTTTGAATGTTGAAAGCTTTAAGGACTCACCCTTCTCTCCTCCCTGACCTTACACCTGGGAAAGCTGATGGGAAAGCGCAGGTGCTCCATCCTTGGGTGCAGGTGGGAAGTTCCAATCAAGCAAGTTACCATCAGTGTGGGCAGGCTCCCACCAACAGCACCCAGTAAGCACCAAGAACCCCACAAGCTAGTCCCTTTTCCCTGTGCTCCCAGTCCTTCTGGTTTCTATTCTAATATCCACCCTTCTCTCCCCCAAAACCTCATCATGTGAGCAATAAATTTTTCATACTCTCGTGGTATGTGGTGAGTCATCAGTGTGAACATTTGAAACCAATTTTGGATGGCTCCACCCTGACTATGCAAACTGGTCACCACCATTGACATTGTGAGCAGGATTATCCAGATATGAAGTCCCCGCTCCCGTGGCTTCCTCCTCTGGCTTTGTGTGGTAAAGCCCTCTGATTTCCTGTATGGGTGTCCTTGCAGTTTGTTCTGCATTTGCTGAGTTTTATGGAGTCTGTGTTGTAGATTTGACTGACCTAAGCCAGAAGTTTTGGTAAGAAATACATTTTAGCCCTGGCCTGTTCGTCTCAGTGGATAGAGCATAGGCTTTCAGACTGAAGGGTCCCAGATTCAATTCCAGTTAAGGGCACATGCCCTGGTTGCAGGCTTGATCCTCAGTAGGGGGCATGCAGGAAGCATCTGATCAATCATTCTCTCTCATCATTGAGGTTTCTATCTCTCCCTCTCCCTTCCTCTCTGAAATCAATAAAAAAAATATTTTATAAATACAGTTGTTGTTTCATCTTGAAGGGTGTTTGCTGGTTTCTTTCTGAAAGAACTGCATTTAATACCAGTCTTTGCAGGTGACATCATGATCTTCCCTACTCAAATTGATGATCACTGCACCTGGTTGGGAATAATAATTCAGAAAGGATATCCAAGTAAAATCTGCAGACGTTCATGATTATTTCTGGTATTATGTTTCTCATCATTCATAACCTGATGGCCATTTATGACAGATGTTGGGAGTCACAAGATGTCACCACGATCCAACTAGAATTACCAAGGTGTCTCATTAACAAGGATCAAATTGATGCCTCACAAAAGGAGAAATGGAAGGACACCAAGTCAGGATGATCTTAAATTAAACCTGGACGTCTTTGGGCTTTTGGGCCTTTTTAAAGTCTTGAGCATTTTTAAATAGAAATAAATTTCTGCTTCACAAACTTGGTCTGCTTTTGGATGCTCTTGTTTGTTCCCTATTGCCTCTGTCATATGGCCCTGGCAGGGTAGTGAGTTGGCAGCATAGTCTTGCTACAACAAGGTTAGAGATTTAATCCCCAGCCAGGGCACAGATGAGTGGAACAACAAATCCATGTTTCTTTCTCTCCCCTCAATATGTAAAAATAATAATAGTAATAATAATAATACATTTTCGCCCAGCCAGTATAACTCATTAATTGAGAATCGAACTATGAACCAGGATTCAAGGTTAGATTCCCAGTAGGGCCCGTGTGGGAGCCAGCCAATGGATGATTGTCTCTCATCATTGATGTTTGCATCTCTTTACCTCTTCCTTTCTGAAATCAATAAAATATATATTTTTTTAAAAAGAAACTCATTTTATTTACTTGGTATTATTTTTCATATATATTTTTTGGAATCCTAATTGTCTTGTTTTTGTCTCATGTTTTATAAAATGTTCATGTACAGCACTGAGCAAAATCAGGTTGACAGTAGTGATACAAATATGTACAGTAATTAATAACAAATAATACAAGAATAAACTTTTGCATATTAACAACTGTAAACATACTTTTTTCTTTTTAATCCTCACCTGAGCCCTAGCCACTTTTGCTAAGTGGATAGAGCATTGGCCTGCAGACTGAAAGGTCCTAGGTTCAATTCCAGTCAAGGGTACATGCTTCTGGTCAAGGGCACATGCCGGGGTTGTGGGCTCAATCCCCCAGTAGGAGGCATGCAGGAGGCAGCCGATCAATGACTCTCTTATCCTTGATATTTCTATCTCTCCCTCTCCCTTCCTCTCTGAAAATCAATAAAAATATTTTTTTTAAAAAAATAAGACATATTTTTCTTATTTTTTAATACTCACCTGAGGATATGCTTATTGACTTTATTTTGTTTTTTTTTAAATATATTTTATTGATTTTTTACAGAGAGGAAGAGAGAGGGATAGAGAGTTAGTTAGAAACATCGATGAGAGAGAAACATCGATCAGCTGCCTCTTGCACACCCCCTACTGGGGATGTGCCCGCAACCAAGGTACATGCCCTTGACCGGAATCGAACCTGGGACACTTGAGTCTGCAGGCCGACGCTCTATCCACTGAGCCAAACCAGTTTCGGCTGCTTATTGACTTTAGAAAGGCAGAGAGAGAAAAACATTGATGTGAAAGAAACATTAATTGGTTGGTTCCCATACACACCACCACTGGGGTTGGAATAGAAAATTATAGGCATTTACCCTGACATGAGATCAAACCAAGTACCTTTTGGTGTATGGGACGGTTCTCTAACCAACTGACTCACACTGGTCAGGACAAGACCAAAGCTATTTAACCAGATCATTTGGGTTTGAATCTACCACTTAAAATGTAATTGAGCACAGGGCTCCATGGGAGATGGCTATATTATGCCATGAACATTACTGAGTTAATACACCAGTTCTGTTTTGAAAATGTTTTGCCCTTGCCAGGTAACTCTATTGCTTGAAGCATCAACCCATTATGGATTCAATTCCTGGTCAGGCATACATGCAGGTTGTGGGTTCCATCCCCAGTCAGGGCATGTCTCTCTCTCTCTCCCCCCTTCTCTGCCTGTCTCCTCTCCCTCTCCCCTCTCCTCTCCCCTCCTTCTCCTTCTCTCTCACTCTCCCTTCCCTCTCCTCTCTCTCCTCTTCAGCCTAGGCCTCCCAGGAAGAACAGAGTCTGCAGACAGCTACACCTTCATTGCACTGCACTGATATTCTACCAAGCAGGCTGGGGAAGCAGCCATCCAGGCTTCCCTAGGGTCTTAATAGCAAACACTTGGGTTTGGTTTGGATGGAAACTCTCATATGCTGTGCTCTGCCTATTGCTCCTGATAAAATCATCTGCAAGGGAGGTTGAAAACAATCAGATCTCAGCATATTTCACAGACCTAGAATGAACTTTCCAAAAATTTATCTGAAATAAAAAAAGACCCTGAATAGCCACAGCAATCCTGAGAAAGAAGAACAAAGTAGGTGGGATCTCAATACCAGACCTCAAGCTGTATTACAAAGCCACTGTTCTCAAAACAGCCTGGTACTGGCACAAGAACAGACATATAGACCAATGGAATAGAATAGAGAACCCAGATATCGACCCAAACCACTATGCTCAATTAATATTTGACAAAGGAGGCATGAACACACAATGGAGTCAGGACAGCCTCTTCAATAAATGGTGTTGGGAAAATTGGACAGATATATGCAAAAAAATGAAACTAGACCACCAACTTACACCATACACAAAAATAAATAAACTCAAAATGGATAAAGGACTTAAACATAAGACTGGAAATCATAAAAATACTGGAGGAATACACAGGCAGCAAAATCTCAGACGTATGCCTAAGCAATTTCTTCACTGACACTGCTCCTAGGGCAATGGAAACTAAAGAGAAAATAAACAAATGACACTACATCAAAATAAAAAGCTTTTGCACAGCAAACGAAACCATCAACAAAACAACAGGAAAGCCCGCAGCATGGGAGTACATATTTGCCAATGTTATCACTGATAAGGGTTTAATCTCCAATATTTACAGGGAACTCATACAACTTATCAAAAGGAAGATAAACAACCCAATCAAAAAATGGGCAACGGACCTAAATACTTTTCGAAAGAAGATAGAAGGAAGGCCAAGAGACATATGAAAACCTGCTCAAAGTCACTAATTATCCGAGAGATGCAAACCAAAAGTACAATGCAGTACCATCTCACACCTGTCAGAATGGCTATCATCAACAAATCAACAAACGACAAGTGCTGGCGAGGATGTGGAAAAAAAGGAACCCTCGTGCACTGCTGGTGGGAATGCAGACTGGTGCAGCCCCTGTGGAGAACAGTATGGAGTTTCCTCAAAAAACTAAAAATGGAACTCTCATTTGATCCAGTGATCCCACTTCTAGGAATATATCCCAAGAAACTAGAAACACAAATTAGAAAGATATATGCACCCCAATGTTCATAGCAGCACAATTTACAATAGCCAAGATTTGGAAACAGCCTAAGTGCCCATCAGCAGATGAGTGGATTAAAAAACTGTGGTCCATCTACACAATGGAATACTACGCTGCAGTAAAAAAGGAGTTTTTACCATTTGCAACAGCATGGATGGAACTGCAGAGCATTATGCTAAGTGAAATAAGCCAGTCAGGGAAAGATAAATATCACATGATCTCACTCATTTGTGGATTATAATGAACAACATAAACTGATGTACAAAAACAGATCCAGAGACAGAGAAACATCAATCAGACTGTCAAACCTCAGAGAAAAGTAGGAGAGGGTGGGGGTAAGGGGGAGAGATCAACCAAAGGACTTGTATGCAGGCATATAGGTCTAACCAGGGGGGTGAGGGCATGAGTGGGGGGGGATGGGAGGTAATAGGGGGATAAGGACACATATGTAATAACTTAATAAATAAAGAAATTAAGAAACAAAAAAAAAAAGAAAAAGAAAACAATCATATCTGCATTTCTAATGCAGGTCTGTCTGATCTCATCAATCCCAGTTAGACATCTCATTGAATTATGCATCCAGCAAACTTTTTACACTGATTTTCAGAGAGAGTGGAAGGGACGGGGAGAGACAGAGAAAGATAAACATCCATGTCAGAGGGACACATCCATTGGTTGCCTTCTCCTTGAGCCAGGACCAGAGCCTGGGGCACAGCCTGCAACCAAGGTATGTGCCCTTGAGCAGAATCTAACCACAGACCCTTCAGTTTGAGGCCAACGCTCTATCCACTGAGCCAAACCAGCTAGGGCCATCCAGCAAACTTTTTTTTTTTAATATATTTTATTGATTTTTTACAGGGAGGAAGGGAGAGGGATAGAGAGTCAGAAACATCGATGAGAGAGAAACATCGATCAGCTGCCTCCTGCACACCTCCCACTGGGGATGTGCCCGCAACCAAGGTACATGCCCTTGACCGGAATCAAACCTGGGACCCTTCAGTCTGCAGGCCGACACTCTATCCACTGAGCCAAACCGGTTTCGGCAATCCAGCAAACGTTTTATGAGCTCTCAGTAGGTATGTGGCACTGAGCCAGAAGCCTGGATGCACAGATCACCTCAGAGTCCCCACTGTAAGTGAACTGACCCTCCAGACAGCAGAGATAATGTGATGTGAGGACTTCCTCCACAGGAACGGCTGTGTGCAAACAGGGAATAAGATAGAGGATTCCCTTAGTGAGCAAAACTAACACCTGAATTGTAGCAATTTTCCAATGAATATCATTTCAGGTTATTTGTTGGGAAGCATTTTAAAAATTAGAACAATATAGATAAAGTTAGTTAAAATCACTTGTTAAGTAGAACACACTGAAAAGCAAATTGCTCTCTCACCTTGGAGAGATTCACCCAACCTCCTTATACCTTTCCTGCCTGACCGTCCTTAAGTGTCTTCTGTATCCATCCAAAAACATCCTAATCATATACACTACGAAATCATGGACACTCATTATATTTTAATTATTTAATAATGCAGCCCTAACCAGTTTGGCTCAGTGGATAGAGCGTCAGCCTGCGGACACAAGGGTCCCAGGTTTGATTCCGGTCAAGGGCATGTACCTTGGTTGTGGGCACATCCCCAGTAGAGGGTGTGCAGGAGGCAGCTGATTGATGTTTCTCTCTCATCGATGTTTCTAACTCTTTCTCCCTCTCCCTTCCTCTCTGTAAAAAAAAATAAATAAAAATCAATAAAATATATTTTTAAATAAATAAATAAATAAATAAATAAATAAATAAATAATGCAATATGAGACTACTATGCGCTCGCTGTGTTCTACACTTTCCTTAAAAAAAAAAAAAGTTTATTTGATTCCAAACTGATAACAATTGCAGGGAAGCAAGATCGCAAATGCTCCCTACAATTTGCTTTTTATAAAAAAATATATCTAGAAGTTTTTTGGGGTTTTTAACACCCACATGCATAGATATATTTCATGGATTGCTTTAATGTTCATTGCCACTTCACTGTAAAGCCAAATGGGATTATATTTGTCATATTTCTTTCTTTTTTGTTTTTTCAGTCCTCACTCGAGGATATTTTTCCATTGATTTTTAGATATAGTGGAAGAGAGAGGGAAAGATAGAGAGAAATATTGAGAAAAACGTTGATTGGTTGCTTCATGCCCTGACCAGACCTTGACCAGACCTTGGGCTGGGGAGGAGCCTGCAACCAAGGTATGTGCCCTTGACTGAAATTGAACCCAGGAGTCCTCTGTCCAAGGCGAATGCTCTACCCAGCACCAAACCGGCTAGGGCCAGATTTCCTTCAAGAAACAGTAAGTACAGTACTCCTACCTTTCTTTGTAAAGATTTTACTTTTATTTGCAGTTTTATCTGTTTATTTGACAGTCAGCAGTTAGTTCTCATCCACATTAACTGTTGGTAGATTTTTTAAAGTGGTGACAAGTACATAGGTAGCCAATGCATAGAGCTTGTTTGATGAATCTTCATCCTCATTACATTTTCCGGACAACTGCATCTGGCTACGGTATGGGACATTCCTTATTCTTTTGGTCTTGACAGCTTTGAACCTGGCATCAAGTCATACATCTGGAGTTCCCATCTCCTTCAGGACAAGTTTCTGGATCTCTCTGAGTGCCAGAGCAGAAAGCTTCTTGAAACCCACTCCATAGATGCACTTATGGATGTTGATGGTGTGTTCTCTGGTCACTACCTCATGGATGGCACAAAATCCCTTCTTCTCTCTACCCTTCTTTGCCGGAGCCATTATGCTAGGCCCAAGTTGGAAAGGAAGCAAAGATTTTACTTTTATTAGTATTATTATTTAAATATATTTGTATTGATTTTAGAGAGGAAAGGAGAGGAAGATAGAAACATCACTGATGAGAGAGAATCATTGATCAGCTGCCTCTTGCACACCACTCATTGGGGATTGAGCCTGAAACCCCGGCATGTGTCCTTGACTGGAATTGAACCTGGGAACACTTCAGTCCACAGGTCAATGCTCTATCTACTGAGCCAAACCAGTTAGGACAAGATTTTACTTTTAATTTCAGTTTCTTCCTCAGCAAAATGGTTAAAGGGTGTTGAGAAGTTCAAGGGAGGATTACAAAGGAGCAAAATAGATTATGCATATTAACAAGGTTAGTCCCTCCTTAGCCTGCAGGAATAGGAGGAGACTTTTGAACATTCTCCTACCCCACCCTGGCCCACATGTTCCACATCTAGGGAGGAGGCTTTGGTGAGTGAGGTCTTTAAGAGATTCACCCTTCTAACTGGTAGAACACTGGCTTTGTAGACTCTTCTTGGAGACACACTTCAGGGACTCCCTCAAAGGAGCAGGCTCCAGGTAAGCTGGGAGTCAGGATGATACTGGTGCAGGAGGTGGGACCAAACTGAGAGCCATGGAGGTATTGCTCCCCAACCTTGGATTTCTGGGTGGCTACTCTAGCAGGGCCTTGACTTTACCCCAGAAGCAAAGCATAACTTGGATTCAGGTTATTTTAAGACACATGCTTTCATTATTGCTGGTGTCCCTCAGCCTTGCCCTACATCATCAAAATGCTTGCTAAAAATACAGATACCAGGATCTCAATCTGACCTAAGGGGTGACGAATATCTGCTCATGAAAAGTGCCCCGAAGTGCTGATTTGAAGCTGCCTGTGGGAATTCTCTTCTAGAATGTCTCAGTGTCTGGTGCCAAATTATTTTTGTTTAAAACCAGAGCTTCTGCTCTAGCTGGTTTAGCTCAGAGGACTGAAGATTCCCAGGATTAATTCCGGTCAAGGGCACATGCCAGGGTTAGGGGCTCAATCCCCAGTGTGGGGTATGCAGGAGGCAACCAATCAATGATTCTCTTTCTCTCTCATCGCTGTTTCTATCCCTCTCCAATCTCTCTTCCTCACTGAAATCAATAAAAAAAAAAAAAAAAATTTAAATATCTGGAAAAACAAAACAAAGCAGGTTCCAAGAGGTTTACCTAAGTTGATGTGTATGCTGACGCCAAACTGAAAAGGAAGCTGAGTGCTATTTTCCTGGTTCCATGTGTCTCGGAAGGAACAAATGATCAAAAATCCCATTCCTAATTACTCAGACAGACTGAGATCAGACCTGAAATCCATCCCACATAATATACAAGCAGATGGAACTTTAATGCCAGCCTTGGTCTTTCTGTAATCTCAATTTACCTAAAAATTGAGATTTGTATGGGGGGATGGGATGTGGGAACAGGGAAGAAGATTATGGATTTGGAGTGGAGAAGGAACCAGTTTGAAACAACTGTGAGAAAGAAAGGAGATGGAATGGATCTGAGAGCTCTGAGATGAAGGGACATGGATGAAGCTTAAAAATGGAAGGGGAGAAACCTCCTTCTTGGCTAAAGAGAGCGGAGTAACACTGAAAAGAATTAAAATGGTACATTTTTAAGAAAGTAAATTATAGAATATTCTAAGTATCCAGAATAAGAGAGAAAATTTTATTAACTCATGTATGAAGAACCCATATTCTATAACTAACCTTTTTATAACTTCTATCAATACAAAATTTTGCCATTTCTGTGCAAGAAATCTCTAAGATTTTAATTCTAAACTTTTCATTATACATTTCTAAAAGAAACTATTATTTTACATACTTCTGCATTAAAATTTTTGAAATTATGTTCTTGTTTTAATTGGTTTACAGAAAGTGAAAGGATGGGGCAAGATGAGAGAGAAAGAGAGATTGGAAATGAGAAAGAAGGAGACATTGATTTGTGGTTCCATTCACTCATGCATTCATTGGTTGCTCCTTCTATGTCCTCTGATTTTGGATTTAACTTGAAACCTTGGCTTATTGGGACTAAGTGAAAGGCCAAGGCAATGTACATACCTCTAATATCATTAACTACATCAATGTAACATAATTATCAATCAGTTTTTTTAATCCTCAAATATCCAACTAAATTTTGATCAAATATTTTTAAATGAAATGAAATTAGATTTATACATACTAGTAATAACTGATGTGTATATCGTGTAAGCCTATTTTAATTCCTATAACCTACTCCCATATGTTTTTACTTTCTATTTATATTTGGGTTGAAGCAACATGATCATATTTTCAGTACAGTTTATTCCAGTCGGGATTTTACTGATTACTTACTTCATGTATTATTAAAGGCTTACCAGAGAAACAGAACCAATAGTATGTATCTAGAAAGACATTTTTAAAAAATTATTGGCTCACAAGGTTATGGAGCCTGAGATGTCCCAGGATCTGCAGTCTGCAAGCAGGAGACCCAGGAAAGACAGTGGTGTCATTGAAGGCCTGAGATTCTGAGAATAGATGGGTTCTGAAGGACTGAGAACCTGGAGCAACCATAACAGGGGGTGGGTGTGCCAGCTTATTGAATCCAGCAGAGCGTGAATTCAGCCTTTCTCCAGTTTTTGTTTTCTTCAGTCCTTCAGTGGACTGGATAATGCCCACTGACATTGGGGAGTGCGATCTGCTTTGCTCATCCAATTCAAATACTAATCTCTCCCAGAAATCTCACAGTCACATCCAGAACTAGTGTTTCACCTGCTACAGGCTATGCAGTGGTCCAATCAAGGTGACAGGTTAAATTGACCAGATTATTCTTCAGAGCATTCTCTATCACTTATTTCCTGTAACTAGATAGTTTGGAACTCTGATGAGATTTAGGTTCATTTATCTGGCAAAACTTCTTCACAAATAATGGTACAGTCCCTCCAACAGTTCTATGATATCTTTTCGTTATTATTACTATTTTTTTTTTTTTTAGAGAGGGAGGGAAAGAGAAAGTGTGAGAGAGATACCTGGGTTAGTTGCCTCTCTTATATGACCCAATTGCAGATGGAACCCATGACCTTGTGGTACATGGGATAACACTGCAACCAACTAAGTAAAACTGGCCACTCTTTTATAAAACATTTTTTTTTCTATTTAGTAATTGGTTTTTAGATTGAGAGGAATGTGGGGAAGAGAGATCTATTTGTGACACTTGTTTTTGCATTCATTGCTTGATTATTACACTAGAGGCCTGGTGCACAAATTTGTGCACAGGTGGAGTCCTTCGGCCTGTCCAGCAATTGGGGCTGATGGGCGGGGGGCAGCCAGCTGGGGGGAGGGACCACAGGAGGTTGGCCAGCATGGGAGGTTGGCTGTGGGAACACACTGACGACCAGGAGACAGCTCCTGCATTGAGCGTCTGCCCCCTGGTGGTCAGTGTGTGTCATAGCAACCGGTCAACCAGTCGCTTATGCTTTTATATAATTATTACATGGGCCCTGGCCACAAACTGAGCTTGAAACATCTGTACCATGCTCCAACCAACTGAGCTACCTGGCCAAGATCACTTTTTTCCCCAAAAAATATTTTGCTTACTTTAATGAAGCTGATATAGTCAATGTCCATTTAAAACCTATATCCCAGCCCTAAGTGGTTTGGCTCAGTGGATAGAGCATCGGACTGTGGACTGAAGGGTACCAGGCTCAATTCTGGTCAAGGGCATGTACGTTGGTTGTGGGCATATCCCCAATAGGGGGTGTGCAGGAGGCAACTGATCAATGTTTCCCTCTCATTAATGTTTCTAACTCTTTATCCCTCTCCCTTCCTGTCTGTAAAAATCAATAAAATATATTTAAAAAACAAACAAACCTATGTCCCAGGACACAAAGTACAAATAAAATAAAGAGGAGCAGTGTTCTGTTGCCCACACTTTTGCATGAATAACTTTATTAAATGCTGGTGAAAATTAAAACTCTTCTGGGATCTGACAAGATTTTTCTTTACTATTGAAATGCTTTCTCTTCAGTTAAGCCATCTTTGGCGTTAGTCTTTACTCTCACCTTATCTCTCATCTTGACTCCAACCAGATATTCCTCTTCTTTTGGCCCAGACCTTCAGATTTTAAAAGTAACTTTAAGCTGATGAAAGGTCATTATTGCACAGTTCAGTTCACTGAAAAACTCCACCTCCCACTGAAAGTCATAGTCCAGGAGTGAGGCAATCACATGCTAGAACTTCCGGGCCAATTGGAAGTATTATGAACACTTGCATTGGTCCACCTCATTTATCACAAGCCTCAAAATGTACAGTCCTGAAAAGGGTGGCCTCCCTGTGCACAGGTAATATTTCAAAAGGAGAGGACAATATGAAGGAGGCTGAGGCTTGATCACCCTAACTCAGCACAATGAAAACAAACAATAATGAATAATGGGCACTAGAATCAAATTACCAGGGGATTTAAAGAAATGGGGGTGGGCAGACAGTTTTCAATTCCATTTGGAACACCACATTACAAGAGAACTATTTTTAAAAATAAGAAAGGATTGAGGGGGAAAAAGGAATATCTAAATCACTGAATGGACCCCTGTTGTTCCTGATAAACTTCACTCACATCTTCCTCCATTCCTAGTTCTCTTAAGAGTGTGATTATCAGCAATTCTCTGACCCTCCAAGAGAAACCTGAGTGAGTTCATTGGAATCCCATCTTAGACAGCATGATTGTTTGGGTTTCTTGAGATGTGTTGTCATTTTCTTTTCTTTCTTTTTTTTTTTTAAATATATTTTATTGATTTTTTACAGAGAGGAAGAGAGAGGGATAGAGAGTCAGAAACATCGATGAGAGAGAAACATCGATCAGCTGCCTCCTGCACACCCCCTACTGGGGATGTGCCCGCAACCAAGGTACATGCCCTTGACCGGAATCGAACCCGGGACCCTTGAGTCCGCAGGCTGACGCTCTATCCACTGAGCCAAATTGGTTTCGGCGTGTTGTCATTTTCACTTTGAAGTGAATCTCACTGCTGCCCTGTCCAGTGACTTTGTAGTCTCCTTCCTTCTTCTTTTTTTTTTCTTTTTTTTTTTCATTTTTTAGTTGATTAAGGTATTTCATGTGTCCGTATCTCCCCATTGCTCCCCCACACCATTCCTATACATGCCCTCACCCCCCAGTGTTTTGCACCTATTGGTTATCCTTACAAGTCCTTCAGCTGATCTCTTACCTCCCTCCTCCCTTCCCAGCCTTCTCCCTGTAATTTGACAGTCTGTTGGATGCTTCTCTGCCTCTGTATCTATCTTTTTGTTCATCAGGTTATAATGTTCTTTATTTTCCATAAATGAGTGAGATCATGTGATATTTATCTTTCACTGATGAACAAAAATGCTCTCCAGTTCCATCCATGCTGCTGCAAATGGTAAGAATTCCTTCTTTTTTAAAGCAGCATAATATTCCATTGTGTAGATGTACCATAGTTTTCTGATCCACTCATCTGCTGACAGGCACCTAGGCTGTTTCCAAATCTTAGCTATTGTAAATTATGCTGCTATGAACATAGGGGTGCATATATCCTTTCTGATTGGTGTTTCTAGTTCCTTAGGATATATTCCTAGGAGTGGGATTACTGGGTCAAATGGGAGTTCAATTTTTAGTTTTTTGAGGAAACTCCATACTGTTCTCCACAGGGGCTGCACCAGTCTGCATTCCCACCAGCAGTGCAGGAGGGTTCCTTTTTCTCCGCATCCTCGCCAGCACTTTGTTGATTTGTTGGTGATAACCATTCTGACAGGTGTGAGATGGTACCATTGTCGTTTTGATTTGCATCTCTGGGGTGATTATTGACTTTGAGCACGTTTTCATATGTTTCTTGGACTTCCTTATGTCCTCTTTGGAAAAGCATCTATTTAGGTCTGTTGCCCATTTTTTGATTGGGTTGTTTGTTTTCCTTTTTTTAAGTTATATGAGTTCCCTGTAAATGTTGGATATTAAACTGTTATTGGAGGTAACATTGGCAAATATGTTCTCCCATGCAGTGGGCTTTCTTGATGTTTTGTTGATGGTTTCTTTTGCTGTGCAAAAGCTTTTTATTTTGATGTAGTCCCATTTGTTTATTTTCTCTTTAGTTTCCATTGCCCTAGGAGCAATATCAGTGAAGAAATGGGTTCGGCATACATCTGAGATTTTGCTGCCTGTGGATTCCTCTAGTATTTTTATGGTTTCCCTTCTTATGTTTAAGTTTTTGATCCATTTTGAGTTTATTTTTGTGTATGGTGTAAGTTGGTGGTCTAGTTTTATTTTATTTTTCTTTGCATGTATCTGTCCAATTTTCCCAACACCATTTGTTGAAGAGACTGTCTTGACGCCATTGTATGCTTTTGCCACCTTTGTCAAATATTAATTGAGCATAGTGTTTTGGGTTGATTTCTGGGTTCTCTATTCTATTCCATTGGTCTATATGTCCTTTTTTTTAAAATATATTTTATTGATTTTTTTACAGAGAGGAAGAGAGAGGGATAGAGAGTTAGAAACATCGATGAGAGAGAAACATCGATCAGCTGCCTCCTGCACACCCCCTACTGGGGATGTGACCGCAACCAAGGTACATGCCCTTGATCGGAATCAAACCCGGGACCCTTGAGTCTGCAGGCCGACGCTCTATCCACTGAGCCAAACCGGTTTCGGCTATATGTCTGTTCTTATGCCAGTACCAGATACTTTTGAGAACAGTGGCTTTGTAATACAGCTTGATATCTGGTATTGAGATTCCCCCCAATGTTGCTCTTCTTAGGATTGCTGCAGCTATTCGAGGTCTTTTTTATTCCAGATGAATTTTGGGAGAGTTTGTTCTAGGTCTGTGAAATATGCCATTGGTATTTTATTTTTATTTTTATTTATTTTATTTTATTTTATTTATTTATTTATTTATTGCCATTGGTATTTTAATGGGAAGTGTATTGAATCTATAGATTGCTTTGGGTAGTATGGACATTTTAATGATATTGATTCTACCAATCCATGAACACGGTATGCTCTCCCACCTATTTATGTCTTCCTCTATTTCTTTTTTCAATGTCCTGTAGTTTTCTGAGTAGAGGTCTTTTATCTCCTTAGTTAAGTTTATTCCTATGTATCTTAATTTTTTTGGTGCGATGATAAATGGGGATTGTTTTCTTAGTCTCTCTTTCTGTAAGTTCACTGTTGGTGTATAGAAATGCTATAGATTTCTTGGTGTTAATTTTGTATCCTGCTACATTGCCAAATTCATTTTTTTGTTGCCAAATTCATTTATTAAGTCTACTAATTTTTTTATGGAGTCTTTAGGGTTTTCTATGTACAGTATTATGTCATCTGCAAATAAGGGCAGTTTTACTTCTTCTTTTCCAGTTTGAATGTCCTTTATTTCTTCTTCTTGTCTGATTGTTGTGGCTAGCACTTCCAGTACTACGTTGAACAGGAGTGGTGAAAGTGGGCATCCCTGTCTTGTTCCTGGTCTTAGTGGAAATGGCTTTAGTTTTTGCCCATTGAGTATGAGGCTGGCTGTAGGTTTGTCATATAAGGCCTTTATTATGTTGAGGTATGATCCCTCTATTCCCACTTTGCTGACCATTTTTATCAGAAAAGGGTGTTGGATTTTGTCAAATACCTTTTCTGTATCAATTGATATGATTATGTGATTTTTGTCTCTCACTTTGTTTATGTGATGTATCACATTTATTGATTTGTGCATATTGTACCAGCCTTGCATTCTTGGAATAAATCCCACTTGGTCATGGTGTATGATCTTTCTAATGTAATGCTGGATCAGGATTGCTAGAATTTTGTTGAGGATTTTAGCATCTATGTTCATGAGGGATATTGGCCTGTAATTCTCTTTGTGGTGTCTTTATCTGGTTTTGGGATTAGGGTAATGCTGGCTTCATAGAAAGAGTTTGGAAGTATGCCTTACTCTTGATTTTTTTGAATAGTCTGAAAAGGATTGGTTTTAGCTCTTCTTTGAATGTTCAGTAAAACTCCCCTGTGAAGCCATCTGGTCCAGGGCTTTTGTTTGATGGAAGCTTTTTGATTACTGTTTCAATTTCATCAGTAGTTATTGGCCTATTCAGGCTTTTTGAATCTTCCGGATTGAGTTTTGGAAGTTTGTATTTTTCTAGAAATGTGTCCATTTTGTCGAGGTTGTTCAGTTCGTTCGAGTAGAGTTGTTCATAGCATTTTTTTACAATCCTTTCTATATCTGTGGGGTCAGTTGTTACATCACCTCTTTCATTTCTGATTTTCTCTATTTGGGCCCTCTCTTTTTGTTTCTTGGTGAGCCTGGCTAGAGGTTCATCAGTCTTATTTATCCTTTCAAAGAACCAGCTCTTGGTTTCATTGATCCTATGTATTTATTTATTTTTTTTTTGGTCTCTATGTTCTTTATTTCTGCTCTGATCTTTATTATCTCCTTCCTTCTGGTTACTGTGGGCTTTCTTGTTGCTCTCTTTCTAGATCATTAAGTTGCAAGGTTAGATAATTTATTACCATTTTTTTTTCTTGTTTTTTGAGGCAGGCCTGTAGAGCTATGAACTTGCCTCTCAGGACTGCTTTCATTGTGTCCCATAGATTTTGGATTGTTGTGTTTTCATTGTCATTTGTTTCCAGGATGCTTTTAATTTCTTCTTTGATCTCTTTGGTAACCCAATCAGTGTTTAATAGCATGCTATTTAGCCTCCAAGTGTTTGATTTTTTTTTTTTCATTGTTTTTATTGTAGTTGATTTCTAGTTTTATGCCATTATGGTCTGAGAAGATGCTTGTTATGATTTTTATCTTCTTGAATTTGAAGAGACTTTTCCTGTGCCCTAAAATGTGGTCTATCTTTGAAAATGTTCCATGTGCACTGGAGAAGAATGTGTATTCTATAGCTTTGGGGTGAAATGTTCTGAAGATGTCAATTAAGTCCATCTGATCTAGTGAGTCATTTAGGATTGCTGTTTCTTTGCTGATTTTTTGTTTAGAGGATTTATCCAGTGGTGTCAGTAGGGTATTAAAGTCCACTATTATGACTGTATTGCTATCAGTCTCTCCCTTAATATCTTCCAGAAGTAGTTTTATGTATTTTGGTGCTCCTGTATTGGATGCATATATGTTTACCAGAGTTATATCTTCTTGTTGAATTGCTCCCTTTAGTATTATGTAGTGGCCTTCCTTATCTCTTGTTATGGCCTTTACTTTGAGGTCTATTTTATCAGATATAAGTATCGCAACCCCAGCTTTTTTCTCCTTTCCATTTGCCTGTTAAATGTTTTTCCATCCCTTCACTCTCAGTCTGTGTGAATCCTTTGTTCTGAGGTGGGTCTCTTGCAGACAGCAAATATATGGGTCGTGTTTTCTTATACATTCAGCTACCCTGTGTCTTTTGATTAGTGCATTTAATCCATTTACATTTAATGTTATTATTGACAAGTACATGTTTGTTGTCATTTTTGTTCTTACTGTTTGTGGTTCTTCTTGCCTTTCTCTTCTTTTTACAGCAATCCCTTTAGCATTTCTTGCAATGCTGGCTTGGTAGTAATAAACTCTCTTAGCCCTTTTTTGTCTGTGAAGCTCCTGATTCCACCTTCAATTTTGAATTATAGCCTTGCTGGGTATAGTATTCTTGGATTCAGTCCCTTGCTTTGCATCACTTTGTATATTTCATTCCATTTCCTTCTGACCTGGTGTGTTTCTGTTGAGAAATCAGTTGATATTCTAATAGGAGATCCCTTGTAGGTAACTTTCTGTCTCTCTCTGGCAGCCTTTAAAATTCTTACTTTGTTGTTGGTGTTTGCCAATTTAATTATGATGTGTCTTGGTGTCAGTCTTTTGGGGTTCCTCTTGTTTTGGACTCTATGTACTTCTTGGACTTGCATAGTTTTTTTCTTGCCAATATCAGGGAAGTTTTCTGTCATTATTTCTTCAAACGGGTTTTCTATTCCTTCTCTTCCTCTCCTTCTGGTACCCCTATTATGCGAATGTTGTTTCATTTCGTGTTGTCCCAAAGCTCCCTTAGGCTCTCCTCTTGCTTTTTAAGTCCTCTTTCCAGTTGCTGCTGTGTTTATGTGTGTTTTCCTACCTTGTCTTCTAATTCACTGATGCGGTCCTCAGCCTCTTCTAGTCTACTGTTTAAGCCTTCCATTGTGTTCTTTATTGCAGCTATGTCATTTTTCATCTCCTCTTGGTTCCTTTTCATGTTGGTGACATTCTCATTCAGCTCCTTATAATTCTCATTGAGTTATGTGTTTTTGCATTGAGTTGTAGGTATTTGTCATCCAGCTGTTTAAACATCCTTATAACCATTACTCTGAATTTTTCTCTGATATGCTGCTAGCCTCAGTTTCATTTAACTCCCTTTCATTTAACTCTTTTCCTTTTCTTTGGGGATTGCTGTTTTGTTTTCCTATGTTTTGCTGTAACGTTTTATTGTAGGTCCAATTGGTTTGATACCCAGGTTCTTTTGGGATGATGCTACTGGTGTGATCTCTCAGGTCTCCTGGTCTTGGTAATCTAGTATAGCTCCCTACTTGAGCTATTTGGGTTCTCTTGATGTAGGCCTGTGAGCTGGAAAGGTACAACTTCAGTGTCTAGAAGTCAGCAGCCGCAGAGGGAGGTGTCCCAATTTTTCCTGTCTTGCTCCCTTGATTGAAATTACACTTGCACAGGGGGGAATCCCAGTGGCACCCAGGAACGATCTGTTGGGGTGATGGGTCTCAGGAGGCCTGTGCTCTGGAAAGGCGTGACTGTGGTGTCCAGAGTTCTGTAGTTGTGGGGTGGGCAGACTCAGCTTTTGCTGCTGCACCTGTGGTGGATAGGCACAAGCTCACAGGGGCACCTGCAGTGCATTTGTCAGCAAGGGGCACTGAAGCACTCTGAAGGGCCCTGGCACTGAAGCCACGTAATTGAGGCATCTGTGCGCAGCTGTCCAGGATGAGTGATATTCAGAATTTCTACTGCCATGGGGAGTGCGTCCCTGTTTGTCCAAGATTATACCCAGCCAGGACTCACAGCAGCTCCCCAGAGGACCCTGTGGATAAATGGGCTCAGGTTGCCTGCCCTTTGGAAATGCGCATGTCTGTGGTTGTGCATTTGCTGGCACAGAGCTCTGACGCACTTTGAGGGGCCCTGACACTGAAGTTACGCTGCTGGGGTGTCTGTGGGCAGGCATCCAGGATGAGTGAATTCAGAATTTCTACTGCTGGGGAGAGTGCATCCTTGTTTGTCCAAGATCACACCCAGCAAGGACTCACAGCAGCTCCCACAAACACTCTGTGGATAGATGGGCTCAGGGTGCCTGTCCTTTGGAAATGCATGCATCGGTGGCAGTGCATTTGCTGGCACAGAGCTCTGATGCACTTTTGAGGGCCCTGGCACTGAAGTTAAGCAGCTGGGGTGTCTTTGGGCAGTTATTCAGGAAGAGGGAATTCAGAATTTCTACTGCGGGGCAGCACACCCTTGTCTGTACAGAATCACAACCAGCGGGGCTCCCAGTGGCTCCCAGGCACTGCCTATGGAGTGGTGTGCCCTGGATGCCTGCATGGCTGGAAATGTGCGAATGTGGTGTCTGGAGTTCTGCTGCTAGGGAGGGAGAAGATGCACTTACTATTGCGGGAATGGTGCACCTTCGGAGGTGGAGGTCCCAGGGTCCATGGGTCTGCGGCTGGGGTAGCAGGGTTTTGGCTGGAATGGCTGCTGGGTTGCAGGCAGTGTCAAAGTCCTGTCTAGGAGGTGGTGCTGATGAGTTCCTAGAAAAGGCTGCTGTCCCCTTTAAGATGGCTTAGGCTCTGTGCTCAAGTCTACAGTCCAGGGAGTGCCCACAGCAGTGGTAGTCTCTCCTTGTCGAAGAGAGCCTGGTCTGTCAGCCCCTGCTGCTCCTGTGGGATTTAACTGTCCCTTATTCACTCACGCACACACCACACACATCCACACACATCCATACACTCTCCTTTCATCCCCTCACTCACTGCCTCTCCCTCACCTCTGTCCAGCCAGCCTCCATCTTTTCTCTCTCTCCTTCCTTCTTATTCCCCAAGTCCTTAGTTGATGATTTTACCTCCTGGTCAGACATGTGCATGGTGCTTAGTAGAAATTCTGAGGTGTCCAACAGAAGCATCCTTGGGAAGGCAGGATCTCACTCCTGGATTTACAAATCCTTCTGTCTTCCCCACAGCACAAGATCACTTTTTAAAAAAAATAAATCATTATTGCCCTAACCAGTTTGGCTCAGTGGGTAGAGCATTGGCCTGTGGACTCAAGGGTCCCAGGTTCGATTCTGGTCAAGGGCATGTACGTTGATTGCGGGCACATCCCCAGTAGGGGGTGTGCAGGAGGCAGCTGATCAATGTTTCTCTCTCATTGATGTTTTTAACTCTTTATCCCTCTCCCTTCCTCTCTGTAAAAAAATCAATAAAATAAAAAATATATAAAAAATATATTTTTATTTTATATATTATATAAATATTTTATTGATTTTTTTTACAGAGAGAAAGGGAGAAGGATAGAGAGAAACATCGATCAGCTGCCTCCTGCACATCTCCCACTGGAAATGTGCCAGCAAGCAAGGTACATGCCCTTGACTGGAATCGAACCTGGGACCCTTCAGTCCGCAGGCCGATGCTCTATCCACTGAGCCAAACCGGTTAGGGCAAAATATATATATATATATATATATATATATATATATATATATATATATATATATATATAATTTTTTAAAAAATATATTTTATTGATTTTTCACAGAGAGGAAGGGAGTGGGATAGAGAGTTAGAAACATTGAAGAGAGAGAGACATCGACCAGCTGCCTCCTGCACACCTCCTACTGGGGATGTGCCCGCAACCAAGGTACATGCCCTTGACCAGAATCGAACCTGGGACCTTCCAGTCCGCAGACTGACGCTCTATCCACTGAGCCAAACCGGTTTCGGCCAAAATATATTTTTAAGCCGAAACCGGTTTGGCTCAGTGGATAGAGCGTCGGCCTGCGGACTCAAGGGTCCCAGGTTCGATTCCGGTCAAGGGCATGTACCTTGGTTGCGGGCACATCCCCAGCAGGGGGTGTGCAAGAGGCAGCTGATCGATGTTTCTCTCTCATTGATGTTTCTAACTCTCTATCCCTCTCTCTTCCTCTCTGTAAAAAATCAATAAAATATATTAAAAAATATATATATATATATTTTTAAAAAATAAGTAAGTCATTATTGGAAGTATTACATATGTCACCTTTTTTTCCCATTGCTCTGTCCACCCTCCTCCTCCTCCTCCTCAAGCCTTCGCCACCCACTGTCAGTGTCTATGGGTTATGCATATACACATATGAATTCATTGGTGATCTCTTCATCCCCCACCCCCGTCCCCTGCCTTCTCTGATTGAGGCCAATGATAAATTTGCCTAGATTGATTAATTCCTTTTAAGTTGCAAAACAGACTTTACTTCTAATTCCTCCTTAAATATTGTCATGATAAATGATTTGGTCTACTTGACCTACTGTTCATACAGGGAGGAAAGGATTAATGCTGATTGAACTTTTAAATTGAACTTTCTTGCCCACAGAAACCACTTATGACTTGAATGGATGGTGCTGGGTTTTTGACCAGAGTCCACAGCTGATCTTTATTAGGAGTAGGTGACAGAAGACTGGACGTCAGCTGGCCACTGGAACTCTTCTTGGAAGCTCCTAGTGCCTTCCACAGAGAGGGAGGCCTGAGCAGACCTCAGCTTCTCACTTTTCCTCGTTCCTGGAGGATCACACTGACTGAAGAGACTGTCTTGGGACAGACACCCTCACTGCACAATGGCCTTTGCAGCTTCCCTGGCCAAGCTCCAAGCAGAGGCCAGCTGCCCCATATGCATGGATCACCTGAGAGACCCAGTGACCACTGAGTGTGGGCACAACTTCTGTCCCTCCTGCATCCACCAGCGCTGGGAAGGTCTACAGGGCACCTTTCCCTGTCCTGTCTGCCTCCACCACTGCCCTGACAGGAGCTTAAAGAGGAACACCCAATTATGTCACATGACTGAGATTGTTCAGCAGATCCCCACCAGGAGGGGAAAGAGGAAAAGGCAAGAGGAACCCCTGTGTAAGAAGCATCGTGAGGTTCTGGCCCTGTTCTGTGAGAAGGACCTGGAGCTGCTGTGTGCCCAGTGCAGGGTCTCATCTGACCACCAGGATGGGACCCTGATCCCCATTGAGGAAGCTGCAGCTACTCACAGGAAGAAGCTCAAAAGTTACATTAAGGCCAAGACTAATCACCTTGAAGTTGTGGAAACGTTATATAAAAACCAAGTTGAAAATACTTTGGAAGTGAAGAGAAAGATGGGAAAATGGAGGGAGGAGTTGGACACTGAATGTAAAGAAATTAAGTGTTTCTTAGCTATCGAGAGAAATGAAATTGATAACGATCTACTTATGGAAGAGAATGATGTTGAAGGAAAACTAATTGAAAATAGAAGGCAAATTTCATACCATATGTTCAGGCTAAGCAATATGTTAAGTGAAATAGAAAACAAGTGTTTACAGACAGACCTGGATTTACTCACAGGAATTGAAAGTATCCACAACAGGTATGAAAACTTAAAGACCCCAGCAATTTTTTCATGTGATTTAAAGAAGGGGTCTTACAATCTCCCCCCAAATTATTTGGGCCTGCATAAAATGATCCGCAAGTTTCTGGTAGATTTGACACTGGATCCTAAAACAGCCCATCCAAACATCATTACGTCAAGTAATAGAAGAAATGTGATATATAAGACACCAAGTGGTTTTCCTAATCCCCAGGATCTTACTTCTTACCCAGCTGTCCTGAGTTCTGAGGGATTTGATGCTGGCAGGCATTTTTGGGTGGTAAACTTAGAAGGTACAGGTGAATGTTTCTTAGGTGTGTGTAAAGAATCATTCCCCAGAAATACTCATATATCACCATCGGCAAGAAATGGATGCTGGCAATATTCGCTCTGGATTCCTGCGAGTGGCCCTAGCCCTATAGGACAACCGAAAATTGGCATTTTTCTAGACTATGAGTTGGGAGAGGTTTCTTTTTATAATTTGAATGACTGCTCATACTTGTATGGAATCACTGATACATTTACAGAAAAACTTATGCCTTATTTCTCCATTGCACCTTCTTCAGAATCTCTTACAATCAGCATCATCGGAGGCAAAAGATGACAATTTGGATGAGATTTTTTATGTGCTTATTTCCTTTCCTTGTTATTGAAAGGAAAACATAACAAAGATCCTGATTCCAGTTTTGACGCTTGAATGTTGAAAGCTTTTAGGATGCACCCTTCTCCTCCCTGACCTTACACCTGGGAAAGTGATGAGAAAGTCCAGGTGCTCCATCCTTGGGTGCAGGGGGGAAGTTCCAATCAAGCAAGTTTCCATTATTATCAGCACCCAGTAACTGCCATGAACACCACAAGCTAGTCCCATTTCCCTGTGCTCTCAGTCATTTTGGTTCCTATTCTAAGGTCCACTGACACCACAAAACCTCATCATGTGAGTAATGAACTTCATACTCTCCTGGTATGTGGCGAGTCATCATCAGTATGGATATTTGAAACCAATTTTGGATGGCTTCCACCCTGACTATGCAAGCTGGTCACCACCATTGGCATTGTGAGCAGGATTTTCCAGATATGAGCTTCCCTTCACGCCCCCACCTCTGGTTCCCTAGGCAAGGGTATCCTTGCAGTTTGTGCTGCATTTGCTGAGTTCTATGGAGGCTGTGTTGTAGATTTGACTGACTTAAGTCAGAAGTTTTGTTAGAGACACATTAAAAAAAAAAAAAAAAGACATTCTAGCCCAGTCAGTATTCTCAGTGGTTGAGCACTGACCTATAAACCAGGAGTCCAGGTTAGATTCCCAGTCAGAGCACAAGCCCTGGTTGCTGGCTCTGTTCCCAGTAGGCCACGTGTGGGAGGCAGCCAATGAATGATTGCCTCATCATTTATGTTTCCCTCTCTTTACCTCTTCCTTTCTGAAGTCAATAAAATACATATATTTTTTAAAAGAAACTCATTTTATTTGCTTGTTATTATTTTCCATATAATTTTTTTGGAATCCTAATTGTCTTGCTTTTGTCTCATGTTTTATAAAATGTTCATGTACTGTGCTGAGCAAAAGCAGGTTGACAGCAGTGATACAAATGTGTACAGTAATTAATAACAAATAATACAAGAATAAACTTTTGTGGATTTTGTTTTGCGGTGCTGGTATTTAGAGCGCGGCGGCTGACTGCCCGGTAGCCTTCGCCGCTGCGTCTGATCGCTCGCCTGGCGCTCGCCTCGCCCAGCTGGTTCTCGCCCCGCCGCAGCCTGCTGAGCTCGCCCCCTCCCCGCCCGCAGACATGTCCCAGGTCAAGAAGACATGTCCCAGGTCAAGAGCGGCGGCCCCGAGTACGTCTCCTTTTTTCGCGGTCATGGGCGCCTCGGCCGCCATGATCTTCAGCGCCTTGGGTGCTGCCTATGGTACCGCCAAGAGTGGCACCGGCATCGCAGCCATGTCTGTCATGCGACCAGAGCTGGTCATGAAGTCCATCACCCCAGTGGTCATGGCTGGCATCATTGCCATCTGTGGCCTGGTGGTGGCAGTCCTTATTGCCAGCTCCCTGAATGAAGGCATCAGTCTCTACAGGAGTTTCCTCCACCTGGGCGCTGGCCTGAGTGTGGGCCTCAGTGGGCTGGCAGCTGGCTTTGCCATTGGCATTGTGGGTGACGCCGGCGTGCGGGGCGCTGCCCAGCAGCCCCGACTATTTGTGGGCATGATCTTGATCCTCATTTTCGCCGAGGCGCTGGGTCTCTATGGTCTCATCGTCGCCCTCATCCTCTCCACAAAGTAGCTCCTCTCTAAGCCCACCAGCCACAGGATATGATGTAAAGACCACCTCCTCCTCATTCCAGAAGGAACAGCCTGATACACATGCACCGGGCAGCTGCCCCCCTCTACCCCCAAGGAGTTGGTCTTGTAAATGCGCAGTGTCCTAGTGCCCATCGTCTGTTGCCCCCACCCGCCTCGTGTCGTGGACGTCTGGGCCCACTCATCATCACCCATCCAGGTCCCCCGACCAGTGAGGATGGTAGCTTCTAGCCACCCCCACCCATTTACCTGCCCTAGAGTGCTCTGTGTATAGGGATGAATTCGAGTTGTCGTTTTCACTGGATGTTTATTTGTAAAGATTTGACCTGTTCGCACATCTGTGGAGCAGCCCTGCAGTCTCCCAACTATAATAATCTTTCAAGTGTTGCCTTGTGGGGTTACCGTGTACCCTGAGATTTTTTTGTATGGAATCACTGTCCTCCAGCCCTAGCTGCAGGGCCATGAGCTGGGCCTGCCAGGCCCAGAGCCGTGTCCAATAAAATTCTCGGATGTGAAAAAAAAAAAGAATAAACTTTTGTTTATTAATTGTAAACACACTTTTGTTTAAAATCCTCACTTGAGACCTAGCTGGTTTGGTTCAGTGGACTGAGCACTGGCCTGCAGACTGAAAGGTCCTGGGTTCAATTCCAGTCAAGGACACATGCCCGGGGTGGCCGGCTCGATCCCGAGTAGGGGGTGTGCAGGAGGCAGCAGATCAATGATTTTCATTGTTGGTGTTTCTATCTCAATCTCCCTTCATCTCTAAAACCAATAAAATTATATTTAAAAATATATTTATAAAATAAATGAAATCCTCAACTGATATGTTTATTGATATAGAGCAGGTGTCCTCAAACTACGGCCTGCGGGCCACATGCGTGTGTTTTTGCCGTTGTTTTTTTACTTCAAAATAAGATATGTGCAGTGTGCATAGGAATTTATTCATAGTTTTTTTTAAAACTATAGTCCGGCTCTCCAACGGTCTGAGGGACAGTGAACTGGCCCCCTATTTAAAAAGTTTGAGGACCCCCTGATATAAGACATAGAAAGGAAGAGAGAGAAACATCTATGTGAGAGAGAAGCACCAACCAGTTGTTTCCTTTATGTGCCCTGAAGGGGGATTAAACCTAAAACCTATGTGCTCTGAGTGGGAATCAAATCTGCAACTTTTTTGGTGTAGGAGACCACATTCCAACAAACTGAGCCACCTGGCCAAGGCTGCAAATGTACCTTTGACAATCCCAGTATGACCTCTAAAGGTCACATACTCATTTTTTACATTATGTGAAATTTACAACCTTTAGAACACGCTTCTGTTTATATGCCTATATATGTATTGTTAACAATGTTTGGAAATAAAGTTTTAGTTTGCATATCTCTGACTAGTTGTCTGTCTTCATAACTTGAAAAGATGCTCAGCAGAGAGAAGCATCGATCAGACCATCAAACATCAGCGGGGAGGTAGGGGAGGGTGGGGGTAAGGAGGAGAGATCAACCAAAGGACTTTTATGCATGCATATAAACCTAACCAATGGACACAGACCAGGGGGTTGAGAGCATGAGTGGGGGTGGGGAGATTGGGGGAGGCAATGGGGGGATAAGGACACATATGTAATACCTTAATCCAGTGGTTCTCAACCTTTCTAATGCCGTGACTCTTTAATACAGCTCCTCATGTTGTGGTGACCCCCAACCATAAAATTATTTTCGTTGCTACCTCATAACTGTAATTTTGCTACTGTTAATGAATCGTAATGTAAATATCTGTGTTTTCCGATGGTCTTATGCTCTACAAACATTTGGTGCTGACTTCCTCTAGCATACTATCCTGTGATGGTCTTCTTGTTTATGCTTCCCCAATAGGCTTTATGAGACCCACTGTCTCCTAACTTCCTATGTGTTTGTAATGCTAGTACCCATGGTCGGCACTCAGCGAACACGTGATGAATGAATGAACATTCCAAACCTGTCCTTGCAGTGTTCCCGCACTCAGTTATGGTATCATCTTAGTCAAGAGAGATTATCAAGAGCTGTAGGGACCATCAACAGTAAGTGCTGTGGTTAAGGGCAGGCTCCTAAGACAAACTGCCTGGGTTCAAATGTAAGTTCTACTGCTTCCTCGCTAAGGACAAGCTACTTCATCCCTCTGTGCCTCAGTTTCCTCATCTTTAAGAGGAGAATAAGTAGCCCTAACCGGTTTGGCTCAGTGGATAGAGCATCAGCCTGTGGATTCAATTCCGGTCAAGGGCATGTACCTTGGTTGCAGGCACATACCCAGTAGGGAGTGAGCAGGAGGCAGCTGATTGATGTTTCTCTCTCATCGATGTTTCTACCTCTCTATAAAAAAAAAAAAAAATCAATAAAATATATTTAAAAAAATGAAAGGAGAATAATTATAGCACCTGCTTTGTAGTTTTGTTCAGAAGATTAAATAAGTAACTACACATAAAAGTCCTTAGAACACTGCTAGGTACAGAGTAAGCAATCAATAAATATAAGCCAATATTGTCGCTAATCTATCACTAATGGATTTCATGTAACCCACCTACATACCTTTCCTTTGATTGCCATGTATAAATACAGATTTAACCTGCCTTTCTCAGGAGCATTATCTCAATTTGTTGAGGTTCTGCTCTCCAGCATATGTTGACAGTTTGGCTCAAATAAACTCACAAAAATTCTTTACATGTTTCAATGGTTTTTTTACATTAACAAAGTCCTTTGGTTGATCTCTTACCTTCTCACCCCCAGCCTTCCCTCATAGGTTGGACAGTATATTCGATGCTTCTATGACTCTGGTTCTAGAATTTATTTGTTTGTTTATTTTTAGTTAATCCTCACCCGAGGATATTTTTCCATTGATTTTTAGGGAGGGCAGAAGAGGGAAAGACAGAAAGAAACATCCATGTGAGAGAAACACATTAATTGGTTGCCTCACACATGAGCCACAGCCAAGACCCTGCCAGGGAGTATTCTGCAATCAAGGTACATGCCCTTGACCAGAGCCGACACCAGGATCCTTTGGTCTGCAGGCCAACCCTCTTTCCACTGATCCAAACTGGCTACGACTTGGGTGAGGATTTAATGAAATAATTAAAATTGTGGATCAGCATTGAATGCCTGAGATTGGAAATCAAGGAGCCCACCCCAGATCTGGATCATGCCCCAGATTACTGACTTATCTATATAATCCTATGGCCCTACCACCACACTCCACCCTGTCCAAAGTAAAAAGCCCTTATCTTCTGTCTCCTAATCCTATTCTTGGGCTTCCCTTTTGCCAAGTACTAGTAAGGATTCATTTACCTCTCATTCTAGAATACCTAGTTAACTTAAATTTTTTGCATTATCCGTGCTATTCATTTATTATTACCTCTCTTTAGTATCCAGTGCACTATAGTCTATTATATCCTGTTTAGTTCTGCATGCCTTTATCCCTAACCTCCCCAATGAAAATGTAATCTCCTTTTGGACTTCATCTTAAATTCTTTTGTCTTGGGCAAGTGCCTAAAATATAACAGTTTTCCCTAAGAACCTTGTTTTAAAATATATTTTTTATTAATTTCAGAGAGGAAGGGAGAGATAGAAACATCAATGATAAGAAAGAATTCTCCTGCACAACCCCACACTGGGAATCCTGACCTCCTGGTTCACAGGTTGACAACCACTGAGCCACACTGGCTGGGCTTCCCTAAGAATCTGAGATTGAGAGATTGTTGTATGCACCAGAGCCTGGGAAGTACTGTCCTGTTAAAATAATACCATTAAACATGACTCAGTAGATTTTTAAGTAGTAGATGAACTTTTGCCAACTACTTCAGTGACATTGAAATAGTTGTTTTCATTGAGAATCTGACATCTACACTAAGTCTCCTCAAAGGTCTGTCAGGGTGATCTTTCTTACAGTGCTCTAAAATATTTCTATCGTAGCTGAAAGTTTGTTTTAAGACCTTTTAATAAAGCCTCCACCACCTCTCCAGAGTGTTATGGAGCACAGAGAAATAGTTGAAGAATTGCAACCATATGTAATTATTTCATCCATAATATCAATAATGTTAAATAAATAAATCAATATCTAAGTTTTGAGGGCTTAAAAAAGTATTTGCTCTAGTCTCATTATGCATTACCTTGTTTGAAGATAAATGAATTAAGACATCCTCTACCTGTTTTAATAATTGTTGTTTTCACCAATTTCTATACAGAAGTTATCTAGAGGCTTATGGTATATTGACAAAATTGGCTTTAGGTAGAGAGTATGTTTTTTTGCCTCTCACTTGCATAATGCTTTCTAAAGTTTTATAGTTTAGTAAATTGTTCTTAGAAACATAATCCAGAAAGTGGTCATCATAGCTTGCTTCCTTTTTTCTACACCCCAGAGTTCCTGGAATCCATCCCAAAGAGCTAAAGATGACCCTCCTCTAGACACCCAACATCTTTCACATTACTCCTTACATGCTTATTTTATTTTATTTTATAATTCTTTATTGTTGAAAGTATTATATATGTCCCCTTTTCCATCCCAATAACCTCCTCCAGCCCTCCCCACTCCCACTCCAGGCTTTCACCACACCATTGTCTGTGTCCATGGCTTATGTGTGTACCCAATAAGTTCTTTGGTTAGTCTCTTCCTGTCACTCACCCTGTGAAGTTTGTCAGCCTGTTACATGCTTCAGTGTCTCTGGATCTATTTTGTTTCTCAGCTTATTTTGTGCATTAGATTCCACATATAAGTGAGATCATGTGATACTTGTCTTTCTCTCACTGGCTTATTTCACTTAGCATAATACTCTCCAGGTCCTTCCATGCTGTCTCAAAGGATAAAAGTTCCATTTTTTTTTTTTAATATCTTAAAACAGCCCAAAAGCCCTTAAGTAGATGAGTGGATAAAAAAAAGATGTGGTACATTTACCCAATGGAATATTATGCAGCTGTAAAAAAGAAGGGTGTCTTTGAGACAGCATAGAGGTGATTTTTAAAAAAATATATAACCTCACCCAACCAGTGTGGCTCATTGTCTCAGCATAGACTCATGAACTCATGGTCCCCAGTAGGGGTTGTGCAAGAGGCAGCCGATCAATGATTCTCTCTCATCATTGATGTTTCTCTCTCTGCTTCTCCGTTCCCTCTCTGAAGTCAATAAAAATATATTTAAGCCGGAACCGGTTTGGCTCAGTGGATAGAGCGGACTCAGGGGTCCCAGGTTTGATTCCGGTCAAGGGCATGTACCTTGGTTGTGGGCACATCCCCAGTAGGGGGTGTGCAGGAGGCAGCTGATCGATGTTTCTCTCTCATCGATGTTTCTAGCTCTCTATCCCTCTCTTTTCCTCTCTGTAAAAAATCAATAAAATATATTTAAAATATATATATATATATATATATATATATATTTAAGCCCAACCGGTGTTGCTCAGTGTTTGAGTATCGGCCTATGAACCAGGAGGTCACGGTATGATTCCCAATCAGAGCACATGCCCAGGTTGTGGGCTCAATGTCCAGTGGAGGGAATGTAGGAGGCAGCCAATCAATAATTCTCTCATCATTGATGTTTCTATCTTTCTCTGCCTCCCTTTCTGAAATCAATAAAAGTATATATATATATATATATATATATATATATATATATATATATATATACCGAGTGACCAGATTATTATGATCTCTGAACACATAATAATCTGGCCACTTAGTGTACTTCTCTTGAGTATCTCATTTATTTGATATCAAAGATACTATATAAATCATGCACCTGATCAGTTTTTCCCCTTGCACTGGCTGATAGAAAGCTCAGGGCAAATAGGTGGTTGATCTCCAGCAAAAGTCTAGAATACTTTTGATACCCATTATATATATATATATATATATATATATATATATATATATATATATGTATTAATTACTCCTTAAAAACAAAGAGAGAGACTCCCACTAATGACACACTCCACTGGTAAGTCCAGTTGTATCTCTCAGCTTGTCTGTGTCATGGTTGAGTAGCAAAAGTGACATCAGAAAGAAAATCTGAAGACTGACTTTATAATCAAATACAGCAGGCCCTTGAATAATGTCATTTCATTCAACGTCATTTTGTTAAAATGTTGATGGGATGTCATAGGAACTTAACTCTTTTTTATATCAATAGCTTACGGGCAGGTTGGTTTCTTGGTTTATTTTTTTAAAATATATTTTTATTGATTTCAGTGAGGGAGAGAGAGAAACATCAATGATGAGAGATAATCACTGGTCTACTGCCTCTTGCATACCGCCCATTGGGGATTGAGCACACAACCTGGGCATGTGCCCTGATTGGGAATCGAACTCTGAGCTCCTGGTTCATAGGTTGACACTCAACCACTGAGCCATTCTGGCTGGGCTAGAAACCTTTTTTTAAGAAAGCCACAGTGATCTATCCATCAACAATTGAAAAATCTTTGCTTTGCCCTAATTCTAAAAAACATATTAAGCACAAGAAAACAGGTCCTAATCCAGGGCAGTGTGGCTCAGTTGGTTGGAGCTTATGCCAAAGGTGACAGGTTCAATCCGTGTACCTCAATGAAAGCCCTGCTGAGCATCTTTTCAAGTTACAGAGATAGACAGATAGTACAGAGATATGCAAAATCAAACTTTATTTTCAAACATTGTAAACAATACACATGCAGGCATCCAAATGGAAGGATATTCTGAAAGTTTGGCAAATAAACAATGTCAAAAACGAGTATGTGACCTTTGGAGGTCATACAGGGATTGCCAAAGGTAGGTTTACAGCCCTGTCCGGGTGGCTTGGTTCCAAGGAAGGTCATCTCCTACATCAAAAAGGTTGCAGATTGGATTCCCATTCAGGGCACATAGATTTCAGGTTCAATCCCCATTCAAGTCACACTGGGGAAGCAATAGATTGATGCTTCTCTCTCACATACCTGTTTTTTACTTTATATATCAATTAGAGATATTCCTCTCTCTATATATCAATACACATATCATCAGGTGAGGATTTTAAAAGAAAAGTATGTTTACAGTTAGTATGCAAAATTTTTTTCTTTTATTAATTTTTATTAACTACTATATTATTTGTATCACTACTGTCAACCTGCTTTTGCTCACCCCTGTACGTGAAAATTTTATAAAACATGAAACAAAGGCAGGACAAAAAGAATTTCTAAAATATTATATGGAAAATAATAAAGTAAACAGAATTTGTTTCTTATCAAAAATTCTGAGTTAACTGTTAAATCTACAACACAGCTTCCACAGAACTCAGCAAACACAGCACAAACTATAAGGACACCTTGCCTAGGGAACAAGGGTGTGTTACCACACAGTCAGGTTGGGGGGTGGTGGGCCTTCATATCTGAAAAATCCTGTTCACAATGTCAATGGTGGTGACCAGCTTACATAGTCAGGGTGGAGCCATCCAAAATTGGTTTCAACTGTTCACACTGATGACTCAACACATACCAGGAGAGTATGAAAAGTTTATTGCTCACATGATAGTTTTGGGGAGATAGTAGGCTGGATATTACAGTAGGTCCCAAAATGACTGAGAACACCAGGAAAAGGGACTAGCTTGTGGTGATCATGGCAGTGACTGGGTGCTGTTGGTGGAAGTTTGTTTGATTGGAACTTTCCCCCTGCACCCAAGGATATATTTTTTTTAAGAGTGGCCAGTGTGGCTCAGTTGGTTGGAGTGTTGTCCCACGCATCACAAGGTCACGAGTTCCACCCCTGGTTGGGGTACTAACAGAGGTAACTAATCAAGGTATCTCTCTCACACTGATATTTCTCTGGCTCTTTCTATCTCCCTCCCTCTCTAAAAATAATAAAAAATAACAATAAGGTATCATAGAACTGTTGAAGGGACTATATACCATTATTTGTGAAGAAGATTTGTAAGTAAAATGAACCTAACAAACAGAGTTCAAAATTACCCATTTTCAAGAAATATAAGGGATGGAGAAAGATGTGAAGGATGAACTGGTCAATTTTACACGCCAACTTCATTCAGCCACTAGATGCCCAGATAACAGGGGAAACACTACTTCTGAGTGTGACTGTGAGATTTCTGAGAGATTAGAATTTGAATCAGTCGATGAGCAAAGCAGATAGCCCTCCCCAGTGTCAGTGGGCATCATCAAATCCTGAATAGAACAAAAACTGGGAGAACGCTGAATTCACTCTCCGTTGGACTGAATAAGCTAGCACACCCACCTCCTGTCCTGGGTGCTACTGGTTCTCAGCCCCTCAGACCGCACCATCTAGTCTCAGACTCTCAGGCCTTCTAACTACACCAGTTTTCCCTGGGTCTCCTGCTTGCAAAGTGCAAATCATGTTATCAGTGCTGTGTTGTTGAAACAAAATAAAACTTTCTTCTTGGCTTACAAATTTAACTGGACCACCTTTGCTTACCAAACATTTCTTCCTCTCACCTTCCAGTGAATTGCCTCCCACAACCTCAAAAGCTCCAGACCCCTAGCCTGTTCCTCACCTCAAGATGGTATAGAAGTCTCACTTCTCAAATCTTTGTGAAATTCCTACATATAAAAGAATGTAATTTAAAATATTTTGTCTCTTGTTAATCTGTTGTATGCAGTTAGATAAGAGCAGAGAAAGATTAAGGGCCAGGTACAGAAGGTCATCAGGGTGGAAAGCCCCAGGTCCACAGCAAGATACAATCAATTGTAGGGTGGGACCCTGGCCCCCAGGGTGACTTTTCCTTACCTAGTGCAATACTGATTAAGCAGTTTGGACCCCGTGACCTTTCCTCCCAACAGATAACATTTAATCCTTTAGGACGGAGGACCCTCCTGAGAGCACCCCCAGCTCTTTCCCCTTCTCCTCCCTTCCCCGCCGGCATGTTACCATTAGTTTCCTCACTCCCAAGCTCCAAGGGCTCTTCCTTTACCTCCATAATTTGTTCCCTAATCCCATTTGTTCTAAGAATTATTTCTTCTATTTCTGTGATTTACCAAATAAATGTTCTCTTACAGTTTGGGGTCTTGGCTCTGAATTCTTTCCCAGCCAAGTACCCAGAAGAAACCAAGTATCAAGGTTGCTAAACCCAGGTTTGGGTGGACCCTACCAGTCAGACAGCTGGTGCTGTTTCCAGCCACCTACAACAATCTATTTTATGTCAATTTTATTATTTGACCAGCCACAGAACCTAGAATGGTGGAAGGGAAATTGTTTTTTCTCTCCTACAATCCTAAACTCCTAGAATTGGGTATATAAAAATAATAATATCACTATAATTTTTTTTTACTTATGAGGAGATAGATGTTAAAGAAAGCCCCAGACTTAAAACACAGTATTAATGATGTCTCCAAATTCACATTTACCAAATTTAGTTTGCATTTATTCATCCTTACCCTTCTACAGTATGTTGTATAGGGAAATGCAACTGTCCTCTACCATCTTAGGTATATACCATATAGATATCCTATCTAATAAAAGAGTAATATGCAGATTAACCATCACTCTGCTATGCCCACCAGCCACACCCACCAGCCAATTAGGAGCGAGTATGCAAATTAACCCCAACCAAGATGGCTGCAGCCATGGAGCGAGTAGGAGGCTTGGGTTTCCCAGGTGATGGAGGAAGTCAAGCTTTCCGCACACCCTGGCCAGCCCAGGCCTCCACTCAAGGCTACAAAGTTTCAATTATAGTAGATATAATTATAGAAGATATAAATCCCAACAAAAATGGCAGCAGCCATGGAGCTGGAGAGAGCAGGAGGCTAGGGTTGCCCCTGGCGATGGAGGAAGCCAAACTTCTGCAGCCCTGGCTTGTCTTGGCCTCCACTTAAGGCTACAAAGTTTCAATTATAGAAGATAAATAAATCCCAACAGAAATGGCTGCCACCATGGAGCAAGCAGAAAGCTTGGCTCCGCTCCAGGCTACAAAGTTTCAATTGTAGAAGATAAATAAATCCCAGATACAAGGGCCTCTGCTTGGGTTACCAGGGGGCATGGCTGGCCTGCAAACCACCACAGGCCCCTAGCTCAGGCCGCCCCATGCCCCAAGGGAACCCCCACCCTGATCCGGGACACCCTTCAGGGCAAACCAGCTGGCCCCCACCCATGCACCAGGCCTCTATCCTATCTAATAAAAGAGTAATATGCAGATTGACCATCACTCCAACACACAAGATGGCTTCCCCCCTGTGGACACAAGATGGCCACCACAAGATGGCCAGCAAGGAAGGGCAGTTGGGAGGGACCAGGTCTGCAAGGGAGGGCAGTTGTAGGTGATCAGACCAGGAGGGGAGGGCAGTTAGAGGTGACCAGGCCAGCAGAGGAGGGAAGTTGGGGGTGACCGGGCCTGCAGGGAAGGGCAGTTGAGTGGGGGGTGGGGGGCCCAGGCCTGCAGAGGAGAGCATTTGCGGGGGACTAGGCCTGCAAGGGAGGGCAGTTAGGGGTGACCAGGCCTGCAGGGAAAGGCAGTTAGGGGTGACCAGGCCTGCATGGGAGGGCAGTTAGGGGCAAACAGACTGGCAGGGGAGCAGTTAGGCATCAATCAGGATGGCAGGGGAGTGATTAGGGTGTGATCAGGTTGGCAGTAAAAAGTGAAACTGAGGTAGGTGACTGTGGTTTGGGACAACTGGGTTTTATGAGGAGATGCATGGTAGCCCTGGCTGGGCACCGAGTTAGAATGAGAAAAGAGTGAATGGGGGAATTTAGTAAGATGCAGTGTAGATGTGAGGTGGCTAATGGCTGTGAGACTAATCCGTCAACCCCCATTATAGAGACTGAGGACTGGACAAGGGTCCCGTGAATTTGGAGAGGGCAGAATAAGTGGCCCTAGTGTCGAATAAAAAGGAGATCAGCTTACCTGCCACCACAATCCCTACCCAAGGCTCTGTCCTGGTGATGTAAGTGTGTGGGGCCCTGTCAGGGCCTGGGCAGCTTCTTCGGTGGCCAGTTCCAGGAAGTCTGCAAGCTCCAAACCGGATCCAGAGGGCAACCATGATGGACTGGCTGAGTCCTGAACTGGAGGGGCCAGACTACAGTCTGATTTCAGTGGCCTTCCCTTCCACACCTTGGGCAGGGCCCAAGTGGGGGTCTTGGGTTTGAGCAGGACTTGGCTCAGTGTCTTTTCTTGCTGCATTTGAAGTATGGGCCCAGAGGAGGCTTAGCCCCTGACTTACCCATGGTTGGAGGACTGGCACTTCGTCTGGGGTTTGAAAGCGGTGGCTAGGAGCTGGAAAGCCTCCTACTGGGCTTCAGCCTTGGCCTGATCTCACCTTTGATTTTGGATTTGGATCTTCTTGTCTCTATTATTAAAGACCTTAAAGGTCAGGTTAACGAGGTCTTTTTGAGGGGTTTGTGGACCTGTATCTATTTTTTTGAAGTTTGCGGTGTATGTCAGGGAGTAAAGGTGGTCAGGTCAGTGGAAAAAGAAATCTGAGATGCCTCTCAATCTGTGAGACTGGACATCTATGTGGACTCAGACTATGCCCTCAGTTCCTGCTGCCTCCCTCAGGGGTAGAATGGATGTGGGAATAGAAGAAGCTATTGTGGAAGGCAGTCTTTGGGTGGCCTGAGAATGAGTGTTAGATGGGAAAGGCTGTTTTGGAGCTCACATTCTCAGGATTTGGGCTCTCAGGAAAATCAGAAAGTGAGAAGGAAATGGCCAGCCACCTGTGAATTAGGTTGCTGGCAGTCACAGGAGCGGAGATTCGGCAGAGAGCACAGGGGAAGGCGGGCAGTTAGAGTTCTCAGAGGTAGAGTGTGGGGTGTGGATTCTGTGGCAGGTTTGTAAGGGGGCGGCGGGGATGGGCAAGGTAGAGAGGAATGATTGGCTGGGTAGAAAGAGTCAGAAGACAGAGAAAGGGGCTGAGGACCTGTTTGAGAGGGTGAAGAGGACTTTGCGAGGAGGATCTGAGGTGGAACACGAGGAGCAAAGCGAGGGGCGAGAGCAGGGAGAGTGGGGAGGTGAGGGAGGAAAGCCTGTTCGTAGGGATCTCTGAGGCCTCCCTGTCTGGTGGCAAAAATTATCTAGGTCTTGGAGGATATTGGAATCAAAAGTGCCGTTTTCAGGCCACAGAGAGACATTGTCGAGTTTATATCGTGGCCAGGTAGAGCTTCTTTGGTTTGATGTAGCCAGAAAGACCAAGGGTTGAGAGATTGGCGAGGAGATACCCTAAGGGTGTGTAGAGGGCATTTGGACTGAGAGGTCCCCATGACCGGAGGGAAGGGTCACCGGGAAGTTAGGGAGGGAACAAGAAGCATCCTCCTTTTCCCTTAGCCAACCTGTAGAGAGAGAGAGATGAGAAAAGGTTCCAAGGTCGTCAGCCCGAGACCTTTCCCATGGAGTAGAGCAGAGTTTCCCGGCCAGGCGCCTGGGCTTTCAGAGAAGGTAGAACGTGTAGCCCAGTAGACGGGAAATTCTGAGTCCCTTCCAGGTCAAGGGAATGATGCGGGGGCAGGGGGCGGGGGGGAGTCCCTGAAGATTACCGATGAGAAATCGACGAGATCCCCACGTGTCCTGGTACTGCAGGGTTCAAGAGGTGTCCAGAGTAGGTCAATCAACTCAGAACCATGCCACCATGCAGAACCAGAGCAGGAGTCAAAAGCTCGGGGCTGTGAATTAAGCCAGTACGATTTTTAAAATTTACTTAGTTAAGTATTGTCCTTTAACATACATACAACTTGACCAAATAATCAAAAATGTACAAAAAAAAAGAAAGAAAAAACAAAATAGATATCTACAAAGACGTTCTCTTTAGCACAGGTTTAAACTTCAAAAAAAATGTGGAAACATTGGAAATATTAATGGTCAGTGTTGGCTGAATAAACTATATTACAAATGTGTTAAACACATTCTGTTCAAAAGACTACAAGCTGATTTTAAAGAAAGATGGTAGTGCCTAATGTAGAAAGAGGCACACAAAACATTGTAGATTGAAGAAAGCAGGAAATTCCCACTTCTCTCCAGTTCAAGCTGTTGTCTCTTCCCCAGACCACTGGACCACATAACTGTACTCAGAATTTTGTATTTTAGAACATGAATATGCTACATAGATATGTATTATGTAAATGTCCACAGAATGATCTGGGAAAACACTTCCTTATTAAACACAATACTAATTATGGCCCAGATGCACCTGTGCTCAAACCAAATGTGATAATTAAAGACTATAAAAAGCTTCATGTCAGGTGATGTTTTGCCAAATATGTTTTGCACTAAATTTCTCAAAACTTATTTTACAGTAGTTTGAGTTTCAGACTGTGGGCTCTGTAGGATGACCCTATGACTTGGGACTAGTGTCCACCAGGCCCCTGCCAGTCCTGCTTCAGTTTACACAGGTACAGGCTAGAATGTGCCCTGGTTTCCCAGATCCTTCCCAAGCACACGAGGCTCAGGGTCTGTCTCTTAGGCTCCAAACCCACTCTAGACGAGCTTCAGTCCCAGTTCTTCCTTCCCTTTCTCCAGGCCAACCTACCGCTGGTCCCAGATTTTTTTTTTTTTTTTTTTTTTTGGGGGGGGGATTGGAAACTCTTTATTTCAATTTTCCTTAAACATTTCTCTAATCACAGTACAAAGTAGGTGTAACTCCCATTTATTGATATAAACCTATGCTCTTCAGGCAGCTCACAAGTACCACTCTTTTTTTTTTTTAAGAGATGTAATTGACCCGAGGGCATTTGAATACAATTGACCTCCAGTTCAGCAAAGTTTACTGGCTATCAGTCTCCTTTCTTAGCTCCTCCTCTTCCTTCAGAGCACACTAGCCCCACCCCTGGCATCCAATTTTAAGGTTCAGTATCACACATTTTCTATAAAACTTAATTTTTGTAGTGATTTTCTTTGAGGTCCAGAACTATCTTCCCCACTAACCACTAAAACACTGAGAATGTATCCTTATAACTGATCCTTAAGCATCCAGCTCAGGGCCTGGCACCTAATAGGAAGTTGTATATTTGTTGCATTGGATTCCTGGTGCTCCCTTATGAGTTCTGTGGCTTTGGGTAAACTACTGAACCTTTCTGAGTCAGCCCTCTTAGTCAGCCCTCTATGAGAAGGTTGACTGGTTAGCTTAAGGAAGATCAAGGCCACACAGGGCCTGAGGATCAGAGATATGGGCTCCATAGCTCTCATCCCTCCACTCCCCCAGTACACAAACCTTCCCTCACTGACACATGCACACTTGGCCACAGACCAGCACCTCGGCTTAATCACACACAGATATTGTTCCCCTTTAGGACAGGGTGGGATCTGGGTATCTGTTCTAAGGGGAACAAATATTTAACAAATATTGTAGACGATTCTGGACAAGACTCGTTGAGAGACCAGGAACCATAATACACGGGATGTGTTCTGAAATAATCGGAACCTGAGTTTATATTCCCTGGTGAGGCACGATCTCTCCAGGGAACCAAGTACCTGCATAGGAGGTCAAGCCTCTTACCACACTCCAGCCTCCTGCACCCACATCCTCCCATCTCCCCACTTACCTGGAGCAGGGGGGCTCTGAGACAGATCCTCTCTCAGTGCAAGAAGCCACAGACAACCTAAACTGGAGTACAGGTGCGAGGGTGTGGCTGTGAGGACTCCACCCAGCAAAGACACAGCTGCTCCAGGAAATGGGAGGGGCTGGGGAGAGGGGAAGGGGAGAAAGCATGGGGTTTCTTCTGTGATTAGTCAGTGTCCTTGGCCTGGATCTAAAAACTTTGGATCTTCTTCCTCATAACTATGTAGCACTGTTTCTGTTATTATTTACATTTTTTAAATGAGTAAAATAAGAAACAAAATAAGGTAAGAAAGTCAAAAAGAGATTTCAACCCAGAACCTGCCAGCCAGGTTACTATAGAATGATCTTTTTGACAGAAAGTTAGCACTGAGGGTGCCCAATGAAACAAGCTGTGGTTTATAGATGCCAACTGATTTTATAAGAAAATCGAGACACAAACTATATTCTTTATTTTTTAAAGATAATTTATTTTTTTGTTAATCCTCACCTGAGAATACTTTTCCATTGATTTTTAGAAAAAGTGGAAGGGAGGGGAGAGAGACAGAGAGAGAAACATCTATGTGAGAGAGACACATCCATTGGTTGCCTCCAGCATGCCCCACATCAGGGCTGGGGATCTAGCCTGCAACATTGGTACATACCCTTGACCATAATAGAATCTGAGACCCTTCAGTTTGAGGGCTGATGCTCTATCCACTGAGCCAAACCGACTAGAGCAAACTATAGTCTTTTTATCTGATACATATAGGAACAGAATTCTAAAGTTGCTTAATTGGATATGCCCTGGAGGCAGAATGACTCTGGGAGGTTCATTACCCTATTATCTCTACTTTGTATAACCTTTTAATTTTTTTTATCTTTATTGTTGAGATTATTACTGAAGTCCCTTGCATTTCTCCCCCTTGCCCCCAACACCCAGTTCCCATTCTGCCCCAGGCCTTCACCCTATTGTCTGTGCTCTTGTACAATTTCAGTAACACTCTAACCAAGGGCCCGGGGCTGCCTGTCACTATTTCAGTCAATTAAGCAGACAGGGATGAATCATATATGAGTGTTAATTCCAATAATGCTGGCAGTATGGGAGAGCAGCAGGTCATCCACAAAAATCTGCTTTGCCGCTCCCCATAAGCCAGCTGCTTATATTGGGTAGAAGGACAAAGATTACGTGGGAAAGTAGGAAGTACAGGTATGGGAAAGTAGGCATGGGATAATCATTCCAGATTACCAGTCATGCTGGCTGGAGCGGGAGCTGCAGAGGGTGCGAGCCTCCTGGTGCCCAGGACTAGTTTATAGGTAATAGGGGCGGGGAGTGGTAAAGAGCAGGTGCCTCCAGGACTACATTGTTCAGCCATGAGGTTGTAAATCTTTCCTATGAACTTGAGTTTCTTTTTATGCAAAATAAATGTAAAACCTCCAAGCCTGCAAAGAATTTATTTTTCTTTGTAAATAATTTTTATGAGTTTATTTGAGGCAAACTGAGGACATATGCTTGGGAGCAGAAACTCAAACACTCCACAGAAGAAGAATTTTGCAGTTTCATTTATACTTTTGAAATTAAGGAGAGAAGGTAGGAAAATTACATGACAGTGTGTTAGCCTAGATCAGTGATGGCGAACCTATGACACGCGTGTCAGCACTGACACGCGTAGCCATTTCTGATGACACACGGCCGCATGCCGAGGATGAAACATTTGCTGCTCCTGAGGATGAAACATTTGCGACTAGAGTCTTAGAGTTAGTTTTTTCCTCAAAGTGACACGCTACCCGAGTTATGCTCAGTTTTTTGGCGAAGTTTGACACACCAAGCTCAAAAGGTTGCCCATTACTGGCCTAGATGCACAGAAACAAAGATTGGGCTTGCTTAAGGCAAAGATAAGCCTTTTAGTAAAGAAGTTACATGTGTAGCCCTGGCCAGGTGGCTCAGTTGATTGGGGCATCATCCGGTGCACCAAAAAGGTTGCAGGTTCCAACCCCTTGTAGGTAAGGGAGGCAATCAATGGATGGTTCTCTCCCTTCCTCTCTCTAAAATCAATAAAAACATATTATCGGGTGAGAATTCACATATATACATTATATGCTTGGGACCTGACTACCCACCATGACCTGCCCTGTTAGGAATTTATGACCAAAATCATCCTGTGAGGTTACTATCCATAGAACCCTCTTACCCTCTTTTTTCCCTTTGCCAACGAAAGTCATAGTGATGGTGTTTATAACGGAAGAGGATATACACTATCTTAGTAACAGACATAAAATAGCTATTCCATAAATGATACTAGCATTAGGTCAGTGCCCATGACAAACAAATGAGTAAGGAATAAATAGATTTTTAAAAAATTGCCTGGCTGGTGTGTGTTAGTGGTTGAGCGTGGATCCATGGACCAGGAGGTCACTGGTTGATTCCTGGTCAGGGGACATGCCCAGGTTGTGGACTTGATCCTCTTTTAAGGGGTGTGCAGGAGGCAGCTGATCGATGTTTCCTTTTATTGATGTTTCTATCTCTCTATCCCTCTCCCTTCCTTTCTCTCTATAATCAATAAAATAAATAAATAAATAAATAAAAACACCTCAGAATACAAAAAGACTTCAGGAGTTATTTATCCCAAAACCTTATTTCTAGTGTTTTCTTTTAAAAAGCATATGTTATCCTCGATAAGACTGATGGAAGTGCATAGAATGTACGCATATTTTTACTGGATGTGCCGACAAATATACAGAGTAAAAACTTTTCCAACATTCTGGATTTTATGGAAGGAAGGGGCCAGCATCCACAACTCGCTCCCCCCTCCTTTCCCTTAACAACAAAAGATGCCTGGATTCCAGACACTCTTCAAATGGATTTGAGAATTAGTTCTCCCATCTCCTACATCAATAAATCTGTCCTTGCTCCAAACTCTGATCTGTTGAATATTGGCCTTTTTAAAAAATACTAGTATATAAAGCTTCGCGAATTTTCATATCATCCTTGCACAGGGGCCATGCCAATCTTCTCCGCATGGCTGGAATTTTAGTATATGCGCTGCCCAAGCGGGCACTGGCCTTCCTTTCCCAGCACCGGGCCCGCGAACCTCGGGCCTGTTACAGCCCCTCCTCACCTGTCCGCACCCACAGGGCCGCCATCTCCCCAGGCAGCAGGGAAAGGGGAAATGCTGCTGCTGGGAGCTTGTCTGCTGCGCGGGAACCTGTGGAGCTTGAGAACCACAGGATGACTTTGTGAACCAGAAAACGGAGACGAGGGCAGGTGTGGAAACTCCTCCTTCAAGGGCAGAAGCTATTAAAAAAAAAAAAAAATATATATATATATATATATATATATATATATATATATATATATATATATATATATATATATATATATATATATATGTATGTATATATATATATATATATGTATATATTGATTTCGGAGAGGGATGGATAGAAACGCCAATGATGAGAATCATTGACTGCCTCCTGCACGACCTCTACAGAGGGAGATCGAGCCCGCAATGGGGCCTTGGCAGAATGGAACTTGGGATCCTTTAGTCGCCCGACACTTGATCCACTGAGCCAAACCGGGCAGGGCAGAAGTTATTAAGAGAACCTCTAAAGAAACAGGCTGAGACTTTTAGGCAATTAAAAAAAAAAATCTTTATTGTGTAAAGTATTACATGTGTCCCCATCCCCCCCCCCCCATTTTCCCCTATTGCCCATCCCCGTCCCCCTCCTCCCCCTTGGCCTTCACCACCCTATAGTCTGTGTCCATGGATTGCGCATATATGCATACAAGTTCTCCTGTTGACCTCTTCCCACCCTCCCACCCTAGGCAATTTCATTTGAGAAAAACAAAATGGGGGCTTTTCAAGATATTCAAGAATGGATGGATTGAACCAGACACTGATGGAACTGGAGGGGAGATGAACCGCCACAGTAAACAGAGGTGGAAAGACAGAGAGGAAGATGGAGAATGTCGTAGGGGGCCAGTCACCTCCCGGGCGCTGCCGACAGACTGACTGTAGAGGCCACCAGTTCGTATTCCGTTCCCAACCGTGGACAGGAAACTGGGGCCGTGTCGCGCCCTTTGACCCGGATGTGGAAGAGCCTGGCTTTGCGGGCCGGAGAGGAGCGCACAGCGCCCCCTAGGCCTCGAGGACACAGCTCAGCTCCGCCCTCAGCGCTGAGCAGAGACCCAGCGGAGTGGGTAGGTGAGCGGGTCCCAGGCCGCGGGTGAGCGGGACTCAAGGAGGAACCCAGATGCGGGCGAGGCCGCGGGGACTGGCGAGGTGGGGGTGCGGCCTGGCCACCCGCGCTGCCGCCTCTTGTGGTGAGAACGGCCATGGCGGAAATGGCTGTCAGCGCGCTGTCCGGAGTGCCGGCGGCCGGAGGTTCTCATTGGGCAGTTTGTTTGTCTGTCTGTCTGTCTGTCTGTTTGTTTTTTCTGTTTTTATTTTGTTTTATTTCACTGGGTATTTTGGAGCAGGTTCTCTGGCGGCAGAGTGGATACTTTAGTGTTTAACATGTGAAACTGCCGACATTTTTAGAACATGCTTCTGTTTGGAAGTCTGTATGTGTATTGTTTATGGTGTTGGGAAATAGAGCTTTACTTTGCATATCTCTGTACGGCGTCTCTAGCTCCATATCTTAAAAAGATGTTCAGCAGGGCTTTCATTGAGGTACGAGGCACCCCTGCACTGACCAGAGTCGCCCTGCTACGCTGTGGTATCTCAGGTGCTTACTCTTGTAAAGTGCAGTGTAGGTCGTCAGGGCGCTGCTCCATTACCCACCCAGGGACCTAACTCCCTCCGTCATGGGTTATCAAAGCAAAGGGTCACTGTAACTAAAAATAGAGGGAGCACACTGAGACTTGAAGGCCAACACTATGAATTGACATGCATTTTCTTTTTCTTTTTTATATTTTTATTGACATGCATTTTCTTGTATTCCATTTTCTAAAACTGATTGTAAAGTCCCACTTACCTGCAAGGGCCACATAAAAATACATGCATACAAAAATTCAAGAATACATGAGTGAAAAGCTTCTGTTTGCCATAATTTACGAATCCAATTAAATGTTTGTGAAATTTATATTAATGATGAGTGCTAGAATTAAAACTCTCCACTTAGAACTTGTAAAGAAATTAACAGAAATTTACATTATTTTGCCTTAATTGTATGGCAGTGGTACAGTAACTTTTCTCAACATTGGAGATATTTCTTTTAAGTAAAATAAGGGGTCAGGATGGAGCCTACAACCAAGGTACATGCCCTTGACATGAATCGAACCCCGGGAGCCTTAGGTCCACAGTGAAGCCTCGGTACTCTAACATCCTGCATTTGTAATATTCATTAGAGAAGGAATCATTCTGAGTAAAATCTAAATATAATGGAATGAATGGGGGGGGCGGGGAGCTCAACTGGTAAAGATTTCTGTGGATAAGTTGCCTAGGAACTGTTTTTAGAGAGAGTGGAAGGGAGGGGGAGAGACAGAGAGAGAGAGACACATCAATTGGTTGCCTCCAGCACAGGCCTGATCAGGGCCAGGGTGGAGCCTGCAACCAAGGTGACGTCCCTTTGATCAGAATGTAACCCAGGACCCTTCAGTCCCAAGACTAACACTCTATCCACGGAGCCAAACTGGCTAGCACTGTACTAGTTTTTTGCTTTATAGGACTCACTGTTTTACAGATTGATAGCATATAATAAATGTTTGAATTTTTTTTAATGTGGGTGATGTCAACTATAATTGAAAAAAATAAAGTATGTGCGTAATTTTTTAGTAATCTATATGAATACCAATTTGCCTAGTAAGTAATCTGCCAAAAATAAATTGTGAGGCTGAATTTTAAAGCTCAAAGAATATTTTTCAAAGAAAGTAACAATTAGGCTGGGATCTGAAGAAAAATGCCAGTACAAAGGGAGTAAACAGTGTGTAAGGGGCAAGGAGCTGCCATGGACAAAGCCTGCTTGTGCAAAGTTCTGTGGTAGGGGATGCCATAATCTGAGTATGGAGAGAGAGGGCAGGATTGCACAGAGAGGGTGAAACTGGAGAGTTCCAGAGTTGTATGTTCCTGGGTGAGAAAAAGAGCAGGTCTCAGTCTTTCAGATTTATTCTTCTTCAGCAAAGATGGGATTAAAGGTGTTGAGAGGCTGGAAGAGGTTAATGAGGGGGGAAAGGAGGACCTATGAAATACTTTTTTTTTTTCCAAATATATTTTATTGATTTTTTACAGAGAGGAAAGGAGAGGGACAGAGAGCTAGAAACATCGATGAGAGAGAAACATCGACCAGCTGCCTCCTGTACACCCCCTACCGGGGATGTGCCCGCAACCAATGTACATGCCCTTGACTGGAATCGAACCCGGGACCTTTCAGTCCGCAGACCGATGCTCTATCCACTGAGCCAAACCGGTTTTGGCCTATGAAATACTTTCAACAATAAAGAATTATTATTATTTTGTTTAATCCTCACCAGAGGATATTTTTCCATTGATTTTAGAGAGAGTGGAAGAGAGAGGAAAAGACAGAGAAACATCTATGTGAGAGGAACACATCGATTGGTTACCTCCTGCACACGGTCTGACCAGGCCCCAGACAGGGGAGGAGACTGCAACCCAAGTACAAGCCCTTGACCTGTATCAAACCTGGGACCCTTAGATCCGAAAGGCCCACACTCTATCCATTGAGCTAAACAGGATAGGGCTCACTAATTGTGCCTTACCAACTTCAAAGGCTAGTGTGTGTGTGTGTGTGTGTGTGTGTGTGTGTGTGTGTGTGTGTGTGTGTTTCCCAGCTTTTCCTAGCTTAGAATTCCTGATCTTGAATTGCATTCTATGAATATGATAAATCAGCTTTCCAACGTGGGGAGGTGTTCAGAGTAAATCTAATCTGGTCCAGTTCCCACCTACTTAGGTACAGAGTTGGATATACCCTGTATTTGAGAAGTGTAAATGAAAAAAACAAGTAAATCTTTTTTTTTTTAAGTAAATCTTGATATATAGTGAAGCCTTGGTACTCTAACTTAATTCATTCTGTAAGGATGTTCAAAAAGTGATTTTTTCAAAAAATGAATCATATTTTCCCATTAGAAATAATGTAAATGGATTTAATATCTTCCAAGCCCCCAAATGATTCTGTGTTCTAGTCTTTCTTATATATACCATACATGCCTCATGTACTGTTTAATCTATAAATAAACACTGCTTAAATTGATCCAATCACTGGATACTAGCCTTAAATTTTTTATATAAAACTGCCTCGGAAATGCTATCAGTAGTTAACCACTTTTCATTTATCCAATCAACAACAGTCTTTCTACCTTTTCTAATATGTATATTTTTTGTATTGATTTCAGAAATGAAGGGGGAGAGAGAGAGAGAGAAACATCAATGAGGAGAGAGAATCATTGATCCACTGCCTCCTCATGCCCCACACTGAGGATGGAGCCTGCAACCCAGGCATGTGCCCTGACTGGGAATTGAACTGTGATCTCCTGGTTCATAGGTCGACACTCTACCACTGAGCCACGCCAGCCAGGCTCTACCTTTTCAATTGCCTGTGATTGTTGTTTTGTGAGCACTTTTACACCCTTAGCAACGTTAGCACTCTCTCTCTCTCTCTTTTTTTTTAATCCTCACCAGAGGATATTTTCCCATTGATTTTTAGAGAGAGTAGAAGAGTGAGGAAAAGACAGAGAGAAACATCAATGTGAGAGAAACACCCTGACCAAAGCCTAGGCTAGGGAAGAGCCTGCAAATGGGGTATGTGCCCTTGACATAAACAAACCCAGGAGTCTTAGGTCCACAGGCACTACAGTCTTTCCAATGAGCCAAACTGGCTAGGGCAACATTAGCTGTCTTGATGGTCACTTCATGTTTTATAATTGTGCTAATCATTGATTTAGTCAGTAACAAAAGCATTCTTTCCTTTGTTTTTTCTCTGAGACACTTTTTGACCTGCTGAGGTGAACATATGAAAGAGCTGTCAGGTGGAAAACTGAAGTTTTGGTCGACAACTGAGATATTTTCTGTGAACAATTTGGCTGAGAGAACTGAATTGTTTGGGATGGGCGATGAGGTTTGACTGTATCATAAATTCAGTGTTAACAAAAATAACTGTTGTTTTTTGTTTGTTTATTAATCCTCACCTAAGAATATTTTTCCATTGATGTTTTTGTAGAGAGTGGAAGGCAGGGAGGGAGTGGGATGGAGGAGAAAGACAAAGAGAAAGAGAAATATTGCTGTGAGAAACAAGTCTATTGGTTGCCTTCTGAGCTCTCTCCCATCGGAGCTGGGGATTAAACCTGCACTAGGTACATGCTCTTGAACGGAAAACCCAAGACTCTTGAGTAAACTGGTCAACACTGTAATCAGTGGCACACACTGGCCAGGGCAGAAATAACTGTATTTAAGACAAAAAGTGCCAAATCCATTGCTGAGGTTTTTCAAAAACTGGAAGTGATGGAGGTTGGGATTTTTACATTTGTTAACCTGACTCTCTTAATGTTAAGGATGTTAAGCACTTTCCCTAACCCCCTAAATCAGTGGTCGGCAAACTGGCTTGCGGGCCACATGCGGCTCTTTGGCCCTTTGAGTGTGGCTCTTCCACAAAATACCATGGCCTGGGCAAGTCTATTTTGAAGAAGTGGCATTAGAAGAAGTTTAAAAAATTTGGCTCTCAAAAGAAATTTCAATCGTTGTACTGTTGTATTTGGCTCTGTTGACTAATGAGTTTGCTGACCACTGCCCTAGATAATAGGTGACTAAACCTGAAACCTAGCCCACAGACAGAGAATCTAATAGGAAACATTCTCACACCTTTTGCAGTTCCATGCAGACCCACAGTTATTAATGTGGGTGTAGGCGACCTGTGGGGCTGGGGAAAAGAAATCAATTGTTCCCTCAAAGGTGGCAGTTAACAGGGTAGGGCCACAAGACAAATAGTAAGTAGTCCTTCCTTCCTTCCTTCCTCCTCCCTTCCTTCCTTCCTTCCTTCCTTCCTTCCTTCCTTCCTTCCTTCCTTCCTTCCTTCCTTCCTTCCTTCTTCCTTCCTTCCTTCCTCTCTCTCACCCTCCCTCCTTCTCTCTCTCTCTCTCTCTCTCTCTCTCTCTCTCTCTCTCTCTCTCTCTCTCTCTTCTTTCTTTTTTTTTTTTTTTTCATGAAACTGTATTTTCTCATCCCCAGGAACCAGTTGGTACCTAAGAGTCATGATTGCTTTCTGACCAAGAGAATTGCTGAACTTGGATTCATATCCTCTGAGCTGCCAAGGACAGTAGTCCTCCAACTACTTTGATTGGCTGCAGGTGGACAGGGGAGCTCCTCTGGGCACCTTCCTCTGTAGCTAAGGACCTCACAGGACACCAAGGGCTGCCCTTAATTGATAAACAGAATTTACACAGGAAGGCCAGTGAGATCTGAAGGTGCATCTGCTTCTCAGTGGAGAGGTTTCACAGAACTCAACCTCCTGAAGAAACACACCTCAGTCCCATCCTTCACTGAGGGCGCAATGGCAATTGAAGCAGCTCTGGCAGTACTCCAGACAGAAATCAACTGTCCCATCTGTCTGGATGACTTGAGAGACCCTGTCACCATTGAATGTGGGCACAACTTCTGTCGCTCCTGCATCCAGCAGTCCTGGGCTGATATGCAGGACAGGTTCCCTTGTCCTGTGTGTCGTCACCCATGCAAAGAGAGGTACATGAGGAGCAACACCCAGCTGGGAAGGATGGTCGACATCACCAAGCTCCTCCAGATCACCAGGGGTAAGATGAAGCAACAGGAAGAGAGGCGCTTGTGTGAGAAGCACAACCAGGCCCTGACCCTCTTCTGTGAGGAGGACCTAGAGCTGTTGTGTCCCCTGTGCACTCAGCCTCCTGACCACCAGGGCCACCAGGTAAGGCCCATGGAGGAGGCTGCCTCTCATCATAGGCAAAGGCTCAGCAGTTACATTGGGCCCCTGAAGAAGCAGGTCGCAGACATTCAGAAACTAGTAGCCACCCAAGACAGGAAACTATCAGAACTGAGAGAAAAGGTAGAAAACCGGAGATCGAAATTAGCCTCTGAATTTGAGAATCTGATACAATCTGTAGAGCATGAGCAAGAGGCAGTTCTCTCAAGGCTAGCTGCAGAAGAGAAGCACATTCAACAGAATCTCAGTGCAAACAAAACTGCATTTTCAGACCACATTTCCAAACTTAAAGTTCAACTAAAGGAGGTGGCAGAGAAGAGTGTGATGTCAGATGTGAAATTGCTGATGAACATCAAAGGTGTCTTCCACCGTTGTCAAAAGATAGAACCTCCAGGTGTCTATTGCTGCCAGTTTAGGAGAGAAGAATTCAGTCTTCCTCCGCAGTGTTCAGCCCTGCAGAAAATTATACAGAGATTTAGAGAAGAAGTTACCCTGGATCCTGAAACCGCACATCCTAATCTGCTGGTGTCTGAGGATAAAAAGTCTGTGACATTTGTGAGGAAAAAGCAAAGAGTTCATCAGAATCCAAAGGGATTTGAAGTGGACCCAGTTGTCCTGGGTACTGAAGGGTTTGACTGTGGCCGACATTACTGGGAGGTCCAGGTGGATGACAAGCCTGAGTGGGCCATGGGGGTCTGTAAAGACTCCCTTTCCAAGGAGAAAAAGCAGCCCCTGCTGAGACAGGAGAACAGATGTTGGATGATTCAGCTGCAGGATGGTGATTATGTGGCACGAGGGTCTGTTCCTGTCACCCTTGTGCTGAAGGAAATGCCCAGAGGGATTGGCATCTATCTGGACTATGAGTTGGGTCAGATTTCCTTTTATAATTTGAATGACATGTCTCACATCCATTCCTTCAGGGATACATTTTCTGAAGTGCTAAAGCCTTACTTCTATATCGGATGTGATCCCAAACCTCTTACTGTCTGTGCATTAAAAGATTAGGAAGGATGAACTGTCACTTTGTTTCATTTTCTTCCTGTGATTTACAGACAGTAGGTAGATTTTTTTTTTTAGTCAAATTTTATTTTACTTTTGAATGTATTTTTATTGATTTCAGAGAGGACGGGAGAGGGAGAGAGAGATAGAAACATCAGTGATGAGAGAGAATCATCGATCAGCTGCCTCCTAAATGCCCCCTACTGTGGATCCAGCCCCAACCCAGGCATGTGCTCTTGACCAAATCTTGTACCTGGAACCCTTCTGAGCAAAACCAGTTGGACCTTATTTTTACTATATATATATATATATATATATACACATATATATACATATACATACACACACACATATGTATACACACACACACACATACATATACACACACACACACACACACACACACACACACTAGAGGCCCAGTGCACAAAATTCGTGCACAGGGAGGGGGTCCCTCAGCCTAGCCTGCACCCTCTCCAATCTGGGATCCGTCAGGTGGGATCAGGCCTAAACTGGCAGTCGGACATCCCTCTTGCAATCCAGGACCACTGGCTCCTAACCATTCATCTGCCTGCTTGCCTGATTGCCCCTAACCCCTCTGCCTGCCTGCCTTATTGCCCCTAGGTGTCCTCCCCTGCCGGCCTGATCACCCCTAACTGCCTCTGTCTCGGGCCCGCCACAGTGGCTTTGCGTGGAAGGAGGACTGGATGACCAGAAGATGTCCAGTTGACCTGGTCTAATTAGCATATTACCCTTTTATTAGTATAGATATATTTTAATCTATATTGTTGAAAGTAGTACATAGGTCTTTGGGTAGAATTTTGTATGACTATCAGTGATTTAGCACCAAATTTTTTTCAGTTGATTTTTAGAGAGGAAGAGAGAGAAATGTCAGTGTGAGAAGGGATCATTGATTGGTTGCCTCCAGATTGGACTCAGACTGAGGATATGTGCCCTGCCTGATCTGGATCAAACCTGTCCACCCTTTGGTACATAGAAGGATGCTCCAACTAACTGAGCTTCACTGGTCTAGGCTAGCAGCAAAATTTTGTAAAAAGCACTTCTATGACCTGAACACTTGGGATGTCTCTCTCTTTCTTTTTCCGCCCATTTTTTTTTTTTCAAGAGCAAGGTGTGTGGAAACAAATGAAAGTGTGAAATATTTGGAATATTGATTGATTAATTCTTTCTAAAGTGTTTCTGAAATTTTAGGATTAGAATGTATTCATTGTAAGTCACAGCTTCAATAAAGTTTTTGTATATTTACATCTATTTCAAATTTTGTCTGTGTTTCAGGATGTGGCTTTTTATGCATAAGTACATTACATATTCCATGTGGGAGAGAAGATAGAATGGCAGAACTCTTAAGTGGGTTTCTAATATTTTTGCATGTGTTGAGAGTAAGGAACTGATTACTTCCAACTATTTTTAAAATATATTTATTGATTTCAGAGAGGAAGGGAGAGGGGGAGAGAGATGGAAAAATCAATAATGAGAGAAAATCATTGATCATCAGTCCAAAACCCGGCATGTGCCCTAGACCAGAATGAAACCCAGACCCTTTAGTCCAAAGGCCCATGCTCTATCCACTGAGCAAAACCATCTGGAGCTTCCAACCATTATTAAGGATATTTTTATTTTATTATTTATTTATTTTTGTTAATTTTCACATGAAGATATTTTTCCATTGATTTTTAGGAAGAGTGGTAGAGAGAGGGAAAGACAAAGAGAAACATGGATGTGAGAGAAACACATCGATTAACCAATGCACAAGCCTGACCAGGGGCCTGCCCTTGCTCTGAATCGAACCCTAGAACCTTTGGTTTGCAGGCCCAGGCTCTATCCACTGAGCCAAACTGGTTAGGGCTCAATATAAATAAATAAATTAAATAAATAAATAAATAAATAAATAAATAAATAAATAGATAGATAGATAAATAAATAAATAAATAGTGCTGAGAGGATCAAGGGAGAATAACCAGGGTGCAAATTAGATGATGCATATTAACAGAGATAATCCTTTTCTGGCCTGATGAAAGCATTGAAAATCCTCTGACTCTAGCTTACCCCTCCCCCATGGAGAAGGAGCAACTGGACTTTGGCAGGCATTGTGTTAATAGGTAGGTCCACCTAATGGTGTATATATCAGGGTCAGGTCATGCATGGCTCATGCAGTCCTGTGCCAGACTGTGTAGAAAGATCCTTGTGGGAGATTTGCCTTTTCTTTTAGCATTATAGATCTGACCTCAGCTGTCTGCTCCTGGTAAGTTGGGATATGGGACCAAGTGGGTGCAGGAGGCTGGAGTGAAGTAAGACCACTGGGTTCCTGAGTGCCTGCTCTGTGCCCTGCTGAGAGACAGATTCCTCCAAAGGGAATTCAAACTCGGAATTAGCTTATTTTAAAACACATGAAATTAATTATGTTATCCTGGTCCCTGTCAGAACATTAAGTCACCTAAGTGCCCTTTAAAATTTTAGATATACAGATCTGACCCCTCAGGAGTCAGGAATGGGAACATTTGTATGGCAAAGGTAGTCAAACACTCGCTGCACATTGTTGCCCAGAGCTGTGGATGGTAAAAACGGCTTTCTGTGCAGCTGCCCTGGAAGGGCCCAGTCCGCACTACCAGAGGGAATTCTAATTAGGATTCAGGTTATTTTAGGACACGTGCTTTCATTATGGGGAGTCTTGTACTAAGTCATAGAATGCTTGCTAAAATTTCTGAAACCAGGATCCTAACCCAAACTAAGGGGGTGACAAACGTCTCATGCAGCTGGTTTGGAGCTGCATGTGGACTTCCTTCCATTATGTCTCCTCTCTGTGAGGCCGGGTTCGTGTACAGGTGGAGATAGGTGGGAGTGTTTGTGTACAGGAGGGCAGGGGAGAGGTTAGAGCCATGGGCCTGAATCCCAGATACTCAGAACCGGTATTGATTTGATCTTCCTTAATTGGCTGGAGAGAGCCTCCCACAGTATAAGCAGGTGGCCCAAAGTCTCTCAGTCCCTAGAGGAGACCCAGAGACCTGGCAAATATTTTCATTATTCAACAGCTTTAATCAAGGACTTAGGAGATAATTGGAGATACAGCCATGGCAAGGATCACAGAGAGGTTACAGTAATGGGAAATTGAGATCTTACAAATGTGTGTTAATTTGTAACATGAGTTGAAAAAAATTCATGATACTGCGTTTACTGTTCCTTGACACGATGTCAACCAGGAGACCCAACATGGAGGTCACTTCAGCCTCTTCTTGGTCTCTACTTAGATCAGTGGTGATTATAGGGAAAGCTCAATTGTCTTGACTAGTTATAGCTCACCAACTTCAAAGGCTAGTGTGTGTGTGTGTATGTGTGTGTGTGTGTATCTGCTTTCCAGTTTTTTCTCACATTGAATTTCTATTCCTGAATTGCATTCTATGCAGGTGATAAATCAGTTTTCCTAGATGGGTTGGTGTTCAGAGTAAATCTAATCTGGTCCGAATCCCACCGACTTAGGTACACAGGTGGATATACCCTACATTTAAGAAGTGTAAATGAAAAGCAAGTAATTTTTGATATATAGTGGAGCCTGGGTTCTCTAACTTAATTCATCCTGGTAGGCTGTTAGAAAAGCTTACTTGTTTAAAAACTGAATCATATTTCTCCCATTAGAAATAATGTAAATTGAATTAATACCTTCCAGACTCTCAAATGATTCTCTGTTCTAACGTCTCTTATATACCCAGTATTTGTCTCTTGTAGTATTTAATCTATAATTAAACACTTCTTAAATTGATCCAATCACCCCTACTATCCTTAAAGGTTTTTTATATAAAGCTGTCTTGGAAATACTATCACTGGCTTTTGTTGATCTAATTAACCAGTTTTTCTACCTTTTCAATTGCCTGTGATTGTTGTTTTTGTGAGCTCTTTCACACCCTTAGCAACACTAGCACTCTTTATTACTTTTTTTTTTTTTTTTACTTCTCACCCGAGGATATTTTCTCATTGGTTTTTAGAGAGAGTGGAAGAGAGAAGAACAGAGAGAGATAAACCTGGATTTGAGAGAAACACATTGATTGGTTGCCTCCTGCATACACCACCACTAGGGCCAAGGCAGGGGAGGACCCTTGAACCAAGGTAGGTGCTCTTAGAATGGAGTCTGACCAACCCTTAGGTCTGCAGGCCAATGCTCTATCCACTGAGCCAAACCATCTAGGGTCATATTCACTTTTTTAAGAAAAATCTTTATTGTTGAGCCCTATCCAGTTTGGCTCTGTGGGTAGACTGAAGGGTCCCAGGTTCAATTCCGGTCAAGGTCACACCAGAGGCAGCTGATCAATGTTTCTCTTTCATCCATGTTTCTAACTCTCTATCCCTCTCCCTTCTTTGTAAAAAATCAATAAAAGACATTTCAGGATAGTTGTTAAAAAAAAGAAAAAGTGAGTATCTAAGTAGGTAAATATCTGGTGTTGAGAGGATCCAGAGAGAACAGCCAAGGGTCAAATGAGATCAAGCATATTAACAGCTTTAATCCTTTTCGGCCTCAGGAAAACACAGAAAATCCCCTTACCCTGGTTCATCCCTCCCCGTGGGGGACGAGCCAATAGAATTTGGTGGGCGTGGTTAATAGTTGGAGCCTTCTACTGGAGTATATATACCAGGGTCAGATCAGGGATCCTGTGCCACGCGGTGTAGAAAGCTCCTAGTGGGAGATTCGCCTCGCCCTTTTGGCGTTTCAGAACGGAGAACAGCCCTCTGCTCCTGGTGAGTCCGGAGTTGGGACCAAGTGGGTGCGGGAGGCCAGAGTAAGGAAGGCCCATGGGTTCCTGAGGGCCTGCTCTTTGCCCCGCTGAGAGGCATATACCTCCAAAGGGAATTCAAACTCGGGACTGGCTTGTTTTAAAACACAAGTGGTTATATTTTCCTGCCCCCCCGTCGGATCCTTAAGTCACCTAAATGCCCTATAAAATTTGACATATCCAGATGTGACGCCCCAGGAGTCAGGAATGGGAACATTTGTGTGGGGTAAAGCCAAGACAAAGGTCCTCAAACACCCGCTGCACATTGTTGCCCAGAGCTGTGGGCGGTAAAAACTGCTTTATGTGCAGCTGCCCTGGAAGGGCCCAGTCCGCACTACCAGAGGGAATTCTAATTCGGATTCAGGTTGTTTTAGGGCACATGCTTTCATTATGGGGAGTCTTGGACTAAGTCATAGAATGCTTGCTAAAATTTCTGAAACCAGGATCCCAACCCGAACTAAGGGGTGACAAACACCTCATGGAGCTGGTCTGGAGTTGCATGTGGACTTCCTTCCATTATGTCTCCTCTCTGTGAGGCCGGGTTCGTGTACAGGCGGAGATAGGTGGGAGTGTTTGTGTACAGGAGGGTTGGGGAGAGGTTAGAGCCATGGGCCTGAATCCCAGATACTCAGAACCGGTATTGATTTGATCTTCCTTAATTGGCTGGAGAGAGCCTCCCACAGTATAACCAGGTGGTCCAAGTCTCTCAGTCCCTGAAGGAGACCCCAACTCCAGGCCAGTTTTTTCGTTATTCAACAGCTTTAGCCAGGGACTGGGGATACACGGTGAGATTCACAAGGAGATTATAGTACTGGAGAATGGAAATCTTCCAAATGTGTGTTAATTTGTAAGCAGTTGAAAAAAATTCATGATACTGCTTTTAATGTTTCTTGACATCGTGGCAACCTAGGAGACCCATTGTGAAGGTCATTTTAGCCACGTGGTTTCTGCTAAGATCAATGCCTTAAAGAATTTTTAAATATAAAACTGCCTTGGAAATGCTATCTTTGGTTAACTACTATTCCTTTATCCAATCAACAACAGTTTTGTTTACCCTTTCAATTGCATGTGATTGTTGTTTGTGAGCACTTCACATCCCTAGAACAGTTAGCACTCCATTTTTTTCAATTCTCCCCTGAGGCTATTATCTCATTGCTTTTTAGAGAGACTGGAAGTGGAAGAGAGAGGGAAAGACCTAGAGAAATCAGGATGTGATAGAAACACACCCATTGTTGCCTCTGCACATCTCTGTCCAATGCCCAGGAAGGGGAGGAGTCTGCAACCAAGCTAGGTGCCCTCGAATGGAATGGAACCCGAACTTTTAGGTCTGCAGGCTGAGGTTCTATCCACTGACTGAACCAAACTGAATAGGGCTCAACACTGGAGGTTTATAAGAAAATAAATAAATTCCTGGCCCGAATGCCTCAATGGTTGAGTATAGACCTATGAACCAAGAGGTCACTGGTTGGATTCCAGTCAAGGCCAACATCAGGGTTGTGGGCTCCATCCCCAGTGGGGGGTATGCCGGAGGCAGCTAACCAATGATTCTCTCTAATCATTAATGTTCCTATGTCTTTTTCCCTCTCCCTTCCTCTCTGAAATCAATAAACATGTATTTTTAAAAAATAAATAAGTAAATAAATGATGTTGACAAGATCAAGAGAGACTAGCCTGAGGGCAAATTAGATATAACAGAGTTAATCCTCTCTGCTTCTGGAAAGCACTGAAAATCCTCTTACTCTGGTTCCTCCCTCCCCTATAGGGGAGGAGCCATTGGACTTTGGTGGGCATGGTTAATAACTCTGTCCTTCCAATGGTGTGTATATACCAGGGTCAGGTCAAGGCCTCTGCAGTCTTTATTTTATTTTATTTTTTTTTAATATATTTTATTGATTTTTTACGGAGAGGAAGAGAGAGGGATAGAGAGTCAGAAACATCGATGAGAGAGAAACATCGATCAGCTGCCTCCTGCACACCCCCTACTGGGGGTGTGCCCGCAACCAAGGTACATGCCCTTGACCGGAATCGAACCCGGGACCCTTGAGTCCGCAGGCCGACGCTCTATCCACTGGGCCAAACCGGTTTCGGCCCTCTGCAGTCTTTATGGTTCCGGGCCTTCCTAAGCCATCAAATGCTTTTGCTAAAATTACGGAAACCAGGATCTCAGCCTGAACAAAGGGGGTGACAAAGCTCCTAAAGGTGCTGGTCAGGAGCTACATGTGGACTGCCTTCCATTATGTCTCAGTGATGCGGATTTGTGTATAGGCAGAGATAGGTGGGAAGGGCTGGGAAAGGTTAGAGATAAGGGCCTGAATCCCAGATAACTCAAACCCTGTGTTGACTGGACCTTCTTAATAGGCCTGCAGGCACTCAGAGTACAAGCAGGTAGCCCAAAAACTCTCAGTCCCTAAAGGAAACCTGGAGACCTGGCCAGTATTTGCTTATTCAACAGCTTTAGCTAGGGCAGCTGCACAGAAACTAAGGTTACAGGGAGGTTATAGGAAATGGGAATTTTGATCTTCTAAATGTGTGTTATTTTGCAGCTTGAGTTGAAAAAATTCATGATACTGTCTTTAGTGTTCCTTGACATGTGACAGCCCAGATGACCCAAGGTGGATTTCAATCCAGCCTCTTCTTGGTCTCAATAAGATCAGTGCTGACTGTAAGGGGAAGCTCAACTGTCTTCTCAACTGTTTAGGAAATGCTATGTCTGGCTATCTGCTTTTCATTTATCCAATCAGCAACAGTTTTTCTACCTTTTTAATTGGCTGTGATTGTTTTGAGAGCACCTTCACACCCTTAGCAACATAAAGGAGAAATGTTAGAAGCCTTTTTTTTTTAATATATTTTATTGACTTTTTACAGAGAGGAAGGGAAAGGGATAGAGAGTTAGAAACATCGATGAGAGAAAAACATCGACCAGCTGCCTCCTGTACACCCCCCACAGGGGATGTGCCCGCAACCAAGGTACATGCCCTTGACCGGAATCGAACCCGGGACCCTTCAGTCTGCAGACCGACGCTCTATCCACTGAGCCAAACCGGTTTTGGCTAGAAGCCTTTCTAAAGAATTTTGGAGTTTGACTCAGGTCAGAAGGGATCATCCAAGTCATTTTGTCACAGCCACTGCCTGGGGCAGTGTACAATCTTCTATGTACCATCTTCTATGATATTTTCCCATTGATATTTTGAGAGAGTGGAAGAGTGAGGGAAATACAGAAACATGGATGTGAGAGAAACATATTGATTGGTTGGCTCCTACAGGTGCCCAGACAAGGGCCAGGGCCCAGAGAAGCCTGCAACCCAGGTACACACCTTTAAATGGAAATGAACCTGGGACCCTTAAGTCCTCAGGCCAAAACTCTATACACTGAGCCAAACCAACTAAGGCTGCTTTAGTTTTCTGTTTGGTCACTTTATGTTTTAAAATTGTGCTAATATTTTATTTAGCCACCCACAAAAGCATTCTTTCTTTGTTTTTTTGTCTGAGAAACTTTTTGTCATGCCGAGCTATCAGCAAGAAAGAGCTGTCAGGTGGAAAACTGAAGTTTTGGTGGACAACTAAGACATTTTTTTGAACAATTTGGTTAAGAGAACTGAATTGCTTGAGATGGGAGATGAGGTTTGACTGAATAATGAATTCAGTGTTATCAGAAATAACTTCTTGGGGGGGGGTTGATGACAAATATGTGATACCTTAATCAATAAAGTAATTAAAAATAAATAAATAAAAATAAATAAAAATTTTCTCGCCGAAACTGGTTTGGCTCAGTGGATAGAGCGTCGGCCTGGGGACTCAAGGGTCCCAGGTTCCGATTCCAGTCAAGGGCATGTACCTTGGTTGCGGGCACATCCCCACTAGGGGGTGCACAAGAGGCAGCTGATCGATGTTTCTCTCTCATCGATGTTTCTAACTCTCTATCCCTCTCTCTTCCTCTCTGTAAAAAATCAATAAAATATATTAAAAAAAAATTTTTCTCTACAAAAAAAAAAAAAGAAATAACTTCTTTTTTCTATGCTAATCCTCACCTGAGAATATTTTTCCATTGATGTTTTTGTAGAGAGTGGAAGGCAGTGAGGGAGTGGGGTGGAGGAGAAAGAGAAAAGCATTGCTGTGGGAGTCAAGTCTATTGGTTGCCTCCTGAGCTTGCCCCCATCGGATGGAACCTGCACTAGGTACATGCTCTTGAACGGAAAACTCAAGACTCTTGGGTACATGGGACAACACTGTAATCAGTGGCACACACTGGCCAGGGCAGAAATAACTGTATTTGAAGAAAAAGAGTGCCAAATCCATGACTGAGGTTTTTCAAAAACTGGAAGTGATGGAAGGTGGGATTTTTACATTTGTTAACCTGACTTTCTTAATGTTAAGGATGTTAAGCACTTTCCCTAACACCTCAGATAATTGGTGACTAAAGTTGAAACTTAGCCCACAGACAAAGAATCTAGTAAGAAACATGCTCACAACATTTGCAGTTCCATGCAGACCCACAGTGATGAATGTGGGTGCAGTCGACATGTAGGACTGGGCAAAATAAATAAATGGTTCCCTCAAAAGTGGCAGTTAACTGGGCAGGGCCACAAGACAAATACTAAGCAGTTTTTCCTTCATTTCTTTCTTTCCTTTTTTTTACATGAAACAATTTTCTCATCCCCAGGAACCAATCGGTACCTAAGAGTCATGATTGCTTTCTGACCAAGAGAATTGCTGAACTTGGATTCATACCTCTGAGCTGCCAAGGACAGTAGTCCTCCAACTACTTTGATTGGCTGCAGGTGGACAGGGGAGCTCCTCTGGGCACCTTCCTCTGTAGCTAAGGACCTCACAGGACACCAAGGGCTGCCCTTAATTGATAAACAGAATTTACACAGGAAGGCCAGTGAGATCTGAAGGTGCATCTGCTTCTCAGTGGAGAGGTTTCACAGAGCTCAACCTCCTGAAGAATCACACCTCAGTCTCATCCTTCATTCAGGGCCCAATGGCAGGTGAAGGAGCTGTGGCAAAACTCCAGAGAGCAATCAACTGTCCCATCTGCCTGGATAACCTGAGAGACCCTGTCACCATTGAATGTGGGCACAACTTCTGTCGCTCCTGCATCCAGCAGTCCTGGGCTGGTCTGCAGGACAGTTTCCCATGTGCTGTGTGCCGTCACCCATGCCAAGAGTTGCACATGTGGAGCAACACCCAGCTGGGAAGGATGGTAGACATGGCCAAGCTCCTCCAGATCACCCAGGACAAGATGAAGCAGCAAGAAGAGAGGCGCTTGTGTGAGAAGCACAACCAGGCCCTGACCCTCTTCTGTGAGGAGGACCTAGAGCTGTTGTGTCCCCTGTGCACTCAGCCCCCAGACCACCAGGGCCACCAGGTGAGGCCCATGGAGGAGGCTGCCTCTCATCATAGGCAAAGGCTCAGCAGTTATATTGGACCCCTGAAGAAGCAGATGGCAGACACTCAGAAACTACTAGACACTGAAGACAGGAAACTATCAGAACTGAGAGAAAAGGTGGAAAACCGGAGAGCAAAGTTAGCCGCTGAATTTGAGCAGCTGATAGAATCTGTTGAGTGTGAGGAAGAGGCAGTTCTCTCAAGGCTAGCTGCAGAAGAGAAGCACATTCAACACAATCTCAGTGCAAACAAAGCTGCATTTTCAGACCACATTTCCAAACTTAAAGTTCTACGAAAGGAGATGGCAGAGAAGAGTGTGATGTCAGATGTGAAAATGATGATGAATATCAAAGGTGTCCTCCACCCTAGTGAAAACTTAGAACCCCCAGGTGTCTATTGTTTCCAGTATAAGAGAGAAGAATTCAGTCTTCCTCCGCAGTCTTTGGCCCTGCAGAAAATTATACAGAGATTTAGAGAAGAAATTACCCTAGATCCCAAAACCGCACATCCTAATCTGCTGGTGTCTGAGGATAAAAAGTCTGTGACATTTGTGAGGAAAAAGCAAAGAGTTCATCGGAATCCAAAGCGATTTGCGGTTGACCCAGTTGTCCTGGGTACTGAAGGGTTTGACTGTGGCCGACATTACTGGGAGGTCCAGGTGGACGACAAGCCTGAGTGGGCTGTGGGTGTCTGTAGAGACTCCCTTTCCAAGGAGAGAAAGCAGCCCCTGCTAAGACAAGAGAACAGATGTTGGACGATTCAGCTGCAGGATGGTGACTATGTGGCACGAGGGTCTGTTCCTGTCACCCTTGTGCTGAAGAAAATGCCCAGAGGGATTGGCATCTATCTGGACTATGAGTTGGGGCAGGTTTCCTTTTACAGTTTGAATGACATGTCTCACATCCATTCCTTCTGGGATACATTTTCTGAAGTGCTAAAGCCTTACTTCTATATCGGATGTGATCCCAAACCTCTTACTGTCTGTGCTTTAAGAGATTAGGAAGGATGAACTGTCACTTTGGTTCATTTTCTTCCTGTGATTTACAGGCAGTAGGTAGAATTTTTTTCAATCATAATTTTATTGTTATTTTTATTTTAAAATATAATTTTATAGATGCCGGAGGGAAGGGAGAGAGATAGAAACATCAGTGATGAGAGAGAATTATTGATCAGCTGCCTCCTGCACACTCTCTACTATGGATCCAGCCCCTAACCGAGGCATGTGTCCTTGACTGAATGGAACCCAGAATCCTTCAGTTTACAGGCTGAAGCTCTATCCATTGAGCTAAACCAGCTGTACCTTATTTTTATTATATATATATATGAAAATATTATATAGGTCTTTGTGGGTAGAATTTCATACAACTATCAATGATCTAGCATCAACATTTTTTGTTGTTGTTGCACTGATTTTTAGAGATGAAGAGAGAAAGAGACAGGGAAACATCAGTGTGACAGGGTACCATTGATTGGCTGCCTCCAGAATGCACCCAGATTGTGGATTGAATCCCAATCTGGGTATGTTCCCTGACGCAGAATTGAACCTGTCCACCCTTTGGTACATGGGAGGATTCTCCAACTAACAGGTACACTGGCCAGGGTTAGCGCCAATATTTTGTAAAAAGCACTTCTGTGATATGAATACTTGTTTTCTCTCTCTCCCTCTTTTGCTGGCCCATTTTTCTCATGATCAAGGTGTGTGGGTATAAATGGAGTTGTGGAGAATTTGGAATATTGATTGATCAATTCTTTCTTACGTGCTTCTGAAATTATGGATTAGAATGTTCATTATAAGGCACAGTTCAATAAAGATTTTGTATATTTACATGAATTGCAAATTTTGTCTATGTTTCAGGATGTGTCTCTGTGCATAAGTACCTTATGTATTCCAGGTGGGAGAGATGGCAGATTCGTGGGAGGCCTTTCCGTGGTTTCCTATTTTTTGTGTGTGTGTGTGTGTGTGTGTAGCGAGTAAGTTACTGATTGCTTCCAACTATTTATTAAAATATTTTTTATTGATTTTAGAGACACAGAAAAATCAATGGTGAGAGAAAATCATTGATTGGCTGCTTCCTGCAAGGGGATTCAGCCTGCAACCCTGGCTTGTGCCCTAGACCAGAATGGAACATATACCCTTCTGTCCACAGGCCCATGCTCTAGCCACAGAGCCAAACTAGCTCAGGCTTGCAACTATTTTTAAGGGAATTTTTATTTCATTCCTTTATTTATTTATTTTTAATCCTCACATGAGGATGTTTTTCCATTGAATTTTGGGGAGAGTAGAGAGAGAGAAAGACAGAGAAACATGGATGTGAGAGAAACACATCAATTGGTTTCCTCCTGCACATGCCCTGACCAGGGACCTGGGCTAGGAGGAACCTGGAAAGAAGGTACATGCCCTTGATCTGAATGGAACCCAAGAACCTTTGGTTATTGGACCCAGTCTCCACCTCTGAGCCAAATTGGCCAGGGCTCAACAGTAAAGATTTTAAATGAATCCTATCTAATAAAAGAGTACTATGCAAATTGACCTTTACTCCAACACACAAGATGGCTGCCCCCATGTGAACACAAGATGGCCAGCAGGGGAGAGCAGTTGGGGGTGACCAGGCCGGTAGAGTAGGGCAGTTGGGGAGACCAAGCCAGCAAGGGAGGACAGTGGGGGGGATCAGTCCTGCAGGGGAGGGCAGTTGGGAGGGACCAGGCCTGCAGGAGAGGGAGGATGGGGAGACCAGGCCTGCAGGAAAGGGCAGTTAAGGGTGACCAGGCCAGCAGGGGAGGGCAGTTGGGGGGGACCAGGCCTACAGGGAGGGCCGATGGATGGGACCAAGCCTACACGGAAGGACAGCTGTGGAAAACCCAGGCCAGCAGGGGTGGGCAGTTGGGGGTGACCGAGCGGGCAGGGGAGGTGATTTGGGGGCAACCACGCCTGCAGGAGAGGGCAGCTGGGGCTATCAGGACAGCAGTGGATGGCAGTTGGGGAGGACCAGGCCTGCAGGGGAGGGCAGTTGGGGGCTATCAGGACAGCAGTGGAGGGCAGTTGGGGAGGACCAGGCCTGCAGGGAAGGGCATTGGGAGCTATCAGGCTGTCAAGTGAGGGCATTTAGGGGTTACTGGACTAGCAGGGGAGGGCAGTTGGAGGCTACCAGGCCTGCAGGGGAGGACAGTTAGGGGTGACCAGGCTGGCAGGGGAGGACAGTTAGGGGTGACCAGGCTGGCAGGGGAGGACAGTTAGGGGTGACTAGGCTGGCAGGGGAGGACAGTTAGGGGTGACCAGGCTGGCAGAGGAGGGCAGTTAGGGGCAATTGGGCCAGCAGGGGAGCAGTTAGGCGTCCATCAGGCTGGCAGGGTAGTGGTTCGGAGATGATCAGGCTGGCAGGCAGAATCGGATATGGGCAATCAGGCAGGCAGGCAGGTGAGCAGTTGGGAGCCAGCAGTCCTGGATTGTGAGAGGGATGTCTGACTGCCCTCAAGGAGTCCCAGAATGGAGAGGGTGCATAATGGGCTGAGAGAGACACACACACACACACACCCTCCCCCTGTGCATGATTTGTGCACTGGGCCTCTAGTAAATAAATAAGCAAATAAATAAATAAATAAAAATAAATAAATAAATAAATAAATGGTGTTGAGAGGATCAAGAGAGACTAGCCAGGACCTAACCAGTTTCGCTCAGTGGTTAGAGCATCGGCCTACAAACTGAAGGGTCCCAGGTTGATTCTGGTCAAGGGCATGTACCTTAGTTGCAGGCACATCCCCAGTAGGGTGTGTGCAGGAGGCAGCTGATGGATGTTTCTCTCTATGTTCCTTGATGTTTCTAACTCTATGTTCCTTCTTCTCTGTAAAAAATCAATACGACATTTTAAAAAATACTTTGCTCTTAAAGTCAAGGTAGTTCTTTGAGAGAGAGAGAGACTAGCCAGGGTTCAAATTAGATCCTGCAGATAGGGGAGGGTGGGGGGAGGGGGGAGAGATCAACCAAGGGACTTGTGTGCATGCATATGAGCCTAACCAATGGTTAAGTTCAACAGGGGGTTGGGGCATCCGTGGGAAGGGGTGTGGGATGGGAATGGGGGGATGAGGACAAATATGTGACACCTTAATCAATAAAGAAATTAAAAAAAAAAATAGATCCTGCAAATTGGCAGAGTTAATCCATTCTGGCCTGATGAAAACACTGAAAATCCTCTTGCCCTAACCAACCCCTCCCCCTGGGGGCGGATCCCCTGGATTGTGGTGGGTGTGGTTCTAATAGCTAGGTCCTCCTAATGGTGTATATACACCAGGGTCAGGTCAGGGCTCATGCAGTCCTGTTGCAGAAGGTCAAGAAAGATCCTAGTGGGAGATTCACCTTTTCTTTTGGAGTTACAGACCCTACCTCATCCTTCTGCTCCTGGTAAGTCCAAGATGAGACCAAGTTGATGGGGGAGGCCAGAGTGTGGTAAAACTGGTGGGTTCCTGAGCACCTGCTCTGTGCCCCACTGAGAGACACATATCTCTAAGGAATACTTGGCTGTTCTAAAAAGGAAAGCACTCTTACCATTTGCAGCATCATGGATGGACATGGAGAGCATTATGCTAAGAGAAATATGCCAGTCAGAGAAGGATAAGTATCACATGATCTCATTCATTTGTGGACTATAACAACATAAACTGATGAACAAAAATAGATCCAGAGACATAGAAACATCAAACAGATCATCAAATCTCAGTGGGAAAGCAGGGGAGGGTGGGAGCTTTGGAGGGGAAGAGATCAACTAAAGGACTTGCATGCATGCGTATAAACATAAGCAATGGACAGAGACAGTAGGGAGGTGAGGGTCTGTGCTGGGGGTAGGGAGCGGCAGGGGAGAGGTCAATGGGGGAAGGAGAAGGAGACATATGCAATACTTTAAACAATAAAGAATTTTTAAAATTAAAAAAATGTTACATTTAAAAGTAAAATAAATAAATAAATAAATAAATAAATAAAGGGATCCAAACTGGATTTTAAAACACATGCAGTTCATTATGTTTTCCTGGTCCCTGGCAGAACCTCAGGCACCTAAATGCCCTTTAACATTTTAGATATCTAGATCTGACGCTTCGGGGTCAGGAATGGGAACATTTGCATGTGGTAAAGCCAAGGTGAAGGTCTTCAAACACCTGCTGCACAGGGTTGCCCAGAGCCATGGGCAGTAAAAACCTTGGTTTCTGTTTGAAGGGCCTGGTTCGCACTTCACAAAGGAATGCTCATTCGAATTCAAGGTATTTTAGGACACATGCTTTTATTATGGTTGGGGCTTTCCCAAGTCATGGAATGCTTGCTAAAAATAGAGAAAGCAGGATCCCAACCCAAACTAAGGGGGTGACAAAGCGCCTCATGGTGCAGGTCAGGAGCTGCATGTGGACTACCTTCCATTATGTCTCAGGAAGGCCGGGTTCATGTAAGGCGGAGATAGGTGCGAGTGTTTGTGTACAGGAGGGCAGGGGAGAGGTTAGAGCCATGGCTCTGTGTCTCAGATACTCAGACCTGGTATGGACTTGATCTTTGTATTTTTATTTTAAATATATTTTTATTGATTTCAGAGAGGAAGGGAGAGGGAGAGAGCCTGCAACCCAGATACACGCCTTTAAATGGAATGGAACCTGGGACCCTTAGGTCCTCAGGCCAAAGCTCTATACACTGAGCCAAACCGACTAAGGTTGCATTAGCTCTCTGTTGGTTCACTTTATGTTTTAAAATTGTGCTAATTATTATTATTTTTTTTAAATATATTTTATTGATTTTTTACAGAGAGGAAGGGAGAGGGATAGGGAGCTAGAAACATTGATGAGAGAGAAACATCGACCAGCCGCCTCCTGCACACCCCCTACCGGGGATGTGCCCGCAACCAATGTACATGCCCTTGACCAGAATCGAACCTGGGACCCTTGAGTCTGCAGGCTGACGCTCTATCCACTGAGCCAAACCGGTTTCGGCTAAAATTGTGCTAATTATTGATTTAGCCACCAACAAAGCATTCTTTCCTTGTTTTTTGTCTGAGACACTTTTTGTCATGCCGACGTATCAGCATGAAAGAGCTGTCAGGTGGAAAACTGAAGTTTTGGTCGACAACTGAGACATTTTCTGTGAACAATTTGGCTGAGAGAACTGAATTGCTTGAGATGGGAGATGAGGTTTGACTGAATCATGATTTCAGTGTTACTAGAAATAACTTCTTTTTCTATGCTAATCCTCACCTGAGAATATTTTTCCATTGATGGTTTTGAAAAGAGTGGTAGGCAGTGAGAGAGTGGGGTGGAGAAGAAAGATAAAAGCATTGCTGTGCAAGACAAGTCTATTGGTTGCCTCCTGAGCTCACCCGCATTGGATCTGGGGATGGAACCTGCACTAGGTACATGCTCTTGAACGGAAAACCCAAGACTCTTGGGTAAACTGGTCAACACTGTAATCAGTGGCACACACTGGCCAGGGCAGAAATAGCTATTTTAAGACAAAAAGTGCCAAATCCATTGCTGAGGTTTTTCAAAAATTGGAAGTGATGGAAGGTGGGATTTTTACATTTGTTAACCTCACATTCTACTTTTAAGGATGTTAAGCACTTTCCCTAACCCCCTAGATAATAGGTGACTAAAGCTGAAACCTAGCCCAGGGACAGAGAATCTAGTAGGAAACATTCTCACACCTTTTGCAGTTCCTTGAAGATCCACAGCGATGATTGTGGGTGTAGGCAAACTGTAGGGCTGGGGAAAAGAAATCAATGGTTCCCTCAAAGGTGGCAGTTAACAGGACAGGGCCGCATAACAAATAGTAAGTAGTTTTTTCTTCCTTCCTTCCTTTCTCCCTTCCTTTCTCTCTTTCTCCCTTCCTTCCTTTCTCTCTCTCTTTCTTTCTTTCTTTCTTCCTTCCTTCCTTCCTTTTCTTTCTTTCTTTCTTTCTTTCTTTCTTTCTTTCTTTCTTTCTTTCTTTCTTTCTTTCTTTCTTTCTTTCTTTCTTTCTTTCTTTTTCTTTCCTTTCTTTCTTTCTTTCTTTCTTTCTTTCTTTCTTCTTCTTTCTTTTCTTTCTTTCTTTCTTTCTTTCTTTCTTTCTTTCTTTCTTTCTTTCTTTCTTTCTTTCTTTCTTTCTTTCTTTCTTTCTTTCTTTCTTTCTTTCTTTCTTTCTTTCTTTCTTTCTTTCTTTCTTCTTTCTTTCTTTCTTTACATGACACTGTATTTTCTCATCCGCAGAATCCAATTGGTACCTAAGAGTCATGATTGCTTTCTGACCAAGAGAATTGCTGAACTTGGATTCATACCTCTGAGCTGCCAAGGACAGTAGTCCTCCAACTACTTTGATTGGCTGCAGGTGGACAGGGGAGCTCCTCTGGGCACCTTCCTCTGTAGCTAAGGACCTCACAGGACACCAAGGGCTGCCCTTAATTGATAGAGAGAATTTACAGAGGAAGGCCAGTGAGATCTGAAGGTGCATCTGCTTCTCAGTGGAGAGGTTTCACAGAGCTCAACCTCCTGAAGAATCACACCTCAGTCTCATCCTTCATTCAGGGCCCAATGGCAGGTGAAGGAGCTGTGGCAAAACTCCAGAGAGCAATCAACTGTCCCATCTGCCTGGATAACCTGAGAGACCCTGTCACCATTGAATGTGGGCACAACTTCTGTCGCTCCTGCATCCAGCAGTCCTGGGCTGGTCTGCAGGACAGTTTCCCATGTGCTGTGTGCCGTCACCCATGCCAAGAGTTGCACATGTGGAGCAACACCCAGCTGGGAAGGATGGTAGACATGGCCAAGCTCCTCCAGATCACCCAGGACAAGATGAAGCAGCAAGAAGAGAGGTGCTTGTGTGAGAAGCACAACCAGGCCCTGACCCTCTTCTGTGAGGAGGACCTAGAGCTGTTGTGTCCCCTGTGCACTCAGCCCCCTGACCACCAGGGCCACCAGGTGAGGCCCATGGGGGAGGCTGCCTCTCATCACAGGCTAAGGCTCTACAGTTACATTGGACCCCTAAAGAAGCAGATGGCAGACACTCAGAAACTAGTAGACACTGAAGACAGGAGTCTATCAGAACTGAGAGAAAAGGTGCAAAACTGGAGAGCAAAGTTAGCCGCTGAATTTGAGCATCTGATGGAATGTGTTGAGTGTGAGCAAGAGGCAGTTCTCTCAAGGTTAGCTGCAGAAGAGAAGCACATTCAACACAATCTCAGTGCAAACAAAGCTGCATTTTCAGACCACATTTCCAAACTTAAAGCTCTACTAAAGGAGGTGACAGAGAAGAGTGTGATGTCAGATGTGAAAATGATGATGAATATCAAAGGTGTCCTCCACTCTAGTGAAAATCTAGAACCCCCAGGTGTCTATTGTTTCCAGTATAAGAGAGAAGAATTCAGTCTTCCTCCGCAGTCTTTGGCCCTGCAGAAAATTATACATTTAGAGAAGAAGTTACCCTGGATCCTGAAACCGCACATCCTAATCTGCTGGTGTCTGAGGATAAAAAGTCTGTGACATTTGTGAGGAAAAAGCAAAGAGTTCGTTGGAATCCAAAGCAATTTGCGGTTGACCCAGTTGTCCTGGGTACTGAAGGGTTTGACTGTGGCCAACGTTACATTGATGACAAGCCTGAGTGGGCTGTGGGTGTCTGTAGAGACTCCCTTTCCAAGGAGAGAAAGCAGCCCCTGCTAAGACAGGAGAACAGATGTTGGACGATTCAGCTGCAGGATGGTGACTATGTGGCACGAGGGTCTGTTCCTGTCACCCTTATGCTAAAGGAAATGCCCAGAGGGATTGGCATCTATCTGGACTATGAGTTGGGGCAGGTTTCCTTTTATAATTTGAATGGCATGTTTCACATCCATTCCTTCTGGGATACATTTTCTGAAGTGGTAAAGCCTTACTTCTATATCAGATGTGATCCCAAACCTCTTACTATCTGTGCTTTAAGAGATTTGGAAGGGTGTACTGTCAATTTGGTTCATTTTATTTCTGTGATCTACTACATAAAATTTTTTAATCATAATTTCATGTATATTTTAAATATTTATTGTTGCAAGTATTACATAGGTCCTCATATAGTTAGAATTTTGTACAACTCTCAGTGATTCAGCACCAAAATTTTTTTAGTTTGATTGATTTTTTGAGAGGGAAAGGGAGATAGAAGCACCAATGTGAGAGAGAATTATTGTTTGCTTCCAGAATGGACCAAGATGGGATTGAACCCCAATCAGGGTATGTGCCCTGACTGGGAATCGAACCAGCCACCCTTTGGGTCATGGAAGATGCTCCAACTAACTTACCCACACTGGCCAGGGCTAGCAGCAAAATTTTGTAAAAAGGACACTTCTGTGACTTGAACACTTGGAACATTTCTCTCATCCCCCCTGACCCCCATTTATCTTTAACCCTTTGCACTCGCTTGCTTTTTCCTCGATTCCTTTATTCTACTCGGGATTTAATTTTTTAAATACCCCAGATTTTACAAAGCGCGGCAGTAGAATAAAAAACTGGAGTTTCTTTTCATACAAACTTATTTATTTGGATTTTTTATATTTCAAATTATTGATACATTCGAAGAGTATAAAAAGAGCTGTTACTGATGCTAACTGTGTCGAGTCACACTCGACATCCGAGTGCAAAAGGTTAAGAGCATGGATTAATGGGAACAAATGGAAGTGTGGAATATTTGGAATAATGATGATCCATTCTTTTTGAAGTGTTTCTGAAATTTTTGGATTAGAATGTATTTTGTCTATGTTTTAGAATGGGGCTCTATGCATAAGTTTCTCATATATTCCAAGTGGGAGAGATGATAGAATTATGGGGTGACTCAGATATTTGCAATTATTTTATTTTTGCATCTGTTGAGAATAAGGTACTGATTGTTTCCAACTATTCTATCTAATAAAAGAGTAATATGCAAATTGTCACTCCATCAGGGAGGGCAGTGGTGGGAGATCATACAGGCAGGTAAGGGCAGTTGGGGGGACCGGGCCTGCAGGGGAGGACAGTTCGGGGACACCAGACCTGCAGGGCAGGATAGTTGGGGGTAACCAGGCCAGCAGGAGAGGTCAGTTAAGGGCAATTGGGCCCACAGGGGAGCTGTTAGGTGTTGATCAGGCTGGCAGGGGAGTGGTTAGGGGGTGATCAGGATGGCAGGCAGAAGCAGTTAGGGGCAATCATGCAGGCAGGTGGTCAAGTGGTTGGGAGCCAGCATTTCTCACTTGTGAGAGGGATCCCAGATTGTAGAGGGTGAAGACTAGGGTGAGGGACACCCCACCCCGCACGAATTTTGTGTACCAGGCCTCTAGGTTTTGTTTTTTTTTAAATACATTTTGACAGATTACGGAGAGGAAGGGAGAGGGAGAGATGGGAACATCAATTATGAGAGAATCTTTGATTGGTACCTCCTGCACACCACCCATTGGGGATCGGGCCTGCATCCCAGGCATATGCCCTTGACAGGAAGTGAACCTGGGATCCTTCAGTCTGCAGGCTTATGCTCTACCAGTGAACCAAACCAAGTAGGTCTTCCAGCTATTTTTATGAATATTTTTTAAAATGGCGTCTTGATCAGACTTTAGGTCTCTCTTCTTTCATCCTCTTTTTTTCACACCTGAGAAAGTTGAGAATTCCAGGTGTTCCACCCTTTGGTGCAACTAGGAAGTTGAACCTTCCAAGGAGGTCAAGAGTTATACACTGAAAACTATAAAACATTGCTGAAATTACAGACCTAAGTAAATTGAAAGATATCACATTCCAATGGATTGGAAGTATTAAGATAGCAGTACTACCAAAAGCAATATATAGAATCATTGCCATCAAAACCTTAATTGTAATTTTAGTCAGAAATGGATAGCTGAGCCGAAGCTGGTTTGGCTCAGTGGATAGAGCGTCAGCCTGTGGACTGAAAGGTCCCAGGTTCGATTCTGGTCAAGGGCATGTACCTTGGTTGCAGGCACATCCCCAGTAGGGGGTGTGCAGGAGGCAGCTGATCGATGTTTCTCTCATTGATGTTTCTAACTCTCTATCCCTCTCCCTTCCTCTCTGTAAAAAAATCAATAAAATATATTTTTTTAAAAATGGATAGCTGATGGAATTTATATGGTGTTGTAAGGTACACCTAATAGACAAAATAATACTGAAAAAAAAAATAACAAAGTAGGGAGAGGTGAGATAATCATCGATATGAGAGTGCAACATTGATGGGCTGCCTCTTGCATGCCCCCTAATGGGATCAAGCCTGCAAGTGGGCATATGCCCTTGACCAGGAATTGAACTGGCAACCTCCTGATGCATGATGATGTCCAACCAACTGAGCCACACCAGCCAGGCTAACCTTTCATTTTCTTGAGTCATGTATTATCTTATGTCCCTGAACCTTTACAGATATGAATCATAATCTCTAATAGAAATATTTACTTTGTAATGTTACAAATATTTTGGCCGCTTTCAAGTCAAACTTTTGACAGTTGTATGACTTTGGGGTTTAAGGGAATATATGTATAGCTTTCCTTCATCAGAAATTAAATAAATATTTAAAATCTTCCTAAATACCTTCAGTGTATTTGTATGCTTACACTTTAAAGGTGGAATTCAATATTATATGTTACATGGAATATCAAGAATCAGAATAGCCAAGTCATCTATACAGATTAATTCCTTTTAAAAATATATATATTTTATTGATTTTTTTACAGAGAAGGAGAACTAGAAACATCAATGAGGGAGAAACATCGATCAGCTGCCTCCTGCACACCCCCCACTGGGGATGTGCCTGCAACCAAGGTACATGCCCTTGACCAGAATTGAATCCAGGGTCCCTTCAGTCCATAGGCCGACGCTCTATCCACTGAGCCAAACTGGTTTTGGTGATTAATTCCTTTTTTAAAAAAATACTTTTTATAGATATTTTTACAGAGAGAAAGGGAGAGGGATAGAGAGTTAGAAATATTGATGAGAGAGAAAAATCAATCAGCTGCCTCCTGCACACTCCCCACTGGGTATGTGCCCGCAATCAAGGTACATGCCTTTGACTAGAATCAAACCTGGGACCCTTGAGGCCACAGGCCGATGCTCCATTCACTGAGCCAAACTGGTTAGGGCTTCCCCTGTTCTTTCATCAACCTTAGATTGGGTGACAGATGCCTAAAAGAAGACCACTGAGCCCAGTGTTGACTTATAAACCAGAAGGTCAGGGTTCCATTCTAGTCAGGGCACATGCCCCCTTTGTGGCTGGATTCCCAGTGTGGGGCGTGCAGGAGGCAGCCAATCAATGATTCTCTCATTGATGTTTCTATCTCTCCTTCCTTTCTCTGAAATCAATATATATACGTTGTGTACTAGAGTCATGGTGCAAGAATTCGTGCACCAGTGGAGTCCCTCATCCTGGCCTGTGGGATCGGGCCAAAACCAACTCTTCGACATCCCCTCAAGGTTCCTGGATTGTGAGAGGGCACAGGGCAGGCCAAGGGACCCCACCAGTGCACAAGTGGGGCCAGGGAGGGACCATAGGAGAGCTCCAGGTCATGTCCAGCCCATCTCGCTCAATCCCGATCGGCCGGATCCCAGCAGCAAGCTAACCTACTGGTCAGAGCATCTGCCCACTGGTGGTCAGTGCACGTCACAGCAAGTGGTTGAGTTGCCTTAGCATATCATGCTTTGATTGGTTGAACGGACAACCAGACACTTAACATATTAGGCTTTTATTATATAGGATTATATTGGATATAATGAAAAAGGCAGCAGAGTCTGGTGAGCTGGATTGGGGAAGGATCCACTATGGTAGTAGAATGAGATTTAAGGGTGGGATCAGGAATCTGTGCTAGGTTGGAAGGTGGCAGAGAACATGCACAATCCAGCTGGGGTGGGGACAGGCATCAGAAAATGAACAAAACCACCCTGGGGTCCTTCAGAGTGCAAGGATTCTCGCTCACAGGAGGACCTGCACCTCCTGCCCATGGGTCAGCAGCTCTGAGGACTCTGGGTGGCCAACCTATGATTAGCAGCAGCACACAGCAGGCTCTGGGCTTCCTCGTGAGACACAAGGAGGTGAATGGAATGGTACATGGGGTGGGCAAAAGAGCTGTCCTCTTCATCCTGGACTCAGTGCCTGGAGAGTTGGCCATGAAGGGTCAGCTGGGTGAGCACTGTGTTTACTGCTCAGGGTATTGAGTTAGTCGCTTTGACAGACTGTACCTGAGGCGTGGCAGCCTTGATTGTGTCTGTTCTCAGAGATTCAGTGACAACCATGTGGCACAACTGCCATCACTCTTGCAATAACCTGGGAGAAGCTAAAAGCTTTCTCTCCCAGCCTTGTCCGCTGCTCACTATGCCAGGAGGAATTTTATTAAATAGAAGATAGGGAGCAGGCCTATGCCAGAGTAGGACATCCTTAGCTTTGCCACGGAGGTGGGAGAGGCTCCCACTACCACCACAGGTACGATTGCCAGCCGTGAGCCTGGCTTCTGAGAGGCACTCCCCTGGTGGGAGTGCACTGACCATTAGGGGGAAGCTCCTGCAATGAGTGCCTGCCCTCTGGTCATCAGTGTGTATCATAGCTACCATTGGTTCTGCCGTTCAGTCGATTTGCATATTAATTAGCCTTTTATTATATAGGATGTCCTGACAGATCACTGAAATTGCCAACTGATTCCAAATAGTAGCATGAGGAATGGCCCAAAAGGAAATACTATAACGTCTACCCTTTTTTGGGAGGACCTAAAGGGTTTGTGTTTGCAATAGAGTTCCCCACTGGGCTCACCTGTTTCAAAGAGGGAAAAGCCCAAAGGGTATTATTATACTTTACTATAAATACATTAAAGCTGCAGAATATTAGAGATTAAACTCTGGTTTTGAGCAATATATGCTCTTATTGAAATGAGAGAGAAATACCGATCATCTGCCTCCTGCACACCCTGCACCTAAACTGCTGCCTCGCACAATTTCAAAACTACAACTAAGCCGTAACAGGTTTGGCTCAGTAGGTAAGAGTGTCAGCCTGTGGACGGAAGGGTCCCAGGTTTGATTCCAGTCAAGAGCATGTACCTTGGTTGCAGGCACATCCCCAGTGCGGGGTGTGCAGGACGCAGCTGATCGATATTTCTCTCTCATCGATGTTTATGACTCTCTATCCTCTCCATTCCTCTCTCTAAAAATCAATAAAATATATATTTAAAAAAACAACAACTAAAAGACAAAACTGTCTATCACCCAGAACCATGGGAAAGCTGGCTGAGTGGAAGTTCTACAACTAGAAGGAAAGAGAAAAGAGCTTTGAGATGTGCAGAAGCACTGAAAAGCTGAGGTACCGAGGTGTGCAAATTGGGCTGGTGGCGGGCTGCTTCTTTCAACCCGAAGGGAGACAAGCTCCTGATGACTCTGAATTGCAGTTTCTGGGCAGACGCTGGGGACACAAACTCCTATGGGGAAAAGCTGGACTGTCTGCCATCGGGTCAGAAAGTGAGGGTGGCTTTCTTGCAGAGGTGTGCCCAGAAATCATTGTTTACTGTGCTGGGGTGCAGGACAGGGGAACTTGGAAATGCGGAAGCGCAGAGAGAGCTGATTGGCAGCCATCGCTGTTTGCAATGCCCTAGCCTAGTGACTCCCTGAGAACCTGCCCTGCACAATTTACAAACCCACCCAAACTCCACGCAGTGGCTTTTGCATATAAATGGCCTGCCCTATCGCAGCTTAACCAAACAAACTGCAGCTGTGGTCAGACAGCTCCAAAACCTCCAAACACCAAGCAGAAAGAGGAGAAAACTGTAGTTTTCGCTGTAGCTCCTGTTGGGTGGCCTCAGACAGTAGCTGACCTGCACCCCATTGGAGATCCAGTAGATAGTGTATTTAGTGGTCAGTGTGAGACAACACCAGATTTCAACTATTCACATCCATAAGTGACACATTCAAGAGGCAGATTCAGTGAGTACCAAAGCCCCACTGAAGCAAGTCCTGCCCCATAAGCGCATCTCTAGCACAGCAGTTCTTCCATTATAGATACAGCGGGTCCTCACAGCCAATTGGCCAACAACAATCAAGACTTAACTACAACAAGGTTGTACACACAGTCCACAAAGGGGTGCACCAAGAGTGTCCACCTAAGGTAACTGGGAGGCCAACCTACTGGCCCATATAGGACACCTAGCACACAAAGCCACCCTACCAACTCAGGGAAGCAGCCAAAATGCGGAGACAAAAAAACAGATAACAAGCAAAAGAAATGGAGGAAAACAAATGACTGGATATAGAGTTCAAAACCACGGTTATAAGGTTTTTCAAGAATTTCCTAGAAAAGGCCGATAAATTTAGCCAGACCCTCGAGGATATGAAAAAGGACCAATTAGAAATTAAGCATACACTGACTGAAATAAAGAATAATATACATAGATCCAACAGCAGCCTAGAGAATTGCAAGAATCAAGTCAAAGATTTGAAATACAAAGAAGCAAAAAACACTCAACCGGAAAAGCAAAAAGAAAAAAGAATTAAAAAATATGAAGATAGTGTAAGGAGCCTCTGGGGCAACTTCAAGCGTACCAACATCTGAATTATGGGGATGCCAGAAGAAGAGAGAGAGCAAGATACTAAAAACCTGTTTGAAGAAATAATGACAGAAAACTTCCCCCACCTATTTCTGGTGAAAGAAATAGACTTACAAGTTCAGGAAGTGCACAGAATCCCAAACAAAAGGAATCCAAAAAGGACCACACCAAGACACATCATAATTAAAATGCCAAGGTGAAAAGAAAAAGAGAGAATGCTAAAAGCAGCAAGAGAAAAACAGTTAATTACCTACAAGGGAGCACCCATACGATTGTCAGCTGGTTTCTCAACAGAAATTATGCAGGCCAGACGGGAGTGGCAAGAAATATTCAAAGTGATGAATAGCAAATCAAGTAAATTAAAAATCTGAGGAACAGAATAAACTGGTGAATATAATAGAATCAGGGGCATAGAATGGAAGTGGATTGATAATTCTCAGGAGGAAAGGGTATGGGGGTTACGGGAAGAGACTGGACAAAAATTGTACACCTATGGATGATGACAGTTGGGGGGAGGTAAGGGCAGAGGGTGGGGTGGGAACTGGGTGGAGGTATGCTATGGGGGGGTAAGGAGAAACAATTGTAATAATCTGAATAAAGATTTATTAAATTAAAAGAATAAAAAGCAAAAGAAAAATAAATATTAGATACAGGTGGCATTGCAAATCATTTGAGAAATAATGGATTGCTCAATAAATTAAGTTGTGACCAGTGGCTACCTATTCATTATATATAATTAAATATATAGGCAGGCTCCATCTTATTCCTCCAAGCAGTATCAACTCCAAGTAGATATTTAAAACATTTATAAGTTATTTTAATGGCATTGGGCTATGGGTTCAATCCCCAGTGTGGAGTGTGCAGGAGGCAGCTAATTCATGATTCTCTCTCACCATTGATGTTTCTCTCTCTCCCTTCCTCTCAGAAATCAATAAAAAAAATATTTTTAAAAAAGAAAAGAAAAATAGAGTTGACTCTTGAACCAGGAGGTAACAGTTCAACTCCACAGTGCTGGCTTGATCTGCACTAGGGGAGGTGCAGGAGGCATCTGTTCAATATTTCTGTCTCATCAAAGCAAATATATTTAAAGTTAAAATAAATTTTTTTTAAAAAGCCCTACCTGGTTTGGCTCAGTGGTTAGAACATCAACCCACAGACTGAAGGGGTTGCAGGTTTGATCCTTGGCCCCGGGTTGGGGCACATGTGGGATACAAGCAATCCATGTGTCTCTTTCACATTGATTTTTCTCTTTCTCTCTCTGTGTGTCTCTCCTTCCTTCTACTCTCTCTAAAAAAAAAAAAAAAATCAATAGAAAAATAGCCTTGAGTAAAGATTATCAAAATAATTGAAGAAAAAAAAATTGGCCCTAACCGGTTTGGCTCAGTGGATAGAGCGTCTGCCTGCAGAATGAAAGGTCCAAGGTTCGATTCCCATCAAGGGCATATACCTTGGTTGTGGGCACATCCCTAGGATGGGGTATGCAGGAGGCAGCTGATTGATGTTTCTCTCTCATTGATGTTTCCAACTCTATCCCTCTCCCTTCCTCTCTGTAAAAAATCAATAAAATATATTTTTTTAAAAACTGGAGAAGGTATTAGAAAAAGAGTTCTTATCAATGAGACAGACTAATAGAAACACAAGGATCAAAAATAAGAACAAGTATTTTATAGAAGAGAAACAGAAATGATTATTAAACTTATTAAAATATATTCTATTAGAGATAATGGAAAAAATTAAAACCAGAGATAACATTTAACATCTTGCACATTGGTGAAGACTTTTTACCCAATAAAGATGAAGATACAGCAATTCACTCTACAAAAACACTAGATGTAGCAGGTGTTTTTGAAAGTCAAACTGAATATCCATTAGAAGTAGAAAGAAAGCAAAGTAAAATCTTAAGAAAAAGAATGATAAATCTTACCACACTTTAAAAGTGTAAATATATATACAATGTACATTATTTGCAAAAGTTAGACATGACCCAAATAAACATTCATCAGTGGGGAAATAGTTAGGTAATATTGAATTGACAGTATTAAACAGAAATTATTTTATGTGAAGACTGGAAGCTATCAAAGTAAGCTAACGAAAATGTAACAAAAGAAAAAAAAAGTACAGAAATTGAGTAAATGTAAGCCGTGAAATGAGGAGCAAGACCAATCACAACAAGAATCAACACTGTGCTGGAGAGCCTAGTCAGTACAAAAGGGCAAGAAAAGAAAAAGGACCTAGATTATAAATAAAAAGGTAAAAAATGTCTTTATTTTTAAATGATATGAGCATCTCTAAAGAAAATCCAATGTAATAAGTCAAAAGTGACAAAGACATTAAAAAAAAGAACAAAACACATTACATAGAATTATTGCGGTAAACAGATGAAATTTGAGTGGCTGCCTTTACAGAGCAGGTGGTCTGGAATGGTCATGCATGCCTTTAGTAAAGGTTTTCTTTTTTAAGGGAGACCATGGAGGCAATTAATACAGAAAAGCCATTGGATTTTGTCAATACTGGACTGCTAAAGTAATACATTTTAATAAGTATTTTATCTAAAATTTTCAAACCACTTTCCAATTTAATTTGGTAAGTTATCTGTAAACTAGGCATTTTAACCACATTCTTTAACCTTTTGCACTCGGATGTTGAGTGTGACTCGACACGGTTAGCATCGGTAGCAGCTCGAGAAAAAAGCAAGCGAGTGCAAAGGGTTAAGAAGTTGACGAAACTGAGATAAAAACCATTCTGGTTTTCTAAAGGAAAAGTAAACACAGAATTGTTGAGGCAGATACACTAGCTTAGTTTTATCCACAAACTTAAAAGAAACAAGAGTAGGTGAAACCACGATGGTGGCATAGGTAAACACTTGAACTTGCTGCCTCACACAACCACTTCAAAACTACAACTAAAAGGCAACGGACATCATCCAGAACCACAGGAAGGATGGCTGAGTGGAAATTCTACAACTAGAAAGGAAGAGAAAAGCACACTGAAACTCAGAGGAGGTGCAGAAGTTCTGAAGTACAGAGGTGCATGAGTGGAAAAGACTGGCAACCGAGTACGCGGCTGTGTTTTTCAATTGGGAGTGAGACACAAGCTCCTGATTGCTCTGAACTATAGTTCTGGGCGAGAATCTAGGGACCCAGACTCATATCGGGGGAAACTGGACTGTCTGCCATCAGGCCGGAACACGAGGGCGGCTTTTTCTGAGGCGCTTGCAGCGATTACCCCAGGACACTGAGAACTGAGGGCCTCTTAGGGCGGGGGGTGGGGGGAAGGTCAGCCATTGCTGTTTGCTCCGCCTGTTGATTCCCTTAGTCTCTGTCACACCCAATTTACAACCCCACAACAGCTGTGCGCAGAAGCTTTTGCATATGAATGGTCTGGCCCTTGGCAATCTAAAATTATGTAACAAACTGCAGCTGGGTCAGAGAGACCCAGAACTTCCAAAAGAAGGCCTAAGGTTCCACAGCAGCTCGCATTGCTTCAGAGCTGGGCCTCATATGGGCACCTACAAACCTCAAACTAAGAGGAGGAATCTGCAGATCTCTCTTCGCTCCTGCTGGGTGGCCTCAGGCAGAGCTAAATTTGCATGTCCTTGGAGATCCAAGAGCCAGTGTACCCAGTGGTCAGAGTGGGACCATCCAGATTACAACTCCTCAGATCCATAAGGGATACACTCAGGGGGCAAAGCCCCACTGAAGCAAGCTTTGCCTCATATGGGTATCTCCAGCACAGAAGTTCTCTCATCATAGACACAACTGATCCTCACAGCCAACTGACCTGGAGGTCAATTCCTCCCAGTGATACCAACAACTATCAAGGCTTAACTACAACAAGACTGTGCACACAGCCCACAAAGGGGTGCACCAAGAGTGTCCAACTCAGGTGATTGGGGAGGCTGAGCCACTGGGCCCTATAGGACATCTAAGCACACAAAGTCACTCTATCAACACAGGGAAGCAGCCAAAATGCAGAGACAAAAAGAGGTCACAAATGACAGATATGGAGGAAAGCAAATTTCAAAACCACGGTTATAAGGTTTTTGAGGAATTTTTTCGGAGAAACCAAGATGGCAGCAGCATAAACAACTAAACTGCTGCCCCACACAATTTCAAAACTACAACTAAAACACAAAACGGACATCATCCAGAACAACAGGAAAGCTGGCTGAGTGGAAATTGTACAACTAGCAAGAGAAAAGCACAGTGAGACTCAGAGGACCTGCAGGAGGCAGAGGTATTGAAACGCACATGCGGAGAGGACTGTCAAGTGAGTGCGCGACAGCCTTTCTGAAGTGGGAGGGAGACAAAATCTCCCAACTGAACTGAACTTCAGTTCTGGGTGAGACTCTGGGGAACCAAACTCATACACGGTGAAACTGGACTGTCAGGAAAGAGAAAAGCACACTTAGATTCAGAGGAACTGCGGAGGGCAGAGGTACTGAGGTGTGTGCGGAGCGGGCAAGCAACTGAGTACGTGGCTGGCTTTCTCAAGTGGGATGGAGACAAAAGCTCTCGACTGCACTGAACTCCAGTTCCGGGCGAGACTCTGGGGACACAGACTCATTCGGGGAGAAACTGGACTGTCTGGCAGCAGGCGGAACTCGAGGGCAACTTTCTCTCAGAGGTGCTTGCAGCGATTACCACGGGACACTGAGACACAGGGGCTTATTAGGGCAGGGCTGATGGGAAACCAATGCTGTCTGCTCCGCCCTGAGACTCCGCCCCATCCAAGCTGAGCACAGAGGCTTTTGCAAGTCTATGCAGGCCACACGGGAGTGGCAAGAAATATTCAAAGTGATGAATAGCAAGAACCTACAACCAAGATTACTCTACCCAGCAAAGCTATCATTCAAAATTGAAGGTCAGATGAAGAGCTTCCCAGATAAGAAAAAGCTAAACCATCACCGCCAAACCAGTATAATATGAAATGCTGAAAGGTATCCTTTAAGAAGAGGAGAAAGAAGAAAAAGGTAAAGATAAAAATTATGACCAACAAATACATATCTATCAATAAGTGAATCTAAAAATTAAGTGAATAAAAAAATCTGATGAACAGAATAGACTGGTCAATATAATAGAATCAGGGGCATTTAAAGGGAGTGGACTGACCATTCGCAGGGAGAAAGGGGTGTGGGGGGTTTGGGAAGACACTGGACAAAAATTGTACACCTATGAATGAGGACAGTGAGGGGAGGGGGAGTAAGGGCAGAGGGTGAGGTGGGAACTGGGTGGAGGGGAGCTATGGGGGAAAAAAGAGGAACAATTGTAATAATTTGAACAATAAAGATTTATTAAATTATTAAAAATATTTCTCTAGAAACTGCCAATAAATTTAGTGAGTCCCTCAAGGACATGAAAAAGGACCAACTAGAAATTAAGTTTACACTGACTGAAATAAAGAATAATATACAGAGATACAAGAGCAAACTAGAGGATCACAAGAATCAAGTCAAAGATTTCATATACGAAGAAGCAAAGAACAATCAACCAGAAAAGAAAAAAGAATCCAAAAATATAGTATAAGAAGCCTCTGGGACAACTTCAAGCGTACCAACAACTGAATTATGGGGATGCCAGAAGGAGAGACAGAGAGCAAGATATTGAAAACCTATTTGAAGAAATAATGACAGAAAACTTCCCCTACCTGGTGAAAGAAATAGACTTACAAGTCCAAGAAGTGCAGAGAACCCCAAACAAAAGGAATCCAAAGAGGACCACACCAAACACATCATAATTAAAATGCCAAGAGCAAAAGACAAAGAGAGAATATTAAAAGCAGCAAGAGAAAAACAGTTAAGTTACCTATAAGGGAGTCCCCATACGACTGTCAGCTAATTTCTCAACAGAAACTATGCAGGCCAGATGGGAGTGGCAAGAAATATTCAAAGTGCAGAAGAGCAAGAACCTAAAACCAAGATACTCTACCCAGCAAAGCTATCATTCAGAATTGAAGGGCAGATAAGAAAAAGCTAAAGGAGTTCATCACTGCCAAACCAGTATTATATGAAATGCTGAAGGGTATTCTTTAAGAAGAGGAAGAAGAAAAAGGTAAAGATAAAAATTATGAACAACAAATACATATCTATCAACAAGTGAATCTAAAAATCAAATGAATAAAAAATCTGATGAATAGAATAAATTGGTGAATACAATAGAATCAGGGGCATAAAAAGGGAGTAGACTGACAATTCTCAGGGGGAGCAGAGGGTGTGGGGGATACGAGAAGAGACTGGACAAAAATCGTACACCTATGGATGAGGACAGTGCAGAGGGGGGTTAAGGGCAGAAGGTGGGGTCAGAACCGGGTGGAGGGGAGCTATGCGGGGGGGGGGGAAGAGGAACAACTGTAATAATCTGAACAATAAAGATTCATTTTTTTAAAAAAAACAAGAGTCTTACAATAGTTCATTATTCAGAATCTGTTACTGTACAGATTTTAAGAGGTTTTGAGTCTGTTCCAGTATGGAAATAAGGCCAAAGTACTCCTGTAAAATAATCATTAAAAATATAGAGAAGAGATCTATCACTCAAATTGTAAAAGGAAACCTCACCCAACTCATAGTCTAAAAAAATGCCAATTTTACTAGGCATTACTTTTGGCACAAGATGTATATTTTTAGGACCCAATGCAATATAATTATTCTGACCACTTCGCTGAATACACCACAATCCATCTTGTAAAAAAATGGTTGGATTCTGACTCCTTCTTCTTTTTCTGGGAATAGAGTCTTTACAGACACCCAAGATCCATTCAAACTTGTCATTCACTTCTACCTCCCAATACTGTCTGCCAGAATTATACCCCTCAGAACCCAGAATAGCTGGGCCATTATAAAATCTCCTTGGGTTACGAGATAAGTTTTGCACCCTATGTCCATATTGCACTGTCTTTCTATCAACTGAGACTGTAAGTTTACTATTTGCTGTTTCAGGATCTAGAAATACATCAACTTGAAATCGCTTGATAATTTTGTTTAGGCCAGAATATTGTGGAGGAAGATGGTAACCATACTCCTTTAACTGGAATGAAAAAGGTAGAGGGGCCTTTAAGGATTTATATCTGTGGTAAATATTTTTAACTTCTGTCAGGAATTCCAGGTCTGACTTCACGTATTTGCTCTCTATCTCCTTTAAGAGATTTTTTAATATGGAAACGTGATCTGAAAATTTTGTTACGTTTTCATTTAGTTTTGTTAAAATATCCATTTCTTCATCTTGTAATTGCTGAAGAACAGTCTCTCGCTCATTTTGGAGAAACAACTCAAATTGTTCAAATTCAGATCTTATTTCTTCTCTCCTACTTTCTACCTTCTTCTTCAGTTCCAATGATTTTCTGGTTTGCATAGTTATCACTTTTTCAACTTGTTCCATTCTTTCCTTCCATGGTTCAATGCAGAACTCCAATCTTTCCCGATGATAGGGGGCAGCTTTTTCTATGGGCCAAATGTAATGACTCCGGTGATCACTGGAGAAACTGCACTGTGGACATAAAACCTCTAAGTCCTTTTGACAGAAAAAATTTAAAATCTGATTGTGCTTTTTACATAAAAACTCTTCTTTTCCCTTCCTCTTGCTTCTTCTTACCTGGAGTAGCTTAGCAATTTCAGTCAAATTGCCCAGCTGGGGGTTGCTTGCAAATTTCCTTTCTAGACAGCAAAATCGGCAAAAGGGGCAGGGGAATATATCAGTTAGATCCTTCCAGGACACATTGAGGCAGGAGAGACAGAAGTTATGACCACAATGAATGGTCACTGGGTCTTTCAAGTAGTCCAAACAGATAGGACATCTAGCCCCTGCTTGAAAGTTTGCCAGTGCTGTTTCAAACTCCATTGAACTGTAAACAAAGGTGGTGGTGGATAAAGGTAATGTGCCCTTTAGTAAGGTCTGGATTTAGCTTCAAGACACAGCCAGCAGTGGATATCCCCCCGCAGACCTCACGAACTGAGCAGCTTGGTTTCACTGGCTTGGCATAGTGATAGAACCTTCTAACTTGTTTATCCCTGTGCCCCTTAGCTTTTGCCAAGTATACACCACAGGCTGCACCAAGTATAACCACTTTTGCATCTTAGAACATATTGGCTGGACTGCTGCTCTTCCCGTTCAATGATATGAAGTCAAGCTTAATGACTTTCTTCTTTGAGAAAGTAGGCTTGGGTCTAAGACAGGAATCCTTTCTATGGATGAGAAAAGACATTAAATTAAAAAATATGATCCCACAATCACCAATGTATTAAAACATTCACATAAGAATCATCAATGAATGCTAAAATCATTGTAAGTTCTTTGAAAAACAGGAATTCATAGTTGTAATGTTCACACATTTCTTATTAACCAAAAAACAACAAAAATATTGAACAGACTTTCTTTGCTTCCTGATGTGTTGCAATATTAAATACATAGCATTGTCTACAAACGATTCTTGCCTAAAATATTCCATCTCTATCTTATTAAAGAAGTTCTAGATTTAAGGCTATAAAGCTATTACAAATGAAATGTGCAATCCCTGATTTAATCTGGGATCTTAAAAGATTAAACATTTTGGGGTCAAATATGAGAATTTTAGTACAGATATATTACATAAGTATTGTTTTAAATTTATCATATTAATTATTATAGGTAAGAAATAAAAAGTCCTTTTACTTAAGAAATATATGGGGAGGGGGGAAAGAGACATCTGTAATACTGTCAATAATAGTAAGTGGTTGAGAGTAGACCTAGGAACCAGAAGGTCATGGCTTAATTCCCAGTCAGGGTACATACCCAGGTTGCGGGCTTGACCCCCAGTGTGCGGTGTGCAGGAGGCAAGTTGACCAATAATTCTCTCTCATCACTGATTTTCTATCTTTCTCTCTCTTTCTCTTCCTCTCTGAAATCAATAAAAAAAATATTTAAAAAAAAGAAAAGAAAAATATACTGAAACATAGTGGTGGGAGCATCTTGGTGACTGAAACTTACTTTCAGAAGGTTCAATTTAAAAATGTATATACAGAGAGGAAACAAGATGGCAGCATTGGCAAACACCTGAAATTGCTGTCTCGTACAACCACATCAAAACTACAACTAAAAGAAAAAACTGATATCATCCAGAACCACTGGAAGGCTGGTTGAGTGAAGTTCTACAACAAGGAAAGAGAAAAGTGCATCTAGACTGGTAGGAGGTGCAGAGGACTGGAAGAGTGAAGGCATGGAGGCATACATGGAAACGGGTTGGCAATTGGGTACACTGTCATCTTTTTCAATCGGGAGGGAAATACAAACTCCCGACTGCTCTGAATTCCAGTACCGGATGAGACTCTGGGGACCCAGGACTCATACGGGGAGAAACTGGACTGTCAAACATGAAGTCGGAATGCAAGGGCAGCTCTCTCTCAGAGGTGGTCGCAGCATTCATTGTTCCTGCATGGGGCTGTGGGACCTAGAGACCCAGGGACCTATCCGGGGCAGGGCCAATGGGCAACCGTTGCTGTTTTCAGTGCCCTGTGATTCCCTGAGACCATGCCCCAACCAATTTACAACCCCACCCAAGCTGTGTGCAAAGGTGTTTGCATATGAATGGTCTGGCCTTTTGCAACCTAACCTAACAAACTGCAGCTGGGTCAAAGAACCCCAGAGCTTCCAAAAGAAGGCCTAAAGCTAGTCAGCAGCCTGCATTGCTCCACAGCTGCCCCTCATCTGGGCACCTCTAAACCATTAACCAGTGATGACGAACGTATGACACGTGTGTCAGCACTGACATGCGTAGCCATTTGTGATGACACGCGGCCGCTGAGGCGGCTGCATGCCGAGGATGAAACATTTGTTGCTCCTGAGGATGAAACATTTGCGACTAGAGTCTTGGAGTAACTAAGTTACTAGAGTAACTCCAAGACTCTAGTCGCAAATGTTTCATCCTCCCCTATTAGACATTCTGTGCCAGAGGTCTGTAGGCCAAAACAACAGAAGTCCGGCACAGAGTGTCTGTTTCTGGAACTTCCGGTTAAGCTGGGATCTTTGCCCTCACTTCTGCCAGCAGAGCAGGGAGCAGTGGAACGCAGCGGGGGACACATCTCTGGGGGTCCTGCCATTACCAGTAACCAAATAACAGTTAACCACAGCAACCATTATCTACTGTTCTGGGGTGTCATGGATTTCTAATCCATCATTACTGAGATAAGTGAGGGGGAGGGTGGGAGAGGCGAGGGTTTGTGGTGTGCTATGGGTGCCGTTTCCCGCCATTAGAAATAGCGGCAGCCATTTTAATTCACATAAGGAACACCATCTTGCTCCATAGTGCAGACTCCATTTCACCACTATTACTGTTGTGCATCCTTATTAACCCCTATTTCTGCTTATTAACCCTGCCCTTTCCTAAAAGACAGTTATATGCACCATTTTGTGGTTAGTTAGGCTAGTTAACCCCTAATTGCCTGCAGGCCTAACAAGCTATCTATAATTCTATCTTCTGTCACTACCCCCAATGGAGAACCCAAAAAATAAAAAACTAAGGTTAAGTAAAGGAAGTGGTAGTAGCAGTGGCTGACCCTTTCAAGAGACATGGAATGAGATGTATGGCTATATAGAAAAAAATGGCAGATCATTTTGCGTTCTATGTACTGAAATGGTAGTAAGCAGAACATGGAATATAAATAGACATTTTGAAACTAATCATTCCCAGCTCTTGGAAAAAAGTGAGGATGAAAGGAAGGAATACATTTCTAGGCAGCTACACCTTTATAAGAGCCAATCTAATTCCATCCTTACATTTATGAAAGGCTCTACAAATTTAACATCTGCAAGTTTGAGCATTGCTCACTCTATAGCTCAGCATGGAAAAGTGCTCAGTGAGGGAGAATTTATTAAAGAAACTCTCCTAAGATGTGCACCAGTTCTATTTCATGATATGCAGAATAAAGATGCAATTATTAAGAGAATATCTGAGTTACCACTCAGTAGAAGTATCATAAAAGACCGAATAATGAGACTGAACACAAACGTACAACATCAATTAAAGAGAGACATAAAGAAGTGTAAATATTTTTCGATCTCTCTTGATGAAACTACTGATGTCACATCACATGCTCAGTTGGCCATTACTGGTCGATATTCTAATGGTCTCACAATGAGAGAAGAGTTGATAAAGTTAGTATCAGTGTCAACAAGTAAATCAGGAAGCGAAATATGTAAGGTTGTTATACAAGCATTTCATGACCTAAGCATTGATATCTCTAAAGTTGTGTCAGTGACAACAGATGGGGCACCAAATATGGTGGGGAAAAAAGTCGGATTTGTCAAATTGTTTACAGAAACTATTGGACATCCAATTGTGCCTTTTCATTGTATTATCCATCAGGAGGCTTTATGTGTCAAGGCAGGATTCACCGACTTAAACGACTTAATGTCAGTTGTTACAAAAATAGTTAATTTAATAGCTGCTCGCCCCCTTCACAAACAAGAATTTTCGGCACTTTTACTGGAGGTTGATTCCACCTACAATGGACTGCTGATGTACAATAATGTAAGATGGCTGAGCTGAGGCAAAGTTCTTGAGCGCTTTGAAGAAATTAAGGTATTTCTTGACAATAAGGATCTGGGAAACTTTCCTCAGCTTAATGATGATGAGTGGGTCAACACCCTGATGTTTTTTACAGATCTCTCTGTTCATATTAATGAACTGAACTTAAAGTTACAAGGTTTTGGCAAAAGTATTGACGTTATGTTTGGATACATAAAAGCTTTTGAAAGTAAAGTTAAAATTTTCAAGCAAGATGTAGAAACTAAAACTTATAAGTATTTTCCTCGAGTAACAAAGTATTTTGAGAAGGTCAGTGCAGCTGTACAAAATGAAATGGAACTCTTGCATATGAAGTACCAGCATGTTTTAGACTCGTTACTTGACCAGTTTAGTGATAGATTTAGTCAATTTAGAAGTCTAGAACAGACCATGAAAATAATTAAGTATCCTGATGTAGTAGTCTACAATAGTTTGGAATTAAATGGTTTCCAATGGATGCAAATTGATGATTTGGAGATGCAACTTGCAGAATTTCAAGACAGTATCTGGGCTCAGGTGTTTGTCGACTTGAGGTCAAAGCTTGAGAATCTGGAAAGGTGCCGCTTGGAGAAACAAGAGGAGTGCCACAACGAACAGGAAATTTGGAGTGCCTGGAACCGACTACCAGACACTTTTAGCACCCTGAAAAATATAGCAATGGCTTAACTCACAATTTTTCCCTGTACATACTTTTGTGAGGCCTTATTCTCAGCATTAAATAATATCAAAACCAACAAAAGAAACAGATTGACAGATGAAGTTAGTAGCACTTGCTTGGGCCTGAAGTGTACAAAATACCAACCTTCAATTGAAGATTTAGCTAATGAAATTCAGCAACAAAAAAGTCACTAATAGGCACGTTAGTTAAAGAATTCCCCCTCCTCCTCACTTATCTTAGTTCACGGCACCCCACACAAGCTAAATAATATCAAGACCAACAAAAGAAACCGACTGAAGGATGAACAAAGAAGTCACTAAGCAGGTAAGTTAAATATTTAGTTTTTGGTTTATTAAATACAATTATAGATAACAATTATACATTTGTGTTATTTAAACTATAAATATTGCGAAATAATGTTTTTCCCTCAAAGTGACACACTACCTGAGTTATGCTCAGTTTTTTGGTGAAGTTTGACACACCAAGCTCAAAAGGTTGCCCATCACTGACTTAGACCAACTGCTTCAGTGGGGACTTGTTAAACGATGCAGGTCTCCATGGAACATGCCTCTTGCCTGTCAAAAAGCCTGGGGCTAATGACTACTGCCTGGTGCAGGATCTATGGGCTGTTAATGATGCTGTTATAACCCTGCATTCAGCACTACTGAACCCCTACACTCTTCTGGGATTCATCCCATCAGAGGCAGAATGGTTTACATGCCTAGATCTGTAATATTCTTTTTCTGTCTTCCATTAGTGCCTTTCAGTCAGCCTCTCTTTGCTTTCGAATGGGAAACCCAACTACAGGGGCCAAGGAGCAGTTCACCTGGACTAGACTGCCACAAGGGTTCAAGAACTCCCCTACTCTTTTTAGTGGAGCACTAGCATATGATCTGTCTAAGTTCCCAGGACAGGACTTAGAGTGTGTTCTACTCCAGTAGGTAGACGACCTCCTACTGGCCAGCTCCACACAAGCTCAGTGCTGGGAGGGAACATGAGCCCTTCTGAGACTACTAACTGAAACAGGTTATCGGGTGTGTAAGAAAAAGGCACAGACTGGTCAGAAAGAAGTATCTAGGCTTCTGGATCACTCAAGGGAAACAAAGGCTAGGGACTGAAAAGAAGCAGCCAGTATGTGCCACCCCAGTCCCAAGTACTGGCAGCAGATTTGGGAATTCCTGGGATCGGCAGGATTCTGAGAGTTTTCAGAACTGGCCAAGTCTCTCTATGAAGCTTTAAAAGGAGAAGAGAAGTCACCCATTGACTGGGGTCCCGAACAGGAGAAAGCCTTCATCACCATAAAGGCAAAGCTCACTGAGGCCCTGGCACTAGGGCTACCAGATGTGACACGAGATTTTAATCTTTTTGTTCACGAGAACAGCGAGGTAGCCCTAGGAGTTCTAACCCAGGAGTTTGGATCTTAGCAAAGATCAGTAGCCTATCTCTCCAAGCAGATTGACTCAGTTGCCTCAGTTGCCTCCAGGTTGCCCCCATGCCTCAGGGCCCTTGCAGCCACGGCATTATTAGTCAAGGAAGCAGATAAGCTTACCTTAGGACAAAACTTAAATGTAAAAGTACCCTCATGCTGCTGTCACCCTGATGGAAGCAAGGGGGCAGCACTGGATGACTCATGCTCGAATGACTCAGTATCAAGGGCTGTTATGTGAGAATCCGCAGGTACAATTGGAAGCAGTGAGAATACTTAATCCTGCCACCTTTCTACCCATCACTGAGGGGGGCCCTGAGCATGATTGTCTGGAAGTACTGGAGGTTTATTTTAGCCGGCCAGACCTAAGGGATAGGCCCCTGCAAAATGCGGACTTGGTATTGTTCACAGATGGCAGCAGCTTCTTAGATGAAGGAAAAAGACGAGCCGGATATGCAGTGGTATCAAACTTTGAGACAACTGAAGCACAGGCCCTGCCTGAAGGATGGTCAGCACAGAGGGCAGAACTTTGGGCCCTAGTCAGAGCCCTAGAACTCAGTAAGAATATGTGTGCCAATATCTACACTGACTCGCGCTATGCCCTTGCTACCCTGCATGTCCATGGGGCCATATATAAGGAAAGGGGGCTCTTGACAGCAGGAGGAAAAGGAATCAAAAATCAGAATGAGATTTTAAAGTTACTAGAAGCAGTCTGGGAGCCCAAGAAAATAGCCGTCATCCATTGCAAAGGTCACCAGAAAGGGAAAGACTCAGAATCAGAAGGAAACCAGCGTGCTGACACTGCAGCCAAGCTGGCTGCTAAAGAGCAAGCAGCACCGGCACGGATCTTGTTGGGCCCCCGAATCACCTGAACCTCCAAAGTACACTCCTCAGGAAGAGAAATGGGCCCAAAAAGAAGGGGGCAAGAGAACAATGGAAGGCTGGTGGATATTCCCAGATCATAGGGTCTATATCCCAGAACAGTTAGCCCATAGCTGGTCTATGTATAGCAGCATGAACTCTATTTAGGAAAGGCTTCACTAGAAGCTTTGTTAAGCAGGTACTACCTAATTGCCTGTCTACCCTCCTTGTGTGCCTCAGTCTCTCAGCGTTGCCTCCTCTGTACTCAGAAAAATGCTAAACAGGGTCCTGTAGGACCAACAGGAGTTCAGCGCTGTGGGCAAGCTCCTTTTGAGGGCTTAGAAGTAGATTGTACAGAAATAGAGCCCAGCAGAGGGAATAAATACCTGCTAGTTTTTGTTTGCACCTTTTCAGGTTGGGTTGAGGCATATCCCATTTGCACTGAAAAGGCGAGAGAAGTCACTAAGGCAGGGGTTCTCAAACTTTTTAAACAGGGGGCCAGTTCACTGTCCCTCAGACCCTTGGAGGGCCGGACTATAGTTTAAAAAAAACTATGAACAAATTCCTATGCACACTGCACATATCTTATTTTGAAGTAAAAAAACAAAACGGCAAAAACACCCGCGTGTGGCCCGTGGGCCGTAGTTTGAGGACGCCTGCACTAAGGCATTGCTGAAGGATATAATTCCGTGGTATGGAATGCCTCTGACCATAGGGTCCAATAATGGCCCAGTCTTTGTAGCAGAAATAGTACAATAGGTAGCCAAGGCTTTAGGAATTACATGGAATCTACACACAGCTTATAGGCCTTAGAGTTCAGGGAAAGTAGAGCACAAAAACTGGACTCTAAAGCAGGGTGTGGTGAGCTATGCCAAGAGACAACCTTACGCTGGACAGATACCTTGCCTCTTGTACTCCTGCGGGTACGCTGTGCCCCAAGGGCCAGGGTAGGTTTCTCTCCCTTTGAAATTCTATACAGTAGACCCCCTCCCTTAATTCAGCCAAAGGGAGATTTGGGGGAAATAGGGAACTTAGAATTAAATATATTTTATTGATTTTTTACAGAGAGGAAGGGAGAGGGAGAGAGAGTTAAAAATATCGATGAGAGAGAAACATCAATCGGCTGCCTCCTGCACACCGCCTACTGAGGATATGCCTGCAACCAACGTACATGCCCTTGACTGGAATTGAACCTGGGACCCTTCAGTCCGCAGGCCGACACTCTATCCACTGAGCCAAACCGGTTAGGGCCTTAATTCTTGTTTATATCAATTAGCCTATGGTAAAACTAGTTTTATTATATATCATTTTGCTTTAAATTCCAGAACCCATCAATAATATTAAGTGAGAATTTACTGTATAAATAGAAAAAGCAACTATATAGCAAAAAGATAGCAATTGGTAAATATAGCCAAAAAGTGTACACAGGTATATCTATGTTTACTGCAATCCATTCAACTTTTCTGTAGGTTTAAAAATTTCAACATAAAAAGTTAGGGAGAAAATAACCTGGCTTGTTTTTAAGATACCCACCCTTTAAGCCAATCAAATTCCTCCAAGTTTCTGAGCCACTTAACCATTAACACAGTATTCTTAACCTTCTCACACTAACACTTTTTCAACTTTTGCTTTTCCTCTCCCTTTCCTCATAACCCAATAATATGGGTATGCCTTTGACATTTGGCTTTGTCTTGGTGACCTAGCAAGTTCTTTTCCTATACAGATTTTCTCTTCCTACTAGCAGAATAGGAAAAATGCAATAGTTTATAAAATCTCCATCAATAAAAGCTATTATAACAACATACTACAGGAGGCAGTGTTTCACAACCTAAGGGCTAACATTAGTAAAAGGATATAGACCCTGATACTTACTATTTTTCAGAAAATGCATTTTTAATGCCATTTCTTTAACCTATAAAATGGAGATTACACCTTTTTAAAATAAGGATATCATATAAATGCCAGCTAATACATGCCTACTGTTGTTCTTTGCCAACGAAGAGCTATTTTAGATTTCAATACGGACTCAAATATCGCCCATACATTGCACTTGATTAGTGCTCTTAAATGTTGTTAAGTTTAGTATAGTGTCACCTGCCTCCACCTGTCCTACAGACTCTCTCAAGTTTTTTTAAATGTAGTATATATTTTTATAAGCTATTTCAAGTTTTATATTTCCCTATTGCTTCTTGATATTATTTAGTTCACCCTTCAAGCCTTCACTTTTTAACTAATTAACTCTTTCCTCTTATTTAAGCCTGTCAATTACCAAGAGGCAGGACAAAGTGCTCCATCCTCAGCTAACCATTCAGAGTCCTTCATAGCTTATTATCTTCATCTGGCTATGGTCCTCTGAAGTACTTGGCCGTTACTATTTTTCGTCAACCTTATTTCCATTCTGTGTCATGCTATTATTCCTATTCATAAACCATACTGCTTATCCTTTCCTCACTTCTTTCTTGGGACTGTTTTACTCCTTTGGGAGACTCAGATCAAAAGATGTTTTTTTATATGTGATGCACTAAAGGCAGATCTTTCATACAGTCACTAATTCAATTAAGTTCTTAGAACAACCTTATAAGTTAGGAGCTACCATCCTCAATTAGAGCTGTAAAAATTGAGTCTACAATAATTTGAATACACAGTGCTGCCATTTAACACATGTACAATAAAAAGTATTGTAAGACTATCTCACCCTAACTGGTTTGGCTCAATGAATAGAGAGCCTTGGCCTGCGGACTGAAGGGTCCCAGGTTCGATTCCAGCCAAGGGTACATGCCAGGGTTGCGGGCTCGATCCCCAGTAAGGTGGCATGCAGGAGGCAGCCAATTAATGATTCTCTCTCATCATTGATGTGTCTATCTCTCTCCCCCTCTTCTCTTCCTCTCTAAAATCAATATATTTTTTAAAAAAGACTATCTCATAAAATCTAAAAAGCTCTAAGAAATCTAGCTAAATCCACATACTTATACCATAAAATTTACACTTTTTTTACATTACACATTACATATATGTGAATTTATTTACATATGAAGAGAAGTTTCAGAATGTCAAAATACACTCAGCTTTTAATAAAGACCAACACAGAACTACATCAAATAAAGCCTTAAGTCTGCTAAATCAGTCTCCCTACTTGCCCACACTATTTGTAACAATAGGTACTAAGGCTTTGGTGATTTTTAATCTTTACATTTTGATCAATGAAGGACTGTACAAACAGGGTGGGGCAAAAATAGGTTTATAGTTGTATGTGAAAGTTTATTTTTGTATTATTATTTATTATTGTATTATTTCCATTAAGAACAACTATAAACCTACTTTTGCCCCCCCCCCCACCCCTGTATTATGGTGGTCCCATAAGATTATAATGGAGCTGAAAATTTCCTATCCCCATAGCACAAGGCATTACATAAATACCATTGTGTCACAACTGCCTATAGTATTCAGTATAGTAAACATGATGTATAATTTATATTCTAGAAGCTGTAGAGGAACAGAACTTGTCACCCCAAAATATGCCTCTTTGGCATAAGGGTTATTGCAGGCTAGTTAATTTTAAGAGTACACTTAGGAAGCTCAGAAAACAAAATAAGTTACCCTTTGTAAAAGATATTTACATTGTAAGGGAAACCTTCATTTGTAGATGTGTCTCCCTGAGATGGGCCAGGATGACTTTAGCTCTAGGGATTTTTATCAGTGCAGAAGACAATGACTTAAATCTGCACAACAATCTTACCCGAATTTATAGTGCTTTCCCCATTAATCCTTTTACTGTATCCTCCCATAACTGACCCCCCCACTCTTCCCCGTCGCCTTTTTAAAAAATTTTATTTTATTGTTTAAAGTATTACATATAGTAGTGCATATATCTCCTTTTTTCCCCCCTATAGACCTTCCCCCAGCCTCCCCTACCCTCTGTCACACGTCATCTTTGTTTCCAGGTATTTTGGACCCAATTTTCCTGAGGCTCTCAGATGTATGCAGCAGGTATACATTTTAAGAAAGATGGGCACATGAACCAGGCTAAAAGCTCTGAATTTTCTCCACTCTTTGAGTGGGCTGCACATAGCAACTTCCTTCTGAAGAGGAACATTTGAAAAGAAGGGAGGAAAAGACAAACACTACCACAGCCAGGTGATCAAGGTCAAGATCAACAGTGAAGTCATGTTGAACCCAGCTGTTGTGTATCAGTGGTTGAGAGTCAATCTATGAACTACTAGGTCATGGTTAGATTCCTGGTCAGGACATATGTCCAGGTTGCAGGCTCAGTGATGTAGGTGTGTACAGGAGGCAGCTGATCAATGGTTCTCTATCATCTGATTGATGTTTCTACCTCTCCCTCCCTGAAATCAATAAAAATATATTTTTAAAGAAGTCATGTTGATAGTACGCCCCCTTAATATGATGTGATGAGAAAAGCACTTTACCTCTTGTGGTCTTCCTCCTCAAAAAACCACAACCCTAGTATAACTATGAGAAAAACATCCCACTCCCCAAATAAGGGGATGTTCTACAAAATACTCCTCTCAACACCGTCAAGATCATAAAAAACAAGGTAAGTGAGAAAGAGTCAAGAGGAGCCTAATGAACATGACAACTAAATGTAAAGTGCTCGGTGGGATTTTGGAAGGCATAAGTGGAAAGCTAGGAAATCTGAGTGAAATATGGATTTCAGTTACTGACAATGTATCAGTACTGGTCTATTGGTTGTGACAATGTGCCATACAAATAGAAGATGTAATAATAAGGGAAACTGTGTGTGGGGGATGTGGAAGCTCTCTGTACTATCTTTACAACTCTTCTGTAAATCCGTAACTCTTCTAGAATGAAGTTTACTTTTTAAATTGGAGGTGAGGTTGCATAGAGTAGTCAGAGATTAGAAAATAGAGGCTGAAAGATGTTTTATGAAACTTACCCAATATCATGCAGCTAGTAAATTGCAGAGCATGATGGGAAAGCTAAAATCAAAAGAAAAAATTATGTAACTGTTAAGAAAGTATGTAAACCCCCTCCCCCCAAAAAAGGAATTCTGGTACTAAGGAACGTAGTAGATATTCACTCCCAAGTATCATTGTACCCTCCATTTCCCAAGCTCCCATTCAAAGGCATCACATAAATACCATTGTGTCACAACTGCTGGTTCACTGGTCTTCCCTACTTTTCATAAGTCAGACCATTAACAAAATAGACCATGAAGTGAACACAACTAGTTTCAAAGGCAGTGCTACCATTCTAGTTCAAGCTTTCCACGATTACAGCAAGAGCCCTTTTTCTACCCTAAAACACAATGGTGCCTCCAATCAATTGCCTAACTCTGGCTAAACTGATCTTCCTAAATGCCAATATAATCCTTTCATTTTCTAGCTTAAAACATTCCCCTGGTTCTTTAAGAAAGTTGTTCTCAAACCTTAGCTTGCCTATTACCGGTAGGTCTGGTTAAAAGGTTGCTGGGCCACAACACCCCCAGCCAATTCAATTTGATTCAGCTGGTGTATAGTATTTCTAAAAAGTCCCCAGGTGATGCTGCTGGCCTTTGAACCTTACTTTGTGAACCACTGCTTAAATAAAACTTAAGAACAAAAAAAACTGATTGATTGCTAGCCCTCAGTGTCACTCATTGTCATACAGGATGATTCTTGACTTGCGTGAGCCTAAATGAGTTCCTCTGTAAATTGGTAATGATGATTCTTCACTGTAAGATCTTTGGGAGGATAAGGGATGTTTACCTTGGTCAAGAGGTGTAGGCAATGTAGGGCAGTGGGTTCTCCAATGGTGGCTACTGCTCCCTTCACCTCCCACTTGTCCTCCCTCCTCCCCTACTTTTCTCCACCAAACACAGTCATTCTTTGGAGATAACATGGCAATTCTCAAATTATTGTTCAGATGAAAATCTTCTTGACTAATTAACTGTTAATCAAATGTTCTGATTCCACACCCCACATTCTGATTCTACCGCCCACATTCTGATTCCACAGGTCTGGGAATGGTAGATTTCACAAGATCTTTGCCAGACCGAGGAGACCCACTCGTGGGCCAGCCGCGACGTCGAGGTCTGGCGCCCAGTAGCCCAGGATGTGCTCAGCTAAACCCCACACAGCCCCGCGTGGCCTGGTTCTACTACAGGCTCCCGGCTTACCAGGAAATGAAGGCTCAGGGCTGAGAATGTGCTGGAACCCAGTGCAACGTAGGACTGAGACCCAACCACCCGGGGTGGGTGTGTTTCTAGTCGGGGCGCACACTTGGGCTGCTGTGCGTTGATTGGAGGCCCCTCCGGAAGTGGGCAGGTAATGGACACGCGCCTGCGCAATGACTCTGAGTGAGGTGGGGGGGCGGGAAGCGCGGGAAGAGATCTTGAGCATAGGTGGGGGCGTGTCCGTCAGTGATCAAGCCATTGTTGGCTTGAATTGGCCATTTCATTCCCAGGGAATGGCAGGTTTTCCAGATTCTTACTATTGAGCAACTTGAGGTAGAAGGTTTTCAGGTGGGTTTTAAAGCCTTCCCCACCACACCCTCCTCTTAGACACAAGGGAATGGATAACTGTGCAGTGGAGGAGCTGGTTCACTTAGCCTGGGGTCGTTGGTAAGAGGTAGTAAACCTTGAAATGGAATAGAAACAATCGCCTGGAGGGATCAGTTTGCATATCAGTGGATGAGTGGGTGGGTCTGCCCCACCCTGTAGAATTATACCACGCCTCAACTCTGCTCTCTGAGATCTTCTGAGGAAGTGACATTTAAGGTAAAATTTGAGTTCTTGTGTTGGTTACATGACACAATGATAATATTTTAAGTATATTGTGCTAAAATAAATAAAATGCTAGTATTTTTAATACTAACATTTTTTTTTTTTTTTAAAAGGTAAAATTTGTCCTGGGCAGATGTGGCTCAGTTGTTAGAATGCAGGCCTGAGTACTGAGGGATCACTGGTTCGATTCCCTGTCAAGGGCACATACCTAGGTTGCATGTTTGATTTCTAGGGTGCATGGGGGAGGCAACCCCCATGTATTTCTATCACATCGATGCCCCTTTCTTCCTTTCTTTCTTTCTTTCTTTCTTTCTTTCTTTCTTTCTTTCTTTCTTTCTTTCTTTCTTTCTTTCTTCCTTTCTTCCTTCCTTCCTTCCTTCCTTCCTTCCTTCCTTCCTTCCTTCCTTCCTTCCTTCCTTCCTTCTCTCTCTCTCTCTCTCTCTCTCTCTCTCTCTCTCTCTCTCTCTCTCTCTCTCTCCCCCCGCCTCCCCTCTTTCCCTCCCTCCCTTTCACTCTAAAAAGCAATGGAAAAAATATCCTCGGGTGAGGATTAACAAAAATTTTTTTAAGATAAAATTTGAGGAATGAATTTGAGTTAACTGGACAAATTCTAGGATAGAAGTCTTCAAGGATGAAGAGTCCATGAGAAGGCTCTTAACTAAAGAACTTGGTACACGTGTGACTAAAAGAAGTTGATTTGGCTGACACCTCAAGGTGAAATAAGGAGGTGCAGGGAGTACAAAAGATTAAAAATGGCTTTTGTGAAGCCGATGAGATCAGCAAAAATTGCTGCTGCAAGACCATTTAGGCAAAGTTGAGGATTTTGGTCTTTAAGGGAAACAAGTGGAGCATTTTATTTTTTTTTTTATTTTTTTATTTTTTAATATATTTTATTGATTTTTCACAGAAAGGAAGGGAGAGGGATAGAGAGCTAGAAACATCGATGAGAGAGAGAGACATCGACCAGCTGCCTCCTGCACACCCCCCACCGGGGGATGTGCCCGCAACCAATGTACATGCCCTTGACCGGAATCGAACCTGGGACCTTCCAGTCCGAAGACGACGCTCTATCCACTGAGCCAAACCGGTTTCGTTCAAGTGGAGCATTTTAAATAGTTAAATGCTATACAAGCATACCTAAGACATGGATTTGGTTCCAGACCAATGTAATAAAGCATCGTTTTTGTTGGTGGAGGGTCTTGCCTTCAGTTTGTAAAAAAAAAAAAAAGCAACACCTATGGAACACAATAAAGCAAAGTCCGCCTGTAATAAAATTTGAAATTTGAATGGATTACTGGCCACAATTCAGAAAACAGATCTTTTGGTGCCTTTAAGAAATCCAAGAGGTAGTGCTTGGTGAGCAGTTAAATACTGGTGTGAATTAGAGACTCCTCAATAGATATAAAGTTGTGACGTCTAAACCTTTTGCATTGCTTGTGGCAGCAGCTGCCTCTCTTTCTGTTTGTTCTTTTACTGTGGGGTGAGTATATGTTACTATAAGATACAAAAATATGAGTCATCACATAAGACAGGAGTCCCTTGGTTATGACACTGAATTCTGTGCTTTGTGCTTTGTAGGGTATAGCATAATTCAGCCAGATGTAGCCAGCCTACCTCCTGGATGCTAATTACCCTAGTGAGTTGATTGTCCTACATTGGATTCTTCCTTTGGATCCATTGTGTTTAAAGAATTATTTTCTTCCCTATAAGACTAGCTCAGAAGCAATCTTATTTTCACCCCTACTCCTCGTGTAAAAACTGAAACTGTTCTAAGTTGATCAGTGATCTAGTTTCTTAGCTAAGGAATATTTTTCAGGCCTGTTACTCTCCGAGATGCTTTGTAATCTTTGTCTCTGAATACCCCCTCTGGTGTTAGCAGTTGCTCTCCCTTTCCTGCCCTTCATGCTGATAAGTAAAGGTCTTCAAGGGCATCTGATAAAATGTAGTATGAAACATGCATATGGATGTGTATCTGTATGTGTACACACACCCAGTCTCTGTCCTGCTGCATGTAGAGAGGAAGCTAAAGAGCAATGGTTAAAGCCTGGCTTTGGAATCAAGCTCGTAGGAGTTCAAATCCAAGCTCTGCCCTCTTTGTGTGACCTTTGGCAAGTTATCTTTTTGTGCCTGTTTTCTCATCTAGTAAAAAAAGATTGGGGGCAATAACAGTACAACTTGCCTCTTAGAGTTGTACTAAATGACTTTTCACAAGGTAAACACTTGGAACAGTGTCTGGCATAGTAAATGTAGTGTAAAAATAAGTAATAATGTGTATATTTTTGTATGTATACATGAATATACACATTATAAATTCACCTAAAAATGTCTATTTCTGTCCCTCTTAGAGCAGAAGGGAGATTTAGAGGGAGCTGGTGTGTCATCTTTTGCTTTATATCATTTGTAAGTTTCTCTCTCCCCCCCCCCCCAGCCCTTTTGATGCTTTGTATTGGTTTATACGATTTTAAAGCCACTTGTTTGTCTTATGTGAAGTTTTTTTTATCTACTCATTTATGACGAAGAGAAAAAAAGTGGCTTTGATATAAGAACGAAGTAATTTGTGCCAGGGTGTCATCATTGTATATCTGTGTCGTTGATAATCAGTCTGAAGCCCAGCTTCTGTGGGGACCCGCTGGGGGATTATCATAAGAACACATGGAAAAGCCACTATGGCAAGGAGACATTTAGACTATAAATACTGAGAGTTTGTGAGGACTATTTGAGTTTTGGTTTGGGTGAGACAACTATTCACTAACCTAAAAACTCTCCGAAGATATTTGGGGCATTTGCTCCTGTCTTGGGGAGGTACTCCTTGAAGACATTGTTGATAAATCCACATTAACCTGGTGAAAGAGACAAGCCCACCTACCAACACTGAGGTCTTTGTACCCTAGCAACATGCTCTAGCAATGGGGATCTTTTACTTCCACCCTGCCAGCAAGAAATCAGCCCTTTGGTTGGTGGTTGCCCATTCTCAGAATGCCTCCTCCTTTAAAAAAAGGTATACCTCATATGAAATTTAGACTTCATTCCTTCACCTCCCCTTGCCTGGAAAAATAGTGTGATTAATCCGTCATTTGTTTGGAGTATGTTTTTTTTTGTTTTTTTTTTCTATTTGGATTTACTAATATAGCATATTTGGCTTTATTTATTTTTTTTTTAAATATATTTTATTGATTTTTTACAGAGAGGAAGAGAGAGGGATAGAGAGTTAGAAACATTGATGAGAGAGAGACATTGATCAGCTGCCTCTTGCACACCCCCTACTGGGGATGTGCCCGCAACCAAGGTACATGCCCTTGACCGGAATCGAACCTGGGACCCTTGAGTCCGCAGGCCGACGCTCTATCCACTGAGCCAAATCAGTTTCGGCATATTTGGCTTTATTAATAGCATATCCTGTATGCTATTGGCATGTGAAATTATGATTCACACTCCATAACTATGCTAAATTAATTTTTGGCAAAGACAAAAAATAGTTTCTGGAGCAAAATTTTGCTACCTTCCCAAAACAAGAAGACCCATACCATTATTAGAGTAGTTTGAAATATTCTGCTTAAATATGACAAACAAAAAGAGATTTTAGTTTATATGAGTACTATTTTTTTCTCTTTAAAAAGTAGTAAAAGCATAAAAAGAAAAAAACAAAAAATAGTTAAAGCAAAAATAATTTTTAAGTTTCCTTGAAAGGAGGGAAGGTTTGCTTGGGAGGGAATTAATATAAACTTTGTTCATTTGAATCATACACATTTTTCAGGTTGCAGGTCAGGAAACTTTTTTATTCCATTACAAAATGTGTGGTTTTAATAAAAATATTTAAAACTCCTCTTATATTGTAGTGGTTAAGAGCATATTTTAGAAGACATATGGAGTTGTGTCCCAAATACATCAGTTTACTAGCTGTGATTTTAGATTACCCTTAATTAAAAAAATTCACACACACACACACACACACACACACACACACACACACACACACAGTGGCCAGATTATTATGATCTCTGAGCGCATAGTAATCTGGCTACTCAGTGTATATCCTATATAATAAAAGGCTAATATACAAACTGTCCCCTCAATCAGGAGTTCAACCAGCAGGCAGGCTGGCCAACCATCCATGTCCCCTCCCCCTGGCCAGGCTGGTCGGACCCCACCCATGCACGAATTCATTCACTGGGCCTCTAATATATATACACTGAGTGGCCAGATTATTATGCGTTCAGAGATCATAATAATCTGGCCACTCAGTGTGTATCTATGTATATTGTTGATTAGGAGAGATGGAAACATCAATGATGAGAGAGTCATTGATCAGCTGCCTCCTGCATGCTCCCTACTGGGGATAAAGCAGGCAACCTGGGCATGTGCCCTTGATCAGAAATGAACCAGGCACACTTCAGCCCACAGGCTGACACTTTATCAACTGAGCCAAACCAGATAGGTACTCTTATTTCTAAGTCTGTTTCGTCATCTAAAGATGGGCAAAGTAATACTCAATCCTCCCAGGATTATGGGAAACTATTTTGCAGAGGCTAAGGCCCTTTTTTCTCCACTCCCCCCATTTTCCTTCCTTTCTAACAAGTGCACTTTTTACATTAAACAACAACAAAAACCCTGAATAATTTAAAAAGAGGCTCAGATACTTTAAAAACAGAACTCCCCAAAATTATAATTTATACAATGCCATGCACAATCTCACAGGAGGAAAGAGTTGTTTTTTTTTATTTTTGTTTTGGTCAAATTCCAATTTTAGAACTTTTTTTTTTTCATTTTTCAAAGATAATGTTAAAAGTTTACCAAATGATGAATAATTGGAAATATTTTTGCTTTGTTTTAGTGCAATATTTGAATTTTTCATCCCACATATGGCTCAGTTTATACAAGTTGTATTTAGTTAAGCATTAACACTATTTGAGTTATGAAACACATTGTCCACAACCTACTGGAGGAGGAAAAAAAAAATATTGTGAAAACTGACATGCTAATGCATTCCACCAGGGAACATTACATTAAAAATAGAAAAACCGAGAAATGGCTACATATCAAACTATTCCTTTACTATTAACCATTAGAGTTAAAAACTTAAGAAGGTGTGTTCCTCCTCTTGGGAGCATGCTCAAGCCTTATCCTTCCTCCTTTTCTTCCTCCACAGGCGTGCATCTCCTAAACTCTAAGAGACCCCATGAAACTTGCAACCAGGGGAGCAATGGACAGCTAACCTCGTCCTGGGCTAATCCTGTGAACCTGTCTCCAAGACCCCCTTTGCTCTCACTGTTCAGTGAGCCAAAACACTGCTTCCTAGGCTCTCTCCTGTTGCTTCTTCTATCCTAAGCCCTTCCTTGTTTCACTGTCCCCAGCTTTCATAAACAAATTCTCAAAAAAACAAACAAAAATACTTAGAATGTTATACAGTCACTTACCTAGCAAGTGCCACAACACAGTTGCTATGAGGCATAACAACTTGCAAAAGTAGAGTATTGTGCCAAGCAAATGTGGCTCAATGGTTTGAGCATCGACCTATGAACCAGGAGGTCACAGTTCAATTCCCCGTCAGGGCACATGCCCAGGTTGCAGGCTCCATTCCCAGTTTGGGGCACGCAGGAGGCAGCCAATCAATGATTCTCTCTCATCATTGATGTTTCTATCTCTCTCCCTCTCCCTTGCTCTTTGAAATCAATAGAATTATTTTTAAAAATATAGTAGTATAATTATCCTAATACTATAAGAGATAGTTGTAGGTAGTTCTTAAATGTATACTCAGATGACAAACTTCTAGATGAAACTGATAGGACTTTTTGTAGAACAATTATCAACCTCACTACCTCTAACCAAGACTCCTTGGAATCCAATCATATGAAGTTATAGTAAGATGTGAACTCAGATATAAAAAGCCAGGGCTAGAATTCAGTGTTCTTTCCATGAACACTCTCCCAGGTGGAAGCCAAGAATGAGAAATGGGATAAGACCTAGGGAGTTTAGGGAGTGAAGTCATTTTGGGAAGTGAGAAGAAGGGAAAAATCAAAAGGCTGGAACCCAGCCTCCACTATGCCTAAAATAAGGCTCTTGTTGCTGACAGGATTAGTATTACTAATTTTTTCCTTTTGCCTCAGGCTCTAACATGGTTTAATTGATCCAATCTTTTTCCTAAAAGTTTGGTATTTTGTTCATCATGCTTGATTTTTATCTTTTTCAAAAATGGTGTAAAAATATTACTAGTCTATATTACTGAGGCTTTTGGCACACCCTTATAGTTTTTCCCTACTCATTTCAGTCCTGGGTTTTCAAAGGAGAGTGAAAATGATACAAGAATAGGACCAAAAACTGATTTCAGAGTTTGGAAGGAACTGAGCCAAGAAAGCAGGGATCAAATTTTATAATCATTCTTTGGTCTACCGCTCCATGTGCTCTACTTCACTGACTCGCCCCATGGCCCCAAGTTAGAATGGTGCCATTACCTCTGATCTTGGTTAAACTATGTAAAAATCTCTTTTCTTTTGTATTCTGAAAATATTAGCTATTACAAAGATGTTTTAATAGAAAAATAGTAAAACAAACAGCAAATCATAAAGATGGTTAAGTTTAAAGTATACATATTTGACACGCCTCTGATCTATGGCTCCACCTTGCTAGTGAGTAAAATATGATTCCATTGTCATGGACTTGCTCTGTTATGCTACTTTCAGCATACAATCCACTGGTTGTTGAGTTTTTATAGATTTTGAGAATCTTTGCCCTCACTCTGATAATCTAGAATTAGGTTAAAAATCTTCTGTGGCAGGATATATAATAAGGCTGTTCAGTCTGAAATGCTTTCATTAAAAGGAACAAACAGTGGAATACAAATAAGTGTCAGGGAACATTTCTATCATGCTGCACTCAATACTCTGAACATTTCTTATACAAACTAAGAACAACTAGACACTCAAATCACTAAGTGTTTAAAAAAAAATACACACACAGTGCATGAAAATTCGTGCATTCAGGGGGTCCCTCAGCCCAGCCTGTGTCCTCTCGCACTTTGGGTCCCCTTGGGGGATATCTGACTGACAGCTTAGGCCCACTTCCTGGAGGATCGGGCCTATGCTGGCAGTCACACATCCCTTGGGCAGCCTGGGACCCCTTGGGGGATGTCTAACTAACGGCTTAGGCCCGCTCCCTGCCATTAGCCGTTAGTGGACATCCTTAGCGCTACTGTGGAGGTGGTAGAGGCTCCCGCCACCACTGCTGCGCTGGCCAGCCATGAGCTAGCTTCTGGCTGAGCGGCGCTTCCTCTGTGGAAGTGCACTGACCACTGAGTTAATAGTCTTTCAATAAATACAAATGAAGAGCATATTCAATAATTTGGGAACATCTAATTATTAATACAATTCAGAATTAGACAGGGTAATTTCCTTGTTGGGTAATCATTCATATTCCTAAATTCTTCTGATTTTTTTTTTAAACAAGTCTCACCACCACAGGTTGAACAGCACCACAACAGAGCCTAACAAAATGATGAGCACACACGTTAGGTATTGTCCAGCTGGGACTTCATTGGCATAACTATATTTTAAATGTCAACTTTAAGTGAGCCTTTTAAGAAACTATACAAGTGAATCAAGGACAATAAACAGAACTTCAAAGGAAATCAAACGTTGGCTTCTTGTAATTACATGATGAGAAAAAGCTTTAGAAATGAACATTTCAGTATTAAAATAAAATGAGCTACAATCAGTATTTCAAACTTCCTTTTACAACTTTAAGTGAATATTATTCAAAATAAAAATACTTTCATATCATAAACATTAAAGCTTATAATATAAAACTGGTAGCAATTAATAGCTTCTTTCTTAGTCTTTTTATATAAATAACTGATGAATGAATTATTTTCTCTTACTTCTGCAAAGCCAAATAGTCATTGAAATTGATTCCAGATTTAGCATTTTTAAGAATAATCACTCAAACATATACAAAATTATTTTAATATTTTTGAAGAATTATAGGAATATGAAAGTCAAATTTTATATTCTTGCACTTTTTGCTATTAGAAAGTCCAAAGACATTACAAAGTATTTTTCTTGCTAGCCCATGTAAGAATTATAATGTGCAAAAAAGATGAGAGATTTTTTTATGCAGGAAATAACTGTGCTTCAGACTGTAATTGCTTTTGAATTCATGTTATTTTCCCTCTAAAAAGAAAACAGAAGAGAGTCTTGTGAAGCTAATAAGACATCCCAGGTGCTTTCAAAGAATCCCTTTTCATACAGGAACTTCTAAGCAAGCACACTATTGTGTGGGTAGGTATTTTTCCTTCAATCCTCTTCTTCTGGCAGACCAGGTGAAGTCAGTAAGAGAAGATCTATATTTGAAAAGCAAAGGAAAAAGAACATATCAGAATAAGAAATGCAATTCAGCACACTAATTTACCCATGCTTATTTTTTCAAATAGACAAAGTTATGAAAATTTCGTAATTTTAATAGAATAAAGGACAAAAACGCACAATAATCTTAATAGACAAAGAAAAAACAGTTAATAAAACCCAACAATCTTCTTTCATGATAAAAACATTCAACATTAGGAATAGAAGGGAACTCCTTCAAATTGATAAAGACATCTCAAAGACCCATAATTAACTTCATACTTAATGGTGAAAGACAGATAAGGAATTTAAGATAAGGAATGAGACAAGGATGTCTGTTCTCACCACTTCTATTGAGCATTGTATGGAAGGTTCTAGTTAAGACTATTAGGCAAGGAAAAGAAATAAAATACATCTAGATTAGAAACAAAGACAGAAGTAAAACTATCGCTATTTGCATATAACATGCTTGTGCATAGCAAATCCTAAGGAAAATAATGAATCAATAATTCATTAAAGTTACAGGATATAAGATCAATAACCAAAAATTAATTATATATCAACTAGAGGCCCAATTTGTGCACTGGTGGGGTCCCTTGGCATGGCATGCGGGGATTGGGCTGAAACTGGCAGTCTAACACTGCCTGCTGCTCTTGCCTGCTGCTCCTGCTAATCCCAGCCCAGCTATGCCTGCTGTGGGCTTGCGCCCAGTCAGTCCCGATCAGGAGAGGCTAGCACAGCTGCAGCGGCACTCACCAGCTGTGAGCCCTGTGTCTGGTACCCATCAGATCAGTTGAGCAGTGACCTGGGGGCAGCTCCACCAGGAGGCAGCTCCTGCATTGAGCGTCTGCCCCCTGGTGGTCAGTGCATGTCATAGCGACTGGTCAACTGGTCGTGCATGGGTAGGGTTCCTAGGCCTGGCCAGAAATCTAGGCCAGCGGGGGCCTTCCTTCCCCCAGCTGCCAGATGCTGGCTGGGCCTTCCTTCATTCCATGCAGTTCCCTGGTGGTCAGCGCACGTCATAGCAAGTGGTCGAACTCCCGAGGGGACAATTTGCATATTAGCCTTTTATTATACAGGATTTGTAATGAATAATTAAAAATGACATGAAGAAAATTTCATTTGTAATACCAGCAAAAGAATAAAACACTTAGGAACAAATTAAACATCAGAAGTATAAAACTTGCATTCTAAAAATTATAAAATAGTCCCAGCTGGTTTGGCTCAGTGGATAGAGAGTTAGCCTGTGAACTGAGGGTCCTGGGTTCGATTCTGGTCAAGGGCACATGCCTGGCTGTGGGCTCAATCCCCTGTAGGGGACGTGAAGGAGGCAGCTGATCATGATTTTCTCCCATTAAAGTTTCTATCTCTCTCCCTTTCCCTTCCTCTCTGAAATCAATAAAAGTTTATTAAAAATAAATAAATAAAATAAAAATTATAAAACATTTTTTTTAAATGTTTTTATTGATTTTAGAGAGAGGGAGAAAGAGAAATATTGATTGGTTTCCTCCATTACCTACCTTGATCAGGGACTGAACCTGCAACCTGGGCATGTGCCCTGAATGGGAATTGAACTGGTGACCTTTCAGTGCACAGGACAATGCTCAACCAACTGAGCTACACCAGTCAGGGCATAAAACATTGTTGAAAGAAATTAAAGTAGGAATATATGCCATGTTCATGGATTTGAAAACTTAATTGCCAACATAACGATACTTCCCATATTGATATACAGATTCAAGACAATCCCTATCCAACTCACAGCTGGCTCTTTGCAGACATTGATAAGCTGATCTTAACACTCATATGGAAATTCCAGGGAACCAGAATAATCAAAGCAGTCTTGAAAAACTACAAAGTTGGAGGATTCACAGTCTCAGCTTAAAAAATTGCTACAGCCCAGCCAGCATGGCTCAGTGGTTGACCTATGGACCAGGAGGTCATGGTTCAATTTCAGGTCAAGGCACATGCCCAGGTTGCGGGCTTAATCCCTAGTAGGGGGCATGCAGGAGGCAATCAATTGATGCTTCTCTCTCATCATTGATGCTTCTATTTCTCTTTCCCTTTCCCTTCCTCTCTCTGAAATCAATAAAAACTTTTTTATTTTTTAAAGAAAAACCATATTATCTAGCAATTTGACTCTTAGCCTTAGGTATATACCCAAAAGAATTGAAAATATATGTTCAAATAAAAATCTGCACATGAATGTTCATAGTAGAACTGTTCTTAATAGCCAAATAATGAGAACAATAGGTGACAAAATAAAATATGATTTTTCTATATGATAGACTTTTATTAAGTCATTAAAAAAGAGTTATGTATTGATACATGCTACTACATGGATTGACCTTGAAAACAGTATGGTAAGTGAAAGAAGCCAATCACACACACACACACACACACACACAATAAGAATCTGCTTATACAAAATGTCCTAAATAAATAAATCCATAGACAGAAAGTAGGTTAGTAGTTGTCTAGGATTAGAGCGTTGGAGAGAAATGTAGAACGCCTGCTATTGGGTATAGATATTTATGAGATGATGAACATGGTCTAATATTGATTATGGTGATGGTTGCACAATTACTTGAATGTAGTGAAAACCATTGAACTGTGCACCTTAAATGAATAAATTATATAGTATGTAAATTATATCTCCAAAATTTAAAAATATTCATGCCTAAGTGATTCTAATTCTCAATGTTTTATAAGAAAGTGTTCAAGTGTTCAAAGATGTGTACACACATGTATACATCTTTGCACCATTGTTCAAAATAAATAAAATATAAGTATTTATCAATAGAGTCAAGTTAAATAAATTAAGGCTATCTATACAATGAAATACTAGTCATTCAAAACAACTATCTGTGTATCTACAAATAAATACATCTAAGATTAGTGACCTATAAAGAGGCAAGGTAATGAATGCATTCCACATTTCATATGATACATACATATATGTGTGTATGACATACTAGTGACCCGTCGTGCGAAATTATGCAAGAGCCAGGACCCCTCCTACCTCCATCCCCAAGCCATGGGACCACCCCAAGTCCTGGAGTCCCGCCCCGCATGGCTGGTGCACTGCAGGATGGCCCCAAGTCCAGGAGTGCTGCCCTGATGCCCTGCCTCTGGGCCGTGTGGAGCGGATGCCAGGCCCCGCCCCAGAACCGCACGTGGGAGGGTCACAGAAACCCCGGCAGAAGCTGCGCAGAGCGGCTGCCAGCCCTTCCCCCGCTGCCCCGCCTCCTGCCTCTCACTGTTGCAAGGAGGTGCCCTACCTGCCGCCTCCCGCCACTGTGAGCAGGCGCCCTGCTTCCCTGGTGCGACTGCAGGAACCTTGTTGGCAGGCATGAGAAGCAGCCAGCCCTGCCCCCACTGTGTGCGCTGCCATTTTGTGATGGTGTTACAGAGTGAGGGTTAATTTGCATATTACCTCTTTATTATATAGGATATATATACACACACGTAATTTTTGTAAATATAAAATATTACTGTTGCCCTAACTGGTATGGCTCAGTTGGTTGGAGCATTGTCCCATGCACTGAAGAGTTAAGGTTTTGATTCTTGGGCAGGGCACATTCCCAGGTTGTAAATTCAATCCCTGGTCGGGGTAGGTACTGGAAGTGACCAATTGATGTTTCTCACATAGATATTCATCTCCTCCCTTCCTGTCTAAAATCAATAAAACCATATCCTTGGGTGAGGATTAAAAAAATGTTACTGTTAGAGAAAAATGAGGAGTAAATGAAAAGTTGAAAACTCTAACACAATTTCAATATAAATGAAATGTGAAACCAAAAAAACTCAAAGTCCTCACCCAAAGTTACTTGGGCCAGTGTATTGAGAAAAGTTATATGTGGTGCTTGAGCACATGCACTCCCCAGCCCCAAATTAGTGACATTTGATCAAAGTCTTGATTGAGTAGGAATAACTAAGTAAAGCTAAAAAAAAAACACAAAAAAAACCCACCATAAATTCTAGACAGAGAAGATAATGTGTGAAGGCCCTGAAAAGGAAGAGGACACCTTTGATAAACTCTCATAGCTACACTGAGTCAGAAAGAATTGGAGAGGTAGAGAAGTACTTGATTGTGCAGAGTTTTATAGCTTACATTAAGAATTCTATTTTCCTGTCAGAATGGCTATCATCACAAATCAATAAATGACAAATGGTGGCGAGGATGTGGAGAAAAAGGAACCCTGGTGCACTGCTGGTGGGAATGCAGATTGGTGCAGCCACTGTGGAGAACAGTATGGAGTTTCCTCAAAAAACTAAAAATGGAACTCCCATTTGACCCAGTAATACTACTTCTAGGAATATATCCCAAGAAGCTAGAAACATCAATCAGAAAGGATATATGCACCCCTATGTTCATAGCAGCACAATTTACCATAGCTAAGATTTGGAAACAGATGAGTGGATTAAAAAACTATGGTACATCTACAGAATGGAATACTATGCTGTGCTAAAAAAGAAAGAATTCCTACCATTTGCAACAACATGGATGGAACTGGAGAGCATTATGCTAAGTGAAATAAGTCAGTCAGAGAAAGAGAAGTATCACATGATCTCACTCATTTGTGGAATATAATGAACAACATAAACTGATGAAAAAAAAACAGTTCCAGAGACAGAGAAACATCGATCAGACCATCTAACCTTTGAGGGAAGGTAGGGGAGGGTAAGGGGGAGAGATCAACCAAAGGACTTGTGTGCATGCATATGGGCCTAAACAATGGACACAGACAACAGGGGGCTGAGGGTGTGAGTTGGGGGGATGTGGAAGTAATGGGGGAATAAGGACACATATGTAACACTTTAATCAATAAAGAAATTAAAAAAAAAAAGAATTCTATTTTAAGAGAGAAACCAAGATGGTGGCATAGGTAAACACCTGAAATTGCTGCCTCGCACCACCACTTCAAAACTACAACTAAAAGACAAAACAGACTTCATCCAAACCACAGGAAGGCTGGCTGAGTGGAAATTCTACAACTAGAAGGAAAGAGAAAATCACACTGAGACTCAGAGGAGCTGCGGAAGTAAAGTACAGAGGTACGGAGGTGCACACACGGAAAGGGCTGGCAACTGAGTACATGGCAGTCTTTTTTAATTGGGAGGGAGACACAAGGTCCCGACTGGTCTGAACTCCAGTTCCGGGCGAGACTCTGGGGACTCAGACTCATATGAGGAGACACTGGACTGTCTGGCATTGGGCAGAACTCGATGGCGGCTTTCTCTCAGAGGTGCTTGCAGCGATTACTGAGGGACACTGAGACCCGGGGGCCTCTTAGGGCAGGGTGAAGGTCAGCCATTGCTGTTTGCTCCGCCCTGAAACCCTGCCCCACCGAAGCTATGCTCAGAGGTTTTTGCATATGAATAGCCTGGTCATTTGAAATCTAAACTTACCTAACAAACTGCAGCTGAGTCAGAGAGACCCAGAACATCCAAAAGAAGGCCCAAGGACCCACAGCAGCTTGCATTGCTTCACAGCTAGGTCTCATCTGGGCACCTATAAACCCCAAACAAAGAAGAGGAATCTGTAGATTTCTCTGTAGCTCCTGCTGGGTGGCCTCAGGCAGAGGCTAAATTAGCACCTCCTTGGAGATCCAAGAGCCAGTGTAGCAGTGGTCAGAGTGGGACCATCCAGATTACAACTCCTCAGATCCATAAGGGACACACTCAGGGGGCAGACTCAGTGAGCGCCAAAGCCCCACTGAAGCAAGCCTTGCCTCATATGGGTATCTCCAGCACAGAAGTGCTTCCATCGTAGACACAGCTGATTCTCACAGCCAGTTGGCCTGGAGGTCAATTCCTCCCAGTGATACCAACAACTATCAAGGCTTAACTACAACAAGACTGTGCACACAGCCCACAAAGGGGTGCACCAAGAGTGTCCACCTCAGGTAACTGGGGAGGCTGAGCCACTGGGCCCTATAGGACACCTAGCACACAAAGCCACTCTATCAACACAGGGAAGCAGCCAAAATGCAGAGACAAAGAAAGAGGTCACAAATGAAAGAAATGGAGGAAAGCAAACTACTGGATATAGAGTTCAAAACCACGGTTATGATGTTTTTCAAGAATTTTCTAGAACCCCCCGATAAAATTAGTGAGACCTCGAGGATATGAAAAAGGACCAATCAGAAATTAAGCATACACTGACTGAAATACAGAATAATATATACAGATCCAACAGCAGACTAGAGGACCGCAAGAATTACGTCAAAGATTTGAAATACAAAGAAGCAAAAAACACCCAACTAGAAAAGAAAAAATAATCCAAAAATATGAAGATAGTGTAAGGAGCTCGGGGACAACTTTAAGTGTACCAACATTTGAATTATGGGGGTGCCAGAAGAAGAGACAGAGAGCAAGATATTGAAAACCCATTTGAAGAAATAATGACAGAAAACTTCCCCTACCTGGTGGAAGAAATAGACTTACAAGTCCAGGAAGTGCACAGAACCCCAAACAAAAGGAATCCAAAGAGGACCACACCAAAACACATAATTAAAATGCCAAGAGCAAAAGACAAAGAGAGAATATTAAAAGCAGCCAGAGCAAAACAGTTAGTTACCTACAAGGAAGTACCCATATGATTGTCAGCTAATTTCTCAACAGAAACTATCCAGGCCAGACGGGAGTGGCAAGAAATATTCAAAGTGATGAATAGCAAGAACCTACAACCAAGATTACTCTACCCAGCAAAGCTATCATTCAGAATTGAAGGTCAGATAAAGAGTTTCACAGATAAGAAAAAGCTAAAGGAGTTCATCACCACCAAACCAGTATTATATGAAATGCTGAAAGGTATTTTTTAAGAAGAGGAAGAAGAAGAAAATGGTAAAGATAAAAATTATGAACAACAAATATATATCTATCAACAAATGAATCTAAAAATCAAGTCAATAAAAAATCTGATGAACAGAATAAACTGGTGAATATAATAGAATCAGGGGCATAAAAAGGGAGTGTACTGACAATTCTCAGGGGGAAAGGGGTGTGGAGTATGTGGGAAGAGACTGGACAAAAATCGTACACCTATGGATGAAGACAATGGCGGGGGGTGGTAAGGGCAGAGGGTGGGATGGAAACTGGGTGGAGTGGAGCTATGGGGGGAAAAAAGAGGAACAACTGTAATAATCTGAACAATAAAGATTTAGTAAAAAAGTAAAAAATAAAAAAATAAAAAAAAATGAACAAAATTCCCATAAAAAATAAAAAAAACAAAAAAAGTATAAAAGAATTCTACTTTAAGGTCTAGAGACAGAAGCATGGAACAGACTGATGAATCTCAGAGGGAAGGTGGGCGTTGGTGGGTGGGTGAGGAGAGATTAACCAAATAATTTATATGCATATATGCATAATCCATGGACACAGATAATAGTACAGTGAAGACTTGATGCAGGGGATAGGGTGGAGGGGGTCGATAGGAAAAAAAAGGGGGACATCTGTAATACTTTCAACAATAAAGATAAAATATTTTTCAGAAAAACAATTCTAGCCCTAGCTGGTTTGGCCTAGTGGATAGAGCCTGTGGACCAAAGGGTACCAGGTTCAATTCCAATCAAGGCATGTACTTTGGTTGCAGGCTCCTCCTGGCCCTGGCCCTGGTCTGGGCTCCTACAGGAGGCAATCAATCGATGTGTTTCTCTCATATCGATATTTCCCTCTATCTTTCCCTCTCTCTTCCACTCTGTCTAAAAATCAATGGAAAAATACCCTCGGTGAGGATTAGGAAAAAAAAAGAACAGAATTCTATTTTAGTTAATTTATTTTTTTAAAATATATTTTTATTGATTTCAGAGAGAAAGGGAGAGAGAGAGATAGCAACACCAATGATGAAAGAATCATTGATTGGCTACCTCTTGCATGCCCCCTACTGGGGCTGGAGCCCACAATTCCTTGACCAAAATCAAACCTGGGTCCCTTCAGTCCACAGGCAATGGTCCAACCACTGAGCAAAACCAGCTAAGGCAAGAATTCTATTTTAATCCTAAAAGTAATGAGAAATCACTAAAGGATCTTAAGCAGTATGAAGCTATAATATGAAGAATAGATAAAAGAGAAGCAAAAATGGATGTGAGGAGTTTGGTGCAAAGTAGGCTTCCTCTCTCTAAGAATGTACTCAGGTGAGGATTAAAAAAAATAAAATAAAGAATCTTAGCAGGGAAAGGGAAGACTAGAGAAGACCAATTAGTGGATATGGAGAGAGGTGGTCAATATTCTGGAAAGCCTATTCGGTTGTAATAGTGATAGTGGACTGAAAAATTTCAAAGGGAAGGTGGGGTGAGGAGGTGGGAGGGTAGTGATTAACTGGGGAACTTACATGCATATACTAGTATGCATAGCCTATGGACACAGACAATAGAGTGGTGAAGTTCTGGAAGGGGCGGGTACAGGGTGGAGAGGTTCAATGGGAAAAAACACACAAACCAACAAAGGGGATATTTGTAATACTTTCAACAATAAAGATAAAACAACAACAAAAATACATCCAAGTGAAATATGTCGAAGTACTTAATTAATAATGATTTTTTTTTCAAGTCACCTACAAAGCAATAAATACTCATTTGCTATTATATAAGAACTAGAGGCCCGGTGCACAAAATTTGTGCACTTGGGCGGGGGGCAGGGGGTGTTCCTCAGCCAGACTTGCACCCTCTCACAGTCCGGGAGCCATCAGTTGGACATCCTTAGCGCTGCTGTGGAGGTGGGAGAGGCTCCCGCCACCACCACTGCGCTCGCTAGCCCTGAGCCCGGCTTCTGGCTGAGTGGCACTCCCCCTGTGGGAGTGCACTGACCACCAGGGGTTAGCTCCTGCATTGAGTGTCTACCTTCTGGTGGTTAGTGCATGTCATATCGACTGGTCATTCCACTGTTTGGTTGATTTGCATATTAGCCTTTTATTATCTATCTATATATAGAGCCAGGGTCCATAACGACCAAGGCTCGACTGAACACCGGCAGTTCAGGCACAGCGACCCAGCACTGACTGACAAGGGGGCTGCGGATCAGGCCCAGAGAGAGGCCTGCAGAGAGAGAGGCAAGGCCTGATCCCCAGCCACCATGGCAGCTGTTGATTAACCACTGCCTCTCTTCCAGCTTCACCAGCAGACATGCTTCTGTTTCTCTGCAGGCTTCCTCGGGGGCTGCTGATCAGCCCTGCCTCTTTGATCAGACCCAGAGATGCTGATTGGCATAGAAACTGACCAATCAGAACCAAATCTGGGTGAAGTGCCAAAAGCCAATGGTTGCCTAGGAGGCGGAGCTTTTGATGTTGACTGGCATAGAAACCTACCAATCAGAACCTAATCTGGGTGAACTGAGAAGGCAGAACCTAAGGTGGGGGCTGAGGAGGGGTTTTAAGGGCAACAGCTGTTTGGTATAAGGTGTAAGAAAGCGGTTCAATTTTTTCATGACTGGTTTGGTAGTATAGTGCATATGGCTGGCTATCAGTCCAGATATAGGAATTACGTGTTTTTGTCTGCCAAAAGCATCTCCTCATGCTGAAAAAGCCCCCCCCCCGCCCATTTAAGCAATCCTATCTATACTATAATCTATCTATACTACTAAAAGGGTAATATACTAGTTAGACCAGGTCAACCAGCCATCTACTGGACGTCCAACTTCCTTCCAGACAAAGCCATGGTGGTGGGGGCCACGGCAGAGGCAGTTAGGGACATTCAGTCCAGCAGGGGAGAGCAGTTGGGGGCGAGATCAGGCCGGCAGGGCGTTAGAGGCAATCAGGTCAGCAGGGGAGGGCAGTTGGGGGTGAGATTAGGCCAGCAGGGGAGGGCAGTTGGGGGCAACATCAGGCCGGCAGGGGAGTGCCATTGGGGGAGACATCAGACTGGCAGGGGAGGAACGTTTGGGATGAGATCAGGCCGGCAGGGGAGGGCAGTTGGGGGCAACCAGGCCAGCAGAGGCAGTTTGGGGCAAGATCAGGCCAGCAAGGGAGGGCAGTTGGGGGTGAGATTAGGCTGGCAGTGGAGGGCAGTTAGGGGTGATCAGGCAGGCAGGCAGAGGCAGTTAGGGGCGATTGGGCAGGCAGGCAGGTGAGCGGTTAGAAGCCAGCAGTCCCAGATTGCAAGAGAGATGTCTGATTGGAGAGGGTGCAGGCTGGGCTGAGGGAATCCCCACCCCATGCATGAATATCATGCACTGGGCCCCTAGTATAAGATAATGTATTTTTCAAATATATTATTGCTATATAATAATAAAGTTAACCTAATATCTCTAGGTCACTAATTGAATACACAACTGAGGACAAAGTAAAGACAGAAGATTTATGCTAAGAAGAAATTTTAGACTCCTGAACAACTTGATAGGGAGCTGCTACTTTAAGTAAATATTTGGAGAAAGAATTATTACAGACTTTGTAATGATAATCAGTTTCCAAGGTGAAGAAAACTCTGACATGAGGATTTAGTTCATCATATACATCAGTACATATGGGGGAGTATGCATTTATTAACATAACAACTATACTATATTTTTTATATTTATATTTTCAATATATAATATATATTATCATTAAGGCATCATGATCTTTATAGAAAAGTTTTATTTTATCAGTAAATCAAAAATATTAGGGCCAAAACCGGTTTGGCTCAGTGGATAGAGCGTCGGCCTGCGGACTGAAGGGTCCCAGGTTCGATTCCGGTCAAGGGCATGTACCTTGGTTGCGGGCACATCCCCAGTAGGGGGTGTGCAAGAGGCAGCTGATCAATGATTCTCTCTCATCGATGTTTCTAACTCTCTATCCCTCTCTCTTCCTCTCTGTGAAAAATCAATAAAATATATTAAAAAAAAAAATTAAAAAAAAAAAAAAATATTAGGGATTTTCTCTGAGCATGGTCTTTGGACACTGGACTGAGATTGAGAAAAAATAATTTTTTACGTTTAATTTTAAGGAAGATATCCCAGATATTATAGCCCATGAAGGAATCCCCTATACTTAAAGCTGCTTTCAGGCCATTCACACATTGTAAAGATGCATACTCTAAACTTTAAGGGCCCTAACTTATCTCCAAGGTGCTCACATTCAAATATGAATAAAATTTGACGAAATAAAGAAGAATATGGTAATTGTCAACAGTATGGCCCAAATAAACTTATCACACTCACAAAAAAGAAGAATATGATAAGTGGCTTTTAAAAATATAGTGGTATTTTCCATCATCTTGGACTCTACGGAGGCCAGCTGGGAATAGGACTTCTATAAGGACAACTATGTCTGGAAAGCTGTGGTCCAAGGCCATTTTTGCTGGCTACAAGTGGGGTATCCGGAACCAGAGGGAGCACACAGCTCTTCTTAAAATTCAAGGTGTTTATGCTCAAGATGAAACAAAATTCTATCTAGGCAAAAGATGTGCTTATGTGTACAAAGCAAAGAACAACACAGTGACTCCTGGTGGCAAACCAAACAAAACCAGAGTAATCTGGGGAAAGGTAACTCATGCTCACAGAAACAGTGGCATGGTTCTTGCTAAATTCTGAAGCAACCTTCCTGCCAAGGCCATTGGACACAGAATCTGTGTAACGCTGTACCCCTCAAGGATTTAAAGTTACTGAAAATAAATAAAATGGATTTGTTTTTCTGTGTTTTGGCTAAAAAAAAAATTATATATGGTGGTAAAAAAAATAAATAAAACCTACTTATCAAAATGCTGTGATTGTTAATAGAGTAGAAGATTATTTTACGTTAGTTGGATCAGGGTGGGCCTCATATAGAAAATGGGATTTGAAGAGAACCCCAGGAGGTGGAAAGTGAATTTGATGAGATCAGGGAAGCAATTAATTCCTGGAGGAGGAAACACTTCCAGCAGAGATAGGAAACTGAAATTCAGCTTGGCAGTTAGTATTAGGAAATAAAGCTGAAAATGTGTGATGGGATCTAATGATGGCAAGTCTTAAATGCTAAGATAATAAAAGTTTCATTTCACTTCTTTTAGCAACATTTGTGGAATGCCTGCTATATTTTGGGCACTTTTTTTTTTTTTTTTTTTTTTTTGGCTGAAGATACAAAGGTAAATACAACCATTGTTGAGAGTTTAGGAAAGCTACTTCATGTTATTGCTGCCTCAGCATTCATTTTGTTTGGCTAAGAGGCCTGCAAAGACCTTAGATGATACTAGCTCCCTTATACAAATACATGACCTGGACAGCAGTCACAGAGTCACAAGCAAATGTAAGTTCCTGATTATGACTTCTCCAACAGCCCTTGTCTCCCCTGCCTCCTAGGGCTAGTATACTTTATGTATCTCTTAGATAAGACCCCTGCGGAATTTACCAAAACCCACCTCTTTTTATTTGAATTTACCAATCCAACCCTAGGTCAGGAATGCCAACACACTCCATCCACAAACTCTAATACAGGCATGTGGCCCAGGTCCCATATCTTTAGCTCTTGCTCTCGCTGGCTGTCTCCATTCTGCCTTGACCTCCCCATTTGGCCCCTCCAGGCATGCCATGAGTAATAAACTTATTTACTGCAATTTATCTCTAGTCAGCTGTTGAATTAAGGCTTACCATTCTGTATTCTGGGTGTTCCACTTAACAAATGTTAATTTAACAAAGTCAGAACACCACACTCTGCCTTCTGCCTTCAGGAAATTTACAGCATGCTGAGGGCAGAGGGGAAGAGTACAGTCAGTTAACACATTACTATAATGCAGTGAGCCAAGTACTTTGACAGAAGTACACAAACGGTGCTGAGAGAAAAAGTGGGCATCTGATACAATTGGTAGGGATTTCTTGAAGGATGAATTGATAATGAAGGAAAAAAGAAAGGACATTGAAGGCAGAAGTGTAGCAAGAGGTGAAGAATTGACTGACTTTAAAGTAATGGTAATAATAAAAAATTTTAGCCACTATTTAGCATTTACTATGCGCTAGGGATGGTTATGATAGGTTAAGTACCATTGCTAGCTCCCTCTTACAGGTCTGAAAGTGGAGGGAGACTTAGAAAGGATAAGTGGCTTACCAGTGATCACCAGTGAGTGAACTATATGACCAGAAAGTCTAAAACAGTCTCAATTTTTTCTTATTCCCTCTGGGAGAGGGAAGGGGAGAAGCAGTGACAGATGATGCTGAAGAGGTACAATTTGTAAGATTAAATTATGCCAGTTCTACTTTTCTGAAGGCTACAGGGACACATAAGGATTTTAATCTTGGTGTGACTTAACTGGATTTAGTTTGGAAAGATCAGATGATAAGAACAGACTTTCCAGAACCAGAACTGGAGGCTGGAGTGATCAGTTATCTGGTCTCAATTTATAAAAGGTAACTTGACCAAATTTCTTTTCATAGCCATTACTTCTGGTAAGTGAAAATGGGCAAGAGAGTGGGAAGATTTTGACTTTACATACTTTTATACTGCTAGAAAAAATTTTACACCATGAAAATGTATTATAATTATTAAAAAGCTAGGTGGAGAATGTACTAATAGTTATATACTGTAGTTATCTAGAGTACACATTTAAATAAAAGTATTACTGTAGTAAGATTTTACTGTTGGAAAGGGGAAATCATTAGAGTCTAAAACCCCTACCCCATTTTCCACTCTAGCTCTCATATTAACCTGTAAGCTTGGAATTCCTGACACCCTTTCTCTTGCTTTCTCCCACTCTAATTCACTTAGGGCTGAATGTGATGCTGAAATATTCCTGTGAGGAAAAAAAAATCAAGAAAATGAATTGTATACAGCATAGGTTTTCTATTTGATTAAGTTTTTTTTTCTTTTTAATTGTTAGAAAATCCTACTGGGGTTCACTGAAGAGGACTCTAGAAGCTGAAAAAGTTGATATTCAAGGTAATAGAACATTCCTACTAAGTGATTTGAAAGTCTAAACCAGTGGTTGGCAAACTGCGGCTCGCGAGCCACATGCGGCTCTTTGGCCCCTTGAGTGTGGCTCTTCCACAAAATACCACAGCCTGGGAGAGTCTATTTTGAAGAAGTGGCATTAGAAGAAGTTTAAGTTTAAAAAATTTGGCTCTCAAAAGAAATTTCAATCATTGTACTGATTTGGCTCTGTTGACTAATGAGTTTGCCAACCACTGGTCTAAACCATTGTAAAGGGTTAATCTGGAAAAATTCTGAAGTTAACTGTTTACCTTACCTATCCTTTTACACTTTTACTTACCCTAACTGAATCAACTAGCCCCATGTGATTTTATCTAAAGTGTGGCAGGTAAACAGCGGGGAATAAATGAAAGGGCTCTTCTGCCTCAGAGTTCCACTACTTCGGTCTAGTGTGCCTTTACCCAGTATACAAGTTGTCAAGATGTTTTGTTGCAAGATATATAAAAAGTGTGCAAAGATGTAGGACAGTGAGAATTGTGCTACCAAATTTGAAGGTAGCAGTTGTTATAGCACTGGTTCAGCAAGATCTTGGAAAATTCTCTAATGTTTATCTTGCATTGGTTCTTATACTATCTCTGGATTCCAAAATAAGGCTTTTATACCTTCTTCAAAGAACTGTAGCTGGAATGTAGGACTAGTCTAAACACTGACAAAATGAATGCTGTAAACTGAGCAGTTCTTTAAAGGAATCAGCCTAATTTTGTAAAAGGTTGCTATTATTAAATGTTTTATATGGCCTTCACTGAAATGTCCCTTTGGTTTACAAATTTGGTTTGTAGGTCAGAATTTTTCCCTAACTTTGACAATTCAAATTTCCCAACTCTATTTTGTTTACTTGAAACACTAGTTTTTATGGCATGTGCTTTGTAGAGAAAGCCAATATAACCTGTGGCTAACTAAGGGCTTTTATTCGCAGTTATGTAAGGTATCTTGCTCTGTATATGCAGGAATTCCCTTGCTATTGTGAAATACCTCCTCTCCTCTTTGTTATTTGTGGGGGAGTGCTGGGAAAATCTTGAACTTCTCCACTCCTCCTCAGCACAAATTTTACCATTATTTTTTAGATGTGGGAGGGGAATGCATTATCAACACACAGCAAAGGATTCTTTAAATATAAAATCCTTTTAAAGCATGTTTGAGCCTCTACTAATTCTTTTCTCAAGAACTTATTGTATCTTTATGGATTCTTCCACCAAATTTATTTTTCATATGTCGATAGCAAATAGTAATTTGTTATAGATTACAGGCATAGAGAACTTGGCTTTTTGTCTTAGTCCCCATGATAAATGCTTACTAGTGAAATGCTTATTACTGAATTGCTCTTCCTTCTTTTAATGTTCTACTCAGGACTTTCACTGGGTCTGAAAACCACATATTAAACAACAGGTATATTTCTTTCATGAATAATGCCATAAACATTACAATCTATTGGTCAAATGAATAAGCAAATTCAGCAATTGCCTATGTGTTATCCAGCCGAGGAATATTTCTATGACATTTTTTTAGGAAGATATATTTTATGACTTAACTAGCTTAAAATAATTACAATGGAATGCCAAATTATTTATTTTTGGTATGAAATAACTTAAACTTGGGCAGTGTTTGAAGTTGATTGATTCAGACAGTATTACTGGTGGTGGTGTAAAATCATAGGTCTTTTAATTATCTTTTTTTTTTTCCCAACGAAAAAGAGGGGAGAGGAGCAGAAATCTATTTGGAATTTATCCTCAAAAATGTAATTATCAAGACCAGTTCTATGAGTGAGGCTGTAAAGTTGCTATGCCATTAATATTAAGTTGATTTTACATATTAGAAGGAATATTTTTCAGGAAAAAATAAACTGCATATTGAGGCTAGCACATCATTCACCTAGTGTTGTTGGGCAAATACATCCATATGCTGAAGCACACAGTGGTCTTAATAAGAAATATACTTGTTCTGGATAACCTAAGGAGCTATTAAGTATTTTTCAAAACACATGTTTAAAGAGATACTTTCATAATTATATTCTCCTGGTGCCTGATATTTAAATAATAATTGTCAAACATACACAATAGTATTAATCCCCATATAACTCTCATTCAGATTCAACAATTATCAAGATTTTCCTACATTTTCCTTATCTATCCTATTAAATTATTTTCAATCATCATGTCATTTCACTTTTTTTTTATAATTCTTTATTGTTGAAAGTATCACATATGTCCCCCCTTTTCCTCCCATTGGCCCCCTCCAGCTTGTTTCACTCTTTCATCTGTTAGCATGCATCTCTTACACTGACATTACCATAAGGCCATTATCACCTGTAACAAAATATGAATAGACATTCTTTGGTACCTATTTTCAATCTGGAATGTTGCCTAAATGTAGGAAAGCTATTTTCCATCAGAAATACCTCAGGGGAAGGGCACTCGTGAATGGAGAGGCATACATCTCCTCTGATGGCAGCTCAGTCTATGTAGTTTTCTTCTCATTGCCAAATTAGCTGAGGGGGAAAAAAGAGAAGTATTAGGATCATTTTTCCGAAAATGAACTGTTGTTTAGTCTGGAGGATGCAAGAGAATATTTATAATTAAATTATAGTGTAATTTACTACTTGTTCAGATGTGATTATGGTATAAAAAATTAATGTGATGCAAATACACAAGGTATATTCCCAGCAGTTCATGTTAATAGCAATATCCTCCTCCATCTACATATCTTCTTCCTAAATGCTCCTAGACCTTGTATTTTTTTTCCAGTTTCAAAGGAATTTAATATTATTTACACAGTTAAGGAACAGATGATACATTTCCATTCGTTAGAAACTGATCTCTATAATAAAATAGATTTTAAATTCAGTGCATGTCATTATTAACTGCTAAGGAAATCTTAGCCCTTGTCTGCCTTAAAACAATTTTTATTGGCTGTAATTATTGCTGTGTAGTCACTGCTTTCTGTTAATTTCTCAAATCATTTGGATGGTCCTGTCTTCTACTTAGAGTTCTACAGAGCTTTGATTGAGAACCCCCCGCCTCCTGGACCTTGTATTTTATGTAGTGAATTAATCACATTTTATAAGAACATTATCCAAGGTGTTCCATATTTTAGAAAAGTAGAAATGGTTTGAATAGCAATTGTTGTAAACATTAAGGAGGAATGCTTTCTGAGTTGCTAATTTGGAACTTCTTTCTTATTTATGTAAAAGGGCACACCAGGGGATTCCATTTGAAATAACCTCAGTGATCAAACTTCTGATTAACTAAAAGGCAGAGACTGGCTTTTTAACCCGTTACTTACCATTTTCTGTCCTAAATGGAGAATTACATTATCAAGTGAATAATAGAACATATTTGGATATAAATATAAATACCTTTCTATTTATATTTAGGTTTGCTTGTTCCTGAGTCAGAAAACTTCCTAATTTATTTTACTTGCTAGTGCTTCGAAACCTTAGATATTTGGTTTTGAAGTAAAAGCACATTAGAATAACTGTTTACTAAGTTTCTATTGGATAAGAATAACACAAATGATATCATTTTTGAAAAATATCTCAAGTAAATTAATATTTATCTTGCCCATACATATTTTTGACACTTTTGGGTTTTAAGCACAATAATACTACAATTGTACTTTCTTGTTTTAAGTGACACATCTAATTATATAACTGAAAATGCTATTGACCCATTTTAAGAATTCATCTACAATTTGCCACATGATTTTTATATGCTGTGAATTCAGTTAACATTGACCCATTCTAGCCAGCAACATGCTCTTTTAATAAACTGCTTTGGGTTTGCATTTTACCTAAAAATCTATAATAGACCAAACATTTCCATTCCTTTTTACTTGTAAGAACAACATATCTACAATAGCTAAGGAGTCTTTAAATTAGAAAAATAGTGGTAAAATATTTATCATCATTTTAATATCCAGCTATTTTTTAAATATCCAGATAGAAAGAATACTTCTGAAGTCCTACACACCTCGAGCATGCCTAAGAGATTTTCAACATAAACACAATCACTCTCAGAGACTCATGGACAACAACAGGCATAAAAACAAGTTCCTCTTACAAATATATCAAAGTCTTACCTGGTCTCTGTCCATTGATAAGAAGAAGACTCATCATAAAAATTAAAAACACAAAAAAGAATTGTTGAAATCTCATTTTTCTGCCACACCAAAATGGAGCAGTAGCTCTCAAAGTAAATCAAACTTCTTTGAACAGTCTGTGCAATATCTGTGTGGCTCTTCTCACATTCTAATGACAAACCTCGGAGAACTGCCAGCTGCCTTTTCCAGAAAGGTTAATGATCACATCAGACAAGGTTACTGGTGTGTTGTGCTGCGGTCAGAGCCTCCCCCGGCCCCAAACCCCTCCTCCACTACCCTCCTCCTTCCCCTCTGTCACTCCCCTTCATTTCCATAAGCAAATATTGGTGAAATAAACCATTCAAGTGTGCTGTAACTTCAGTGGAAGTCTACTCTGGAAGCTTTTAGGAGAGACTGATTTAATTCAATCTGGATTTGGCGAAATATGTAAAACTAGGCATGGCTTTTGCCTCCTCCCCTCAACACTTGCATCTGTTTAAACTCTGTGTTGCCCATATTGGTCCCACATGCAGAAACCAATGGAAATGACAGGAAGTCTCTCTTTTGTCCTTTTTCAGAAGGAATTCTGAAGCTCTAACTTAAGACTCCCAAATGCTTTGTGGCAGAATGTGCTGAATTGCTTTCTCATTACCAAATCGACGGCAAAGTGGTGCCTATTTATCTTAAATCTCTAAATTGCTTAATTTATGTGGGTTTATATCAATAAACATTTCTGAGGTTTAGAATGTTCTGAAATAAATCTGAAAAGAATTTATATTTTCATTTTGTAAAGTGCAATTTAAAAAGTAGTGATCATTTTTATCTGCAATGTGTCCAGGATTTTTAAAAAAAGGAAGTGTAGACAAGTCACAAACTCATGAAATCTGTGTTCTGTTAAAAATTTTATATGTGGTGAAATACCAGGCTAACAGGATACCACAGTCACAGAAATCAGAGCTCTCCCAACAAATTCAGAAAGCACAAAAACCATCAGTGTTGTCTTCTCACACATGCACTAACATCTCCTTTTGTTTAACGTACTTTACCTTCTCTTTTATGAACTGAAGTTACTATACTTACTATAAAAGTAAACCAAAAGAATCATGAAGATACACTTTTGAAACACATGTAGAGCCGAAATACCAAATCTAAAGCATATGCAGCTTTTATGAACTATCAGCAATTTGTTACATTTGGCCTCTTTAGATTCAGGTAGTTGGTACACAACCCTGGGCTTACTGAGTTCTGAAATTAACGCATGATTTGTCTTGATCTTATAAGTCAGTTTGTAAAATTCCCTTCCTGCCTAATGTGAATAAAAAAGGGGCCACATCCTAAACCCGACAAGCTCAGGGGAGGCCTACAGAGCGGCCTTACCAAAGCAGCTCTTGGTGAGTTGTCATGGCCGGTCTTTTTCCCTAACAAAGGTCAATCTTTACCTTAACTGAGCCTGCCTGTTGCCTTTTTTTTTTTTTTTTTTTTTTTTTTTTTTGCATCTACAATAACATACCTGATAATGTACCTTTGGAATATCAAAGTGATTTCCTCTTTTTTCTGGACCTCTCAAAGCACAACCACGGCACCAGAGCAGAGACCCACAAATCCTCTCATTGTTATTATTATCATGTCAATTGTTAACTGTTAACTATTCTATACCCACCTATGTAAAAGAAGCGTGTGTCTACCCTTTTCCTTTTTACCCTATCCCAGAGATTTCCCAGCTTTGCTCTCTCTCCCCTCCCTTATCTATCACTAATGTATTTCATGTAACCCCCCTTCCGTCTTCCCCTTTGATTCTGATGTATAAAATAAGTGGTAAAACTGCCATTTCCTGGAGCATTTTCTCAATCCATTGAGATTCTGCTTCCTGGCAATTGTCAGTTTGTCTCAAATAAACTCATAAAAAAAATCTTGTAGATTTGGATGTTTCTTATATTTGTGGTGGGCAGTTAGACAGACAAGAGCAGTGCAAGGATGATGGGCCAGGTACAGAAGGTTACCAGGGAGGAAATCCCTAGGTGCCTAGCAAAGGACAATTGTAGGTGGGACCTCATCTCCAGGGTGACCTTTCCTCCCCTGGTATATCACTGGTCATGCGGTTTGGACCCCCTGATCTTTTCTACAATAGAGATAACATCTAGGCCTCAGTTGTATTTCAGCTCCAGGCCCAGATAAGCGGCAAAACCAGACAAGGACTCCCCCCACCCCCTTCCCCAGGGCTGACCTCAGGACCAGACTAATTGAATAATGAGCCCCTGCCCAGGCGCTGACCAATAAATCACAACCCTGAAAGGACACACCTGGAAAGCTGCTGAATATTCTATTGAGATCTTCCCCGAGGACAGTGGTCAGCAAATTGCGGCTCGCGAGCCACATGCGGCTCAAGAGCCGCTGTTTGCCGCTCTGTTGACTAATGAGTTTGCTGACCACTGCCCTAGGATCTCCCCTAAAATTTCTACCTTTAAAACCCTTAAGACAGCCCTAGCCGATTTGGCATCGGCCAGGGTACTGAAGGGTCTTGAGTTAGATTCCTGTCAAGGGCACACATCTTGATTGCAGTCTCAATCTGGCCCGTGCGCATACGGAAATACAGGAGGCAACCAATGGATGGCAACCAATGGATGTCTCTCTCATATAGTGTCTCTCTCTCTCTCTCTCTCTCTCTCTCTCTCTCTCTCTCTCTCCCTGCCTCCCTCCCTCCCTTCTCTCTCTAAGCATCAATGAGAAAATATCCTCAGGTGAAGATTAACAAAAAAAACCACCACCACCAACAAAAAAACAAAACAAAAAACACTTAGGACAGAGGGAGGCCCAGCTCACTCTCCCTCTGGGAGTACACCCATGCCTTTTTCTTCCCCCTCCCTAACCTACCTCCACAGGCATATCACCTTTACCTTCCTTACCTCTAAGCTCATTACCTCTGTAACTTGTTTCCTAAGCCCATTTCTTCTAGGAATTACTTATTCTTCCTCTGTGATTTTCCAAATAAATGTTCTCTTAGAGTTTGAATCTTGGCTTTGAATTCTTTCCTAGCCAGAACTCCAGTACCAAGGTTGCTGAACCTAGGTCCCGGTCTGATCCCATGTGTCTAACACCTGGTGCTTTTTTTGCCACCCCACAACACCTTGACACTAGCTATGCATGAACCTCATAAAAGTCAATAGCATTCAGAAATTCTTAAAATCCAAAGAATATTTGCCTGTTTGGAGATTGGAAGCATAATGCTAATATTACCATGCTGTATTTGTGTATCACTACATACAGTTGAATATAACAGTTTGGACTCATAAAAGTGTTTTATGAATGGCAAACAGTGCTTCAGATCATTACTTTCCTTGCCAGGTTCTCTGTACAGTCACAATGGAAAACAGTAAGCTAGGGGTCCTCAAACTTTTTTAACAGGGGGCCAGTTCATTGTCCCTCAGACCGTTGGAGGGCCGGACTATAGTTTAAAAAAAACTATGAATGAATTCCTATACACACTGCACATATCTTATTTTGAAGTAAAAAAACAAAACGGCAAAAACACCCGCATGCGGCCCGCGGGCTGTAGTTTGAGGACGCCTGCAGTAAGCTAACAAGGTTGAGTGTTAAATCAAGCAAACCAATGAAGACCAGTATAGATTTTGTCAATATAATTTCAAGCCAACTTTTAAATCTATTCAAAGGTTAGTTTATCTGTGGATAAAATAGTGACCACCACAGACTGCATACGTAGATTACAATGTTTATATTTTATTACCAGAAGATCAACAATGAACTAAAATGTGGCCAATATAAGCAAATACTGTGTAAGATATATGACATCTCCACAGGGTGCAGCAAAGTGTTGTATTTGTCATGTAACCACTTTGAACATCAATTTTCTCATTAAAAAAATGAGGTAAAACACCTGCTTTTCCACTTACAAGAGTTCTAAAGGTTTAGCAAGATAATGGATTAAATTTATGAAAGTTAATATATTATTTTATGTATATATTTTAAAATTATTCTTTTAAAAGACAACTTAAGGAAGATGATGTTTAAGCAGTTGATTACTGGAGTATAGTAGCAAAGTGTTATGAAATTGAGGGGCAAACTGAAATTCTAAACATTGAAGGACAATAACAAATGGCCCAGCATTTCTATGGAATGTGAGTCAACAATTGCGGTAAATCACTCATGTTAGTATTGAGCAACCCAGCATGGCAGAATCTTGCTAGCAAAGTGGTAAGTCAAAATGGTGCAAGTGGTTCTGCAAACAGGATGTTTAGCCTGCAACTAGATGAAAATGATAAATCACCTTTGTTTATGTGAACAGAAACCTTAACTTCCACCCCACCTACAGTAAAGGTCAGCCTCTTTGAGAGTAATGCACTGTCCCTCTGGGCTAGGTGCCATGCAAAATGCATCATATATATTACATCACTTAATATTCCTCAAAACACTCTGAAACATTATTTCCTGTTTACCAAATGAGAAAACTATCAACTAAAGAGGGTGTAACCACCAAGGCGACACAACTGGGAAGAGAAATAGATGGAATTCAAATTCCATGACCTGAGCTTTTATCCATTTTCCTATCCTCCTGTCTAAGGTCAAATTTCTAATTCTTGTAATAATGGCCTATTGAAGCTATCCTATATAACAAAAGTGTAATATGCTAAGTGTCCAACTGTTCATTCGATCATTCATTCAACCATTTCACCAGTCACTATGATGTGCACTGACCATCAAGGGGCAGATTCACCGACCGGTAGGTTAGCTTGCTGCTGGGGTCTGGCCGATAAGAACTGGGCGAGAAGGGCCGGACACGCCCTGGAGTCCTCCCATGGTCCCTCCCCAGCCAGCCGGCCCCCATCAGCCCTGATTGGAACTGGGCAAGACGGCCCCAATTGGCTCTGATCGCCAGCCAGGCCAAGGGACCCCACCGGTGCACCAGGCCTCTAGTTATAAAAATAAGTTAGGAAAATACTTATACTGGGTTGAACAGTGTCTTCTCCAAATTCTTGCCAACCTAAAACCTCAGAATGTCACCTTATTTGGAAATAGGGTCTTTACAAATGTAATTAGTTAATATTGAGGTCACACTGGAGTAGGTTGGGCTCTAAATCTAATATGACTGGTGTCCTTATAACAAAAGAAGAGGCACAGAGACATACAGGGACATACAGGAAGAATGCCAGGTGACAACAGAGCTAGAGATGGGAGTTATGCTGTTATAAGATAAGGATTGCCAGCAATCACCAGAGTTAGGAGAGAAGCATAGAACATATTCTCCTTCTGAGTCTCCAAGAAGGAATCAAACCTTCTGACACTTTGACTTTGGACTTCTGGCCTCCTGAATAGTGAGAGAATATATTTCTGTTGTTTTAATCTACCTGGTTTGTGGTTCTTTGTTATAATTGGCCTAGGAAACCAGTACAAGTGGATATATTCCATAAGTAGATTATTTTCTATGTAATTTTATAAAAAATACTAGGGGCCCAGTGCACAAATTTGTGCACTTTGAAAGGAACTGTGGGCCGAAGGCTGTGGTGGGCACAGGGGCGGGTCTCGGCCCATCCTCTGTCCCCTGCCTGGTCCCTCCCACCACGGCCCCATGGTTCGCTGTCTCTGGCAGCCCCATTCCCACCGTCTCCGCTCTCACACGCTAACGGCGCCAGCCCGCTCATACCCACTTCTGGCACCAGCCCCAATCGCTCCACACCGTCAGCGGTTTCAAGCAGCAGCTGCTGCCCCAATTGACCCTTAGGATCAAGGGTAGGTAGAGAAGCCCTCAGAAGTGATCAGGGTCAGCAGCTGCTGCTTGCACCCGCTGATAGTGCTGAGTGATTGGGGCCAGCACCAGCCGCTGGCAGCGGGTGCAAGTGGCACTCTTGTGCCGGCATTGGGTGTGAGTGCCAGGTGGGAACGCAGCGAGCGGGAGCAAAGAATTTTCAGTAGCCACTAGAGGCTCACTCCATGTTTCGTGCACACCCCCCGGGTGGTAAGCGCACATCGTAGAGACTGGTTGTTCAGTTGCTCTGCCATTTGGTCTATTTGCATATTAGGGTTTTATAGATATAGATATATTTTATGTTGGCATACTGTATATGCCATGTGTTAACAGAAGTTATTTTATTTATATATCATAATCTTCTGATGTAAGTTTCATCTCTATTTTACAGATGAGAGAACAAACTCAGAGAATTAAGTGACTTGCTCCAAATTAAATGAAATAGCTAATAGCAAAGCCAAGATGAGGACTGTATTTATCCAGTCCTGTGCCTTTTACTCCTTTGATCCTGTGCCCTCATTTGTCCAAAGAAAGCTTGCCCTGTCCACCTTGTCTTCTTTCTCACTTGTATCTTTTTTTTCCTTCTCACTTGCATCTTAATCTTTCCTTCCCTACAAACATGCTCTTCCCAATCTAAAAATTTTCTCCTTTTGCCCATTTTCTTTCAGTCACTACTCACTCAGATGACTGAAACAAAGATTGTTCGGCTCCCCCACCACCTTCTCAGGATACATCTCCTTGATCTTGTACTCCAAATTTCACCACACTATTGACACTGGTGTGTCTCACATAAAAAATAAAAAAATAATAAAAATAAATCATTAAACTGTCAAAGAGGGCCTTTCTGTGAAAACTTCAATCCACTCAAATTAGCTAATTCTGCTTACATTTTTCTCTTTTCTTGTTTTTGCTCATGCTGTGTGTTTCTTTTCTTTGGAAACATCTGCTCTGTTTGTGCCAATTTTACTTAATTGAAGTCGTACTAGTTATTTAGGATTTAATCCAGTCATTTAAGATCAGTCCAACAGATATCTGTTGGGTACTTAAATTACTGCAATATTCCAGGCTCTGTTCTAGGTATAGGATAAAATGAGGAATCAGAAATAGGCCCTACTCTTGAATTTAATGTTTATTTATTAAATTTTATCTAATTTAATTTTTAAATAAATTCACTAGGTTTCCTCTATAAGCTTTTTCTCATTCCTACAAACTGAAAGTGTTTTCTTTAAAAAAAAAAAACACAAAAAACCAACAAAACAATTTTATTTATTGACTTTAGAGAGAGAGAGGAAAGGAAAGAGCAAAATTGATTTGCTGTTCCACTTAGTTATACATTCATTGATTAGTTGATTCTTGTATATGCCCTGACTGGGGATTGAACCCAAAACCTTGACGTATCTAGACAATGCTCTAACCAACTGGGCTACCCAGCCAGGGCTGAAAGTGATTTCTATTCTGTTCCAGAGATCTGGAAAATTCCCTCTGTTATCATAGCCTTTTCATCACCGTAACCCTTAATTCCTCCCTTGTGGGCCATAATACATTTATCCTGGTCTGACAGTTTCTTGAGAACATATGGACTCCTTGAATGGAGAGACTTTCCCTTTCTCATTTTGATGTTTTCTCCAGGGCCTAGAAATATTAAATTCATATTGAAGTGAATTGAATATGGAAATTCATGAGATATTAAAAAAATGAATGGTGAGAACGTAAAACCAGGGTGGCTCCAGAAGTGAATATTGAATAAAGAGAAGGAATATGTAAAAAATATGTATCTGGAAAGGTGAAAAAAAAAAGAGAGATAAATTCAGGAATTAAAACTAGAGCAAATATAAGGATAGTGGTTTATGAAACATAACCTAGGTAAGGATAGAAACTAGGTTACCTTTCAAGTCTGAAAAGCTGGTTATGTAGCTAAGTTTCATAAACTGTGATTTATCTACCATGAAGGTAGGAAATTTTATGTTTTCTTCATTTCCATGTCTTCATTATCAAATTTATTCTAGAATAAATGAATTAGTATAATTCCACTCTAAGTATCCTAGTATAGAAAGTAGATCTCTTTGTGGTGGAATTATTTAGTGGAAACATTTAAAACTAATCTGGTGGAGACAGATTATGGATTAATTTAAAGTTTATCTTCACAAGAATATTTCCTATTTGTTTCCCGCCCCCCCCCCCCAGCTTTTTTATTCTTTTAACATCTTAACAAAAGAATATTCCCCAAAGTTTAAAAAATACAGTTTTATATTATATACATAACATATGAGTACAGATTCCAATATCATACAAACATTGCTATGTTAGAAATACAGTTGCAAGGCATGATATAATTCACTGCCTCTTGGAAGGTGTAGGCTCATGGATACGTTTTATTACTCCAACTATTTCTGTTACTTGTTATCCTGATAAACTATTAGGCACCTGAGAGGATGGAAGACTATTGAACATGAACTTCATTACCCTCTATTTGGATCTTTATAATCTCTTTACAAGTTTACTTCATCTACAACTAAGCTACCTTTACTGTCGTTAGCCTAAATGATCGAATATTAACCACATTAACTGTTAATATACATACTGATCAAATTAAACTTAAAGTTGTATAGCCAACTTGTGTAGGCTACATACATTTAAACCTAGGAAATTCCCTAATGCATTGTGAGCGATCTAAATTCTATTAAAGAGAAGTGGCAATTCTCTAGTTTCCATGCTCTGGACACTACTTTCTAAAAAAATATTAAAAAATGACTGACAATAATTGGAATTGATTCCTTTTAAGTTAATAAAGAAACCTATGGTAAAAAAATTCTAAATGATAGTTTTATTTGTATTTAAAAATGCATTGGAAATTCTGCATATGCCCATGATCAAGCTTAATTTCTTTTTTTTTTTTTCTGCCTCAATTTTTTATTTTTTTTATTTTTTATTTATTAATTTAATTAATTAATTTATTTATTTTTAATTTCTTTATTGATTAAGGTGTCACATATTTGTCCTCATCCCCCCATTCCCATCCCACACCCCTCCCCACGGATGCCCCAATCCCCTGTTGAACTTAACCATTGGTTAGGATCATAGGTATGCACACAAGTCTTTTGGTTGATCTTCCCCCCTCCCCCCACCCTCCCCTATCCTCCCTCTGAGGCCCGATAGTCCGATCGATGCCTCCTTGTTTCTGGTTCTGTTCTTGTTCATCAGTCTATGTTGTTCAGCATTTCCCCTAGATGAGTGATATCATGTGTCACTAGAGATATACTTATAAGAACTGAATGTGAGACGAGCAATAATAGTTATGCTGACAGGCAAATGAATCAGTCTGTAGTGAGTTTCTTTCTGGACCAACAATTCTTTCGAGACCCAATATCAATGTCCACCAGTTCCTTATGTGTACATGTCGGCACTGACCCCTCAGCTCTGGATGGTGGACAAATGGTGGTAATGCAGGTCCGACACCCTCTGGTTTGGTCTCGGCCGGACCCAGGGGCACAGCTTCACCTGGACTCAGGGGCACGTGGCCTCACCCAGATGCAGGGGGCGTGTGGCCTCACCTGGACCCAGGGGCGCGTGGCCTCACCCAGGCCCGGGACCCAGCCTCACCCGGATCCAGGGGCACACAACCTCACCCATACACGGGATCCAGCTTCACCCGGACCCAGGGGCGCATGGCCTCACCCGGACCCAGGGGCGTGTGGCCTCACCCGGACCCAGGGGCGCGTGTCCTCTCCCAGACCCAGGGGCGCGTGGCCTCACCCGGACCCAGGGGCGTGAGGCCTCACCTAGACCCAGGGGTGTGTGACCACACCTGAGACCAGGGGCACGCAGCCTCGCCCGGACCCGGGACCCAGCCTCTTCCGGACCCAGGGGCGTATGGCCTCACCCGGACCGGGGATCCAGCTTCACCGGACCCAGGGGCGCGTGGCCTCACCCATACCCAGGGGTGTGTGGCCTCACCCGTACCCAGGGGCGCGTGGCCTCACCCGGACCCAGGGGCATGTGGCCTCACCCGGACCCAGGGGCGTGTGGCCTCTCCCAGACCCAGGTGCGTGAGGCCTAACCCGGACCCGGGACCCAGCCTCACCCGGATCCAGGGGCACACGGCCTCACCCAGGCCCAGGATACAGCTTCACCCGGACCCAGGGGCGCATGGCCTCACCCGGACCCAGGGGCGCATGGCCTCACCCGGAACCAGGGGCGTGAGGCCTCACCTAGACCCAGGGGTGTGTGACCACACCCGAGACCAGGGGCACGCAGCCTCGCCCGGACCTGGGACCCAGCCTCTTCCGGACCCAGGGGCGTATGGCCTCACCCAGACCTGGGATCCAGCTTCACCCGGACCCAGGGGCGCGTGGCCTCACCCGGACCCAGGGGCGCGTGGCCTCACCCGGACCCAGGGGCATGTGGCCTCACCCGGACCCAGGGGCGTGTGGCCTCTCCCAGACCCAGGTGCGCGAGGCCTCACCCGGACCCGGGACCCAGCCTCACCCGGATCCAGGGGCACACGGCCTCACCCAGGCCCAGGATACAGCTTCACCTGGACCCAGGGGCGCATGGCCTCACCCGGATCCAGGGGCGCGTGGCCTCACCCGGAACCGGGGCACGTGGCCTCTCCCAGACCCATGGTCACGTGGCCTCACCCAGATCCAGGGGCGCACGGCCTCACCCAGATCCAGGGGCGTGAGGCCTCACCTAGACCCAGGGGTGTGTGACCACACCCGAGACCAGGGGCACGCAGCCTTGCCCGGACCCGGGACCCAGCCTCTCCCAGACCCAGGGACGTATGGCCTCACCCGGACCTGGGATCCAGCTTCACCCGGACCCAGGGGCGCCTGGCCTCACCCATACCCAGGGGCGCGTGGCCTCACCCGGACCCAGGGGCGTGTGGCCTCACCCGGACCCAGGGGCGTGTGGCCTCTCCCAGACCCAGGTGCGCGAGGCCTCACCCGGACCTAGGGGCGCATAGCCTCACCCGGACCCGGGACCCATCCTCACCCGGACCCAGGGGGGTGCGGCCTTACCCGGATCCAGGGGCATGTGGCCTCACCCGGACCCGGGAGGGGGTTCCCGGCCTTACCCGGATCCAGGGGCATGTGGCCTCACCCGGACCCGGGACCCAGTGGGGTTTCGTCTTCTTGATCCCAATTCCTGTTGGTCAATTCCCTCTCAGCAATTCATTCGGCCATTTTCTCAGAGCTCCAGGGCGGCTTCCACAGAACTCGTTGGGCTGCGGGCTCGGCGAAGCTCCGATGTGCCCGGTGCGCGGTGGCGGGCTGGTCCGGGGTCGCTGCGTCGGCCCTTGGGTCTGCAGCGGTGGCCAGTCGCCGAGCGTGCGCACCTGGCCGCTTCCGGGGCGTTGAGATTCTTGAAGGACTCGGAGGTCAGCAAGCACGGAGTCTCCAACCCCATGTCTCTCAGGGGCTTGTCTGTCCATGCTCGGCAGCGAGTGGAGCCGTCCCCTCAGCCGGAGACCACCGGGGAAACTGCGCTGAGCACGTTCCAGGCTGCCATTGTGTCGCCTGAGCCGTAGTTCTTAAAGTGTGATCTTTGGGTCACTGGCATCAGCATCATCCCGCGTACCCCTCTCTTTCATTCTAGTTGTAGAGCATCTGCTCGGCCAGCCCTCCGGTGGTTCTGGATGGTTTCTGCTCTGCTCTCCCGTCGTAGTCTCAAAATTGTTGTGGTAGGCAACAATCAGGCTTCCGCCCTATGCCTCCATCTTGGTCCTCCTTTGTATAGTTAAGTCTTGATTGTTGTTGGTGTCACTGGGAGGAATTGTCCTCCTGGCCAATTGTCCGTGAGGACCCTCTGTTTCTATAAAGGAAGAGTTGCTGTGCAGGAGACACGTTTATGGGCCGGATCTTGTTGCAACAAGGCTTTGGCGCTCACTGAGTCTGCCTCTTGAATGTGTCCCTTATGCGAGTGGTTGAAATCTGGTGTCATCTCACACCGACCACTAGATGCCCTCGTTTCTGGGTCTCCAATGGAGTGTAGGTCAGCTACTGCCTGAGGCCACTCAGCAGGAATTACAGCAAAAATTGCAGTTTCCTCCTCCTGTCTAAGCGGCCCTGGAGCAGTCTGACTAGAACCGCAGTTCATCTGGTCAAGCTGCCACAGGGCAGGCCACCCACATGCAAAAGCCGCTGCTTGGAGCCCAGGTGGGCCTGCAAAATGTGCGGGGCGGGTCTGCAAAATGTGCGGGGCGGGTCCCAAGGCGAGGCGGGTCTCAGGGTGGGGCGGGGTCTCAGGGCGCCACCAGGCCATGGCGTGGCGAACTGCAATGGTTGCAAGTCTGCGTTTTCTGCTTTCCACGTTTCTAAGCCCCCTCGTTCCGCACTCCAGTGCAGCAAACACTGATTGCTGGGCGCACCTCCACAAGGAAGTTACTCCCACTCTCCGACACGAAGGCCGAGAGTCCAGCCTCTCCCCGCAGGTGTCTGGGTCTCCCACGCGTCCCCAGAAGCTGGATTTCACGGTGATGGGGAGCTATCTCCCCTAGGGTTGGAAAAAAAGCCGCACGACCCTTTCCCCGCCACCAGTCCGACCCACGCACCTCCGCACCTTATCCCTTCCGAGTTCGCTCTTTCCTCTTCCCTCTTAGCTGTAAATCCACCCTTCAGCCAGCTCTCCTGTGGTTCTGGGTGGCAGACGCTCTGTCCTCCAGTTGTATTTTTGAAATTGCTGTGCTCGGCGCAGTTCATTTGTTTAACTTTGCCACCTTCTTGGTTCTCCTCTCTCAAAATGGCTAAAGGACTTGAATGTAAGACGGGAAATCCTAAAAATCCTCCAAGTCGGTGTCGGCGGCCTCCGGAGCCCTGAGGATCTCACTGGGCAGATCGGCCAGGTCGGTGACGCGGATGGGCCCGTCCTGCAGAAAGATGGTCTCTTCCTTCACCGAGAGCCACTGCTCCGAGTCCGCGGCCGCCGCCATAGCAGCTGCCGCAGCCGCCCACGAGCTCATGGCCCCGGCTGAGGTGCTGACTGGGAGGAGCAGCCGCCCGGCCTGGGGAGACGCGAGCAGGAGTCGCCGCGCTCACCAGTCCATCTTTTAGTTGTATTTCCGAAACTGCCATGCGAGGCAACAGATCAGCCGTTCAACTCCGCCGCCATCTTGGCTCCTCAAAAAGATTATTCTTTATAAACTGTCTCCAGACAGAGGAGAGACCGGTGAGCACTTTTTGTAACTTAGACACAGTAAAGCACACACATTCTCAAATAAAGTTGCATCCTAAAAAATACAGCGCAGCGGCGATGGCGGGAGCTTCTCCCACCTCCGTGGCAGTGCTAGGGATGCCCGACTCTCAAGCTTATTTTCAATGCACATTAAATATTGATGACATGGTTTGATCTGACAAGTCCTTTTTCAAAGTAGGGAGACTCCTGTACATTTCCACTGGTCCTGCTGCCAATGATGCATATTGCTTCCTTGCTAACGATGATGGATTCACCTGCCATTTATCACCTGAACAGTTTTCCTACCGTAATGATAATAACTGTAAGGTGATGCAACCACAGTATTGGAAGATAAAAGCCGTGAGCAAAATTGAAAACTGGAGCTGCCAAAGAAGCTGCTACCAAGATTAACTGGACTGCTGTGTTTACCTTGCTGATGAAGGTTGGTTTTAACCTAGCAGTAGCATAGCAAGGATTGAAATACTTAGAAAGTGTTCGCGGTTCTGGAAGAGTTCGATATCTGACATAAAAAAACAGCAACAATCAACATTATATCTCTTGAAATTATCATATAAGTAAGTGGAACTGGAATAAGATTTGCATAGGTCAAGCCAACATATAAGATACTGGTAAGTATTTTATCAGCAAGTGGATCAAGAGCACTTCCCAAAGCTGATTTTTGACTGGCCCAGTTTCGAGCAATAAATCCATCCAACAAATCAGTTAGCCCAGCTAAAGCAAAAACTCCTAGTGCCACAAGGATATTTCCTATTTGACTCCTGATTGCTTGGAAGGTGTTGACCACACCTTCCTTCCCATCAGCTTCCTTTGGGCCTCAATCATCTGCCTGCGGCCTTGTTACCTTTTGGCTTCTCATTTCTTCGCTTTCTGACGCTTTCTGAATTTCAAACCAAAACATTTATTGACCTTTGGTTTTGGTACATTCATTGTCATTTTTCTTTTGATCCTTGATTTCAGTTTTAACCTCTTCTAGGTCTAGACCAATCGTATGCTTTTTAGTTTTCATTCCCTTCTCTAGTTCTCCTAGGGCTCCCTTAATTATCTACTGCCATTCTTGGGTCCAAATTGATACCGAAGAGGAAACTAACAACCAAAATTATAGAAAATTGAATCATAGCCCCAATCGGTTTGGCTCAGTGGATAGAGCGTCGGCCTGTGGACTGAGGGGTCCCAGGTTTGATTCCAGTCAAGGGCATGTACGTTGGTTGCAGGCACATCCCCAGTAGGGGGTGTGCAGGAGGCAGCCGATCGACGTTTCTCTCTCATCAATGTTTCTAACTCTCTATCCTTCTCCCTTCCTCTCTGTAAAAAATCAATAAAATATATATAAAAAAGAAAATTGAATCATAGTAAATAAAAAATTATTGGTTTCGAAAATGTGTGACCAAAATTAACATTCTTCCTGCTTAGAGGAAATGGTGAATTAGACATGTTGGAGATATCAAATGTATAAAATTAGAATATTGAGTGTGGTAAAACATTTATTCAGTGCAACGCTCACTCAAAAACTTTCCCAGGATCTTCTTGGGCACATGTGCTGGTTGAAAAAACATTAGTGATCATAAATGATGCATCAAGCTAATATCTGAGCCAAAAGATATATTTTCACAAGAAACCATAACTCCAAAAAAGGCGCACACTTTTTGAGAGTATGAATATCTTCCTAACCCTCATATGCCTGGCAAACTTGAAAAAAATAACATGATCATGGGAGTAGTAGACTCTCATTTATATGAAGTACAAAAATAATAGAGGTCACTACATATGTGGAGCATTTAGATACCACCGTACATTGTGGTGATTCTTACTCTGGATTAAAGTGATTAATCAAATGACATCAAGAAGGCTTTTTTGTTATTGATTAAAAGCAATATTGGTGATCTTTGCATATTTTTCTAATGAAGACCAAATTAGGTAAAAATTATTCAATTGACAAAGGAGAGATCCCACTTAGTAATATCACTCTTAAAAAAAAAAATACCATACACAAGTGTAAGATTAAAAAAAAAAATCCTCACCCAAAGAGAAGAGAGAGAGAGAGAGAAACACTGATGTGAGAGAGACACATCGATTGGTTGCCTCCTGTTTGCACCCTGACCAGGGCTGGGGATTGAACCTGCAACCCAGGTACTGCAATCCAGGTATGTGCCCTTCAGTTCTTGGGCTGATGCTCTAACACTGAGCCACACTGGCCAAAATACAAGTGGGAGATTTTGAGTTCATCTTCTCTACCCCTACTTTTAACCTTATTTATGTGCTTCTTCTTCTTCTTCTTCTCTTCTTCTTCTTCTTCTTCTTCTTCTTCTTCTTCTTCTTCTTCTTCTTCTTCTTCTTCTTATTTTAAAATAAAAAACAGTCTCAGGAATTTTCATAATAATGTGAGTGGCTTCTGGGCAATAATTATTGTTTACTGGATGAATTATCCTATCTAATAATAGACAAATATGCAAATTGACCATACCTCCGACACACCCACAAGCCATGCCCACCATCCAATCAGAGCGAGTATGCAAATTAACCCAAGCCAAGATGGCTACAGCCACAGAGAGCAAGGTTTCCTAGGTAACAGAGGAAGCCAAGCTTTCCGCCTGCCCTTGCCAGGCCTAAGCCTCCACTCAAGTTACAAAGTTTCAATTATAGAAGGTAAACAAATTCAAACAAATGGCGGCAGAATGGAGCTTGAGAGAGCAGGCCAGGGTTGCCCCCGGCAACAGGGGAAGCAAAGCTTTCCGCACACCCTGGCCGGGCCCACCCGCTTAAGGCAACAAAGTTTCAATTATAACCCCAACACAAATGGCAACGGGCCTCGAGGGAGCCCCAGGCTTGGCTCCGCTCCAGGCTACAAAGTTTCAATTGTAGAAGGAAAATAAATTCCAGATACCAGGGCCTCCGCTTGGGTTGCCAGGGGGCGTGGCCAGCCTGCAAACCACCACAGGCCCCTCGCTCAGGCCGCCCCACACCCCAAGGGAACCCCCACCTGATCCGGGACAACCTTCAGGGCAAACCAGCTGGCCCCCACCCCTGTACCAGGCCTCTATCCTATCTAATAAAAGAGTACTATGCAGATTGATCATCACTGCAACACACAATATAGCTGCCCCCATGTGGTCAAAGATCCTGCCCCCATGTGGACACAAGATGGCCACCACAAGATGGCCAGCAGGAGAGGGCAGTTGGGAGGCACCTATCCTGCAAGGGAGGGCAGTTGGAGGTGATCAACCCTGCAGGAGAGGGCAGTTAGGGGTAACCAGGCCAGCAGAGGAGGGAAGTTGGGGGCAAACAGGCTGGCAGCAGAGTGGTTAGGGGGTGATCAGGCTGGCAGGCAGAAGTGGTTAAGGGCAATCAGGAAGGCAGGCAGGCAAGCAGTTGGGAGCCAGCAGTCCTGGATTGTGAGAGGGATCCCAGATTGGAGAGGGTATAGGCTGGGCTGAGGGACAACCCCCCTCCGTGCACGAATTTCGTGCACCGGGCCTCTATTATATGACATAAAACTGCTAGTAAACCTTGTGTAGGAATTCTTTAAGGTCATATTTAAGACTTTGAGATTCATGCAATTTTGAATCATTTTTTAACTACAAAGCTTGAATGGTCTAGAGTTTAACATTAAACTAAAAGAATAGAAATCTAGTATTTGAATTTTGGCTTGTGATGATTTTGTTCATTTTCAAAAGTGAAGGTAGTTTGGTCTAATGGAAATAGCATGATCTTAGGAGTCAGGCAACTTGAATTTTTTAGATTTGGCTCCTGTTACTAAGTCATATGGATTTGGTCAGGTTATTTTACCAGATCCTTCATTTTAAAAATGAGACATTTAGTCTTTAATTTTACAGATTCTTAAGTTCTCTGAAAACCTAATTTTTGGCTCTATTTAAATTTCCTTTGGCTGAAAACTTAAGCGGTTTCATTAACTCACATAATAAACATGAAATGAAAACACTTAGTATATGCAGGGGTTTTGTTGCATGTTATGAGAAAGAAAAATATAAGCCCAAAGCATCCATGTTTCAAATAGAACACTAGGTTGGTAGCATGCTAATTGACATATGGTTGACAAAGTACAGAAAACCTTGTTGATCAATTTCCCAGCATTTCATCCTTTCAACCCTGACCCTTATTTCACTCCCTGGTAACATCCTGCAAAATATCATTTCTCTTTCCCAGAGAATCCAGTCCAATTAGTGTTATCCCAGGATGCTCAGCCCAGTTGACTAGCATTGCTCTACTTTGCTTGACTTTTTTTCTGATAACTAGTCAAGAGCAGTTTTCAACTCCATCCTTTCTGCAGTGAGCACCCACATGGGATATTTAATAAGAATGTTGGATATAGTTCTCTGTCAGCATCTCGACCTAGCTGGAAGGGGTATTTTATTAATATTTATTATTATATATTATTATGTTGTTACTTCTGCAGTCCTCAAATTTGGCACCTGAACTAGAAATGTTTGTGATCAATTAATCAATTACTGTGACTGTTAAATCCATATCATACACAATATTTATTTATTTAAAATACATGTTTTTATTGATTTTTAGAGAGAGAGGAAAGGAGAGGGTTAGAGAGATAGAAACATCGATGAGAAAAATCATTGATCAGCTGTCTCTTACACACACACACACACACACACACACCCGTCCCCAGCTGGGGACCAAGCCCGAAACCCAGGCATGTGCCCTGACCAGGAATCAAATTATGACCTCCTGATACATAGGTCGACGCTCATCCACTGAGCCACACTAGCCAGGCATAGGTCGACGCTCAACCACTGAGCCACACTAGCCAGGCATACACAATATTTAAATTAGCTTATGTGCTATTGAAATCCAATAAAAGGTCCTAGAAGTATACATTTATAATGTTAGAAATGAAGTCCAATCTGTTTTCTTTATGCAAATGAAAAAACTGGCATTAAATCGCTTCCTGAAGGCCAAAGCAAGTTAGTAATAGAACAGTGCACCAGTAATGGTTCTTGTTAGAAGCAGGTTTAATGTGGAAGATCCTCTCTGTATCACCTACTATATTTCAAACGTTAGTGTAAGAATTTTACTTAACTAATTTAATTTTATAATAACCCTTTTATGCCTGTTTTATAAATTAGGTAACATAGATGCAGAGAAATGCAATAGTTTTCCAAGATTGCATAGCTGCTAAACAGATGTAGGGCTTCAACCCAGACAGGGACACCCCAGAGTTCCTGTTCTGAGTTGCTACTCTCCACAGCTTCAGAATAAAATAATCCTTATCATATGTTAAACTTTGTGGCGCCTTCCTTAATATTTACAGTGAAATCTATTTTAATTTTAGGTATTGTTTATGCTCTTGCCTTCAAATGAACAAGTCATTAGATTTCTGACTCCGCTGAATTCCCAGTAAAATGCTATAGATCATTATAGAAATATAATGGTTATAGAAGTATGTATGTGTAGAGAATTTGTTTTTATGAATGTATGTACTTATAGAAATTTAATTTTTAAGTGAGGTCCTATTTTCTTGTGAATAGCTTTAAAACATGCAATGACTCTTTGCCAGTTTTTTCATGCAAACACAGGCCCAAAACTCTATGCTATAACATAAGCACAAGTCTCTATAAAAGATTGGTATACGGCTTTCCAGGAAGTAAATTAGACTAATAGTTGTAACTGTGTCCTTTCTTACAGAAATCAGAACTCCGAGTTGAAGTTAATTTCTTTTTAAAATCCTGTAAGCCAGCACATATGGATCCAATTATTTAATTGTCTGCAGAATTGTAATGACAGTTACTTCTACCCATTTCAGCTAGTCTGGCAGATCTGTACATGCAAACTGAAGGATGGCTTCTTTAACTGACCCTTTGTCCTTTGTCCTTTTAGAAGAAGCCAATCAGTAGCAGATGCAGTTGGGTAAATGGTGTGTGTGTGTGTGTGTGTGTGTGTGTGTGTGTGTGAAGGAAAAGATGTTTATGGTAATCTAGCCATTTGAAAAGGAAAAAAATAAAGTAGAAAGTGACAGGGGAAAATGGGAAGATGTAAAGAGAGAAAGAAGTAGAGGGAGTAAGACAAAGGTAAACTGAAAAGAGAGCTTGAGTGTCAAGGAATTTCAATAGAGTATTTGTTTACTTTTAGGAAAATCTGTTTTGTAAATTTAATGACCACACAATGTGATTGCTCTTGGTAAGAAATAACATTTAATCCATGCCAAGTTAAATGCATTTAAGGAAATCATAGAGCTGGAATGACTATTTCATGGAAACAATTTGAAAATTTGAAAATACTTTGCTAATTACACCTCAGCATGAGAGGCAAAGCGGGTAGTTAACATATCAATGTTTCTTCCTGATTGTAGTAAAGAACAATGAAGTGTTACTTTCCTTAAAATCTCACTTTAAAAATAAAATTGGCAAAAGTAGTCAACCTTTTCACTTTGTTTTCTGCTGAATCTCTGCTCTATTTCTGATGTGTGTGTGTGTGTGTGTGTGTGTGTGTGTGTGTGTGTGTGTGTGTGTGTGTTTCATCTAATACAGGAGGATTTTTATCAGCAAAATAGGGTGGAAGGAAAATTTTAAAGCAGAATTTTTTAAGGAGATGGTTTTCTCCTCTCTAGCCTTTTGGAGACCATATTCTTTTACTTTTAATGATTTTTCAGTGCTACCTACAGGTTAGAAATGAAGCACAGATCATTGCTGTGTGTAGCCCAGATAAACTATCTCTCAGGTTTTGTCATGAAGGTTTGTATTAGCAAGATTCCTCCTGCTCTCATTTGCTCACCACTGTTGATTAATGAAGGGTAATAAGGTTTTTTGTTGTTGTTTGTTAATCCTCACCCAAAGATATTTTTCCATTAATTTTAGAGAGAGTGGAAGGGAGGCTGAGAGACATAGAGAGAGAAACACCGATGTGACACTTTGATTGGTTGCCTCCCACATGTATGCATCTGGACCCTGACCAGGGCCAGGGACTGGGCCTACAACCAAGATAGGTGCCCTTGACCAGAATCAAACCTGGGCCAATGCTCTATTCACTGAGCCAACCTGACTAGGGTGAAAGATAAGTTTTTATTCCCACACCAATGGTTGTTCCCTTCCCCAACCTGGGAGTGAAAATTCATCAGATGTTAGCCATCCTCTCTTAAACACAGACTAAGACCTATTTAAGTACCATATTATATATGACTAGAGGCCCAGTGCACAAAATTCGTGCACAGGGGGGGTTGTCCCTCAGCCCAGCCTGCACCCTCTCCAATCTGGGATCCCTCTCACAATCCAGGACTGCTGGATCCCAACTGCTCGCCTGCCTGCCTTCCTGATTGCCCCTAACCGCTTCTGCCTGCCAGCCTGATAACCCCCTAACCATGTCCCTGCCAGCCTGATTGATGCCTAACTGCTCCCCTGCCAGCCCAATTGCCCCTAATTGCCCTCCCCTGCAGGTGTGGTCCCCCCAACTGCCCTCTCCTGCAGACCTGGTCCCCCCCAACTGCCTTCCCCTGCAGGCCTGGGTCCCCCTCAACTATTCTCCTCTGCAAGCCTGGTGCCCCCCAACTGCCCTCCCCTGCAGGCCTGGTCACCCCCAACTGCCCACATCTGCCGGCCTGGTCACCCCTAACTGTTCTTTCCTACAGGCCTTATTGCCCACAACTGCCCTCCCTTGCAGGCCTGGTCATCTTGTGTCCACACGGGGGCGGCCATCTTGTGTTGGAGTGATGGTCAATTTGCATATTACTCTTTCATTAGATAGGATACCCAGATTAATAAATAAGAACACCAACATGACATTATGGTTTAACTTCATCTAGTAATTTAACAAGCAAATGTGCTTTTTGAGTTATCCTATATAATAAAAGGCTAACATGAAAATCCACTGAACGGGGGAATGACTGATTGCTATGATTTGCATTGACACCAGGGGGCAGACGCTCAATGCAGGAGCTGCCTCCTGGTGGTCAGTGCGCTCCCACAGGGGGAGCATTGCTAGTCCAGAAGCTGGGCTTACAGGCTGGTGAGTGCAGCAGCAGTGGCGGCAGCCTCTCCCACCTCTGCGGCAGCACTAGGATGTCTGATTGATGGCTTGGGCCCGCTCCCCAAGGGCTCCTGGACTTCAAGAGGGCACAGGCTAGGCTGAGGGACCCCCCACTCCCCAGTGCATGAATTTTGTGCACTGAGCCTCTAGTCTTTATAATAAAAGCCTAAGCAACCATTACGGTGGAATGACCAGAACAACTGGTCGCTATGATGCGCACTGACCACCAGGGGGCAGACGCTCAACACAGGAGGGAGCACCACTCAGCCAGAATCCTGGCTCATGGCTGGCGAGTTCAGCGGTGGTGGCGGGAGCCTCTCCCACCTGTGCGGCAGTGCTAAGGAACAGTGAGCAGGCAGGCAGTAAAGAACGAGAGGCCCCGGACTGTGAGAGGATGCAGGCCAGTCTGAAGGACCCCACCCCCAAGTGCAAGAATTTCGTGCACTGGGCCTTTAGTCCTATATAACATAGAGGTAATATGCAAATAACCCTCACTCCATAACACTGTCACAAGATGGTGGCGCGCACAGTGGGGGCAGGGCAGTGGGGGCTGGGCCAGCGGCCACTCCACACGGCTTCTACCGGGGTTCCTACGGCCCTGTAGGGTGTGGGGGTCCCAGCGCCACTTTGCACGGCTTCTGTCTGGGATTTCCACGGCCCTGGCAGTGGGGAAGCTGGAGTGGAGAAGACGGTGCCATAGCCTGGGGAGTTGGAGGGAAGGAGGCAATAACTGCTGTTGTGGAGCTGGAGCGGAGGAGGAGAGGCCACCGCAGGAGCCAGAGCAGAAGTGGAGGGGAAACGGGAGAGAAGGAGGCTGGGCTGCCTCTGCTCCTGCAGTGGTGGCAGGTGAGCCGCAGTTCAGGAGCCTCTGGGAGTGGCGGCACCAGGCCATCCAGCACTGCATCCAGTCCCTGAGGCATGCCCGCCAGTGCCGCGATGCCAACTGCCCGCAGCCATCCTTCCAGAAGGTGAGGTGGGTTGTGCAGCATACCAAGGGCTGCCAGCGCAAGACCAGTGGAGGTTGTGGAGTGTGCAAGCAGTTCATGGCCCTTTGCTGCAACCATGCCAAACACTGCCAAGAAAACACATGCCCCATTCCCTACTACTCAACATCAAGCAGAAGCTCTGCCAGCAGAAGATACAGCACCGCCGGCAGCAAGCGTAGCTCATGCGCCAGTGGATGCCACCATCAATACCCGAACCGTGCCTCAGCAGAGTCTCCCTTCTCATCCTTTAGGATCACGCTAGCCCCCCACACTGCATCCAGGCACACCTTGGACACCACAGCCCCTGACTGCCCCAGACTTCACCTGTGAGCATGTCACTAGCTGGCTTCTCCAGCATGGCCAGAACTCAGCCCCCACCACAGTTTGCACTGGGAAGCCCAATAACCAGGTGCCAGCCCCACTGCCCCCCACCCAGGCCCACCTTCAGCAGTGGAGGTACCTGGCAGATTGCACATGAGACATAGCAGCAGCATCTGTACAGGGTGAGCACCAACAACAGTATGCCCCTGAGGCACAATGACCCCCAGAGCCAGATGGCCCCCATGGGCCTGAATGTGACCCAACCAGGTCAGTGGACCTGTTAGTCTGTCCCCCGAACTCCAGCAGTGGCAGTTGGCACCCATCCTCCAGCCACAGCCATGTGAGGCATGCCCAGACCCGTGATGTCTATGCAGACCCAAGGTACAGCTACCTGAGGGAATCTCTCCAGGTGCTCTGCAGGACCTGCTGCAGACCTTGAAGTCTCCCAGCTCCCCCAGCAACAGCACATACTCAACATCCTCAAGTCAAACCCTCAGTTCATGGCAGCTCTCATCAAATAGCACATGGCCAAGTAAGTGGCCAGCCAGCCTGGCCTTCAGCTCTAGCCCAGCCTGATGAATCTGAACACCATGCGAGCCAGCGGGCCACAACCTGCTGTCCCTCCGCAGCAGCAAGCAATGGGAGGCCTGAACCCCTAGGGCCAGGCCTTGAACATCATGAATCCAGGGCACAACCCCAGCATGGTGAGTATGAACCACAGTACAGAGAGATGCCACAGAGCAACAACAGCAGCAGAAGCAACAACAACATTGCGAGAGGCATTTCCTAAACCGGCAGTCAGACATCCCCGAAGTGTCCCAGATTGGAGGGGGTGCAGGCTGGGCTGAGGGACACCCCTCCAGTGCACGAATTTCATGCACTGGACCTCTAGTATATTTATAAGACAGTAACTTTCCACAGGTGCTGCATATTGCTTTATGGGAAGTTAAATCAATATTCTTTATATTTTATCATTTGGCAGAAAAGTTTAGTTCACCAATAACAAATATGTTAATAATAAAAATAGCAACTATTTACTGAGCTCATGGTATGGGATATTAAAGAGAAGACCATATGCATCAAATGGTGTCACTTATGCTAAAGTCCATGATACCAAACCTAAATTTAATATCTGATCTTATTGATGTTTCAACCTCTTCCAGAAACATAATCTTAATTAATCAACCAGTGTGGAATTTTCTGAGCAGCGCTAATGAAGGAATCTGATACATGGCTCCTCTCATCCCCTACAGGAAGAAGAGGTAATTTCTATGATAAAAATTGTTGCTATTCCCTCCCCCCCCCAAAAAAAAGATGTCCTTGTCTAAAAATAATATTTTCTTGCCCTACCCTTCTTCCTGTAAAAACCTCCCATTTTGTACATCTCTTTGGAGAACACTTCCAGTTGTTAGATGGGATGGCTGCCACATTCATGAATCTCTTAATAAAGCCAATTAGATCTTCAAATTTACTAGGTTGAATTTTTTTTGTGTATGTGTGTGTGTGTATTTCTTTTTAACAGTGACAAGCACCATGAGTACACACATTACTTTACATTATCCACAATGACACTAAAAGGTAGAAACTATTGTTTCTCCACTTTACTAGCAATAAAATTGAGCCACAGAGAGGTTAATCATTTGCTCGTCTCACCCAGAGTCCGCATTCCTAACCACTGTGCTAATTGCAATTTCCAACTATGTAGATGATTTATCAATATGGAAATTAACACAACATAGTTCTGCTATGCTGGACATGTAGAAAGGATGGATAAATGTTAGGAATGTCAAAATAAATGTGTCATGAGCTCAGGTGAAACAGAGAATTCCATGGGAAGGGGGAGAGAAGAGTAGAAGAAATGGCTTAGAGGTTGCTTAAGCTTCCAAAATAGCATGTACATCATGAACTCACCTTGACAACAAAAACAAGACAAACAAAAGAAAGACCACATAATATGTATATGTATATATGAAAAAATCCTGGAAGGAGATATAGGGTTATGTTGTGGTTATTCGTAGCTATCTCTATGTAGTGGAATTTTAAGTTTCCTTTCTTTTCCTCGGACTTTTTAAATTGTATTTATAAATTGTATTTATATACAATTGCCCACTCTTCATTAAACCTAGCTTAAAAGTAATCAGGTTTAAGAAACCAAGATGGTGGCATAGGTAAATACCTGAAATTGCTGCCTCACACAACCACTTCAAAACTACAACTAAAAGACAAAACGGACATCATCCAGAACCACAGGAAGGCTGGCTGAATGGAAATTCTACAACGAGAAGGAAAGAGAAAAGCACACTGAGACTCAGAGGCGCTGCGGAAGTAAAGTGTGGAGGTACAGAGGCGCGTGCGTGCGAGGAAAGGGCTGGCAACAAACTATGCGGTTGTCTTTTTCACTCGGGAGGGAGATAAAAGCTCCCAACTGCTCTGAACTCCAGTTCCGGGCAAGACTCTGGGGACCCAGACTCATACAGGGAGAAACTGGACTGTCTGGCATCAGGCAGAACTCGAGGGCAGCTTTCTCTCAGAGGTGCTTGCAGTGATTACCGGGGGACACTGAGACCCAGGCCACTTAGGGCAGGGCTGAGGATCAGCCATAGCTGTTTGCTCCACCCTGTTGATTCCGAGATCCCTCACCACCCAAGCTGCACGCAGAGGCCTTTGCATATGAATGGCCTGGCCCTTTGCAATCTAAAATTACCTAACAAACTGCAGCTGGGTCAGAGAGACCCAGAACATCCAAAAGAAGGCCCAAGGCCCCACAGCAGCTTGCATTGCTTCACAGCTGGGCCTCATCTGGGCACCTATAAACCCCAAACAAAGAAGAAGAATCTGAAGATCTCTCTGTAGCTCCTGCTGGGTGGTCTCAGGCAGAGGCTAAATTTACACCTCCTTAGAGATCCAAGAGCCAGTGTACCCAGTGGTCAGAGTGAGACCATCCAGATTACAACTCCTCAGATCAATAAAGGACACACTCAGGGGGCAGACTCAGTGAGCACCAAAGCCCCACTGAAGCAAGTCTTGCTCCATAATGGTGTCTCCAGCACAGAAGTTCTCCCAGCGTAGACACAGCTGATTGGTCTGGAGGTCAATTCCTCCCAGTGATACCAACAACTATCAAGGCTTAACTACAACAAGACTGTGCACACAGCCCACAAAAGTGGTGCACCAAGAGTGTGCACCTCAGGTAACTGGTTAGGCTGAGCCACTGGGCCCTATAGGACACCTAGCACACAAAGCCACTCTATCAACACAGGGAAGCAGCCAAAATGCAGAGACAAAGAAAGAGGCTACAAATGAAAGAAATGGAGGAAAGCAAACTACTGGATATAGAGTTCAAAACCACGGTTATAAGGTTTCTCAAGAATTTTCTAGAAACCCCTGATAATATTAGTGAGACCATCGAGGATATGAAAAAGGACCAACTAGAAATTAAGCATACACTGACTGAAATAAAGAATAATATACATAGATCCAACAGCAGTCTAGAGGATTGCAAGAATCAAGTCAAAGATTTGAAATACAAAGAAGCAAAAAACACTCAACCGGAAAAGCAAAAAGAAAAAAGAATTAAAAAATATGAAGATAGTGTAAGGAGCCTCTGGGGCAACTTCAAGTGTACCAACATCTGAATTATGGGGGTGCCAGTAGAAGAGAGAGAGCAAGATACTGAAAACCTATTTGAAGAAATAATGACAGAAAACTTCCCCCACCTATTTCTGGTGAAAGAAATAGACTTACAAGTCCAGGAAGCACATAGAACCCCAAACAAAAGGAATCCAAAGAGGACCACACCAAAACACATCATAATTAAAATGCCAAGAGCAAAAGACAAAGAGAGAATATTAAAAGCAGGAAGAGAAAAGCAGTTAGTTACCTACAAGAGAGCACCCATACGACTGTCAGCTGATTGCTCAACAGAAACTATGCAGGCCAGACGGGAGTGGCAAGAAATATTCAAAGTGATGAATAGCAAGAACCTACAACCAAGATTACTCTACCCAGCAAAGCTATCATTCAGAATTGAAGGTCAGATAAAGAGCTTCACAGATAAGAAAAAGCTAAAGGAGTTCATCACCACCAAACCAGTATTATATGAAATGCTGAAAGGTATTTTTTAAGAAGAGGAAGAAGAAGAAAATGGTAAAGATAAAAATTATGAACAACAAATATATATCTATCAACAAATGAATCTAAAAATCAAGTCAATAAAAAATCTGATGAACAGAATAAACTGGTGAATATAATAGAATCAGGGGCATAAAAAGGGAGTGGACTGACAATTCTCTGGGGGAACGGGGTGTGGGGGGTGCAGGAAGAGACTGGACAAATATCTTTTACCTATGGATAAGGACAGTGGGTGGGGAGTAAGGGCAGAGGGTGGGGTGGGAACCGGGTGGAGGGGACCTATGGGGGGGGAAAAAGAGGAACAACTGCAATAATCTAAACAAAAAAGATTTATAAAAAAAAAAAAAAGAGAAAGTACTCAGGTTTAACTATTTCTTTGGGTCTTTATTTTCTTGATAAGGCTCCCCTGTCAGGTAAAATTTGTTAAATTAATGTGTACCCATGCTTTTCTCCTGTTAACTCTGAGATTAATTTTCTGACCTTACGAGGTCAGAAAATGTTTCAGCTACCCCTCTAGTTATATTCTCTCATATTGTTCAGTTTCTTTATCTTTGGGATATTTAATGCAGTCTTAAATTATTTAATGTATGTGTCTAGTAGTGAGTCTCTCTTCACTAGATTATAAACTCTTTGAAAGTGAAGGTGTTGTCTCTTATGCTCCTCATTCTATCCATAGACCCTGGGATAGTGCCTGGTATATAGTAGGCACTCAATAAATCTTTGATCAATAATTGAGTGATTGGCAAGACAGTATCTGCATGAACTGTACCATTTGCTGTTCTGGATTTACCCGTTCAATCAGACTTGAACACCCAAGCTTCACTGCAAGAACTCTGGAGTGGGGAGAAGGGGAATTTAAAGACTTTGTTATCACTGCAGCAAATCCTTTGACTTTTGCTGTATATACTTATAAATAACATTGCATGATAATATCTTAACCTGTGTTCATAAATGCTAACCATTGTAAGTCCCAAAAATTTAACTCTGAGTAACAAAATATAAAAAAGTTAACATGCACACCAGGGAACTCATGTATGTTTAATAGGGGAAAAAAAGTTATAGGATTAAAAAACACAACCCAATATAATTAATCATTTCCACAATAAACAGCTAACTTTTGAGAGCCTTTACCAGATTGGGAAATGATATTTTCCAAAATAGATTACATCTTCTTATGTATATTTTTATATTCTGACCACCCATGCTACAAAGCAGTTTTATGACTCAACTATATTGAATTTAGGAGAAAATGTTTATTTTGTAATGTAGTTGGGAAATTATTTTTCTTATTGTGTGAAAGCATTTAATTTGCCTGACCTCCAGATAAACAAAGGCAAGGGTTAAATCCCCCAAGAGTACTCTGTCACTGCCCACACACAACAGAGAAGACAGCCCAGTCCTGGCTCATTGTATGCTGAAGACCTGTCAGGTGGATCACAAAATACCAGACTGAGGGAGCCATTCAAATACAGGCCTACTCCCTTTGTGTTCAGAGAATCAGAGAACATCCACAAATTGACAAAGGTCACCTCTGGATTAATGACTGGTGGGTTTAATTTATGCAAATGTATAAAGCTTCATTCTATGTGCTTTACACATTAGACCAATAGTACCCATTTCGGGGAGTTTTTTAAACCCTGAGAAACTAAAACACCTTGGTCTCAAGGAATCAATTATTTTGGTTTGAAAACTGTGTTCAGGTTTTCAGACAATGAACTACAAAAGGGTATTGTAAAGGCCCTTATATATTATTTTAACCCTCTGAAATCTGAGGGTTCAAACACAAGAAAGTATTTTAATTCAATTATTATTTTATCATGTGAAAACTGCCTGTATTATTCTCCATGAAGGTTGCCTGACCAACAGAAGAGAATGTATGATAGTAGTTTAGTTTCCTAGTTTGCCCCCAGCTAATAACATCTGAACTCCCTTCTTTTTGATTTTGGAATTTTAAAACATAGGTCTTTCTGCACCTACTTCAAACTTATTAAGTCTCATAGAGTATAGAAGTATGAGAAAGAAGAAGAGAAAAAGATGACTCATAATCCCACACACTTAAAGGCAGCTATTATTAATAATATTTTGGAGTATCTTTTCCCTTAAAATTTTCCCCATTTTTCTCATTTTCAATTCCTGGTGAGGCACATGCATTTTAAATATATTTTTATTGATTTCAGAGAGAAAGGGAGAGGGAGAAAGAGATAGAAACATCCACGATGAGAGAGAATCATGAATCGGCTGCATCCTGCAAGTCCCCCACTGGGATTCAAGCCCACAACCCGGGCATGTGCCCTTGACAGGAATCGAACCTGGGACCTTTCAGTTTGCAGACTGATGCTCTATCCACTGAGCCAAACTGGCTGGGGCAAAATAATTTTTTTTTAAAGCAGCACTTTTCAGCTTTGAAATGTGGATAGTAATACATATACCTCAGGCCCAGTGCATGAAATTTGTGCACTCGGCGGGGGGCGGGGGGCGGGAGGGTCCCTCAGCCCAGCCTGCACCCTCTTGCAGTCCAGGAGCCCCTGGGTGATGTCCAACTGATGGTTTAGGCCTGATCCTTGCAGCAGTAAGATACCCTTAGCGAGGCTGTGAAGATGAGAGAGGCTCCCGCCACCACTCCTGTGCTCGCCAGCCATGAGCCCAGCTCAGGGCTTCTGGCTGAGTGGTGCTCCCCCTGTGGGAGCGCACTGACCACCAGGAGGCAGCTCCTGCATTGAGTTTCTGCTCCCTGGTGGTCAGTGCACATCATAGGTATCGGTCGTTCTGCCGTTCGGTCGATTTGCATATTAGCTTTTTATTATATAGGAGATTTCGCCCCAAAGTCTGACAATGTTTATACCTTTCTATTTGTTCTCTGTGCATTACATATTTTGATTCTTGCTACTAAATCAGTAAGCTTTAAAAACTGCAACTTGCAGTGAGAAATAAGATATTATTATCTAGTAGAACTTAGGTAGAGGAGGGCACTAGAGAGTCTTCATCTCCTCTGAACCATCAGTGGCAGTGGTCCCAGTTGGACACCAAGTTCACCCAGCTGCTGGGGCAGACATGCATGCAGTGTAGAAAATGTTTTAGTGGCATCATTTATAGTGACATCTTGTGTGTATGGCAGGAAACATAATCTGCATATTTCACATGGGAATGGAATTTGCCTTTTTAAAAGAATGTGCATAAGATCTCTTCTTGCATTTCTTTCTTTTCTATTCTCCTTCTCATTTATTTTATTTTTTAGACACCCCATTCATTTCAATAAAAACAGTATATTATAGTAGTTAAGAGCCCTATATAATCTGGTATCAGAAAGATTGGATGCAAAATTGAATTATAACACATGTTAACTGTGTTGCTCTTAAATTTATTTTCTGTAAATAGGGATGAAGTAATAGGAAAGATGTGAGGAATAAATTGGCATGCAGGTAAAGCACTCAGTGCAGGACCTAGTGAGCAAAATCTTGGATTTTACTATTAATGGCAGTCTTACTATATTTTAAATTACATTCAAGTTGAGGCAGCAGTGACTGATGAATGACAGTGTGAACACAATCTTATAAGATGTCCAGTTTCTTTAATTCTTTTTTTTTTTTCCCTGCAAAAAGCTTTATTGTTTCATTTGGTCCAATGCATGGGAGAGGGCTTCAGGGTGGTTAAAAGAATGGCTAGTAGTTTCGGGGAGAGGCTCAGGTAAAAGCCAGACACCAGGGGAATGCAGAGGGGCCTCTCAAAGGCCTCTGGGCTCCAAAGGCTCCTAGTCCTGCTTGAGGGTGAGCCTTTTGAAGAGATACTCTCCTAGCCCAGCCTGGGGACCAGCCAGCCTGTGGATGTTAGTCAGGTGGTCGCCCATTTTCTTTTTAAAAAAAAATATTTTTATTGATATCAGAGAGGAAGGGAGAGGGAGAGAGAGATAGAACATCAATGATGAGAGAGAATCATTAATTGGCTGCCTCCTGTACGCCAGCCCCTGGGGATTGAGCCCTCAACCCAGGCATGCGCCCTTGATGGAATTGAACCTGGGACCCTTCAGTCTGCAGGTCAATGCTCTCTATCCACTGAGCAAAACCAGCCAGGGCAGTCCCCTATCTTCTTGATTGGTTCCACCCCCTTACCCCGGAAGTGGTTCTCCAGGAAGTCACAGAGATGAGGGCCTGCGTGGGTAGAACCCAGGGCCTGCAGCTCCAAAAGGAGCCTTCCAAGGCCAGGGCCACTTCCATGGGGTCCTGAATTTTGCCCGCTCATCTTGGGAAGGCTACAGCACGCCCTGGAAGAGAATGCGGCCACTTCGCTTGTTTTGCAACTCTCACCCTCACGCTTTGCTTCTTCTCTGCCTACTCGGGGAAGAGGTGGCCCACACCCTCCAGAGCCACAGCTTCCCTGTCAAAATAGAAGCCCAGAGAGAGGTAGGTGTGGGAGGCGCGTAGAGGCAGGGTGCCCAGGTGATTGACCGCAGCCTCTACCTCAGTGGAATAATTCTGGTGAATTTGGGAGCTCATGGTGGTTCAGCATTAAGGAGTTAAGGTAGAAAAAAAAAAATGGTGTGTTGTGGTCCCTGAGGTGGTTCTGAAGGTGGTGACTGGATAAGACGCAGGAGAGTGGTCGGAAGCTGGAAGAAGGGGCGTCCCTGGGTCTGTTCCGTCCAAACACTGTTGAAGCAAAAGACAGATCCGGGACCGCCAAGAGTATTGCTCAGTTTCTTTAATTCTTGATAACACAACCCATTAATCTCATTTCCTCTTCCTGTCCCGGTGTGGGATGTATGAGGAAGAACAGAAGATTTGACAATCAGAGGAAGGAACAAAATGGAGGCATTTTTAACTGGGCAGAAGCGAGGGGGACAAAGCATCTCACTCTGAATTGAGCAACATTGTTTTTCATGATTCCTGAAGTCCTTAGTAGGCTTGGTGCTCTGACTTCAAATACCTAATGATTGTGTTTCCAGACCTCCGACTTCAGTTGTCTACCAGAAATATTGGAGCATAGTGATGTCTCTTTGAAACTCAGCAATGTGACTTCGAGTTCCTCAATCCTCTGCTCCCTGAAACACCCAGGTCCTGCCCCCCTGTTTCCTAAAGGTGATGTTGATGTCTGCCTTCTTCGTTTAGTGGGATTTGACTCAACCACAGCACATAGTATATCAATTCCTACATTTTCCTTCAGCCTCTCCTTTCAGATTGTCCTCCCTAGAGGTGGACTGTGCCCAGGTTAGGAATACCCAGAGACTTTCCACTTATGAAAAGTAAGAATTAAAGTGCTCAGACCTAATGAGCGATGGTGGCACAGGCGTATTAACAGAACATTTCTGTAACAGTCTTACTTGTCACTTACCTGCTGAGATAGATCTAACATCATTTTCTTGCATGACCTCGAGAAAGTCATGAAATCTATTTAGGCCCCACTTTTATTACCTATTAAATGTGTACATTACTTATCCATGTTCTTTTGAAGGATCACTGTGAAATACTGAAAAATGAGGAAATTGATTTAATAGAACTCTGTTGCCTCGCTATTATATGCCATGTATTAAGACAGTTTACACAAAGGGATCCCATAAACTCTAAATAACCATAAACATTACCTAGTACTTTTATTATTGTGTGCTTTTTTGTGTGTGTATGATCAATCAGTAAGATGTGGAGAAATAACATCTGTGTGTTGGACTAGAATTTGAGTCTTAAATGTAAGAAAGGAGTGTGTGTGGCTGAGCATAGGAGGAAACACCCACCTATGCCTCTCATATATATATATTTTAAAAAATATATATTTTATTGATCTTTCACAGAGAGGAAGGGAGAGGGACAGAGAGCCAGAAACATCGATGAGAGAGAGACATCGACCAGCTGCCTCCTGCACACCCCCCACCGGGGGATGTGCCCACAACCAAGGTACATGCCCCTGACCGGAATCAAACCCGGGACTCTCCAGTCCGCAGACCGACGCTCTATCCACTGAGCCAAACCAGTTTCGGCTATGCCTCTCATATTATACAGCATGTGGGCTGGCTATATTGGGCTCTTCTGAGTGTCTTGGTGGATGCAAGGTCGTTGCTTCTCTCTCTGCTGATATAGCCAAAGTTCCTGGTTCCAAGGAGTTGCTGATGATATAAATTCCAGAACACAAAACCCACACTTTTCATAATGTGTTTCAGGTCCATGGCTGGTAATAATTTAAAATTGTTTGAATTCATGGCTAAAGAGTGATGATCCTGCTTTTCATTAAAAGTCACCAAACAGGTGCTGAGCTCTGCAGTCTTTAATGCCTTCCAGCTAAGTCAAATGTAAAAGTAAAGTATTTGAATTTCTCCCAAGTTTTAATAGTCACATTAGTAAGAGAGCTCAAATAAGCACACATTTTATAATCTCTATCTTGCATCATTCGATTTCAATGACAAAATTCTCCTCTCTTGTGGAATACTGAGTTGGGAAAAAAAAATACCAATTTGTCTTTATTACATATGTGGTTGCACAAAAGTTTTGGGAAATTATGTCATCTTCTTCTTCTTCTTTTTCCTTCTTCTTCTTCTTCTTCTTCTTCTTCTTCTTCTTCTTCTTCTTCTTCTTCTTCTTCTTCTTCTTCTTCTTCTTCTTCTTCTTCTTCTTCCTTTTTGAGTGCACTGAGATGTTTTGGAAAAAAAAAAGGCTGCTCTGCCGGGCAGTGTTTGAAGCAGGATAAATAGGATAAATTTGTGTCTAGGAGCTGGGAGGTAATTACAAGACAGGACTCACACATCCGGTAGATTCATGGAGGGTTAAACTAAATATTTCAAGCTGTTATTTGCTATGTTTACTCATGCTTATATGAGGCTAACAACTTCCACAACTGCTCCCAGGTGTCTTCTGTTCAGCTGTCATTCTCATCTGAATTGCTTTATGAGGAATATTTAGAGTAGAGAGGCACAGGGATAAGCAAGGGCGACTTGGGCTTCTCGCGGCCTCAGGAGAACACTCAGGTTCTACTGTCCTGCACTGCAGCTGCGGGGCCAAGATGGCTGTGGGCAAAAGTAAAATCTGATTTTTACTTACAATTTCTATAGATTCTTAGGCTCACTAGAAATTTTATAGGAATGAAAAACTTAGTCACTGAAAAATCTCCTTTGATTTGAAGACCAGCTGTATATTGATCTCACTATCAATAAAACTATAATTTAAAGCAGATAAAAAGAATAATAACTATCAGGTGGTTACTCTGTGTTAGGCTTTATTTGAGTATTTTTCCTCTCTTCACATTTAACTCTGGCAAAAATCCTATGATATAGAAATTTTATCTCCATTTTGCAGAAAAGGAAATGAACCCACTGAGTTAAATATTGTGCCCAAGACCACCCAGAGTAAAACATAGTGAATATTTGTCATGATGAATTTTTTAAAAATTTATTGCAGTAAAAACTCTTAACATGAGATTTACCCTCTTAACAGATTTTTAAGTGAACAATATAGTATTGTGATCTACAGGCACAGTGTTGTATAGCAGATCTCCAGAACTTATTCATCTTGCATAGCTGAAAAAATTGTAATTTTTTTTAAATTGATCTTAGAGAGAGGGAGAAACATCAACATGAGAGAACATCAATGGGCTGCCTCCTGCATGCTCCCCCCACCCCCACCGAGGATTGAGCCCACAGCACAGGCATGTCCCCTGACCTGGAATCGAACTGGTGTCTTTTGGTGCATGGGATGATGTTCAACCAACTGAGCCACACCAACCAGGACAAATAACTGAAATTTTATATCGTCCCTCCAGCACTGGGAAACCACAATTCTATTTTTTGCTTCCATGAGCAATGACTATTGAACTATTTTAGATACCTCATATAAGTGAAGTCATGCAGCTATTGTCCTTCTATGACTGAGTTATTTCCCTTAGCATAATGTCTTCAAAGTTCATCCACATTGTTATCATATATGGAAGATTTTCTTTTTAAAAGCTGAAAATCTTTTACTGTATGTATGTACTACATTTTCTTTATTCATTCATCTGTCAATGGACATTTAGGTTTCTCCCTTATCTTGGCTGTTGTATATAAAGCTGCAATGAACAAGAGAATGCATATATCTCTTCATGATAATTTTTTTCAGGAAAGCATCTAAACATAATCTTGTAGACTAAAGACTGTGTGGTTCAGAGATTATTTACTACAGTATGAGTTATTATATTTGATGTTTCTTTCTTTCCTCAACTCAGCTACTTATTACTTTGTTTTCTCATTCATATTGTAGAAATACTAAGTGAAGAATAGTCACACAGAAAAATACATATTAAATTAGAATATGGGGAAGATAAATAAAAACACTATGCCAAGGAAAAAAAGAAAAATGTAAATTATTCTGTTAAAGAAGAGTAAATGTATTTTTAAAATAAATAATTTTGGATATCAGATTATTATGTAATTTTGATAAGAAATAAAACATCTGACACAGGCAAACAGGCAAAAGAATGAACAGTGGCTTTTCAGTGTCATATTGAAGCATTGTCTATCAGGCTTAAACATGAGCTAAAGAATTTTCTAAAGATATGTACCTTTTCTGACCTACTATTTACTGTTAATCAACCCACTGAGTTAAGTATTGTGCAGATGCTAGATTGCAGAAAACTAATGGCATTGCAAAGATTCTTTGTTCAATAGCATTGCAAATGAATTTTGTCTGGTAGAGATGTGAATAATTTTTGTCTAGTAGAGATGTGAATGAGAAAAGATAACTCAAAAGTTACATTTTTATTGCCCTGTATGACAATAATGAGTTTTATATATAATTTAGCAATCTTATTTCATCATTCTTCATCTTAGAACCTATGAACATTCTCTCCAATAATTATTTGAACCCACTTTACCATTCTGCTGGTTCCCTCATTAATGACTTAAATAAATCTTTGGCATATGCTTACTTTATATTTGTATGAGTAATATTTGTAAATTATACTTAGTGATTCCAGTGTGTACATTAAGAAAAATAATATAAAGGTTTTATTTAAGATATCTACATTTACAATGTACCAAACATGATATGTGTAGCAACTTTTTAAAGCCATAATGAAGAATTTTGAATGTCAACTTAAAAAATATGTGAGGATATAGTTTTAAAAAATTATTTCAGAGGTTATTTGAGAAAAAAATTGTCCAAGGTGATTATTTCATTATTCTTTTCTCTCTGCAACTTTCAACACCTTTCCCCCTTCTTGCTACTCATGCTCAGTTTTGACCTTGCTTATACACTATTTCACTAAGTAAAGTAGCATCAGAAGGAATTTTTTAAAAAATATTTTTTTATTGATTTCAGAGAGGAAGGGAGAGGGAGAGAGAGAAACATCAATGATGAGAGAGAATCATTGACTGGCCTGCCTCCTGCACACCCCCACCTGGAGATCAAGCCCACAACCCAGGCATGTGCCCTTGACTAGAATCGAACCTGGAACCCTTCAGTCTGCAGGCTGACGCTCTATCCACTGAGCCAAATCAGCTAGGGCCATCAGAAGGAATTTTGACTGTATCTATTTACCCACCATCAGCAGTCCTTGCTTGCATACCCTGCCTTCCAGATCCTCCAATGCCATTGCTATGCTCTGGCCAGGTTGGTCTGTTGTTTGTTATTATGTTCACATAATGATAGTAGACTTCATAGCCTATAATTTAAAAAATATAGGCTAGGTTAAATATTTGTCTATTATACCTTTTTCAATACCTGAAATTCTCATTATGTAATAATCCTCACTTATTGATAAGCTAATTAACATTTTCAGACATGACAAATAAAAGGTAATGTATTGGAAGATCCATGAGAGTATGCGTGTGTTTGTGTTTGTACATATGAAAAAGACACTGTGCTAGGGAGAGAACAAATGATAGCAAATAACATTTATTCATTTCTAAAGACATAGAAACAGTCTTTTATTTCCGATTTCCATCTTTTTATGAAGTGTTGCCCTAGCTGGTTTGGCTCAGTGGATAGAGCATCTGCCTGTAGACTGAAGGGTCCCGAGTTCGATTCCGGTCAAGGGCACATGCCCAGGTTGTGGGCTTGATCCCCTGTAGGGGGCATGCAGGAGTCAACTGATCAATGATTCTTTCTCATCATTGAGGTTTCTATCTGTTTCTTTCTCTTCCTCTCTGAAGTCAATAAAAATATATTTAAAAAATAAAGTGTTTATATTGTAATAATAAAGAGAAAATAAAAGGCAAAATTGGCATAAATAAATTTTACCACCACCCCTTGTGCCCCAACTCTTAAGTTCACCAGACTGTGAAATTTCCAGGAAAGGTATATTGTCCTATTACTCTTGGTGTCTGTCTAGTTTCAGTGTCTAACACATAGTTGTTGTCCAGAAAATATTTGCTAAATGAATAAATTAATTTATCTAACTTGCTTTTTATACAGTTTTATAAAGTGAGATAATTTATATATTTTTATTTATTTAACACATTTATTAAGTCCCTACTATGTTTTAGGTACTTGGAGTCAGAATCAGTGGTGACCAAAGACAAATATGATTTAGTAATGTTCTATTTACTCAGGACACATACATTTAAGAAATATAGGCTAGGTTAAATATTTTATGCTGTAAATCAATAGACTTGATGAGAAATCATAGCTGGAAGAATGTTTAGGTTTAATATGGTTTAATGGCATTATTTTATAGATGAGATAAAAGTCAAGAAAGTTTAAATGATTGCCCCAAATTACACAGCAAGCTCATATCAGAGCTGTGAACTCTATTTCTAGGACTTTGTCCATTACCATTGTCTAGCTGTCAAGGAAATACATTAATGCAATTAACAACAAGCATTTGAATATTAGACAAGCTTTTTTATTTTAAAAAATGAATTCTTGTGAATTACTTGCATGATCGAATTTAATGCTACTTTCAACTTTCAGGCACACATGGTCATGTGCTCTTTTTAATTTGTCATTTACTATGTAGTATGTATGATGCCATCTTGATTTGGGGAATAAAAGGACTGTTGAGTCCTTCTGAAATGCTTATTCTTAAAAAAGAAATGATTAAGTCATTATAGGAAAGGTAAGCAGACTTCAGATTATGGGCCTATTTTTTGTATAATCCATGAGCAAAGAATGATTTTTACATTTTTAAATAATGGACAAAAATAAAAAAAGAATTTTATTTCATGACATGTGAAAATGATATGAAATTCAAGTTTTAGTGTCCATTAATATAATTTTATCAGAATACAGCTATGCTTGTTTAAGTAATGTCTATGGTTGCTTTCTCAATACAAAAGCAGAATTGAATAGTTGCAACAGAAACCATATGGAATGCTAAGATTGAAATATTTACTATCTGGCCTTTTATGGAAAAAGTTTACTTACTCCTGCATTACAGCAACAAATATATTGTATTTCCCTAATTTAGATAGCTATTTAATAGGAACCAGTGATTTTAATATTTTTGAGAAGTATATATAAACTTTTTTTTTTTTTTGAGGACTACACCAAAGCTTTATCCCCAATTGCAAATAACCCAAAACAGGTCCAGATTTTTTCTTACTTTCTCTTCTTTCTTAATACTATATTAATGTATGTATATTTCTTTCCTAAAAAAAATTGAGAGCTTACAAGTGATGTTTACACACGTTTCTACAGCCCACCAATAGAAGGTGTGCAGTGAAAAAGAAATACACAAATAAGTATATATATGGAAATGTTTGTTCTCATTAGAAGTTAAATACATACAACTTAAAACAGTGATGAAATACCAATTTTTCTATATTAAATTACAGAAACCATTACACTTTGTGTAGTGACATAATGAATGGTGATATTATTGTGTGAGGCAAACTTTATTTGTTGACACTCAAAGGATTTTCAAAACGAAGTAAAATGCCATCCACTGAAGGTCTTGGTGCCTATAAAACATACCAAATTTGAGCAGTAAGGATCAGTTCCCATTCTAAATTAAATCCCATCTTAGATAGCTGTTGTTATCTAAAGCACAAACCTAACAGGCCATTCCCCTGCTTAAAATCCTTTGATGTTTCCCAATATTGTTTGTCATCTGAGTAAAATCCAGCCTTACTCAGGGGGATTTAAGGCTCTGTCACTTTGGCCTGGACTATTCTGCCTATTTCCTGCTGTTCTACCATCATAATCCTCCCCTTCCCTCACCCACTTAAATTTCTCTTTCCAGTAGTTGGCCCCCAATCTCTGCTCCATCTTTAATGTTTCCCCCCTCTTTCCTGGGTCATTTGCAAATGCTATATTTTCTCCCATCTCAAAAAAAAAGTGCCCCTGAGTCCGGACTGGAAGACACATGCCCCTGGTCCTGTCCGTAAGCCATCACAGAAAAAAAAAAATCTCTCTGGATCTCAGATACCCTCCAGCTACCATCCTATTTCTCTCCTTTTCTTTAGAACAAACTTTTGAAAGAGTTGCCTATGTTTTTTTTTTTTTAATTATCTGTCTCCAGTTTCCCTCTTATTTTCTCTTGAATCCATTCTTTTATTTTTTTTTAAACTTTTTATTATGGAAAATTTTAAACATAAACAAAAAGAGAATTGTGAAATAAATACCTGTAAATCCATTATTTACCTTGCACCTGATTTTTTCAGAAACAATTGCAGATAAAGAAACATATTTTAAAATGCCTTTTAGACCCATCATTCCACCAAACTGATCTTATTAGAGTAAACAATGACCTTTTATCTCATTTACTTTGTGGAGTAAAATACACACAGTAGACTCTTGAACAACTTGGGTTTGAACTGTGTGAGTCCACTTACACACAGATTAGAAAAATACAGTTGTCTCTCCATATACCCTGGTTTTGCATCCATGAATTCAACCAACCATGGGTCAAAAAGAGTATTTTCCATCCGTGATGCATATATGGAAGGATTATCCAATTGTAGGGATTATCCATTTCTTTTGAAATGTTTTTATTTTTTACTTTTTGTTAATCCTGACCCGAGGATATTTTTTTTATTGATTTCCAGAGAGAGTGGAAGGGAGAGGTAGAAACAGAGATAGAGAAACATCTATGTGAGAGAGACACATCAATTGATTGCTTCACACACGCACCCTGACCAGTGCTGGGATTGAGCCTGCCACCAAGGCACATGTCCATCACTGGAATCAAACCCAGGACCTTTCAGTCCGCAGGGCATGTACAGCTAGGGCATGTACAGATTTTTAAAAAATGTATTTAAAAAATCATTGAAAGAAAAAGAACACACTCAAAAACAATAAAAAAGCCACATAATCCCTGGCTGGTTTGGCTCAGTGGATAGAGCGTCGGCCTGTAGACTAAAGGGTCCCGGGTTTGATTCTGGTCAAGGGCACATGCCCAGATTGCGGGCTCGGTTCCCAGTAGGGGGCGTGCAGGAGGCAGCCAATCAATGATTCTCTCTCATCATTGATGTTTCTATCTCTCTCCCTCTCCCTACCTCTCTGAAAATAAAAAGCCACATAAAACATTTTCATTTGTTCCTTCTAATAGTAACTTCCTTCCCCAACCAGGTAATAGATGGGAAATGGAGGGAAAATAGTTTGAGTTCTCATAATGCACCCATTCCCTCCCCTGCCGGATCTTACCAATGCTGGTCCTTGTTTCAAAAAATTATTGTAACTTGGCACTAATATTGTCATTACTTTTAATTAATGTAAATGTAATGTGCACAGAAAGGCTTTATTGAAATCTTTTGGCTTTAGAAGTAACTATTAGCACGGACAATAGAGTGGTGAAGGTCTGGGGGTAGGGTGGGAGCAGGATAGGGGGGCCAGTGGGGGGGAAAAGGGGAGAGATCTGTAATACTTTCAATATAAATAAATTTTTAAAAAGTAATTATTAGCCCTAACTGGTTTGGATCAGTGGATAGAGCGTTAGATGTTCATTGGGGTGGAGGAGGGGGTGGGGAATGCTTTTCCAGACATCTCTCTTCAGTTCTTTCCTAGTGAATGGATCACAGAGGGGAATGTGAAAGGAGATGTAAATTTGAACCCTTACTAAATTCCATTCAGATTGTTATTATAATGAAAAGTTGCTAACCACATCACAAAAACAAACTTCTTTTAAGTTACTCTCTGAACACAAAGTAGGCTTGTAAAACGCAGATTAGTTCCTAAAGGTACATAGAGATATACAATAGAGAAGATCTACCAAGGAAACATCAGGAGGGCTAATAAAAGATGAACAAAGAAGAAAGTAAACGAATCCCCCCACCACCCCCCCCGAGTTCATTGTTGTTGCATCTTCCATCCTTTCACCCCCTTCCAGGAAGGGTTTGTAAAAGCAGTACAGAACTGAATGAGAAACCAATGGCCAGTTTGTGCTGAATGGCTTTGTGCTATTCATACTTGCCCTCCTTATTTTGAAAAACTCAAATAATTTATTTGACAGTTTTAGTTAGGGCTGTCACTTAGGGGTACAAAGAAGGAAGAAGAAGAAGAGCCAGAATCCAGGATCTGGGGTAAGCCTGGCCGAGTAGTCGGAAAGGAAAGTGGGCCAGGACAGAATGGAATACATTTAAACCTCATTTGCATATGAGAGCTGCCTAGGACAGCCGATTTAGTTATGACACTTTTAACAAGATCATGGTTATATGTTTAGTTGATAGCAAAATTTGAAATAAAAGCTCCAGATTTTAGATAACAAAATAAGAATATGGCTGTGATTATACAAAGTCTTATTTTAAATTAGTATTAGAGCAGCTAGAGAGAAGAAATAGAGAAAAAAAAAAGAGAGAGTAATTTCACTATTTCTTAACCTCGTTGAATATTGCTACAAAAATATCCTAAATGTATAAATGAGAAGTTAAGGCCTCTGTGTTTGTCTCCTATTTTTATATTGAAGTTGATGTGATTTTTGTTCTCATAAAGCAAAAACAAACTTCGCTAAAAATTACTTTTAATTGTTTGGAGAGCAAAAAAAGAGTGTTTACTCTGGGCTGAGGTGAATATGGATAAAAGGGTATTTCTAGAAAGGTTGAAGAAACTGGAAAATTTGTGAACCTTAAATTGTATTCCCCACCAGGCAATGCTAATTAGGACTTGGCTGTATATAGATTTGGTGCATAGGGGAGGAATGTGGACCTGAAATGCTAGTTATAACTTGAAAGAAAAAAAAAAAACAACACCCTTAAATATAATGAAAGCATTTTTTCATCTGAACTTGTAACTTAGTAGACTTTTCTTTTGATTCCAGTCCATGAAGACTCATCTCTATTACCCTTGAGCAAGTTGAGTGATTTCCAAGAAAACTCAGTCCTGTTGATGTTTAATTAAGCAGGGAGGATACACAGAGAACATTTATAGGTCTGCAATTTTCTGGCTGAAGCTATATTATCAGTATCTAATTCTTGTATAAATAAATATAAAAGGGTGCTTTTGGCCTATCAGTGCAACCACTGGCCATAGCTTGATTAGTTAAAACATACTATAACTTCCCAGGCATATGTTGGGATTAGGACAACTCTTACCAATTCAAAACCTATAAAAACAAAGGGCTGATGCCAAAATTGTTGTAGGATATCACTGTTTTCTTCATTTGCTTGTTATGGTGACAATTCCTGAATGATTGTCCTGTATACATAGAATGCATACAAGGTCTGTATGGTTACAGAAACAGAATGGTTACATCATGTAATTAGCATGATTCTTTTAAGTGGGAACTGCTTCATCTGTTTTCTGGTTAATGTGTATTATAAGAACTTTAAAGAGTTTTATTCCAAACCCCTTTGGCATTATTTTCTTAGACTTTGAGGTGTGCTTGTTTTTAATGTGAATAGCAGTTAGCATCCAGAAAAATACTGCAGGGAAGCATGAAAACAGCCAAAGTAACAGGTCTGTGGTCTTCTCCAGTGGAACGATCACAGCTCTAATAAAACTGCAGTCCTATAATTTAGGCCAGGAAGTTTGCAAACTAGTTGAAAAGGCACATTGCTTCCTTCTCTTCCTGTCATATAATCTGTGATATAGCTGTCTGTTATATATAGGGTGTCCCCCCAAAATGTATACACACTTAACAGCTGATAGCTCCATTGATGTTTCTTTTCACATTTAACCCATTGGAATGAATAATTATTCAAAGTGTGTATACATTTTGGGGGGACACCCTGTATATTCCTGAACACCTTAGTCCTTTGAATAGTATTCCCTTGTTGCCAACAAAGTGCAACTTCCTGTCAGCTGTTCTGCCTGGTTCATATACTGACTAAACAAAATCAAATGTAGTTGATATTGCTATTGCTATTTTCAAGACTGTTGCCTGCATAATTTATTCCATGTGCTTTTCAGCTGCTTTCATATTTCCCAGGTCTTAGAAGAAATAATATCACTTAACAGAAAATAAAACAAAAGCTTTACTCTCTGTTAAAACGACATGGGAATGGGAAAAAGAGTTTTAATTCTGGGGCATTTGAGTGATCCTAAAGGTCCTTTTGTGTGTCCGTTATACATAAAAATGACTAAAGGCATTTTTTGGGCAATAATAGTGTAATGAAGAAATGGTTCTAAAGAAAAAAATTTTCTTTTTCTTTCTGTTTTTTTTTTTGTTGTTGTTGAACAGAAGTAATAAAGACTTTAAATAACACAAATAAAACTGCCATGAAGACTGAAAACATAAGGGCACAGAAAAACTATCAAGATATTTTATAGGATGCTGATCTTTTCCTATGGGCCAGCCACTGCATTTTATTTACATTACAGCTTTTAAATTTCCTAATATTTGTAGGAGCTAGCTATAAATTATGATCTCCATCTTCCCTGTGATAAAACAAAGATAGGTTGGGATAGATTCCATAACTTGTCCATGATCATAAAGGGCATAAGTATTTAACTATTTATTTATAAAGTATAAATATAAAATTATAAAAATAATGAAATACTCTTGAATAGATGGTTTTGAGAGTGTGAAGGGAAAAGCATTCTCTGAGGCCTCCTATGTAGTCTCATATTTAAGGAAATAGACACATTTATATAAGAAGTATTTTGTATCTTTAATTCATAGTCACATAATAACTTTCTCTGTCAGAAATTAGGTCCTTAAATATATCAGGTTCTTTCCTGTTTTCTTGGGTTTTGAGGCAACAATCTGAGGTTTCATATACCATTAATCTGGGGATAATCTTCTGGAAACAATTTTAACTCTACCCTGGAGCCAGTTCTTCTTAAAAGCAGAATTTCCTCTTTTGAAAATATTTAACTAATTTAAATTTACTTTTTAAATATCTTTTTATTGATTTCAGAGAGGAAGGGAGAAGGAGAGGGTGATAGAAACATCAATGATAAAAGACAGTCATTGATCAGCTGCCTCCTGCACGCCCCACAACCTGGGCATGTGCCTTGCCCAGGAATTGAACTGGAATCTCCTGGTTCATGGGTCGACGCTTAATTACTGAGCCACGCTAGCCGGGCTATACATTATTATTATTAATTATTATTTTTAATGTCCAGCTGCCATTTTGTAATTCTTTTTAAAAAAATGTTTTTATTGATTTAAGAGAGAGAGGAAGGAAAAGGGGAAGAGAGAGAGACATCCATGAGAGAGAAACATCAACATCAATGGGCTGCCTCCTGCATGCTCCCCACTGGGGATCAAGCCCAAAACCCAGGCAAGTGCCGGGACTGAGAATAGAACCACTGACCTCTTGGTGCATGGGTCGATGCTCCACCACTGAGTCATACTAGCTGGGCTACATTTTTATTTATAAAAAAATCTGCTGAATAGCCAAATACAATATGAAGCATAATGTTTTAATGTTTCCTTCTCCTAATATTTACACTGAGTGGCCAGATTATTATGATCTCTGAACGCATAATAATCTGGCCACTCAGTATATATATATATATATATATATATATATATATATATATATATATATATATATATATATATATATATATATATATATATATATTAGAGGCCCGGTGCATGAATTTGTGCATGGGGGGGGTCTGGCCAGCCTGGCCAGGGGGAGGGGACATGGGCGGTTTGCTGGCCTGCCTGCTGGTCGAACTCCTGGTCAAGGGGATAATTTGCACATTAGCCTTTTATTATATAGGAGGATATACACTGAGTGGCCAGATTATTATGCATTCAGAGATCATAATAATCTGGTCACTCAGTGTATATTATATTAATCTGAAATCTGTTTGTAGTAGTCTGAAATTACAGATAAAGTAGGTAATTTTGGTCTTCTTAGAAATGATAAATTTGTTGCTATTAGAAAAAATTTTAACTGGTCTGTATCTCCACATCATCACAAAATGTCCTTGGCCCTGGCGGGCGTGGCTCAGTGTTTGAGCGTGGACCTATGGACCAAGAGGTCATGGTTTGATTTCTGGTCGGGGTTGCGGGCTTGATCTCCAGTGGAGGGGGTGCAGGAGGCAGCTGATTGATGATTCTCAATTGATATTTCTCTCTCTCTCTCCCTCTCACTTCCTCTCTGGGGGGGAAAAAAAATCCTTAGAATTACTCTGTGGATACCATATGTGATGGTCATAAACACATTTTTTTGAAATAGCATGATTTTTTCTTTATTTTATTTTATATTTTTTCCATTACCATATATCTCCCTTATACTCTCTTTCAACCGCCCCCCCCCCACAATCACTACACTGTTATCTGTGTCCATGAGTTCATTCTCTCTCTTTTTTCTTTTTTACTCAATTGCTCCACCTCCTCCAATACCCTCCCCCACCTCCACACATACACACCAGAGCTGTCTACTTGCTCTCCATCTATGAGTCTGTCACTATTTTGCTTGTTAGTTCAATTTGTTCATTAAATTCCACATATGAGTGAAATCATATGGTATTTGTCTTTCTCTGACTGGCTTAATTCACGTAGTATAATGTTCTCCAGGTCCATCCATGATGTCCCAAAGGGTAAAATTTTCTTCCTTTTTATGGCCAAGTGGTATTCTATTGTATAAGTGAACCATAGATGTTTTATCTATTTATCTACTGATGGGCAGTTGGGCGTCTTTCACATCTTGGCTATTGTAAACAGTACTGCAGTGAGCATAGGGATGCATATATTCTTTCAAATTAGTGTTTCTTCAGATAAATTCCTTGTTGGATAAGGTGACCAGATTTTAACATTGGTAAAGCGGGACACCATTGACCGGGGGGGGGGGTTCTTTTTTTTTTTTTAAATATATTTTATTGATTTTTTTTTTTTTTATAATAGTTGCCAATTTTTTTTTTTAATGTATTTTATTGATTTTTTACAGAGAGGAAGGGAGAGGGATAGAAAGCCAGAAACATCGATGAGAGAGAAACATCGACCAGCTGCCTCCTGCACATCCCCTACTGGGGATGTGCCCGCAACCAAGGTACATGCCCTTGCCCGGAATCGAACCTGGGACCCTTCAGTCCGCAGGCCGATGCTCTATCCACTGAGCCAAACCGGTTTTGGCAATTTTATTGATTTTTTACAGAGAGGAAGAGAGAGGGATAGAGAGAGAAACATCGATGAGAGAGAAACATCGATCAGCTGCCTCTTGCACACCCCCTACTGGGGATGTGCCCGCAACCAAGGTACATGTCCTTGACTGGAATCGAACCTGGGACCCTTGAGTCCGCAGGCCGACGCTCTATCCACTGAGCCAGACCGGTTTCGGCCCGGGGGGGCGGTTCTTGATTAAAAATTTGGTCTATATTGTAATCGCTTTTGGTTTTTTTAATAAAAGGGAATTCACTTCTTAGATCATCGTTGAATTTGCATCCTCTTTTCTTACTCATTATGTTAAAAATCTAAAAAAAAATAATTAAAAAATTATATTATAAATTATTATATACATATTGCTTAAAAACACAGTAAGTAGGTACATAATTACATGAACATATTTTATTGTTAGTTTATAAATTAAATTAATTTGATTGTTATAAAGTAACTATATTTAAAAAAATTATTTTAATCCTAAATTTCTTTCTAAATAATAACAATACTAACTTGTATTATTTTTCCTCTGAATTTGCCGTAACGTAAGTCTTAAATGTCACTTTCAAGGCTGGCACTAGACTTTTTGCCGCCACTATAAAATATAAATAATACAAGTACTGTCTGCTAAATTCAAGAAAATTTATGTGTTTATGAAATAAATAAATAAATTACTTACCTAAATTACCTGAATAGCTGATTTGTAATGACATCACTTGTTTAACTAGCTTACTAGCACGCAGTACGATGTGTATCGTCTGAGAGACAGTTACAAAATGTTTTCGTCGTTGCCAATCCCAAAAAATGCCATTGTTTATTAAGTCCAAACAATGGTGGTCGAATTCTAACAACTGATCAACAATGCGAACTTTGATAAGCAGTTCTCGATAATCAGTTCTCAACAATTATTTGTTATTATTAAAGTTTAACATTATAAAATTAACAAAAATAATATAAAACTCATATCCTGGCTAAATAGCCACATGGCCGCCGAAAACCGTATATTCCCTTCCCGTTCTCCCGCCGTTCCCTAGTTTGTTGTGCATTCTTTCCAAAAATCGGGACTTTTTTAAAATGCCGTGGGACGCGGGACAAATTGTTAAAAATCGGGACTGTCCCGCCAAAAGCGGGACGTCTGGTCACCTTATTGTTGGGTCCTGAGGCAGTTCCATTTTTAATTTTTTGAGGTAACTCCATACTGTTTTCCACAATGGCTGCACCAATCTGCATCCCCACCAACAGTGTATAAGAGTTCCCTTTTCTCCATATCCTTAACAACACTTGTTTGATGATTTATTGATGATAGCCATTCTGACAGGTCTGAGGTGATACCTCATTGTGGTTTTAATTTGCATTTCTCTGATGATGAGTGACATTGAGCATCTTTTCATATGTCTATTGGCCATCTGTATGTCCTCTTTGGAAAAGTGTCTTATCGGGTCCTTTGCTCCCTTTTTAATTGGATAGTTTGTTTTTTTGGTGTTGTTTTATAAATTATTTATAAATTTTAGATATTAACTTCCTATCTGATGTATCATTGGTGAATATGTTCTACCATTCAGTGGGTTGTCTTTTCATCTTGTTCATGATTTCCTTTGCTCTGCAAAACCCTTTTACTTTGATATAGTCCTATTTGTTTATTTTTTATTTTGTTTCCCTTGCCTGGGGAGATAAATCAGAAAAATATATTGCTACAAGAAATATCTGAGGTTTTGCTGCCTATGTTTTCTTCTAGGATTTAAAAAAATATATATATTTTTTATTGATTTCAGAGAGGAAGGGTGAGGAAGAGAGAGAGAGAGAAACATCAATGATGAGAGAGAATCATTGATCAGCTGCTTCCTGCACATTCCACACTGGGTATCGAGTTGGCAACCCGGGCATGTGCCTTGACCTGGAATCGAACCATGACCTCCTGGTTCATAGGTCTATGCTCAACCACTGAGCCACGCCAGCTGGGCTCTTCTAGGATTTTTATGGTTTGAAGTCTAACATTTACGTCTTTAATCCATTTTGAATTTATTTTTGTGTGCAGTGTAAGAAAGTGGTCTAGTTTCATTTTTTTTGCACATATCTGTCAAATTTTTCCAACAACATTTATTGAATAGACTGTCTTTAGCCCATTGTATGTTTTTGCTTACTTTGTCAAATATTAATTGACTATAAAGGTGTGGGTTTATTTATGGGCTCTCTATTCCGTTTCATTGATTTATATGTCTATTGTTATGCCAGTACTATTTCGTTTTCATTCCTATGGTCTTGTAGGATTGTTTGGTATCAGGTAGCGTGTTGTGCCCTAGCTTGTTTAGCTCATTGGACAGAGCATCAGCCTTGGACTGAAAGGCCCCCAGTTTGATTCTGGTCAAGGGCACATTCCTGGGTTGCAGACTCAATCCCCAGTGGAGGGCATGCAGAAGGCAGCCAATCAATGGTTCTCTCTCATCATTGATGTTTCTCTCTCTCTCTCCTTCCTTCCTCTCAGAAGTCAATAAAAATATATTTTAAAAAAGATCATTGTTGCTAGTCAGGGTCTTTTGTGGTTCCATATAAATTTTAGGAATATTTGTTCTAGTTCTGTGAAATATGCCATTGGTATTTTGATAGGAATTGCATTGAATCTGTAAGTAGTATGAATTTTTAATGACATTAATCCTTCCTATCCATGAACACAGTATACGTTTTCACTTATTTGTATCTTCTTCATTTTTTTTTTTCAGTGTCTTATAATTTTTTGAGTACAAGTCTTTTCCATCCTTGCTTAAACTTATTTCTAGGCATTTTATTCTTTTGGAAGCAATTGTGAATTGTTTTTTTTTTGTTGTTGTTTTTTTTTTAAGTTTCCTATTCTGAGAGTTCATTATTGGTGTATAAAAATAATAACCGTGTTTTAATAGATCTTTCCTTGGTATGATTGAAAACTCATTTAATTTTCAGTTTTATGTTATTCTTAAGGATGATTTTAAAAATGATAAGCTGAGCTGTAGCTTAGGTTAAAGGTCTAAGTGCATGTGTGGTATCATTTATTACAAATGAATGCTTTTATTTTTATTAGCTATTGACATTTTTATTCCAAAAGTTGCTGATTTTAGTTATCAGGTAACTAGTTACCAAATTTGACATTGGAGACTTTTATTTTTGCTAATGAGTCTGTATAAATCACATTTTACAATAAACATTTTGCAAATTCTAAAACAAGCAGAAAAGTTTATTAGCTAAATCAGTGGTTGGCAAACTGCGGCTCACAAGCCACATGCGGCTCTTTGGCCCCTTGAATGTGGCTCTTCCACAAAATTCCATGGCCTGGGCGAGTCTATTTTGAAGAAGTGGCATTAGAAGAAGTTTAAGTTTAAAAAATTTGGCTCTCAAAAGAAATTTCAATCGTTGTACTGTTGATATTTGGCTCTGTTGACTAATGAGTTTGCCGACCACTGAGCTAAATTATGAAAGACTGGAAATTCAAAATTTTTACAAATTCAGATTTCCATTAGTAAACTTTGTGTTGTCAGTATAGTCCAGTAGCATTTATTGTGCATCCTCTGCTCCTGATAAACACTCATTTTATACTAAAGTTAAAATAGAATGTGTCTGCCGAAACCGGTTTGGCTCAGTGGATAGAGCGTCAGCCTGCGGACTGAAGGGTCCCAGGTTCGATTCCAGTCAAGGGCATGTACCTTGGTTGCGGGCACATCCCCAGTGGGGGGTGTGCAAGAGGCAACTGATCGATGTTTCTCTCTCATCGATGTTTCTAGCTCTCTGTCCCTCTCCCTTCCTCTCTGTAAAAAATCAATAAAATATATTTAAAAAAAAATAGAATGTGTCCTTGGGTTCAGATAGACCTAGTTTTCAATAATCTTTTATTCAAATAATAATTACCATATGCTTTCAAAGAAGAAGTAAATTATCTCAGTTGTTCTGTACAACTTAAACAAATGAATGTGAATATTTCACTACCAAGTTCATTATTTGACATACTCCTTTAAGACATGACTCTAAAGCAGCACTCAGAAGCACTCAATAAATTTACAAGTCAATTTACTGCTAGTCTCTATAGACACTTTAAACAGTCTTTATTAAATTACTGAGGAAAAATGTAGAGTCTATTGACCTACATTCCCAGACCTTTTGCCAACTCATTTAAGAGACACTAGAACAATGATATGAAGTTTATCTAACTACCCTCTCTTGCCACCAACATTAACTAAGAAAGATAAGTAAACATTGATAAGACATCAGAGGGCCTTTTACAAAAGTCTTAGCTCTTAGAAAAGCTTCAGGACCTCATTCCTCAGATTCAGTAGAAGAAAAGGCAAACTTCCTCTCCTCCTCCTCCTTCTCCTCCTACTTCACCTTCTCCTTGTTATCCATGAATACACCTGATTTTAAAGGTTTAGGTTGATAGTGGGCCTGGCTTCTTTAGATGTACTTCCAATTCAGGACATCAAACAATATGAGGTCCATTTCCTAATTAGGGCCCATTTAACTGTGGCACAGGGAATGACAGATTTCTCAAGACTAGGCTCAGTAAGCCTTCCACAGTAGCTGGTTGTCTACATCTCTGCCACCCCCATCCTCCCCCCCCCCCCCCACGCACACTACACATGAGTGTAGCACATTTCCCCATCTGCATCTCACTTTGCATTCATGCTTCTGCTCCTTCATAGGATAAAGAGGTTCGGGTATATTACAAGTTGAAAACCTGCTACATGTGAACATTAGGTTTACATTTATTCAAAGTGGTTTCCTCTCATGACTCCAAAAACAGAACTAAAATAATATTTTGAATACAATCATGTCTCATACCAACTTTGTAGAAAGTACTGTTTTAGTCAGAGGGACTGGAGTAAGGGTTTTATTAAGACAAGCCTACCAGCAAAAAATTGAAATGGAAGCTACTGGGGATTTGTTCAAAACACAGGGCATTGCTATCTCAGAAAAAGTACCTTGAATGATCAGTCAGTTGGGCAAAGGAAGAAAGAACATGTTGGGCAGCAGGGAGTGTAAGCTGAAGTTTGATGCAGCAAAGGGAGTGCCAGGAACTTAAAGATGCTCAATGAGGTCAAGTGTGGGAGTCCAGGCGAGCGTGGTCTGAGATGAAGGTGAAGACCAATATTTTTAGGGCCTTACAGGCTGAGTTAAGGAGTTTTAGGTTTATCACAAACATGGTGGAAAAACATTGGAAAGTTTTAAGATGTGTCTGTTGTGAGATGGAGGATATTGGCAGATGGATGGGATGACTGGACGTGGGTTGAGTGCCAAACACATTTTTGAGCAAATCACTCTGGTTATATGATAGAGGACAAAGGAAAGAGAGCCAGTGTAGTTGGGAGAAAAGATGGTAGCTGGGACTCAGGTGGTGGTGCTAGAAGGAAGAGAAGCGACTGGATTAGATCTTTAAGGTTCTTTGTAATTTCAAAAGTATATTTTTTTGGTATGTGGAATGAAGACTGGGTTTTAATATGAAATTTCTAATCTCTAGTACACAAGGGATAAAATGTTATAATTCACTTTAGGAAACCTGGAAAAAAAGAATTATCCAGTTCAGACCAGTTTATATCCAACAACACATTATACTGAGAAATTAAGATTAATGGAGGCTTTATTATTAGACAGTTAATTTAAATTCCTTATATGATTAGGCCAAGGAAGATATATTTTGGTATTATAGCAATAGATTTAATTAGAATACTTAATCAAACTTACAGATCTTTTTAAAAAAATTCTTTTCTTACAACATGATGCTATGATAATTGGTGAAATTACTCTTATTTGATTCATAGCATTAATGAAAATTCCAAGTAGAAAACCCTGTATAATTTGGTCTACAAGGTACTGACATGTGTTCTCCATATGGTCTTAGTTGTTTTGAGTTATGTTATTTAAACCACAGCAAAAATAGCAGCAACAAAAAAATCTTGTACTTTTTGTGATTTTTCCTAAGTGCAAAGGAATTTCTCTTTTTCTTGATAAAAAGCATTTGCTGTGGCTGACAAGTTTTAATCAGTTTTCACTCATCACTCAGTTTAGGCATTATGCCTCTAGGAAGAACGGAGTTTCCTACATGAATTCCAGGACTTAGGCCATCAGGGGGACAAGGGAATATGTTCTATTTCTTCCCAGGAAACTCCCAAGGTCATCCTGTCTTTTTCAGACTTTTATTTAAAATCAATCTGTTGGAAATACAGCCCTTTTTTAAAATTTCCCTTTTTTTTTGTTTTTTTGAAATGTACACAATTTCATACTCTCCTCTCCTCCCCATTTGTTGCAGAAAATCACACCCATGCTTCAAGTAACAGGACCTGTAAGACAAGGGCAGGGGCAATCTTGAGTCCTTTGTTCAAAAGATAGTTGATTCTCCACAGTTGCCTTAGGGACCACTATAGCCAGACCTCCCCTGCTTTACAGGGATCCCAAAGAGTAATTTGAATCTCCTCTCCCATATATCAGGAGAGTTATAGTTTCAGAGCCTGGATAATATTATGAGATATTCATTCAAGTACTACCTTCCACCCCCCAACCCCCTCCCCCTCCCCCCAAAAAATAACACAAAACCACACACACAAACTTGAAACTGCATAAGATCCTGAAATCATGCATGGAACATTTCCAAGAAACTGGATGAGGGGCACAGAATCCTTGAGATTAAATCTCTTTTATTAAGCCCAGCCGGCATGGCTCAGTGGCTGATCATTGACCTATGAACCAGGAGGTCATGGTTCAATTTCTGGTCAGGGCACATGCCCAGGTTGTGGGTTCAATCCCCAATATGGGGGATGTAGGAGGCAGCTGATCAATAATTCTCTTTCACCATTGATGTTTCTATCTCTCTCTCCCCTCTCCGTTCCTCTCTGAAATCAATAAATATATTTTAAAAAATCTTTTTGGTTAAAATTTTTATCACTTCTCTTGTAAACATAAATTTGTGGTCTGAGATATGGACAAATCCATAACTACAAATTTATCTTATTTATGATTTTCTGATCCAATTTCTACCACTCCTTTGAGAATGCCTTTGAGATTAAAAATGGTGACAGAGTAAGTGAATGCTGCATGGACATGCTCCCAGGAACAAACTGGAATTACAACTAAAATACAGAAAAACTTCCTGAATAATCAATGGAAAACTTGCAGGAGAGAACCCTGATACCCGAGGACCAAAAGTGGAGACCACATAGAGGCTGGTGGGAGGGTTGGAGGTGCAAAAGGGCTGCCGGGTGCCCACAGACAGAACTGAAGTCCCAAAGAGATATCTCAGTTGTAGGGGGTTGCCACTGAGAACTCTGGGATATAATCCCCAAGCTGGGCTCCCCTGCAGAGAGCACCAAAACTGAGAAGGGTACCCACATAACATCTGGCTGTGAAAAGCAGCAGGGTACTGCCTGCCAGGGAGTGACAGCTGAATATTCAGGCACTCTCTTAAAGGGCCAATGCACAAAATTCCCTGTGGAGCCACCCACCTTGTGCCCCTGCAGAGGGAGGGTGATGTGGACTGGAGCTGTGAGAGCAGAAACCAGGACTGGGGACTTGGGGGACAGAGCTCAGAAGGCAGACACCCCAAGTTTCCTGAGCTGAGTCATTCCCTCATGCAGCAGAAGACATCTTTCCCACATATACATTTGCCTTGCCTGGGGGGAAGACAGTTGACCCACCCTATTGGAAAACACCTTGGCCTGAGGCCACGTAAGAGATTAAAAATAACAGTTAGCCTCTAGGCAGAAGCAACTGCCCCACCCTGTTGAAAAAGGCTCTCACCACACCTGAGGACGATTGCCTGGGGGGCAATTCAAGTCAAATCCTATCAGTCTGTAGGCAGAGGTGGTCTCTGGAGGCTTTGAGTCATTGCCTGATCTAATTAGTCAGAAACAGCCTTTAATACTTTCCTGTATGAGAGATTGAGAGGTGTAAAGGATGTACTTAATACATAGTCACAAACCCAGACAGCCAAAATGAAGAGACAAACCACAAATGAAAGAAATAGAGAATTCTCCAAAAGAAGAGATAAATGAAGCAGAGATAAGAATTTATCTGAAATAGAGTTCAGAGTAATGATGGTAAAGATGCTCAACAGCATGAAAAAAAGATATAGTAACTATGAAAAAAGAATAGTCTGAGATAAAGAATGACATAGCACAAATAAAGGACACATTGGAATGAATACACAGCAGATTAGGGGAAGATGAGGATCAAATCAGTGAATTAGAAGACAGAGTTGAAAATATCACTCAATCAGAGAACCAAAAAGAAAAAACTATTAAAAAACAGGAGGACAGCTTAAGGGAACTGTGGGACAACATGAAACAAAATAATATTAGAATAGCAGGTGTGCCAGAAGAGGCAGAAAGGGAGAAAGGAATGGAGAATGTGTTTGAAGAAATAATAGCAGAAAACTTCCCTAACCTGATAAAGGAAAAAGTCACAAAATTCAGGAGGCATAGAGAACTCCAAGCAAGAAGAACCCAAACAGGCCCATGCCCAGACACATCATAATTAAAATACCAAAAATTAAAGACAAAGAGAGAATCTTAAAGGCAGCAAAAGAAAACTGTTACCTACGAAGGAGTTCCCATAAGGCTGACACCTGATTTCTCATCAGAAACTCTACAGGCAAGAAGGGAATGGCATGAAGTGCTCAAGGTAATGGAAAGCAAGGATCTGATACCAAGATTACTATATCCAGCAAGACTATCATTCAAAATAGACAGTCAAATAAAGATCTTCCCAGACCAAAAAAAAAAAGGCTAAAGGAGTACATCATCACCAAGCTAGCATTATAAGAAATGCTAAAGGGACTGCTGTAATGAGAAGAAGAAACAGAGAGAGAAACCTAGCCATACAGAATTAAAATGGCAATAAATAAGTACTTATCAATAATAACCCTAAATGTAAATGGATTAAATGTTCCAGTCAAAAGGGTAGCTGAATGAATAAAAAAAAATATGTCCAACTATATGCTGTCTACAAGAGACCCACCTCAAAAAAAAAAAAAAAAAAAGACACACAGGATGAGAGTGAAGGGATGGAAAAAATCTCCCCCCCCCAAAAAAAAAGCTGGAGTAGCAATACTCATATCTGACAAAATAGATTTTAAAATGCAGGCCATCACAAGAGACAATAAAGGTCACTACATAATACTAAGGGATTGCTCCAACAAGAGGATATAACCCTGATAAACATATATGCACCCAATATAGGGGCACCTAAATACATAAAAAAAAACTTCTAGAGGACTTTAACGGAGAGATTGACAATAATACAGTCATAGTAGAGGACTTTAACCCCCCTCTGACTTCATTGGATAGATCTTCCAGACAAAAACTGGATCAGATGGATTTAATTGACATTTATAGAACATTGTACCCCAAATGCAGCAGAATATACATTCTTCTCAAGTGCACATGGATCATTCACAAAGATAGATCACATGTTAGAACACAAAACAAGTCTCTACAAGTTCAAGAAGATTAAAATCATATCAAACATCTTCCTCAAATCACAATAGAATGAAATTAGAAATCAATTATAGTAAAAACATCCCAAAACATTCAAACACATCGAGGCTAAATAGCATTTTATTAAACAATGAATGGGTTACCAACGAAATCAAGAAAGAAATAAAAAACTTCCTGGAAACAAATGAAAATAAACACACAACCACCCCAAATCTCTGGAACATAGCAAAAGCAGTCCTGAGAGGGAAGTTCATAGCACTACAGGCATACCTCAAAAAAAAAAACAAGAAAAATCAGCAATAAACTATTTAACCCTACAACTTAAAGAACTAGAAAGAAAACAACAAGAAAAGCCCAGAGTATATATAAGGAAGGAAATAATAAAGATTAGAGCAGACATAAATAATATAGAGACTAAAACAAACAAGCAATACAAAAAATCAATGAAACTAAGAGCTGGTTCTTTGAAAGGATAAAAAAAATTGATAAACCACTAGCCAGACTCATCAAGAATGCCTTTCTCCATATTGAAAGCCAATTTGAAATCTTATACGTGGATAGAAAGTTTCTTCCTATTTTATTAATGGTTTGATTACCAATAAATATTGAAAATTTTAAATTTAATTTAAAAATTTTTATGAAATCTGGCCCCTAATTTGCTTCTCTTTTTCAAAGTCTTAGATGAGTAATGACATGTTCCTAGAAATGTCTTTGTGTTGATGTTTCAAGGAGGGCGAAGTATTATAAAGCAAGGCTTTTTAAATTTGGCAGCATGAGAGTATTCTGGACTTTTAGATAGTATATCATATTACTAATTCTGGCCAATAGTAAATTGTTGAGAGTAATGTATGCATTTTCAGATTTGATCCCTAAAAATCTCCCTCTTGTGATCTTACTCCTTTTTTTCTCATGGATGACATGTGTTAAAAGTGGCATCCACAAGATGGAAGTAGCCTTTGCCTCTGAGTCCCCACTTGGACTTTAGTAACCCACCCACTATGAACCAAAATGCCAATCATATTAGACTGTTACAGGAGAAATAATAAATTGTTTTAAGGTGCTGAGATTCTTCTTTGTTTCTTTTTGTGCTTTTGTTGCAACAGCATAGTATAGCTTATCCTGACAAATCCAATCTGCATTCTTTTTTTTAAAATGTATTTTTATTGATTTCAGAGAGGAAGGGAGAGGAAGAGAGAGATAGAAATATCAGTGATGAGAAGGAATTATTGATTGGCTGCCTCCTGCATGCCCCCTACTGGGGACTGAGCCCACAACCAGGGCATGTACCTTTGATGGGAATCGAACCCAGGACCCTTGAGTCCACAGGACGACGCTCTATACCCTGAGACAAACCAGCTAGGGCCCAATCTGCATTCTGAGGGTAAATAGATGTTGTCCTTCAATCACTCAGCATTTATTACATACTCTGAATCAACTCTTATGTTGAAATAATATTTTCTCAGATGTTGAAGTCTTCATTAATCCTTATCAAATTAGGCTGTATACTTTATATTCCATGTGCTGTGAAGAATTACTGAATGCTAGGTTGATAATTGTAGGTAGTTAAAAGAAACAGGTTTGAAGAGGGTTACACCAGGGAGTAAGCAGAAAATTCTAAGGGAATAAAAGGTTATATTTGCTAATTCAAATTGGGTTGCAGGTTTTATTCTAGCCCTGGTCAGAGGTGCATGTGGGAGGCAACCAATTGATGTGTCTCTCTCACATCAATGTCTCCTTCTCTCTCTCTGTCTCTGTCCCCCTGAATCCCGCATTCCTTCTATTCTTTCTAAAAATCAATGGAAAATATCCTCAAGTGAGGATTAACCAACCAACCAAACAAAAATGTATTGATAGAAGAGAGTGAACTTGAAGGGACAAGTATCAAAGAACATTTTGGGAAGGGTTAATTTTATGTGTTTTTTTTCTTTAATTATTGTTGCAATGCTAATAAATCCATAGAAATCAGAGGTCATAATTTTCTCTTCTAAATCAAAAACATTTAATTTAAATATTATATTTTTGAATCATTTCTGTATCACTTGGTTCAAAGTTCAAAAGACACAAAAGGCTGTATATTGAAAAACCTCTTTTCCATGTTGTTCCCCAGACCCTTAGTTTTCTTCTTCAGGAGCAAGGAAAGCTACCAATTTCTTATTTATTTTCTAGAAGTTTTATATCTGTACAAACAATAGTATATCTATTTGATAGTTCCCCTTAAGACTTAATTGGCAATAATTTTTGGATAGCATTTAAAATATATTCAAAATGCAAATACGTGTTGCCATTTCACCTATTACTGCCTTGTTTCAAGCCAGTGCTATCCCTTGATTATTTTAAAGCAATAGCCTTCTAAGTAACAAACAGATCAAATAGGGCAATACTTTAAAAAAAATTTTTAAATTCAGGTCATGTCACTCATCTGTTTTGAACCCTGTGATGGCTTTTTATCACACTTGAGTTGAAGTCACATTCTTTACCTTGGTATACACAATGTGCTCATTGTCCTTCTTCCATTACCTCCTAGATCTCACACCTACCTCACCTCATCGTTGATATAGCTGCCACACCAGCCTCCTTGCTATAACTTGAACATGCCACCTCAGGGACTTTATACCTGTCCTTTATCTCTGGATGATTTTTCCCCAAGTTATCTGCATAGCTAATTTCCTCACTTCTTTCCAGTCTCTACTCAAATGCCACATTCATAGGAAACCTTTCTGACAATCCTAAATAAAATAGCAATGATCCTGGGCCACTTTCTTTTACATAGTTTGGTTTTACCCCATTTGACACTATATTTATTCTTATTTGTTTACTAAAAGTCCAATGCACGAAAATTCGTGCAAGAATAGCCTTCCTTCCCCTGGCTGTCGGTATGAGCTTGCCTTCAGCACTGGGGACCCAGGCTGCCAGCACCGGCTTCCCTCCGGTACCCGGGACCCGGGCTGCTTCCCTCCAGCCCCTGCTTCATCGGGAAGGATGTCCTGCCTAATTAGCATATTACCCTTTTATTATTATAGACTAGAGGCCCGGTGCATGAAATTTGTGCATGGGAGGAGGGTCCCTCAGCCTGGCCTGCACCCTCTCGCAATCCAGGACCACTGGCTCCTAACCACTCACCTGCTTGCCTGATCACCCCTAACTGCTCGCCTGCCTGCCTGATCGCACCTAACCACTCACCTGCCTGCCTGATCGCTCCTAACCACCTCTGCCTCAGGCCCCGCCACCACAACTTCGTCCGGAAGGTCGTTCAGCTGTCTAGTCTAATTAGCATATTATGCTTTTATTATTATAGATTGTTGGTATCTGGTGTGAGAGGAATTTTATTTTGTCTAATGTTTCCTCTTCACCTAGAACAATGCTTCCCGTATAGTAGGTACTCAATAAGTTTTTGTTGAATAAATAAACAAATGAGTTGCCATATTAGTACATAAACATGTATCTCATTTTTTTTTAATGGTTGCACAGTATCCCATTAATGTATGGAAGATACAGATATACCTTGGTATATTTTACTAGTTCTCAATTGAGGAGTATTTAGGTTGTTTTCAATCTTTTGGTAAAAAGATAATACCACAAAGAATAATCTTTTAAAAATACACCATTTTCTAAATATTTGAGTAATATATATTTTGGGGGTAATTTCCTAAAAGTAGAAATGCTAGGTAAAAGGGGCTAGGTCAAATTGCCTTCCACAGAATTCATATCTACATATAATCTCATCAATCGTGTAATAGTATGAGTGTCTGTTTCTCCATACCTTCAATGACGTAGTGTGTTAAATAGTCTATTATACTCATGCCACATGACTTCTTTCCTAAGGAAAATTTGAGAAAATAGTCAATCAAATAATTTTCTGTATGGCTAATTATTTTGCCAACTATAAATGAGAAAGGCTGTGGACTCTAGAAAATGAGTTTGAACTGATGTCAACTGGTTCCTTTGAAACCAGAAAGCTCCCTGGAATGGCAGGCAGTGGCCCTCTTGATCCCTACTTAGCATCTTCAGTCTGCGGCTTCTGTGATTGCACCTTGCTCTCGCTCCTGAAGTCTGGTTGGAAGCACCTACTCCTACCTCTGTGCTCTCTTTCTAATTCTCCAGCCCACCTCTGTCTTTATGTTCTCATAACTTAATTGATGCCGAAAGTATTTTTAAATAAACCTCTAGCCCCACTAGTAGTTTTTGTTAGCTTTGTCCAATGGATGGAAAACTAATGGATGGAGCATTGGAGATATTTTTCACTCTGGGGGATGCAACATGTGATTTCTGGGAGAAAATGAGTGAACAGAGACTAATGACTCAAGCACGGCTGGTCAGCACATGGGTTGGGCACTGAGGATTATGTAGGACAACATTAGTCTGAGAATGGAAAAAAAAACAACACATAGCTCACTTGTCTTTCCACATTTTTTCTTTCCATTTTTGTTTTCTGTAATCCTACTTTTTTACCCCTTGTATTTTTATATCTTTTCCAGAAGGCCTAAGTTTGAAAGATTGAGAAAGTTAAAACTTTAGTGAGTTGGTCTAGTTTCTCGTTAGTTTTTCAAACAATAAGTTTGAGAGAAGCTCAAAGCCATTGAGAAAAGTTGGCTTTTGTATTACTTAGAAGCTATACTTTCTCTATTTTTTGGGTAGCACTATTAGTGGCTTATTGATTTTACTATTGGAAAAAATTACTTTAGTCTTCCAGGAATTAGACAATGATTATTTTATTTGGGCAGATAATGTAGAGGTAGTATTTTGAACCCTTCTGTGTATTTTATCACTGTCATGAGTGCCTGAAATACAAAGGTTTTCTTAGGAATAGAGTGACCCGGAATTCCTGTCCTTGGCCTTTCTTCCTAAATAAGACCGAAGAGAAATAAAATACTTTAGTCTTTAATCAGTTAAAATACTGATAATTTGGAAAATAACAAATAGTAGATTGTTTCCTGCCTATTGTAAAGCAAAATAAAATGTTTACTTATTGGGAACACTATATCTTCTTTAAGTCTCTCTTTCTCTCCTATCTTTTCTTCTTATTTTCCTGATGGAATCCTTTTCTTATCTGAGCAAACATTTTTCTTTGTTTGGTTCTCATTCTCTGAGTGGACATGAGAGCAGCCCATTAACTCCAGGGTGGGCTCTGACTGTTTCCAGAATACAAGTTTGAAATATAAGCCTTACCCATCATATTTCTCCAATTCTCAGCACCCCTTTACTGTCATTTACACACTTTACAAAATAGAAAGCCTGTTTGAGTAAAAACAGCTAATTCTTTTGGAGAGGCACCAGGAAAAGCTATGAAGAGAAGCAGGGTTTCTTTCTTTAGTATGTGGCTGCTTGAAAGTTTGTATTAAGTCAAGAGAATGTTTTTGGTAAGTGTGACTGGAGTTGAAACAAAGTCTACTTCTAACATTCTCATTAGGGAAAAAACATAAGGGGTCTATGGCTATACAGAGAGTGGGGCAAAAGTAGGTTTATAGTTGTTCATATAGAAAATAATACAATAATTAATAAATAACAATACAAGAAAAAAACTGTTTCACATACAACTGTAAACCGGCTTTTGCTCCCACCCGGTATTTATAATAAAGGTCAGAGGGCAAGTATATTTTAAATCTGTATTGATTGAACACATCAATACAGGAGGCATAAGTGATGGGTACATTTCAAAAAGTTCCATTTAATGTAAATACTTCAAAATTTCTGCCTTAAGTCTGTAAAAATATATTGTATTTTTTCTCTTTCATGTTTATTTCAGGTACAGAAGCAGGAATACAGTTAATTGCAGTTTTTTATCATTATGTATTAGGAGAATTAAGGCCTACATAATACCATAGGAGTCTCAAGTTTTAAAAAACATGATTGAAATGTTGTGTTTTTTTTCTCTCTTAGCAAATTGTAACATGTGTAGTTTGGACTCTTCTTGTTCTTTGTATTATCTTATTATTGGTACCACTTTGGCCATATTCCTTTTTGTAACACATTGCCCCTAGCACAGCATGTTGCTCTTACTAAGCATAATGAATACTTTTGGATAAAGCTGAGTCACAAAAATGTTATAAAACCCTTTCCCCAGTGTTCAGTTCATTAATGGTTATTATCATCTTGTCTGGTCAGTAAGTGCATGTTTTAACTTTTCTTGATCACATCCCATCTTATTTACTGTGGCAAAGTAGCTCCCATGAATCACTTCCTCCATCTCTTTAGTGGAAAATAACTGTGGCTGTGGCATCAGGGGTGGCAGCTCTGAACCTAAATAGGTTCAATTTTGTGTTCTTCCTCTGAACAACTTTTCTTCTTTCCAGACTTTCTAATTTTCTTTTTCTTTATCTGCTGTTCTTCCCCTATAATAAAAAGAAATTAGAAAAAAGGATTGGGAATTAGTCATTTGGAAAAGTATAAATTAACTTTGGTTATAAAAAGACTTGGGTACTCACTAACGTAGCTTTTCCTGTTGGCTAAGGAAAGTAATTGCACTTAGGGAAAAGAGGACAAAGCAAAGAGAAAGCAGAAATCTGACCTGAGAAAAGATTCCTGAACATTTGTTTCTTCCCAGGTAATTAAAAAAAAAATTGTATTGATTTCAGAGAGGAAGGGAGAGAGAGAGAAAGAGAGAGAGAGAGAGACACCAATGATGAGAGACAATCTTTGTTTGGCTGCCTCCTGCACACCCCCTACTGGGGATCAAGCCTGCAACCTGGGCATGTGCCCTTGACCAGAATCAAACCTGGGACCCTGAGTCCACAGGTTGATGCTCTATCCACTGAGCCAAACAGGCTAGGGCTTCCCTGGTAATGCGTTTTCTCAATACCACAAAGGCTAATCATATCTTTTGTAACATGTGAACTGCCTCTGAACTATACAAAGTGTATAGATTGATGTTAAAAGTTACTATATGTGAGCAATATTATCTGTAAAGACAGAGGAGGCTACAGAGAGCTGGGTGCCTAAGACAATTGGTGATAGATTCTGGGAGCCCTGTGCTCAGATCCATAAGTTGGGGGTCATTATAATTTTTTCCAGTGGCTGTTGCGAGGTCCTTGTATATGAGCTATCAAGATACCATTTATTTAGGCACTAGTTAACGTTTCTTGGGAGAAATACGTTAAACACCATCTACCTAATAAAAGAGTAACATGCTAATTGGCCATACCTTCACGATGCCCACCAGCCAATCAGGAGTGAGTATGCAAATTAACCCAACAAAGATGGTGGGTTAATTTGCATACACAGGCATTGAGCAGCTGGGGGCTGGGCGGGACGCTTGCGTTCCACACCACTCCAGCCACTCTGGGCCTCTGGGCAGTGTGGGAAGGTGGAAAGGTGGCTCTGGACTGGAGCGGAAAGGTGGATCCGGCCAGAGTGAAGGCTCTGCTAGCAGCCAGGGGAAAGAAGGCCCGTTCTTGCACAAATATTCATGCATCAGGCCTCTAGTTTAGATGTAATTATGATGATCCTCCAGAGCCTCAGGAAGTCTAGATTAGCCCTAGCTGGCTTGGCTTAGTGGATAGAGTGTTGGCCTGTGGACTGAGAGTCCCAGGTTTGATTCAGCACATGCCCAGGTTGAGGGCTCGATCCCCAGTAGGGGCATACAGGAGGCAGTTGATCGATGGTTCTTTCTCATCATTGATGTTTCTCTCTCTCTCTCCCTTTCCCTTCCTCTCTGAAATCAATAAAAATATATTTTAAAAAAAAGTCTAGGTTAATCTTAGGGAATAGGTAAGAGAATCAGTGAAGATTGGAGAAAACCACTAAGCTAAAAGAACCAGATTTTCTTTCCTCTTTGCCATGAACTAGCAGTATGATCTCTGATAAATCTTATTTCTCTGGTTCTGCTATCTAAATTTTTAAATGGGTTGTACTGGGTAAGTTTTAAAGCATCTATGGCTTTGAAATTCAACTTCTATCAACTTTGATCATTCATACTATTGATTTATATTATTTAGTGTTGATGTCAATTAGCATCATTAATCTTTACTCATTCAGCAGTTTTAATTGAGCACCCACCATGCATCAGGCTCTGTGCTAAGTGCTTGGATACATCATTGACTAAAACTGACAAGAGACCCCTGCCTTCTTCTCCCCATACCCACAAGCTCACATTCTTGCAGATAGAGATAAACTAGCTAGGGCTTCCCTAGAAAATGTATAGTATATTAGTAAGTGCATATAAAACAGTAGAACTTGATAAGGAGGATCAGGAGACTGAGGTAAGGAGGAGATTAAAATTTACATGAGGTAGTTAGGGCAAACTTTATTGACACTGAGCAAAGACTTGAAGAAGGTAAAGGAATGAGCCATGTGGATATTAGCTGTAAGAGTGATCCAAGTAGCGTTAATGATCAGTGGACAGGCACTCAGGCAGGGACATGTCTGTGTACCAGAAACATCAAGAGTGTGGCAGTATGGGAAGGGGATCTGGGGGAGAGAGATGGGAGAGTAGGTCAAGACTGAGGGAAATACATTTGGCTCTGTGAACTATTGTAGGAATTTGGGGATTTACTCTGAGTGAAATAGGAAACCATGACAAGGTTTGAGCCAAGGAATGATATGATCAATATTTGTAGTGCTCCAGGTGAGTAATGATGGTGGCTCCAACCAGGGGGGTAGTATAAGTTTAATAAGATATAATTGAATTCTGGTTATACAGGGGTGGGCAAAAGTAGATTAAATTACTAGCTATCATTACCTAAAGGTTAAGGATATGAGATAATGACAATAATAGTAATAATGACAAATAATACAAATAAAATACACAACTAGAGGCCTGATGCATGAAATTCATGCAAGGGGCTCAACCCTTGCAGCTCCGGCTTCGTCCGGAAGGTCATCTAGATGGTCATTCTGCTGTTTGGTCTAATTAGCATATTAGTTCTTTATTATATAGGATAATAAATAAATAATAATACAAGAATAAACTTGCCGAAACTGGTTTGGCTCAGTGGATAGAGCGTCGGTCTGCAGACTGAAGGGTCCCAGGTTCGATTCCGGTCAAGGGCATGTACATTGGTTGTGGGCACATTCCCAGTAGGGGGTGTGCAGGAGGCAGCTGGTCGATGTTTCTCTCTCATCGATGTTTCTAGCTCTCTATCCCTCTCCCTTCCTCTCTGTAAAAAATCAATAAAATATATTTTAAAAAAAAAAGAAAGAATAAACTCTTGCCCAGCCAGTGTTGCTCAGTGGTTGAGCGTTGACCTATGAACCAGGAGGTCATGGTTCGATTCCTGGTTAGGGCTGGGGTTGCTGGCTTGACCCCAGGGGGGAACATGCAGGAGGCAGCTGATCAATGATTCTCTCTTATCGTTGGTATTTCTATCTCTCTCTCTCCCTTCCCCTTTTTCTCTGAAATCAATAAAAATATATTTAAAAAAGAATATACTCTGTGTTTCACATACTCACAGCTGTGAACCCACTTTTGTCTGCCTCTGTATTTTTTAAGCTAAAGGAGGTAGGATTTACTGCCAATTTGGATATAAAGTCTGAGAGAGATGTGTCTTGAGCTTCTGGAAAGATGGAGTTGCCAGCAACTTTGAAAGAAAGATTGTAGGTGGAGGAGGTTTGGGGAGCAATGCTAGGAATTAAGTTTTGGTGTTGGACTTAAAAAAATGTTTTTATTGACTTTTCTTTTTAAGAGAGCAAGGAAGGGAGAGGGAGGGAGAGAGAAACATGATGAGAGAAAAATAGATCGGTTGCCTCTTGCACACCTCCTGCTGTGTTTGGAGCCTGCAACCCAGGTGCCCTGACCAGGAATGGAACCGGTGACCTTCAACCTCTCGGTCCATGGGACAACGTTCACCTTGGACTGGTATTAGACTTTGAAGTAGAGATGCTGAGAAGAAAATAGATCTAAGCTGGGGATATAAATATGTGAATCATCAGTTTAGAGATGGTGTTTAAAGCTAACAAGACTATACAAAAGGATCACCAAGGGAGTGTGTGTAGATAGAGAAGAGAAGATGTCCAAGGATTGAGTCCTGGTTCCTCAATGTTAGGGATCTACAAAGGACACAGGAGAAATGAGGAAAGGACAGTGAAGGTAAGGAAGATGCTTTCACATTATATATATTGTGAAATGATCACAATAGGTCTAGTTAATATCCATCACCACACATAACTATAGTTTTTTTTTTGTGTGTGATGAGAACTTTTAAGATCTACTTAAATTTTCAAATATACAATATTGTATTATTACCAACTTTCAAATATATAATATATCGTTTTCTATATTCAACTACTTTTCTGAAACATAAGTATTGCACAGTATTAAAAAAGTTATTCCAAATCTAAACAATTGGGTTCAATGACCACTGGTGATATTTGTATTACTTCCCAAGAAAAGCAAGGATTTGAAGAGATACCTGAAAATATCCATGCAATCCTAAGTCTTCCTAATATTATAAGAGTGAGGATGGTAGGGACAATCATTGAAAAAAAATTGAACCAAAGAGCTGAGCATAGAGCCTAGCATGGAAATGGTATTATAGCCCTGAGAAATTGATAATAACACATGTTCAAAGGTAGTACATATGTACAAAAGTACATTGCTAAAGAGGTTAAAGGACAAATAAGTGTCTAAATGAGGACTGGATGCTATCTTCAAAGACTTTCTCTTAAATAGTTGACTTTTTAAAGTACTACAGAGATGAGGACAGAACAGGATAAAAAACAGACCTATTTCCTTGAGCAGCTGATAGTGTGCATGTGTTTACATGGCATGAATTTTCTAATGAGGTAGGGATTTTGAGGTCAGGATTAAGAGATTAAGAATTTCCGTTACCCAAGCAAAGTGAGTTCTAGTTCATGACATTTGAGATTCAACTGTCAAGGATGAAAGGGCACAGAGAACACTGGGCCTACCCTGACTTTATCCACAATTTTAGCTTTAAAAAAATGCTTATTTTTAACTTGGACCCAAAAGGGAGATATAGAGAAAGAAAGGAAAACAAGAAAGGAAGAAACGGTGAAGGCAAGCAGGCTCTACGCCTCTTAACCCAACGTAAAGTGTCAGAGGGTTCAACCTGGCAGTGACAGAGCCCTTTGGGCAAAATTCAATCCAGCCTTACAGGTTAGATTTCCTACCTAGAAAACCTTGCCACTAGCCTTTAGACACAAAAGAAGAGAAACTTCAGTGGCAAAACTATGAGTACATTTTCTATATAGTCTTTGGCTCAAGAATGCCAGAATAAAGCCCAAGAATTCTAAAAGAAAATATGCATATAAGCTAAAATACATTTTCAAAAGTGAGCAAATCTCTCTCTTCCTCTCTCTCATTCCTAAATCCTAGGTTTTCTGGCAATAATCCAACTGCTGAGTGTCAGAATTTTAACTACCCAGGAGGAAATATAGTTATCTAAGTTTCCAGGAAGATGTCATTGATGCATCCTTTCACCTGTAACATAGACTGGCCCTGGGAGCAACTTCCTGTTAGCTCTTGAATAGAACTTTCAATATCTCTTAGGATAGTCTTGCTTAAAACTGGAGCACAAAAGCTGGTGGGAGGAAGTTTGTTTACTGGGCAAATAACTTAGCAAATGTCTTTCAACTAGGATTAAGTTCCTGGGAAATTGTGTCATAAAAATAAATTATACTTTCCTCAAATCTGTAAAGTTGATTTTTCCTTAGGGTTATAATTTTTAGGTACAAATTTATTGTACATACATACTTTCTTAAAAATGTGTGGTCTCTTGACATCTCAGATGGGAAACCATAGTTAATGTGGTCTTTAGGGACATCCACTACCCCTCATACTACATAATTTTTACTATTTACAAATTGAAGTTTGGGATGAGGATCCATGTTATCTGTTGCCATGACATTTAATAACTTATTCCAAATGACATCCTGTTTTTACCATTGTAAGATTCTTCTACCATTATAATTCTCAATGCTTTGGTTTCCATTTGTCAAAAAGGCATATCTAACAAGCTTACGTAAAATATATATTGCATAGCTGAAAGCTGTATCTGTATCTTAAGAATCTATTTCATTAATGAACAAAACATTACTTAGTGCCTATATAAATAATTTCTTGAACATGATTAGCATTATAGTTCCCAAAGTTCACTTGAATACATCATTTCATTGGATTCTTCCACCAGACAGAGTACATGGTGTTATTTCCATTTTACAAAGTAGGAGATTGAGGTTTATAGATGTGAGATGATTGACATTGTATTTCAGAGTTAATGAAGTTTTTGAGAAATGAAAGCAATGTAAACCAACAAAAGTAACCCAACAAACCCATTTTGGAGTGATTTTTAAATGCTTCTGTCCTGAAGAAAATTTTATTTTTTCATTTAATGTTACAAGACTATCTGCTCTATTTGGGGGCTGAGGGGTAGGTGCCCTCCTCCTCTCCCAAAAAACCCTCAGGAACAATTGATATTGACAATGATATTTTTATCCAAAGATGCAGTGTTCCAAAGGTACCCACGGCACTCTATTTAATCAGTTGAATGAGCCCAGCTATGGCATATCCCTTTGATATGGTCTCATGGTCCCATATAGATTCTTATGATTCCCAGGTGCAAAAATAGAATGCAGGATTCCCAAACTAGGCTTTCCTTATTTACATTTCAACCCATGAGAAAGTTTGTGGATCTTATTTATCACAATTTATCCTCTTTTAAATAGGAATAAACAAACCATATTCTTTAATTTACTGATTTAGTGCTGAATTTCCATTCTTAGGAAATTTATTATGTAGTAGCCAATTCCATCTATTTGCAGTTATTTTGCCAGCTTTAAAAGTTGTCTTATACCCATCAAGTGTGTTTGTCTGCATTAGAAAAATATCTGGATATGTGGTATTTTCTAATATCAAGAACCAGTGGGGTCTTTGCTGGGTGGCTTGATTGGAATGTCATCCCGGGCACCAAAGGACTGAGGGCTTGATTCTCAGTCAGGGCACATACATAGGTTTTGGGTTGGGTTGGATCCCTGGTCAGGGCATGTAACGAAGGCAGCAGATCGATGTTTCTCTCTCTCTCTCCCCATTCCTCTCTAAACGTATCCTTGTGTGAGGATGAAAAAAAGAAAAAAGAACCAATGGGATCTAACAGTTACAGTTACCGACCACAAATTGCACTGTTGTTTGTTTCAGAGTTTAAACAGAAAGGTAGCCAGGCTTCCATCATTATCTATAACTCAAAATCTAGGGAGTCAAGCTTGGAATGTCTTTTGTCCTCTAATCAAACATTTTACATCTCCCTAGGGAGTGGTGAGAAAGTCTTCATGTTCCCTTACTACTCCCACACCACTAGTCTCATCTCCCAGCTGGATCTCTGTCCTCAACTTTCTTTCTTCATAGTTAGCTCTACTTCTAATTTTTATTTTTAGGGCCACCATTTTTACTTTGCTTTTCAGCAAATGGTGTGTGAGTTGGGAAATTTATTATACTTCAGTGAAGGGAAATCATGCCTGGAATTCTTGCCATTTTCAAGTTACTAAAGCAGTATTTTGATAGTTAATTAAAATTTTTATATATTGCTAAGATAATAGATCTTAAAATTTCCCATCACACTCAAGAAAGTTTTTGTGACTATATATGGTGATGGGTGTTAACTAGACTTTTTGTGGCAATAATTTTGCAATGTATGTAAATATCAAATCATTATGTTGTATGACTGAAATTAATATAATGCTAAATGCCAATTTATATTTATCTAATAAAAGAGTAATATGCAAATTGATCATCACTCCAACACACACACGATGGCCACCCCCATGTGGCCAAAGATGGCTGCTCCCATGTGGACACAAGATGGCCACAGGGGAGGGCAGTTGTGGGCGATCAGGCCAGCAGGGGAGGACAGTTGGGGTGGACCAGGCCTGCAGGGGAGGGCAGTTGGGGGGGACCAGGCCTACAGGGAAGAACAATTGGGGGGGACCCAGGCATGCAGGGGAGGACAACACAGGGGGGACCCAGGCTTATAGGGGAGGGCATTTGGGGGGGACCAGGCCTGCATGGGAGGGCAGTTGGGGACGACCAGGCTGCAGGAGAGGGAAGTTAGTGGCAACTAGGCCTGCAGGGGAGAGAAGTTGGAGGGGACCAGGCCTACAGGGGAGGGCATTTAGGAGCAACCAGGCTGGCAAGGGAGGGCAGTTAGGGGTGACCGAGCCAGCAGGGGAAGGCAGTTGGGGGTGACTAGGTCGGCAGGGGAGGGCAGTTAGGGGCAATTAGGCTGGCAGGGGAGTGGTTAGGGGGTGATCAGGCTGGCAGGCAGAAGCTGTTAGGGGCAATGAGGCAGGCAGGCAGGCGAGCAGTTGGGAGCCAGCAGTCCTGGATTGTGAGAGGGATGTCCGACTGCCCATTTAGGCCCAATCCCACCAGGATCGGGCCTAAATTGGCAGTCAAACATCCCTCGAGGGGTCCCAGATTGGAGAGGGTGCAGGCTGGGCTGAGGGACACACATCCCCCATGCACGAATTTTATGCACCAGGCCTCTAGTGCTTCAATAAAAACACATTTTCTGAGATTACAAAAATAGTATTATAGAAGTTGAATAACTGACAAAGTTATCAATATCTTTGTAGATGTTCATTCTGTTCTTTCTCATTGTAAAACTAGTGATCCATTTATAGTCTCTTTTTTAACCAGCTTACCAACGTTAGAATCCTATATAATAAAAGGCTAATATGCAAATAGACCAAACGACAGAACAACCAAAGAACCAGTTGCTATGACATGCGTTGACCACCAGGGGGCGTGTGCAGAACATGGTGGGCGTTGGCAGCAGCGGCAGAGTGTGGAACATGGAGGGTGTTGGCTGCAGTGGGATGGTGGAGCAGGTGAGCGGGGGCGCCAGACCAAGGCGGGGTGCTAGTTGCTGTCATTGGGGTGAGCCTCTGGCAGTTACTGAAAATTATTTGCTCCCACACATCACGATCCTGCCTGGTGCTCATGCCTGCTGTCAGCCCTGATCATTTGGCCTCATCAGCAGGTACAAGCAGTGTACTGGGGCTTCTCCACCTCCCCCTGTTCCTAAGGAGTGATCAGGGCAGCAACTGCCGCTTGCACCCGCTGATGGCACTGGCCCCACTTGCACCTGCTGCTGTTGCTGGCCCCAATCACTCTGCGCTGTCAGGGGGTGTAAGTGGGGCCGGCGCCATCAGCACATGGGAGCGGGTCTGCTGGCAGACAGGGGTGGCTGTGGCGGGAGGGGCCAGGCAGGGACGTAGAGGAGGGGCCAAGACCCGCCCCTGTGCCCACCAGAGCCTTGTGGCCCACAGTTCCTTTCAAGGTGCATGAATTCATGCACTGGGCCCCTAGTTCATTGATCAAAGGCCTTCAGGACATATCTGGCCCAGGACTTTGAGAAAAGGAGAAGCCATCCCCATTTTAAATTAAGGAATTATCTGTGAGAATTGCATTCATTTCTCATAGTTTCCTAGGAAAAGGGATAAAACCTTGATGTTCTCATTGTCTAGCATAATTTCTGTCCTGAGGTGAATTCCAAAGAAGTAGTCTTTGAGTACAACAGTGAAATTATTTTTATTGGATTCAAGTGTTTGTAAAACATTTCCCTCTACTGGCTGGCTGCTAAAATTACTTCTAAAAAATCATATCATAGAGGAACCAGTTACCTGCTCTCAAAACTTGCTGCTTTCCTACCTCTAGCAGCCCATTATTAAATGCTTCCTTGCATTATTTCTTCTTATCTACCTACTTCCCTAAATTAGGTGTGTTAGGAATATTGATGCAGAGAGGATGTTATGATTTAATTGACAAAAAGGTTGAAATTTACTCTCAATATTAACCAACCATATGTAGTCCTGTATCATTCCAGTCAAGTTCATGATTTCTAGGAAAGACAGATGGATAGGAGGACCTCAGTTCTACTAATAGCCATACCTTCTTAGTTTTGGGCAATTTGATACATAAGAGCGAAAGGCTGATGGTGTCTAATAAGACCAGAAAAATTGCATAAAATTAGTCTTGAAATTATGTGTAATAATAACGAACCTACAGATTGGTCAGTAATCTCAATTTGGTCTTTTGCTAATAGGGGTTTTCCTCACTTTTATAAAGTGAGGGCACAGGCATACACTTTGGGATTGAGACACTTTGGCATTTTACTCCCAACAATTTAACTAGAACTCCTGGTGCCTGTGGTCTTTGGCATCCACAGGACTATGTTCTGAGGTCTTAGTTCAACATGCTCTGTAGTTCACCCACACAGTATGGAAATAGCCCAGGGTGACCAAAATGCAAACACAACTCTAATTACTAGAGAATTGGAAAAGAACACACAGTCTTTACCTACATTCTTTAAGACCACACTGTTTTAGTTATACATATCCAAATGCCAAACTTCTGTGGGACTAAAAGACATGTTCCAATTTAGATAATTTACGTCCAAACTTAAGTAATTGCAAACACAGTTTTCAGGGAGTTAAGGAAATCCTCAGTTGAAAATAATGTAGTCAATGCTCTGGATTTCCATTTGTGCCTTCCATTCTCAGTATCCTCACATTTTCTCTGGGTGGAAGGTCACTTTCTATTCATGAAATATTCACTGCTATAGTAAACAATGGTGGATTGCCTTTGTTCAAGGATATGTAAATTTAGATGGGAAGGTTAATTTGGCAACTCATCCTCAATCACACAGCTAGTTCTGAATAAATCCTGCTTTCCAGACTCCTGACTCACCTAAGCAGGTTATGAACATGGACTATGATCATGCATTCAGACTAAGACCCTGCCCCTTCTTAGCTGGGGCCATGGGCACATTGCTTCTGTGAGTTTCGTTTTCCTCATCTCTTAAGTAGAGATAAAAATACATCCCTGCTTTATAATATGGTCATAGGAATAAAATATGTTAAGTTAGTGGAATATAATAAACAAACTGTGGTAGGCAGTCAGAAAGGTATGAGCAGAGCAGGGTAATATAGCTCAGGTAGGGAATGTCACCAGGGTGGAAAGACCTGAGTGCCTAGCAATGAATGGGTAAAACTGGGAAAACAAGGACCTCATCCCCAGGATGACCTTTCCTCCCCTAGCAAATTGCTGGTCATGTGGTTTAAACCCCCTGACCAGAGGTATCTGGTCATGTGGTTTAAACCCTCCTGTGACCTTTCATATCCCTGTCATGCCCTCTTCTGACCTTTCCTCCCCTGGCATGTTGCTAATCGTGTGGTAGACTACCTTAGGGGAAGAACAAAGGGCAGGAGAATAGCCTCATATGACCCCATACAAGCCCTTGCATCACCACTCCCTTAAGCATTAAGTACTAGGGATAACATAACTCAGTTGTGTTTCAGCTCCAGGCCTAGAAAAGCAGCAAAACCTGACAAGCAATGCCATGGCTGACATCAGGACCTGATGCATTGACTAAATGACCCCTTGCCCTGGTGTTAACTAATCAGTAGAGAGCATGTCCCTGAAGAAAAGACATCTGGAAAGCTTGAGGTCCTCCCCTGGGATCTCTGCTAAAATACCTACACTTAAAAGCCCTTAAGATGGAGGACCTAGTGGCTCCCCCTCCCAGGAGCATGCCAGTGACTTTTCCCTCACCCTCTTCTTCACCCCAAGCACATTACCTTTACCCCTTTCTCTTTCTCCTAAGCTCCTAAGGGACCCTTCTTTTGTCTCTGTAACTTGTTTCCTGAACCCATTTGCTCTACGGCTCACTTCTGTTAGGGGCAAAAATAGAAGATTGGAGACTAGCTATGGTTATGGGAAATATTAATCAAGCTCTGTTAACTATGATTGCCTTGTGTTGGTTAAAGAAAGGACTTTCTGACATGGTTGGGAGTTGTACTGGGAGTCAACCTTGGAACCATTCTCATTCAAGAGCTGCCTATTATCATGGAAAGATTAACAACCTTGTTGCCCAAACAATGGAGTCCCATGCCAGCCTCCTACTTCCCCATACCTTTAACCCCTACTTCCCCATGTAATCCTTGTCTTACCCTATGTAAGCTGCTGGCTTATTGTGGGGTGGGGGTGGGTGGGGGGGAGGGTTGCAGAGCAAATTTTTGTGGCTGACCTGCTGCTGCCCCATACTGCCAGCAGTGGAATAAACACTCGTATATGATTCAACCCTGTCTCTGCTTAAGCGGCTCAAGTAGCGACAGGCAACATGGACCCATTGATTGTCCGGTTACACTTCCACCTCTGTGAGTTTCTAAATAAACTTTTGCTTATAGTTTGAGTTTTGGCTCTGAATTCTTTCTTAGCCATAACTCAAGTACCGTGGTTGCTGAACCAAGGTCTGGTCTGACTCCATTGATATGACACCTGGTGCTGTTCTTGCCTCCAATGAAACTATTATTATTTACTCTACAGATGTCATCAATTCTTGAAAATGTATAATTTTGCAGATAAATCAACTTGTGTACAAAAGGAAATAAGCTTGTATCAAGTCATCAAGTTTAGCTCCCTCAGTATGTTGATACTATCAAATTAATCTAGTATTATTAGAGGCTATATATAAACGTGAATATATGTATACATATATATGCTGTTGTTATTTAGGCATTATTTGGAAAAGGGTATAGTGGTATTGTGGGGGAAAAAAGTCCCCTATTTACATGGGTTAATATATATCCTCCTTACTTTGGTTTTGCCTCATTTCTCCTCACTGCTGTAAGGTTTGTCTTCTGAATACTTGTTGACTCTGATTTGTGAGCCAGGTCTAGAAAAAAATACCAGTTTTTTTTTTTTTTTTTTTTTTTTTTTTTTTTAAATATATTTTATTGATTTTTTACAGAGAGGAAGAGAGAGGGATAGAGAGCTAGAAACATCGATGATAGAGAAACATCGATCAGCTGCCTCTTGCACAACCCCCACTGGGGATGTGCCCGCAACCAAGGTACATGCCCTTGACCGGAATCGAACCCGGGACCTTTCAGTCCGCAGGCCGACGCTCTATCCACTGAGCCAAACCGGTTTCGGCACCAGTTTTCTTAAATGACAAATGTGCTTGGTGCTGTTTGACATGGAATCACTACAGTGATTATTTTTTTTTATGAATAGACTAGAGGCCCAGTGCACAAGATTCGTGCACTCGGAGGGGGGTGAGGGTCCCTCAGCCCGGCCTGCACCCTTTCACAGTTCAGGAGACCTCAGGGAATGTCCATCTGACAGATTAGCACTGCTGCAGAGGTGGGAGAGGCTCCCACCACCGCCACTGCACTCGCCACCTGTGAGCCCGGCTTCTGGCTAAGCAGCGTTCCCCCTGTGGGAGCGCACTGACCACCAGGGGACAGCTCCTGCATTGAGTGTCTGCCCCATGGTGGTCAGTGTGCATATAGCAACTGGTCGTTCAGCCGTTCGGTCAATTTGCATATTAGCCTTTTATTATATAGGCTATTATTTATTTATTTATTTTTAATACATCTCTATTGATTTCAGAGAGGAAGGGAGAGGGAGAGGGAGAGGGAGAGAAACAGAAACATGATGAGAGAGAAACATTGATTGGCTGCCCCCCTGCATACCCCCCCGACTGGGGACCGAGCCCACAACCAGGGCATGTGCCCTTTTTTTTTTTTTTTTTTTTAATATATTTCTTTATTGATTTCAGAGAGGAAGGGAGAAGGAGAGAGAGAGAAACATCAATGATGAGAGAGAATCATTGATTGGCTGCTTCCTGCACGACCCCCACTGGGGATTGAGCCCGCAACCCAGGCATGTGCCCTTTACTGGAATCAAACCCAGGACCCCTCAGTCTGCAGGCTGACGCTCTATCCACTGAGCCAAACCAGCCAGGGCTATATAGGATACTTTTAACATCAAACCTTTATGATTGGCAAACCCATAAAACTTGTAACACAGAAAACTTGTTCTAAGATCAGAAATGTATTTATGCAACTCTGATTTCATGGTTTTTTATTTTTTAAAATTTCTTTTTTTTAAAATATATTTTTATTGATTTCAGAGAGGAAGGGAGAGGGAGAGAGAGATTGAAACATCAATGATGAGAGAGAATCATTGATCAGCTGCCTCCTGCATGCCTCCTACTGGGGATCAAGCCCACAACCCGGCATGTGCCCTTGACTGGATTTGTACCTGGGACCCTTCAGTCCACAGGCCAATACTCTATCCACAGAGCCAAACTAGCCAAGGCCCAACTCTTCATTAAAAAAAAAAATAGAAACTATTTAATAATTTTAAGCAGAGAAGAAGCCAAAGTGGACAAGGATGTTTATTGAAGCCCTATTTGTAATAGAGAAAAATGGAAACAAACTAGATGGCCATCAATATGGAAATGATAAATCATAGCAAATACACACAATGAAATATTATGCAGTAGCTAAAAGAACTTTATATGCACTGTCATTAAAATGTCAATGATACAGTGTGTTGAACAGTACACTGATGAACAGCATTAGATCTGATTTGTATTTTTAGATTTACATGTATATAATTGTGTATGTTTATAAACATATGTATATGCATATATGTGTATAAATAATTAATCTACTGTGATGTTGGTTGGAGTTACATGATTTTCTGAAGTTACATAGTCAGCATATCCTGAGACAAGTGCAATTACCTCTACACTTCCTAAATAGGCAAAACCTGAGGAAGTATCCTCTCAAAAAACACAGGAGAGCTGATAATCACTTAAATCATCCATTACATTTTCTCTCTGGGTTTTATGGACCGTGTATGTTCTTTCACTGCAATTCACTACAACCCACTCCACACTACTTTAGCTCCCCTTTTCTTTCTGAATAGAGAACATTTTTTAGTCTTTGAACAAATATTTATTGAGCATTTGCCATATTAGACACTGGCAATATGGCACTGAACATGTCATTTCAGTCATATATTTGAAAAATAGTGATTGAAAGCTTATTATACAATCACTATGGTACATGTTGGACATGGCAGGAAAAGATGCAAGGAAATGAGATGGAAGCCATCCAGACAAGAAAGAAGTAGCTTAGATGAGAGAAGGACAATGGATGTGTTTCCACTCAGCACCCCTAGAATTATGAAAAACAACTTTATTAAAAAATAAAAAAGATCCCTAGACAGTTTGGCTCAGTGGATAGAGCTTCAGCCTTTGGACTGAAGAGTCCCGGGTTCATTGTGGGCTCAGTCCCCAGTGGGGGTGTGCAGGAGGCAGCTGATCAAGGATTCTCTCTCATCATTGATGTTTCAGTCTCTCTCTCCTTCTCCCTTCCTCTCTGAAATCAATAAAAATATATTAAAAAAATAAAATGAAATTTTTAAAAATAAAAAACCATGAAATCAGAGTTGCATAAATACATTTCTGATCTTAGAACAAGTTTTCTGCTTTACAAGTTTTATGGGTTTGCCAATCATAAAGTTTTGATTTAAAAATATCCTATATAAGCCCTCGCTGGTTTGGCTCAGTGGATAGAGCACCAGCCTGCGGACTGAGGGGTCCCGGGTTCAATTCCAGTCAAGGGTACATGCCCTGGTTGTGGGCTCAGTCCTTGGTGGGGGCATGTGGGGGGCAGCCAACCAATGATTCTCTCTCATCATGTTTCTGTCTCTCTCCCTCCCTCTCTGAAATCAATAGAGATATATTAAAAAAATAAAAAAATAAAAATATCCTATATAATAAAAGGCTAATATGCAAATCGACCAAATGGCTGAACAACCAGTTGCTATATGCGCAATCAGTGTAGCCTCCTGTTCTGGCAATTGGCCTATTCATTACATGTGACTTTCTAATTCTACCTTTTTGCCTTTGCCATATAAATCCCCTGTTTACACATGTTACCTTAATTCTCTCTTTATAAATTTTATTTTCCCCCTTCCTTCAAAACACAGACAAAATTGTAATGGGATTAGCTTACACTTAATTTCGAGAAGACTTGTCTTCTCGAAATTAAGTGTAAGCTAATCCCATTACAATTTTTCATGCTTTCAATATTCTGTTTTGTTTTTTTTAAACATTTATTGAATTTTTGTGGTGTCCATCTCACTACATTAGAAATGCATATGGATGTAAGTATTTTGTGAGATTTCTTTAGTTATTCCTTGTTTATAAATTGCCACAATCTAAGTTGACAATAAATGACAAGTATCCATAGCCTACCCTTCAGAGATCTATTGCCAAATTTTGATCACTGTATCCGAATTTACTTTGGCGACAACTGAGTGCACACAGTGTTGTTTGTGGGGTGGTGTGATGTGATTAAAATAGGATAACACCTTTCCTTGTAAGAGGGAAGACGAATTCCTGAAAGATTATGTGTTCACTGGCATGTGCAAGAATTTTGCCTCACAAATGTTTAAACGATCGTGGTCAGGGCAGTGAACCCATCTAGTCAACAGTGACATACACAAGTGACCAACTGTTCAGTGAAGTAACTAGGGAGGCCTTGCAAGAGATGATTGAGTTAGAGCTGTGACTGTGTTGTAATAATTACTATTTGTTAATGCTATTTGTATTTGTTCAATGTTCCTTTAAGGACAGAGTCACACAACTTACAGGATTAAAAAATGTGCCTGGGACATTTTTTGGGGGCCAGTCAACCTGCCTTTCCAGAACAAAGGAGGTGTTTTTCTTCTTTTGAAGAACTGTAATATCTGCTCCAGAGTTAAGTAGCAAATACTCAACAAGTCCTTCTTAATATCAACTGACACCCAGTGTTACCAAGAAAACCAAACCAAAACAATAAAACTAAAATGAGAATTAGTTTATAAACCACTGTAGAAGTGAGACTTAATTCGCCATAACTCTGTTTAGAGTGAATAAACAGCATATTCAGGAGACATGGCAGAAGAGGGTTCTGTGGTCAACAGCCCACAGATGAACCCCGAGATAGTTGTCCCCCTCCCTACAGCAGGCTGTTAGAATTATAGAGCCACAGATATCACCTCACAAATAGCAGGTTATAGACACAAATCAAAGAACAGTCTGAGCAACAACAACAAAAATAACAATAAAAGCAGCAGCTATGATTTAATTCTTATAATAGGTAATGTTGGTTTCAAACATATTAGCTTTTAATTTTTACCACAGTTTGTGTAAGTAATACCATATAAAAGAAGTGAGCCTCAGGGTATTTATACAATTTGCTCAAATCACATTGCAAGTAAGTAGTAGGGACAGGATTCCAATGCTTCCTTACCTGACTCTAACATGTATATTCTAGCTAGCATTTCCCACTGACCCTCTATCTAGTCTCTTAAGGTAGGAAGGGTAGAAAGGTTTGTAGGGTTTCTTAGTCACATTGACAAAGTCAGATAATAGGTGCTAAAACATCTAAACAAATTCTTAACAGACACATAGTTTTGGAACTAACTAAACAATTCCAAACTAATTTAAAATTTATCTTAATCGAGAAGGGGGTTCACGAGGCTTGGGCTTCATTTCTCTCTAAAGCTCTGTGTGACCTGGACGAGGTCACCAGGGCGGCTCACCTGGCAGTTCCCACAGCCATCCTGGAAGGCAGTGTCTGGCACAGGGATGTTGGAAGGCTGCTGTTTGTCAGGAGGCTGCACACACCTTTGATCATTACCTACCCAGAATGTCCTCATAATTCCCTGATGGGTCACTTACATTTTACCACTTCCTATTGGTCATTAGTCCAGACAGCTTTCAAAGACAGGGCCTGGTGTGCAGGTGGACAACAATACAATTCAGGCAGGAAATAGCTGCATGACAATGTGCTATTCTCGAAAGATATAAGGAGGTGTTACCCCAATGTCTTCTAAACTTATACTGCAGCTTCACAGTGTTCAACTTAAAAACCAAAGAACAATGAAGTGGATGGAAAATGATTCTTCATAATTAAGGCAATAAAAGGAAGCAATGGCCTGGATAATTTAAATAAATGGAAATCCACAAAACCATTTATATTTGACTTTGGCATGCATTACATAATTTCTTTTGTCCAGCAGTCATACCTACCCTAGTTATATTTTATTCGACCGAGGTTAAAATGTATTTTCAGCTCATGGGTATATTAAACCTGAACATTATAGAAGGGTGGTCAAATGTACATGAGTACAAAGAGCCTCTCTATATTGAGTTGTGTTTTTCTGAAGTAATTTGTTCTGTATACCACTGAGTTTTTGAGAAGGAGGTTTATAAATAGTTCAGATATTAACTTTGCACACAAACCAGCCTCATCATGGCAGTTCTGTTCATTCACAAGTTCATGGGACAAATCCTGTTTATAGACAGGATTCTAACTGGTATTCTTTTGGGATTTTAGACACTATAGTAGAAATATCTACCTCATATGTTTAATATGAGGATTAAATGATGAATATACATAAAACAATATGAGCTATTATTAGTAGTCAGAAGTATGGGATAAAAGAGAAAGATGATGTATTATGCTAATAACATTTTGAACTCATATGTTGAGCTTGTCTAAAGTTTAAGGGCAATACTGGCAATGGGTTAATTTTTCATTCTCACTCCATGCCAGCACAGTGTCTTTTTGTAAGTAGAGTGAAATAAAAATATATTTTCTGAATGGCCAACCAGTTCTAGTAACAAATTATGGAACTCTGTCTCATTATTTTATAGTTGTATTTTCTGTTCATGCAAAGATAACTAATGATAAAGTTGATAAGGACCAGTGCCACATTAATGATATCTAAAAGGTGTGCTATAAAAGTTCCACAGGGAGGGAGCTCATTTTGTGCTGGAGTGATTACAGAGGAGAGGAAATGAATTTAACCTTGAATAATAAAATTCAGGCAAAAGAGAAGGGATGGGGTTGTTATTAGTAGTTAAATGGAAATTTCCCACTTGGAAGAATACCAAGAGCCTTGGGAATTTTTACTTTATTCTCTAGGCAACTAGTGAAGGTTTCTTCCTGGGAGATTGACATGTAGTTTATGAAAATGATCTTCTCAGCTCTACTGGCTGCTAATGCCTAAATTTGGAATTTAGAAATGGCCAGAATTTAATGGAATTTAATAGAATGTACTGATAATACCATGTAACCTATTAGGTGGATTTCCATCAGCATTAAATAAAGAAAATTAAAGCAGAATATAAAGTGTTAAAGTATATCACCAGATAGTGAGACTAAGTATTGTTTTACAAAGCTTCCATTTCAGTTGTGCGCATGTAGGTAAGTGTGTGTGTGGGGATCTGGAAATGAATTTCAGCCAAAAAAAATGTATAAAACCACCGAGTTAGAGTCCTGGATGAGATTCTTTAGCAGTGAACATGTCTTTCTTTTCTCCATAGCAGAAATAGTTGTATTCAACTAGCAACTATATGTTTTTTATTACATATATATCAGATTACCATATATGGGGACTAGACTGTGTTTTTTGAAAGACAAAAACACCAAAAAAGTAATAATGTTGACTATGTTCAGGTTTCTACAATGGGGAGAGCACTGCAGATGGGAAGTTTAGTCTCAGTGGGATGGTTTCACCAGAGACTTCCATTGGGAGAAGTAGAAAAGTTAGAGGTGGGGTGCTTTACCGTTGGAATTGTTTTGTAATCAAGGGAAATCTCAGTTATCTGTGCAGGAAAAGTTTATCTCTGTGTCTAGCTAGTTTCAGGAGGACAAATAGTTCTAATCTCAGCCACTTGTGAGACAAAGAACAAGGGAGTTGGAGGGTCTGTGTCTATTCTTGTCAAGCAGGTTCAATAAGTGTCCCTGTCACAGGTAAACAAAGGAGTCATCGAAAGTCTTATGGAAGTCAGGAGAAAGAGTGGGCCTCGAATGTTATCTATGTCAAATGGGGAAAGGTGATTCTTTGATTCTTTCACTAAGGCATTTCCCAGGACACATGAGTGAGGGGATTTAAAAATAATAATATAGCTGTTTTCCAGAAGTGAAGGCTCAGGTCAACTTCAATGTTGTCAGTTTTCTCTTCTGTTTGCTTTAAAGAAAGCATAGAACCGAATTTCTGACCCATGTGCTATAAGTGGTTATATTAAGATTTTGCATCCAACTAATTTCTGATGGTGGCTAACACTGTTGAGCATATAACTCTATAACAGGTAACTTCTTTTTAATCTGAGAATAGTTGGTCCTGGAAAAGATCATTTAAAGTGAATCTACTTTCAGAGCAAAATTTAATAGAAGATAGCAACGACAAAAAAAAGTTTGAATGGACCTTTATCTTGAAAAATAAAACTTAAAATGTAGTGATTATTTAGTAACATGCAATTTGTAAATATAAACTATTTTTAGAATGATGAATGGATGAGATGTTGATTTTTCTGAAACACTTGTATCATAGCTCCATAAAATATTTTTCTCTTTATTTGTGATTTTCATAGCACAATTTTATATAGGATATCATTTGCGAAAATATTTGAGGCTTTATCAGTTTTCTGAAATGTTTTTTAATCCTTTGAAATTCACTTTATTTTTTGAAGTGCCTGTGTTTCCTTCTCTTCTTCACTTGATAGGTGGTCTCATTCTATTAATGTCTATTTGTCAGTGACCTTGACTGAGCAATTCCAGCAGTCATTCCCTTTCCTCACAACAGACTTAGATCTGTTGTATGTGATGTCACCTGGTAGTTAATTTGTACCGAAGGTATCATATTGCTGAATATTTAAAACAAAGACATTGGCCCAGTGTGTGGATTACTTGAGTGCAAATCCTTGGTTCTGTCATCCGTATTTCCCTTTACTTTGTGATGACCCTTTTTGCTCTATCTAAATGTCTAATTATGAAAACTTCAAAAGAGAAAACTCCAATAACAGCCACCCCTCTGCATTTTAAATGCTTTATTTCAAGTAATAATCACTTCAACTCTATGAGAGGGGTGCTATTATTATCCCTTGTACACAAGTGAAAAACAGGAAGCTTTGAGAATTTGTGTAATTTGCCCTAAGTCAGTTATTAAATGGCAGAGCCAGGACGTGAACACAGAAATGTTTAATTACCTAGTTTGTACTCAATGGTATGCTAGCCTTCTCCTCACCATGCCCACCCATTTTTAAATTTTTCCTACCTTAATTTTTTTCTTTGCCTGGATTTCCTTATCAACTCACTGGAAATTTTTAGTTTTTTTTTTTTTTAAATTTAAAAATATTTTTAAATTACAGTTTACATTCAATATTATTTTGTATTAGTTTCAGGTATACACCATAAGAGTTAGATAATCTTATACTTGACAAAGTGTTCCCCCTGATATTTCCAGTATCCACTTGCACCATACATAGTTAGTACAATATTATTGACTATATTCCCTATGCTGTACTTTACATCCTGGGACTATTTTGTAACTACCAATCTATACCTCTCAATGTCTTCACCTTTTTCACCTAGTCCCCCAACTGCCCTCCCCTCTGGCAACCATCAGTCTGTTCTCTATATCTATGAGTCTGTTCCTGTTTAGAAATTATTATATCTGGTTATAAGTTTTTAACCAATTTAAGTCCTTTCTAAAAATAAAGAGGTATATGTGCTTTTTTTTTTTTCCAAAGCAAGTATCTTTTTCAAGATAAAGTAGAAAGTGTGTTTACAATGATGAAGAAAAATTGACTGTAGTGATTATTTAGTAACATGAAATTTGTAACATAAACAGGTTCTGGAGTCCTATAAACTAGAGTTCAATTTCCTGAGTCCTCACTTGTAAAATAGTGAGGTTATTATTACTGATCTCAGAGGGTTATTTTAAGATTAAACATAGTAATACATCTAAAATGCTCAGCATCTTGCCTTTTAGTTGGAAGGCTCCTTATAAACATTTCCAATAGTTTTTGTGCTGACAGGAGATGAGACAGGTAATCCAGTGAACACTTATCTGGACTGAGAAAAAGCAGCCTTGCTTCATTCTAAGTTCCACAACTGTTATGTAACTTTCATTTTTTTCTCAATTTTTAAGTCATCAAGATGAGACAACCATTATTTTTATTTTATTTTATTTATTTTTTTTTATTGATTTCAGGAAGGAAGAGGAAGAGAGAGATAGAAACATCCATGATGAGAGAGAATCATGGATCGGCTGCCTCCTGCAAGTCCCCCACTGGGGATCGAGCCCACAACCCGGGCATGTGCCCTTGACCGGAACTGAACCTGGGACCTTTCAGTTTGCAGGCCAACGCTCTATCCACTGAGCCAAACCAGCTAGGGCTATTTTTTTTTTTTCAGGTTAAGTTAATTCTTAAAAGTTCTTTGGAAAGGCATCATCTACCTTAATTTTTATCAAGCATAAATATTTTACATTATTATTTTGAAGACAGACAAGGTAGCATTGAAGTAGGTACCTATGAATGTCAAAAGAAAACAGTGATTCTGGGATGATTATTGGGTGCTTGTGTAATGGTAGAATATGTTAGGTTGACTAGAAAATCCATAGGGGACGCTTTTGATCATGGTGTTAGGCAAAGCTTCCTTGAACAGTCAAAATTTCTTTTGGGCTACATGATTCTACAATGACTAAATTCTTATTTATAAACACATTTACAAATAACTATATTTTAAGTTTCAACTTAAAGTTTTAAAACATATTTTAAGGTCCTGAACAAAAGCAATATTGTTAAGTATGTCTGAAAGGTAAAAGGTAGATGATCTATTGTAAATTCAGTTAGAGATCATCTAGACAGACATCTCCTTCCAGTGGAAAAATTGTTAAATTGACATTCTTTTTGTTGTTGTTGTTGTTTTTTGTTAATCCTCACTCGAGAATATTTTTACTTTTATTTTAGAGAGAGTGGAAGGGAGGAGGGGAGAGACAGAGACAGAGTAACATTGATGTGAGAGAAACACATCGATTGGTTGCAACCAAGGTATGTACCCTTGACCGGAATCAAACCCGGTCCCTTTAGTCTGCAGGCCGATGCTCTATCCACGGAGCCAAATCAGCTAGGGCAAAATTGACACACTTTGAAAGTCTTCTTTGGAAACTCCTTATAGTAACAGGAATAAAAATGTGGGTTTTGGTCAATTTCTCAACAGATAAATTTTCCTGAAATATCTCAGGGTTTTGTCATAATTTACAGCCTCTTTTTTGTTGTTAATTTTCACCTGAGGATATATTTTACATTGATTTTCAGAGAGAGAGTGGAAAGGGGAGTGGGGAGAGAGAAGCATCAATGTGAGAGAAACATTGATTGGTTGCCTCCTGAATGTACCCAACCTGAGGAACCTGAAACCCAGGTATGTGCCCTTGGCCTGGGAACCTTCAGTATGCAGGCCAATGCTCTAACTATTTAGCCCTAATCATTGAGCAATGCTGGCCAGGGGATCTTACAGCCTCTTTAAAAAAATAATATATATATATATATATATATATATATATATATATATATATATATATATATATATATATATATATGTATATGTATATGTATATATATATATATATATATATATATATATATATATATATATATATATATATATATATATATATATATATGTATTTCAGAAAGGAAGGAAGAGGGGGAGAGAAATAGAGATAGAAACATCAATGATAAGAATCATCGGTTGGTTGCTTCCTGCATACCCCCTACTGGGGATTGGGCCAACACTCCAGTCTTGTGCTCTGACTGGGAATTGAACCATGACCTCCTGGTTTATAGGTCAATGCTCAACCATTGAGCCATGCCGGTCGAGCTACAGCCTCTTTTAATGAAGAAAGTTGTCTTAACTATTCCCTTGTAAAAAGGCATAGAGAAAGAGAATTGAGAATGTCAACAAATTAGATAGTAGATTTATAAACTATTAAGATTGCAGAAATCTTGCAACACTAAAATATTCTGACTTTTGAAAAATGACTATCAACTTTTCTAAATATCTAAAATATTTTCTGGAATGTAAGCTCACCCTCTCCTGACAGTTGTAGGACTCGAGGCAAGTGAAGTGGAGGCCCATGGCCCCTTTTCTTCCTGCCTCTGTCTCTGCCCTGCACCGTGTAGAGCCTGTCTACAGGCACAAGGACACCCAGTCATACATCCTCACTTGCTGCACACAGATGACCTTTGCCACCCTTGTGACTTGACTCCTCTTCTGGAGCATGGTCAGCATTGTCATCACCTGGAAGCTTGTGAGAAATGCAGAATCTCAAGCCCCATCCAGCCCTACAGAATGATAGTCTCTGGGCAATTTATATGCAAATTAGAGTTTCATAAAATCTCTAGGCGATTGGTATGCACATTAGAGTTTGAGAACCTCTGACCTAAAGTGAGAGGTTGAGGACAGAGGCCTCCTCATATCTCTTGATCTCTGAAGATATTGAGAAGATACTGGCCAATAAACAGTTCTGTTCATTTTCTTGGGCATTTGAAGTTATAGCTAATTTTCCATATATATAATTTTCTCCAAGCTGTTTTCTTATTTGGAAACTCTACCACCCCACCCTACCTTACTCTGTCAATATCCAATTGCACAAGATGGCCATAGCTTCTGGGAAGACCTTCTCAATCTTCCCATTGTGACTCCATTGTTCTTATTAAAAACCTCTGTTAGACCATTTATTGAATTCTGGTTATACAACTGAATCTCCCACTAGACCAGTGATGGGCAACCTTTTGAGCTTGGTGTGTCAAACTTCGCCAAAAAACTGAGCATAACTCGAGTAGTGTGTCACTTTGAGGAAAAAACATTATTTTGCGATATTTATAGTTTAAATAACATAAATGTATAATTGTTATATATAATTGTATTTAATAAACCAAAAACTAAATATTTAACTTACCTGCTTAGTGACTTCTTTGTTCATCCGTCAGTCAGTTTCTTTTGTTGGTCTTGATATTATTTAGCTTGTGTGGGGTGCTGTGAACTAAGGTAAGTGAGGGGAAGGGGGAATTCTTTAACTAACGTGCCTATTAGTGACTTTTTTGTTGCTGAATTTCATTGGCTAAATCTTCAATTGAAGGTTGGTATTTTGTACACTTCAGGCCCAAGCAAGCACTACTAACTTCATCTGTCAATCTGTTTCTTTGGTTGGTTTTGATATTATTTAATGCTGAGAATAAGGCCTCACAAAACTATGTAGAGGGAAAAATTGTGAGTAAAGCCATTGCTATATTTTTCAGGGTGCTAAAAGTGTCTGGTAGTTGGTTCCAGGCACTCCAAATTTCCTGTTCGTTGTGGCACTCCTCTTGATTCTCCAAGCGGCACCTTTCCAGATTCTCAAGCTTTGACCTCAAGTCGACAAACACCTGAGCCCAGATACTGTCTTGAAATTCTGCAAGTTGCATCTCCAAATCATCAATTTGCATCCATTGGAAACCATTTAATTCCAAACTACTGTAGACTACTACATCAGGATACTTAATTATTTTCATGGTCCATTCTAGACTTCTAAATTGACTAAATCTATCACTAAACTGGTCAAGTAATGAGTCTAAAACATGCTGGTACTTCATATGCAAAGAGTTCCATTTCATTTTGTACAGCTGCACTGGCCTTCTCAAAATACTTTGTTACTCGAGGAAAATACTTATAAGTTTTAGTTTCTACATCTCGCTTGAAAATTTTAACTTTACTTTCAAAAGCTTTTATGTATCCAAACATAATGTCAATACTTTTGCCAAAACCTTGTAACTTTAAGTTCAGTTCATTAATATGAACAGAGAGATCTGTAAAAAACATCAGGGTGTTGACCCACTCATCATCATTAAGCTGAGGAAAGTTTCCCAGATCCTTATCGTCAAGAAATACCTTAATTTCTTCAAAGCACTCCACAAAGCGCTCAAGAACTTTGCCTCAGCTCAGCCATCTTACATTATTGTACATCAGCAGTCCATTGTAGGTGGAATCAACCTCCAGTAAAAGTGCCGAAAATTCTTGTTTGTGAAGGGGGCAAGCAGCTATTAAATTAACTATTTTTGTAACAACTGACATTAATTCGTTTAACTCGGTGAATCCTGCCTTGGCACATAAAGCCTCCTGATGGATAATACAATGAAAAGGCACAATCGGATGTCCAATAGCTTCTGTAAACAATTTGACAAATCCGACGTTTTCCCCCACCATATTTGGTGCCCCATCTGTCGTCACTGACACAACTTTAGAGATATCAATGCTTAGGTCATGAAATGCTTGTATATCAACCTTACATATTTTGCTTCCTGACTTACTTGTGGACACTGATACAAACTTTATCAACTCTTCTCTCATTGTGAGACCATCAGAATATCGACCAATAATGGCCAACTGAGCATGTGATGTGACATCAGTAGTTTCATCAAGAGAGATCGAAAAATATTTACACTTCTTTATGTCTCTCTTTAATTGATGTTGTACCTTTGTGTTCAGTCTCATTATTCGGTCTTTTATGATATTTCTACTGAGTAGTAACTCAGATATTCTCTTAATTGCATCTTTATTCTGCATATCATGAAATAGAACTGGTGCACATTTTAGGAGAGTTTCTTTAATAAATTCTCCCTCACTGAGCGCTTTTCCATGCTGAGCTATAGAGTGAGCAATGCTCAAACTTGCAGATGTTAAATTTGTAGAACCTTTCATAAATGTAAGGATGGAATTAGATTGGCTCTTATAAAGGTGTAGCTGCCTGGAAATGTATTCCTTCCTTTCATCCTCACTTTTTTCCAAGAGCTGGGAATGATTAGTTTCAAAATGTCTATTTATATTCCATGTTCTGCTTACTACCGTTTCGGTACATAGAACACAAAATGATCTGCCATTTTTTTCTATATAGCCATACATCTCATTCCATGTCTCTTGAAAGGGTCAGCCACTGCTACTACCACTTCCTTTACTTAACCTTAGTTTTTTATTTTTTGGGTTCTCCATCAGGGGGGCAGTGACAGAAGATAGAATTATAGATAGCTTGTTAGGCCTGCAGGCAATTAGGGGTTAACTAGCCTAACTAACCACAAAATGGTGCATATAACTGTCTTTTAGGAAAGGGCAGGGTTAATAAGCAGAAATAGGGGTTAATAAGGATGCACAACAGTAATAGTGGTGAAATGGAGTCTGCACTATGGAGCAAGATGGTGTTCCTTATGTGAATTAAAATGGCTGCCGCTATTTCTAATGGCGGGAAACGGCACCCATAACACGCCACAAACCCTCACCTCTTCCAGCCTCTCCCTCACTTATTTCAGTAATAATGGATTAGAAATCCATGACACCCCAGAACAGTAGATAATGGTTGCTGTTGTTAACTGTTATTTGGTTACTGGTAATGGCAGGGCCCCCAGAGAGGCATCCCCCGCTGCGTTCCGCTGCTCCCTGCTCTGCCGATGGAAGTGAGGGCAAAGATCCCGGCTTAACCGGAAGTCCCAGAACTAGACACTCTGTGCCGGACTTCTGTTGTTTTGGCCTACAGACCTCTGGCACAGAGTGTCTAATAGGGGAGGATCTAGTCGCAAATGTTTCATCCTCCGGAGCAGCAAATGTTTCATCCTCGGCATGCAGCCGCCTCAGCGGCCGCGTGTCACCAGAAATGGCTACGCGTGTCAGTGCTGACACGCGTGTCATAGGTTCGCCATCACTGCACTAGACTGTTGGTAGAAACTGATTTCCTGAGGTAGAAAGTGATTCCTGTTCTTCTTTTGATCTTCCATTACGCATGGCTTCAGCCCATTACATTTATAATGAACATGTCTGAAATTAAAACTGCATCTTTTAAGTTTGTTTTTATTTATTTTTTTTTATCCTCTCCTGAGGATATATTTATGGATTTGAAAGAGAGAGAGAGAGGAAAGAAGAGAGAGAGAAGCATCAATCAGTTGCCCCCTGTATGTGCCCTGACTGGGAATGGAACCCGCAACCTTTTGTTGCGTGGGGCAATGCTCCAACCTACTGAGCCATCTGTCCAGGGCTTAAGTTTATTTTTGGTGGCTCCTGCAATTCTCTGCTTGTGCTGAGAAAGTAAATTAAAGTAACTCTGCTCTTTTAATGAAGGTAGATTTTACTCATATCTTATTACAATTGGGAAAGTGTTCACCTTTTGTATTCTCATGTAAAAATTGTGCTTATTTGGCAAGTCAGTCACAAAGAGAAGCAAGTGCTAGGCCAAGGTGTTCTTTGACAGGAGTTTTTGAGCAGCTAGTTTTAGTTCTGTCAGTATGATCTAATTCAAACGGAGGACTAGCTTTAGCTTGGGAAATAAGCATTACATATAGGAGGAAAAGGGTTGAAGGAAAAATTATGGAAAATGAAATACAAAATGTAAAGGAAAGCTAAATTTCTGTGACTAGTCTAACCCTTTTATTCTTCATGCTCATGAATGATCATTAGAGAAGCAAGATGGTATAGAAGATGAGGCAGCAAACTTGAATTGGGGGACTTGCGCTCTCGTTTTGGTTCTTGAGCAAATTAACTCACTAAACCTTTTTGAGTCTCCGTTGTCACATCTGAAATATGAATACTTAGATTCACTGTTTGTTAACCAGAGATAAAAGCTAGAATAATGTGGGGAGCTTGTTTAAAGACACATGGCCCAGTGTAACACCCAGAAATACATATTCACTTGGTTTGTGATGCGCCCCAAGCATGTGTGTTTCCTATATTCCTTTCTGGTTTACAATCAGTAGACGATGCTCTCATAACATTTCTTCTCGTTCAAATGTTCCCTGATTTACTGACTATCAGCCCCATAATGACTGCATGGCTAGGAGTCTAAGTATCTGGCAGACACTGCTGGTTGTACCCTTCTTCCTTGAGGAACACAAACCTAAAATTTTAGCTCAGCACATGCCTTCCCGAATAAATATTACATTTCCCAGTTTCCCTTTTGGTATGGCCATGGACTGAATTCTGCCCAAAGGGAAGTAGTATGTGAACATCCTGAAAGTGCCCTTACATGAAAGAAATGTGCTATTTTTACTTCTTGTGGACTGGCATGCATACATGATAGCAAAATATGCGTCAGACATACTGGTCATGCCATGGAAGCTGCAAGTTGAAGATGGGAGAGAACCAAGATAGAAGTAGCCTGGGTCCAAAACACCACAGAGTGCCATGCCAGTCATGAACTTAGTACCTACAGGCTTTCTTTGATTTGAGAGAAATACATTATTATCTAGTTAAAGTAACTGCATTTTGTCTTTACCTTTTCTTTCAGCCAAACCCATTTAAATTAACAAAATGTGGAGCAGGAGAATACTTTATGGATTCCAATTATGTTTCCTAATCTACATGTGGGCATAAGTTGGAATATCTATTTACTATGGCTTTTTCTATAAGTGTTGTATATCGATAAGACAATAAAATTTTATCTCACAGACAGCACTTCTATTAGAGCAAAAATTTGATGGAGGGGTATCACAATTGTAGGAAACACAATTTTCTTTTTATGATTTTCTGCAAATATGTAGAAAATATTTATAGAAATATTCTACAAATATTATTCTCTACAAATATGTGTAATTTCCTTGACATATACCATACACACATATATAATTTGGCCTCAAAAATGGCCAGTTATCATCAACTTTGTATGTAGCTTGGTAGGCCCTAAACTACAGTGAAATACCAAGAACAACCATTTAAATTATACACTCTTTTGCTAACAATTGTTATTATTGGCAATGAGCAAACATGGTGTTAAGTTTTTAAAATACTTCTGTATATTTTTTAAATGTTTGGGTTTGACAAGAATGCATTAGAAAAAAATTTCTAATTATTTTCCTCTCCATGTATAGTTCAATGAAAACACGCCCCCTCCCATATGTACTATAATGGAATTTGTTTCTTGTTAATTTGCATTTAGCCTGTAAAAAATATCCTTTAAAGATTTTTTAAGACATTGGGCTTTTGGCACATATTATGTTTCTAATTAGGACCAGGGATGGGAGGATGGTGGAAAATAAAATTAGATAAATACACACATATGGATATGTAGGTATGCATATATAAACATACGTATGTATTTATTACATATGCATAAAATACATTGTACATATAAGAATTAGATTCAGGTGCAAAAGATATGCCAAATTCTGGGATTGAAGTCATGTGAATGATTTTTTTTTTTCATTTCCAAACCTTTCTAAATAAATTGTGGTAAAGTAAGTACCATAGTAGGTGTTTCAGGCTATTTAATAAGCAAATATTTTCTCTCTCCACATGCACACACATATCACCCTAAAACAAACTCATTCTCACATACTGAACCAATTCAATCCATACAAACCACACAAAAAGATGATTGGGAGGAGAAAGGAAATAGAGACTAACCATGAAGAGCTCTCTCTTTTTACCTTCATTCCTCTCGTCCGTGTTAGTGTAGATGGAAGCTGCAGTAAATAATGAAAAGATAACAAAGGCCAATAAAATGAATGCCACTTCCAGGTTGGTGAATGGAAGCTCTATGGACCACCACATACTTCTTCACCTTCAATAGAAAACAAACATTGGCTTAGCACACTCTATCCAGAGAGAGCTTGTTCAGCAATTACTTATTTTAGAATCAAACACATATAAAATTTACTAAAACGTGTTAAAATACTTCTGTGCACCTGGAACAAATCACCTGGGACCGGTAAAAATGGATTGTACTCTCATTTCTTGAAATTTGGCATAACTATTGGTATAATTGAACTTCCACCTTTACTATGTGGATTGGAAGAGAGCATGAAATTCTTTTTTTTTTTTTTTTTTTTTAATATATTTTATTGATTTTTCACAGAGAGAAAGGGAGAGGGATAGAGAGCTAGAAACATCGATGAGAGAGATACATCGACCAGCTGCCTCCTGCACACCCCCCACCGGGGATGTGCCCGCAACCAATGTACATGCCCTTGACCGGAATCGAACCTGGGACCTTTCAGTCCGCAGACCGACGCTTTATCCACTGAGCCAAACCGGTTTCGTCAAGAGCATGCAATTCTTTATGTTTATACACATCTGTGAGTTTTTTGGACACAACTCTGGGAGTAAAGATAGGGTATATTTCATTTTAAGAAGGAAGAAGTAGTAATGTTGATATCTGACATGTCTATACTCATGTTCAGAGTAAAATCTCTTTGGTTCATGTGCCTGAAGTTACCTGGCATCTGCTAGTCAAGTGAGATATGTACAATTGAAGCCAGTTTTTTTTTTAGTGTAAAAACCATAGACCTCAGAGCAGCTGTATCAAACTTAATCCAAATAACAATAAATGTGTTCATAATTTAACCATGAAAACTTCCAATTTCAGACTCAGAAAGTGGAGCTCATTTTGGAAAGGAAATAGTAGCTCCATTGGAGGAAAATTATAGCATCATCCAGTTGGAATTCACCCCTCTTTCTGTCTTTCAGTGTTTACTACACAAATGCCAAATATTTAAACCACTGCAGACATCTGTGGGGATGTTATAATTTTAAGAATTCCTAGAGAAAGAGATTTTACATCCTTTCATGGCAAGTCATCCCAAATTCTTCTTATTTTAGGGAAGTAATTTATTGGGGTCTTTCACATAAGGGTCAGGTTCAGAAATAGTGAGCATATAGTACAAAGAATTACATATACCATATCTTCATCCCCCCTATTTCTCCTATTATTAACATCTTGCATTAGTGTGGTATATTAGTTACAATTAATGAACCAATATTGATACATTATTATTATTAACTGAAATCTATAATTTACATTCAGGTTCACTCTGTGTTACACAGTTCTATGGGTTTTGACAAATGCATGTCAACCACCATTACAGTATCATACAGAATAGTTTCTCTTCTGCTTCATGTATTCATTCCTCTCCTCTCTCTTCCTCAGCCCCTGGAAATCTCTTTACTGTCTCTAGTTTTGCCTTTTCCAATTGTCATATAGTTGGGATCACACAGAATGTAGATTTTTCAGATTGTTTTCTTTCACTTAACAATAAGCATTTAAGGCACTCCATTTCCTTTTATGGCTTGATAACTCATTTTTTTTTTTTTTTTTTTTTTTTTACCACAGAATAACATTCCATCATATGGATGTATCACAGTTTGTTTATCCATTTACCCATTGAAAGACAGCTTGGTTGCTACCAGCGTTTGGTGATTATAAAAAAGCTGCTATAAACATTTTAGTGCAGGTTTTTGTGTCCACATGATTTTTTAAAAATATATTTTTATTGATTTCAGGGAGGAGGAGAGGGGAAGTAGAGATAGAAACATCAATGATGAGAGAGAACCATTGATTGGCTGCCTCCTGCACACCCCATACTGGGGATTGAACCATGACCTCTTGGTTCATAGGTCAACGCTCAACCACTGAGCCAAACCAGCCAGGCTGTATGCACATGATTTTTCAATCTAGGGTCATGTTTGATGGATTATATGGTAAGACTGTGTTTAGCTCTATAGGAAACTGCCAACCTGTCTTCCAAAGTGGTTGTACTATTTTGCATTTCTATTAGCAATGAATGAGCATTCCTATTGCTCTGCTTCCTTGAATCAATTTGGTATTGTCAATTTTTGGATTTTAGTCATTCTAATAGGTGTGTAGTATGTTTTCATTTGCAACTCCTTAGTAATATATGATGCTGAACATCTTTTCATATACTTATTTGATACTACATATCTTCTTTGTCTTTTATGCAGATTTTTTTTGCCCATTTTAAAATTGTGTTATTTGTTTTCTTATTGCTGAATTTTAAGAGTTCTTTGTATATTCTGTATTCAAGTACGGTTCCATATAAATGTTTCCCAAACAGTTCTTAACAGTGTCTTTTGCAGAGTACTTTTTAATTGTAATAAAGCCCAACTCTTTTTGGATCATGCTTAATTGTATAAAAAAACAAACCTCATTGCTAAACCCAAGATCATGTAGGTTTTCTTCTGTTATTTCTAAGTTTTAGAGTTTTGCATTTTATATATCTACAATTCATTTTGAGTTAATTTTTGTAAAAGGTATAAGTCTGTTTAGTTTCTCTTCTTCTTTCCCTTCTCCTCCTCCCTTCCCCCTCCTCCTCTTCCCTCCTCTTGCTCCTCCTCTTGCTCCTCCTCCTCCTTCTTCAAATAGGATATCCAGTTGCTCAAGTACCATTTGTTGAAAAGATTATCCTTTCTCTTTTTTTTTCCAATTTTTTTATTAAGGTATTATATGTGTACATATCTTACCATTGAAGATTATCCTTTCTCTATTGTAATCTCTTTGCTCCCTTGCTAAAGATTAATGATTATGTCTGTGTGTCTATCTCTGGGCTCTCTATTCTGATATTTCCAGAAACTTATTTTGTGGAGACTGTTTTATGACAATTTAAGCACTCTCCTGTTGTTCTCAAATCTGCTTATATATTAATTATTTTAAGATAAGAGAAGAGCTATCTCAACAAACTGAAGACAGCTCTTAATCTTGTGTTACCAGTGTTCACCCTGGAGAGCCTCTGTGCATGTCCTCTGCCATGATGGGTAAAAGCAGCCCTCTCCCCGCCCCAGTTCAATACTGAGCCAAATAGTGATGCTAGTTTAGGAAGGAAAGAAGGCTTCAGGGGGAAATAAGGACCTTCAGTTTGACACTAAAGAAACCCCAGATTTTGGTGGAGAAGAGAAGCAACGTAAATCTAAAGAGAAAAGATTAATTGATTCAACACGTGCCTTTTGAGTGTGGCATTATGCTAAATTGTTTGTGGTGAAGTGAGGTGATGGGAGGAGAGGGAAGCAGGAGCAGGACATAGGTGACATGTAATGAATGAGCACTTAACATGGATCAGGCACTATTTCAAGAGCCACAGCCTTCATCTCCTTGAATCTTCCTGATCACTTTATATGGTAGATACTATCATTATCCCCATTTCATAAATGAGGGCACTGAGCACAGAAATATAAAGTAACTTATCTTAAACTATAAGGTAGTATATGGCAGAGATAGAATATTACCCCGGGCAGCCTGGTTCCAGAGCCCTCCCCCTTAATCGATATACTTAACTTGCATTCATCCAACCAACTAAGCAAGCAAACCAAAAACTCACCTTCATAGTGAGAATCCGGTTTGGCAAAGCATTTTGTGGATTAACTGGAAAGGAGTTTTTATGGTAGGTACTGTATTAAGATAATATCTGCTAAGCAAACACAATTGACAGAATTCAATGCCAAGGTGCGAGCTTAGACTTGATTCAAATGCTATTCAAAGGTGACTATAAGGTCTTTGATAGAACAGTGACATGATGTAGCAGTATTCTGAGAATACTAATTGCATTTCTATGTGAAGGAGGGATTGAAGGAAAAGAATGATAATCGGAAAAAACTCAGAATGAGATGTTCAGCTCTGTATTAGGTTCCACAATAGTAATAGAGTGGGAAGGATGAAGCTAAGAGCCACCTTGAAGGAAGGGCAGGAGGATCTTGGAAGTTTGCTGATTATATGGGGTTTAGAGGTCAACCCAACACTAGTAAAAATGCAGTACAAGGAGGAAGAAGGGAGATGAAGGTCACTAAAAAAATCCACAGAATGTTGTGTGAATTGGTAGTAGAGAACATTAATTCCTCAAACTTTTTCATGGTTAGTAGAGATGTAGACTGTACTCATACATTCGGCCCTCCTCCAATATTTGCAATTCGATTGATCATGCTTTTGCTTTTCTAGAGAATATGAAGACTGCTAAGTCAGTTAAAACAGCTCAGAGAACAACAACAACAAAAATAATTCTCATTGCCAATATTCTTTTCCTCATGAAAAAATGTAACAAAACAAAATGAAAACAGAAAAGAAAAAGAAATGGTGCCATCTAGTGGTGACTCAGTGCTACGGGTGGGAGAAAGAAATGATTAACTCAAGCTTTTTAATGATGTTTCATTATATGTATACTAGAGGCCCAGTGCACAAAATTTATGCACGGGTGCGGTCCCTAGGCCTGGCCAGTGATCGAAGTGCGAGCATTTGATGTGGAAGGGCAGGTCCCAGCTGACCTCTGGACCCTGGACAGTACCTGGGCCCCCGGGCCCCTGTATGTCCCCCTCCGCCTGAGTTATGGTGCCCGAGTCCCCATGCAGAGATGTGGTGAGTGTGGCTGGATGCTGCAGGCTGGGGTGCAGTGTGGGCCTCTGGGCTGCCCAGCTGCGCTGCACTGAAGCCGGGAAGACAGTGCACTCTCTCCTGGTCATTCTCATAGACCGGCTTCTGCGCAAACCCATGGGGAGCCTGACTGGCCCCTGCAGTCCTGGCTGCTGCAGCCTGGCTCACCCAGAAGAGGCCATGCAGGTGTGGGGCAGGGTTCTCGCGGGTGCCCGGCAGCTGAGTATGGGGGGCTTCCCTGGCATGTGAGCCCTGGCATCCCAGGGGAGGGTAGCAGGGGGAGTGAGAGCGAGCTTGGCGGACACCCCGCATTTTCACCACTCCTCCGTCCCTGTCACTCTTGCACTCACGTAGCCAGTGAGAGGTCGCAGCACGTTTCTGATGCCTGCCATGTTCTGTGCCACCCCTGGTGGTCAGCACACATCATAGTGAGCGGTCGAACTTCCAGTCTCCTGGTCAAATGACCGTCCGAGGGACAATTTGCATGTTAGGCTTTTATTATATGGGACTAGAAGCCTGGTGCACAGATTCATGCACTGGTGGGGTCCCTCAGCCTGGCCTGCACCCTCTTGCAATCCGGGACCCCTTTGCGGGATGTCAGAGAGCTGGTTTCAGCCCTATCCCCACAGGCCAGGCTGAGGGACCCCACCTGTGCACGAATCTGTGCACTGGGCCTCTAGTATGCATATAAAATCTTTGGTTGATCTCTTCCTGCCCTACCTCCACCCCCCTTCCCTCTGAGATTCATCAGTCTGTTCCATGTTTCCATGCCTGTGCATTGAGCATCTGCCCCCTGGTGGTCATTGAGCAACATAGGTACCGGTTGAATGGCCAAATGGTCAGATGGTCACTTAGGCTTTTATATATATAGATGGTATCTTTTATGATATCACACACCTATGCCAAATAGTTTCCCATATTCTTCAGTTTTGTTCCATTCCAAGAATATTCAATGACTTTAAGGTAACTGTTTCTAGAAGAAAGCACTCAGTAATGTTTTCTGTATATATCTGTATATACAGATCATATGCAGTGAGCTATTTCTATCTTATCATACTGGATGCTGTTATTCTATGCATAAAAAAGACAAAAACTGAAAGCTAGGTAAAAAGATGTAGTACAATAATATACATTTGCCAGATATCTATAGCTATTCAATATGAAATCTAATTATCTCCTTGTTTAGTGCTCAGGGTTCTATCATCCTGCCCTTAATTCCAGAAAAGGCAGGTCCATGGTCATCTTCTGGGTCTTAAAACCAGTCACGAGTTTATTGTTACCTTTAGATGATCGTGTTACCTGCACTCCATTTACTCTTGAGTATTCTGTGAGAGCATCTGGAAAATAATTGGTTGTACAGCCTGCATTTCTTCCTGGCTTGCGTATCTATACTCTGATTATTAGGGGCAGAAATAGAATAGTGGGGAATAACTCTAAGTATAAGAAATATTAATCATGCTTTGTTAACTGTGATTGTTTTGTTCTGATTAGAGAAAGCACATTCTAACCTGGCTGAGAGCTGTATGCCCCGAGACATAGGAGTTAACCTAGGAATGGTCAGTCCACTCTTCTTTTCCAAGCTCTGTCTATAATCATGGAAGGATTAACAACCTTGTTGCTGACACAATCTAGTCCTGGAGGTACCGACCCTATGCCCACCCTTTGTGACCCCCAACCCGTATTTCCTGAAATCTGGTTCAGGAGGCACCCAACCTCTGCAAACCCCCCATTCCACATGGCCTGTAACCTGTAACCATTATACCTTACCTACTTTCCCATGCCTATAATTCTTACTTTCTCATGAATCTTTGTTCTTCTACCCAATATAAGCAGCTGGCTTATGGGCAGGGGAGAACAGAGTTTTGTGGATGACCTGCTGCTCTGCCATACTGCCTGCATTATTGGAATAAATGCTCATATATAATTCAACACTGTCTCTGATTAATTGGCTCAAGTAGTGGCAGACAGCCTGGACCCATTGGTTGTCCAGTTTCATATTCTGGTGACCTAGATGGGACCACAAGCAGGTTAGTCCTCTGAAGTCCATACTGGGGATCACGCTTGCTGCCTGGACTGGAGGTTCCTGAGGCTGAAGCCTGGACTCTTATTTGCAGCGCTCTCAGTAATTTTCCTATTTTGAGTCCCAGCCACAGCCCCAGCCCCAGCCCCAGCAATTCCTTTGTCTCACCCTAGACCTAAGTTGAATGTTGTGTTCGGTAACTATGTAACAAGGGGCATCTGTTGTCTGTTGCCCTCCCAACCCCCAATCTGGTGTGAACCTAATCAGCTCCTGGTTGCAAGCGGCCTCTCAAAATCCTTGCTTGGTCTCCGCACTCAAGCCTGATCAGTTTAGGGTTGAGACAGGGCCCTGCATGGTGCAGGACTTCTGTCTGGCATTCTGTCTGGCTGTGCATGATAAGCCACAAACAGTTGTCTGTCTGTTGTGCACATTGTAAATATTGTATATGGGAGAGTCTCTCTTGATAGCTGTTTTGTGTCTCTTGGTTGTTTGGTTTAATTTGTTTACAGATGGGGGCATGTGTTACTTTACAGATGGGGCATATACTTGTGTCAGGCTGAACCCATGTCAGGGACTTCAGGAACTTCCCAGCAGCTGCTGAGAGCTCTTAATATTAGGGGTGCTCCCTGCTCTGCCTCTCAAGGCATCAGCTGACGGAAGCGCTTAGGTAGTGAGAGTTCTTGTCTGTCTGTAATGTAACTGGTTACAGATGTCCTTTGCTTGCTTTCTTATCTTTTGGGGACTTAGTTTGCTCTTTGCCATTTTATGGAAACAGGGAATCCTCTGTCTCTGATATTGGGCTTTGTACCACTCAGACCCAAGGTCATTTGTTGTGCTGGATTAGTGTGAGATAAGGTTCTAAGGCTAATGTCCCAGTCCCTCTTTTTGGGAGTACTCATCTATTTACTCTAGGGGTTGTTTTTGTTCCTATTTTGAAATAGGATAAGATCTCATCTTAAATGCAAGATTTCATGTTGTTACAGCTATTCAGAAAGGAAAATATGGGAAATAAACCTAACCCCCCCTCCTCCAAGGCCTGGGAGTTGGTGCATTCCTAGGAATAAGCTGCAGGGTGGGGCCTGATATTGTCCTTCTCCCCCGCCCCCCGCGCCTTTTCTCCAGCCCCCTAAAAGTGGTCAGGGCCATGTTATCCCTGTTCCAAATTTGCCAAGAAAATGCCTTGGGAAATAATTGGCTTTAAAATCTCATAAAGTTGTTAAGACTTAATAAATAGATGTATCTAAAATGAAGGATGTTTGATAAAGCTTTTCAGTAATAAATATATATATACCTAAACATAGTTCCAAAGTCTTTGGTAACCTAGGTAACCGAAAACTTTGGCGTCTTGCTGAGTTAAAAATGAAAATTATTAAATATCGAGATATTTTGAAATAACAGGATACTGAAATCTGATTTTGCTTACTTTTGGTGTCTTATTACAGAGAATCTAGAGGTGGACTTGAATATTTTAATGAATATGCCTTGTATTTTATTTGAAACCTATCTCATAAAAATGTGAATGTATTGCTAATCTGAGGAATGTAAATTACTTACTTGTCACCTAAAAATTAATGATGACTTCCTCTTTCATTGATGTTTCTATCTCTCCATCCCTCTCCCTTCTCCTCTCTCTAAAAATAAATAAAAATATACTTTAAAAAAAGAACTCCATATCTGGATTTATAGAAATACTGGCAAGGAGAATCAGGAGAAACAAAAAATGATTATAGGACTGAATGAACTGAAAATAATTATATAGTTTTTGTAACTTTTGCTGAAAGCATTGCTGATTTTTAATCTTTTTTTTGTTTTTCAGACATAATGAAACTTGTTTCTTTTCCTTTTTTAAGATATTTTTTTATTGATTTCAGAGAGGAAGGGGGAGGTAGAGACAGATAGAAACATCAATGCTGAGAATCATTGATGGGCTCCCTCCTGCACGCCCCACCCTGGGGATTAAGCCCACAACCCGGGCATATGCCCTGACTGGGAATTGAACCATGACCTCCTGGTTCATAGGTCGATGCTCAACCACTGAGCCATGATGGCAAGGCTTGTTTCTTTTCTTAAAGTAATTTGGCAAATTATATATTTTTCTCCCTCACAGATCCCTCCAGAACTTAGTAATACTTAATGAGTGAGACATGGCAATATGTTTCTTTGTATGAATTCAATAAGACAAGTTTCCAATCGTGGTTTTATTAACCAAGACTTTGACTGCAATGTCATGTTTGAGAGAGACATGCCTGAACTCTGGATATCACCAAAAAGCTTTAAGGAATAAAAACTGACTTTGAAGGCAATACGAGCACCTTGGAGAAATAGCCTGCCTGGTACCTTGCTTGTTCATGTGGTTCATGGCAGTCTTTCCAGGTAAGGAACAAACGTTGCTTTTCTGAGAAATGGCGAGGAAGGAGCCTCAAGACATTTTGGGAACCTCAAGAATTTGAAATCACCAGGTATTGCAGGCAAATTTGATGGCAGCTAAATGGCTCAGCTTCTTTGCCCCAGGGGCTAACTAAAGCTCAATCATGGGATTACGGCAAAGCAGCTTTAAAAATATATATATTTTTATTGATTTCAGAGAGGAAGGGAGAGGGAGAGAGAGATTGAAACATCAAACAATGAGAGAGAATCACTGATCAGCTGCCTCCTGCACACCCCCTACCGGGGATTGAACCCATAATCCAGGCATGTGCTCTTGACTGAATCGAACCCAGGACCCTTCAGTCTGCAGGCCAATGTTCTATACTGAGCCAAACTGGCTAGAGAAAAACAGATTTAAAAAAAAAATAAATCCTAGCCTGGCCAGCATGGCTTAGTGGTTGAGCATCAACCTTTGAACCAGTAGGTCACGATTCTATTTCCCCAGTCTGCATTGCCTGTAACCTGTAGCCATTATACCTTGCTTACTTTCCCATGCCTGTAATTCTTACTTTCCCGTGTAATCTTTGTCTTTCTGTGCAATATAAGCAGCTGGCTTATGGGGAGGGGAGAGCAGAGTTTTGTGGATGACCTGCTTCTCTCTCATACTGTTGGCATTGGAATAAATACTCATATGTGATTCAACCCTGTCTCTGCTTAATTGGTTCAACTAGTGACAGGCAGCCTGGACCCTTGGTTGTTCAGTATCATGATCTCTGGACACTTTGCCCATCTCAGTTTACTTGGCATTTAAATGAATCACATGTTCCCTGTAGTTTAGCCCAGGGTAAGACTAACCATAATTATTATTTAGTAGCAGACTGTAGATAACTCATATGCATTTTTACATAATAAAAATAAATCTTACCCCTTTTATCATACTTTATATCACTTCTAAGCTTATCTAAACTTACTTAAGTTGCAGTCATTTACTAAAATCCATTTATTTCATGGATGCATGGCCACCTTGATTTGTCATCATTATTTAGGTAATCCCCAGAAACCGATTAAACTTATATTATCTTCTCCATTTGGAGAGTAAAATGAGTCATTAGACTAATCTTACCCAACCATCCTGCACTCCTGCAGTGCTTCAAAATTATCTTTATAAATGTAAGTCAGATCATGTTACTCATCTGCTTAATTCAAAAATGGCTTCCCTTGCAATAAATCCCTAACTCCCACCTGCCCCACATTTTCTCTGGTGAGGCTCCCGTGATGCTCTCTAGGCTCCAGCACAATGACCTTGTTTGTGTCCCTGGTCCTACCTACCTAGCTCATGTGGGCTGGGCCTGGATCTCCCTCCCCATTTTCCCTTATCTAGTCTCTGTGCATCCTTCCCTCTTCTGTTCAACTACCACTTTTCTGTAGAGGTCTTTCTTTCTTTTTTTTTTTCCCCCCAAATTTTATATACAGTATTGCATGTAAGTTGGTTAAAAATAAAGGCCAACATATAATTTCTGAAGGTTGAATTCAAGGGTAATTCATATGCCAAATATCACATCTAAGCTTTCCATCCTGAAAAACGGCGGCTGAGGTTTTTGGGGTCCATGACCTGTTGTATGAGCAAATTCACTTGTCCACCCACTCTGAGCACAGTTCCTTCCTCCACTCCTTTCAGTTTCTCTTGCAGTCTCATCAAGGCACATTCAGCCATTTTGTTGAAACTCTGGTCAATTTCACTGAGGTTTCCTTTGCATTCTTGGTCATCTGCATTGGGAGTGGAGTGAAGCTTAGCTTCATCTCCCAGCCCCTGCTGTAAATATAAAGCTTTCAGAGTTTTCATGGTCCAGTCAGAGAGGATCATACAGGAGGACCTTGTAGAGGCCTTTCTTGAGCTCCAGTCTAAACCAGGTTTTGAGCACTCTTCATTACGCTGTTTTATTTTCATCACCGTTCTTACTCATTGCATTTTTTTTATTGTTGTTGATTTTTCTCTTCCCATGAAATAAAACTCTGTGAAAGTAGGCCCCTCTATTGTTTACCTCTGGATCTGCAGAGTTATAAGAAATGACTGGTAGGCAGTAATTTTTCTATAGATACTCATGGAATGAATGTAAGTGAATAAATGAGCAGACAAAAGCAGCACATAAACAAGCAAGTTGACACAGATCCGAATTTCATAGCTGTGGACAGCAAATCTGGGCTGAAGGTATATTCAGAAATCTTAGTGATATCAAGCCCTCTATTACTTGAGAAATCCTACCCAGAGGACATGAAGTATACTTTGAAAATGGTCTTAAGGCTTCAATAAACTAGGCAGCCTGCTGGGGATTGATGGTTTTGTTTGCTGCTGTTATTGCCCAAATGGGGGAGATGTGTTTCTTCTCATTTGTTGCTTTATTTCTCTCTGGTGGCTGCTTGCCATGCTCACAGCTCTTATTGTGTCCCATCCATTTATTTCATGGATGCTGGAATAAACCCTTGAGTGCTGTTATGATTGCTTGGGGACTGTGTGGGATATGTGCCTTGGTTTTGAATCTCCTTCCCAGTGCAAATGCTGTGAGTATGCACTGCGGGGAGGGTGGGAGGGACCTGGTTAAATGATTGCCCTTAACCCAAAGAAAAATCTGCCTGAGTCAATACAGAGGGCTCATTAACAGTAAGTAATTTTTTTGGGAACCAAGGACATTTTTTAGTATTGTGTTGTTGTTTTTTAAATTTATATGTATATATATTATATTTATTGATTTCAGAGAGGAAGGGAGAGGGAAAGAGAGATAGAAACATCAATGATGAGAGAGAATCATTAATCGGCTGCCTCCTGCACGCCCCCTACTGGGATTTAGCTGGGAACCCAGGCAAGTGCCCTGACTGGGAATCAAACTGTGAACCCCTGGTTCATAGGTTGATGCTCAACCATTGAGCCACACCAGCTGGGCATTTTAGTGTTTTGAATTCTTACAGCCAAGTTGATTAGAAAGCTGGAGACTGAAAATAATTCTATGAGACCCTGGAGTTCCTCTGCTTGTTTTTGGAGCCTTTAGGAGGAAGTCTAGAAGCTGTATCATTTATAGACTAGAGGCCCAGTGCATGATTAAATCATGCACGTGTAGGGTCCCCGAGGCCTAACCTGCCATCCAGGCCATATCCACTGCCCCGCAAAGCCTAGCACACTCCGTGAACACTGCTGGCAGCCTGCTCCCCGCTTTTGATGGCAGGGGGTCCGCTGGTGCCGGAGCAGACACACAGCTCCCTGCTTTCGATCACGGGGGAGCTGGGTGTCCGCTGGTGCACCAGGCCTTTCAAAAGCCTCCGGTGGAGGCTTTTGGCCTTCTGCTGGAGCGGACAGACACCCAGCTCCCCCACTTTCGCTTTCAATCACGGGGTGCTGGGTGTCTGTCCGCTGGTGCCGGAGCGGACACCCAGCTCCCCGCTTTTGATGGTTGGCGGCGGGATGTGGGCTCGCTGCCCCAGAGGCCCCTTCTGTGCTGCAGCACAGCCATGGCTCAGCGTCCCGCCGGCCCAATCGGCCACCCCGGCCACCCCGAGTCCCACCCCCCCGCACCTCCTGGCCAATCGTGGGCATAGCGAAGGTATGGTCAATTTGCATATTACTCTATTATTAGGTAGGATATTTGCATGGTCTCACTTGAAAGCATAGGGCTGGCCACTAAGCCAATACGCATCCCATTCCTCTGGCCTGCTGGATGTGCCTGCCTGCTCTTTTCTGAGACAACATATCTCTGTCTCTTTTAAAAAAATCTGAACAAGACTTACCAGCTGAATTAAATTATTACCTCATTTGAGTAGTTTAAAACCAGTCTCACCTTTTTCTCTTGTGTTTGAAGGAGTATAGAGGGTTATACATTATATTCCTGTCACAGTGTAATTATCACCTATAAAACAAGGCCTTGAACTGTAATCCTTCACATATTTCAAAACAACGTTCTGTTGTATATGTGTTCCTGAATTATCTTTTCACTTTGTAGACTTGTTGTTATGGATTGTGTGTTTGTGTCCCACCAGAATTCATATATTGAAATCCTAACCCTCAATGTATTTGCAGGTGGAGCCTTTGAGAGGTGATTAGGTCATGAGGGTGGAGCCTTGCAGAGCTCTCTTAGCACTTCTGCCGTGTGAGAACAGGGTGAGAGGAAGGCTGTCTAAGAAACAGGAAGCAGGACCTCACTGGACATCGAATCTGCCAGCATCTTGATCTTGGACTCCCAGTCTCTAGAACTGTGAGTGATGAACGTTTTCTTAAGCCACCCAGTCCATGGTATTTTTATTCTGACAGCCCAAAGGGACTAAGATAGTCGTGAAGGCAGAAACTTGGTTTTCTTGGTTGCACTTGCTAAATATTCATGTCTCTAGATAAATATTCATCCTCTAAGCAAAATCAGCATCCCTATGTGATGGCAAAAGAATAGATCTCCAGTCTTTTTAACTCAGGGCCATTTGAGCTCTATTTTTGCCCAAGTACAGCATGAATATAGGTATCTTTAGAGATTCCTCTTTGCTTGTTCTTCAAGTGTTTCACTCTTGCAGGCAATACAGAATCATGTAAATCCACCCACAACTGAGTGGCTCCCTGCTTTTCAACTGATAGAGTTTAGATATGTTGTGCACTACATATAAGCAAATGTTTCATATCTTATTTTATGGCAGTATTGTGGGCTCTGATTAGGTGCTGTTAAATATTTTGATTAAATTAGACATTATTTTAGTCATTTTAGTTGCATTAAATTTTGTTAAAATAGAAGAAGCTTTTATTTAAGAAACTTTTATTATACCTATACTGCTTCCACCCCCTTGAATTCCAGGTTGATGTTTGGTATATCTTCAGGCTTTGGGCTCCCTAAAACTTTGCAGGGGCTATCCTGGTTTGGCCCATGCTTCTTGTTATTTTAAGACAGACATATGTATAGTCACCTCCCAAACATGAGCTTCACATTACAAAGTTTCTATTTAAAGTGAAGTATGGTTTTCCATTTTGTGACCGCTAGACTGTGCAGAAAGTGTGCTATGTGACTGTTGGGGGTGGAAGAGATGGGGTGGCTCTCCACATGTTCCCCTCCCTCCTATTGAGCTTGGCTGAGCTTGCCAGAGCCTTGGAAGTGGGAAGCAAGACAAGCATTAGATACTTCATTAAACTGAGTCTTATGTCCGGGGTGGAGGTTACTTGTTGCTTGTCAGGCATAGCTGTGATGGTGGGCCACAGGACTGCTGAACATAGAGTCTTACTGACCCCATTCTTTGCAACTACAGGCTCTATTGTATGCTTGAGTAATTGACCTTGGCTTCCCTTATTGTGAGTCAATATTGTGATTTCTACATTGCTAGATTCCAAAGGGCAGAAATTGTATCTATCTGTGCAACCACATTTTAAAAATTACAAGATAAGTCTTGCTAAGGTTCAAGAACAGTTTACAAACAGTTTTCTGTGGTAACAATGGTGGCTTAATGATAGACACAAAATGGTTATGTGAAGAATAGAAATCAATTCAATTCTTGAAATTGAAATCAACTATTCAATTTGTTATATGGAATTCTTAAAATGAAATTTTTAGTTTACTTTTTTGTGTTCATAATAATCGCAGGAATATTTCTCTGATGAAGTTATACTCTGACCTGGAGCTCAATTACCAGTAAATCCTATGATACTTTTTTTTTTTTAATGAAGAGTTGGGCCTTGGCTAGATTTGCTCAGTGGATAGAGCGTTGGCCTGTGGACTGAAGGGTTCTGGGTTCAATTCCGGTCAAGGGCACATGCCCGGGTTGCGGGCTTGATCCCCAGTAGGGGGCGTGCAGGAGGCAGCTGATCAATGATTCTCTCTCATCATAGATGTTTCAATCTCTCCCTCTCCTTTCCTCTCTGAAATCAATAAAAATATATTAAAAAAAATAAAATGAAGAGTTGATGCTCAAGTACTATAAATGAAAATATGGTAGGTCTCAAAATGGGCAGAAAAATAACCAGGGCACGTTCATGCTTTGGCTTGGAATAGTAACTAAAAACTCATCATAGATGGGCAAATGTGTTTTGAAAAAAGTAACAGTATTTCTGAGCTGTAAGGTACTTGAGAGATTTCACTGGACAATGATCTCATGCACCTTTGGATTTTTTATACCTCTTCCCAAATTTATGTTCAAAAGTGAATTCTTGCTTTATTTCATCTCTTTCCTTCTGGCTGCTTAGTACAAAATCCTTGGTCATACTCAACCCTTCTCTTTCTCACTTTATATGCTCTGTCATCAAGAAATCCTGTTGGCTTTATCTTAGAAATATATCCAGAATCCCACCCTGAGATTGCAGCTACCCTGATATGAGGTACTCTTAGGTCTTACAAGACTTAATGAAACAGCCTCCTAAATGATCTACCAGCTTCTTCCTTGATTTTCTTAAGTCCATTCTCACAAAAGTATGTAAATAATTTGTTATACTCTATCACCTATCGGCTCAAAACTCTATTATAACTCCCCACTCCACTCAGAGTAAAAAGCTTCCATCTTTAAATGATCTGCTTCCCATTCCATTCCCAAAACCTCTCTCCTCCTGTATCCCTCTCTCACTCCATTCCAGATGCACTGGCCTCCTGGCTATTGCTCTGTCATTCCAGGCATGCTTCCATCTTAGGGCCTTTGTACTGACTGTTCTCTGCCTGAAAAGCTCTTCTTCCACATAGCTGAATGCTTCCCTCCTTCAAGTCTTTGCTAAGGTGTGTTAGCTTCTCAATATGGTAGACTCCTACCACCCTATTTATATTTGAACCTCACCGATTTCCTTTTGCAAAGCATTTATCACCTTCTAATTATTTATTTATTATGTTGTTTTTTTTTGGTTTAGTATAACAATAGAATTTAAATATCACAAGGGCAAGGATATTTGCTTGTTTCATTTACTGAGCCTAGAACAGTGCCTGAAGTAGTACCTGGCACATGGTAGTTGCTTAATTAATATTTATCAATATCAAATTTGATGAATGAATGAAGGGAGGTCTGATGGGTTTGATATAGATTTGGATGTTGGAATGATTCCTCATCAGTGGGATATCTTTGGTTAAATGATTATAAAAATGCATTTGATAGACAGTATTGTAGAATGGAAAGAGCTTTACCTTTAGAGTCAGAGTTGATTCTAGTCCCTGCCACTTATAGATATAGTTTCTGCATTTTTATGCAGAACTAGTGGCCCAGTGCACGGATTCGTGCACATTGAAAGGAAATTAATTAGAAGGTGGCATGTGGGGTGGGACCTGGTGAGATGGGCTGGACACATCCTGGAGCCAACCTCCCGTGGTCCCTTCCTGGCCAGCTGCACCTGGGGTAGCTGGTTCTGGGGTGCGTCACTCAAGAACCAAGAACCGCAGCTGCTGCATTGAGTGTCTGCTCCCTGGTGGTTGGGCGGTTGGACGGTCACTTAGCCTTATCTACACTAATAAAAGAGTAACATGCTAATTGACTGTACCTTTGTGATGCCCACCAGCCAATCAGGAGTGAGTATGCAAATTAACCCAACAAAGATGGAGGGTTAATTTGCATATGCAGGTGCCGAGCGGCCATGGCGATGATGCAGATATTCTGCACAACCCCAGCCACTCTGGGCCTCTGGGCAGCATGGGAAGGCAGAAAGGCGGCTCCGGAATCTTTGTGCATTGGGCCTCTAGTATATATATATATATATATATATATATATATATATATATATATATATATATGATGATTGAATGAATTAATATATACAATACATGTAATATAGAAATTGACCCATTGTCAGATCTCATAAAATGGTAGCTATTATTACCGATCTTTTTAACCATGGAAAGATTGTGATAGCCTCTCTCAAGATTAGTGTATTCTATCAAATCTTTTTTTAAGAAATCTATTTTTATTGATTTCAGAGAGGAAGGGAGAGGGAGAGAGATAGAAACATCAATGATGAGAGAGAATCATTGATCAGCTGCCTCCTGCACACCCCACACCAGGGATAGAGCCTGCAACCTGGGCATGTGCCCTGACCGGGAATCGAACCATGACTTCATGGTTCATAGGTTGACACTCAACCACTGAACTACGCTGGCCAGGCTATTTTACCAAACCTTTAAGGAAAAAAATTAGCGCCAATATTACATAAATTATTTCAGAAAAATAGAGGCAGAGGAAATAATTCCCAAATGTCTTATGAGGCCTGCATTCCTTGTAATACACAAAACTGACAGACATTAAAAAACAGCAACAAAAGAAAATTGCATTACATTCTTAATGAATATCAACACAAAAATCCTAACAAAATAATAGCAAATAAATTCCAGTGGTGTGCATAAAAGGATATTATAATCACTAAGTAGTGTTTATTCCAAGTTATCCTAAGGTTGGTTTAATACTTGATAGTTAATCAACGTAATTTCCTATATTAACAAAATAAAAAAAGAAAAACCATATAATTATTTAAACAGACATAGGAAAAAGCATTTGACAAAACTGACCACCATTTGTACCAAAAAAAAAAAAAAAAAAAAAAAAAAAATCTCCTACAAAAAAGCATAAAAAACAGTAATCAAAACAGTATGGTATTTACATAAGAAGAGACAAATAGATTAATGGAACTGAATAAAGAGTCCAAAATTAAGATCCATCCTTTATGGTCATTTAATTTTCTATAAAATCTTCAAAGAAATTCAGTGAAGAAAGAAAAAATTTAATGCTGGTTGTTCTAGATAGCAATATGCAAAGAAAAGGGGCGGGGGGAGAAAAAAAAGGAAAAACCTCTACTCCTGCTTCACACCATAAGAAAAAAATATATTCAACATGGTCTTAGAACTGAATGTAAAAACTAAAATGATAAGGCTTCTGTAAAAAAAATAGGAGAGTATCTTTGTACCTTGGGGATAAAAATATATATATTTTTAGATAGAACACAAATTAATAACCATAAAAATAGGCAATTAGATTCATCAAAATTTAAAACTAGTGCTCATCAAACTATACCTTTAAAAAATTAAAACAAAAATTTTTATTGATTTTAGAGAGAGAAAGAAACATCTATTTGTTGTTATAGTTATTTATATATTCATTGGTTGATTCTTGCATATGCCCTGATCAGAGATTGAACCCTCAACCTTGGCATATGGGGACCATGTTCTAACCAACTGAGCTACCTGGACAGGGCTCAAACTATACTTTTTTTAAAAATGGGTAAGCAACAAAGTGGGAAAAAATATATGCAAAATATATATTTGACAAAGGACTTGTAGCCGCAATATATACTTCTAAAAACTCCTTCAAGTCAATAATAAAAAGATAAACAATCCAATTTTTAAAAACGTGGGCCAAATATTTGAATAGACATTTAACAAAGGACGATATACAAATGAGCAATAAGCACGTGGGAAAGTGTTCAGCAATATTAGTCATCAGATAAATGCAAATAAAACCACAGTGAGATAGCATTACTCAATCACCAGAAAGGCAAAAATTTAAAGGGCTGACAACCACAAAATTGGCAAGGATGTGGAGGAACTGAAATTCTCACACAGTGTTGGTGAGGGTGATGAAATGATATAATCACTGCGTTATGACCCAGCATTTATACAAGAGGTATTTATACCAGAGGTTGGAAACATGTCCAGAGAAAGATTGGTATAAGAATGTTCATAGAAAGCTTATTAATATTAGCCAAAAGCTGAATAAAGCTCAGGTGTCCATCAATAAAAGCATGGATAAACTGTGGTATATTCATACAGTGTTATAGTATTGAAATACTACTCACCAATAAAAAAAAAGAATGAGTTATTGATACACACAAACACATGAATGGCCATCGTACAGGTATGAAAGAGAAGAAGGGTGTTTGCCTCTGGGTGTGGGAGCAGGGACTGACTGGGCAGGGGAATGAGGAAACATTGCAGATCTGGAATAATGATGTTGTATATCATGACAGGGGCTTGGATTACACAGATGTATATATTTACCAAAACTCATCAAATGGTATAGTAAAAATTGTGCATTTTATTGAACATGAAATTTACCTCAAGGAAAATGTTAAACAAGTATTAAACTCTAGTTAGTGATATGCATCCCTAAATGTTAGGCAAAGTAGACTGAGGTCTGCAACTTAAAAACACATCCTAAATGTAAAGAAGATGAATAGGTGGATGGATAGATGACTGAATATTGGATAGCATGTGAAGAAGCCAATGTAGCAAAATGATAATTGTAGAATCCCATGGTAGGTATTTTAGTATTCATGGTATAATTATTTTAATTTTTATTTATGTTTGAAAATTTTCATAATAAAGTGTTGGGAACAAAAGTCTTTGTTGCTACAGTTCTAGGTAAAATGACTCTTGGTTGGGCTTCTATATATAAAAAAAACACACACAGCATTTTGTGTATGTGCTCATAAAGATTAATTATAATATTGCATCCCAGAGAATTTTTATTTTGTTGATAATGTAATTGCTGCTCTGTCTCAACAGAACGGTACCCCATGAGACTGTGTGAATTTTCTGTATCTTGTTACATGACACAATAGGCCACTCAGTAGCATCAGTTTGCTCCAATTTGAATTTTTGAGGCATATCCCATAACATTTTTACCTCCGATTGCCTAGTTGAATATCTAGAACAAAATAATGTTGGTCACAGATTTATATCATCAGAGGTATGTTAAAAAGGGCTTTAGAAATATTCAGGAGTATATGTTATAATTTATCTGTTGTTAGTCTTAAATTAAAAATAAATAATTATTTAACTATGTCCCTCAGAAATATTTCCCTTGAATTTGTTTCTTGCTTTTACCAAATTTGGTACCATATTTTCAACAATAAGAGTATCAGTAAGGTCTTGTGATTTAATTTAATTTGCTTAATTCTACCTTGGAATTAAATGAAAATATATCTTCTAACTTGGAAAAAAAAAAAGGCACAAATAAATGTCTCACAAAAAGGAGAAGAAAAATCTGAGGGAGTGATTTACAAAGTAGAGATTTCCTGGCCTTTCCCCTCTTTTAGCCATATTTCTTTTACATTAAAAAATATCCCGGGAAAGAACAGTAAGTGAAATTTCATATCTATGGCAATGACATACATACTATCAGTCAATCTGAATTAATAAAAACAGATTTTATTTAGAGGCAAAGAAGATGTGAAGATTTCATAAAAACTTACCAGGCATTCCTGTCCCTGAGAGTGGCTAGGAAGAAACCCATGAGCACGATGCAAACAGAGCCTTTAGTGTCTCGGGGTCAGGACAGGACAGCCTGCCTTGGTTAGCACACATTCTCTCTGAGCTCTCCCAGGCTGTGAAAGTGTAGGCACTTCCTCATGCCACTTCATTAGGCAAGGTTTTAGCCCAGAAGAGTGTGTACCTCTGAAGAACCAAGAAGGAAACAGGAAGCAGTATGAGTGAAGATCAGTTATTTACTTTTTCTATCACACACCCTTTTGTAAATACCACTAATATATACAGCTCTGAGCAAGCAAAGACTGTCCCTTGGCTAGTACACACTTGAGATCCAACAGGTGGTTGGTTTATAGGAGTGACGTATCTGAACACAGGTCAATTTCTATAGCATTCTTTTAACAGTAAGCCAGGTTGAACTAACGAGAGTTTGGTAAACAATTAACTTTCCAACCATTGTTTATCTTGAAACTTTATAGCTAGTTTTCAGTTTGTCTCAGTTTTAATTGCTGTATTTTATTTCACCAGGAGATCGGATTCCTTTACTTTCTTTTTTTCATTATATTTTTTTTATCTTAAAAGCATTAATTAATTGAAGAATTAAGGAGTAAGAGCAACACTTCTGGAAAAGACTTTAGCAATCCTATCTAATAAAGAGGGAATATGCTAATTGACCATCACTCCATCACAAAGATGGCTGCACCCACAGCTGAGGCCAAGTTCCCTTAAGGAGCCTTAATGAGCAATCAGCAGGGACCTGAGGCTACACCCTCCCTCGCCCCGGGGGGGGCTTGACATGGGACCTCAGGCCACACCCCCCACCCTGGTGTCAGGCTGGGGGACCTCAGGCCGTGCCTCCTGCCTTGGCACCAGGCCGGGGGAACTTAGGCCACGTCCTCCACCCCGGCGGGGCTTGATGGGGACCTCAGGTCTTGCCCCCTGCCCCAGTGCCAAGCTGGGGGACCTCAGGCCACACCCCCCACCTAGCAGGGCTTGACGGGGGACCTCAAGATGCACCCCCAGTGCTGGGTCAGGGGAACTCAGGCTGCACCCCTGCCCAGCGGGGCTTGATGGGGGACCTGAGGCTGTGCCCCCTGCCGGAGGGGCTTGACGGAGGACCTCAGGCTGCGCCCCCCACCAGGTGGGGCTTGACAGGGGACCTCAGGCTGCGCCCCCCACCTGGCAAGGCTTGACAGGGGACCTCAAGGTGCACTTCCTGTCCTGGTACTGGGCTAGGGCACCTCAGTCTGCTCCCCCGCCCCAGCACCAGGCTGGGGGACCTCAGGCCGCGCCCCCCACCCAGCCGGGGACCTCAGACAGTGCCCCCAACCTGGCAGGGCTTTATGAGGGACCTCAAGGCATGCCCCTGCCCCGGTCTGGGCTGGGGGACCTCAGGCTACCCCCCCATCCTGATGCCGGGCCAGGGGGCCCTGAGGCTACGCCCCCTGCCCAGCAGGGCTTGACAAGGGTGGGACTGGATGGGTCTGGATCTAGCCCAATGGGGAGCGGGCTGGCTGGGTCTTGGTCTCAGGCAATTTTGAGGCACATGTGGGTGGGCGGGGACTTGACTCTGGGTCCCATGGTGCACCCCAGACTCTGACAGGAGGAAAGTTTTCATATACATTTTACTAATTTTCTTTCATCTCTGACACTTCTGTTATAGAGAAAGGGCAAATAGCAATATTAAATTATTTCCTCTAATTAATCCCCTTTTAATGTGCATGAATTTTGTGCACCGGGCCACTAGTATATACATGTTTCTAAACCGAGGCCTTTGAATGGAAGGAGTTATAAGGGATCACTAAATTCACATCTACCTCACAGAATTTACAAGTTGAAAAATTTTGCTCATATGTGCTCTCCAGGAAGTGCACAAAGATGCTGTGATGAATTAGTCACTTTTGAAAAATAAGCATTTGGGCCCTGGACAGGTACTTAGTTAGTTAGAGTGTTGTCTCAGTGTGCCAAGGTTGCAGGTTTGATCTTCAGTCAGGGCACATACATGAAGCAACCAATGAATGCATAAATAAGCAAAACAACAAATTTCTCTCTCTGTCTCTCTGTCTCTCTGTCTCTCTTCCCCCCCCCCCCCAGATGTTATGATTAAAGTGCTAAGTGCTGGCTGTGTAAAGGTTATGTTGACTCTGAAAAAAAAATCAAGAGAAATATTTTAGATTTGAAGAGAGGAATCCAAGAGGGCATCAGGTTTTGATCCTGGGTGAGAGATACAGGGAAGTCTAAGCAGTGCTATTCAGTAAAAATATGAGAGGCCACATATGTAATTTAAATTTTCTAATAGCCACAATAAGAAAGCAAAATAAAATGGTAAAAATTAAATTTAATATTATGTATTACTTAACCCATTATATGCAAAATATCATTTCAATCTATAAATCCATTGTGTATTTCACAGTGAACTCGGACTAGCCATTTTTCAAATGCTCAATAGTCACATGTGGCTGGTAGCTATTGTATTGGATAACATAGACTGAATTTAAGAGATAATAGCTTAGCCCTAGCCGGTTTGGATCAGTGGATAGAGCGTCAGCCCGCGGCCTGAAGGGTCCCGGGTTCGATTCTGGCCAAGGGCATATACCCGAGTGTGGGCTCAATCCCCCCTAGTAGGGGGCGTGCAGGAGGCAGACAATCAGTGGTACTCTCTCATCATTGATGTTTCTATCTCTCTCTCCCTTCCTCTCTGAAACCAATAAAAATATATATATTAAAAAAGAGATAATAGCATATTTTAAAAATAGTGAGTTTAAGGAACCAACAGGGCATCTATGTGAAACTATGAAGCTGATTTTGGAGAATAGAAAAAAAAATGCAAGTAAGTGCCAAGCACTATATTCCAAAGCATGTTTTTAGAACATTAGGTGCTCCAAATGCTTATTTTTATTTATTGATGAGAGAGAGAGAGAGAGAGAGAGAGAGAGAGAGAGAGAGAGAGAGAGAGAGAGAGAGAGAGAGAGAGAGAGAGAGAGAGAGAGAGAAACATTGATGAGAGACAATCATCAATGGGCTGCCTCCTGTACACACCCCCCCCCCCCCCCCCCCCCCCCCGCATTCTGGGGCATGTGCCCTGACCAGGAATTGAATCCATGACCTCTGGGAGCATGGGACGATGCTTAACCACTTGAGCCACACCAGTTGGGTGGAGTCACATTTTTATATATTATTAGCGGCCCAGTGCATGAAATTCATGCACAGGGGGTGGGGTTCCCTCAGCCCAGCCTGCACCCTCTCCAATTGGGGACCCCTTAAGGGATGTCTGACTGCCAGTTTAAGCCCAATCCCTCTCGCAATCTGGGACTGCTGGGTCCTAGCCGCTCACCTGATCACCCCTAACTGCCTCTGCCTGCCTGCCTGATTGCCCTAACCCCTCTGCCTGCCTGCCTGATTACCCCTAACTGCCCTCCCCTGCCGGCCTGATCTCGCCCCCAACTGCCCTCCTCTGCCAGCCTGATCTGTCCCCAACTGCTCTCCCCTGCAGGCTTGATCTCACCCCCAAATGCCCTCCCCTGCCAGCCTGATCTCACCACTGATGGCCCTCCCCTGCCGGCCTGATCTTGCCCCCAACTGCTCTCCTCTACCTTGGCCCCAACCACCATGGCTTTATCCAGAAGGGAGTCGGATGTGCAGAAAATGGCTGGTCGACCCAGTCTAATTAGTATATTACCCTTTTATTAGTATAGATTATTTAATGGGGCAATAGATTTTTCATTAAAATGTTTTCGCTTCCATTTGATGCCTGTTTACTTCTTTTTCTCCATTCTTCTTTCCTATCTTCTTCCCCCTTTTACCTCTCTGCCCATATAAGGGCTCATATTTGGTAACAAGCATCACAGCTGCTCCTGTGTTACTTGTGGCTTTCATCCCAAACTGAAGGAAGGTGGTACATCATTTTAGTTGTGGTGTTGGTTGACTTGGAGGTAGGGTTTTAAAAGACTGGCATGTGTGGGCTAGTCAGGATATTAAGTGAAAAACCATGTCCCATCTCATTTAGCCTTAAGTTTAAAAGTTGAAGTTTAAGTTTAAAAAATGCACACACATCCCTAGCTGATTTGGCTCCGTGGATAGAGCATTAACCTGTGGACTGAAAGGTCCCAGGTTCAATTCTGGTCAAGGGCATGTACCTTGGTTGCGGGCACATCCTCAGTAGGAAGTGCACAGGAGGCAGCTGATCGATGTTTCTCTCTCATCGATGTTTCTAACTCTATCCCTCTCTCTTCCTTTCTGTAAAAAATCAATAAAATATATTTAAAAAAAAATGCACACACAGCCCTAGCTGATTTGGCTCAGTGGATAGAGTGTTAGCCTGCGGACTGAAGCATCCTGGGTTCAATTCCGGTCAAGGGCACATGCTTGGGTTGTGGGCTTGATCCTCAGTAAGGGGCATGCAGGAGGCAGCCGATCAATGATTCTTCCTCATCACTGATTTCTCTCTCTCTCTCTACCTCTCCCTTCCTTTCTGAAATCAATAAAATATATATTTTTTAAAAATGCACACACACACAGAGCATATTATTATGTAGACTAGAGGCGCGGTGCATGAAATTTGTGCACGGGGGCGGGGAGAGGGGGTGTCCCTCAGCCCAGCCTGCACCCTCTCCAATCTGGGACCCCTCGAGGGATGTCCGACTGCCCGTTTAGGCCCGATCCCAGTGGATCACCTGCCTGCCTTCCTGATTGCCCCTAACTGCTTCTGCCTGCCAGCCTGATCACCCCCTAACCACTCTCATGCCAGCCTGATTGATGTCTAACTGCTCCCCTGCCAGCCTGTTTGCCCCCAACTTCCCTCCTCTGCTGGCCTGGTCACCCCTAACTGCCCTCCCCTGCAGGGTTGATCGCCTCCAACTGCCCTCCCTTGCAGGCCTGGTCCCTCTCAACTGCCCTCCCTTGCAGGCCTGGTGCCTCCCAACTGCCCTCCCCTGCTGGCCATCTTGTGGTGGCCATCTTGTGTCCACATGGGGGCAGGATCTTTGACCACATGGGGGCAGCCATATTGTGTGTTGGAGTGAAGGTCAATCTGCATATTACTCTTTTATTAGGTAGGATAGAGGCCTGCTGCACAGATGGGGGCCAGCTGGTTTGCCCTGAAGGGTGTCCCAGATCAGGGTGGGGGTTCCCTTGGGGCGTGGGGTGGCCTGAGTGAGGGGCCTGTGGTGGTTTGCAGGCCAGCCACGTCCCCCAGTGACCCAAGCGGAGGCTCTGGTATCTGGAATTTATTTACCTTCTACAATTGAAACTGTAGCCTGGAGCGGAGCCAAGCCTCCTGCTCGCTCCATGGCCAGCAGCCATTTCTTTTGGGGTTTGTGTATCTTCTATAATTGAAACTTTGTAGCCTTAAGTGGAGGCCTGGGCTGGCCAGGGTGTGTGGAAAGCTTTGCTTCTTCCATTGCTGGGGGCAACCCTAGCCTCCCGCTCTTTCCAGCTCCGTGGCTGCCGCCATTTCTGTTTGGATTGGTTTACCTTCTATAATTGAAACTTTGTAGCCTTGAGTAGAGGCTTAGGCTGGCAAGGGCAGGAGGAAAGCTTGGCTTTCTCCATTGCCTGGGAAACCCAAGCCTCCCTCCTGCTCTCTGTGGCTGTAGCCATCTTGGTTGGGTTTATTTGCATACTTGCTCTGACTGGCTTGTGGGCGTGGCTTGTGGGTGTAATGGAGTGATGGCTAATTTGCATATTACTCTTTTATTAGGTAGGATTTTAAAAAGTGCTCTAGTTTATGCAGATTTTAAAATTTATAGTGTAGAAAGTGTATCAGCTCTCCCCAAACACCAGAAATACCACACTGTCTGAAAAAGCAAGAGAGGTTGAGATAGGAAGACTTGAAGTCTCATTGTCCATGTTCCACAGGATTCTAATGCCAACCTCAATAGTACCTCAGTGACAGAAATCCCCAGCAAATTAGGAGCAGAAGTGATCTTCTTCAGTCTGATAATGGGCACGTATAAAAACCCAGAGCTAACATTACACTTAACCCTTTGCACTCGCTTGCTTTTTTCTCGATTCCTTTATTCTAATGCTAACCGTGTTGAGTCACACTCGACATCCGAGTGCAAAAGGTTAAAGGTGAAATGTTGAATGCTTTTCTCCTAAGGCAATTCAGCCAAATCTATTCAACCTTATGCTGAGGTTGTAGCCAGTCCAATAGGTATGCCCTTCATAACACTTTCAAATAGATGTTTCTTTTCTTCTTTTGCTTGAGGGATACACTACTTTTGACACATTACATCACTGTAGAGTTCTGACTGTTAGAAAAGGTCAACTTACATGAAATCAAATTGTGTTTCCTTGAAATTTCTACCAACAGAACTTATTTTCATGCTTTTATGTACATAGATCATTTGCAATTGGGATATTTGAGGATGGTTACACTATTCCATCTGAGACTTCAGTTTGGTAGCTCTTTTATAGGCTTTTGCTTTATATTAGGAACATAAATCCTCTGAAAATCCTAGTTGTTTTTATTTAAATCATTTGTAGTTTGTCAAGTGTTCATCTAGCAAATGTAATGAACATTCAAAAGCCTATAAAAGAGCTACCAACACTCTGGACACAATAGGCCAGGAATATTGCCTCTTCATCCTAAATAATTCCCCCCCTTAAACAAATGTTTTATTCTTACTATGAGCCAATATGTTCATTCTCTTTTAAACCTGCTGCAGATAAACCAGACCTTTCTATACTTAACTAGTAAAGATGTTGTTTTGTTTTTTAAAATAAGTGTAGGTCCTTACGTTTCTTTTTCCTAAATTCCATGTTGTTAGTTTTCACACAATGTAATTCTGTCATATAATGTATATACTATCTCTCACAGCTTTGTGTCTTTCAGAAATTTGATAAGCATATTGTTTTCTCTATCCAAGTTATGGGTCAAACTGTTGAAAAGCAAGGGCTGAAAATGGCACTTGAAGTCTGTGATACAATTTAAATCTAGTAATCAGTATTCTGTGGTTATGTTGTTCAACCAGCTAATAGTCCTCCTATGGACATTACTACCATCCACTTAAACTTCTCTACTGAATTACAGGTCATTATGAGACACTGTCAAGGACTTGCTGATGGCTAGTTATGCTATTTTGTTGGTTACTCTAGATTAACTTTAGGAAGTTAGGTTGGTTCAAGACCAGTTGTTCTTCCTTAATGCACTGTGGTCTTAGTGATTCCAGCTTTCCATTCTAGGGGTTTATACATTTCTTTTTAATTGTGAGCTCGCTTTCTGGATAAGGTACTTCTTGCCCCTGATGAGGGAACTTGGAAAATGCGGGCCTCTTAAACTGTGGTGGGGATGTACCGTGGGGAGAAAAATCATGATTATTTTTGGAGGAGAGAAGTTTCTGTGGTTTGGTTTTTCTCAGTGTGTTTAAGTCAGATTCTGGACTTAGACCCTACAGAGATTATTTGGTTCTATGTCCCTCTGAGTTTCAAGGAAAATTCTACTTCAACATATGGTACAGATAAGATATAAAAAACAGAAGAGTTTATAAACTTAGGATCTGAAAGTTACAAAGAGCAAATTTTCCTTAGATACAAACTTTGTTTTTAATTCACATTTCATATTAAAGCTTAACATTCAAAAGGTCCAAAAGCATTCATAGAGAAAGTTCTTGCTCTCATTACTATTTTCAGCTATTTACTGATCCTCACTAAAGACAATCAACTTCACTGTGTGTGTGAGAGAGTTCAGAGATATTTTATGCATATACATTCAAATATTTAAAAATACTTTGCTTTATTTTTAGTACAAATGGTACATTACATATTTTTCTGTATTTTGATTTTTCTATTTAATGTATATTGGAAATTAATCTAAGAATATGAATATGAAATCTTTAAATAAGTTATGAGGGCATATTCTTTTAAATGCCATCTTAAAAATAAGTTCTTTCCATGCTATAGTTGCTTGTCTTTATTATAATATTATATATTACACTATTTTAAAGTTAAAATATTTAAAAGTTAACATAGACCACTAGATGGTGCTGTCATCACAAAGAAATGAAATACAGTATAAACGTATTTTAAAAATAATTTCCACACCATAAGGAACAGCCTGAACTACTACAGAACTATCATACCTAATAAAATGGTAATATGCAAATTACCATCACTCCGCTACGCTCACGATTGGGCTGGCTGGAGGCACGGGGGGCGGGACTCAGGGTGGCCGATTGGCTGGTGGTAGGAGCGGGGGTCGGGGACTCGCGAGTCCCCGACCCCCGCTCCTCCCGCCAGCTTAAACGGCCGGCGCTGTGGGAGACGCTGGTGGCGGAACTCAGGGTTGCCGATTACATGGCTGCTGGCACCAGTTTTCCGCCAGCAGAAGTTTTCCTCTGGCCACCCGCCCGATCGGAGTGCCTCCTGATCGGAGTTCCTCTTGGGGTGGCCGATCGTGCTGGCAGGAGGCGCTCTGATCGGCGGTGGCCAGAGGAAAACTGCTGCTGGCGGATAACTGGTGCCAGCAGCCAGGTGAAGGAAAAGTCTATTGCACGAAACTTTGTGCAACGGGCTCCTAGTATACAATAACAAAGATTAACTGGGGAGAAACCAAGATGGCGACATAGGTAAACACCTAAACTGCTGCCTTGCACAACAATTTCAAAACTACAACTAAAAGACAAAATGAACATCATCCAGAACCACAGGAAAGCTGGCTGAGTGGAAATTCTACAACTAGAAGGAAAGAGGAAAGCACACCGAGAATCAGAGGAGCTGCAAAAGGCTGAGGTATGGAGACACGCATGCAGAGAGGAAGGGCAGCTGAGTGCCTGGCTGGCTTTCTCTAGCGGGAAGGAGACAAAAGCTCCTGACTGTGCTGAACCCCAGTTCCAACTGCACTGAACCCCAGTTCTGGGCGAGACCCTGGGGGCCCAGGCTTATACGGGGGGAATGTGGACTGTCAGGCAGAAACTCAGGGGAGCCGCGAAAGGCAGAGTCTGGAGGCATGCACATGAGTTCTCCCTGCATAGACACAGCTGATCCTCACAGCCAATTGGCCTGGAGGTCAATTCCTCCCAGTGATGCCAACAGCAATCAAGACTTAACTACAACAAAGCTGTACACACAGTCCACAAAGAGGTGCATCAAGAGTGTCCACCTCAGGTAACTGGGGAGGCCGACCCACTGGGCCATATAGGACACCTAGCACACAAAGCTACCCTACCAACTCAGGGAAGCAGCGAAAATGGGGAGACAAAGAAACAGATCACAAACGAAAGAAATGGAGGAAAAAAACGACGGGATATAGAATTCAAAATCACGATTATAAGGTTTTTCAAGAATTTCCTAGAAAAGGCCGATAAATTTAGCGAGACCCTCGAGGATATGAAAAAGGACCAAATAGAAATTAAACATACACTGACTGAAATAAGAAATATTATACAGAGACTCAACAGCAGACTAGAGGAACGCAAGAATCAAGTCAAAGATTTGAAATACAAAGAAGTAAAAAACACTCAACCAGAAAAGCAAAAAGAAAAAAGAATCCAAAAAGTTGAAGATAGTGTAAGAAGCCTCTGGGAAAACTTCAAGCGTACCAACATCAGAATAATGGGGGTGCCAGAAGAAGAGAGAGAACAAGATACTGAAAACCTATTTGAAGAAATAATGACTGAAAACTTCCCCCACCTGGTGAAAGAAATAGACTTACAAGTCCAGGAAGCGCACAGAACCCCAAACAAAAGGAATCCAAAGAGGACCACACCAAGACACATCATAATTAAAATGCCAAGAGCAAAAGACAAAGAATATTAAAACAGCAAGAGAAAAACAGTTAATTACCTACAAGGGAGCACCCATACGTTTGTCAGCTGATTTCTCAACAGAAACTATGCAGGCCAGATGGGAGTGGCAAGAAATATTCAAAGTGATGAATAGCAAGAACCTACAACCAAGATTACTCTACCCAGCAAAGCTATCATTCAGAATTGAAGGTCAGATAAAGAGCTTCACAGATAAGAAAAAGCTAAAGGAGTTCATCAACACCAAACCAGTATTATGTGAAATGCTGAAAGGTATTCTTTAAGAAGAGGAAGAAGAAGAAAAAAGTAAAGATAAAAATTATGAACAACAAATACATATCTATCAACAAGTGAATCTAAAAATCAAGTGAATTAAAAATCTGATGAACAGAATAAACTGGTGAATATAATAGAATTAGAGGCATAGAAAGGGAGTGGACTGAAAATTCTCTGGGTGGAAGGGGTGTGGGGGGTGCGGGAGGAGACTGGACAAAAATCGTTCACCTATGGATGAGGACAGTGCAGGGAAGGTAAGGGCAAAGGGCGGGGAGGGAACCAGATGGAGGGGAGCTATGGGGGGAAAAAAGAGGAACAATTGTAAAAATCTGAACAATAAAGATTGATTAAATTAAAAAAAAATTAACTGGGAAATTTATATGCATATATGCATAGTCCATAGACACAGACAAGAGTGTGGTGAAGGCCTGGGAGGGGTGAGTGAGGGTATGGGGGGGGTCAATGGGGAAAAAAGGGTGGGACATCTGTAATACTTTCAGCAATAAAGATAAATTTAGGAAAAAGTATAAGCTAAGCTTCTAGGTACTGTTCCCCAAAGACAGACACAGATAACATAGAGATTTTTCTCTCTTTCCGATTATTTTATTTATATCTATTTCTACATCTACATATATATCTATATCTATGTCTATATATATCCTTTTATAAAAAATATCTCATACTGCACATTGATATTTTAGAAGTTGCTGTTTTAAAGACCTAATAATATGTAATGGAGTTCTTTACATGTCAGTACATATAAATTAATTTTGTTCTTCAACAAAATTTGTAGGGTGGTTTTACATGATCAGAACATTATAAAATATTATAATTATTTATATTTTATTATATTTGTAAAAATATCATAATTATTTAATGTTATATTTCTTGCATTTAATTCCACCTCTAACAATAGACACTTAGCTTGCATCTGAATTTTGCTTATATAAGGAATGCTGCACAAACCCACCTTGGACATTTACCCTGGTGCAATGGCTGTAAAAGTCTATACTGACATCATTTTCTCTCAGAATTTTAAAGGCATCGTCTCCTATGAATGAAAGCTTCTAGCAATGCCATTCTTATTCCTGATTCCATTTAAACCCTTTGAATCTGATCTGTTCTCTCTGGGCCTATCTCCCTACCCCCCTTTCTTGAAAGAGTATTTCTTCTGTAAACTTTTTCTAATTGTTGACACTATTACAGATGTCCTCCAGTTACCCTCCCCCCCCACCTTTGCCCACCTCTACCCAGTATCCCCTCAACCCCCATCCCTCTGGCCTTTACCACATGTTGTCTGTGTCCATGGGGTATGCATATATGTTCTTTGGCTAATCTCTTCATCTTCTTCCTTCATTCAGTACCCCCTCTCCCCCAACACACATACACTCCCCTCCCCTCTGACAGCTGTCAGTCTGTTCCATGTACCAATTCTTTTTTCGCAAACATTGTTTTGAGCCCTCAGTGTGCCCTATCAGTCTGGAAACTTATGCTCATTCATTCTGGAATATGTTCTTGTATTAGTTTTTTGATACTGTCTTCCCCTCTATTTTCTCTTTCAAGAACTTCTATTATTCAGACACTCTGATTCTCCACTTTTGAAAAAAATTTTTTATCTTCTATTTTTTATCTTTGTGTCTTTGTTCTACTCCTACTCAACTTTATTTTCCAACGCTTCTATTGGCTTTGGATTCTGCCATCAAATTTTTAATTTACTAAAGGTTTCCCCCTGTTAGTAGGGTCACCAACTGTCCGGTTAGCCTGGAACTGAGGGGGTTCCTGGGAAAAGGGACTTTCAGTGCTAAAGCTGGGGCAGTTCTGGACTAACCAGGATGGCTGGTTACCATAACTGTGGATGCTCTATTTTAGTAATAACTTTTCCTTTTTTTCTCAGTTGCAATATTGTTCACCCCACCCCGAGAATGTTAATTATTGATTTTAAAAAGGTCTTTGCTTTTCACAGGATCATGTGTGGTCTCTGCTTTCTTTGGTTGATTTATTTTAGTCTCTCCTTTATGTTGGAGATTTTCCACACATGTCTTGTGATTTGTATCTGGCTGAACATAGTGAAGAGTGTTGGGGAAGTTTTAGGAGAGTGGCAAGGTTCAGCCGCTGCTGGGTTTTGCTGCAGGAGGGTTGGGCAGGGAACTAGGCATCTCATTATGAGATTACAGAATGTAAGTCTACAGCTCTTTCTTGGTCTGGCCAGTTTTCTCCAAACAGAAATCCTCCATGTTTTTGCTTGGCAGTATCATTCTGAGGGAGCAGGGGCAAAGGGAGAAAAGGACTGAGTGGCGATGCGTAAGCAGGCTTCCTCTCACTCCGTTTTCAGAATGAGGCCTCGCTCCATTAGCCGTGCTTGATGTCTCTGGGACTGGATGCTCCAAGGTTCAAACGTTTCAAGAATGTGAACCTCCAGTTTTATGCTGTTGCTGAGACAGGTCCTTTCCTAGCTGTGTTGAAAGAAGAACCGTTTCTGAGATTCAAACTGCTCTTTACTAGTGATTTTTTTCTTCTATCTTATTTTAGTGACTCTCAATTCATCAAATTTTAGTTTCAAATACTTTAGAGTTTCCAGTCTTTTTCCAAAGTCCTTAGAATGTCTTGCAAGGTGTCCTAGTTGCTTCCTGACTTTATCTCCTAATGCCTGTCCTCAACCCCCTAACCACACTAGTCCCCAACACACTAGCCACAGTCCCAATTCAGCACATTTATATTTGAAGTACCATCATCCACCAGATACCCACATGATCAGCTCCCTCAAATCCTTCAGTGTGTGCTCAGGTAACACCTTCCAGCAAGGCCTTTCCAGATCACCAAATCCTACAGTGTACTCACACCCTCAGTATTACCTATCTCTGTTCTGAATTTTTTTCCACAGCTCTTAATCCCATATGGGATTAGTATATATTATTAGTATATATTCTAATGTAAATTATATTATTAGAATGTAATTTCATTATCCTATATAATAAAAGGCTAATATGCAAATCGACCGAACAGCAGAATGACCGGTCACTATGACACACACTGACCACCAGGGGGCAGATGCTCAATGCAGGAGCTGTCCCCTGGTGGTCAGTGTGCTCCCACAGGGGGAGCACTGCTCAGCCAGAAGCTGGGCTCATGGCTGGCTAGCGCAGCAGCGGTGGTGGGAGCCTCTCCCGCCTCCATGGCCCTATGGGGAACGGGCCTAAGCCATCAGTTGGACATCCCCTGAGGGCTCCCGAATGTGAGAGGGTGCAGTCCGGGCTGAGGGACTCCTTATCCTCCCGCTCCGAGTGCACAAATTTCATGCACTGGGCCTCTAGTTAGAAGATAAAGCTGCATTAGGATAGGCATTTTTGCCTCCTTATTTTGCACTATTTCTCCAGTGAACAGGAATGCTTGGCAAACGGAATGATTTGCATTTCTTACCTGTATTTTCACTTTTGGTAGCATTTGGTATTTCAGCTCTTGGGTCTTTTCAGGGCAGAACAAATAGTCCCGATTCTTCTTAGTTGCCCAACTTCTCCTGTCCCTTCTCATTGGCACTTAAGTGCATTGTGTTTCAGTTCTAACTCAGGTATCACTCTCCTGACTGCTTCCAAGATTCTAAAACTTTGTGATCGCATGTCTGCTATCTCATTTCACATTCTCTTTGTCTTTACAAATGTATGCCTTAAAAAAATTACTCTACTGTAATTTTAATGGGAGTTTGGGAAAGAATGAGAAAATCATATGTGTTCAGTTCATGAAATTTAAGCAGAAGTCCTAAGGCAACTATTTACATATTTTGGCTGTTTGTTTTTATTTCTTTGTGAAGTGCTTGCTTATACATGTTTTCTCAATTTTCTTCAATATTGCTCTTCTTTTGCTGTTTGGTGGTGATTTCCTTTGTATATTAAGAAAATGAGCTTTCTGGCATTTGTGCTGTAAAGATTTTGCACAGAAAGTTCAGTTATGGATTTTGTATGTCTATGTGGTTGTTGTTTCATGGCATTTTATTTTACCAAATTTTTCCTATATATCAATTGGTTTCATTCTTTGATTTCATTTCTAGATTCTCTAGTATGTTTGATTGATTTGCTACAAAGTAATTCAGACATACAGGCAGCATACTCAGTGTTGGTTGTAAGAGACACAAATGTAAAAATATTCTAAATATTCTTTGTTGTAGTATTTCATTTGGTCATTAAAAACATTCCTGTTTCTTTTGCTTTTATTTAATCTAAATGCAAATCCATTGATTTAGTTTTTTAAAATTTATCTTTATTGTTGAAAGTATTACAAATGCCCCTCTTTTTCCTCATTGATGTCCTCCACCCCACATCTGCCTTTCCATTGATTCTTTTGTTAATTTCCTAAAACATTTTCCCTGGACAATTCTAGTGTGTGGAAGTTTGGAACTTGGAGTCTGCTAGAGCTGCTAGCCTATTCACTTATTCTCCTTTTCCTTAGTAACAGAACGCTGCTTTTAAATTGTACACATTGGAGTACAGAATAAAAGACATCTTTAGCTGCCGCTGCAGCTCCGTGTGGCCAAGCGTCTATGCTACAGCCAATAAGATGAGAGTTATGCTTGAGAGTCATGAGAGGACACCTGAAAGGGTGCAGACTCAGTTGGGAGGTGTCCTTTTTGCGCCTCTTCTCCTTTCCTCCTTACAGCCGCAGGGTTGTGACAGCTGGAGCTCCCAAACTTCCAGGGCCATCTTGGACATGAGGTCAGAAGGCTGGATAGTGAGCCAGAAAGATAGGAACCTGGTCCCTACTAATACCACAGATCTGCCGTAACAGCCTCTATCCATCATTCAATTTCTCTTACGTGAGCGAGAAGCAAACTTTTATTTTCTTTAAAAGACTATTTTGATTTATTAGATGCACATGCACCTAATCTTAATGATCACAACAAAGAACCAGGATCTAGTTGGGAAAGGAACATCCTGCCCTCCTCCTCCTCCACCTGACGAACTTGTACGCATCCTTCACATCTGAGCTCAAGTGTTTCTGGTTTTCTCACCTGGGTCACGTTTTCCAGGGCAGCTTATACACACCGGTCAACATGATGTGCCGGGATTCTTTGTTTTCTGACTATGGATGATGCAACTTTTTGAGGACAGAAGTAGTATCGATTCATAGTTACTTTATAGTTACTTAGATTTATAGTTACTTTGTAATGTGACTATAGATTTATAGTTACTTTATAATGCTTAAAATTAATGCTTAAAATTTTAATTGACATAGCAAATAATAATATGTGTATATAAAGCCCATTGCCTTGCATTTAGTGGCCATGTAATAATTATTAATTACTATCCTCTTCTCTAAAAAGTAACAGAATGATAATTTTTATATATGTGTATTTGTAAAACTCAAATGAAACACAATCAAAATATAATTTTAAAAACCTCTATTTCCTAACAACAGATTTCCAATAGGCACGAATGAAAAATAAAATACTATGATAAAAGTCAAAATCTGGTTATATTGATGGATAAGTTAAGAGGATCATGGTTAATTACTTCCACGTATAAGAATTTCTTCAACATATTAAATAAAGAGCAGCAGAATTCATCCTGCGAATATCCTCCTCCTATAACCACATTAATTACATCATCCATTTGTGAGGTGCATTGACAGAACATCCCCGCAAGAGGGCACCCTAGCAACTCCGATCACTTCAGCGACAGTTGTTCTTTCTTTGCAACGTTAGCTGTTCATCTTTTAGTAAGTTGCACAACCTTCCAGCCTTGAGGAACAAGCTTTTTGGAAAAAATATCAAATGATTAGCTATAAATTCAGCATCAAGGGATACCAAAGGGAAGCCAAAAAATGATGTCTCTGAAAAGACAGTTCAATATGAAAACACTTCTTTTTCCAACATGTTTTTTTTAAATCAAACACAAATGAAAAGCCTATGTTTTACCAGTGAGTTCAACTATCTTGTAATATTAATAAACCAGAAGAAAGCTGATTAAAGTTTGGTTTGTACATGAGACACATTCAACATAGGATATTTTTTTTTGTTATCTTCAGAAAACATAACTATAACTAAAGTTTGTAAAATGTTATATGTGGCTTTATAAAACATATTACATATTAATTTCCACAGTCCTATGAAGTATATTATTCACCTATTATTTAGCCCTCATTTTTAGAAAAGTTAATTAACTTGTCCAAAGACTGACAGCAAATTTGTGGCTGAATTAGGACCTGAGCCCAAGCAGAATAAGATTCTGTGTTGTTGTTTTTTTTAATAAAGCTATTTTATTATTTATCCTCACAAAAGATGTGCTCAATCTAAGGAGGCTTTAGAGTTCCATAAATGGTCTGTGCCACATTTCTTGATAATGACATTCTTGGAAATTCATAAGTCCTAGAATTGCTAAAATAAGCATGAATTAGCTCAGTATTAGTGCTTTCCTGCTTCTTTCTCAAGTAACAGTCTAATTTGTACTCATCAATATCATCAGAAAAGAATATCAATACACATAATTTTATTATCATAAATTACTTACGACCAGTTTAACAAAAATGTAAAAACAGTTTGCTATGGTACCCAAGCTATAAAGATGAATGAAGAATAGAATCGGAACCCCAGACCACTGCAGCCCCATAAGAGTGAACTTCTGAATTTCTGGGCAATGAATCCCCAAGCCAGATCTCATGACAGTATCGCAAATGATCTCTTGAAACTATGTCAGGGGGTCACAACCTCAAGTGGCTTTAGGTGCTAGACAGATAATACGATATAAGTGTAAGATTTCACCCCCCCCCCCCCCCCCCCCCCGGGAAATGCTCAGTCCTCTTAGTAGCTTTCATTTTTCAACAGAGATGGTGGTGTAAGAGAGATTTCACTTTTCGCTTAGCTCTTCACTGAGAAGAACAAACACACCCCATGACAATAGTACCTGGAAATCTTAGCGGGGAGACCACATAGAATAAGGCTTCTATGGTGGACTGGAAAAAACATTCCCCGTCCAAGGGGAAAGCCACGTCTTAGTCCTTACTTTTTGCTGGTTTCAGGGAATGTGGATTTAACTGCACTAGATTTTCAACTTTTTGTTGAAGAGTTAAAAAATTTGGATTTTCTGTGCATTTTTAAAAGTTTTCAGCTAACAAACATTTTTTGAATGTTGAGCTGTTTCAACGTGTGTGGGCAGGTTTTGGCCTGTGGGCCATAAGTTCTAACCACTCAACGGTGCTTGCATTGCTGGGAGAGGCTTCTCTCCTGGGCTCCTGACCTGAGTAGTCAAAAACTGTTCACAGTTTTCATACGTTTTACACACACACACACACACACACACACACACACACACACACACACACACACACAGTCTGCCCTGTAAAACTCACTCTTCTGCTGTTACTGCATCTGATCAATAGCACCGCCATCTAACACTAGTTGCTCCAGCTTTAGACCCTTCTACTCTGCCACCCACACCTGAGCCATAGCCACATCTTATTTATTCTTCCTCCTAAAACTCTGTCAAATTAGTCCCATATCGTTATTCCCTAAGCTGTATTTTTAGCTCTGACATAGACTAGGACAATAGCTTCCTAATATTCTTCTAGCATTCCACTCTGCCTTTCCTTTACTCTGCCACCAGTGTCATCTTTTCAAATGGAATCTGATCATATAATTTATATATATATATACATATATATATATATGTATATATATATACATATATATGTATATATATGTATACATATACATATATATGTGTATATATATATATATATATATATATGTATATTTCAGAGAGGAAGGGAGAGGGAGAGAGGTAGAAACATCAATGATGAGAGAGAATCATTGATTAGCTGCCTCCTACCTGTCCCACACTGAGGATTGAGCCCACAATCAGGGCATGTGCCCTGACCGGTAATTGAACCGTGACCACCTGGTCAACCACTGAGCCATGCCTGCCGGGCTGATCATGTAATTTTCTAGCATAATACCTAGTAATGACTTCCGATTGATATTGGGATAGAGTCAAAAATGTAACCTGGTTTGAATGATTGAATGGGAGATCTGACCCCCATTCAGCCATTCACTTGACAAATACAGGGTGTCTACCAGACACATTGTGAGCTCTAATACGCAGCAAACAGGCCAACATCTCTGCCTTCAGTGTTACTTTCTGCAAGTGACTTGGAGAGCTGGCTTATGGTGGGAGATCCAGGCCAGGCTGGGGAAGGGTCATGTAACAGAGGATGGAGAAGGAGGTCACAACAAGGAGCGGGAACATAAAGCACATTTTGGGGTTCCCTGGTAGATAACATCAAGCCATTCAAAATAGCTGTTGCATGTCTGTGAGACCAGAGCCACCAACTGTCCTCCTGGTTTGCAGTTCTCTCTCTCTCTTTTTAAAAATAAATACATTTTTATTGATATCAGAGAGGAAGGGAAAGTGAGAGAGAGATAGAAACATCAGTGATGAAAAAGAATCATTGATCGGCTGCCTCCTGCATGCCCCACACTGAGGGTCGAGCTCCCATTCTGGGCATGTGCCCTGACCAGGAATCGAACCATGACCTTCTGGTTCATAGGTGGATTCTCAACCACTGAGCCACGCCGGCCATTTCGTAGACATGCAGCTGTTCTTTCTGAGCTGTAGCACAGCACCGACTCAAGTATTCCTCCTGACAGAAGCCTTTCGCTTGACTCACAGGACAACTCCCACGCATGCTCTGTGCGGGGCGGTGTGCTATCGGTCTGACTGGTTGGAGAACTCAGCTGAGAAAGAAGGAGAAAAAAGTTAATTTGCTCCTCAAGGGTTCTAGGAGCACAGGCTTTGGCAGTTTTTAAAAACAAAATCTACAGCTTTAATAAAACCGATAAAGTCTTTCTCACTCTTATTTGTTGAAAGATGATTTGATAGTCACTGGAGATAAAGTCGATATAGTGAGCATTTCCCTAGGTCTCCTCCTGGAGCCTGAAACGGTGGCGTCTGAAACGAAGCCACACGTCATCTTTGGTTTAGGATCTGGCTGGGTTGGAGGAGATAAGGAGCAGGTCAAGGGTCCAAACATGTAGTGAACAAATATAAAATAGAGTTTGAGTCAGGTGGCCTTACTTTTTTTTTTTTTTTAAGTCATTGTGCATCTGAAAGTCTGGAGGGAAGGAGGAGGGCTTAGAGGGGCCTTAGCTGGTTCACTTCCCCAACTCGCAGGCTGCATTGAGCCCCGTGATATCTGACCCCGATTCTCATAGGGCTACACGCTCATTTACTTAAACCAGGATATAAAATAATGTGCAATTTCATCTTCCTTATTTGTCTCTCTCTCCCAGAACAGTTGAAAAACAAATTTGCACATAATGACAGATCGCAGGTATCTAGCCCCAAATGGAGAGTCTGGTTGTGATCCATCACTATGACATTTCAGCTTCAGCAAACATGGCTGCTTCCAGGGGGACACAATCCATGAGAGAAATTGGAAGGAGCAGAATTTTGGAGCCATATATCACTAAGAGAAGGGATTGGGGAGGGGGGGGGGGTGGTTGCTGATGGGATACATCCTCCATCAGTTAGGAGCAGCATGATTTCACCGCAAGCTCAATCAAAATTCTTTTATATTGTATTTTTTTATTTTAGAACGAATATCCAAAGATCGTACATCTTTGTCACCTGGGAGCTACATGGAGACTCTTAAATCAGATAAAATCCAAATTAATGGCTGTTTCCCCAAGATAGCCGAACCCTTCTTGGAAGATAAATCAGAGAAAGGGAATATAGAGGCTTTAATTTGATTGGTTGGCTATAAAATCAAATGGAGTTTCATTTCTTTTTTGTATTACTTTGCATTTTTATCAGGGGTCAGATTATCATGAGTCAAATTTGAAGAGAGGCCATGCAAAGAAGATCAGTTGTCATATACCTTAGTTATATTTTCAGATACTCAGGGTGGAACGATAACAAAGTTTTACTACTTAAGAGAAAGTGAAGGGATTCAAGAATCAGGCCATCTGTAAAGTGTTTATTTGAATAGTTTAAAAATAAATACATACACATCAGGGAATTAGGCTGATGGTTCAAAATTAGAAAGAAAACAGATGCATCAAAGATATGAGAGAGTAGCAACTAATTATAGAGAGCACTTAAAATAAGATATTTACTCTAGCTGGGACCAGAATAGCTAAGTTAGATGAGCCTATGGATATGTAATTACTTGGATCTCTGATATTCAACATCCCAATCTAGGTTCAATCACCCAAGTCTTGAGCTTGAGTTGCAGATAATCACTGATCCCTTTATACTTGCCACAGAGTTAGGAGACTCAGTCAAACATGAATCTAATACTAGTGGGATTTTCCCCTGCCCTAAGTCAAAGAGCTAATGAGAGATGTTCTCATTAAAGTACTTACTGGTGTTCATGAAAGAACACTGAGCCACATAGTGTGGGGGATGTTCACTACATTTCTTCAAGACACAATGTGCTGATTGATTAGTGGTTCTTCCCGATAGCTCCGGGAAGCAGGTCAGTACAACTTCTCATTTTGCTATAATAAAAAATGAGGCAAAGACAGCATAAGACATTGATTTCATGCCTTAAATGAAGGCCACATTCACAGGAGAGTTGTAACTTCTTCTGACTTTAGGTGACTAACACAGGAAAAGGGTTGTTCTATTAGAATAGAAACTCAATTTGAACCACATGGAGTTAAAAGAGAAGGATGCCAGGGTCTCTTGTGACTCTAACAGCAGGGAATCTATCTGTGTGGTCTTTGGAGGCTGGTCATGCTCTGTAGTTCTATATAAAGAGACCAGGAGGCATCCTTGGTGCATCTGTTTTAACTCTCTTTTGCTGCTACACATCACTTTTTCTACTTCCCAGTCCAAATGGTGGTTTAAAATATATTCACAAAGGCCCAAGAGTAAAAGACAAAGAGATATGCCTACAAAAATTCAGGAATATGAGAGAGGAACCTGTAGGTCAGTGGACGAGAGTAACCATGATGGAGGAGGTTGACACAAATTTATAAAAAGAACTTAAAACAACAAAACTAAACGAACAAACAAAAAATTACGAAAGCCAGAGATGGGTAAAGGAAGGTGATTGCTTGCTAAATTTGGGCACTGAAATGTATGTGAATCCTTTTTTTGTGTGTGTGTCAATGCCTTAGGGGTCTGTTCACTTCCACTGGAAGCCTTTAAGAAGGAAAACCAGGCTTCCTCTCTGGTGAGGGTGAAGAGTGACTGAGCTCTGGCGGGATGGTGTTCATAATTCTGTGATAGAGCGATTTGCAGAGAGGTGGTGTAGGGCTTGCATAAGTATACAAATAAAAGACATTTGTAGATGGTTGACCTTTCCCACTACTCTCTTCTTTTGTTTTGGCCAATTTATTATTAATATTTTAATCTTTATCATTGAGATTATTACAGATGAACCTCCTTTTTCCCTTTATTGCCCCCCTCCACCCAGTTCCCAACCTGCCCCAGGCCTTCGCCACCCTATTGTCTATGTCCATAGATAATGCATATATGCACATAAGATCTTTGCTTAATCTCTTCCCTCTGAGAATCATCAGTTTGTTCCATTTCCATGCCTCTGATTCTATTTTATTCACCAGTTTATTCTGTTCATTATATTTCTTATTTATTTTTATTTTTAGATCAAATTGTTGATAGGTATGTATTTATTACCATTTAATTGTTCATATTTTTTACCTTTTTCTTCTTCTTCCTCTTCTTAAAGAATACCGTTCAACATTTTGTATAATACTGGTTTGGTAGTGATGAACAAACACAGGGAAGTAGCTTTTTCTTGTCTGTAAAGCTCTTTATCTGACCTTCAATTCTAAATGATAGCTTTTCTGGGTAGAGTAATCTTGGTTGTAGGTCCTCGCTATTCATCACTTTGAATATTTCTTGCCACTCCCTTCTGGCCTGCATAGTTTCTGTTGAGAAATCAGCTGACAGTCATATGGGCATTCCCTTGTAGATAACTAACTGCTTTTCTCTTGCTGCTCTTAATATTCTCTCTTTGTCTTTAGCCGTTGGCATTTTAATTACGATGTGTCTTGGTGTGGTCCTCTTTAGGTTCCTCTTGTTTGGAGTTCTCGGCACTTCCTGGACTTGTAAGTCTATTTCTTTCACCAGGTAGGGGAAGTTTTCTGTCATTATTTCTTCAAATAGGTTTTCAATATCTTGCTCTCTCTCTCTCTTCTTCTGGTACCCCTATAATGCAAATGTTGGTATGCTTGAAGTTTTCCCAGAGGCTTCTTACACTATCTTCATATTTTTGGATTCTTTTTTCTTTTTGCTCTTTGGGTGGGGTGTTTTTTGCTTCCTCATATGTCAAATTGTTGATTTGATTCTCAGAATCCTCCACTCTACTGTTGAATCCCTGTATATTATTCTTTATTTCAGTCAATGTATGCTTAATTTCTGACTGGTCCTTTTCCATTTTTTTTTTTGAGGTTTCTAGAAGCTTCTTGAGTAACCTTATAACTGTGGTTTTGAACTCTATATCCGGTAGTTTGCTTTCTTCCATTTCTTTCATTTGTGACATGTTTCATTGTCTCCACATTTTGGCTGCTTCCCTGTGTTTGTTTCTATGTATTGGGTAGAGCTGCTATTTCTCCTTGGGTTGGTAGAGTGGCCTTGTATAGTAGGTGTTCTATAGGGCCCAGTGACTCAGCCTCCCCAGTCACCTGAGCTGGGAGCTCTAGGTGCACCCCTTTGTGGGCTGTGAGCACAGTCTTACTGTAGTTGAGACTTGATTGCTGTGGGTGTCACTGGGAGGAATTGACCTCCAGGCCAATTGGCTGTGGGGACCAGCTGCAACTACAGTGAGAGAGCTGCTGTGCAGGAGACACCCTTATGGAGCAGGACTTGCTTCAGTGGGGCTTTGGTGCTCATTGAGTCTGCCCCTTGAGTGTGTTGCTTATGGATGTGAAGAGTTGTAATCTGGCATGGTCTCACACTGACCACTGGGTGCACAGACTCTTGGGTCTTCAGGGAGGTGTAGCCATTGCCTGGGGCCACCCAACAGAAGCTACAGAGAGATATGCAGATTCCTCCTCTTTGTATTGAGTTTGTAAGTGCCCAGATGAGGCCCAGCTATGAAGCAAAGCAGGCTGGTGCTGGTGCCAGGTGTTGGGCCTTTTATTGATAGGTTTGGGACTCCCTGACCCAGCTGCAGCTTGTTTGAGAAATTTTACCCTGAGCAAGGAAAGGCCATTCATATACAAAAGCTGCTGCATGCAGCTTGGGTGGGGCTGTAAATTGGATGAAGTGGGGGTCTTAGGGAATCACCAGCGTGGAGCAAACAGAAATGGCTGTCAGTCAGCCCTATGACTGGGGAGGTTCCAGCATAGGAACAATGATCCCTCCAAGCAACTCCATCTGGGAGAAAGCCGCCCCCACGTTCCTGCCAATGTCAGATAATCCAGTTCCTCTATATATGTGTCTGTGTTCCCCAGCACCTCACCCTGGTGCTGGAGCTCAGAGGAAACAGGACCTTGTAAGTTCAGTTCATGGTGCTGGCCTTTTAAGCTGTCTTTATGTCACTCAGCCCCAATTAGCACTGGTTTTTACAGCCCGTAGTTCTTACTAATGTAGGGGCTTCTTTTCCAAGCTCTGGGACCTTAGGCTGGGGGTCTGGTGTGGGGCTTGGACCTCTTGCTCCTCTGGGCGACCTCCACAGAGACAATCTCCCTGCCAATTAAAAAAGCAGCATATGTGGGTGCTGGACCAGCCCGTTCCACAACTCTGCACCTCCTACCAGTCTCAGTGCGTTTTCTTCTTTACTTCTCTAGTTGTAGGATGTCCATTCAGCCAGCTTTCCAGTGGTTCAGGATGATGGTTGTTTTGTATTTTAGTTGTAATTTTGATGTGATTGTGGGAGGCGGCAAGTATAGGCATTTACCTACACCGCCATCTTCAAATCTCTCAATTTATTATTAAAAGCAAAAAGTGACCACTTTAACATTTTATACCCTTTCATAATTCATAAACATGATAGACATCCCTAAATAGTTAGACATTTTTTCATTTAATAGGGTATCATATACAAAAGCTGCTGCATGCAGCTTGGGTGGGGCTGTAAATTGGATGAGGTGGGGGTCTTGTGCTGAACACAAGACTCTTTCATTTTGCCATATTATTATTTAATTTCAACTGATTATTTCATCCAGAAGACATTATTGAGTGATCCATGTCACATTGTGTGTGATACTCTGAACTAGTCATCACAGACTAGGCACTGTTGACAGTGTCCAGCACTATTCTGTTTCATCCATATTATCGCATGTAATCTATACAACACATCTGGTCACATAGACATCAGTATTTCCCCATCTCAGGCACAGAGAAATTAAACAATTAGCTCTGGGATGGAGGATCGTCGAACTTTACTGTCAGCCAATGGGGGCCTACTAGAGGATTGGAAATTTTTCAGCCAAGAAGGAAAACTATCATGGTGATGCTTTATACGGAAATTATTTGGCAGCCATGTGAGCAATGGTTTAGTGGGGAGACATAGGAGGTGGGAGCTAGGGTGTTAGGAACAAGGTGAGAGACTAGGACCAGCCTCACAATTGCTTAGTTGTACAGTGATTTGGGTTTAAAACAATATGATTTCAGGAGACAGGGAGAAGATAACAAAGATACACCTTAATCCTTTCCCTTTTTCTCAGCTTCCTGCCTTACCACAAGCACACTTACTTTTTCTGTTTTCCTTCCCTGTGAGAGTTTCCTGGGCAACAACACAGTCTTCTTTTGCCTTTGATATCTGAGTGCTCATCAGGCTCTGCTCTGCTATTCATGGCCTGAAAGGTAAACCATATGGGACAAATGAAAGCAGGATCCTCAGTCTGTACTCTCTTTGATGGGAGATCTTGGACAGCAGCTTCAGTGGTTTTGTGATGTTTGACGTACTCTGGATAATTAAACATAGGCAATGCCTTTGGAAGCTTTGGGTGACGTTGATTAGTTTTGCATAACAGGAAGCGGTAGAAGCTCTGCCTTAGAGGATTGCCCTCTTGAGGAGGGTTTTGATGCCCTGATATCAGTCAGTGCTTCACATGTAGATTTGTATTGCTTGTCTTCTTGCTCATAATTCTTACTAGGGCTTCTTGTAGTGTGAGTTTTTTTTTCTTTTTCTTTTTCTTTTTTTAGTGGACTTTGGGTCATCTCTTTTAAAAATGAGTTCTCCTGAAAACACTATACTAAGTGAAACATCAAACACAAAAGGACAAATATTGTATGATTCCACTGGTATAGGTGCCTAGAATAAACAAATTCATAGAGGCAGAAGGTAGCTCAGTGGTTACCTGGGGGTTAAGGGAGGTCAAGGGGGAATGAGGATTATTGTGTAATGGACATAAAGTCTCAGATTGGAAAGCTGGAAAAGTTCTGGAGATGGATGGTGGTGATGATCACACAGTAATGTCAGTGTATTTTATGCCACTGAACTGTACATTTAAAAATGGTAAATTTCATATTATGTATATTTTATCATAACAAAAAAAGAAGGGTCATCCTAATTTACCCTACTACCCCTTCTTTGGGCCTGACCTGTTGATGCATTGGTTTCAGGGATCCTACTAATAATTCTGTATTGCTTGAAATTATTTTTTAAAGTGGACAATCTTAAACATGGATCAGACCCCATCACTCCCTTCCATCCAGGTAAATAATCGGTTCTCTTTGCCTAGAGCAGCATTTACAAAGCATATTATCCTAAAAATTAGATCTAGAGGTGTTAATAAATGTCATGGGAAAAATCAATAATTGAGAGAATTATAGAACTTGAGAGACTGTGAGTTAAAAATATTAAAATGACCCCGCTGGTTTGGCTTAATGGATAGAGTGTCAGCCTGTGGGCTGAAGGGTCCCGGGTTTGATTCTGGTCAAGGGTACATGCCCGGGTTGCGGGCTTGATCCCCAGTAGGGGGTGTGCAGGAGGCAGTCGGTCAATGATTCTCTTTCATCATTGATGTTTCCATCTCTCTCCCTTCCTCTCTGAAATAAATAAAATTATATTTTTAAAAAATACTAAAATGTTCCTTACTGTCAGACTTTACAGAAATTTTAGTGTACTAGAGTGCATGAAGAATATTCAACAGGGGAACAAAGCATGCATATTTCCCCCAAATTTCTGACCATGCAACTGTTTTTTTTTTTTTTTTTTTTTTTTTTCATGCAACTGTTTAATAACAGAAAGTCTCTTAGGACTAGGATTTCTTGGAAAACAGTTTGGGGGAATACAGGATACCTTGGAAATATTTCAGGCTCAGCTCTAGACCACTTCAATAATGTGAATACCACAATAGAGCGAGTCACGTGCCTTTTTTGGTTTCCTAAAAGCTATGTTTACACTATGCTATAGTCTATTAAGTGTGCAATAGCATTAAAAAAATACTAGTCACAGTTTCTGTTTGCTAGGAGATAGGAAAGCAACATATGCAGAACTGAAATAATTGTAGAAAGGTTATAAAATAAAATAGCTGGTCAAAATGGTGAAATAGAAATGTCTTAAAAATGTATATACCTTAATTTAAAAATACATTATTGCTGAAATATACTAACCATCATCTGAGCCTTTAGCTGGTTGTAATCTTTTTGCTGGTGGGCTCCTACCTTCAAATTGTGAAAAATGCAATATCTGCAAAGTACAATAACATGAAATATAATAAAATGAGGTATGCCTGTAGAGGTCTACACAATAAAATACAATTATTTAGTATAACTTTCAACATCTCCCATGATGACTTCAACTAAACTTCTAACTCTGTCTCACATTTTTTCTCACTGACACAATATACAGCCATATTATATTTTTCTTTATTTTTAAAGTGATTTTAAAAATATGTTTTTATTGATTTTTTTTTTTTTTTTTGAAAGAGAGGAAAGGAGAAGGATAGAGAGTTAGGAACATCAATGAGAGAAGAACATCATTGATTGGCTGCCTGCTGCACATTCCCTACTGGTGATAGAGCCTGCAACCCAGGCATTTGCCTTGACTGGGAATTGAACCAGCAACCTCTTGGATCCTGGGTGGACACTCAGTTGCTGAGCCAGGCTGGCCAGGCACTTTTTATTATTATTATTATTTTTTAAACATAATTTGCACTCTTGACTCCCATGCACTTGCTCAGGCTCAGTCTAGTATGCCCTGCTATCATGTTTATCCTCCTGAGACACTTCATGTCATTCATGTAGTTTTTCCTGGTCTTTCAAGTGTAAAGAAATTGCTTTCTTCTGTAATCACTATAGCAAATGTCTTACTTTTTTTTTTATATAGCATCTGTGCATACATTAGCTAATTACATAAGCAATTATGGCATTCTACCTTGTATTATTGCTCACCAGTCTCTCCTGTCTACTAAGTGTTATGTTTCACAACTGCAAGGTAAGACTCTGTCTTATTCATCTTTACATTTTCCACAGTCTGTTGTTATTCACATCAAATAGGTGCTCAATATGTATACTTGTATATTGCAAACTTGAATTTAATTACTCAGCAGCACCCATGATGTATAGAGCTCTTAATAACTAAGTTTAATTGGTAGGATTAAAAAAATACTAGTCACAGTTTCTGTTTGCTAGAAGATAGGAAAGCAACATATGCAGAACTGAAACAATTTTAGAAAAGTTATAAAATAAAACTAGAGGCCTGGTGCATGAAAACTCATGCACTGGAGGGGGGTCCCTCAGCCTGGCCTGCCCCCTCTCACAGTCCGGGAGCCCTCAGGGGTAGGAGGCAACCTGGCAATCAGGGGAAGGTAATGTCCCCATCATACCTCTGCTGCTGCCACTACCAGCAGCACAAGCCTCAGGTGGCCCTGCGCGGCTGGGCAACTGCCATCTGAGGCTTGCCTGTGCCTCGGGCCGGCCCTGGGTGACTGGGGGCTGAGGGGACTGGGGGACTCTGAAGGCAGGCACTCCGAGCAGCTGGACCCACCTGGGGGCGGGCCCAGCTGTGCCGTGTGCCTGCTGCCCTGGCAGGGCTGAGGGGACTGGGCGCCGCCATCTTTGAGGGTGGGACAGCCAATTAGCATATTCCCTCCTTATTGGCTGTGAGTGCCGCCATCTTTGTGAGGGTGTGACAGTCAATTAGCATATTTCCTCTTTATTAGATAGGATAGCTGGTAAAAATGGTGGAATAGAAATAGAATACACAAATGCTGAGGCAATGAACAGTTAAAGCCTAATCTAAGCTGCCTGGGTTTAGGAATAGCATTTGAGCTGGGATTGAAAAGAAGTGGTGGACATGGCCCAGTGAAGGGGAATGGCATGCTTTTTTATTTTGCTGCCATCCTACCTTATATGACCTTTATCTTTATCAGCATCATCAAAGTCTCCATTCCTATCACTATTTCGTTATCAAAGAGTTATCCATGGACAGTGCTATCTGTTGACTTTTACTCATCTACTGGTGTAAACAGGGCTTCCACAGTTCAGTAATAGTATATCTGTAGAGGTTCTGAACTCCAGGATCTCATGGGTGATGTTATTTTCTTCTTCAATCCTGGGGGCATAAATAACAAAGAAGAAGTGACGGAGTATTTTTGTTTTATACTCTAGCAAGTTGTATTATATCTACCACATGACCATTCTGATGTAAGCTGTTGTTTCATGAGTCATTAGCTTGATCTCAACCTTAATGCCAGGTTGACACCATATTCTGGTGGCAAAAAGACTCTTAGGTAGTTCTATCTTAACATTACTTACTCGAGTAGTTCTGACTTTAAAGACTCCATGAATGTTTTCACGTCTTGCTTTCTGGAAACCTGCAGAAGGGGGCACTACCTAAATTACTACTGGCCCTCACTAATTGCTTGGCAATTACTTAGCCTTCACAGGTAGCGTGGACATTTCTGCCATTGCTGGCAAGTGGGAAGGGATGGGTAGTGATGTTCAAGGTGCCACAAGAGCAGGAACAGATGATTTTGGCAGCTTCAGTGGTGAAAATTCAAAAAGGAAAGTTGTTGAAAAATATTAAGATGTAATTGTTGAAGTGTATCACAGAAATAATGAGGTCATTTAGGCCAGGTTAAAAAAAAAAAGATGCCTAGAGAAATGATTGCATTTAAAGGAAGGGCCATCCCATTCTACAAATCTGCAGCCTGCCTTCTCCAAACTGGGTATGCAGCTCACTTACCAGGTAAAAGGCCAGCTGTGCCTTCTCTGAGGGCATTCAGCAGCAGAGAAGGCCAGCTCTTCTTAACACATGCAAAACACTAACACCTCCTTTCAGTGGAACACTTATTTTGAATGAGATACTGAGCTATTTTGTTTATCCAAACAGCTCATGGGAAGGTGCTTCATATTCAGTACAGTAATTCCCAATAGCAAGAACAGAATAGTATGTTATGCATTATGACATATTCCAGCACTCCATTATAAACGTGGATGCTCTTATTTTCATCATTCGAGGCAATTTCTTGCATTGGAATTTAGGTCTTACTTGAATTTGGTTTGTAAAACAGAGTTCCCTTTGTCATTTGATACAGGGATGAGAGATGGGAGAAACACTGGCAAAAATGTTAAGAGTAAACAAGGCGCAGTGGTGGTGGTGTATGTGGTACGGGAAGTGGAAGGAGGGACATGACATTGAGGCCTGTCCCCTGTGGACACATCCTGTCCTTTCAATAGCCTACTACAAACTCCAAAGTTGAGTAATTTGTCTACGGGAACACTGTCAGTAAGTTTATTGCTAGGATTCACCCTGAATATACAGCGAGGATCCAAACCCAGAGAGTCTAACACTGGCATGAATTATAAAGAGATCCAGGAACCAAAGTTCTGGGAGCTGTCATCAGTGTGGCCCGACTGAAACACACCTCTGAACCGGCGGCCAGCTGCCGAGAAGAGACACTTTCTCTTAGTCATGATCGTATAAAAAATGAAAAAAAGATTCTTTTTTTTTTTTTAAATTTATTTTTATTTTTTTAATTTCTTTATTGATTCAGGTGCCACATATTTGTCCTCATCCCCCCATTCCCATCCCACACCCCTTCCCACGGATGCCCCAACCCCCTGTTGAACTTAACCATTGGTTAGGCTCATATGCATGCACGCAAGTCCTTTGGTTGATCTCTCCCCCCTCCCCCCACCCTCCCCTATCTTCCCTCTGAGGCCCGATAGTCCGATCGATGCCTCCTTGTTTCTGGTTCTGTTCTTGTTCATCAGTCTATGTTGTTCATAATTTCCCCTAGATGAGCAAGATCATGTGTCACTAGAGATATACTTATAAGAACTGAATGTGAGACGAGCAATAATAGTTATGCTGACAGGCAAATGAATCAGTCTGTAGTGAGTTTCTTTCTGGACCAACAGTTCTTTTGAGACCCAATATCAATGTCCACCAGTTCCTTATGTGTACATGTCAGTACTGACCCCTCAGCTCTGGATGGTGGACAAATGGTGGTAATGCAGGTCCGACACCCTCTGTTTTGGTCTTGGCCGGACCCAGGGGCATGGCTTCACCCGGACTCAGGGGCACGTGGCCTCACCCGGGCCCAGGGGCGCGTGTCCTCTCCCGGACCCAGGGGCGCACGGCCTCACCCGGACCCAGGGGCGCACGGCCTCACCCGGACCCAGGGGTGTGAGGCCTCACCTAGACCCAGGGGTGTGTGACCACACCCGAGCCCAGGGGCACGCAGCCTCGCCCGGACCCGGGACCCAGCCTCTCCCGGACCCAGGGGCGTATGGCCTCACCTGGACCCAGGATCCAGCCTCACCCGGATCCAGGGGCGCGTGGCCTCACCCGGACCCAGGGACGCGTGGCCTCACCCGGACCCAGGGGCGTGTGGCCTCTCCCAGACCCAGGGGCGCGTGGCCTCACCCGGACCCAGGTGCGCGAGGCCTCACCCGGACCCGGGATCCAGCTTCACCCGGACCCAGGGGCGCATGGCCTCACCCGGACCCAGGGGCGTACGGCCTCACCCAGACCCGGGATGCAGCTTCACCCGGACCCAGGGGCGCATGGCCTCACCCGGACCCAGGGGCGCGCGGCCTCACCCGGACCCAGGGGTGCACGGCCTCACCCGGACCCGGGATCCAGCTTCACCCGGATCCAGGGGCAAAGATTCTTATTTATATTCATTTTTTTTCCTTTTTATTGAATGTATTGGGGTGACGCTGGTTAACAAAATTATACAGGTTTCAGGTGCACAATTCCACAGCACATCATCTGTACACTGTATTGTGTGTTCACCTCCTCTAGTCAAGCCTCTCTCCATCACTATTTATCCCCCCCGACTCTTCTACACCCCGCCCCAATCTTTATTTTATTTGTATTTGGAATAGCTATGTCTATAGATGCTGGTGATAATAAACTCATGCCTTATTCATACTCTAACTCAGGAAATTATCATCTGCTTTCTATCCTTTGCTCTTCTCTGAGGCTCATTTTTCATTTGTAAAATTAGAATGAAACCTACTGTACAGGGTTACGAGGATTACATTAGATAACATGTCAAATGTCAAAGCATTTGGCACAGAGGCTGACACATTCAAGACCCAGAAAACGTTAGTTATCTTCTCAGAAAAAAAAAAAAAAAGAGTGAAAATGTTTCAAGGGTATTTTCATGTATTAACCATGTGAAAAAGGTCAGGTACCAGAACAAAATGTATATACTTTCTATTTAATGGCCATACCTCTTTATTTGTCTTGGGGATTTATCCAAAGACACTTTTTTTCCCCTGAGATTTTGCTTCTGTTGAGGTCCTGAGAAGGGGGTTTCGATGATTGGACAGATGGGGTGAAATAGGAGACAGGGGAGCCCATCTGCCTGACCCTTCATGAGCCTCACACCAGGTGAGCCAGAGCCTGTGCGTGCCCCCAAGCCCCACCCTCAGTGGAGTCTCTGTCCCCATGGTGGCCAGAGCTACCAGGCCCCCTGCAGACCAGTGCCTGTCTTTGAGGAGATGGTACTCTGAGTTAGAGACCCACTCACAAACCCACACATTTGATTCCTTGAAGATTAATGTGCTTTCAGACTGATTGTTGCCAGAGGGGAAGGGGGTTGGGGGCTGAGTGAAAAAGGTGAAGGGATTAAGCACAAACTGGTAGTCACAGAATAGTCACTGGGATGTACATTGCAGCTTAGGGAGTGTAGTCAATAATTCTGCAATAACTGTGTACGGTGCAAGGTGGGTACTGAAATATCAGGAGGATCACTTTGTAAAGTATATGATTGTCTGACCACTATACTGTACACCTGGAACTAATACAAAGTAAAATGGAATGTAAACTGTAATTGAAAAAAAAAAAAATAAGGTGCCTTTATACCATCTTTCTGATTAAGAGTCCCCGGCATTATCATTAGGGACTTTTATTCTCATTTTGTCTCTCTTTGGTTTTCAGAATTGAGGTGACTAACAGGGGGAAAAAATTCTTTAACATTAAACAGGGAATTAAGCAAAGCTCTTACTCTTTCTGGAGGGTAACAGAGACTTCACATAGGAGGAAGTTTGATGCTATACATTAGGGCATCTCAGGGGACCATTGTGTGTACTTTTGTTTTTTCTTTCTTCTTATTGAGGATAATCACTTTTCATTACCTGCTGCTTTATTCAACATTTCTAAAAGGCAAGGCCCGTGTCAATCTTATTAAACACAACAGCTACATTCATTAGAACACATTTCTTATTTAGTCTTGATGAGTTCTTCACAATTGTCATATTATGGATAAGGTAGTAGGAATAATTTTGTCTTAATGCCTAGATCTGTGGTCCCATCGTTTTTGTTGTTGTGAAGGTAATACACTGCTGTTAAATCCCAGTGTTTGAAAGATCACTGAAATGACTGAGCATTTGTTAGTGTGAGCTATTTCTCCCCAAGGCATCGATTTGAATTTTTGTAAGCTAAATTTTGCTTGATTGTCTGTGTTTCTTGAGGCAGGGGTATTGAAATCTTGATAGAATGTTTATTTCCTTCATGTGAAGAAATCTCAGAGTTTACAATCTCTTTTGCATTTTTCATCCACCCTGCTTCAGGCACCTAAAAGGATGTTGGTAAGGGAATCAGGAATCTTCTTCACTCCATTGAGATGGGAAGAGACAAACCTTCTGGAGGAAAAGAAGGGCCTTGGCATTGATGATATTTTCCTAATCTTCTGGCTTAAGCCCTTCCTGAAATAAATAATTCAAAGTTTAAGGGATGTTTAGAAGCATGGTGTCCATCCAAGGTGAGGAAGGGTGTGTCTGACCCCTGTCCTGTCAGTAGCTAATCAAAGACTAGCATATCAAGAATGAACTGCCCTTGCTGGTTTGGCTCAGTGGATAGAGCATCGGCCTGCAGACCAAAGGGTAGGGTCCTGGGTTCGATTCTGCTAAAGGGCATGTACCTCGGTTGCAGGCTCCTCCTCTGGTAGGGGCTTGTGCATCGATGTTTTTCTCTCACATCGATATTTCTCTCTGTCTTTCCCTCTCCCTTCCTCTCTCTCTCTCTCTCTCTCTCTCTCTCTCTCTCTCTCTCTCAAATAAATAAATAAATAAATAAATAAATAAATAAATAAATGGAAAAAGATCCTCAGGTGAGGATTAAAAAAATAATAAAAAAAGGGATATACTTATGTCAGAATAAGAACTTTATCTGTTCATATCATACAGGGCATGGGAGAACTAGTCCACCTCTTCGAGTAAAATAAAATCCCAGTCTCCCTTTGATATGATTGTGGAGACAAGTGACAAATGAGAAAGTGAGCTATAGAAACATTGTAAAAACTTCAGGCACATCACTGATGTGTTCCTGGACTTTTTTTTTTGTCGGCAGCATCACTAGAATTAAGTGCTCATACACTGCTACCCTGCCATCCCCTCGGTTCACTTGCCCACATGTTAAACTCACCTGTCCTGCAGGAAGACGCGATTGCTTCAGTATTGCCTGCTACACCAGTGCTTAGGGAAACTAATCTACTGCACCCATGAGACTATTCCCTTCGTCTTTGAATTTTGAGGACGCTATAAATTATATTTTATTTTATCCAGAATGTCTCAAAATGAAACAACTCTTCTCCCTAAAACGTAGCTTCTTGTTTCCTCTTAGAGGCAAGTTCATAGTGTGAAACAATTCGTATTGCCTTGGACAAAGTATACAGCTATTGGCTTTCACTGAAGCGTTTGCAAGGACTGGTTTTAACCTCCAGTTTATGTAGGAATCTACTTCATTTCCTATAGGGGAAAGGTGAGTGGATTAGGGCACTGGAATAGGAATGGAAAAAAAACCTGATTTTCCTCCTCTCAAACGTTGAAAGTTTACTGTAGTTGGCTTGCATATTTCAAGTATTTCTCTGTCCTTTATGCATCTTATACACCCTTGTAACGTATCCTAGACTTTCCTCGGGCAAATGCAGAACCCGAGGAGGATAACACTAACCAGCCCAGGCCAGAGGTGGAGAGGTGGGAATTAGCTTCAGTCTCCGTGTTTCCTTATGTTAAACTTTCCTGGATGGACAGTGCTGATGCTTGCGCCTATTAATTCACAGACCCCCACGTAATCCCATAAAAAATTACTTAAGGAAATGTTCCCTTGACAACTTGAGGATGTTATATGACTCTGAAAAGCAAAGGATATCACTTTTCCTCCCCTGACATTTATGCTTCCTTGCAGTTTTTAAGTTTCATTAGTCAGCAAACTGTTCATTAAGTTCCTTCTGTGGGCAGGAGGCTCTGGGATTTTCTTTAGGAGGGAAAGAAAGATGTATGAGACATCTGGCTTAGCTGAGGTTTGTGGGGAGGTAAGGCAGTCACTCTTGGACACTCAACCATCATTCAGGCACTGTTTGATTCAATACCAGGTAAGCAACCTAGAGGCTTTGTGTTCCTGGTGAACCTTCTGAGGGACTGGAGCTGCTGGGAGGTGGGGACTGGGGCTGCTGGGAGGTGGGACTTGGGCTGGGTGTTAGAAGCAGCTGCAGGGGTAAAACATATTAAAATGGGGCTCAGAGACCTCGATTCTCACTCTAGGCTAGACCTGAGTGAGTCACAGAACCACCCTGTGTCTCTGTTTCCTTATCTGTAAATGAAAAGCCTGAACATAGTGTTGGTGTTGGTCCAGATCTAAATGTAATTATTTGGGTGAGTAGGACTCCTGGGGGTTTAGGGAATCTCTACAATGACTGCCAGTGATCTCTGCCTCCTGCTAATCCCAGCAACATCGAGGGAATGTCGTTTCAATGATTAGATTGTGAAATATTGAGACACGGATCAGCTCTCTACCATCACCTTCCACTCTTCTTCCATATCTACCCAAGATTTGCTTTTACCAAACCACTCCACCTATTAGATACCTTCCCTCCTTCTGGGCCTCTTTGCCTTTGCACATACTGTCTGCCATTAATGCCCTTCCTCTGTTATTCCATCTGACTGACTCCTGCTTAGTCTTCAAGGCTCAGCTGACCCCATCCCCCATGGTAAGAAACTGTGAAAATGTCCATCACAATATGTATCATACTTTTTTTTTTATGGTAAATTTTTGAAATCGTAAAATGCACAACTGGAAGTTTCTCAAATATTATAAAAATGTAAAGAAAGTCCTGCTTCCCAACTTTCCCCAGCCTCACTGTTCTCCCTTGAGGTAAGACTATTAATAGTTTAGTGTGTTTTCTAGAACATTTATCTGCATTTACAAACATACATATAAATAATGGAATCTATCTAGGAATACGGTTCAGCAGCTTGCTTTTTTTTTTTCCATTTCCTATCTCATGGGCATCTGTGCATGTCAGCGCTTGAAAACTAGCACACTCTTTGTAGCAATCGCCTCTTCCTTAAGGAGAGATCAAGAAAAGAGACTGACTTCTTTCATGTCTCCAAGGTCCTCTGGAAATAAGTTAGAAAATCTTTGTTTAATGCAGCAGCTTGTCTTATTTTTATTCTTGTTTTATGTCCTTGAATAAAATATCTATACTGTTTTCGAGGAGTAATTTCAAGCAAAACTTAAGTAACTGACACTTCTTATATATGAGACTGATTTTCGTGTCTCCAGGGTTCTTTAGAAATACGTTAGACAATCCATGTTTAATGCCGCAGCTTGTCTTATTTTTATTCTTATTTTATGTCCTTGAATAAAATATCTACACTGTTTTCCAGGAGTAATTTCCAGCAAAACTTAGCAGCTGACACTTGTTGTATAATTTATCTATGTATTTGTTTATTGATAGCATCACTCCTATTCCATCTTAATGCACTTTTTTTTTGGTCCTTGTGACCCCTCTGTCATTTATCTCAAAGACCTGTTTCCTAATTTTTTAAAATATATTTGAATGAAACCTTAGGTTGTTTCAAGGATATTGTTGAATTTAATTTTCATAGTGACTCTGTGAGATAAGTAAGATAGAATTTTTTCTATTTTACAAGGACAAAGTTGAGACTTAGAGAAGGCTGCTTAACTACAAACTGTTTTCTGTCGTTTAACCTCGACAGTGTCTATGTCCTCTGACTGTCCCTTCTTTGCTTGCTCACGATTTACCATTGTGACATCCCATCAGATATGCTCTAAATCCCTGCATCCTCACCCTTTGACACACACAAAATCTAGTCTGTTTAGTTTTGTTTGGATGAATTAATTTACACTAATTTATTTACACTAACAGTGGCTTATTTTGTTACTCTTCCCAGAGTCATTAGTAGAGGAGTTGGTGAATTAATCTAAATGAAGGAGAATCAAAGTAGAAATTGTTGGACCAATAACTTTAATTATTAAATAGACGTTTTGGTGTACTGTCCCAAGTAGATCCCGGGAAAGGATCTGGGGCGTTCATTTAAGGCATCCCTCTTGATATACTTTAACCACGCAGGAGTTAGGGCATTCAAGTAGTTGTTAGCGAAGAGGCAACTCTATGCCAGCAGGACCAAGGGTAGGCTTAGGACCAAAAAGACCAGAAGCTTTACTTTAAATTTTAAGCGTACGCAAAATAATTCAATTAACTGCCGGAGGAATTACACCACATGAAACATATGCAGTTGCAAATTACACAGCACTTTATTATTTACACAAATTCCAGTTGCTGAGGGTACAAACTTAATTGGGGAACCCAGTGGTGTTGTCCTCTGGGGTCCAGCAGCTGGGCTGGTTCGGTCCGGCCTGCAGGCGGCCGGCATTCCTCACCGGAGATCTCGGTCTCATCTCCATCGGAAGTTACTAGCCATTCTTCTGTGGTCTGACAGGAAAGAGGAGCGTGGAGCGGTGTCGCTTGCCGGACTGACCAAAGGACGTGCCTTTGTGGCTGTCTCGACAGGGGAGAGTCCTTAGCTGGCCAGGATTTATTTTTAAAGTCTCCGCACCCACAGCAGTTCAGGTGGCTATCAGTGAACTACGTCAATGCACACATGTTAATCTCAAACAGGGCGAGGGGCTACATATGGTTATCTAGGGAGAGTACATCACTCACACAAATGGTTATCTTGACAAGTCACTCTGAGTCAGTTCAAATCCTTATCTTTGAGGTACACACGCTTCAGGGCAGTGGGGAATGTGCCCTTAATATCATACTTTAGGTTTCAAAGAAAGTTAACCCAAACATTTTAAAATCTTCCTAACGTTTTTAGGCATTTTTTAAAGCATTTTTAAACATTTCTATATTTTACTACAACATGTACCCGAACAATTTTACATAGAAGGTCCTTTGAATCCATGTCTCTGAATGAAGTCATACTTATTACCTATTGCTTATGTGTTAGGAGGACACAGAAAGCTCTACCAGACCTTTTCTTTCTTTCTTTTTTTTGGTTTTGTTTTGTTTTGTTAATCTTCGTCTGAGGATATTTTTCCATTGACTTTTTAGAGAGAGTGAAAGGGAGAGGGAGATACAGAGAAAAACATTGATATGAGAGAGACACATGGATTAGTTGCCTCCTGCATGCACCCTGAACAGGGCTGGGGAACCTGCAACCAAGGTATGTGCCCTTGACTGGAATCGAACCCGGGACCCTTCAGTCCAGGGGCTGATGCTCTATTCCCTGAGCCAAACTGACTAGGGCCAGACCCGTTTCCCCCGCTCCATATTCTGCTTTATTTTGTTCACATTTCCCTCCACCCTATGATCCATTCCAGTCAATTTTTCAAATAACCTGGAAAGGAAATTCAGAGTTGCCTAGACTCTTTGACAACTTTCTTCAGAATAATGAATAAAGTTTTAGAACTGTTGATATTCATTTTTCAAAATAACGTTTGATGAAAATAACCAAATATTTTTAGAAAGTAGACCACTGGGATGTCTTTACTATACAATTGCCACCTGACTCTAGAGATCTCACTTCAATTCTGTGAATTTGAGGTTTTTATTGCTAAAGGGTGATTGGGAAAACGAATAGTAATTTCCTCAAAGCACTTGGAGGTCTTTAGGGGCCATTTATTGTTTCAACATGATATTATCCCTCTGGCACAGGCATGCTGTTGTTTATGAAACAATGGGGGCCCAAAGACCTGTCCCTTACAAAGAGTTTGCCTTCTCTGCTTTATATCTGCATAAAAATAAGAAGGATATTAGTACTGAAATCTGGAATCTTTATTCAGAAACATGACTTAAAAAAAAATAAAAAGAACTAGGCTGCATCTTTATCAGCCTGATGTTTTCATCCCTGCAGTGCTTTTCACCACGTGCAGAAAGACTGGCCAGTGACTCTAAGAAGACAGTGCAGGCCCTAACTGGTTTGGCTCGGTGGATAGAGCGTCGGCCTGCGGACTGAAGGGTCCCAGGTTCGATTCCGGTCAAGGGCATGTACCTTGGTTGCGGGCACATCCCCAGTAGCGGGTATGCAGAAGGCAGCTGATCGATGTTTCTGACTCTCTATCCCTCTCCCTTCCTCGCTGTAAAAAATCAATAAAATATATTTAAAAAAAAAAAAAAAGAAATCTGGAATCTTTATTCAGAAACATGACTTAAAAAAAAATAAAAAGAACTAGGCTGCATCTTTATCAACCAGATGTTTTCATCCCTGCAGTGCTTTTCACCACATGCAGAAAGACTGGCCAGTGACTCTAAGAAGATAGTGCAGGCCCTACCGGTTTGGCTCAGTGGATAGAGCGTCGGCCTGCGGACTAAAGGATCCCAGGTTCGATTCCGGTCAAGGGCATGTACCTTGGTGGGGGTGTGCAAGAGGCAGTTGATCAATGTTTCTCTCTCATTGATGTTTCTAACTCTCTATCCATCTCTCTTCCACTCTGTAAAAAAATGCAAAAAATAAAAAGAAGAAGACAGTGCAGTTTCCTGATGGAGCGAAGGAAAGTCAATAACATCTGTCCTCCAACTAGGGAAAGGGAGCTGCGGTTAATGTGAACACAGGCCTGGCAAGCTCATTAGTACATCAGAGTGAAAGGACTTTTTGGGCCTAAAATAGGCAGGTTCAGGGAGTTTTAGAAATAAAGAGGGTCCATGGGGGGAGGAAGGCTTGGAGCCCAGAGGTGGGGCTGGAGCTGCCAAAAGGCATACATTCACAGAGAACAAAAGGTGCCACAGGATAAGGGGAGACGATGACACCCATTCACAGAAGATAGGGAAAAGCCACAGGGTATGGGGAGAAAGAGGAAGCAAACTTTCACAGAGGATAGAGAAATGCTGACAAATGGGAGAAAAGAGAACAGATTTTCACAGGAGATAGAGAATTCTACCACTGAAGGGGGAAAAAAAGGAAGGTCTATGTGGGGTTTGAGCTTTGAAGCTGCTATAGTGACCAATCAGAAGGGAATATCACGAAACAAAAAAAACAACACCCCTGCAGCCTTTATAAACCTTAGGAAAAAGGACCTTAGTGGGTTACTCCCTTTGGGACGCCCTCCCTACGTGGGAGTCTGTTCTTGTTTCCAATAAATTTCCACCCTTTTCATCTACCACCTTTTGTCCGTGGCTTCATTCTTCGAATCCACCTGGACAAGAACCCGGGAAAGAAATCACCCTTGCATCCTGCTCAGGAAAAACCACCTGACTCAAAAGGATATCAGGAAATGGCTTATCTGGTTTGCTGTAAAGGAGATTTAAGGAACTTAAGGAAACAAACAAAAAAAAGAGAGAGCCTGAGAATTACCTAGAGATAGATCTAGTTTCCCCTGTAACCTCAGTTTGTAAACCAATCATTCCTTATTGGGCTTTTAATGATAATCCTATCCAATAAAGAGGGAATATGCTAATTGACTGTCACATCCTCACAAAGATGGAAGTGCCCACAGCCAATAAGGAGGGGATATGCTAATTGCTGCCACATCCTCAAAGATGGCGGTGCCCACAGCCACAAGATGGTGGCACCCTGTGCCCTCAGCCCCGCAGGGGCAGCAGGTGCTCGGCACAGCCAGACCCGCCCCCAGGCAGGTCTGGCCACTCCATGCGCATGCCTCCAGAGTCCCCCAGTCCCCTCAGCCCCCCAGCCACCCAGGGCCAGCCCGAGGTACAGGCAAGCCTCAGATGGCAGCTGCCCAGCCACCCAGGGCTGCCCAAGGCTCAGGTAACCAGGGCTGGCTGAGGCTTGCGCTGCCAGCTGTGGCAGCAGCAGAGATGTGATGGGGGCGTCGCCTTCCCCTGATCGCTGGGTCGCCTCCCGCCCCTGAGGGCTCCCAGACTATGAGAGGGGGAAGGCCAGGCTGGGGGACCCCCCCCTCCAGTGCATGAATTTTAATGCACTGGGCCTCTAGTATTACCAATAATAGTAGAGATGACCAATTAAAGAGTATCCATGGTGAGCCATACTCTGTGCTCAGCATGGGCTATACAGACTGGTCTTATTCAGTCCCTCACATGTCCTCTGAGATGGGCACTGTGATCCTCATTTTACAGCAGAGGACGCGGAGTCTCAGTGCTAACAACCTGCTCAAGGATGAAGAGGTAGGCAGGGCAGGAGTGTGAGCCAAAACAGGCAGGTCTGGCGCTATGGTCCCCTCAACAGATTATGCCCATTGGCTTTCCCAAACATGGGGACTGACTACAATGTTCTGAATAAGAAATGAGAGGAAGGGAAAACTGAACTTCTAACTGAGGAACCGTCCCTGGCATGCCAAGACTGAACACTCGTTGCAGCATTAACAGTGCTGCTAAGAAAATAAATATTCCCAGGGGAAATAGTTGGCTATTTTAATGTAGCTCTTTTTTTATGCTACTGAAACGTGAGGTTCAGGGTTCAGACTTTTCTTTCTGTGGGTTCTTGTCTTCACAAAGTTTGAAGAATAAACTTGCTGACAAAAAGGCTTCTTTAATAAAAATGTAGAAGTTTTTCCTGAGCAGGATGCAAGGGTGATTTCTTTCCCAGGTTTGTGTCCAGGTGGATTCAAAGAATGAAGCCACAGACAAAAGGTGGCAGATGAAAAGGGTGAACATTTATTGGGAACAAGTACAGACTCCCACATAGGGAGGGGGTGCCAAAGGGGGTAGCCCACTAAACTCCTTTTTCCTAAGGTTTATAAAGGCTGCAGTTCTTTATCTCTTGATGCTGTCTTCCATTTGGTAGAATATCAGCTTCAAAGCTCAAAACCCACATGGTGTCCCCTTTTTTCTCCCCCTTCAGTGGCAGAATCCTGTGAAAATCTGTTTTCCTTTCTCCCATTTGTCGGCATTTCTCTATCCTCTGTGAAAGTTTGCTGCCTCTTTCTCCCCATACCCTGTAGCTTTCCCCTGTCTTCTGTGAATGGATGTCTTCCTCTCCCCTTATCCTGTGGTACCTCCTTTTATTTTTTTTCTCTCTCTGTGAATGTATGCCTTTTGGCAGCTCCAAGCCCCCACCTTTGCAGTCCTCTCTCATGGACCCTCTGTATTCCTAAAACTCCCTACACCTGCCTATATTACTCCTAAAACTCCTTTCAATGTAGGCACACAAATTTAATGGACTTCACTCTGTGAAACCCAGTTTAATGTTGTGAGTACTTGCAAGGGAGATGAAGGACTCCTGCTTGGAGAGCTGGATGGAGGTGGTGACCCTGGGGAGATGGAGGGAAGGTGAAAGGACATAAAAGGATGGGAGGAACGAATCAATGTTCATCTTCACATTTTTGTTGTGGATTGTTTATATTCTAAATTGATTAGCACCACATAAAACAAAGCAAACATACGGCAATTTTTCAGTTAATTTCACCTCAATAACCACTTCAAGTCCTGCGTGACTCCCTAATCAGCTTCTCCTGAACACCCTCCCTACTGGCCACCTCCATTAACTTCTCTTCCCTGTGTATTTGCCCTGGGACAGAGAATACTGATTGACCAGGACATGAGGAGCCAGGAGCTGTGGTTGCCATGCTACATCCTCACTGTGTGGCCTTGGGAGAGGCACTCTAGGTCTGCGGTGGATTGCAAAGATGGCCATCAACGTTTGCGTTCACACAGTTTTGTCATACCTTCCCACACTGCTTCTGGGTTTGACTGACCATGTGATTTTCTTTGAACTAGTGAACATTAATTAGCCAATGTGACGTACACAGAGACTTGCAACATGCCTGCACATTTGGCTTGCCCTCATGCTGCTCCTGAACTCTGTGCCTGCCTTGTAGAGAACCCTGGGGTAGCCTACAGGATGATGAGATATGGCTGGCCTAGTCTCCTGTCATTGTGGCCAGACATATGAGTGAGGCTCCTAGCTGACTCACCAGTGAGTCCAGCTGGAAGTAAGTGAGCTGGTCCAAACATGCCTGGCTAATTCACAGAATTGGCGCTAAGTAAATGGTTGTTTCTTTTTTTTTTTTTAAATATATTTTTATTGATTTTTTTACAGAGAGGAAAGGAGAGGGACAGAGAGCTAGAAACATCGATGAGAGAGAAACATCGACCAGTTGCCTCCTGCACACCCCCTACCAGGGATGTGCCCGCAACCAATGTACATGCCCTTGACCGGAATCGAACCCGGGACCTTTCAGTCCGCAGACCGACGCTCTATCCACTGAGCCAAACCGGTTTTGGCAAATGGTTGTTTCTTTAAGCCACTAAGTTTTAGGGTCAGTTGTTTATAGCAAAATATAACTGATACAAAATCCAATTTAAAAAAGCAATAAATTACAACATATCCTCAGCCTACCCCCCTAGCATTGTTGGAAAGGGTGCCTGAGGTAAGGAGGTGACTGTGCTTGTTGTGGTGGGCAGGGCTTCTGAAGAGCAGTGCCCAGCACAGTGCCTTGTGTCTAATCAGAAGCAGCGTTGTTCACAGAACAAACGAGCAGTTAAGAAACTATACAATTATAAGGTAGCAACAGCAGCAGCAATAGCTAGTCACATATTAAAAATCTTCCAAGTAAGACATTTCATCTTCTTCTTTAATTAAAAAGGCTGCTATATCAGCTGTGTGGAGAGAATTGAAAAGCACAAGATGAAACAGGAACGGCAGTCTGCGTCCCCAGGGCTGACGGTGGCTGGGGTGACAGCCCCATGCTCTCTCTGAAGCTCTGGTCCCAGGCAGAGAGCAGCCTGCACTTCCCAGGGGCTTGCACATGATGGTCACAGGAATATTGCCAATTTCTTGCTTTCCCTTTGCGAGTAAACTTTTCCCAATTATATATATACACACACACTCAATATATCTGGATTCTACTTGCATATCATTCCCATGGGAGTCGTCAGAGAGTACATAATGAAAAAAATTTGAAAGCCAAATTTAGAGAGATGGAAAAAGATTTCTAGTCTGCAAGTCTGTGCCAATGCAAGGATTACAAGATCAATAAATAATTATTCAAAACTAGAGGCCCGGTGCACGAAATTCGTGCACGGGGGTGGGATGTCCCTCAGCCTAGCCTGCACCCTCTCCAATCTGGGACCCCTCAAGGGATGTCCGACTGCCTGGGCCTACTGATCGGGCCTAAACGGGCAGTCGGATATCCCTCTCACATTCCAGGATTGCTGGCTCCGAACTGCTTGCCTGCCTGCCTTCCTGATTGCCCCTAACCACTTCTGCCTGCCAGCCTGATCACCCCCTAACCACTCTCCTGCCAGCCTGATCAATGCCTAACTGTTTCCCTGCTGACCCAGTCGTCCCCAACTGCCTTCCCCTGACAGCCTGGTCACCCCCAAATGCTCTCCCCTCCATATTACCTCTTTAGTAGATAGGGGTTTTTTTTCTTTAACATATTGGACAGTGTACCTGCCATGGTCTTCACAAACCAGTAAAAATGTAAACCCAAACTAAAAGTGTCATAAAATAAACTTAAACAGGAATTTCATGAGACCTTAGAAAGGTGATATGATGTGGTTATTTCTTCCTTTTTTCTTTCTTTCTTTTTCTTGATGTTTCAACTTTTGTCCTTTCTTTCTTTTTTTCCTTTTATTCCTTTTCTGTCCTCTCTTTCTCTTAACTTTTCCGTTGGTAGAATTGTTAGTACTTGAATCTGTCTTGCTTCCAGAAGACAAAGAAGAGGGAAACACACAGTCATCTGAAGAAAAAGATGATCTATGATGGGATCGGTTGTGTTTCTGGTTTTGTTCTTTTCCCGGTTTGATTGTCATTTCTGCTGGCCCTGGCATCTTCAGGACTTGTGCGTGGGCACTTCTTATTCATGTCTACAAAACCTCCCTGCCTTGGTGAAAACTGTAGGGGAAAAGGCCTTCCTGGGTGGGCTCAAGCCCTGCCCAAGGTGCTGAGGAACCAGGGTGGGGAGCACTCTGCACCGCCACTGCAAGAGCCAACCTCCGGACCTTGGGGTACTCTCCAGTAATGTAACTGCAATGTCCAGGTTTGCCTTCAGAAATTAGTTGTAAGTTACTTCCGATGTGAAACCCTACCTCAGACATTTCCATGTGGTTCCTAAAGATTTTAAACAAAACCCATTTACCTCCCTAACCTGGTCAGAAGTTTCTACCCAATGGGAGAGGTTTGCTGGGCAGCATCGCCTAGATATCACCGCCCATATCGAATCACTCGGCTGGTGGCAAGGGAAGTTCCAAGGCTATATTGTGTGTGGGGGATCACTCCATGGGGGTGCAGCCTGACACCCCAGGCTGCCTCTTGGAGGGAATAGCTCTGGAGGGCATGGCTGCATCCCAGGCCTACACCACCCAGCTGCAGATGGGAGCTGATCTCAAGGGGGCGGGGTGGGGGGGTGGGGAGGGAGGTGTATAGGCAGCTCTTGGGTCTCCCAGGCCCACAGCCCAGGCTGGGACAGGCAGCAGATGGCTCCTGCCCTGCACGGGCACCTCTCAGGCCCAATGCCCGGGCCGCTGTGGGCAGCTGATTGCGCCGGCCTTGCGCAGTTGCCTCCCAGACCCACAGCCCGGGCCTCTGTGGGCAGCTGATCTTACCAGCCAGTACTGGTGCCTCCCAGACCCACGGCGGGGGCCTCGGCAGGCAGCTGATTGTGCACGCCTTGCGCGGGCGCCTCCCAGACCCACCGCCCAGGCCGCAGAGGGCACCTGATGGAGGCGGCCATGTGCAAGCGCCTCCCAGACCCACAGCCCAGGCATCCGCAGGCAGCTGATCTCGCCGGCCCAGTACTGGCACCTCCCAGACCCATGGCCCGGGTCGGGGCAGGCAGCTGATCGAGGCGGCCATGCGCGGGCGCCTCCCAGACCCACGGCTTGGGTCGCGGAGGGCAGCTGATCATGGCGGCCATGTGCAAGCGCCTCCCAGACCCACCTCCCGGGTCAGGGCGGGTAGCTGATCATGGCGGCTGTGCAAGGGCGCCTCCCAGACCCTTGGCCAGGTTCAGGGCTAGGAGAGGATCTGGCTGGAGGGCAAAGCCGCCTCCTAGGCCAACAGGCTGGGCTGCTCGCTGCCTGCTCTCAGCGGCAGCCTTCCCTGGGACTGGGGGACTCCTGCGGGCCTGAGAGGACTGGGCACCGCCATCTTGTGTCTATGGGTGCCGCCATTTTGTCGCGGAGTGATGGTTAATTTGCATATTACTCTTTTATTAGATAGGATGGGGCAAATATTTCCTCACCCAAAAACAATAATTGACCCAACTGGGTCTATAAGGAATACGTTTGTGTATTTTGATTTGCATTTGTCTAGTAAAGATATTTGTTTTCAATCTGGTTATATTGTGAAATATATGCCATAGAGAGAAAAGTGCACAAAGCCTAAATATACTTTTTATTGAAAAATTATAAAGCAAACACTCATGTAACAGCCACCATCCACCACTTTGCCGGCACATCAGAAATCCTTCCTATTTACACCTTCCCCTCTCACACCTAATGTGAACCACAATCCTGACCTTGCTTAACTTTATAATTTTACCATCTCACAGAGTTTCACCACCTATGTGTAGATCCCTAAACACTGCAGTTTAGTTTTACCAGCAGGCCGAAGCTCTATCCCTTGAGCAAAACCGGCCAGGGCCTGGGTTTATTTTTTTACTTTATTAATGTGTCTTTTGATGAATTATAAGTTCTTAATTCTAATATATATATATATATGTATATATATGTGTATATATATATATATATATATACACATATACATATACATAAATATACACATATACATATACATATACATAAATATATATATATATATATATATATATATATATATATATATATATATATATATATATATATAAATATAATTTCTCCTTTTCTGGTTGATTTTTATGTCATATTTAAGAAAACTTTTTCTCTGCTGAAGCCAGAAAGATAGTCTCCTATATCAGCCCCTCAAATGTTTACAGCTTTGTTTTCCACATTAAATGTATTGATTCTTTATATATCCTATCTAATAAAAGAGCAATATGCAAATTAACCATCACTCCACTGCACCCACAAGCCACGCCCACCAGCAAATCAGGAGCGAATATGCAAATTAACCCAACCAAGATGGCTGAGGCCACAGAGAGAGCAGGAGGCTTGGATTTCCCTGGCAATGGAGGAAGCCAAGCTTTCTGCACACCCTGGCAGGCCCAGGCTTCTACTCAAGGCTACAAAGGTTCAATTATAGAAGATAAATAAATCCCAACAAAAATGGCGGCAGCCACGGAGCTGGAGAGAGCAGGAGGCTTGAGTAGCCCCCAGTGATGGAGGAAGCCAGGCTTTCCGCCTGCCCTGGCCTGCCTTGGTCTTCACTCAAGGCTACAAAGTTTCAATTATAGAAGATAAATAAATCCCAACAAAAATGGCTGCGGCCACGGAGCAAGCAGGAGGCTTGGCTTCGCTCAAGGCTACAAAGTTTCAATTGTACAAGATAAATAAATCCCAGATACCAGGGCCTCTGCTTGGGGTGCCGGGGAGCATGGCCAGCCTGCAAACCACCACAGGTCCCTCTACCAGGCCGCCCCATGCCCCAAGGGAACACCCACCCTGATCCTGGACACCCTTCAGGGCAAACCAGCTGACCCGCACCCGTGCACCAGGCCTCTATCCTATCTAACAAAAGAGTAATATGCAAACTGACCATCACTCCAATACACAAGATAGCTTCCCCCATGTGGTCAAAGATGGCTGCCCCCATGTGGACACAAGATGGCCACCTCAAATGGCCAGCAGGGAAGGGCAGTTGGGAGGGACCAGGTCTGCAAGGGAGGGCAGTTGTGGGTGATCAGGCCAGCAGGGGAGGGCAGTTAGGGGTGACCAAGCCGGCAGAGGAGGGAAGTTGGGGGCAACTGGGCCTGCATGGGAGAGCAGGGAAGTGCAGTTGGGAGGGACCAGGTCTGCAAGGGAGGGCAGTTGTGGGCGATCAGGCCAGCAGGGGAGGGCAGTTAGGGGTGACCAAGCCGGCAGAGGAGGGAAGTTGGGGGTGACTGGGCCTGCATGGAAGAGCAGGGAAGTGCAGTTGGGGGGGACCCAGGGATGCAGGGGAGAGCAGTTGGGGGGGACCAGTCCTGCAGGGGAGGGCAGTTGGGGGCAGCCAGGCCTGCAGAAGAGTGCAGTTGGGGGGGACCAGGCCTGCAGAGGAGGGCAATTGGGGTCACCAGGCCAGCAGGGGAGGGCATTTGGGGGTGACCAGGCCTGCAGGGGAGGGCAATTGGGGGTGACCAGGCCAGCAGGGCAGAGCAGTAGGGGCAATCGGGCCAGGAGGGGAGCAGTTAGGTGTTGATCAGGCTGGCAGGGGAGTGGTTAGGGGGTGATCAGGCTGACTGGCAGAAGTGGTTAGGGGCAATCAGGCAGGCAGTCAGGTGAGCGGTTGGGAGCCAGCAGTCCTGGATTGTGAGAGGGATGTCTGACTGCCCGTTTAGGCCCAATGCCACTGGGATTGGGCCTAAATGGGCAGTCGGACATCCCTTGAGGGGTTCCAGATTGGAGAGGGTGCAGGCTAGGCTGAGGGACACACAACCTCTCCCATGCACAAATTTTGTGCACCAGGCTTCTACTATATATATATATATATATATATATTATAAAAAAATATATATATATTTAATTTATACTTTTAATAAAATTGATTTTAGAGCATATTGATTCTTTTATGTGTATATGGTAAAGGGGCATTTTCATCCTTTTCCATATGAATATGTACCTGTTCCAAAACATTAACTGAAAGAGCATACTCTCGCCTGTAACTAAGATGGCATGGCACTGCTTCCTCATTCTGTTTCATTGGTTTCCTTGTCTATCTGTGCATTAATGCCATATTCTCATAATTACCATGGCTTTGTAATAAGTCATGATAACTGGTAGAGCAAGTCTTAATACCTTGTTCATCCCCAGAAAAAAAGTTTTAGTTATTCCTGTCTTTCCCATTCCCATGAAAATCTTAGAATGAGCCAGTGAAGCTCTGCTTAGGCATATAAATTATTTGTGGCTGGTGTATGGAAATATTAACACATTCATTTTCAAATGTTGAGTTTACACGTTTTGACAAGGAATTGACACGACTAGATGTGTTTTCTAAAGGTACCTGTAGAGGTAATGTTGAAAAATAGATGAGAAAGGAAGCAGTAAGACAATCTCTGGAATCATTCAGGTGAAAGATGAAGAGAGCCTGTATTAGGATCATGGGAATAGCAAAAGAGGCAGGGGCTGGTCTAAGAGGAGTTTAGAAGATAGTTCGAAAGAATGCCAAGCCACTGCTTCAAAATGTTGTAAGGAAACATGTGCCAGGCCAGCTCAGCAAAGGGTTCAGCAAGCCTGTGTGTATGTGTGTTGCGGGGGGCGGGCATGGTGGCGAAAGATTAAAGAAAAGACAAAGAGAATAAGCTGGGTCTAGGTGGATCTCCTGTGCCTGGCTGAGGCCACAGAGGGGGATCCAGATGGCAAGCTGAGCCTTTATTTTATAGCCAGAGGTAAACAAGGTAGTGGTCACCATAGTTACAATGTTCTTGTGAGTTTCACTTGTATGGGCAGCACTTGCTGCACCTCCCACAGCCCATTTGCTATCCAGGAAGGATCTAGGGGGCTTCATAAGGTCAAGCTTAATTATGCTAAGAGGGCTGTGCCCTCTAAGCTGGGACTTGTTTGTGGCTTTGCCAACAGGTCAGTCCCAGGCTTAACCCTATAGCTGCTCCCTACAGAAACAGGCTTTGGGGGAGAAAGATGACATGAATATACCAAAGAGGATATAGTGAATTGGTAGAAACTTATTGAAAACAGAGTACCCACAGGCTATGTGGAAACCTCTACAACAGTCAAGTTTCAGAAAGTTGAAAAAACAATCAGAATTGTAGAGAACTTTGAAAGAACAGGAGACTTGCAGCTGTTATGAAGCCGGTGACTGATGGTAAATATATTAACATGCAACATGCTCCACTTTGTTTAATATTATTTTTCAGTTTTTGACATGCCTAGCAATGGGTTTTTCAATTTCTACATCAAGTGCCTTTCAGGCTACTTGATTTCACTTTGTAACATCACAAGTCTTACTGAAAATGCATTCAAATGTTTTTCAATTGATAGTATCTTCCAGGATTTGACTCAACCTGTGTTTTCTAATGACCTCTCTTATTTTTTCTCCTCTACTGAAAATATTTTTTTCTAGTGTGTTCTTTAACATATAAGAAAATCAGGCAATAACTGGACTAGTATGGTTCAAATTTATATTTGGTCCCATTCCTGTTAAGAGATTACTAAGATACATATTAGTTTGTGACCATTAATGGATTATTAGGGAAATTTCATTTGTTTTGAGTATACAAATGTTTAATGCAGGAAGTGCACAGTTAGATATTTCGCACTCAAGATCACACATTCAATGTCCATTTCTTGGCCTTTTGAACTTTGCACTTTTGAAAAAAATGAGCCCTCTCGAGCATGAAAAGTTTGATTAAAAGGTGTTTGCAACCGGATGTTATTTCATCAGTCAAAAGCTAATTTAACCTTAGGTTCTCCCCTCTAAGCTTGGGATTTATGGGCTTGGGGTTGTAAATTTTAATCCAGCATTGGGGAATGCCTGGCCAGTGGGCTGTATAAGCCCCGAGAAATCATTTAGTCTGGCCCTGCCAAGGCATTAGGGGTGAGTTACTCAAATGTTTGACCAAATATAGCAGGCTAATTTTTAAGTTGAGAATTTTGTATGGCCCAAGAATGACATTAAAAATATCCAAATGACTTGTTCTAATCTAAGGCATGTGACATGACAAATATGGGGGGGAAAAAACCTCAGATAATTGCTCAAGAACTATAGATAAAAGTGGCTGTAAGACCAATAAGTAAGACATTTTGAATTCAGTAAATTATAACCTGATTTTCAAAAGCAATAGTGGCATTTGCAAATGAGAGAAGAAAAAAGAGAAATCATCGGATGTAGGAATAAATGCAACTCAGAACTCTGATGCACCAAACAAAAGTTGTGTATGTGTGTGTGGTGTGGGTGAGAAAGGTTGTTTTAACCTTTCAGCTATTAACTTTTCAGAGTGAAACATCAAATTTCTGAAATAATAGTGACAGGATGCCTAGAAAAGAAACAGGCCCTGTATGCTCCCTAAAAATGTATGACATGTTAATAAACATGCTTACTTAGCGTGAAGGTGTGTCACTGAGATTTTGGATATAGTGAAAGGGATATAGTGACTTGGACTCAAAGCTCAATTACGGTTTTGGATATATCATTTCATCCCTGTGTTTTGCCTTTCACAGAATATGGTTTGCTATGTATCTGTAATTCATTCTTTTTATTGTTGACAGTATTAAAGTTGTCCCTTATTCCCCCCCTTACACCTCCTGTCCCCTTCCACCCAGCCCCTGCCCCACCCCAGGCCTTCACCACCCTATTGTCTGTGTCTATGGACTATGCATATATACATCCAAATTCTTTGGTTAATCTCTGCCCTTCCCCCTACTCCCCTCCCCTCTAAGATCCGTAACTCATTTTTTACTGTGTACTCAGAAATGGAGCAAAGGGAATTTTTAGAATTTTGAGATCTGGTTTTGGGTCTATTGCAGCCCCCTGTTCTGTGTAAGTCATTCTATCAGCCCATTTTTCAGCATTCATAAAGTGGGTGTTTCCAAGTAGTGAGCCAATTATGCATTGCCATCAGGAACTGGTATTAGGAGTGGTATTTGATCTTCCAAACCACATTGAAGAGCCTGTGGCAGTCTGGGTCTCATTAAAAGAGAAAACACATAGTAGGTTAAACAGGGGAGTTTAATATAAGAATTCTTAACTCTAATAAAAGAGTGACTATAAGATATGAAGAAACTCTATCAGGCACCTTAGGGCTAAGGGGGAGAATACCCAAGGAAGGACACATTTGGAAGAGTGCAGATGTCCTGGGTACATGGAGCTTTCACCATCCAATAGCAGAGAAGTAGACTGGAGTGATGTTTCCGGGAAACACTAGGAGCCCTGGCAATGCAGGGGAGAGCGGATCAGCTACAGGTGGTATGGGCGGGCAGTGGGAGTGTGGGTGCCAGAGGGCAAGAGACCTTCAGAGTGAGAAATGAGCTGCGAGGTGGGAAGCAAAGGGAGGAAAAGTTTTCCAGAGACATAAGGACCCGTTACCACCAGGTCGAGGCTTCACCGTTATCTGCCCAAGTCCCAGCAGATACACGTGGCTGACACCCACCTGCCTGCCCTGCCTGTGCTGGGACTTGCCAGAGCCTCTTGTTCTTGCAGTGGCCCTTTAGCGCCCTCTGCTGGTTAAGGTTAACATCACATCCACTGCATAGGAGAAGTTCTTAAGGGTATTTGTGGTTTATCATAAAACATATTCACCGTAACTCGTTTGACTCAGTGGATAGAGCGTTGGCCTGCGGACTGAAAGGTACCAGGTTTGATTCCGGCCAAGGGCATGTACGTTGGTTGTGGGCACATCCCCAGGAGGAGGTGTGCAGGAGGCAGCTGATGGATGATTCTCTCTCATTGATGTTTCTAACTAAAATCAATAAAATATATCTATACTAATAATAGCCTAGGTTCGTCATGACCAGACAGAGGAACGATTACCATGGAGTACCTCTGGGTCCTGCCCCCATGGCCCACAAGCTCCTATCACAGCAAAACTGATGGCCTGGTGGGTGGGGCGAGGCAGGCACAGAGAGCAGGGCCTGGCTGCCAGGCTCTGGGGCCCGCAGACAGACAGCAGGGTCTGGCTGCCAGGCGCCAGGGCGAGTGAGAGAGCAGGCCTGCAGACAGCGTGTAAGCTGCAGAGGAAACACCTTTTCTGACCGCTCATTGGCTAAGCTCCCTGTATGCCACTCGCAGTGTTCTTGGTAACTTGGGTAGTAAGAATCCAAGAAGGTGATCTAGGGTTTTCCACCTCACTCCTGGAGGAAAAAATGAAGGTCCACTACAGGAGGGGCTAAGAAATGTCATATCCTGCCCTAGCCGGTTTGGCTCAGTGGATAGAGCCTCAGCCTGCCGAACGCAGGGTCCGGGTTCAGTTCTGGTCAAGGGCATGTACCTAGGTTGCAGGCTTCTCCCTGTCCAGAGCCCAGGTCAGGGCTCATGCAGGAGGCAACCAATCAAAGGATGTTTCAACTTATGAGACAATACATTTAAAACCAGCACAGGGTCCAAGAACAGTGAAGAGGGTCAGTGCCAGCATTACAAGAAAGATTGGTGACTCTTTTTAGTCTGTGAAAGGAGAGCTCTTAAGAGAATGCTAGCAAACAACCATTTCTTCCCCCTGTTGTCAAAAAGACTCAAACACTTTGATATCCCTTCAGTGTATTCTGGCATATTAATTTATGCATGTCTAAATAAAGTGGAACAATTTTTATCTGTATATTTAGAAATAAATACAAACCTTAGGGAGAGTCCTATTCAAATAGCATGTCCAAATAACCAAAAATAATAAAAACACCCAATCTCTGGAAAGCAGTAAAGGGGATACAATTAATAAACCCCGGGAATACTTTTTATGTTCCTTTCCCCATCTTCACAATTCTCTTTCATATCGGAGCCTCTCATCTCTGGCTTTCCACTCATAACGTACAGGGAAAGCTCCCCAAACAATTCCTCTTTTTCTCCAAACTCTTTGGCTCACTCTTCTCTCCTCTGTTCTCATTCTCCCTCAATTTTTTTACTCTCTTCTAGTTACTTTTTCCTCTCTTTAGGCTTTCCCCTCTTCTCTTGTATTCTCAGCTTCTCTGCCTATTTTCCAATCCAGCCTTATGAGAATCCTTGAACTAGTTCATTAGAGACTCACCTCAGAAGGCTGGGGCAGGAGGGGAAAGGAAGCACCTCTCTCTCTTCACTGGGGTGGATGGGGAGCTGGGGCTTTAACAGATTGTAAATCCTGTTCTCTTCATTCTTTCTCCTCATTTAATCTTTGTCTACTCCTACAAGAAGATATTCAGTATTCAATATTTAAATGTTCCTTGAATTTCCTTGAATTTACAACCTAAGGTCACTCCATCCTTTCTCTTTACTGGGCTGCACATAATTTCTCTTGGTTCCTTGGAAAGGGCAGCCAAGTGAAGTGTGAGCGTGCGCGCGCGCGCACACACACACACACACACATTCACACATCATTCTTCCTTCTAGAAAACCTTGAATATTAGTGTTAGCATTTATTTATTTATTTATTTATTTATTTATTTATTTATTTTTAATTACTTTATTGATTAAGATATCACATATTTGTCATCAACCCCCCTCCCCATTCCTATCCCAAACCCCCCCACACACATGCCTCCATCTCCCTGTTGTCCGTCATCACTGGTTAGGCTCATATGCAAGCACACAAGTCCTTTGGTTGATCTATCTCCCTTGTCCCCACCCTCCCCTACCTTCCCTCTGAGGTCTGACAGTCTGATCAATGCTGTTCTTATTCTTCAGTCTATGTTGTTCATCTTTTCCCCTAGATGAGTGAGTTCATGTGATACTAGGAATACACTTATAGGAACCGAAAATGAGACAAGCAATAATGGTTATGCTGAGAGGCAAATAAATCAGTCTATAGTGAGTTTCTTTCTGGGCCAACAGTTCTTTTGAGTCCCGATTTCTATGTCCAACAGTTGTTTATGTGTACATAACAGCAATGATATTTCAGTTCTGGATGGTGGACAAATGGTGGTAATGCAGGTCCGACCCTCTCTGGTTTGGTCCTGGGCAATCTGCAGTGATGTGCATCTGCTGACTACTAGTATGGCAAGGCATGGTCAGCGTCTTCCATCTCTGGACTGTTTCATGGCTGGAGCACTCTGACTTCATGGCTGGAGCACTCCTGTCAATTGCTCTCTGTTGCAGGAATCCACATGGTCTCGGAGTTGTTTTCTGAAAATATACAAACATATTCTCGACCAAAAGTTAATAAAGGAATATTTTCTATAAATTTGACTTGCGATCCTTTTTCATTTTTTTCGATTTTCTTTTGGCTTGTTTTGACACCATGTATGTTTTACCTGGGTGTCTTGCTGTTAGCATTACAAATGAAAGTTAATTTTCTAAAGTAAAAATTTTCTAGATGTAATTTGTTTACAGGATATTTTTCCTTACATGATATTCTTCTACTATCCCCCCTTTTTGGTTTAAATATTGGGAGGCTTTTGGAAATTTTATGCTGTAATCTTGATAGCTTTTAAATTTTACTTTTTTGCACTAAAATGTGACTGCTTTAGGTTCATTATATGTTACGCAATTTTACCATGAGATGAACTACCAATAAAAATTTTAGTTAACACTTTAGGAACAGCTTTTTTGTCCAGTACAATTGATTTTTCTAGAGTATTTGCTTATTTTGATTGGCCAATTTAAGTTAGTATGAAAACTTAACTACTATTTTACTGTCAAATTTAATACTCTAACAACCATCTTGTTTTACCCTGTAATTATTAGTGGAGAGGATTATTTGCCTTCTTGAGTAGGCCCTGAGCATTCCTGGTGCTAGGCTGGATTTAGATATCATAGACCCCAGTTCCCCGGATCATGGATGCAAGACATCTCCATCAAGTCTTGTTGCAGTGAGAGGGCATCTGCTGTCGGCCAAGTTTCTGTTACCTGGGTCCCGATTTGAGCTGGGCATGTGAAGCTGAGCAGCCATGGGGGCAGGAGATCTCCCTCAGCAGGGGTGAGGGTTCAGGCCCCTGCAAACTTGGGGGGGGGTGAAGGTCTGTGCCCCACCTCTGTTGACCCCCAAGTTCTCTCCTGATGGCCCTTATGCGACTATGCCTGTCTTAGGTTGTTCCTTCCCTGAGGAATCTTACCTGCCTCTGGCTAACCAGCCATCCTCCGGGGCCAAGCAGGGTGATGTGAGGTTTAGTTCTGCCTCCTTGGTCGCCTATGCCCCCATGGCCTCCATGCTCAGCACCTGCCTTGGGAACCCCTCGCCTGCTGGCAGGGTCCCAGCACTGATCACATATCTTGTGGAACCCAGGTTTCTTCTCCAAGGAGGCCCAGCTCACCCCACTGGGCGAGAAACAGATCCATGGTACCAGCCATCACGAGGTTTCAACCTTGGCATGAACAGAAGCTCAGGCAATAGCTGTGGACAATTGGATTGTGAGAAGCGGGCCCCTCTTGGCCAAAAGGGCAAGAGGGGCCAATTTAGAATGCTCAGGTGCCTTCTCAGGAGGCCCTCTACACAGTGGAAGGTATTAAACCCTTTCATGTCCTTTTTAAATTGCTGCCAGACATTCAAAGAATTAGTTTGTAATTTTGTTTGGGATAATTGTATAATATGCTGTTGTAATTCTAAAATATCTAGAGATGTGTTACGTTTGTCTCCAAGCACCAAACAGATGATTTTTTTTTTTATCCCCACGGGTGCGAGGAACTATTATAAGTAATGGGGGTGATCCAAATCTGGGAAAAATTTTAATGACAGTGTAGAATAATATCATGTAAGGATATTCTTTGTTCTATTCCATGGTAATTCCCTTTCAAATTGGCTGTAGTGTTAGCATTTAAAATCTGCGCTCTAGTGTCTTTGCCCCATATAATTTGTAAAAAAATTGGTTTCCCTAAGTAACCACATTCACAGTTGCATGTTCTTTTTTATTTTATTTTATTGTTTAAGGTATTACAAATAGTAGTACATATGTCTTTCTTCTTTTTTTCTCCACTGACCTCCCCCTGGCCTTCCCTACCCCCTGGCACTTGCCCTTGTCCCGCATGCCCCCCCCCCCGCCCCCAGTGTCTTGCGTCTGTTGGTTGTGCTTATATGCATGCATGCAAGTCCTTCGGTTGATCTCTACCTCCCCCAACCCTCCCCTACCTTCCCACTGTAGTTTGACAATCTGTTCGATGCTTCCATGTTCTCATGTCTTTTTAGATGTTCTTCCACGTGGGCAAGCAAGCACAGGACTGCCAGCGAGTGGCAGTAGGTGGGCACTGAGGCCCTGCTGTGCGCAGCCCTGCCATTTTGCACACACATTCCAAGGCACAAGTCTCCAAGCCTTCAGGAGGCTTTCACTACAAGCTGGGAAAACAAAGTTGCTAGGGTTTGAATACATTTTAGTTCATTATCCTTTTAAGACATTTATAAGATTTTATTGTTTCACTAGAGGCCCATTGCACTAAGAGATTCATGCAATAGGCCTTCCTTCCCTTGGCTTCCAGCATCGGTTTTCCTCTGGCATCCAGGACCCAGGCCTTCGCTCCAGCCAGAGTCTGCCATCTTCGTCTTTGCTGCAGATTCCGGAGTCTGCAGTCTTGTCTTCGCTGCGGCACTCCGCTCCTGTAGATACCTTTGCTCCCGGCCTTCCCTCTCATAGCAGGCGTCCTGCCCCGGCTGGCCTCTCAGTGCCTGGAGCAGCTGGGCGGCCGCCATCTTTGGCCTCCTAATTTGCATATTCACTCTGATTGGCTGTGGGCGTAGTGGAGGTATGGTCAACTTACATGTTTGTCTATTATTAGGTAAGATGGAAATCAGCCAGGGTTTACTTTCTAAAGGTGGTAGTCAGTATGTATGAAATATTGTAGCTTTCCTTCCCTTCTGGACACATAGTAAGATTATGTTTCCTAGGGTTCAGGTGACTGACATTTCCAAGCCAGAGAATTTAATTGCCAGGGCAAGACACTGTGGAATGCTCTTTCTTCTTTGGCAAGGGGACTGGTTACATTCCAGATGGTGTTGGCTCCATTGGCCAGGCCAGGCCAAGTATGGGATGCTATAAAGCAGAAAATTTGGCCACTCTGTGATGGATATGTCACAAAGGTGAGAAATAAGCTTTTGTTGTCTTAAAGCACTAAGATTCGGATTTTGTTTGTTACTTAGCATAAACTAGCTCATCCTGACCAATTCCCTAAACATAAGCTTCCCCCCCTTGCCTTAATGGTAATATAGGTATAGTTTTGCCTTGGATAAGTATCTTGACTAACTATAGAATGTTGGGGCTATTGTGCAATCTTCCCCATTTTGTGATGTTTATGTTTCTGCCATCATTTTTTGGAAGAAATATTTGTGGAATTATATAAATGAAATTATTTTTATAGCAAGAATCCCCATCCATCTGCTATGACTCTAATGTGTTAAGATTATTGCAAAGAGAAAGCGTTATATACTTAATATACATTAATGAAAAGCTCTCTCTGATTTTCTATATTAACTTCTAGGTGATTTTCTTCATTTGTTCTGATTCACTCATGTATTTATTTATTCATTTATGTTTTTGTTCAATAAGCTATATTGCACACCAGGTACTCAGCTAGGCTTGGGATATAAGACATAGTCCTATTACTATTCTTATATTGAGTGACCTATTCATGACTTGTTTAGAAAGAATAGGAATAGTTAAAAGTAAAACAGGATATCATTTCTAAATAATTTGTACTTAAATATATGCTAGTACAAATTCTCATGCATAATGAGTAGGGTTAAAGCTGCTTCAAGTCGTTAAGAGAGATATAGTCTCATCAAAGATATGGTCAATCAGTGTATGAGAGTAGACAGGGCACTTCTTGTTGGATTCACCCACCTTTAACCCTTACAAATTTAGATAGCTAAATGAAGTATTCTCTATCTGTAATACTAATTTTTATGGGTATTTGGTATAATCGAAATAACTGATCTGTAGATAGAACAGAAATTTGGTAAGTTGTGGAGGTGAATGACTTTGTCCTATAAATTTGTTTCATTTGCACATGCCAAATGAGCTGGTGTTGTGTATTTCCCCATTCATAAAGGAGTTTCAGAAGTGTCACACTTCAGTAGAGCAAGGCTGATCTCCAGTGGTTCAATTTACTCACTTCAGGGGGTGCTTGGCTCTCATGGTATCTGGTGTGTTCTTCTTGATGGCTTCCACCTTGAGAGGTGATGAAACTGCCTTGAGAATTAATGGAGAGTTTAAGAAACTGCCCATGATGTTTAACAAGATGAAAGATATGCGTTATGGGAAAACAACACACACACAAAAAAAACAGGGCCCTCATAGGTTGGGCACTACTAGGGAAGAATATAGAGAAAATGCACAGCTGAGGCTTGGACAACTTTGGTTTGAACCGCATGGATCCACTTATATGCAGATTCCCCCTCCCCCACCCCGCTCGCCCTCATAAATACAGCCAGATCTTTCCATCTGCAGATTCAACCAACTGCAGCTGAAATATCTTATTTTTCATCCGTGGTTGGGAATCTGTACTTGGGAATCTGAAAGCAGTGAGGTGGTTGGATCAAGGACATGATGATACAAAGTCTCTTCCACAGACATGCTTCCTGGGCTGGTTTTCAAGTAAAAGCTTCTATTCAGGCTGACATATCTTTGACGAGACTCTATCTCTACCTCTATGTCTATATTTCTATACCACCCCCCCATCTCAGTGATAATCCTAAAAATTTCAGAAGTATGACAATATATTCTATAATATATGTCATACCTCAATGTCATTTTAACATTTAGGAGGAAAATATTCTATAATACTAAGTTGAAATATTTAAATATGAAACTAAAACATTAGTCTTCTGTTGTATTTGCCACCTGGGATGGTCTTAGTTTTTTCAGTGAGGTTTTGAAGAGTTTTTATCTCATGTTCCTGCCAGCACTTCACACTAACAATTTTTTTACTCAAAAGTTCAGGAACACAGCCCACTAGATCCTAGGGGATACAGCAGTGAAATAGTCATTTATGTTGATATTAAGTCTGTCCATCAATACTGAAATGATAAAATTGATATATAACAGTAAACTTGTCTTATACCAGTAAGTGCAGGTGGAAAAGAAGGTATAAAGGTTATGCTGTTTTCTACCTATTTTTTTTTTTTTTTGCTTAATAAACCTACAAGGGAGCACTTTCGAGCATGGAGAATGAGAGGAATGGGGAGAAGAAGAGACAGCTTTGGCAGAGCATACATGATATCACTCCTTTGGGGGTTGGCATTTTGCATAAGCCAAGTGGAATTGTTAATATTGAAATATAACTAACATTTTTGCCATGCATTAAAAATGGGATTTAAATATATCAGATAAATTAAAAATTAGCTGAGAGGTCCTGGGCCTCTTTGAGAGCTATAGATACACATAGATAATGCCATCAGCTGAGAGTCACAGATAAAGAAAAGAATTCGATTTAATTCTGTCTTGCTTTTTAGAGAAAGTCATTTGAACACACACACATACATATATGCACACAAGCACATTCATTAACCATCTGCTCTAAAATCAATGAGCAGAAACATAAACCTTTAGCCAATATATCCAATATATGATAAAAAGCACATTTCAGTCCTCTCTGGGTACCATTTAAAGGCACGGAATGAAGAGGAGACACAGGCTTAGTGATATCTAATGATATCATTCCAGCTAGTTGGACTCGGGATTCAAGCATTATCTAGTACCGATGCAGTTGGAAGTTATGGCTTTCTCATTGAATTTTTTTCATAGTTTTTAAACTAATATTATTCTTAAGTTGAGAGGCTAGTTTGAGGAGAATACCTCTAGGACCATCACTCATGGAAGGGCTCTTTTGGATACATTGATTGATATAGTAGCACCATATCACTGGATGCTTGTTAAGGTTGGTTGAACTCAAGATGAGAACTGGATAAAGCGAATGATCTAAAGATCCCTCCTAACCCCCTTCTGGACCAGTACCTTTCCCATCCCCATCCCCATCCCCATCCCCATCCCCATCCCCATCCCCATCCCCATCCCCATCCCCATCCCCATCCCCATCCCCATCCAGACTATCCAGTGGAAAATTATTGCAATAAGAATTTAAATTCTTACTGTTTTCATGTTCTAGTAACATCACTGCCACTCTTGGGGTGAGCTAGTCTACTTATACTATAGAATAATGGTGCTCTTCCTTGCTTACTGTGTCACATTAAAGCACTCTGAGTAGCTTCAGAAGTCTTTATGATGCTGGGCTAGTCCTATATCAATATTATCTGCATACATTACTAACCATTTAACAATCCACAGATACTTAGTACCACATATGTGCCAGGCACTACGGCAGCTATTGGAATCAATTAGTGAGCAAGCATAAGTGTACATTCCCACTTCTGTGCCTTTTTTTGTGCTAGAAAGCCTTCCATCTTTCTCACAATATTTGTTCTACCTGAGCTTGAAGGCCAAGTCAAAGTCTCTTGCATGTGAAGCTTTTACTCACTGCTGCTTCCTGGAGCATGTTCTCTACTACGTATTTGGTATTTAATAATATCCTATCTGAGCTACCTCTGTTTCTCCTACTTCACTTTGCACAATGCTGGCCATTTAAATAGCTCAATAACTGGTGATTGATTGCTTTCTTCTTTATAACACCTTATTATTTAGACAAATAAGACAATAAAAAACAACACGTGCCTTAGACATGCACAGATGGAAAAAATGCAGTTAAAAATCTGATATCTGGTAAGAATATTCGTGATCTGTAACAGGAAAGAAGAAAAATAGCTTGCTTGTCAAAGCAAAGTAACAAAGGTTCTTCAAGCTGCTACAATTTTGTAAGAATGATAATGGTCCTCTCCAATTTTTTTTGAAAATTCTATATTTTGTACCTGAACTGTCTTTGGTTTAGTTGCAGCCTCTGTATTTGAAAGTAGACAGTATCTCTCAGCCTTGTTCTTTATTATTTTTTACACTTTTACTAAATGATTGCTGCATGCAAATGTTTCTGTGCCCAAAGCAATAAGAAGATTAAAAGAAAAAAGGATACCCCTGCTAAAAGAATTCTGGTTGGCTGTCTATCACACAAATTAATTCTTCTAAAAATGGGCTATTTTCTCATTTGCTTTAATGGTTCTCAGAGCAGGTAGATGTGATTTTTTTTTTATTCTTTTTTTCTGGGTCTTAGGCTCATTGGCCATCTGAGTATTTTATTTTGTTCTGGACCATTAAAGAGTGGAGTTGATAATGTTCCATCATTATGCAATCATGCAGAAGATGAATTTCTCCTTCAGACAAATGGAGTTAAAAAACTATTATTCTTTTCCCACTTTCTTCCTCAAATAATGGATCATTTAAAAGCCATAAGGGTATAGCATCTTAAGCATCTTAAAATCTCTAAGAAACAGTTTTAACTGTCATAGTATATTCTTATCTAATTTATAACCAAAAAATAAAATAAGAGAGAAATCTTTTTAAAAAAATATTTTTATTGATTTCAGAGAGAAAGGGAGAGGGAGAGAAAGGTAGAAACATCAATGATGAGAGAGAATAATCAATTAGCTGCCTCCTGCATGCCCCCAACTAGGGATTGAGCCTGCAACACAGGCATGTACCCTGACTGGGAATCGAACCATGACCTCCTGGTTTATAGGTCAATGCTCAACCACTAAGTCATGCCAGCCAGGCAGACATAGAAATCTTGAGGGAATAATGATTCCTTTCTTGTTCTTCCCCCGGGTGTGGGTCTGCCACAGCATTCAGAGACTCACCTCCAGTGTTAGGTAAGGACATTGCTGCTTCTTGGTTGGGCATTATAATTATTAACTCCATAAAGATAAGCCTAACTACTTGAATTAGGATGAAGAAGTTACTGTAATTGTCAGACCTGTCCATTTGTATTTAAGCAAACTGAATAATAATGAATCAATGTAATTCAAAAAGACTAAACATAAGAAAGATGACGTGGCCATTTCATTATTTTCTAAGTGAAATAAGTCACTTTCAGGATAATACATAGCATTTGTATTCAATGGTTTTGAACTTAGTGTGTTTCAAGAAAATTTAAAGATAGCATTTTTACAATGCCTTGCAAATATCACATTCGATGCTTAATATATTTCCCAAGTAAGGAATTTTCTCCCTGATGAACAGGTAACTCGTCAGAGAGCAGTTATAAATAGCCATGTGGTTAAGAGCATGTATGCAGGGGTCAGACAGGTGGAATTTGCCCCTTATTATCTGTATGGATTTAGGGAAATTGTTCAACCTCTGCTGTGGACTCAATGATGACCCTCCCAAAATCTAGGTCTATCCTATTCTTTAACACCCTAAATCTGTGAATGCGACTTTATTTGGAAAAAGAGTCATTGTGGAATCAGTGGAAATAAGTGAAACAGAGTCTAAAAAACTATACAAAAGCCCAATGACACCAAGAGCTGGTATTGTGAAAAGACAAAAATGAATAAACTTTTAATCATACTAATCAAGAAAAGAGAGAGAGAACCCAAATAAATAAAATCAGAAATAAAAGAAGTAAACACTGACACCACAGAAATAAAAAGAATTATAAGAAAATACTATGAACAATTATATGCCATCAAATTGGACAATCTGGAAGAAATGGGTAAATTCTTAGAAAAATACAATCTTCTAAGACTTAATCAAGAAGTAGGAATTTCATACAAACCAATAATAACTACTAATGAAATTGAATCAGTAATATAAAAACTCCCAAACAAACAGCAGTTTGGGACTAGATGGCATTATAGGTGAATTTTGCCAAACATTCAAAGAAGAATTAACACCTATTCTTCTCAAACTATTCCAAAAAATTAGAAGAGAAGGCTCCCAAGTTCATTTCACAAGGGCAGCTTTACCCTAATACCAAAACCAACAAAGACATTGTAAAAAAAGAAAATTAGAGGCCAATATCTTTCATGAACAGAGATGTAAAAATCCTAAATAAAATATTAGCAAACAAAATTCAGCAATATATTGAAAAGATCATACACTATTATCAAGTGAGATTTATTCCTGGATGCAAGGTTTGTTTACAATCTACAAATCAATTGATGTGATATACCACATAAACAAAATGAAGGATAAAAATCACATGATCATATCAATAGATGCAGAAAAAGCATCTGAGAAAAATCCAGCATCTATTGATGACAAAAACTCTCAAGCAAAGTTGGAATAGAGGGAACATACCTCAACATAATGAAGAACATATATGACAAACCCACAGCTAACATCATATTCAATGGGGAAAAACTAAGAGCATTTCCCTTAAGATCAGAAACAAAACAGGAATGTCCACTTTCGCCACTCTTATTCAACATAGTATAGGAAGTCCTAGACATAGCTATCAGACAAGAAAAATAAGTAAAAGACATTCAACCAGCTGGTGTAGCTCAGTGGTTGAGCATTGACCAATGAACCAGGAGGTCATGGTTCAGTTCCCAGTCAGGACACATGCCTGGGTTGAGGGCTCGATCCCTAGTGAGGGGCATGCAGGAGGCAGTCGATCAATAATTCCCTCTCATCATTGATGTTACTATATCTCTATCCCTCTCCCTTCCTCTCTGAAATCAATAAAAATATATTTTTTTAAAAAGGCATCCAAATGGGAAAGGAAGAAGTAAAGCTAACATTATTTGCAAATTACATGATATTACATATAGAGAGCCATAAAGAGTCCACAAAAAACAACAACAAACTATTAGAACTGATACACAAATTCAGTACAGTAGCCTGATAAAAAAGTAATATTAAAAAATTGGTTGCATTTTTATACACCAATAATGAACTAGTAGAAGGAGAAATTAAGAAAACAATCCAATTTACAATTGCATTAAAAAAATTAATCAAGGAGGTAAGAGACCTGTACTTGGAAAATTATAAGACATTAAAGAAAGTCACTAGAGAAAATACAAATAAATGGAAGCATATATGGTGCTCAAGGATAGGAAGAATCAAAATCATTAAGATGTCCATACTACACAAAGAAATATACAGATTCAATGCAATCTGTAACAAAATACTAATGGCATTTTTTTATAGATCCAGAAGAAATTATCTTTTTTAAAATACATTTTTATTGATTTCAGAGAGGAAGAGAGGAGAGAGATAGAAACATCAATGGTGAGAGAGAAACAATGGTACTTTCAGCTTTGGTAGCTTGCACAAAACTACACATCCCTTTGGTCTTAAAATTTGATGTGTGATTCAATGTGGCAATTTATTTTCTTTATATCTATTTCTTAAAATTAAAGGGCCTATAATTATTTTCACCTGATGGTAATCTTGAGGTCATGCGTTTGGATTAGAACCCAAACAAATCAGCTACACTCATCTTCACTTCAGAGGGTACCCCTCCAAAAGTAAAAAGGGCTTTGGAATATCAGTTACTAGTAATAAGCATGAGGCCTTATGCAAAAATAAATCAGAAATCATGAATTATGTTTTTACCATTGTGAAAGATGAATTGTGTAATTATGGGAAAACTATTTAATAGTCTAGCATTTCAGTTTCCAAAACATTTTAGAAGAAAAAACTACACGCCTGTAAACAAAATGTTTCTGACCACAACTTATTAATTAGACTTGTCTCATGGGTCAGCTTGATGTATTTCCAATTGCCTATGTGGGTATCTTACTGACATCTTGCACTCAACATATTCAAACCCAAGTTCCTACTTCTTCCAAGACATACCCACCTATGCTCTGCTGGCTTAGGGTAGTGCGTCGTCATGGCCTTCTCTGTGTCTAGAAGATGCCCTGGGTTTTCTTGCCTCCTGTCAATCACTGTGTTTGGCATGCCTCGATAATAGCCTGCCCTCCAAACCACCTCCCTGTGAAAATCCTACCTTCTGAGATGGGGAGTCTTCCATTAACACTTCTAAGCCTTAGACTCATTTTTCCTTTTTCTTGTATAAGTACCTCACATCCTTGTGACTTGATACTGCTTGGTGCTGTTTTCTATCACGCTTTAAGCTTTTCCACCTCTACTTCATTCCTTACACTGTTCTCCCCCCACTTCTCAAAATCACACCTATATTTAAAGACTCATTCCAAGTGCTACATTTTCTTCCACAAACATTTTCTGATCCTCTGCATAGAATGTGCTATCTCCTTCTGTTGAGGTATAGCACTTCAACTGAGTATTGCTAATAACACATGTGCTGTTTCTAATGTGTCAGTATTAAGAACTTGCATATATTCCCACCCAGGACTTGTGATGTACACTCTATTATTTCCCCCTTTTCCAGGTAAAGACAGGGAGACACCACCAGATCCCGGAACCTGCACGTGCTTGTAGAATTGGGAAATTGCAGGTCAGATTACACCCTCTGGCAGCCAGGCTTCCATGACATTCACCTCCTTCTACCTTGAAATATTATTCTCAAACATTTCTCACCTTCTTCTGGATGACAAATTCTGAGAAACAATCCTCCCTTACTTTTCCTTGTGTCTCCTTTGGAGCTTTATATACTGAGGGCCTAACAGACATTTGTTGAATGAAATTGAATTTCCTTTAATGGCAATTATAGTAGCTCTTGGATAAAAGGAAAAAATAAAAACATTATAGGTATTTGTTACAGGCAGAAAAAAAATGTCTCTGGAGACACATCGTTCATATTGTCCAAAAAGAATTACTTCTTCCACACAACGCTCTATCTTTCCTGTCACTCTGCCTCCCTCCCATATAGATACAGGGACATGGCACCTTAATCTTTGGGGAGGTGTGAACTCACATGTTGAAGTGAAGTAAAATACCAACATGAAAGATAATGTTTTCTATCCTTTCTCTGTTTTTCATCCTCACCTTTCACAGCCGAGGCAATTACATAGGTTTGGTCCTACCCAGTTACTCAGCATGATTGTCCTTATCAAGCATAAAAGACAGTCAAACAGTTATTTCATATTCCTATGTAATAAACAGACTTGACTGTTGGCAGGTGTTCCTTCCCAACCCTCTCAGATTTCAAACTCTCACTTAATAAGGGGCAGAGCTGTACTTCGCAGCCTTACATTCCCTGCTGGTCTTCACCATCTGGCTCATTTCCTTAGAGCTTGTGACATAGATATTTGAATGTCAAAGCAAGAGAACTTCTTGCTAGAGGGACGCTTTAGACATCAATCATCATTAAAATAAGGATCGAGAGTGACTTAAGTCAATTCCCATGAATGGAGGAACTCCTGCCGGTCAATGTTGGTGTGTGTCGTTGGCGTGGTGACAGGCAGGACTGCTTCTGATGCTAGTTCGCCTGCACGGAGGCTAGTACCGGTCAGGCTCCCATCTTCTCCATAACCTTTAACGTTGGACCTTAGCCATTTAAAAGATCTTATGAAATCCCCGTGTTAGAAGACTGATTATGAATTCATAGTTAATTTTTTAATATCATTGTCATTATCATAGCAATAGCTCAAACATAAAGCATATCTAAAAGTCTATCATGGTGTTCTAATTATAGCAATTTCTCACCCAAAAGCTAGTCATGAGGGAAGTCATTTTCATCTTTACCAGAGTAGGATTAAAGAATATACCCACCCCTAAAGAGTAGCTATGGCCATCTTCCTACCTTCTTACTGAGAATCTACTATGTGAGAGTCTCTCCACTCAGTGAAACAGGGGACCGATAATCTGTTTAATCAGTAGGGTTTCTGGACTCCAGGGAATATAATCTTGTTGAGGAATTAAGAGGTAGATTGGAAGATAACTATAAAGCATCGAGTGATAATTTTGAGGTTCAAAGTGATAGAGTTATTGTTTTGGTTCACAACTTTTTTGACTGTACTCCACTTGTTAAGGGCAAGGTTCTCTGGGGTCCACCTAAAGCACTGATTGTCATTTTTGGGGGGGGGGATGGGTTAAAAAAAAAGCCATAAAAATACAAATAAAACTCATTGGTGCCCAGGCCAATATGTCTCAATTGGCATTGTCTCATGCACAGAAGGGTTGCCTGTTCAATTCTCAGTCAGGGCATATGCCTGGGTTGCCATCTTGATCCCCAGTAGGCGATGAGCAGGAGGCAGCTGATCGATGTTTCTTTACTTTCACATCAATGTTTTTCTCTCTGTGTATCTTCCTTTCCTTCCTCTCTCTCTCTCAACATCCATTTAAAAAAAATCTTTAAAAAAAAAGAACCAGGAAAGAACCAAATAAACCCTGTTGGTGCCTGGGCCAGTGTGGCTCAGTTGTTGGAATGTCCTTCCATGCACCAAAGGGTCATGGGTTTGATTCCTGGTCAGGGCACATACCAAGGTTGTGGATTCCATCCCTGGTTGGGGTGCGTACAGGAGGCAACACATTGATGTTTCTGTCTCTTTCTCCCTCTCCCTTACTCTCTCTCTCTAAAACATAAACAAAAACAAAACACCTGTTGGCAACATGTGAATGACTTATTTATATTTATGAGGATATGTGTTCATACTTTTAATTTTTATAATGCAAATCTCTAAAAAATAAAAATGACAACAGCTTAATTACATTCCATTTGGTAATGTTATAAATTATTAAATAGGACAATTCACAGACCACAGTAATGACCTATCAATGAACAAGCAAATTTTGAGGGGTTATAAAATTGTCTACTTCGATCGTGGTGTAACGAATTATTAAACAATGCAGTTCTTAAGTTCATTAGTGAATAATTAAAGATAAAAACTACTTATGCAAATATACATTACCACCCACTATAGACATAACCAAATAATCTTACAAAACTAATTTGAAAACAATAAGAATAATGAACATTTATTAAGAAGCTACTGTTTCCTTGCCATACTAGCAGACAGCAGCTGTGCGCCGCTGAAGGATGCCCAGGACCAAACCAGAGACGGTCGGACCTGCATCACTACCATTTGTCCACCACCCAGAACTGAAATATCATTGCTGACATATACACATAAGGAAATGTTCGACATTGAAATTGGGACTCAAAAGAACTGTTGGCCCAGAAAGAAACTCACTACAGACTGATTCATTTGCCTCCCAGCAAATAACCATTATGGCTTGTCTCATTCTCGGTTCTTATAAGTGTATTTCTTGTATCACATGATCTCACGCATCTAAGGGAAATAATGAACAACATAAACTGAAGAACAAAAACAGACTCGGGACAGGGAAGCATCGACCAGACTGTCAAACCTCAGCGGGAAGGCAGGGGAGGGTGGGGGGAAGGAGGAGAGAGCAACCGAAGGACTTGTGTGCATGCATACAAGCCTAACCAGTGGTCATGGACAACAGGGGGGTGGGGGCATACGTGGGGAGGGGTTCGGGATGGGAATAGGGGGATGAGGACAATTATGTGATACCATAACCAATAAAGAAATTTAAAAAAAAGAAGCTACTGTTTCAACCTCTATTCTAAGTTTGTGACAACATCTCTCCTTTAATTCTGTGAGGAACAACCCCATGAGTAACCTGAGGCTGAGCAGTGGGCCCAGGGCCACAGCCAGAGATCACCTGCTCCAGAGCCAATGCTCTAACAACCACTGCTGCCAATGTCAGGTGGTGATAATTTACAAATGAAAAGTGAAAATAGCAGCAACTGGAACCATAGCCATGTGAAATTGAAAAGGAAAGAAAAAAGAAAGAAAGCCATTCTGATGATGTGTCAGTGACCAAGAATATAAATGTGGGCATTTCCACTATTTTTGTGTGGGTGTGCATGAACGGATTTGCTGTAATAGCTCAACTTTAGTAGAATATTGAGTTGGAGTTGTCTGCAAACTTTAGTGATGTATGATTTTAATTTATCAATACCAAATTTTAGTATACTTAACAACTCATGAAGTCCCTATTCCCAAGTAAGTTATAAAAATAAAAATACTGTTTTGAAAAAAGCCCTAGAACGTTTGGGCCAATGAGTAGTTCAGTAAAAGGAACCCTCAGGCCCAATAGCAGCTGTGGATATTTTAAAATAAAGTTTTTATTGATTTTTTTAAATAGGGAGGAAAGGAGAGAGATAGAAAAATAGAAAGATCGATGAGAAAGAATCATCCATCTGTTGCTTCCTGCGCACCCCACACTGGGGATCGAGCCCGTAACCCAGGCATGTGCCCTGATCCAGGAGTTGAACCGGTGACCTCTTGGTTCATGGGTCGATGCTTAACCATTGAGCAACACCAGCCAGGCAACTGTGAACATTAAAAAAAAAACATTTTTAGGTCAGAATAAAGGAAGTGCTTTTTACTTTGAGACTGAATTGGATTCTAATAGAGATTATGCTCTTTACAATGTATATTACTACTTTGGGAAGTTATTATATTCATGAACTTTTCTGTTCTTGGTTTCTCATCTCTAATATGGGAATAATAACATTTAATCACAGGACTCTTGTATAGATTAAGTGAAATAGTACACAGAATGTTCCTATCAGAGTGATGGGCATGTAGCAGGGGCTTGGTAAATACTAGTTTTCTTTCCTGCTCTTATATTCTACTACAGTCCCCATAGGGGCCGTCTAGCCCAGCCCCAATCGGGGCCGATGGGGGCTGGCCGGGGAGGGATTGTGGGAGGGTGCCAGGGTGTGTCCGGCCCTCTCACCCAGTCCCTATCGGCCAGACCCCAGCAGCAAGCTAACCTACCAGTTGGAGCGTCTGCCCCCTGGTTGGACACTTAGCATATTACCCTTTATTATATAGGATGAGAAAGTCTCTAATGATCCCCAACAGGTATATGGTTTGCAGCATAATTCTGTGGTGGGCATTGTGTGTTGTTGTTGTTCTCTCCCCCCCCCCCCCCCCCCCAATCCTCAAATGAGAGGCCACCAGGCAGACTGGGAAGCCACTGCAATGATAGTTAAGAGGCCTTGTACAGGCACTATCATTAAAAAATATTGTGTCATCCTCTCAGCTGACTTCATTACTTGGAAAAAGAGGGTGGTGGCTTTGATCCTCTCTAGGCCCTTCTAGCTTTAACATTCCATGTAGGAGTTGCAATTTGGAAATATAGATCTCTTTTTTTAATGATAAAAAAAAAAAAGCTGTGTGCTTGAAAATTGAATGTCAGCTTTGCTTATTTGGGTTTATGAAATTTTGAGCAAATGAGTGTTTTAAGACCCCCATATTATGGCCTTTAGATAAGAAATGATCAGTTGTTTCAGTCAAGTTTTGCTGTGGAAAAGCATTATGGTGGATAGGATTTTTTTCTGATGATGCTGAGTGAACTAATTGTGTTCCAGAGGAAACATCCTACCCTGAGCCCATGTCTCAGCTGGTCCCCTTTAATCATTAATTAATTAATTACATGCATTTGTTATGCTTTACTACATGCTGGGGAATGAGCTGAACACTGAGTTCACATTGAGGAGCAAAATGCACGGTTCCTGCTTGCCTCGTGTTACAATCTATTTAAAGAGAACGACAATTAAAAACAACAGTAATAAATGATAACATGGATGTTAATCAATGTGCAAGGTACCTACTGTTGTATTATTGCTTAACAGGTCAGGGAAAGCTTCTTGGAGACATTTTAAGAATAAGTAGAAAATGATTTGGAAGTGGGGGTGGAGAATAGAGTGTTTCTCTTGGAGAGATTAGCATAAATGATGGCCTGAGAGTTTTACATTAGGAGCAGCAGGTTTGAGGATTTGAGAGAAGTGTGAGGCAGCGAGTGCTAAACAGTCATTCTGGAAAAGTAGATGGCTCCAGAGTATTGGAAATGGGGTGTGGTGTTTTGTAAGCCTCTGGAATGTGACACTAAAAAAGGCAAAACAAGATGAGATATTAGCAGGATCTCTCAGGCTTGGAACTATGAAGGGTGATTTGGAATAGTAGCAAAGTTGGAAGCAGGTAGACAACATAGAGTATTTTTATGAGAAGATGGTAAAATAAGATAGGACAGTGATAATGGAATAGCTAATAGAGATATTTCCTGAGAAAGCACTGTAGGAGGAGCAGATTGAGACAAGGGGTGGTTGGGGGAAGATCAAGTTTAGTTTTGAACATAGTCGTACATTTAAAATACTTGTGAGTGTAGTGGATTGAATGGTGGTTCCCCCAAAATACATGCCTATGTCCTAATCCCTGGGAACTTGTGAATGTGATCTTATTTGGAAAAAGGGTCTTTGCAGGTGTTAAGGATCCTGAGATGAGTTCATCTTGGATTACATGGATGGGTTCTAGATTCAATGACAAGGGTTCTTATAAGAAGATCCAAGAGAAGACACAGAAACAGATAGGTGGCAGAGACTGGAGTTATGCTGAGTACACTATGAGTCACCCCAAGATGTGCCTCTCTGGTCAGTGGATTATTTTGAGCTAAAGGCAACAGAGACCCTGCAGCCTCAAGAGAAACTTCTGCCCCCATTTAATTACCTAGAAAAATTTAAATTATGGGCCTTGCCTATTATAAGAGATGATCAAAGATAACCCTTTGACCTATCTATATGGCAGAGCAAACTACTAATTACTGAACATCCGCTCTTATCCTCCTGCAATGACCTTCCTCTTCCAAGGCACATTACATCATCCTTAGCTCACAATGTCATATATGCCTAATTTTCATCTTCTGTCTCTGAACCACTCATGTATGTGGGGTCTTTGACTCACTTATGTATGTGGGGCTCCCATATATATGTATGTAATTAAATTTGGTTATTTTCTCTTGTTAATCTGTCTCATGTCAATTTGATTATTAGACCAGCCAATAGAATCTTAGAAGGGTGGGAGAAAGTTTCTTCCTACTCCACATGAGAACGGAGGCAGAAATTGGAGTTAGACTACCCCAAGCCATGGAAAGTACATAGAGAAGAAGAAGAAAAGGAGGATTCTCTTCCTGGAATGCTTTTCCCAGGTCTCTATATGGTTCATGGCCCATATCCTTCAGCACTTTGTTCAATTATTTTTCAGTGGGTTTTCTTTAAGCAACCTACTTAAAATTGTGCTGCCTCATGTGATTCCCTTTCTCTTTAGCATACTTTATTTTTCTTCAGAACACTGTTCTCTCTCAGTCTGTATGATTGCTTGTCATTACTAGGATATAAGTCCAGGAGAACAAGATTTTTGTCTGTTTGGGTCACTGGTATCTGATATATCATAGTTGCTCAATCAATATTTGTTGAATGAAAGAACTATGGAGTGAGAATAGCATAGATGAGGGATGTTTTTATAAAATAAACTGGGAGAGTAGAGCATACCTGAAAGCTGATGGGAAGGGTCTAGTAGAAGTAGGTCAAAACAGAGTGCAGAGAGAAAACATACAATGGCCTGAGTTTCCCAAGACAGTCAGCATGGGATCTGGGCACAGGGGAGGAGAGTGCCCCCTGGTAAAGGTTCTGAATTGCCAGTCTTTGCAACTAAATGAAGAAGAAAAGGTACAAGTGTGTCTTTAGATTTGGAGACAGGAAGGTGTGAAACCACATATTTCCAGTAACATCTGTCTGTGGGATCTTGTGATTCCCTCTCAGCAGTGCTGAACAGCATAGTGAAAAGTGCAGGGAGGGCAAATAGCGGGATTCAAATAGAGACGAGGCTTCACACATGGAAAGGACAAAAGAACAAGGGAGATAGAGCATTTGGCAAGAAAGTAGTTGAAGTTATGGGCTCTGGATTGAAAAGTAAACTCTACTGAAGTATGCAATACAAACAGAAAGGTGCACATATCATAGAAGTACAGCTTGATGAATTTTCACACACTGAACATACCTGTGTAACCAGGTGTCGGAGCACTGCTTCTCGGATGCTGGGTATTGGAAGATGATATGAGCAGTCATAGGCATATAAGAAAGACTTTACTGCAGACCAAGTAGTCATTGCTAACAAGGAGCCATCAGACAAAACAGTCCTTCAAAGTAGCCCTACAAAGCAGCAGTGCATCATCTGGTCCACACACATCTTTATACCAATTCTGACAAAAGAGGTTTCTTGCCAAATAGTGACATCAATATTTGGGTGATAGAAAGGTACATTGCACAGTGCATACAGTAAAACTGCTGTGTCATTGCCTTTGCCCATGCATATGTCAAATTGGCCTTGAACCTCCGACATACTCTGATTAGGGTTCTCACACCAGGACTAGGACATTATCACCATCTATGGATTTAGTGCAGAGCAAATGAAAGTGAGGAGAGAAGGGAGAAAGTATCAGGGACTATAGAATAGAATGTTATTCTGGTAAGATTCAAGAATTGAGGCAGAGTTGATTGAGAGGGAGAATAGGAGGCTGTGACCATAGCAGGATGACTAAGGGTTTTGCTTCAGGTGTCAGGTTTCAATAGTGAGCCTGATGTGTTCTTGGAGGTGGATTGTTGATGTGGTCTGAAGAATTTCATTGGGTGTCAAGGAAGCAAGGTCATTGGACAAGTCACTTACTCAAAAATTTCAGTCATCTAGGACAATGAAAGGACTTCAAAGAGTAACCTCTTGCCCAGCCAGTGTGGCTCAGTGTTGAGCGTCGACCTATGAACCAGGAGGTCACTGTTTGATTCCCGATCAGGGCACAATAAGGAGCAGCTGATCAATGATTCTCTGTCATCACTGATGTTTCTATCTCTCTCTCCCTCTCCTTTGCTCTCTGAAATCAATAAAAAATATATATATTCTTAAAAATAGTGATCTCCTTCCTTAAGTCCCTTCTTGCCTTCCTTTCTCTCCTTTCTCTCCTTATTCCAATTATAACACTTTTTTGTTTTGTTTTTGTATTTTATTTTTTTACATGCAATAAACATTAATATTTCAAGAAAAACAATTTTAAGTATAATGTTACATGCAATAAATAATATTTCAAGAAAAATGATTTTAAATATAATAAAGTTACATGCAATAAACATTAATATTTCAAGAAAAATGATTTTAAATATATATTACATGCAATAAAAATTAATATTTCAAGAAAAAAATTTAAATATAATAATTTTACCAAAACTGTACTAACATAGTATAATATCATAAAAATTGTAGGAAATATTAAAAATCTGCAAATAACAGGATTGCTTCTATTATATCTGAAATATTTTTTTTCTCTAGCTCTATTTTGGTTCATCAGTTTATGTTGTTCATTATAGTCTACAAATGAGTGAGATCATGTGATATTTATCTTTCTCTGACTGGCTTATTTCACTTAGCATAATGCTCCCCAGGTCCATCCATGCTGTTGCAAATGGTAAGAGTTCCTTCTTTTTTACAGCAGTGTAGTATTCCATTGTACAGATGTACCACAGTTTATTAATCCACTCATCTGCTGATGGGCACTTAGTCTGTTTCCAAATCTTTGCTGTTATAAATTGTGCTGCTATGAACATAGGGGTGCATATATCCTTTCTGATTGGTGTTTCTAGTTTCTTGGGATATATCCCTAGAAGTGGGATTACTGGGTCAAATGGGAGCTCCATTTTAATTTTTTGAGAAAATTCCATACTGTTCTCCACAGTGACTACACTAGTCTGCATTCCCACCAGCAGTGCAAAAGTGTTCCTTTTTCTCCTCATCCCCTCCAGCACTTGTCGTCTGTTGATGTGTTGATGACAGCCATTCTGACAGGTGTGAGATGGTACCTCATTGTTGTTTTATTTGCATCACTTAGATGATTATTGACTTTGAGCATGTTTTCATATGTCTCTTGGCCTTCTGTAGGTCCTCTTTCAAAAAGTGTCTATTTAGATCCTTTGCCCATTTTTTGATTGGATTGTTTATCTTCCTTTTGTTAAGTTGTATGAGTTTCCTGCAAATGTTGGAGATTAGACCCTTATCAGAGATAACATTGGCAAATATGTTCTCCTATGCAGTGGGCTTTCTTATTGTTTTGTTGATGATTTCTTTTGCTGTGCAGGTTTTTATTTTGATGCAGTCCCATTTGTTTATTTTCTCCTTAATTTCCATTGCCTTAGGAGCTGTATCAGTATAGATATTTCTACGACATATGTCTGATATTTTGCTGCCTATGGATTCTTCTAAGATTTTTATGGTTTCCCATCTTACGTTTAAGTCTTTTATCCATTTTGAGTTATTTTTGTGTATAGTGTAAGTTGGTGGTCTAGTTTCATTATTTTGCATGTATCTGTCCAATTTTCCAAGCACTATTTGTTGAAGAGACTGTCTTGATTCCATTGTATGCTCTTGCCTCCTTTGTCAAATATTAATTAAGCATAGTGGCTTGGGTCAACTTCTGGGTGCTCTGTTCTGTTCCATTAGTCTATATATCTGTTCTTGTGCCAGTGCCAGGCAGTTTTGAGAACAGTGGCTTTGTAATATAGCTTGATATCTGGTATTGTGATCCCTCCAACTTTGTTCTTCTTTCTCAGGATTGCTGTGGCTATTTGGGGTCTTTTTTAATTCCAGATGAATTTTTGAAGAGTTTGTTCTAGGTCTGTGAAATATACTGTTAGTATCTTAATGGGGATTGCATTGAATCTATAGATTGCTTTGGGTAGTATGGACATTTTAATGATGTTGATTCTATCAGTCCATGAAAATGGTATGTTCTTCCATTTGTTTATGTCTTCCTTTTTTTCAACCAATTATAACATTTTATCTCTTTTTTTTCAACCAATTATAACATTTTGATATAAGGATAACATCATCTCTCTGGCAGTCCTCTATTATTTTAATTGCTACCTGTTCACTCAACATGTTAAAACTCTTAATTCATTCTGTTTGCACAGTATAGAGCAGGGGTCCTCAAACATTTTAAACAGGGGCCCAGTTCACTGTCCCTAAGACCGTTGGAGGGCCGGACTATAGTTTAAAAAAAAACTATGAACAAATTCCTATGCACACTGCACATATCTTATTTTGAAGTAAAAAAACAAAACGGCAAAAACACCCGCATGTGGCCCGTGGGCCGTAGTGTGAGGACGCCTGGTATAGAGGACCTAATAGCTACAAACTCTGCTTTGATGGAGGGCTGGCAGGTGTTATTATTTTTTTTAAATTTCTTTATTGATTAAGGTATCACATATTTGTCCTCATTCCCCCATTCCCAGCCCACACCCCTCCCCACACATGCCCCCACCCCCCTGTTGTCCTTAACCGCTGGTTAGGCTCATATGCTTGCACACAAGTCCTTTGGTTGATCTCTCCCCTTTACCCCCACCCTCCCCTACCCTCCCTCTGAGACCTGACAGTCTGATCCATGCCTCCTTGCTTTTGGGTCTGTTCTTGTTTATCAGTCTATGTTGTTCATTATTTCCCCTCGATGAGTGAGATCATGTGCTATTAGAAATACACTTATAAGAACCGAAAATGAGACAAGCAATAATGGTTATGCTGACAGGCAAATGAATCAGTCTGTAGTGAGTTTCTTTCTTGGCCAACAGTTCTTCTGAGACCCAATTTCAATGGCGAACATTTCCTTATGTGTACATGTCAGCCATGACATTTCAGTTCTGGATGGTGGACAAATGGTGCTAATGCTGGTCTGACCCTCTCTGGTTTGGTCCTGGGCAACCTGTAGTGATGCACAGCTGTTAACTGCTAGTATGGCAAGGCGATGTCAGCGTCTTCCATCTCTGAACTGCTTCTCTTCTGTCTTGATGGCTGGAGCAGTCCTGTCGATTCCTCTCTGTTGCTGGAATCCACATGGTCTCGGAGTTGTTTTCTGAAAATATACAAACATATTCTCGACCAAAAGTTAATAAAGGAATATTTTCTATAAATTTGACTTGGGATCCTATTTCATTTTTTGCCCAAATGATTTTCCTCTGGCTTGTTTTGACACCTTGTGTGTTTTTCATGGGTGTCTTGCTTTTAGCCTTACAATTAATTTTCTAAAGTATTAATTTTCTAGATGTAATTACTTACAGGATATGTTTCCTTACATGATATTCTTCTACTACCCCTCCTTTTGATTTAAATATTAGGATGCTTTTGAAATTTTATAATGTAGTCTTGATGGCTTTTAAATTTAAATTTTTAGCACTATAATATTACTGTTTTAAGTTCATTACATGGAAGGCCTTTTTATCATGAGATGAACTAACAATAAAAATTTTAGTTAACACTTTAGGAACACCTTTTTGTCTAGTACAATTAATTTTTCTAGAATATTCGCTTGTTTCAACTAGCCAATTTAAATTTGCCTGAAAACTTGACTACTATTTTACTGTCAAATTTATTACTCTAACAACAATCTTATTTTACCCTGTAAATATTAGTGGAAAGGATTATTTGCCTTCTGAGCATTCCTGCTGGTAGGCTGGATTTAGATATCATAAACCCACTTCCCCACACCATGGGTACAAGACAACTCAAACAATTCTTGTTGGAGTGAGAGGGCATCTGCTGTCGACCAAGTCTCTGTCGGTCACCTGAGTCCTGATCTGGGCTGAGCATGGGAAGCACGAAGCAGCCATGGGGGCAGGAGACCTCCCTCAGAAGGGGCTAGGGTTCAGGCCCCTGCAATGTTGGGGGGGTGAAGGTCTGTGCCCCACCTCTGTTGATCCCCAAATTCTCTCCTGATGGCCCCTCTGCGACTGTGCCTGTCTTAGGTTGTTCTTCCCTTGAGGAATCTTACCCGTCTCTGGCTAACCAGCCATCCTCCGGGGCCAAGCAGGGTGACGTGAGGTTCAATTTTGTCTCCTTGGTAGCCTATCCCCTGTGGCCTCCATGCCCAGCACCTGCCTTGAGATCCCCTCGCCTGCTGGCGGGGCCCCAGAACTGATCACATATCTTGTGGAACCCGGGTTTCTTCTCCAGGGAGGGCTCAGTTTGCCCCACTGGGTGAGAGACAGACCCATGGCACCAGTCATCACGAGACTTCAACCTCGACATGGACAGAGAGCTCATGCAACAGCTGTGAGCAATTGAATTGTGAGAAGAGGGTCTCTCTTGGCCTAAAGGGTAAGAGGGACCAATATAGAATGCTCAGGTGCCTTCCCAGGAGGCCCTCTACACAATGAAAAGGATTAAATCCTTATATGTCCTTTTTAAATTGCTGCCATTCAAAGAATTAGTTTGTACGTTTGCTTGGGATAATTGTACATTATGCTGTTGTAATTCTAAAATATCAAGAGATGTGTTACGTTTGTCTCCAAGCACCAAACAGATGATTTTTTTTTTTTTTATCCCCAAGGGTACGAGGAACTATTATAAGTAATGGGGGTGATCCAAATCTGGGAAAAATTTTAATGATAGTGTAGAATAATATCATGTAAGGATATTCTTTGTTCTATTCCATGGGAATTCCCTTTCAAACTGGCTGTCCATTTCTTTTTATATAGACAAGGTCTTAGTTACATTTTCTGCACCTCTACCGGGGGCAAGTAGTGATTATAGTGACACCCTTTCTTTGGTGTCCACACAAGCCAGAAACCTCTCTTTAATTGTACACACAAAGGGGCATTGTTTTGATTTCGTGTCATACAAAAGGGAAGCTGGGTGGAGACCCCTGTGTATTTATACTTTCTTGCCCCACCCATGGACTTCCTGGATGGCCAAGGTGTTTGGTATTATTGGTAACTACATTAGTCAGGGGATCAGCCCACATAAGGGGTCTTACCCATGAAGGGTCAGGAGCATAAGTCCAAAATACTTACCCTCTTGTCCCAGGTAAAATTACCGTACTTCTGATGATTGCTAGCGTGGCTAGAAAGGCATTCTCAGGCATTCTTGGGTTTCTGGTTACCTCACAATTTCTTCCCTGAGGTTTGACGTTCTGATTGATGTTTCTCTGTTTCTGGATCTATTTTTTCCCCCCATCAGTTTATGTTGTTCATTATATTCCACAAATGAGTGAGATCATGTGATATTTATCTTTCTCTGCCTGGCTTATTTCACTAAGCATAATGTTCTCCATCTCCATCCATATTGTTGCAAATAGTAGGAGCTCTTTCTTTTTTACTGCAGCATAGTATTCCATTGTGTAGATGTACCACAGTTTTTTAATCCACTCATCTGCTGATGGGCACTTAGGTTGTTTCCAAATCTTAGCTATGGTGAATTGTGCTGCTATGAACATAGGGGTGCATATATCCTTTCTGATTGATGTTTCCAGATTCTTGGGATATATTCCTAGAAGTGGGATCACTGGGTCAAATGGGAGTTCTATTTTTAGTTTTTTAAGGAAATTCCAAACTGTTCTCCACAATGACTGCACCAGTCTGCATTCCCACCAGCAGTGCACGAGGGTTCCTTTTTCTCCACATCCTCGCCAGCATTTGTCATTTGTTGACTTGTTGATAATGGCCATTCTGACAGGTATGAGATGGTACCGCATTATTGTTTTGATTTGCATCTCTCTAATGATTAGTGATTTAGAGCAGGTTTTCATATGTCTCTTGGCCTTCCTTCTGTCTTCTTTTGAAAAGTGTCTATTTAGATCAGTTGCCCATTTTTTGATTGGGTTGTTTATCTTCTTTTTGTTAAGCTGCATGAGTTCCCTGTAAATGTTGGAGATTAAACCCTTATCATTGACATCATTGGCAAATATGTTCTCCCATGTAGTGGGCTTTCTTGTTGTTTTATTGATGGTTTCCTTTGCTGTGCAAAAGCTTTTTATTTTGATATAGTCCCATTTGTTTATTTTCTCTTTAGCTTCCATTGCCCTAGGAGCAGTATCAGCGAAGAAGTTCTTTTGGCATATGTCAGAGATTTTTCTGCCTGTAGATTCCTCTAGTATTTTTATGGTTTCCCGTCTTATATTTAAGTCCCTGTATCCATTTTGAGTTTATTTTTGTGTGTGGTGTAAGATGGTGGTCTAGATTCATTTTTTTGCATGTATCTGTCCAATTTTCCCAACACCATTTGTTGAAGAGAGTGTCTTGACTCCATTGTACGTTCATGCCTCTTTTGTCAAATATTAATTGAGCATAGTGATTTGGATCGATTTCTGGGTTCTCTATTCTATTCCATTGATCTATATGTCTGTTCTTGTGCCAATACCAGGCAGTTTTGAGAACAGTGGCTTTGTAATACAGCTTGAAATCTGGTATGGAGATCCCACCTACTTTGTTCTTCTTTCTCAGGATTGCTGTGGCTATTCGGGGTCTTTTGTTATTCCAGATGAATTTTTGGAAAGTTCGTTCTAGGTCTGTGAAGTATGCCGTTGGTATTTTAATGGGAAGTGCATTGAAATTATAGATTGCTTTGGGTAGTATGGATATTTTGATGATGTTGATTCTACCAATGCATGAACATGGTATGTTCTTCCATCTGTTTATGCCTTCCTCTATCTCTTTTTTCAGCGTTGTGTAGTTTTCCACGTATAGGTCTTTTACCTCCTTAGTTAAGTTTATTCCTAGGTATCTTAATTTTTGTGGTGTGATGATAAATGGGATTGTTTTTTAGTCTCTCTTTCTGTAAGTTCATTATTGGTGTATAGAAATGCCATAGATTTCTTAGCATTTATTTTGTATCCTGCTACTCTGCCGAATTCATTTATTAAGTCTAGTAATTTTTTGATGGAGTCATTACATAGGGTTTTCTATGTACAGTATCATGTCATTTGCAAATAAGGACAGTTTTACTTCTTCTTTTCCAATTTGGATGCCTTTTATTTCTTCTTCTTGTCTGATTGCAATGGCTAGTATTTCCAACACTATGTTGAACAGGAGTGGTGAGAGTGGGCATCCCTGTCTTGTTCCTGTTCTTAGGGGAAATGGTTTTAGTTTTTGCCCATTGAATATGATGTTGGCTGTGGGTTTGTCATATATGGCTTTTATTATGTTGAGGTATGAGCCTTCTATTCCCAGCTTGCTGAGAGTTTTTATCAAGAAAGGGTGTTGGATTTTGTCAAATGCTTTTTCTGCATCAATTGATATGACTATGTGATTTTTATCTCTCAATTTGTTTATGTGATGTATCACGTTTATTGATTTGCGAATATTGTACCATCCTTGCATCCCAGGGATAAATCCTACTTGGTCGTGGTGTATGATCTTTCTGATGTACTGCTGGATTCGATTTGCTAGAATTTTGTTGAGAATTTTAGCATCTATGTTCATGAGGGATATTGGCCTGTAATTCTCTTTCATTGTGTTATCTTTATCTGGTTTTGGTATTAGGGTGATGCTGGCTTCATAGAAGGAGCTTGGAAGTGTTCCTTCTTCTTGAATTTTCTGGAATAGTCTGAGGAGGATTGGTTTTAGCTCTTCCTTGAATGTCTTATAAAACTCCCCTGTGAAGCCGTCTGGCCCCGGGCTTTTGTTTGCTGGAAGCTTTTTGATGACTGCTTCAATTTCTTCCATAGTTATCAGCCTATTGAGATTTTTAGTCTCTTCCTGAGTAAGTTTTGGAAGGTTGTGTTTTTCTAGGAATATGTCCATTTCCTCCAGGTTGTCTAGTTTGTTGGAATAGAGTTGTTCATAGTATTTTTTGACAATCCTTTGTATTTCTGTGGGGTCTGTTGTTATTTCACCTTTTTCATTTCTGATTTTGTTTATTTGGGTCCTCTCTCTTTGCTTCTTGGTGAGCCTGGCTAGAGGTTCATCAATCTTGTTTATCCTTTCAAAGAACCAGCTCTTGGTTTTGTTGATCTTGTGTATTGTTTTTTTGGTCTCTATGTCATTCATTTCTGCTCTGATCTTTATTCTTTCTTCTGCTCACTGTGGGGATTTTTTTGTTGCTCCCTTTCTAATTCTTTGAGTTGTTGAGTTAGATGATCTATAACCATTTTTTCTTGTTTTTTGAGGTAAGCTTGTAGAGCTATACATTTCCCTCTCAGGACTGCTTTCATTGTGTCCCATAGGATTTGCAATGTTGTGTTTTTATTGTCATTAGTCTCCAGGATGTTTTAAATTTCTTCTTTGATCTCACTGATAACCCAATCATTGTTTAGTAGCATGCTATTCAGTTTCCAAGTGTTTGAATTTTTTGGAATGTTTTTATTGTAGTTTATTTCTAATATTATGCCATTGTGGTCTGAGAAAATGCTTGATATGATTTCAATCTTTTTGAATTTGGGGAGACTTTGCTTGTTACCCAATATGTGTTCTATTTTTGAGAATATACCATGTGCACTTGAGAAGAACGTATATTCCATGGCTTTGGGGTGAAATACTTTGAAGATGTCAATTAGGTCCATCTGATCTAGTGTGTCATTTAGAATTGCTGTTTCTTTGCTGATTTTTTGTCCAGAGGATTTATCCATTGATGTCAGTGGTGTATTAAAGTCCCCTACTATGATTGTATTGATGTTGATCTCTCCCTTGATATCTTCCAGGAGATTTTTTATGTATTTGGGCGCTCCTGCGTTGGGTGCATATACGTTTACCAGAGTTATATCTTCTTGCTGGATTGCTCCCTTTAGTATTATGTAGTGGCCTACCTTATCTCTTATTATGGCCTTTACTTTGAGGTCTATTTTGTCTGATATAAGTATCGCAACCCCAGCTTTTTTCTCATTTCCATTTTCCTGAAAAATGTTTTTCCATCCCTTCACTCTCAGTCTGTGTGAATCTTTTGCTCTAAGGTGGGTCTCTTATAGATAGCAAATATATGGGTCATGTTTTCTTATCCATTCAGTTACCCTATGTCTTTTGATTGGTGCATTTAATCCATTTACGTTTACTGTTATTATTGATAAGTACCTGTTTGTTGATATATTTTTCCTTAGTGTTTGTGTTTCTTCTTGCCTTTCTCTTTCTTCCTTTTACAGCAGCCCCTTTAGCATTTCTTGCATTGCTGGCTTGGTAGTGATGAACTCTCTTAGCCCTTTTTCGTCTGTGAAGCTTCTGATTCCACCTTCAATTTTGAATGATAGCCTTGCTGGGTATAGTATTCTTGGATTCAGTCCCTTGTTTTGCATCACTTTGTATATTTCATTCCATTCCCTTCTGGCCTGGTGTGTTTCTGTTGAGAAATCAGTTGATATTCTGATAGGAGATCCCTTGTAGGTAACTTTCTGTTTCTCTCTGGCAGCCTTTAAGATTCTTGCTTTGTCGTTGGTGTTCGTCAATTTAATTATGATGTGTCTTGGTGTTGGTCTTTTGGGGTTCAACTTGTTTGGGACTCTGTGTACTTCTTGGACTTGGATAGTTTTTTTCTTGCCAATATCAGGGAAGTTTTCTGTCATTATTTCTTCTAAAAGGTTTTCTATTCCTTGCTTCTCTTCCTCTCCTTCTTTTATCCCTATTATTCGAAGGTTGTTTCGTTTTGTGTTGTCCTGAAGCTCCCTTAGGCTCTCCTCTTGCTTTTTAAGTCTTCTTTCCAGTTGCTGCTGTGTTTGTGTGTTTTTTCCTACCTTGTCTGCTAATTTGCTGATGCGGTCCTCAGCCTCTTCTACTCTACTTTTTAAGCCTTCCATTGTTTTCTTTATTGCAGCTATGTCGTTTTTCATCTCCTCTTGGTTTCTTTTCATGTTGGTGACATTTTCATTCAGCTCCTTATAGTTCTCATTGAGTTGTGTGTATTTGTCATCCATCCGTTTAAACATCCTTATAACGAATACTCTGAATTCTTTCTCTGTTAAGCTGCTAGCCTCAAGTTCATTTAACTCCCTTTCTGGTGATTCCTCTTTTTCCTCCCTTTGGGAATTTCCTATTTTTCTCCCCACGTTTTCCTGTAATGTTTTAATTGTAGATCCGCTTGCTTTGCTACCCAGGTTCTTTTGGGGATGGTGCTACTGGTGTAATCTCTCAGTTCTCCTGGGCATGGTAATCTAGTGTAGCTCCCTACTTGAGCTACTTGGGTTCTCTTGATGTAGGCCTCCAAGCTTGAGAGGCACAACTGTGGTGTCTAGAAGTCAGCAGCTATGGAGTGGAGTGTCCCAGTTTTTGCTGTCTTGCACCCTTAGTTGAAATCGTGCGTGTCCAATGGGGACTCACAGTGGCACCCAGGAACCGTCTGTTGGGAGAGCTCCCAGTGGCTCCCACTAGCACCCTGTGTGTAGATGGGCTCAGGGTGCCTGCCTGTTGTAAATTCACTTCTGTGGAGGTGTGTTTGCAGGCACAGAGCTTTGATGCACTCTGAGGGGCCCTGGCACTGAAGTTAAACAGCTAGGGTTTATGTGGGAAGTTATTCAGGAGAAAGGAGTTCAGAGTTTCTGCTGTGGGGCAGTGCGTCCTTGGCTGTACAGAGAATCACACCCAGCAGGGACTCAAAGCAGCTCCCAGAGGACCCTGTGGATATATGGGCTCAGGGCACCTTCCCTTGCTGTGGCCATGAGTTTGCCCGCCCTTGAGTGTGCGCGAACTGGTGACGCGCCCACTAGCGCAAAGCTCTGATGCACTCTGAGGGACCCTGGCACTGAAGTTGCACCGCAGGGGTGTCAGTGGGCAGTTATTTAGGAAGAGGCAGTTCAGAGATTCTACTGCAGTGCTGCGTACCCTTGACTGTGCAGAATCACCCCCTCGGGGGCTCTCAGTGGTTCCCAAGCACTGCCTGGGTAGTGGAGTGCCTGGGTGCCTATGGGCTGGGGAGGCGGTGAATCCTGAGTTCCAGACTGGGGAGGGGGAGGTTGTACTTACTGCTTTCAGTGGCGCACTTTTGGAGGTGGTCGTCTCAGCGTTCGCGCATCTGCAGCTGGGGTGGCAGGTCTTCTACCAGAGTGGCTATAGTGTCCAGATTTGCTTCCGAGACCAGACTGGGTGGTGGTGAGGTTAGGATTCTAGTCTCTAGCAGTTCCGTTCTTAAAGATGGCGGGGTCTCTGTGCCACTGGTGTCCTCCCTGGAGTGTTTGCAGCGGCCACAGGTTTTACCAACCAAGACTGCCTGGATTGGAAGCCCCCTGGAAGAACTGCAGGGTCTAACTGTCCCTATTTCACTCACACACACACCCACACACGTCCACACACACCTCTATCACTCTTTCACTCGATCATCCACTCTCCCTCCCTACCTTCCTGCCGGTCGCCATCTTCCCTCCTTGGCAGGTGTTATTTCTAAAACTAAAAGATGTCTACTGCTAATGAATGCAGTTAAACTAACAGAACGCATTCTGGTTTGAGGGAGAAAGCAATTCTGAACTATATACAGTAAGTGGGGCCCTCCTATCAATATGAACTGACTGTTACAGAGGCAGGATGCTAGTCTTCAATACTTCCTGATTTAGTTATGCAAAATAAAACAGGTTTGCTCTTTCCTATATCTCTAATCGTTATATGATATAGTCCCATTTCTAGAGGGGAATTTAAGATATATGGGTCCATGTGCTGCAGATGGCCTCTAATGTTTCAAATCTTCATGAAGCATATTTGGCATCTAATTGAGGAAGGCACCATGCTGGGGATAATGTTAAGAAGAAATATCTTATAAGGTTATAATGTAGGAAGGGAATTGTGGAACATTTTCACATTTCTTTTCCTCATAGAATCATACTCTAGTTTTTAAATATATCTAAGGGTTTTAAAACATGTAACTTCTTTTCTTCTCTGTTTTAAATAGAGCTTGAGAAGTTAACATTTTAAAAAGCCATCACTTGCACACATTTTGTGGACTGTCCTCTTTAAGACATCTTAGCACAATAATGAGTAACATACATAAACAAATATTAAAAATTCATATTATAGACAGATTAGAAATATAAATCTATTATAATAGAGTATGTATTAGATTATTGAGGAAGCAGTTTTGTTAATATTTTTTTTATGTGTGGCTTCAACCATATTTCAGGTCTTTATTAAGTATTAGTAGTTGTCTTGTATGAACAAATTATTTAATTTCCTTCCAAGTTTGTCTTTAAAATTGTTATAAATACTGAATTATTTAAATGTGAAAATATTTCACATTTTTAAAACAGGTATCCTATTCTCCATAATTTTTATTTTTATTTTCTAGGTTAAGCTTTCCCAGGTTTCCCAAATGCATCTTTCTATGGCACAGTTTCTATTTGGTATCCTGATGGTCTTTGTCAGAAGAAAATTAGTTGTTAATATGTGATTGAAAGTTTAATACCCAGACCCAGTCTAATATCCCTAATAGGGTCTGATTGATGAAGAGAAGTTTTACTTTCTGCCTTTGAAATACTTTACTATTATTACTAATGGAGTAGAATTTATATCAGTTGGTTTGTTTTGTCAGTATATCATCATTTGCTTGTATTCTATTCACTGTGAACTAGAGCTGCTTAAGCTTTTATTTATTTATTTATTTTTAAATTTTTTTAAATTTTTTTTTAAATTTCTTTATTGATTAAGGTGTCACATATTTGTCCTCATCCCTCCATTTCCATCCCACACCCCTCCCCACAGATGCGCCCACCCCCCTGCTGTCCTTAACCATTGGTTAGGCTCATATGCATGCACACAAGTCCTTTGGTTGATCTTTCCTCCCTACTCCCACCCTCCCCTACCCTCCCCCCGAGGCCCGACAGTCCGATCGATGCCTCCCTGTTTCTGGGTCCATTCCTGTTCATCAGTCTATGTTGTTCATCATTTCCCCTAGATGAGTGAGATCATGTGTTACTAGAAATATACTTATAAGAACCGAATGTGAGACGAGCAATAATAGTTATGCTGACAGGCAAATGAATCAGTCTGTAGTAAGTTTCTTTCTGGACCAACAGATCTTTTGAGACCCAATTTCAATGTCCACCAGTTCCTTATGTGTACATGTCGGCACTGACTTTTCAGCTCTGGATGGTGGACAAATGGTGGTAATGTAGGTCCGACTCCCTCTGGTTTGGTCTCGCCCAGACCCAGGGGCACGGCTTCACCCGGACTCAGGGGCGCATGGCCTCACCCGGACCCAGGGGCGCGTGGCCTCACCCGGACCCGGGACCCAGCCTCACCCAGATTCAGGGGCACATGGCCTCACCTGGACCCAGGGGCGCGTGGCCTCACCCGGACCCGGGACCCAGCCTCACCCGGATCCAGGGGCACACAGCCTCACCCGGACCCAGGGGCGCATGGCCTCACCCGGGCCCGGGACCCAGCCTCACCCGGACCCAGGGGCGCGTGGCCTCACCTGGGCCCGGGACCCAGCCTCACCCGGACCCAGGGGCACGTGGCCTCACCCAGGCCTGGGACCCAGCCTCATCCAGAGTCAGGGGCGCGTGGCCTCACCCGGGCCCGGGACCCAGCCTCACCCGGACCCAGGGGCGTGGTCTCACCCTAGAGCTCTTAAGCTTTTAAACTTGTGTTAATAAATAATAACCACAACAGTTGTAGCTAATAGAGTACTTAAATAGCTAACTTATAAGCACGGTTTTAAACTTTTCATGATTAATAATTTTAATCCATCAGTAACCTTACAAATTAGACATGCTATTCTTTCATTTCTAAAGATGAGTAAATGTATCCATAATGCAGGGTCATGGAGGTAGCAGGTGACAGAACTGAGATTCAAAATTGGGCAGTCTAGATCCAGACTCATGCATGCTCTTTTCCTGCAGTTTCTCTTTCTATATGATCTGATTTACATACTCAGAAATTATAGGTGCAATTATCACTATTTTAATATAAACATTTTATTTTGGAATTTTTTTAATTTAATTTTTCAATTACAGTTTTCATTCAATATATTTTATATTAGTTGCAGGTGTACAGCATACTAGTTGGACAATTTATATAATTTACAAAGCAATCCCCCTGATAATTCAAGTATGTACCTGGCACCATACATAGTTATTACTTTACCTCCCATGACTATTTTGTAACTACCAATTTGTACTTCTTTTTTCTTAAAATTTTATTTTTTTATTGAAGTTATTGGGGTGACATTGGTTAATAAAACCATTCAGGTTTCAAGTGCACAACTCTTTAACATATCATCTGCATATTGCATCATGTGCTCACCATCCAAAGTCAAATCTGTTTCCATCATCATTTATTCCTCCTTTGCCTCTTCCACCTCCCTCCACCCCCTTTCCTTTTGGCAATCACCATACTGTTGCCTGTGTCTTTCCTCCTCGTCCTCCTCGTCCTCATCCTCGTCCTCCTCGTCCTCCTCCTCTCCTCCTCATCTTCCTCTTCTTCCTCTTCCTCTTCCTCTTTGTCTTCCTCTCCTCCTCCTCCTCCTCCTCCTCCTTCTCCTTTTTACCTTGACTCATAGATACTGAAAACTGTCATAGGGTAGGGGCGTTGGGGGGCTGGGTACAACAGGTAAAGGGATTTTGGAACAGTTTTAGATTTACAGGAAAGTTGCAAGAGAAGTACAGAGAGTTCCCATATACCATGCACTCAGTTTTCCTCTTTTAACTTCTTACATAACCACTTGTGAAAACTGAGAAACCAATATTGGTGCATTGCTATTAACAGAACAGCAGGCTTTATTTAGATTTCACTAGTTTCTCCGCTAATGTCCTTCTTCTGGCCCAGGATGCCATCTAGGATACAACATTGCATTTAGTCATTCCGTCTCCTTAGTCTCTCTGGTCTGTGATAGTGTCTCAGTCTTCCCTTGTTTTTGATGACTTTGACAGTTTTGGGGAGTACTTATCAGTTATTTTATAGAATTGGATTTGCCTGATTTTCTTTCTCATGATTAGGTAAGGGTTATGAATTTGGGGGAACAATGCCATAGAGGTAGAGTACCCATTTCATCACATACCAGGGATATACTATCAACATGATTTATTCCCAGTGATGTTAACCTTGACCACCTGGCCAGATAGCCTTTGCTAGGTGTTACCACTTTCAAGTTACTTTCTCAACATTATGTTCTTTGGAAGCAATTGACTAAGTCTAGCCCAGGCTTCAGAAGACAGGAATAAAATCATTTTTAATCTATAATTTTCATATCATAACATAAACTTTTCTCCCCAAATAATTTAATGTATCCACTAAGTGTATCAGTGACTTGAAAAAAGTCAAAAGGAGGCATGATTATTATGCCTTTTATGAATGACATGGAACTGACAGAGATAGGGATGTATCAGATGATGAGGCAAACACCTTCTTTAGGCTCCTACGTAGAACTATTATTTGGATTTTAAATAAGCTCAAATTACCTTTTATTTTATTTTTTACTTTCGAAAATTTTTTTTTTGGTCTATTGAGGAAGTTCATAGGGCTACAATAATGCCATGCAATCCACGGAAACAACATAATTTGTGGAAGCAACGTGATTTCATTCAAAATAGGTCCATTTTGGCCTAGAGAATTGCATTTTCCTCACATTTTCTTTTCCCTTTGTAAGGCATTCCTCTGTCTCTGGCCTACAACCGTTTCTTGGTTTCTTTGCAGGAAGTTGCTTTTAGAGGCTCTTTTGCACCATAGCCTATTTTTATCCCTATCTTTTTGTATTTTTATGTTATAGCACTGTTCCACACCTCAAATTATTTTTAAGAGTGAATGCATTTATGTAAGATGACTTCTCAGAAATATTTCTTTCCTTCGGTCTTACTTTGGATCCTCTTTCATGGATCATTAGGAGGGATAAGATGATAACTTGAAGCCCAGAGAAAAGAAGTGGGTTTGATGTCAGGAGACCTGGGCCATGTCATTTGACCTCTCTGGCCTCAGTTACACTTTACAATCCCATGGTGAAAGGCGAAGTGTTGTTTTACATATTATATTCACACAGCTCTATCTCACAGACTTAGATGATATAACTATTATTCCAGGAATCATAGCTATGAAAATGAAAGGTGATTTAAAAACAAATGTTCCGTTGTTACCAATGAAAGCATGAGAGCATGTTGCTAACCAAATATATTTTCTTCCACCAGCAGAGATACACACTTCATTGCTCAGATTTTTCAGCATTTGTCATTCTAAAATGAGATCGTTCCCTATCCTCCCCAGCATTTCTGTACTGATCAATAAATTATTTCCAAGAGTTTTCAGATAACTTACTTGGATAAATTTATCTGTTTAAAATAAAATAATATTTATCTATCCAAAAATTGTAAGTCTGTCTTGAAACTGTCCTCGATACCTCTGTGTTCAGTTACATATAATTACTTGGTTATTGTATGTGTGTCTGTAATTTATAAGTCAACCAACTAATACATATCTGTATTCACAGACTAAGCCTTTACTAAATTACTTTAGCCAGAAGGCTCTTTCTTACTGACACGTCTTAACAAGTTTGTTGAAGAGATATTTTCTTTAACAGGAAAAAATAAACTTCTGATTAAAATTTAAAACTAAGACTCTGCCAAAAATTTTAGGGTACTTGCAAAGGAATTATGTGACTATAAAACATTTGATCATGTTTAATTCATACCCCACTAGAATTGATTTCAGCAAGATTTCAAATTTCTGTCACAGTGTTTATGGGGGGATCCCTCTCACTCAGCTGTGATCAGCCCTTCATGGAGAGTAATGAGACATAGTCATAAGTGACTGTGATACCCAGGCCACAGCTGTCAGGAACTGAAGGGAAGCCCCACCTACCTACAGAATAACAGAAAGAAGTAATCTGGACGTGTCCCAACTTCCTCACTCAGAAATGGGCAACTGTTTTCCATTAGCAGATTTTAGATGATAGTAAACCAACAGCTCCCTTAAATTCAGTGCCACTGATATATTTAATTTCACATGGCTCTTCCCACTTCTCCCCCTTTACTTCTTGCTCAAATCAGTAGTGTTACTCAAAAATGCTACTCTAACAGCTATGGTGCACATATGGACGGCCTCATTTCTCAAAACAAAAGCTAGCACATTATATTTCCTAGTTTTTAGCAAAGTAGAGAGTTTGTGCCTTCTGAGATATTTTGGTTGTATTTCTTTTTTTTTCTTCTAATATTATTTTTTATTGGTTTCAGGTGTAATGTTCAGACAATTATTGTATACTTTATTAAGTGTTCTCCCTGATATTTCCAGTACCTACCTAACCATACATAATTAATACAATACTAGAGGCCTAGTGCACTAATTTGTGCACCAGTGGGGTCCCTTGGCCTGGCCTGTGGGATCGGGCAGAAACCGGCTCTCCGACATCCCCTGAGGGGTCCTGGATTGTGAGAGGGCGCAGGCCAGGCCAAGGGACCCCACCAGTGCAGGATTGGGGCCAGGGAGGGACGCAGGAGGTTGGCCAGCAGGGGAGGGATCGTGGGAGGGCTCCAGGGCATGTCCAACCCGTCTCGCTCAGTCCTGATTGGCTGGACCCCAGCAACAAACCAACCTGCCATTCAGAGCATCTGCCCCCTGGTGGTCAGTGCATGTCATAGTGACTGGTTTACCAGTCTACTGTCTGCCCTCTGGTGGCCAGTGCACGTCATAGTGAGCGGTTGAGCATCCTTAGCATATCATTACCATATTACACTTTGATTGGTTGAACAGCCAACTGGATGACCAGACACTTAGCATACTAGGCTTTTATTATATAGGATTATTGACTTTACTCTCAATGCAGTTCCCACCCTCTCCGCTCTCCTCAGACAACCAGCAGTTTGTTCTCTCTGCCTGTGAGTCCATTTCTGTTCTGTTTGTTCATTTATTTTGTTTTTTTATATTCCACATATACTAGTAAGTGAAATTCCACATATAAATACCATATTGTCTTTCTCTGTCTGACTTATTTTTATTTTTCCTAGTTTTTAGCAAAATAGAGTGAAATTTTGGTCACTTTTCTTTTTACTTTTAAATAGGGTTTCCAGCTGGGAGATCCTGGCCACCAGTGGACAAGAATCATGCAGAGCCTGGTCCCCAAATGCAGTTAATTGTAGAGACAAGGATCGCCTAATTGTTTATGGAGATTATAAAAACAGTTTATCTAAATCTTATATCTTTTCTAGACTATAAAAACCAGTGAAAAATATTTGTGTTTTTTAGGTGTTCGAGTGTATTTGGGAACATTTTGGTTCAAGTCAGACGTATCAGGCTAAGTAGAATCAAGTTGCCTAGTCTTTTCCTAAAACACCTTTCACAGTGGGCAGTATTATTTTTGGTGTTTTTTTTTGTTTTTTGGTTTTTTTCAAATAAAACACAAACGAAAGTGAGGTCTTATATCTATCAGCTTCTTCTCCATTCACCCACTCTCAAAACCATGTGATAGCAATTAACACCAACCAACTTAAAGGCATCCAGAGTCAATATTTCTGAATGATTTTCAAGTTTAATTTTAATTCTTTAGTCTGTATTTCTGGACATCAGAAGAATCTATTGACCTGATTATAAGTGTTTCCCACAAGTTTTATTATTTTTATTTTTAAAATATATTTTTATTGATTTCAGAAAGGAAGGGGGGGAAAGAAAGAGAGAGAGAGAGAGAGAGAGAGAGAGAGAGAGAGAGAGAGAGGAGACATCAGTGATGAAAGAGAATTACTGATTGGCTGCCTCCTGCACACCTCCTACTGGGGATCAAGCCTGCAACCTGGGAATGTGCCCTTAACTAGAATCAAAAGTGGACCCTTCGGTCTGCAGGCTGACACTCTATCCACTGAACCAAACCAGCTAGGGCTCCCACAGGTTTTAAATTCTAAGAATTGAAGAATAAGATTGGAAGATTTTTTTTTTTACCCTAGTTTTAATTTAAAATACAAGTTGAGGGAAAGCAGCAGATTTGTTTTGACATACTGAATTCTGGGAATTTCCAAGGTCTATTATTGCTTATCATTAATTCATATTTTCAATGGGGACTAATGTTTTTATCTGGTTGGCCAATATGCTATTAATTTTTTTTTTCTCTTTTTGAGGCTTGATTCTTCTTTGAAATGGTAACTAAGATCAGATGCAGGAAAGTAATCTTTCCTGGCAAAAGAAGAATGTTTTCATTTATTCCAACTTGGATAATCTGAAATCTGTCATATCTAAAGCATTAAAATATTATGTGCTTGACCAACCAAGTATGGAAACTGTTCAGCTACACAGAAAATCTTTATGGAAATCCTTCTCCCTGTGGCTTTTTTAAAGCACACACAGTGTAGTCGATATGACTACAGTTCAATATGATATTTATTTAATCAAATGAATAGCACATTAATCCAGAGAGTGCTAATATAATAGTGTGATTATCAACAAAGCAGAAGACTTTTATATCCATGCTATAATGTAATAACATGTGAAATTTCAATGATGGCCTTCTCTGATGGGAAAGGGTGCTCATTAATTGAGTTGGTTTCTCATCAGAGAGTGGTAATCATCACTGTTTTCCAATGGTGTTGATTTTTATATGAACACAGAATACCAATTTATATTGCTCTTAACATTTTCATGTAATAATAAGGGTATTAATTCAAGTTCCTTTTTCATTTCCATGATCTTTATATTTACCAATCAGTCACTACATTTCTGCTCTAAAGAAAATGTGGAGACTTCTCGGGAAACAGATGTGAGGGAGACAGAGACAAAGCCCTGGAGGAATTTACAGTTTCTTAAAGGAGACAGATGTGTCAATAGATAATTGAAATGTAGTGAGTAGGTGCTATATCTACTTTTCACCTCCAAATTAGCTCCATCATTTTTATCAAAGCCATCAGTAATTTTCCTAAAGCTAAATCCAATACATTTTTCTGTCTCAGTTTCCTGTTGTGAACTATTTCTACTCTCTCAAACATCTCTTGGCCCTTGGTTTCCATAACAGACTGATGAATTTCAGAAGTAAGGTGGGGGTGGGGGGTGGGGAGGTGAGATTAACCTGGGAATTTATATGCATGTACGCATAGCCAATGGACACAGACAATAGTATGGTGAAGGCTTGGGAGGGGTTGGTGCAGGGTGGAGGGGGTCAATGGGAAAACAACAACAATAAAACGAAGGGGGCATCTGTAATACTTTCAAGAATAAAGACAAATTTAAAAAATAACATACCTTTTTTAAGAAAAGGTTTTTTTTTAAAAAAATTGATTTTTAGAGACAGAGGAAGGGAGAGGAAGAGAGAAACATCGATGTGAGAGTGACACATCGATGTGAGAGCGACACATCGATTAGCTGCCTTCTCCATGACCCCCACTGGGGATTGAGCCCACAATCTGGGCATGTACCCTGACCAAGAATTGAACCAGCAACATTTTGGTGCATGGGACAATACCCAACCAACTGAGCCACCCTGGTCAGGGCCATAACATACCTTAATCCTGGTTTCTTCCTACCTCAATGGCTACTATCTTTTACTCTATAAAGGGCTCTTCTGTCTATCCTTTAGGTTTCCAGAACTCACATTCATTTTGCTCTACACATTGACCATTGTTTCAATTATCATCTTTGAACAAATAAGGACAGGAGAAAGAAGGGACCCTAAGTGTTAGAAGCCAATATACTGTTGGGGATAGGGAGGATCCCATATGGAGCACCCCATTTATAACTTTAAAGTCAAGATCAGCAAGCTGCCCTAGCCGGTTTTGCTCAGTGAATAGAGCATCAGCCTGTAGACTGAAGGGTCCTGGGTTCGATTCCAGTAAAGAGCACATGCCCAGGTTGTGGGCTTGATCCCTGGTAGGGGGCGTGCAGGAGGCAGCTGATCAGTGATTCTTTTTCATCATTGATGTTTCTATCTCTCTCTCTCTCTGAAATCAATAAAAACACATTTAAAAAAAAAAGATCAGTAAGCTGCCTCCATATTGCTTTCTCAGAAATGCTTAGATACTTGCATTTTGTGTGATAGAAACTAGCAATCTTTTCCTCAAAACCTTTCTTCTCTTCATTAATGATGCTTGAACATTTAAGAATACACCATTCCATTCAATCACTGTATGTCTTTTTATTAGAGCATTTAATCCATTTGTATGTAAAGTAATTATTGATAGATATGTATTTATTGCCATTTTATTATTTATATTTTTGATCTCCCCTTCTTTCTCTTCTTCCCTTATCTCCTCCCCCGCTTCCTCCTCCTCCTCCTCTTCTTCTTCTTCATCTTCTTCTTCTTCCTCTTCAAGAAAACCTTTAACATCTCTTACAATGCTGGTTTAGTGGTGGTGAACTCCTTTAGCTTTTTCCTATTTGTTGCAGCAGCATTATCTATGTGTATAAAGAGGTAACATGCAAATTGTCCAGGACACCATATGTCACAACCGCTCAGGAGGAGGCTGCCCATGCAGGTGGGCAGGAGGGGACTGTGTGTAAGGTGAGGCAAGCCATGGATGGTGCAGGCCCAGAGACAGGGGGCCTGCCAGCTGTGGCGGCGGCTTAAGCAGGCCTGTAGCGAAGACAAGGGGGCCTGCCCAAGCCGCTGCACACCAGCAGTCCCACCTTTGCGCATGAGCTGCAGAGGTAAACACCTTTTCTGACTGCTCATTGACTAAGCTCCCTGTATGCCACTGTCAGAGTTCTTGGTAACTTGCCTAATAAGAATCCAAGAAGGTGATCTAGGGTTTTTCCACCTCACTCTTGGAGGAAAAAACAAAGGTCCGCTGCTAGACTAAGAAATATGATATTCTTCCCTAACTGGTTTGGCTCAGTGGATAGAGCCGTGGCCTGTGGACCACAGGGTCCGGGTTTGATTCTGGTCAAGGGCATGTACCTAGGTTGCAGGATCCTCCCTGGCCGGGGCCCAGGTCAGGGCTCATGCAGGAGGCAACCAATCAAAGTGTCCCTCTCACATTGATATTTCTCTCTTCCATACTCTAAAAATCAATGGAAAAATATCCTCAGGTGAAGATAAAAAATAAAGTAAGAAAGAAATCTCATATTCTATGATATCCTATGAAAGAGACATCTTGAAAATGCCTAAAGAAAGTTGTCATTTTTTCGTGGTGAAGGGACTGGAGTCCGTGTTGATGAAAACACCTTGGTAGAGAGGAAAAAAGATGGCGACTGGCAGGAAGGTAGGGAGAGAGAGAGTGTGAGTGAGGAACCCATAGAGGAGAGTGTAGACGTGTGTGGTGTGTGTGTGTGTGTATGAGCTAGGGTCAGTTAGATTCTGCAGGTCTTCCAAGGGGCTGCCTAACCGGGCAGTCCTAGACGGCGGAGCCCCGTGCACAAAGCGGACACTTCTCGGTGGCTGGTGCGGACGCGGAGACCACGCCATCCTGAGAAACAGAGCTGCCTGAGACTCGCATCCTGGCTTCTGACACAAACCAGGACCCTGCAGCCACTGGGGACAGAGAACTGCTATCACAGCTTCAGACCAACAAACAACAAGAATCCAGACTTCCCAGCAGATTTCCGTGAGTCAAAGAGCCTATCCCCCTCCCCGCAGGTGCGCGGATAGCACCATAGTAACTAATAGACCCGCCCCTCGCCCAAGCTGCAGAGTGCCCTCAGCCTCGAGATAGTGCCAAAGTAACTGATAGACCTGCCCCTCGCCCAAGCTGCAGAGCTTTGTGCAGGGAAGCGCTCCCCCTTAGGGAATTTGGCGCGTGGAACAGAAGCAGCTCACCTTCGGGGAAATCTGTCAGTGCGCACAGAGGGCTCCCCTTCGGGGAATTTGGGGGAATTTGGCTTGCGGGTCACAGCTCCCCTTCGGGGAATCTTAGAGCGTGCACAGAGGGGCTCCCCTTTGGGGAATTTGGCGCGCAGGACGGACTCCGCCCCCCTTCAGGGAATCTGGGAGAGTGCACAAAGCCAGAGCACATTGAGGAATTTGAGAGTGTACGCCCTAGCTGGTTTGGCTCAGTAGAGAGAGCACACACAGGACGCAGCTCCACTTCAAGGAATTTGGCACGCGGGACACAGTTGCCTGGGATCCCTGACTCAGCGCATTCACACTAAGAACCAGCAACCCCAATTGTTGGTGCATGAACACACAGGGACCCTGATTCTCTACAAGAAACCGCACAAGGCAACAGACTCTGACACTCAATTCTTGGTGCAGATACAGGGAAACTCTGACTCCTGGCACATGCTAAGGATCTCATTTTCGGCACATACCAACAGTGTGGTGCAGACAGGGCCCCTGATTCTAAGTGTGCACACGAGACCACACGGAACACTGGGGACACTGACCCTGGGCAAGTCTGGTTCCCACCAACCAAAGGCAGCCACACGTCCTAGTGTCAGAGCACTTCAGTGAAACTCGGTGGAGCGAAGTTCCCACAGCACACGGCCCAGGTCCATGCAAACGGAAGCCTGAGCTTTCTGGTGATAGCCAGAATGGGGAAATGAAACAACTCACAGAGGAAAGAAAATGTGGAGTCGCCAAGAAAGGAAATTAGTGAAACTGAAGCTTGCAACATGACCGAAAAGGAGTTCAGAGTAATGGTCGTGGAATTTATACATCGGATGGATGAGAAAATCAACAACTTATGCAAGAATCAGGAAGAAATGAAAAGTGATATAGCTACAATCAAAAACACCATGGAAAGTTTCAACAGTAGACTACAAGAAGCAGAGGACCAAATTAGTGAGTTAGAAGATCAGGTACAGAAACAAGCTCAATCTGAACAGCAATTGGAGAAAAAAATTAAAAAGCAGGAGGAAAGCCTAAGGGAGCTTTGGGACAACATGAAATGAAGTAACATGCGTATAATAGGGCTGCCAGAAGGACAAGAAGAGCAGCAGGGATTAGAAAATATATTTGAAGAAATAATGACAGAAAACTTCCCGGATATGGGAAAGATAAAAGTTACGCAAGTACAGAGAGTCCCAAGCAGGATCAACCCCAAAAGACCCACACCAAGACATGTCATAATTTCAATGGCAAAGATAAATGATAAAGAGAGAATCTTAAAGGTGGCAAGAGAGAGACAGCGTTACCTACAAAGGAACACCCATCATATTATCAAATGATTACTCAACAGAAACACAACAAGCTAGAAGTGAATGGAAGGAGGTATACAAAGTGTTGCAAAGCAAAGGACTGAATCCAAGAATACTATATCCAGCAAGACTATCAATCAAAATTGAAGGGGAAATCAGGAGCTTCGCAGACAAAAAAAGACTCAGGGAGTTTATCACCACCAAACCAGCAATGCAAGAATTGCTAAAGGGAATACTGTAAAAAGAAGAAATAAACAGGTAAGATGGAATACAGACACAAAAATAGATATGACTACAAACAAATACCTTTCAGTAATAACTTTAAATGTAAACAGACTAAATGCTCCAATCAAAAGACATCGAGTGGCTGAATGGATAAAAAAACATGACCCATATATATGCTGTCTACAAGAGACCCATCTCAGAACAAGAGACACACAGATTGAAAGTGAAGGGATGGGAAAAATATCTTTCAGGCAAATGGAAATGAAAAAAAAGCTGGTGGGGTAGCAATACTTATATCTGACAAAATAGACCTCAAAGTAAATGCCATAACAAGAGATAAGGAAGGCCACTTCATAATACTAAAGGGAGAAATCCAACAAGAAGAAATAATTCTGGTAAACATATACGCTCCCAATATAGGAGCACCCAAATACATAAAAAAACTCCTGGAGGATATCAAGGGAGAGATTAATAGCAATACAATCATAGTAGGAGACTTTAATACCCCACTATCACCATTGGACAAATCCTCTAAACAAAAAATCAGCAAAGAAACAGCAATCCTAAATGACTCACTAGACCAGATGGAATTAATTGACATCTTCAGAACATTTCACCACAAAGCCACAGAATATACATTCTTCTCAAGTGCACATGGGTCATTTTCAAAGATAGACCATATGCTGGGTCACAGGCAAAGTCTCTTCAAATTCAAGAAGATAGAAATTATATCAAGCATCTTCTCAGATCACAGTGGCATAAAACTGGAAATCAACTACAATAAATACAATCCAAAGAAATCAAACACATGGAGACTAAACAGCATGCTATTAAACAAGGACTGGGTCACCAGAGAGATCAAGGAAGAAATAAAAAACATCATGGCAACAAATGACAATGAAAACACAACAATCCAAAATCTATGGGACACAGCGAAAGCAGTCCTGAGAGGGAAGTTCATAGCTCTACAAGCCTATTGCAAAAAACAAGAAACAATGGTAATAAATTACCTAACCCTACAACTGAAAGAGCTAAAAAAAGAGCAGCAAGAAAAGCCCAGTGTAACCAGAAGGAAGGAAATAACAAAGATCAGAGTGGAGATAAATGACATAGAGACCAAAGAAACAATACAAAAGATCAAGAGCTGGTTCTTTGAAAGGATAAACAAGATTGATGGACCTCTAGCCAGGCTCACCAAGAAGCAAAGAGAGAGGACCCAAATAAGCAAAGTCAGAAATGAAAGAGGTGAAATAACAACAGACCCCGCTGAGATACAAAGGATTGTTACAAAATACTACGAACAGCTCTATTCCAACAAACTTGACAACCTGGAGGAAATGGACATATTCCTAGAAAAATACAACCTTCCAAAAATCAATCAAGAAGAATCTCAACAGCTCAATAGGCCAATAACTATGGACGAAATTGAAGAAGTCATCAAAAAGCTTCCGGCAAACAAAAGCCCGGGGCCTGACAGCTTCACAGGAGAGTTTTACCAAACATTCAAGGAAGAACTAAAACCTATCCTCCTCAGACTATTCCAAAAAATTCAAGAGGAAGGAACACTTCCAAGCTCCTTCTATGAAGCCAGCATCACCCTAATACCAAAATCAGATAAAGACAACACAATGAAAGAGAATTACATACCAATATCCCTCATGAACATAGATGCCAAAATCCTCAACAAAATTCTAGCAAATCGGCTCCAGCAGTACATCAGAAAGATCATACACCATGACCAAGTAGGATTTATCCCAGGAATGCAAGGATGGTACAATATCTGCAAATCAATAAACGTGATACATCACATAAACAAATTGAGAGATAAAAATCACATAGTCATATCAATTGATGCAGAAAAAGCATTTGACAAAATCCAACACCCTTTCTTGATAAAAACTCTCAACAAGGTGGGAATAGAAGGCTCATACCTCAACATAATAAAAGCTATATATGATAAACCCACAGCTAACTTCATACTCAATGGACAAAAACTAAAAACATTTCCCCTAAGAACAGGAACAAGACAGGGATGCCCACTCTCACCACTCCTGTTTGACATAGTACAGGAAGTATTAGCCATTGCAATTAGACAAGAAGAAGAAATAAAAGGCATCCAAATTGGAAAAGAACAAGTAAAGCTGTCTTTATTTGCAGACGACATGATATTGTACATAAAAAATCCGAAAGACTCCGTCAAAAAACTAATAGACTTAATAAATGAATTCGGCAATGTAGCAGGATACAAAATTAACGCCAAGAAATCTATGGCCTTTCTATACACCAATAGTGAACTTACAGACAGAGAGACTAAAAAGGCGATCCCATTTACCATCGCACCAAAAAAATTAAGATACCTAGGAATAAACTTAACTAAGGAGGTAAAAGACCTATACATGGAAAACTACAGGACACTGAAAAAAGAGATAGAGGAAGACGTAAACAGATGGAAGAACATACCATGTTCATGGATTGGTAGAATCAACATCATTAAAATGTCCATATTACCCAAAGCAATCTACAGGTTCAATGCACTCCCCATTAAAATACCAATGGCATATTTCACAGACCTTGAAAGAACTCTCCAAAAATTCATCTGGAATAAAAAAAGACCCCGAATAGCCACAGCAATCCTGAGAAAGAAGAATAAAGTAGGAGGGATCTCCATACCAGATTTCAAGCTATATTACAAAGCCACTGTTCTCAAAACAGCCTGGTACTGGCACAAGAACAGACATATAGATCAATGGAACAGAACAGAGAATCCAGATATTGACCCAAACCACTATGCTCAATTAATATTTGCAAAGGAGGCATGAACATACAATGGAATAAAGACAGTCTCTTCAATAAATGGTGTTGGGAAAATTGGACAGATACATGCAAAAAAATGAAACTAGATCACCAACTTATGCCATAGACAAAAATAAACTCAAAATGGATACAGGACTTAAACATAAGACGGGAAACCATAAAAATACTAGAGGAATCCACAGGCAGCAAAATCTCAGACATATGCCAAAAGAACTTCTTCACCGATACTGCCCCTAGGGCAATGGAAGCTAAAGAGAAAATAAACAAATGGGACTACATCAAAATAAAAAGCTTTTTTACAGCAAAAGAAACTATCAACAAAACAACAAGAAAGCCCACTGCATGGGAGAACATATTTGCAAATGGCATCACTGATAAAGGTTTAATCTCCAACATGTACAGGCAGCTTATACAACTTAATAAAAGGAAGATAAATGATCCAATAAAAAAATGGGCAACGGACCTAAATAGAATCTTTTCCAAAGAAGACAGAAGGAAGGCCAAGAGACACATGAAAACATGCTCAACATCACTAATTATCTGAGAGATGCAAATCAAAACAACAGTGCGGTATCATCTCACACCTGTCAGAATGGCTATCATCAACAAATCAATAAACGACAAGTGTTGGCGAGGATGCGGAGAAAAAGGAACCCTCATGCACTGCTGGTGGGAATGCAGACTGGTGCAGCCACTGTGGAGAACAGTATGGAGTTTCCTCAAAAAACTGAAAATGGAACTCCCATTTGACCCAGTAATCCCACTCCTAGGAATATATCCTGAGAAACTGGGAACACCAATAAGAAAGGATATATGCACCCCTATGTTCATAGCAGCACAATTTACAATAGCTAAGATCTGGAAACAGCCTAGGTGCCCATCAGCAGATGACTGGATCAGAAAACTATGGTACATCTACACAATGGAATATTATGCTGCCATAAAAAAGAAGGAATTCTTACCATTTGCAGCAACCTGGATGGAATTGGAGAACTTTATGTTAAGTGAAATAAGCCAGTCAATGAAAGAAAAATACCACATGATCTCACTCATTTATGGATAATAAAGAACATTAAAAACTTGAACAAAAAGATAGATACAGAGGCAGTAAAGCATCAAACAGTCTGTCAAATTATAGCAGGAAGGTTAGAGAGAGGTGGGGAAGATAAGAGATCAATGAAAGGACTTGTATGCATGCATATAAGCATAACCAATGGACACAAAACTCTGGGGGGTGAGGGCATATATGGGAGTGGGGTGGGGGGGCAATGGTAAGATATGTACACATATAATACCTTAATACAAAAAATTGAAAACAAAACAAAACAAAAAAAAACACACCTTGGTAGCTGCGGCAGCCGGCAGTGGCAGCAGCAGGGGGGTGATGGGGGTAGTATCTTCCCCTGATCAGCCTGGTTGCCTTCCACAGAGGGAGGCCAGACTACACCTTAGGCCCACTTCCCATGGAGAGGGCCTAAGCTGTCAGTAGGACATCCCCTGAGGGCTTCCAGACTGTGAGAGGGGGCAGGCTTGGCTGAGGGACCCCCCATGCATGAATTTTGTGCACTGAGCCTCTAGTTTATAATAATGAACATATGGGAGAAACCTAAGCTTCATTGTATATATACAATGGAATATGATTCAGCCATAAAAAATAATGAAATTTTGCCATCTGCAATATCAATGAACCTAGAGGGTATTATGCTGAGTGAAATATGTCAGTCAGAGGAAGACAAATGCTATATTTCACTTGCATGTGGATTCTAAAAAACAAAGTAAACAAGCAGAACAGAAACAGACACATAGCTACAGAGAACATTTTGATGGTTTCCACATGGGAGAGGGGTTGGGTGGATGGATGTACAGGTGAAGGGATTTAGGGACTAAGTAGTACAAATTGGTAGTTACAGAATAGTCACAGGATATAAAGTAAAGCATAGGGAATATAGTCAGTAATCCTATATAATAAAAGTGTAATATGCTAAGTGTCTGACCATTCGTTCCCAATGTTCGACCAGTTGCTATGACACACACTAACCACCATGGGGCAGGCGCTCCAACCAGAAGTTTAGCTTGCTGATTAGGACTGGGCAAGACGGGCCAGACACACCTGGAGCCCTCCTGTGGTCCCTCCCTGGCCCTGATCATGCACCCGTGTGAGGGACCCCACCAGTGCACGAATCTATGCACCAGGCCTCGAGTATTGTAATAATTATGTATGGTGCCAGATGGGTATCAGATTTATTGGGGTTATCACTTCATGTTATATAAATGTCTAATCATAAGTTTGTACACCTGAAACTAATATAATATTGTATGTCAACTGTAATAATAATAAAAAGCCCTGACCAGGTGGCTCAGTTGGTTGGAGCATTGTCCTATACACCAAAAGGTTGTGGATTTGACTCCCAGTCAGGTACATACCTAGGTTGCGGGTTCGATCCCCGATCTGGGCATGTTTCTCTCTTACACCAATGTCTTTCTCGTTATCTCTTTCTCTCTCTCTCTCCCTTCCTCTCTTTCTAAAAACCAGTAAAATGTATCCTTAAGTGAGGATAAAAAAAACAAAACAGTTTCATGTGAAATTTCCAGGGAAGTTTCAGAGGAGGGAACTGTGGGGGTCCAGAATGAGTCACCCCAAGACTTGCTTTTGTGGTATGCAGATTGTTTTTTTTTTATTGTTTTGAACTAAATTTTAAGCACAGGTTCAGGAGAAACTTCTGCCCCACCCTTAACTATCTACAAGAACTGAATTAGAGGCCTTGCTCATAACAGGTTAGCAGCAATAATCTTTTCGACCCATCCACATGACAGAGCAAACTTTTATTTACTAAACATTGCTCTTCTCATCCTGTAATGACCCTTTGAAGCCTCCAGGGTGCATTACCTCACCCCTAGCTCAGAGTGTCTTATACACCAGTCCCCCTGTCTAGCTCTGAACTTCTCCTGCATGTGGGATCTCTGACTCTCTCATGTATGCAGGTTTCCCATATATAAGTATATATTAATCTTGGCTGTTTTCTCATGCCAAAAAAAAAAAGTTACTCAGTTCTCATCTTCTTTTCCTTTCATGGATACAATAAAAATGCATTTATTTTTAAAGAAAGATATTGCAATACATATTTTTCTTTTTAGGTTGAACTTTGTGCAAAAAAATATCACTCAAATTTGCTATGGAATAATCAACTGTCATTTGAAGAGAGGGGGCTACAGAAATGGGAGGTGGGTGAAAATCTGGAAGAAAGGTGTGTGTGTGTGTGTGTGTGTGTGTGTGTGTGAGAGTGAGAGAGAGAGAGAGAGAGAGAGAGAGAGAGAGAGAGAGAGAGAGAGAGAGAGAGATTCTTTTTATCACCAATTGCAGGGCTCCTTAAGCCTAACCATTGAGGCATCTCTAAATAAGAGAAAAGAGGAACGGACATGTAACCTCAAAGAATCCATGGCATCATGCCCTCCTCACATGTCAAAGTGAAGGTTTAAAAATTCTTTCAAAGATCATGTTTTATTTTGAAAGAAAAATTGAAAGCATCTTACTCTATTATAGCCATGCTTGTTTTCATATAAAAAGGATATGTCAAGTAGCTTGCCAGAAAGATGCTATTGCATTGAATCAAACAATTTCAAAAAATGATGCAGAACTGAATAAAAGCAATTTCATTTAGTGGGTTCAGAGTCCTGGCAGTTTTGGGAACTCAGTTTCACACGAATATAAACCTACCAAATGCAACAGTGTTTTCATTGCTTTTGAAGCTTTGCTGCATTGGGAGAGAGATTCTGACGCTGCCAAAAGGCAGCAGGCGTCAGTGCTTTCAGCCCCTCTGGGTAGACATTTTATAAGTATATCTTGTGTGTGTCATTTGGCAGATTAAAAAAGTCTGTGATTGTACTCTTTTATTGCCCTAGGGAAATCTTTATTCATTTACCTCCCCAAATATTTTTTTCACTACGTACTGTGTGCCAGGGACTGTTATGGAACCATCAATGAACTTGACAATGAGTTTTTACATGAAGAAAGATAACTGAAGACATTATGGATTACTTTAATACGAATGCTACAGTATTCTTAGTTGTATGTAACTATAATTTCCACAATAAAATCTCTTTATCTGATGTTCAGGCCTGTTTTCATTATGGTGGTTATGTCATATGTATTGAAAGCATTCATTTATTCTTTATCATAAGGTGAATAGTGGTTTTGTTTTTCTTATCAAGATTTTTAGATACAGGTCAGGATCAGCCATTCTGGCACACATTTCTGTGATAGAGGAAGTGTTCAAATCACTTCCAATTTCACTACATTAAATAAAAGTAAAAAGCATATTTCTCGAAGTACGTTATTCCTGGGAGAAGATGCAGCTGTCTGGTTGGGCCTTCGGGGTCCCTAGGTGAGGACTACCATGATTTGTTGTATTTAAATTACACTGTGACCACATGCTTACACAGCTTGTAGTTCAAGCCTGTGAGGGCTTATGAAAGATGATTGATCTAAAGCCTGAGGAAGACAATTCCCATAGGGTTTCTCAGGCCTAGAATTCTCAGCCTTGCACTTTACTAGCCATGTGAACTTGGATGCTTGGATGAGTGGATTCCACCTTCCTTTCATAAAAAGATCATAACTACCTTACAGTGTTGTCCTAATGATGGACTGGGATTCTCAATATAAAGTACTTAGCACACTGTCTAGAAGTACATAGAAAGCACACATTAGTTTTATTATTATAGGCTATATTAGCCTTTCTTTAAAACATATTTGTATTGATTTCAGAGAGGAAGGGAGAGAGAGATAGAAACATCAATGATGAGAGAGAATCATTGATTGGCTGCCTCACTCACACCCCCACTGGGGACTGAGCCCGCAAACTGGGCATGTGCCCTGACTAGGAATCAAACCACGACCTTCTGGTTCATAGGTCAATGCTCAACCACTGAGCCGTGCCAGCCGGGGGGTATATTAGCCTTTCTTGTAATTACTTTTGAGCAAAACTCTTTCTTTTTTCTTTTTTAATTTATTTTTTTGGAGAGAGAGGAAGGGAGAGGGAGAGAGAGATAGAAACATCAATAATGAGAGAGAATCATTGATTAGCTGCCTCCTGCATGCCCACACTGGAGATCAAGCCCATAACCCAGGCATGTGCCCTGACCGGGAATTGAACGGTGACCTCCTGGTTCATAGGTCACCATTCAACCACTGAGCCATGCTGGGTGGGCAAAGCTCTTTCTTCACTCACATTACAAAATCTGTCTCTTTACATGTTTTTGGAACTCGGTTTTAGGCTTTCTTAAGTACATCTGGGCAGATTTGATTAGGGAATGAGCCTTTCTTCTGAGGTGACGTGATACTGATGTCTCAGCTGCATGCCAGGGTTGTTAGCAAACTCTTTCGAGTCTGGTGATGTTCCATGGAGCTGCTCTTTCTGCAGCACTGCTTGACCTCTAGTAACTCTATTTTTACTCTCCAACACGAAGCAACCAAGATCTGCTGTGACCTCACCCACACATACTGCCCAGCTCTCAGACCTGGACTCATAGGAGAGACCCCCTGCATGGATATCTGTGGCCTCTTTTGCACAGCTCCATCCTGTCTAAAGCCTGCAGATTCCAGTCATTTCACTCACTCTGAATTCTGTTCTCTGTCATCAGCTTGGCAGGTGTGCCATTCTCTGTTCGGACTCCAGCTCTCTGTGCTGTGGTTGGGAAATTGTCCCCAGGCAGAAGGAGGGGGCAATAGTGGGACTGGCCTTGTGAGTTATGCTTCTTTCTGAAATTGCAGTCTTATATGTGTGTTGCTTGCTGTCTGAAACAGTCGCCTCATATATTTTGTTCAGTTTTATAGCTGTTTACTGGGAGAGGTCTAATTCAGCACCAATTACTCCATCATGGATGGGCATTTTCTGCACAGCCTGTTTTTACAAGTCTCCTCTAAATGTACTGGTATTTCTCTAGGGAACATGGGAGGGCAGAATGGGGAGTAACTTATGTAACTTTACAACCATACTCTATTTAGCAGATTTATTAGCACCTGCCGCGTGTTAGTGGCAGGGAATGTAGAAATGGAAGAGACATTTAAGGCATTCATAGTAGCAAAGGCCTTCAGGACCTTTGTGTGTTTCCCAGAGACCTGGTCATGGGAAGGTTAAGTTGATAGCAAGTCATCCTGTTCATTGACACCTTTGATGTTAAAATCCTCACCACACCACCCTATAACAACTGGTTTACTTACCTTGGTTGATTTTTATTCAATGGCAGGAAACACAGTGCCTTATAAAGCAGTCTATTCTACCTTTTGGTAACAAAATTTGAAGCTAGGCAGCATTTCATTTGGTTAAGATGAACCGTCTCCTACGGCCTTCCATCAACTGTTCTTACCTTTATTGCCTATGAATGACTAATAAGCCTCATCTTTCACATGACAGCTTCAAATAGTAGCAGACAAGGAGCTGTAGTTGGGGAATTGTTCAGGCAGAAATGGGGGCAGTTCTATGGCTTGCTTTGTGGCTTTTGCTTCTTTTTGGGATTATAGTCCAGTACTGTCTTTGTTTCCTGACAACAGTTGCTTTGTGTAATTTGCCCATTTTTATAGCTTCTTACTATGGGAAGTCTGGCTGAGTACCAGTTACTCTTATCGTGTGGACTTACTGTGTTTTACATAGTCTGAATTTACATTTTTGAGAACTTTAGTTGTGGTCTCAGACTTTGGAACCATGCTCGATGTCCCCACATCTTTTTAAAACATATTAAAGGTTCTTAAAAACCCTATGAGGTAGGCATGATTTCATCCCCATTTTATCTTATTTATTTATTTTTAAAAAATATTGTTTATTGATCTCCTTTTCCAGTCCAACCAAACCATATCACATCCTAAATTCCTCCCTTTTCATTTGGAAACCTCTGTTTTTCACATTTTCTATGCTCATTAATTGCCGTAGCCAAGACCAGATGTAGCAGTAATTTGTACCACTTTTTTAACTTGTAAGGGGAAGAAATATTCTGAACTCTCTAAACTCAAGTGTGAGCCAAATTATTTTTACTTCAGATTAGAATTAGGTATTAAAAACCAAGAGGAAAACCAAAGATCATTTTGTGAAATCTGATTGATAGATTCCTATTGATCATCACGACCAAACTCATATACTAGTTACCTAAAATAAATGACTGCAATTATGACTCATTAAAAAAATATGCATATATATTTTTAATTGATTTCAGAGAGGAAGGGAGAGGGAGGGATAGATAAACACCAATGATGAGAGTGAATCATTGATTGGCTGCCTCCTGCATGCTCCCTACTGGGGATTGAGACTGCAACCCAGGCATATGCCCTTACTGGAAATAGAACCATGACCTCCTGGTTCATAGGTCAGTCCCTGGGCTCATCCTTGTTTTACATATGAGGAAACTGAGTACAGAAGGTTAAGAAACTTGCCCATGTTGCACAGCAGAAGATGAACATTTCTGGGCCATATATAGACTAAGAAGTAATGTACATTCACTATGGCTTCCTTTTTTTTTTAAATCTCATTTGCTGAGTGAAAATGTGATTATCTTTTTCCCTTTTGATAGCTTTTGAGAAACTTGATATCTAATGTCTGCCTTTTATTATTTATTATTGGAAACATAAAATGGCATCATTATCCCATTCAAAATTATGCATAAAGACTAGAACCTATTATAATCTGGAGCCAGAAGCCACTTTTGGGGATTATAAACCTCTTACTGGAATGTACAATCCAAGGGGGCACTCACTTTCTGTTTGCTTTGCCCACTGCTATCCCCTCATGCTTAGAAACGTGCCTGGAAAGAAATGTACATTTAATAAATATTTCATGTACAAATACAATTTTTATATGTTGTCCAATTTCATTGAGAAGAGGACCAAAAATATTGTTTATTGATCTAAGCAGCATTTACCTTCCACTACTTTACCTTCCACAGTCTTTACCTTCCACTACTTAAAACCTAATTATGATTATCCCACAATTATAAAGGATAATTTCTTTCTATCCCATATTTTTCACTTGCTATAAAATCTCTTAAAACTAGTGATTATTTCTGTTTTTTTCCCACTTAATTCTTTTTAAAAAATATATATTAATTGATTTCATAGGAGAAGGGAGAGGGAGAGAGAGATAGAAACATCAATGATAAGCGAGAATCCCTTGACCAGGCCTCCTGCACACTTCCCACCGGGGATTGAGCCCACAACCCAGGCATGTGCCCTGACTGGGAATCTAACTGTGACCTCCTGGTTCATAGGTTGGCACTGAATGCACACAGCCTGACTAGGGGTGGGAATGGAGCCTGCAACTGCAGTATGTGCCCTTGATCAGAATCAAACCCACCATCCTTCATTTCACAGAGCAATTCTCTAGCCACTGAGCCGAAATGGCCAGGGCTCTTTATTAGTCTTTTCCACCTGGCATTCCTTTTGTAGACCTACAGGAAGATATTGGGTGAGGAAGTGTCAAAGAACTTACATTCAGGATTGGATAAACTTTGGAATGATCCTTGCCTTCTTTCTCTCACACCTCACATTCAATCCATCAGGGTTGAAGTCCTGTGCGCAGTATTCAAATCCATTCACTTCTCACCATCACCATCACCATTACCACTGGGAGCACCACCATCTCTCACCTGGGTTATGCATTAGCCTCTTTCCAAGTCTCGTATTTCCTCCATTTTCCTTACAATCTAATATCCATACAACAGTGGGAGTGACCCTTGGATAAATAAATCAAAATCATGCCACTTTGCTCAAACTCTGCCATGGCTCTATTTCACTCAATAAAAACTGAAGTTCTTACACAGCATGCAAGGTCCCAGAGTAGTGTGTCTGATCTAAGTTATACGTTTGATCTCAGCTCCTATCCTGTCTTCCTCAATCATCCATCCCAGCCCCATGGGTCTTCTTGCCTCTTGAACATACCAGGCACTTGCTACCTTAAGGTCTTACTCGAGCTATTTTTTTTTCTGCCTGAACTTCTCTTTCTGCAGACACCTACCCAGATAGCTGCCTTCTTCAAATCTTTGCTTCAGTCTCACCTTCTCAGTGAGGCTTCCATTGGCATCTTACTTAGTCTTTTTATTTATCTCCCCATCTTCCACTTCTGCATTTTCTATATCCCTGAGGTGACCTGAATCTACTCTTCCCCCCACCCCCATGGCACCTATCACCTTCTACCATACTATATACCATACTACAGATTCTTTTTTAAAAAATATATATATTTTATTGATTTTTTACAGAGAGGAAGAGAGAGGGATAGAGTTAGAAACATCGATGAGAGAGAAACATCGATCAGCTGCCTCTTGCACACCCCCTACTGGGGATGTGCCCGCAACCAAGGTACGTGCCCTTGACCGGAATCGAACCTGGGACCCTTGAGTCCGCAGGCCGACGCTCTATCCACTGAGCCAAACTGGTTTTGGCCAGATTCTTTATTATAATGACTTTTATTGTTAAATCTCTGCCTTGCACCTGCTCCCTTCCCCCAAATATAAGCTTCATAAGGTTAGAGAGTTTCAGGACCTAGAACTATACTTGGCACATAATAAGTTTTGAGCCTTGTTTGAGTGGCTTAGTTGGTTGGAGCATCGTCCTGTACATAAAAAGCCTGCAGGTTCCATTCCCCGTCAGGGCACATACCTATGTTTTGGGTTTGATTCCCAGTCAGGGTGTGCACAGGAGGCAACCAGTCAATGTTTCTCTCTCACATCGATGTTTCTTTCTCTCTCTGTCTCATATGCGATGCTGCACTTTTTGCTCTCATATATAATAGTGCAATGTCAATATTGTGCATATGTCACCATAGCTGTAGAATAAAGTTCTGGAGAAGGAAGTGCTGAGTCAAATAATATATACATTTTAATTTTAAAATCTACTGCCAAATTTTCCTCCATGGAAATGTTACCAGTGAACACTTTTTCCAACAATGTATGAAGACTTATATACTATTACTCACAGTGGGTTTTATTAAAGATTTTGGTCTTTATTTCAAATTAATACAGACTAATAGTAAAAATAAAACCACTAAAATAGTACAGAAAGTACAAAATGCTGAGAGAAAGTGCTCAGGTTTTTCAGCTTCCTCATTTGCAACCTCCAAAGATAATAATGGTTAACAACATCTTGCATATATTTTTAGAAAATTTCAATATATATAAGCACTATATATATAGGCACTATATATATATATATATATATATATATATATATATATATACACACACATATATAATTATTTTATATAAAAGTATAAAGATAATATAATAATTTGCAACTTTTTTCATTTGACAGTATATTATAGATAACTTATTTATTACATATAATGCCAATTCATTATTTTTTTATGGCCTCACAGTAGAATATGTATCATGGTTTATTTAACCTAGTTTGTATAGCTGAAGGTTGAGAGCATTTTAAGGATTTTATTCACAAACAATGTTGCAAGTAATGGTTTTTTGTATACATCTTTATTTGTTAGTGCAAATGTCAATGTATTCCTAACAGTCAAAAGGTATGTGCATCTAAAATTTTGATAGGTCTTTTCAAGTTACCCTCTAAAAAGGTTGAATGTTATTCTTTAAATTAGATATTTTGCTTCTCTACATACTTCTGTCCTTTATCATTATTACTTGTTTTGTTTGCAGAATCAGTATTTGTGCAACTGATGTGGAATGGTACGCGTCCTAATGGGATGTGACATTGGGAAAAGAAACACCGTTTCCACTGCCATTGGGGATTCTACACAATTCTGAGACTTCTAAACTGCCATGGTAGCAAACGCAGTGTATTTCAGATCCCTGGAGAAGCCTGCATTATGATTGGCTGCCCAGGAGGAAGTGACAGCATAGCACTTACACTACTGAAGTTAACACTACTGAAGTTGCTTCCTTTAAAATTTTGTATACACAGGTTACCTTCCTACTGCAATTGTTTCCCATATTTGTCCTCAATTCTTCATTGTGACTCAGAGTTGCTATTATAGCAAATGAGTTGTCATAAATTTGGCATTATTGTGATCATCCTTAAACATCTTTGCATGCTGCCTATGCTCAGGAGACAAAATTATTTATATATATTTTCCATCTATTTTAATGGGATATACACATGTAGTCCAACAACTCCTTTGTTCTGTGGTCTTGATAGGAAAGTTGGACAAATGTAATACAATAGTTTGCTCATTGATTGCAAGCATATAATGGAATGAACTATAAAATAAATTACTTCTAAAGATTTAAAGGTTGGCAAGAACAAAACCCAGAGAAGTTGTTGTTTTGTTTTCCTAGAGGTAAGCAAACTATTTATTAGCTGTCGTTGCCTGATCTATTTTATCTGTCAAATGAGTCCCCTCTGTTTACTTTGGAAATGGTTTTTTCTATCATTTTATAAGGAATAGTTAGCTATTTAAGGCACCCCACCTTGTAGCTTCCAGACACATAGATACTGCTTGTGACAACTTAACAGGGCAGTTAGTTATTTCAATACCAAACCAGAGAATGGAGAGTAGAAGCAATTATAAAATATAATCACCTTGTTGTTCTGGAGATTGGGCAGCAATAGAACAGAGCCAGCCAGAAGGCATCGTATCTGGACTTCAGTTCAACAAGAGCAATCTGGCAAGGACTAGAGTTCCAGGAAGGACAGGGGTCAAGTTCAAATAAAAGGAAGCAGGATGACCTATGGCTTAAATCTAAGGCAGTGGTTCCTAAGTGTGAGTGATCATAAAATCATATGATCATGTTTAATAAAAAGCAGATTCCAAGATCTCACTTTGAAACTCCCATTGAGAAGTCCTGCGGCAGTGTGGGGAGAGGAGTGGTTAGAAGTATACATTTTAGCAAACGATTTTTCTGTAGATTGTCTGCCTGCTACATGTTGAGAGATAGTCAACATGTGGAGAATTATCTCAGTCTAGTGGCTCAGAGGCTTAACCAGAGCATCACAGGTAAGCAAGGTTGCTGCACTCCAGTTTTAGACAGAGGATGCTTTTTCCATCTGCTTTAATCTGCCTGGAAGATTTGAATCGTCCTTGCACATTAATCCAAATTCTCATGGAGAGAGAGGTGTAAATATCAGGATCCCCCACATCTTACACCAAACAAAGGTGGGTTGCTTTCCTTTGACATTTGTGACCTGGATCCAGACTTAACTTTTGACAGCTGGTATAGTGCTCACTTTTACTCAGTTTTCCTATTTAAGAAGCTATTTTGCTTTGAGGTCTAAATTCTCTACACCCAAGCCTGTATTTCAACAAGTTCTCTGAATCTTCTTTTCTTCCATTCTCTTCCAAATGAAAGTTTATTTTCTCAGTAGGAATAGACAATAATTTCAAATCAGACAACCTAAAGAATACTAGTTTCCATGAATTTATGATTGACCTTAATCAGAGGGTCCAAACTCAAATACCTTCAAAAGCTGTATGGGGAAGAGTGTATGTGTGGGACAGGGGGCATCAATCAGAAGTGAGTCGAAGAAACTTCAAACTGGCAGGTGAACAACGTGCCAAAAAAATAAAGTAAAAAATTAAAACGAACTCTGGCTGGTGTGTTTCAGTTGGTTGGAGTGTTATCCTATATACCAAAAGGTCACGGCTTTGATTCCCAGTCAGGGCACATATCTAGATTGTGGTTCAATTCCCTAGTCGGGGCATGTTTGGGAGACAACCAATCAATGTTTCACTCTCACACTGATATTAAAAAAATAAAATAAAATGAAGCACTATGTTGTTAGAACAGGCATTCAGTCTAAATTCTGACTGTGGGCATGTGTCTGGGCTCTTAGCTTCAAGTCTTCCATTGATCAACTTGTAGCCTATCTTTTAGTTGGTTATGACTTCATAGTGACACTATTTTAGTGACTACCATAAAAAATGTGTGCACGTTCGAACACAATAGGATACAACAAACACAGAAACTCTTGGATAGATTGGGAAAGCAAGAAAGGGGGGTGCAGACCCGACTGCTGTGGCTCAGTGGTTGAGCATTGACCCATGAACCAAGACATCGTGGTTTTATTCCCAGTCAGGGCACATGCCCGTGTTGTCGGCTCGATCTCCAGTGCGGGGGTGTATAGGAAGCAGCTGATTGATGATTCTCTCTCATTGTTCTGTTCTTATCTCTCTCTCCCTCTCCCTTCCTCTCTGGAAAAAAAAAGTTAAGTCAAATAAATGGGTTACATGTAGTTTGATAGTTAAAAAATAGAATGGAGAGTGGGGAGAGAATGAGACTATATGAAAGCCGAATCCAGTACTACTACCCACATGCCCTTGAATAAGCTACAACACTTCTCTGAGCCTCTGTTTCCTGTGTAAAATGGATAAAATATCTGTGTCAGGAGATTGTCTTTTGGTTTAAATGAGATAATGCTTGTAAACTTTACACAATGCTTGGTACATAGCTGGCACTAAACAAATAAAATCCCTTAATTAATTTCATGGCAGAAAATACTGGAAATATTCTGAAGAAGACAGTTATCTCTAGCACTAGGATATGTATTTGGTGATGTGAAATGTGATATAGAGATAACGCCCCTCTCCCTTGACAAGGCTATTGATTGCCCCCTTGTCTAAGGCTAAGCTGAAAATGTCAAACGGAGATTGCTCACAGCCGAGAGCAAGGTTGCCTACATGCTTTAGCTACTAAATTCAAAGTCACACTTTTACGGTTTGTTTTTTCTTTCACTTTTCCCTTACTCTTGCCAATTCCAGGGATGGTACCTTCTTCTTTTCTTGAGTTTTTTAAATGACAACCCCACCCAGAGATTATGGAGTGAAAGCAGTTCAGGGTCCAGGAGTAAGGTGGATCTCTATAAATGTGATCAACAAATAAGGCACATTAGAGGGCTGAGCTGGGCACCTGGGACCCTCCAACGTGCCGCACAGAAGGGCCAGCACCAGATTCCCCTGAGAGAACGAAGTCTGAGTTTCTCAGCCTTGGGAGTTTCCTGCAGCCTTAGAGCAGCTATATGTCTGAATGAAGAGTGGCCAGATTCATCCCTTTTCCACTGATGCCCCGTTCCCACTCTCCCACACATGAGCTCTGCGATAAAGGGGGTCACCAGCAAGAAGGTGAAGAGAGCTGTGGGAGAGATAGTTACTAAATTGTGATAGGGATACGTGAACTTGATTATCTTTAGGAGATAATATTTTAAATCATAAGTGAGGGAAATTTTGTTGGATGTGATTGAACATACAGCAACAGGCAGAGTAAGTTTCTGGGTGGGCAGGGGTGGGAGGTACAGCAATACACCGAATTTAAAACCATAGCAAGCTTCAAGTAGCACACATTTGATGTTTCAATTCATACATGCCATGAATATTCTCTGAACAATTTTTCCTGTTACATTTCTGTGTTTACTTCAATCTCGCCACTCTGTGTTGTTCCAATACCTTTGTGAGTAGCTGCATATAGGTTTTGATTAGGGGATACCAGTGTGGCAGAGTACAGCTTTCATTTCAGCTTTGAACTGCTTAATTTCTATGGTGATCACATCAGCAGCCTTGGCCTCATTAAATAGGGAGTCAGGAGGACTAGTATTGTCTGAATACCTAATGTGAGTTGAGTAGTGTCCTATGCTAGCTTTTGCATTTCTTCATTTAAGACTAATATTTATTGAGAGCTTGCTTTGTACCAGGTACTCTTCTAGGTGCTGGGAGCGCATCTTTGAAAACAAAACAAAGCTCCCATTCTTATAAAGTTTACACTCTAATGAAGGAATCAATAGCTATATTCTATGTCTATTATGGAAAGAACAAAAGCAGGGTAGGAGACCTGCTGGGGCAAGGGAGATGACATTTGTGCAAAGACCAGAAACAAATAGTGGGTGGAGCCATGTGGATCTCCTCCCCCGCAATGTTCAAGGAAGAGGTGACAGTCTACAATGGCCTGGAGGCAGGAGTGCTCCTGGCCTGTGTGAGGAAAAGCTCCTGCATTGTAGCTAGAGATGAAGACACTGATAACATGGAAGTAGATGACATCAGAGAGGTCTTCAGGGGCCAGGTCATGACCAATCATAGTATGGCCTAGTAAGGATTTTGGATTTTAGTCTACTGAAATAGAAAGACATTGGAGGGTTTAAATCTAGAACTGACATTTTACAAAGATCCTTGCTACTATGTTTGGAAAATCTTGATTGTGCTAACTATGCTGCAATTAAAACGTTACCATCTTATTAGCACATACAATGACGATGAACAAAATCATTGCACAGACTTTGTTCCCATAGTTATAAGGCAAAGTGAGCTCAACAATTATTATTTCACAGTATGGTATGCCTTCTAAGGAGACAGTGCTTGAGGGATATTTTTTCTCCTTCAAGGGTGTGTGTAAGTATATAAAGTAGTCTACCCTGCTTTCAAAAGTTGTGACATTGAAATCTGGAGCTCTTATGTCCTACCCTTTTCATTCTTTATATCACATAAATGGAAGATCAGACCATAGTCTATTTGCTAGAATTAGAAAGTGGTAGTATCTTAGTTTAGTACTTTCTAACTTAGAGTATTATGACTTAAAGAAATTGTATGTATTAAAACTAGGATAGCTCTGGCCGGTGTGGCTCAGTTAGTTGGGTGTCATCCATGCACTGAAAGGTTGCTGGTTTGATTCCTGGTCAGGGCACATGTCCAGGTTTCAGGCTTGATCCTCAGTAGTGGGTATATAGGAGGCAGCCCACCAGTGTTCCCCTCTCACACTGATGCTTCTCTATCTCCCTCTCCCTTCCCCTCTCTCTAAAAATCAATAAAAATAAAAATAAAAACCCAAACTAGGATATTATTCAAGTCTTAATACGTTTTGGGTAATGTCAAAAGTTAGATTGTAAATGAACAATCTAGCTTGAATTACAAAATAAAGAATTACAAATTAAAGTACCCCAGAGGCTGAAACTGGTTTGGCTCAGTGGATAGAGCGTCAGCCTGCGGACTCAAGGGTCCCGGGTTCGATTCCGGTCAAGGGCATGTACCTTGGTTGCGGGCACATCCCCAGTAGGGGGTGTGCAGGAGGCAGCTGATTGATGTTTCTCTCTCATCGATGTTTCTGACTCTCTATCCCTCTCTCTTCCTCTCTGTAAAAAATCAATAAAATATATTAAAAAAATAAAAATAAAAAAAATAAAGTACCCCAGAGATGAGCAAAGTCCGATAGTTTAGAAAAAAATAAATAATTTTTTTAGTAAAAGTATAAGGGCTCAATTATGACCAAGAGAGAGCTAGGGTCAAAGGCAAAGTGGAATGTATGAAAAAGGAAAAGGGACTTCTGGGAGACAGCAAGACATTACCACTTTTAAACGACTTACTCAAATGTCTTGATGATCCTCATTAAATGTTCTTTATATTTAGAATAAGTTTAAATGTTCCTGGACTGTCATGAAATGGCTAAAAAATAATATGTTCTCCATGCAAGCCAGGAAGGCCGTAGAGAATGAGAGTATGACCTTTTCCCTCACAGCTGAGTTGCTAGGTGAATTAGGCTCTAAATGTCTGTGAGAAATTATTACTGAAAAGTGAGATAATATCCAAATACTAAATAGAGTATAGTATCACTAAAGACGAACTGTGTGTTTTATTCTTCCCTATAAAACAATAAATTATACCGATTTTGTCTGTAATGAACTTTTAGTAAGCTCAAATTTAATTTAAAATGCGGGAATTATGTCAATCTAGCCTAGTTGGGAAATAATAAACTGGAAATATGATCTTTCCAACTTAAAAAGGTAAAAAGTTTTGATATTTTGATTGATATATTTTTAAAAGATGCATAACTTCCTGTGTAATTTCTTTTTTCTCTTGAGTTGACATTAAGATGTCTGTTTCTTTGTTATGTGTTGTTATAAAAAAATGTTCTGTTAAGAGTTCATTTAATTTCTTCAGAGTGTGACTTGAAGTGTTTGATCGGTTCTGGATATTTCTCAATCATTATTTCTTCAAATATTTGCTTTATTCTTTCTTTCTCCCTATGGAGCTCAAATTTAAAGTAGGTCAGCTATGCTCACACTACTTTCCATATCCCTCTCATTTACTGACTGCTAACACTGTTTCCCCCTCCCTTTCTCTTATAGCTAAGGAACCCTGCTTTGGAGAGAGGAGGTAGGTTTTCTGTGCAAAGATAAAGGCAAAGTTTCTTGATTTGAAATCTCCTCATTGTTGTTTAATGTATAATCTCTTTGTGAGATGCTTCCTCTTTAAAAAAAAAACTATATTTTTATTGATTTCAAAATGTTTTTATTGATTTCAGAGAGGAAGGGAGAGGGAGAGAGAGATGGAAACATCAATGATGAGAGTCATTGATCGGCTGTCTCCTGCATGCCCCTTACTGAGGATCAAGCCTGCAACCTAGGCATATGCCCTGACCTTGAATTGTACTGTGACCTCTTGATTCACAGGTTGATGCTCAACCACTGAGCCACAATGACTCGGCTACTTACTCCTCTTGATGGATGTTTCCAAGTCTTCATATTAAGACATTTAGACAATAAAAGACTGCAAATACTTTTATATCTATCCTGTTTCATTTTGTAAAAATATGACTTGCTGTCATATTTTTAGTAGTTCTCAGTCCCATACTTACCAGTTTTGATGATTTCTGTACTCCTAGCTACAGTGAAGTTTATTGACTTCTTTGCTTGCTCAGATTAAAAGAGGTATTATCTGTCTCACCTGCCCAGGAAGGTCAATGAATCAGAGGCAGGAGCACCTTTGAATGACAAGGTGTCATCTCTTTGTGTGACATTAAGCTAGGTTAGTATAGTGGTCAGCAAACTCATTAGTCAACAGAGCCAAATATCAACAGTACAACGATTGAAATTTCTTTTGAGAGCCAAATTTTTTAAACTTAAACTTCTTCTAACACCACTTCTTCAAAATAGACTCGCCCATACTGTGGTATTTGTGGAAGAGCCACACTCAAGGGGCCAAAGAGCCGCATGTGGCTCGAGAGCCGCAGTTTGCTAACCACGGGGTTAGTAGGATCTTCTCTGTATTTTGTAATCATGGGCAACTATACATTGATAAAAGATTTTTTTAAAAAGTTTTGGAAACTCCTGGAGAATTAGGATTAGTGTATTACCTGTTATCAACATATGCAAAGTGTTCTAATTAATGGCCTTCTGTTTATGTGTGTGGTGGTAAATTTAATATAACTCTACTCTCTTAAAAAGACAACAGGTTCTTTCCTTTTGTTTTTGGTAACTTCAGAAGATAATCAGTCCATACTATCAGAGGGGACAAGACTAAATAAGTTAGCAGGATTTGGATTTAAATGAGATGAATAGGCAAAGAAAGAAAGGAGGCTAGTGCTTTTTTTTTTTTAATTTCTTTATTGATTAAGGTATTACATATGTGTCCTTATTCCCCCATTACCCCCCACCTCCCATTCATGGCCTGTGCTTTTCGAATAGATTTCTTTTATTGGCAAATGAGGGCAATAAGGATGCACATTTTACCATTTAATCACTATTTTTGGTATTTTAACATTTAACTTATTACTTTACTGTTAATTCTTTTTGGTTTCATAGGCCAACAATGACATCTTGTTTTAATTTTACTTCTTTTATAATCAGTGGAGTTGAACATTATTTACATATAATTATTGTTGTATTTTAAGGCACAAGAAACATGCTAGATACATGCTTTAGGAACAGAAATATTGGAGTGTCTGGTATATTTCATTGATTTATGGATTCTTTCAGGTGCAAAAGTTAGTTGAAGGAAATACTCAATGTAAAAATCGTGGAATGCTTCATGAAGGAGATGGAAACTTGAAAGATGAGGATTTATGATCTGATATAAATGGTTCAGAGTTCTTATTTACTTGATGTTTATTTGCTAAGTATGCTCATCTATTGCCTAAAAGTAATGAGAATTAAATATCAAAACAAAACCAAGTAGGTTGGAATTTTTAGCCAGAGCAGTTGGTGTGGCCTTTGTTCAAAGTGGGAGAGTACATTGAATGATTTGACACAGGAAATAACCATATGTGAGCCAGAAATCTAATCAAGCAAGTTACCAAGCTGACAGGTTCCAAATAATCTGTGAAGTCTTAAGTAGCCTTGATCATGAGCTAGGTTTGTTTAAAGGCGTCCGTGTAAGGAATGAAGTCTGGCTAAGAAGGATGCAGTTCCTCCTGGCTGTGCATTTGCTCCACCGTCATCTGGAAGAGAAGCAGAGTGAGTAGATGGGATGGGGCTTATTCTGCCAACAGAATAATGACGGGCCTATAAAGGTTGTCTTTCTGCTTGAGCCTGGGAGCTCTGTTGAGAGCAGGGTGAGAGGTTTATCAGATTGCAAACATTACTTATTTTTTTCCTTTGAAATATAGAAAATAGTTTAAATAAGAAGCAGAGGATCAAACTTCCTCATTTTTGTGACAAAAAATAATGTTCTTGAGGCAACTGGTCAGACTGCTTATAAACACTCATAGGTTTGGGGTGTGTGAAGATGTTGGTTGACTTCCTGATTGCATTTACTGCAGGTGTGTTCTTCCTTTCAAAGGCAAGGGAGGCAGCAGAGCAGAAGAAAGAACGCAATCCCAGGAGAGCACAGGCAGTTAGGGCCATTCAGTTGGCGATAAACCACACTTTTTGAACTTTTGCCATCAAGGTGTGTTAGCAAATTGACAAGGAAATGCAAGCTGAACATCATGCTCTATTGCTTAAGGGAACTGAGTGTGGTTCTGAGGCCACAGGACAATGGCGTCCTCAATTACACACTCCACACCTTCCCATCCTTTGTGGGTCTTTGGAAAGCCCTGGTTAAAAACTTCTTATTCGGTTTTGGTCAGGGAGACAGAGTGAACTTGTTGGCCAAAGTGATATTTGTAGTCATGTTTCTAATGTCCAGAAAAAGGTAACAGGTTAGCAACTTCCCGTAGGGAATGTTCCCTGCACAAGGCTTGTTCTTTTGTGTGTGTTAAGCTTGCAAGGCATCACCATCGTATACAATTCACCCATTAATGCTGCTGGTAGAAGCAAATGCAATCAAGAAAATAATGTTTTTGTAGCACTACTATATAGTGAAAAGAACAATAATATATTCTAGTATTTTCCACTTGGTTTATTGCTCTCTTCACTATCCTACTCCATTACATTTTATCTCTCCTCCTTTTTATTCCAATAAACTTTATCTGCTCCTACCTATTCTGTTATCTCTTTTCTACCTCTATCCTCATAAGTACTCCTTTTATTTATTTAGAATTAGTTTCCCTCTCTCCTTTGAGACTTTGTCTGTCTCAGGAAATGCCACAGGATCCTGCTTTGCTGTTATTGCCCTGCTGACATTGTTCTTGATCGAAAGTCTGATTTGTAGTTTCAATTACATTGCTAAAGATTTACCTACTAATTGATTTGGGACGTGGATTCATTCTTTGGGTGACAGACCTAAATGTGGCAGATGAAAAACCTCCAATGCAGGGGAGAATAGCAAACAAAACAACATGGAATTTTTATGTATTCTTGCCTAGCCTTTTGCATTCGCTTGCTTTTTTCTCGATTCCTTTATTCTAATGCTAACCGTGTCGAGTCACACTCGACATCCGACATCCGAGTGCAAAAGGCTAGAGCAGTGTAGGAGAGATATGTAAATAATGGAGCTATTTATATCAGCTGTCACTCTGCTGGACCTGAGAAGTAACTGCAGGTTCTTTAAACAATTCTGCCTGCCCTCTCTTTGGATGATTGATAACTGTAAAACATTTTCAGTGTCAAGAATTATACATTTTCATGTCATTTTTCATTTTAATGAATTTGAAAGCTTTGAGATTAGTCTTTTTTTCTTGGAGATTATTCTTGATGGAAGTCTTCAATGGGCCCTGAATCCACAGTGACATTATAAAGTTGAAGGAAAGGCAACATTTTGTCTCTGCAAATATATAATCATACGCACAACCAATTTTTCATTGAAAGTGAAAGCACAAAAATAACTTCAATGTCTTGGAACCAATTAGACATATTTCCCTCCAGGTATAGGATTTCCCCCCTCAGAATTTAAAAATGCAAACATTTGGAGTATTTAAAAATGAGTGTGCTGTTTCTTTGCTAAGTATTTGTTGAAACATTTATTTTACTTTCCTGGAAAATATCTTCTGCTCTAGGCTTTGTGATTCTTTCCAAAGCCTAGAAGCATTTTAGGAAACATTTTTATTGAACAGATAGAGCTTGTGCTTGCAAACATATGTTTTTACCGGTTTTATGAACTGGTCCATTTCCTTTCTCCTTGTCTTATATTTTTGACTGTACTTACAAAATCCAAATCACAGGACTTTAGCTCATTGCATATGTATTTAAAGATAATGGGATATAAGAATTAAATATTTAATTCTTTTCTTTGGTACACTGCATTAAAAACTTTGTAAATAGTTTTGTTTTCTTTTGTTTCCATTACACAATTGGGTAATAGAAAAATTGATAGGTTTTTCTCAATCATTTTGTTTAGTTTTCATTCTACAGTTATGCAGTATAAAAAATTGATACTGTGCCTGTATGAGAGAAAGCTCTCTTTTCATTATTAGGACCAGGAAACCTAGCTTCATTCATCTTTCAGTGTACACAGTGCAAAAAGAAACAATTCTGTCTCTTTGAACGTCATGCTGTAGAGCCGGTGTTATGTCTTTAGACACATATAATCTTCAGTGTAAATAAAACACATAAAATTATAATTCAGTAAAACTGGATAGTGAGATTCAAGCCCTAGCAACTTCAGCTGCACACCCTGGGCCTTATTTCACTTCTCCGGGTTGCATTTTCTCTGTTGGTAAAACTGGAGCCCATGCTTGACTTTATTTATAGGTTTTTGAATATAAGATGAGGTGACCGATAAAAATGCTTTGTAGTATGTGACTCTTTCCCAATGCAAGGATTGTCTTTAACTTTGTAGATCTTCACACGATAGCCCTCTGGGCCCATGTGATGCAGTTGAAAATAAATTAAAACTGTCTGGTCACCCAGACACAAAAGCACTTACTCTAGCTATCTCCCTCACTTGTTAGTGATACTAGCAGTTTATTTCACCTGGCTGTTTGTCAGTGGACTCAAATACTGGTATACTGTTAAAATAAGGGGATTGACTCATCTTTACAGTGCTATTGTGAGACATAACCAATGAGAAAACATTTCTCCATTTGGAAAATGCACCAAAGACCTCATAAATGTTGCACAGGAGTGTTATAATTCTACCATTCCATCATGGCCCTTGGGATTAACGTATTCATGCATCCAAATAGTACACTGGCTTTAGCACAGAGTAAGCAAGTGTAATTTTCCTGCCCATTTATCCCATCAGATTTGCTATTTTCATAAGCCTATAGGATTCATGAACCTGTAGTCCCTAATTCTAGGAATAAAAGATAAAAACACACACACACACACACACACACACACACACACACACACACACACACAAGTTAAATGGTATTTAGAGAATGTTCTTGAAAATGCCCTCTGATCCTGCGGTGGAAACCAAAATCTTACATTGTGAAGTCACTTTGTTTGAAATACTTTACTTTTGGCATAGCAAAGTACGTCTGTAGTAACACAGGGTAATTGGAAAACCAAAGAGAGGCACAGGCCTACATTCTAAATCTCCAAAAGAACTGGGTAGGGGATGGTATTATTCAGACTTTTAGTGGAATTCTTGGATATGTTTGAATGACAGTGAAGTGCTTTATTCCTTTTTTAATGTGGTTTTTAAAGTTTTTATTTGCAGATAATTTTAAATTTATGGAAAATTTACAAAAAATAGTGCACGGAACTTCTATATAACTTTTACCCAGACTTCCCAATTTTTAACTTTGCCACATCTGCTTGATCATTCATTCTCTCTTCTCTCCCTCTCCTCTCTCTTTCCTTCTGTTCTTCCTCTCTTTCTGTCTCTGATTGTACATATGTATGTACTTATTATTTTTTCTAGAAATTAAATTGCAAACATCATTCCTCTTTACTTCCTACATCATTATGTATTTCCTAAGAGCAACAATATTCTACAAAAATCACCATACAGCTACTGAAATCAGGAAATTAAAAATCATTAGAAATTATAGTTCATACTCCAATTTTGTCAGTTATTTCAGTAATATCCTTTATAACCGCTCCCCCCTGCCCCAGTCTAGAATCCAGCTTTCCAAATATGTCAAGCCCGGAATGATGATGCATATTGTTGTGTTTAATGAATACATCGGTGGAAAAAACAAAGATTTGCCTTTTGTGGAGCTTATATATTAGTGTATAACACATTATTATTAACTAAAATTAATAATTTACACTAGAATTAACTCTGTGTTGTGGATTTTGACAGATGCCATGTATCCACCATTACAGTATCACACAGAAGAAGTGCTTTATTCTTTTTTTAATTTGAATTCTTTATTGTTGAAAGTATTACATATGTCTCCTTTTTCCCTCAGTGACCTCTCCCCAGCTGCTCCCACCCCCAGCACTTGCCCTCACCCCCCTACTGTCTGTGTCCATTGGTTAAGAAGTGCTTTATTCTTATCTTGCATCCTCCTTAAAGTAGAACGCAGGAACTTGCTTTATCCTCTTCCCACATGTCCTTGCCCAAAACAGATACAATTCCACCACTCATCAGCAAGTTCACTAAATTTTACTTCAGGTTTAGTAGGGAATAGGGGGGGAGAATGTTTACATTGTACACAACAGAGCGAAGCTTCATAAAAGTTCTCATTAGATGTCCTCCCCTCCACATTTCCCTCACTCTTAGCTCTTTATCTTTCCTCTCTCCCCACCCCTGCCACTCCTCAGTCTCCCCAGTTATAGCTACATTTTCCAGATCATCTTTGTATGTCCAGCCATGTGGTCTCTGCATGCCCTATTTAGCCAAACAAAAGCTCCAGTTAACCAAACGTGTTTAGAAACCACTTCAATGTCTGGCAGGTTTCAACCACCCCTAACCTCCGCCTGGCAAGTCCTGCCTCTGAGAAGCTCAGAAGGGAGCACAGACATGTTTCTAAGTAAAATGAAATGTTTCTCCTGTAACTAATTCTGAATTACATAATACTTGTTAAGAATCTACTATTGTGGTCCAGATGCTGTGTTAGGCATTTCAATATAGCAAAACAGCAACCAATAACAACACAACAAAAACAAGTCCCATTTAGAGGTAACTGTTTAGTAGAAAAGATAGTAATTAACGAAAAGGAGACAAATATATGTACAATTACAATGGGGATAGGATGGGGAAAGTAGCACTATGCTGTAAGAACATGTAATTAACCTTGTCAGAGAGGTCAGGGAACTGAGAAGCTGAGACATGAGAGAAGTGTAAGATTTAAGTGGGCAAAGGAAGGGGTGAGCAGTGAATTTCTTCAGACTGTGGGAGTGGTCTAGGCAAAGGAGAAATAGGAGTATCCTATGAACCAAAGGGAGGCAAGTGGAGGTAGGGCATGGGAAGTGAGTAGGGGTGTGGTGTGAGATGAAGCTAAAGAGAGGAAGGGGCCCGTCCTGGCAGGTCCTTGTAGGTCAAGTTAAGGATTTTGGTCTTTAAATCCTTTGAAGCTTTTTAAACTGGGACGGGGTATGAAGAAAAGGCAGGCCATCCACCCACATTTATGTTCTGGTGAATAGTTCTGAGTAAAATCAGAGAATGAATTGAAGTGGGTTGGGCAGGGCAATTGGATATGGGCAGATCATTAGACAGCTCTTGCAGTGATCCAGATGAGAAAGAATGGAAGCATGCACAGAGTGGTGGTAGCTGGGCTAGGGGGAAGTGACTATGTATGAGCATTAACTTGGGTTTGACAGGGAAAGTGATGACTGATAGGTTGGAGGCTTGCATAACAGGATCAAAGAAGGTGACTGAAAATTATCTCTTAGATGTATGGATATGAAGTCCATAGAGGACCTTAGCAAGTGCTATTTTGGTGGAGTGATGAGGATACAAACCTTATTGGAGTGGATGCAGGAGGTGAGATGAGGAAATGTGATGAGGATAGAAAATGTAAATAACAGCAATTACATTTTAAAGAAGTTTGGGAATGAAAGGAGGAAAGGATAAAGGAAACTTGAGAGCTGCAGGGAAATTTGTGGTCAAGGAAAGATTTAAGGAACCTTAAAATCTGAATGATATAGTTATGAGGGAGAGATCTGGAACAAGTGATATGGGCTCCACACTAGACCTTAGACAGAGAAGCAACAATCATACAGTATCAAGGGAGGAGATAAAGTAGATACCATCCTCAATGGGTGTGTATGTCTTTACATTTGAAAGATGAAAGAATATCTACTTATAGACCTTTATTTTCTCTGTGAAGCTGATGTAAGGTTGTCTTCTGATCTTGGTGGAAAAGGTAGGAAGACCAGAGGTTGAGAAGGGTTGAGAAGGTTTGAAAATGTCATCATGAGTGTGGTGGGTGCGTTAGCCAGTGGAACTTAGTGGGACTGCTGGGCAAGATTGTGGGCTTATTTGAGGTTGTCATTTTGAATTTATAGTGGAATCAATCAACAATCAGATATTTATTGTCACTTCCTATGGTGGTTCTACTCAACTCCTTAAAAATCAGTTGCTTCCCTCCCATTGTAATCCATAGCCTTGAGCATGTGGTTTGAACCAAACTAATTAGAGATTTTAAGACAACAGGGAGCAAACCAATGTATAGCAAGGAAAATCTACTTAATGGTAGGTTAATCACACTCAAGAGAGAGCTAGTAGTTCAAATCACAACTTTTTGTATTATTAGACCTATTTTGCCTTTTCCTACTCTGTTTTATCCACCACCACTTATTATTCATTTATTTATTCAGAAATATTTGTTTGGTGCTTGTGTGCCAGCCTCTCCACCACGTCAACCATTACCTATTGCCCTGCCCCCACCTCTTTGTCCCTTACACTACCAGCCTTCGCCTGTTTCCTTTTTACTCTCTCTCTCTCTCTCTCTCTCTCTCTCTCTCTCTCTCTCTCTTAAAATATATTTTTATTGATTTCAGAGAGGAAGGGGGGGGGGGGAGAGAGAGAGAGAGAGAGAGAGAGAGATCAGTGACGAGAGAGAATCATTGATCGGCTGCCTCCTGAATGCCCCACACTGGGGATCGAGCCCACAACCTGGGCATGTGCCCTGACTGGGAATCAAACTGTGACCTCCTGGTTCATAGATCAATGCTCAACCACTGAGCCACACCTGCCTGGCTTGTTCTTTGTTTCTCTATTTTAGGTTGGGTAAGTAGGGGTTATCAATATTTTCCCAGACTATAATAGCTTTTATTCACAGACGATGAATAGATCAAGTCTGGAGGTGACATTCATTTGGACCCACAATTAGGTAAAGCCTGTGTTACTCTGATACTCATACAAGCCTGGGATAGAATAGGTCACATTTTAATGGTTTATTTCTATATTCTCTTTACTAGACTACCATTATTTTATGATAATTTCTTGATTTTACATTTGCTTATTTAATAAATATTTACTGAATTATTGTGTGCCTGTGAATTACTATGCACCAGAGGGAGAAGGAAGGATATACTAGTAGAGAAACATTGTTTTTTTCCAAGGAGCTTAGAATCCCACAGGGTAGATATGTAGGTGAACATATAATAATTCTACAGTGTGACTAAGGTCACAAAATACATATGCAGGAGAAAAGAGTTAACACAGAAGAGTGTGGGTTAGTCAAGGAATACTTTTAGTGAGGGTAACATTTGAAATGACTGTGAATGTTGACTTGTTTACCAGGGATGAGAAGATGGAGATAGGTGAGTGGGATTAGCGCCTTATAAGCAGATGGAACTATTAGCACTGAGCAGGCCTAGAAAGCGTGGGGGAGATTATCAGGAGAAAAAGAAGGAAACAGGCAGCAACCAGTTTGTGAAAGTCCTTTTATCCAAGCTTAGTGTTTGGGCTTTATTTTATAGGTGACAGAAAACAAGTAAAGAGCTTTATGCCGTTGGAATGACATGATGTAAGTGTCTTTTAGCACAATCATGCTGGTGGTAATATGGAAGATAATTTAGAAGGAGTGTTACTTAGAAGATCAGTTAAGAGTTTAGACGAGATAAAAAACATCTTGAACTAGGCTGTGGGCGTATGAATGCAGAGGAAAGCATAGATTCAAGATCTATAGAGCAGATAGAGCCAACTAGACTTGTAATTGGCACAGGTTTATGGAGAAGAGAGTGAGAGCAAAGACTGAAAGTGACTCCCAGATTTCTGGTCTGTGTGGCTGGTTGTGTGGTGACACCACCAATGAAGATTCTGAATACTAGGTGTAAAACAGGTTTGAAGAGAGCTGAAGATCATTGTAGACATTTTAATTTCAAAGAGTCTCCAGAACGTACAAGTTTATTTACAGAGGTTAGAAAATAGGTCTATGTAGATAATAAATAATTGTTTTTGTTAATCTTCACCTAAGGTTATTTCTTCATTAATTTTTAGAGAGAGTGGAAGGGAAGGGGAGAGACAGAGAGAAACATCAATGTGAGAGAGATTGGTTGCCTCCCACACCCACCCCTACCAGGGCCAGGGATTGAGCCTGCAACCAGGATATGTGCCCTTGACTGGAATTGAACCTGGGACCTTTCAGTCTGAGGATCAGTCCTCTATCCACTGAGCCAAATTGGCTAGGGCAAGAATTGAAGGTTTTTTAACCTAAGAGTACTAATTAAAATTATGAGAACAAATGAGGTTGTCTAGGAAAAGGTGAAAGTAAAAAAAAGAAAAGAATAAAACATGGAACCCTGAGAAATAATAGTACTTAAGGGTCTAGTAGAAGAAAAGGCAAATATAACAGTATAAAAAGGCAAGAGAGGTAGAGAAGAACCAAGAGAAGCAGTGAAGTAGAGATTCAATGATAAGGGTGATAAATGTGAAAAATAGATAAGAATTTAGTTTTGTCTACTGGTTTGAGGATGAGTATATCTTAATGTCTTTTTATTATTTACTTTATGTCTCTAGATCATCATCTGTTTAATATGTTAATTTATTATGAAAATCACAATGGTCAGATATTTTCTCTAAACATATTGTCAATATTATTTATATTTTCTTTAATGTCTTCTGAGTATAATGACAAAGGTAGGACTGAGGATACTACATTGGTGAGGTAAAATGATCAGTAATCAGATGTTACTGGGTTGAGGGACAAATGGAAAGCAAGGAAAAAAAGAAATGAAGTGAAATTTTAGCACAGCCTAGATGATGAAAGGGTAAAAATATTTAATGTCATGGAGTAAGGGCTTTTTATCTTTTAAATACTCCAAGGGTCAACAGGTGGGATGTAGGTTGTTCTATGAGGTTCCACATGTCACTACTATCAATGGTGAGTGGATATTACAAAGACAAAGACTATGCTGATAATTAGGAGCTTCCTAACTCAGGAATGTTCTTCTTAGTAAGGAAGGAAATTAATTACTCCAAGACATGTTAAAAAAGAATCTGAATAGCCACTTATTAAAACACTGGAGAGGAAAATCTTCCTTCAATTTTAAGGGGTTGAGAGTCTTTTTAACATGAGACTCCATTTATTTATAATCTTTTACTTATAATGGCTGACAATTGTAATTTGAATTACATTAAATCTCTAGATTACAGGCCTCTTGACTTGCTTTATAATTCTCTTCTTGTTCTATGTACTCTCTCTTCCTATTAAACCTTAACTTGTGCTACCAAGAAACTCTTTGAGATCCATCACATTTTTCACACACTACACCCAGTTGACTGCAGTGACCACTTTTCTGCTTGGTTCTAAGTTTCCTTCCCCTTGACGCATTTTTAGACTAGCCTTCATCAAGTTCCTGTTACAGAAGTTACTCTACCCAGCTCTCCTATTGGTGCATGTGCCAATCCACAGGTCAATGATACAGTCACTGCCTGTTAGGATGGCAGAAAACACATATGTGCTTATTTATATACTAGAGGCCCGGTGCACGGAATTCATGCATGGGTATGTGTGTGTCCCTCAGCCCAGCCTGCACCCTCTCCAATCTGGGACTCTCAGGGGATGTCCCACTGGGATCAGGCCTAAATGGGCAGTCAGACATCCCTCTCACAATCCAGGACTGCTGGCTCCCAACTGTTCACCTGCCTGCCTGCCTGATTGCCCCTAACCGCTTCTGTCCCTAACTGTCCTCCCCTGTAGGCATGGTTGCCCCTAACTGCCCTCCCCTGCTGGCCCGGTCACCCCAAACTGCCCTCCCCTGCTGGCCCGGTCACCCCAAACTGCCCTCCCCTGCAGGCCTGGTCCCCCCCAACTTCCCTTCCCTGCAGGCCTGAGTCCCCCCAACTGTCCTCCCCTGCAGACCTGGTCACCCCCAACTGCCCACCTCTGCCAGCCCAGTCACCCCTAACTGCCCTCCCCTGCAGGCCTGATTGCCCCCAACTGCCCTCCTCTGCCAGCCTTGTCACCCCTAACTGCCCTCCCCTGCTGGCCATCTTGTGGTGGCCATCTTGTGTCCTCATGGGGGTGGCCATCTTTGACCACATGGGGGTGGCTATCTTGTGTGTTGGTGTGATGGTCAATTTGCATATTACCTCTTTATTATATAGGATGAGTGGTTTGCTAATTTGGCTGGCAGCTGCTATCTTATATTAGCAACCCCTAAGTCCATTAAAAATTTAACAAAGTTTGACTTTGCAAACAAAGAGCAAATAGAGAAATGTGATTATTTTATAAGATTAAAAGGGTTTTTTTTTTGATATGTCATGGTTTTACATGAGGAAAAAGCCACCTTCAAATGTATAAATAATAATAATGAGGAAGGTGCAACAACGGGGATGTGATTTGTATTTTCCATCTATTTATATGAATTAATTGTTTTATCAGGGATAGTCTTGAATGCTCTCTATTTCTGCTATGTGTACATATTACCACCACTTCAGAATTCTTAAAGATGGAGCTATTCCAGGTAACTGTTTTGCAAATAGCAAAAGATTTACCTTTTTTTCTGCAAATAAAAACTGCTTTATCTTTCTGAAATATATTATACATTCAATTTCTTTCTTAAAATGAAAATGCTAAATATGAATTTGACATTTTACTTATTTGGAATTAACATTATAATATCAGTGTTATAGTTATTGAATTACTCATTCATTTTATGGAGCCCCTAGTAGCTGTAAAAAAAAAAACACCAAGTTAGGCTCTGAGATTGTAGTATATTATACTACAGGGAGGCATGGGCTTTTTTGCACTTGGCCAGATCTTGCTCTGATTTCAGGCTTTCTGTTTTAGACAACCTTGTCAGCGGGCCTTCGGTTGAACTGTTTTTGAGAGTGGAATCACCTCTAAGTAACATCCTTCTCCACCTCTAAATTTTTTGTTATATTTTTTGTATACATAATAAAAATTAATGTATAAAGTGCATATGTAGATTAAATGTAAATCTGCAGAGAGTCCTCAGAGGCCCTTCTTTGAGTAAGTGCATAATTTTAGAGCACACACCTGTCATCGCTTTTAGATGCTGAGAGGGTCACAAATATGTGTTAGGATAGAAATAGATTGTTCAAGGGAGTATACGTTATAATTGATGTAGTTGCTACTGCTTCTTGTTTTCATTAGGACTGTAGATGTATAAACAATCTTTATTAAGTAATAATTTCTGGGTTTTACACTCCAAACTTCAGACTTCTTTTTAGTGTTCTTTCATTTATTGGGTATAGCTGATGGTTTTACTGTTGTAGCCAAGATGGAGAAAATTTTATTAGAATTTCAGGGAGGTTGATCTTACTTACATAATAAGTAGTGTCCTGAGGTTGAATAGTATTGCACTTCCCCGGCATTGTGGGCACTGGCGGGGTGACGTGGAGGGAGTTCAGGCTTTGGCCTGTAGCCAGACATAAAGGAGAGGGCTGGAGCCACTAACACAGCCGAAGGCTGTGAAGTAAATGGCCTAATTTCTCCCCATAACGTCTATAATCCCCAGTAAATTTCTAACATTCCTAAAATTGTGGGTGCACATATTTTGTGAAAACAAGGATGAGGCTAAATTTTATTTCTGAGATGGAACACAAGGAAATAAATTTAGGAATTTTCAGAAATCATAGGAGGTTTCTGGATTTTACAAGCCATAATATTGGCTGTTCAATCCAAATTTACCTACATTTTTAAGAGGAAGAGAGTCCCAAAATGATTCTTAGGTTTCATTTAAACCTGAGTTAGTGCAAAAGTGAAATACTAAACAGAAATATTGTTCATGTACTTGTAAATGGTTTTACTACAGGGAGGCATAAATTTGTAGCTACCATATGGACAGGTGTTTCTGTCATTTTTCTTCTTGTAGACATATGTGTTTTTTTAAAGTTACTCTTATTAGTTTAAATTTATATTTCTGGGCAGAGATCTACTAGGTTTTTTATTCTTGCAACTTCTCACAGACTCTAGTAGAGTTTAAAGATAGTCAGTTAATGTCACTGATTGTATCACTAACTGAATGAAAGCAATAGTAGGTTCCTGTTAACAGGACTGAACCTAAATATGGAAGGGACTCAGGCAATGACAAGAGAATTGGAAAAATGAAATAAAGGAATTGGTAGAAATGAAAGATTATTGATTTACTCTAGCTTTACACAATGGGATTACATAGACATGAGAGTAAATATTTTGCTTTTGATCCACATTGTAATATGTCATCAAAGTTTCAATAAGCAACTTGATGTCATCCATCAAGCAAAAACCAAAATTAAACAAAAATCCAAAAAAATATGGCTTAAAAAGGGAAGCATTTAAACATTAAAAAAAGTTTTTTATTGATCTCAGTAAGGAAGGGAGAGGGAGAGAGAGATAGAAACATCAATGATGAGAGAAACTAATTGATCAGCAGCCTCCTGCATACCCTCTCCTGGGGATTGAGCCAGCAACCTGCTCTGACTGGGAATGGAACCGTGACCTTCTGAGGCTCAACCACTGAGCCACACCAGATGGGCAAGAGAAGCATTTTAATGTGAGTCCAGCTTAGGTGCGGTCCAGTGGGGTATCAATGAAAACTTGTATTATAATTACATGATGCACTTGTTAAAATGCAAATGTATGAACCCCATTATAAAATGCTAAGTCAGAGTTTCTGGGAGAGAAGTCTCAAAAACTTCATTTTTAATCTGCACCCCAGGTAATTTCTGATGTTTGCAACCACAGCCCTGGAATACAGATTTCACGGCGGTTTCCAAGTTGACGGCTTTGATTAATATTATAGGGTACAGGGAAAATGACAAGGGAATATTTGTTGGTAACTAGGTAGGCAGGATGGTGTGGCAGTGAAATGAGCTTTATTGTAAAATGGATCAGGAGTTGACTAGATGATGCCTTGGGCAAGTCATTTAATTTTCCTGATTCTTTGTCTTCCTTCCTGTAAAATGCAAATAAGATTGTGGTCATGAATAATGATAATTTCTGTGAAGATGCTGACATATATAAGGTATCTGATAAGTTGAATCTACAATTACTGAGCCCTGTGAGAGTTCATTTTTCTGTGATTAAATTGTGCAAATCTCAGAAAACTGTTGGGAGGCACACAGATTCCCATTTGAAGAACCTATTTTGTAAACAGGTCCCCTAATTCAGTCCAATTATTATTGATACCATATCCATAGAGGACATACATGATCCTATAAGAAATTCATGGCCAAAGAGGAACTAACATCTGTTGCAGGGACATGGTAGAATAATGCAAACTCTCTATTGCTTTACAACAGAACATGACTGCAAAGGAAAAGTGTAACTTCCTAAGGCGTAAAAAGAAATCATCTTAACTAAATTTGATGGGCTAGAAAAGATAAATGCTGCAGATAACAAAGAAACTAAAATTATAGCTCCAAGGAAATAGGAGACGAACGAACATCCAGTTTTTGCTGTGTATGTGATTAAATCTCAGAGGAGCATGACAAGAAGACCTGAAGTGAGAGGAAAAGAAATGGCAGGTAAACTTTGTGTTCAGTGTCTTAGCAAATTAGTGCAGTTTCCTGTTTGCTTCTATGAGGAAATAAATGTCATGCATTAGGCCCTGAGTAAGATAGAAAGCAAGTTGTGGTTGAACTGTAACAAAATAACAAAGGACTTCCTTAAGGATGGAGCTTAAGAATCCCCTTTCTTCTCAAGTTTTGAAAGTGAGCATTTGGACATTAAGAAGACTGATGATTGTCAAAGATGTGTTTTATTTTTACAGCTTTTTTTTGTTTGTTTGTTATTATTGTTAATCCTCACCTGAGGATATTTTTTCTGTTGATTTTTAGAGAAAGTGGAAGGGAGGGGGAGAGACACACAGAGAGAAACATTAATGTGAGAGACACATCAATTGGTTGCCTTCCACATGCGCCCTGACCAGGGTCAGGATCTCAAGCCTGCAACTGAGGTATGTGCCCTTGACCAGAATCAAACCCAGGACCTTTTAGTCTGAGGGCCAACGCTCTAACTACTGAGCAAAACTGGCTAGGGGTTACAGCTTTTTACAGTAATTATTTGCTGTTTATTACCACATTTATTACATGGTGATTGATCTAGTGCTGAATCACTAGAACGAGAAATAATCAGTAGTAGTTAGATTATTGGCATCACGCAATTAGCAAAGAAAATAAGCCTTTCTAATAAAACAGTTGATGTGGTCCCCACTACCCCCCTGCCCCAGCTTTATTGAGATGTAATTGACATATAACATTGTATAAATTTAAGATAGACAACATGTTGATTTGATACATTCAAATATTGCAAAATGATTTCCACCATAGCTTTAGCTAACACCACCATCATGTCACATTATTACCATTTATTTTTTGTTGTGAGAACATTTAAGATCTACTCTCTTAGTAACTTTGAATTATGTAATACAATATTGTTAACTATAATCACCATGCTGTACATTAGATTTTCAAAACTATTTCTTTTATAACTGGAAGTTTGTACTCTTTGACCACTGTTCCCCCCTTCTCCCTCACTATCCCCCAGTTCCTAGTAACCAACACTATATAATCTATCAAGGTGATATATATATACTAGAAGCCCCTACACAAAATCCATGCATGGGCGGGGGGGGGGGAAGGGGGAATCCCTCAGCCTGGCCTGCACCGTCTCCAATCTGGGACGCCTTGGGGGATGTCCAACTGCTGGTTTAGGCCCAATCCCTAAATTGGCAGTCGGACATTCCTCTTGCAATCCAGGACTGCTGGCTCCTAACCGCTCACCTGCCTGCCTGCCTGATCGCCCCTAACCGCCTCTGCCTGATGGCCTGATTGTCCCTAATCGCCCTCCCCTGCCAGCCTGATTGCCCCTAACTTCTCTCCTGCCGGCCTGATCACCCCTAACCGCCTCTGCCTCAGCCCCCACCACCGTGGCTTTGTCTGGAAGGAGGACCGGATGACCGGAAGATGTCTGGTCAACTGGGTCTAATTAGTATATTACCCTTTTATTAGTATACTAGAGGGCTGGTGCATGAATTTGTGCACAGGTAGGGTCCCTCTGGGTGGCCTGCAGGGATTGGGCTGAAACCCACAGTCCAATGTCACCTGCAGCTCCTACCTATCACTCCCACTCATCCCGGCCCCACTGTGCCTGCTGTGGGCTCACACCCAATCAGTCCCAATCGGGACAGGCTCGCGCTGCAGCAGCAGCACTTGCCAGTCATGAGCCCTGCATCTGGTGCCCTCCCAAGGGGAGTGGCCTGCAGGTTGGGATGAAACCGGCTCCCCAACATCCTCTGAGGGGTCCCGGATTGTGAGAGAGCACAGGCCAGGCTGAGGAACTCCACCAGTGTATGATTGGGCTGAGAGGGATCTTGGAAGGGTTCCAGGGCATGTCCGGCCCATCTTGCTAAGTCCCAATTAGCTGGACCCCAGCATGAAGCTAACCTACTGGTCGGAGCATCTGCCCCCTGGTTGTCAGTGCACATCATAACTGATCAACTGGTCAACTGTCTGCTCCCTGGAGGTCAGTGCACATCATAGCGACTGGTTGACCAGTTGACTGTCTGCCCCCTGGTGATCAGTGCATGTCATAGCGAGTGGTTGAGCAGCGTTAGCATATCATTAGCATGTTACGCTTTGATTGGTTGTTCCATTGTTTTGCTGTTCGGTCTATTTGCATATTACCCTTTTATTATCCTATCTAATACAGAGGGAATATGCTAATTGACCATCATGCCATCACAAATGGCGGCACCCACAGCCAATAAAGAGGGAATATGCTAAATGACTGCTACGCCCTCACAAGACGGTGACGCCCAGTCCCCTCAGCCCTGCCTCATGCAGTCGGAGTCCCCCAGTTCCCTCAGCCCCGCCTCATCCAGCCAGAGTCCCCCAGTCCCCTCAGCCCCCCAGGGGAAGGCAGTTGGGGGCGATTGGGCTGGCAGGGGAGGGTAGTTGGAGGTGATCGGGCTGGCAGGGGAGGGCAGTTGGAGGTGATTGGGCTGGCAGAGAGAGGCAGTTGGGGATGATCATGTGGCAGGGGAACAGCTAGGCATTAATCAGGCCGCCAGGGGAGCGGTTAGGGAGCTATCAGGCTGCGAGGCAAGTAGTTAGGAGCCAGCAGTCCCAGATTGTGAGAGGGTGCAGGCTGGGCTGAGGGACAACCCCCCGGGAATGAATTTCATGCACTGGGCCTCTAGTAGAGGATATGTATCACCCTGACAGAAACTTGGGGCTGTTTTTACAAATTGGCTTTGTAAATAATACTGGAGTGAACATGGAAGTACAGATATCTCTTTGATTTATTCACTCTTCTTTTCTTTTTGGATATATGATGATTAGTGATGTTAAAGACCTTTTTATGTACCTGATGTACCTGTTGGCAATCTGTATGTCTTCTTTGAAAAATGTCTATTCAGATCCTTTGCCCATTTTAAAAATTGGGTTATTGTTTTTTTTTAATTATTATTATTGAGTTGTATGAATTCTTTATATATTTGGATATTAGCCCCTTAGCTATGTGATTTGCAAATATTCTATTGTATTCTGTAGGTTGCCTTGTCAATTTGTTAATTATTTCTTTTGTTATGAAGAAGCTTTTTAGTTTGATGTAGTCACAGTTGTTTATTTTTGCTTTTGTTTCCTTTGTTTTTGGTGTCAAATCCCAAAAATTCATTGCTAAGACCAGCATCAAAGAGCTTTGTTCCTTATGTTTCCTTCTGGAAGTTTATGCAGTTTTGGTCTTACACTTAAGTCCTTAATTCTTTTTGAGTTAATATTTGTGAGTTATGTGAGATAGGGGTCCAATTTCATTTTTTCTGCATGTGATTACCCAGTTTTCCAACACCATTTAATAAGGAGGCTATGCTTTCCTCATTGAGTATTCTTGGCTCCCTTGTCAATTATTAGTTGACTATATATGTGAGGGTTTATTTATGGGCTCTGGATTCTGTTCCATTGGTCTATGTGTCTAATTTTATGTCAGTACCATACTGTTTTTATTACTATGGCTTTGTAGTATAGTTTAAATATGCTATATGTAATATAATCTATCCAATTTTGTTCTTTCTTAGTATTGCTTTGGCTATTTGGGATAATTTTTAGTTCCATACAAATTTTAGGATTAAAAATTTTTGTGTGTGAAACATGTCATTGGAATTTTGATAAGGATTGTTTTTAATCTGTGTTTTTTTAATTTTATTTTTGATAATGCCATCTAGGGAATAGATTTAACAGTATTACTAATAAAGTAGCAAACCACTAGTACAGCACAGGATGACAAAGTCGTAGACCACAGAGCTTAAGAGAATTCATTCCTCAGTTTAAGTCCATCTGACAGTTCAATACACCCTATTGAATAAAGGCTGAAGTTTATTATAAGTCACTTCAAGGGGATTTTGTTGTTTGTTTTATTAACACTAGGCAACAATAGACAATCTAATAATCATAGATTTCCATGGGAAAATTCAAGAAACCCAAAGTAGAATTATTAGCATAAAAAAGGAGGATCCCAGATTAGCCTAGAAGATCATTCATTGGCTATACCTTATCAAAGATTTTCACCATTTGCTAGGGACCAGATGTTTAGTTAACATGCTCCATGATATCATTAAGCACCAAGTAGATGCCAAACACAGGCTAGGAAGTCTGGTGAATTGAGACATACAGTATGTCATCAAAGAGCTTACAGTCTCAGGAACTAGAATCCCACATAGTGTTCATGTGTGTGTGCATGCAAGCATATGCCCATGTGCATCCTTGATTTTAATGTATTCTAAACTCTAAGTTGTCATTATTGTGTAGAATAAGCTTTTCATTTGTTCTCTGCTATTTATTTTCATTATATTTCTCAATAAACTCTAAGACCATTGAGAAGTAGCTGGAAGAGGCACACCTACCTGATTGTTCCATCTGGATAGCAAGTGTCTCATTTTAACTAGGTCACCCATTATACCCTCAGAAAAATGTGGCCTTAACAAGCTTATTTGAAGCTGGAAGTGCTATACATTTTGAACAAAGACACATTATTCCTTTTCAATAGGGAAAAATCACTGTGAATGGTTGTACTGAAAAGTGATATTAAACATAATAGATATTAACTTCTCTTTAAAATATTTTAACAAGAATCCAAATTTTTTTTTAATGGGGGAGAATAAAATTTCATAAAGTTTATCATTATCATCTGGACATAACTAATTAGCAGGGAATGGTTCCTTACATAGACACTGGTGATAATGTGGCATTTGCATTTTTCTTGCATTCCTCTGTAGTTCAGAACTTTATGTTTAAAAAATGAATAAAGGATAAAGAATTTATTCTAATCTATTCCTACCTTCATTGAGACACCATACCTCTCTAGTATGATTTCACTGTGCCAGCCCAGGCCGGAACTGCCATTTTCATATTTTTAAAAGTATTTCTCCTAACCAGCTCACCTAATGCTTTAAAGCTGATTATTTCAAGCCCAGTCACATCTTTTTGGTGATTTTTTTTGGCATTTCTGGTAGAGGAAGTTGGCTTTATTTTGACATAGGGTATGATAATCATATCCAAATGGACAATATAGACTTTAGTCAAAAGCTATTTCATATCCTAAACCAGGCAGCTGTTGTCATGCTTCCACCTGATTTGGAGAGGAGGAACTGGGAGACCCTGCTTGGCTGTTTATTACATATGTAAGTTTAAATGCCTTCAGTTAGTTTCCCCCTCAAATTTATACATATGGAGTCACTTGTGAGAACCAGACCTTCAATTGCTTTTCATGATGATTAATTGCTGTGCAACAAAGGTTTCCCCAAATCCTCCGACAGAGCATCTTCCTGGCTTACGATTAATGCAGCTCCTTTGACAAATTCACTAGCAGAAACGGGAAGCGAGCTTATTTTAAATCGTGAACACATCTCCATTTGTCATAAACTCAAGCTCAGCTTTGCATTGCTGCTTTTCTGTTTCTTTGTCTCCAGCCCAATACCCCCTGAACAGGCGAAAGCTCTCTTTAGTTATGATGTGGCTTAGGGACAGTGTTGGCCTTCTGAAACATCCCAACCCAATTTCCTCCCTTTTTTAAAAATACTGAGCATGGAGTCCTAAATTAGAAAATGCATGGATTTTTCAGTTATAATCCATTTATTAAGGTCTGACAGAAGTACTCTATCTAGCTAAAGCTGGTTGCAGTGCATGAAGATTTACTAAAGGAGACTGTAATGCGTCTCTTTAAGAGTTGGGCACAACCACTATATTCACAGTTAATGGCAATTTAGCAGAAATATATAGAACATTTCTTTCTTCTTCTGACTTACTTTATGACATCTTTGAAAACCTCAGAAATAATAAGCTATAAAATGTACTTCTTCTTTCTAAAAGATTGTCTTGTGGGTTTGGCATTTCTATCTAAAATGCATTATTGTACAAATTTTGGAGGTACACATATGTCACTCAGCAGAGTGCTTGATAACGAGGAAACAAATTGTAACAAGTCAATTTACTGTGAGTGTCAGGTGTTCTTCAGTTACTTTATGATTTAAATTGTCCCTTAAGAAAATGCTGTCATGGTCCTTCGGCTCTTACATAACAAACTATTAACATAAAAATTATCTTAATGGTAGATTTAATTCTTAAAAACTGTAATGAAATAAGCAAAAACAGATTAAGTGGCTAAATAATGGGAACAATAGAGTTGTAAGTCCATATTTTTCTTAATCTTACCAAGGATAATTAAAAAAAACACACATGCCATTGCAAAAACTGTTCAGTCACAATGGCCATTCATATAGGAATGGTTGGACTAGGACAGTGGTCGGCAAACTGAGGCTCACTAGCCACATGCGGCTCTTTGGCCCCGTGTGGGCGTGCACATACAGTGCAATTGAAACTTTGTGGCCCATGTGCAGAAGTCGGTTTTCGGCTCTCAAAAGAAATTTCAATCGTTGTACTGTTGATATTTGGCTCTGTTGAATAATGAGTTTGCCGACCACTAGGAAATAGAATCATGCCATGTAGCATGCTCAAAATATATCAAACAAATGTAAAAAAATGTATTCATAGCTCTCTTGTGAAGATTACAAAGCTACAGTAATTAAAACAGTATGATATTGGCATAAAAACAGACACAGATCAATGGAACAGAATAGAGAACTCAGAAATAAAACCCATGCATGCAAATGTGGTTAATTAATTTACAACCAAGTAGCCAAGAATACATAATGGGGAAAAGACAGTCCCTCCAATAAATGGTACTAGGAAAATTGGATAGCTACATGCAAAAGAATGAAACTGGACTACTCTCTTACACCAGACATAAAATTACTCAAAATGGATTAAATACTTGAGACTTAATACCTGAAACCACGCAACTTGTAGAGGAAAACATAGGCAGTAAGCTTCTTGACATAGGTCTTGGCTATGATTTTCAAATATGAAACCAAAAGCAAAAGCTACAAAAGCAAAAATAGATAAACAATGGGATTTTATCAAACTGAAAAAGAAAAGAAACCATCAAAAAAATTTTAAAAAGCAACCTACTGACTGGGAGAACACATTAGCAGATCATATATATCTAATAAAGGGCTAATATCCAAATATATACAAAGAACTCATGGAACTCAATAGTAAAAAATAAATAAAATAAAAAACAAAACCAATCTGATTAAAATGGGCAGAAGAGCTGAGTAAAAATTTTTCCAAAGAAGATATACAGATGGCCAACAGGTGCAGGAAAAGATGCTCTCATCATCAGGGAAATGCAAAATAAAACCACAATGAGGTATCACCTCACACCTATTAGAATATTATCAAAAAGACTAGAAATAACTAGTGTTGAAAGATGTAGAGAAAAGGGTACCCTTGTGCACTTTTGGTAGGAATGTAAATTAGTGCAGCCACTATGGAAAATAGAATGGAGGTTTCTCAAAAATTTAAAAATGAAACTGCCTTATGAGCCAGCTTCTGGATATTTATCCAAAGAACAAACAAACAAAATGATGAACTGAAAAAATTATATGTGTACCCCATGTTTGTTGCAACATTATTTACAACTAGAGGCCCGGTGCACAAAATTCGTGCACTGAGAGGGGTGTCCCTCACCCCGGCCTGTGCCCTCTCACAGTCCGGGAGCCCTAGTGGGGGGGGATGTCTGACTGACGGCAGTCAGACATCCTTAGCACTGCTGTGGAGGCAGGAGAGGCTCCCGCCACTGCTGCTGGCTCGCCAGCCGGGATCCCAGCTTCTGGCTGAGTGGCACTCCACCTGTGGGAGTGCACTGACCACCAGGACACAGCTCCTGCATTGAGCATCTGCCCCCTGGTGGTCAGTGTACATCATAGCGACCAATTGTTCTGCCATTTGGTTGATTTGCATATTAGCCTTTTATTATATAGGATAGCCAAGAAATGTAAACAACCTAAGTGTTCATTGATGGGTGAATGGATAAAGAAGGTGTGATTATATATATTATTCAGTCATAAAAACAGAATGAAATCTTTCTATTTGCAATAACATGGGAGAAGTTCAATGGCATTATGCTAAGTGAAATAAATCAAATAGAGAGAAAGGCAAATACCATATGATCTCACTTATATGTGGAATCTAAAGATTCTATATGTAATATAGATATGAAAGGTATCTATATATCTATCTATAACTATCTATAGGTAGATAGATAAATATATAGATATAGGTAGATAGACAGATCGATATAGATAGATATAGCTCATAGCTACAGAGGACAGATTGGTGGTTGCCAGAGGGTAGGGGTGGTAGTAATGAGGGAACTGTTTTTGCTTTTTAGTTTAAATAAATTAACTTAAAAAAAATTTACTTTGAGGAAGTGAGAGTTGAGGGAAAAGAAATCCTCCTATTCATTGTTAATGTTAATTAAATATTGGAAACAATCTAAATGTACACCTATGGGTAATGGGTTAAATAGTTCATGACATGTGCAAACAACAGAATGCTACAGAGCTGTTAAAAAGAATGAGGCAACTTTATTGATATGCAAATAACATCCAAGACACACTATTATGTGAAAAAGGGAAGGTATAAAATCCTACGTATACTATCACCTATATAAATAATATAAGGGAAATATCCCTCTGCGTGTGTCTATGTGTTGTTGCAGTTGCAGAAATTCTAGAAAGATACATAAAGAACTATAAATAGTGGTTGCCTGTAGGTAAGGGAATTGGAGGTCAAAAATTGTGCTTGCTTCAAAGGCCCACATGGGTGCTTTCTTCTCTAGGCTCCTCTTGGTGCTGGACACCACATTGGTCAACTGTTTTAATAGGGAAACACTGTGATTGGGAAACTGGTGAATTCTACAAAAATTTTCAAGAAAAATTGATGTTATTCTCAAAATCTTCCAGAAAAGAGAAGAGGAGAGAATACTCTTGAACTCATCTACAAGCCAGCAGTACCCTGATAAAGCAAAACAAGACAAAGATCCTTACAAGAAAAGAAAATTACAGGCCAATATCTCTGACGAACATAAATGCAAAAATCCTCAACAAAATATTAACAAACTGAATCCAGTAGCACATTAAAAGTACCACACACTGTGATCAAGTCAGATTTACTCTGGGGATGCAAGTATGGTTCAACATCTGCAATTCAGTAACTGCGATACGTATACCACATCAACAAAATGAAGGATAGAAGTCGTAAGAACTCAACAGAAGCAGAAAAATAATTTGACAAAATTCAATATCCTTTCATGATAAAAACTCTCTCAACAAACTGCATCTAGAAGGAACATACCGCAACATAATAAAGGCCATATATGACAAGCCCACAGCTAATATCATGCTCTGTGGTGAAACTCCGAAAACTTTTCCTCTAAGATCAGGTTCATTTCTGTGCTTCCTTCTCCATATCCAGTATATTCATTAGAAAGGTTCTTGGTTCTATCCCAAAATATAGTCTGTCCAGTACTCTCAGTCATTGTCACTGTCACCTTAGACTGAGATGGTTAGGCTGCTGTTATGGCTCCTTCCCTGTCCCTTGTTTTTGCAGTCTTGGGATTTCTACAAGTGACTACCTGCATTCATCCATTTACATCACTCCTCAGTACAGTCAAATCAATACCTTAAGCTGCAGGAACAGATGTGCTCCTAAACACTACTTTTTATTCCTTAAAAGATGCAGGTGTGGATATCTCTGTAGATAGGTGCCCCATGATAAATGTAGCTAATTTGTGTACTGCCCAGAGAAACTAAGCCATCAAAGAGCACAGGGAACAAGTGTCTGCATTTTTCATTCTTGGGGAAATGGACTTAGATTTCAAATGTTTTACATGCAAATGGAATTTTTATTATGATTTCTTTGCTGTGCAAAATTGAGAAACCAGCTTATGTCAATGGCTTCCTACTTAAAGATAAAGAACACAGTCTAGTGACTATAACAAATCTTTGTGCATTACCACGACTGTGAATAAACAAAAGGCCAATCACCATTTCTATAATTGTAACGCTCTTCTGATTTCATTCGGTTCTGATAAAAACATCAGGTAAATATATTTATTCACTGTCTGACCATGATTGCAAACAATTAGAACCAGACTCATTATTATTATTTGTAAATAACAAATTTTAGAAATAATACATTATTTTAGCTTGTAGATGAGAAAAGCTGTTTGGCTCAGGGGCTAAACAGGAGGGGGAAATCAGGGCACTCTACATACTAGTAGCCGTGTGTCTTTGTTAGTTAATGTTCTGTTTTGCTTCCTGAAATGTGTTTTGAGTGCTGCCAAATCAATAACTCTTAAATCATAAGAGTGTGCAAGAAGCTAAACACTTCTTAGGGGAAAAAAAGATTTGTATGCGGGAACTGGGTTCCTTCCATACATGGTAGGATGCAGAAATGGCTGTAGTTAATTTGGTTATGGTATGGAAATCAGGAAAGAGGGATTGATTCTGAAGATGAGCATTGGTAACATCTTCACTCATAGGTTTACAGATGAATCCTAAGGAGTTTTTTGCTCATTCAATTTCCCAGTTCTTTGCTTCATCCTCTTTCCTGGCCTCTGTGTCCTGCCCAGACCCTGGATATTACTACATGAATGGCTTTGACCTGACTCCCATAGTTCTTCCTTTGTTTACTCTGTGTAAAGGGCCAGAGGAAGGAAAGTGTTAACACTGCAAACTATCCATAGATTGTTTATCTAAAATGTATAATGAAAAGCACTTGCAAGTTTGTATTTGATTCACTAAAATTGAATTGTGGTTACAATTTCCTAGCAATATGTCTACTGTGTGAGGAAGACCTATGTTGCTGTTTCTTAGAAAACCAGCTAACTGGAAGGCAAATTTTTATCAAGCAGTGTGCAGTGCTTATGTTAACAGAAGAGCTATTTTGAAGCTCTTCTGACAATGGTAGGTTTTTAATATATTAAAGGATATATATAATATTTATGGTTATTTTTCAATTCTTTATATAAATCATTTACATATAGTTCTCACTAAAAATGTATCACTAGCTTCTTTGTGAGGATAGTGTTTTTTTTATAAATACTTTTTGGGCTACTGCTTACTGTTAATGTACAGGCTAGCTATGTTTTAAGTTATTTTTTAAAAGCATCTTGGATATTTTAGTTCCAAACTCCTCCAGTGCTGATTAGAGGGGACTCGGTGGTTTTTAGCCATTCTTTTTTAAAGAGGCAAATAATAATTCGTATTATTAGTGGTTAGTATAGAATTTTTCTTGCCTTTTAGAATTGGAGAAATCCCTGAGGGTTAGAGTGTGCCTGAGACTTTTGTGTCCAATTTGCAGCTAGGTGCTAGCACATGGGGGAATGGAGGACAATTCCAATGGTTCCTGGAATTTGTGTTCTTGCATTATAGAAAAATGAACACAGGCATTTTCTTTGTCTCCAGCTAAGGTAGGAGGTGAGGGATGATGTCTGGTGAAAATTATTTGACTTGGGTATTTCATATTTGGGGAAAGACTAAACTGCTGTGATCTTTTGAGAAGATCATATATTTGGATACTTGAACCTCTCCTTTATAATATATGCCCTCAAATATCACATAATATCATCATGCATTCCTTTTCTATAAACTAGCTCTTTTCTCTCTGAACACTGTGAATATTTTTGCTATTTACATGGTTAGTTCTGTTAACTATCTTACTTTGGTGGTTAAATCCTCTTGTTATTTTTCAAGTAAGTCACTTTATAGAGATGTATTGTGTTTTATTATAAACTAGAGGCCCAGTGCACGAAATTCATGCACTTTGGGGGGGAGGATCCCTCAGTCTGGCCTATGCCCTCTCGCTGTACGGGAGCCCTTGTGGGATGTCCGACTGATGGCTTAGGCCCACATCCTTAGTGCTGCCGTGATGGCGGGAGAGGCCCCCCTCTCCCCACCATGGCTTCTTGCTGAGCAGCACTCTCCCTGTGGGAGTGCAGTGACCACCAGGGGGAAGCTCCTGCATTAAGAGTCTGCCCCCTGGTGGTCAGTGTGTGTCATAGCGACTGGTTATTTCACTGTTCGGTTGATTTGCATATTAGCCTTTTATTATATAGGAAAGTGGTTCCCTAATGTAGTCTGCAAGAGGCTACATCAGAAATTATAGAGGCAGAAAGATGAGGTAAGTCCTCAAAGTTATCTGTTGGGTCAGGTGTTCAGGCGAGAGAAAGTTTTTAAGTGGGTTGTGAAGAGGTCACATTTGTGTCTTTGTGTAAGAATACCCCTTTTGTTGAGTTAATCTCTTTTATAGGGTATTCCTGTGGGTTTGGGGGTGTTAAAATGAGACCAGCTTGTGAGGATGTGCTAAGATGAGGCCAGGGCTCAGGGGGAAGGAGGCAGGAAGTAGAATCTAAGTGGGCTTTCTTCTAGGGCTGATCTTGAGTTACGAGTAGAAAAGAGCAGGGAGGATCCTGATGACATTCATGAAATTTAGGTACTGGAGTCCTGGCTAGTAAGAAGACAGTAATTCTCTCTGACGTCATCTTTGTTGTAAGTTCTGCTTAGGGACCTGGGTGGTGTGGTTAACATCGTGGAAGATGGGATGATAGGAGTGGTAGAGTTAGGATTCTGCTTCACGTCCTGGCAGACCTGTATACTACCAGAGAAAAGTATTATGTTGTAGTTAGCAATAGAACAAAAGTCCTAGCGTGCCTCTGAGTGTCTTATCCTAGGAGACCCTTAACCTTTTAGACCTGATATGTGACATTAAAAAACAAAACAAAAATGACAATAACAACAAGACCCAAACCTATTATAAAAAAATTAAGATTATAATTATTAAAAAACCTTTTTAAAGTCTTGCCTTTCATATGTGCTGTGGGGCTATCACCATGGACTATTTGCTTTTTTGGGGTTCTAAGATGTAGCTTTGTTTAGGTTGGTTTTGATTTTGTAAGAGTCCCAGTACTGTTTACTTTCAAAGCAGGTTCAACTGCTGAAATGTAACTTGCACCACAGAGAGGAAGCCTGTAGATCCTTTCCAGGCATTAGCGTGCCTGAGGGTGGGTTCGTGAACTCACACAGAGGGATGGTTTAACCCAAATTTTATCCTATTTAACTTGACCATTTCAAAGGCTAACCTTTTTATAATGTAGCAACTTGAACAGATTCCATATCTCTTTTATGGCTGAACTGCTTTCTTTCCTACTCTTTTTTTTTTTTAAATGTGTGAAAGGCTTTAGATCAGATACTAAGAAGCTCATAACACTAAAGGGAGCTTAATTAACATCAGTGGAAAATTCACAGTAAGAGAAAATAAAAGCAGCAAGCAAGAGAAATTGCATAGGCTAGAGCTAGAAGCCCACTGAGAATAAACCCAGGATGCTTGATGTCTTCAGAATGGTCTGTCAGATCAAGGGCAGAAGAATAAAAAGTGGAACCTAAGTTAAAATTCTACATTCAGAATATACCAAAGAACAAGACATCCAACAATCAAATCCCTTAGCCTTTTTCTTTTTTCTTTATGTTAAACTAAATTTTTGTGATCATCTGGCGTGTTGTGGGGCAGGCCTCCGAGGAAGCCTTTCAGACGTGGACATGGAGGCTGGGTTTGGGGGTGGAAGGGCAGTTTGGAGTATGATCACTTCCCTAGCCTGTAGCTCACAAGTAGGAGAGTTCCTATGAGTGAAACTAGGAATGCCATCCAATACTTGCTGTTGGGTCTACAGGAATTGTAGATCCTGTAGGTTACTGTCCTTTTTTGTGTTTCTAATGGCCTCTGTCCATCTTATGAAGTTTTGCTGGATTTGAGCCTTTGGTGATGGGCTATGACATGATGGACCAATGCTAATGAGATAACTCAAGGGCTGAATCTAACAAGATCTTTAACATTTTAAAATATTTCTTATGAGGAAACTAATTTCTCTTTGAAAGCATTATAAAGTAACTTGATTACTTTTGTGACCCAAATCAACCTGTGAATAGAAAAAAAGAGACAAGCATGTCACAGTATAAAAGGGTGAGTGAAAAGCATTTATTTTTCATTCACAGGCATTTTATGTAGACCACTCCAGGTCAGTTCTATGTTTAGAAATTTGTGCTCATCCATCCATATTTTGGTCAGAGTTCTAGCAAGAAACAGATGACATTCCCTATGGGGTATTTAAAGAGAGTTTAATGAAGGGACTGCTTTAAAATTGTGTGTTCCAAGGTCTAGGCTATAAACAGAATAACACATTTTCCAAATGGCCCTTTGACTGTTAGGAGTGCTAATAGAAACCCCAACAGGTTTTTATGCATGTTACATGGGTTGCTGTGGGAGTATCATGAGCTTGCAGTCTTTTTGGTAGCTTAGCAACAATTCCAAGCATGACTGTTCCTCAATGCACTCAGCAAAGCAGCATGCTCACTGCTTTCCTATAATTCTATAGTGGCTGAGCCAGAGTTGGACTAAAATCTGGCCTTAACCAATCACACTATGGGAGGTGCTAATAACTTGGAGGGTAACAACACTGCTTCAAAGCATTTCTTTCTTGATGCCTTAAAAATAAAGTGTGTTTAAAAGTTTTTGTTATTATTTATGTACGCACACATGCAACATGCCTTATGATCCTATATAATAAAGAGCTAATATGCTAATTAGGCTGAATAGCAGAACGACCATCCAGACGACCTCTCAGACGAAGCCGAGGCTGCAAAGGGCTGTGAGGGCTGGCTGAGGCTGCGAGGGCCAGCCAAGCTAGCTGGGGCCATGAGGGCCGAACTTCTTGCACAAATTTCATGCATCGGGCCTCTAGTGTTAAGATAAAAGATGTCCTCTTATATTTCTTTTAAGGTGTTAGTTCCATAAATGATTAAATGTTTACTGAGGAAGGAGAGCGTTCTGGGCATTATCTGACAGATAGTGGTTTAATTTGCTTCCTGCCCCCCAACAGCAATTTTCCTTCTCTTTTTCTTTATCATTTAAAAAAAATAGAAAACTGTTCTCTATTCTTTCTCTTCTTCTTTTTATTGAGGTATAATCCTATATAATAAAAGCCCAGTGACCAAAATGGCGAATGACCAGAATGACCAGAGACCATTATGACTGCAACCCCTCGCCCCGGCCAGGCCCACCTCCCAGCGGGGACCCCCACCCCAATCGGGGGCTGGCCGGCCTGCAAACCCTCCATGACTCCTCACCCCTGCTGGCCCCATCCCACAGCAGGGACCCCATCCTGATAAGGGGCTGGCCAGCCTGCAAACCACCCATGGCCCCTTGCCCATACCGGCCCCTCCCCCCAGCGGGGACCCCCACCCCAATTCGGGGCCCCCATCAGGGCAGGCCAGCCGGCCCCCACCCATGCACCAGGCCTCTATCCTATATAATAATAAAAAGGTAATATGTGAATTGACCCTAACAGTGAAATGACCAGAACAACCACTCGACCAGTCACTATGAGGTGCACTGACCACCTCTTGGTTCCTTTCCCTGGCCGGCAGGCTCCAATCACCCAATGGCAAACAGAGAACCAGGGGTGGGTGGCGGGGGATGCGGGTGGTGCCAGGCGAAGGCCCCCACCCTGCCGGTTGCCCCCCACACAGAGGGCAACCAGTGGTGGGGGTAGGGATGACAAGGGGGCAGGAACGGCTGACCTCTTGGTCCCTTCCCCTGGCTGTCAGGCTCCGATCACCCAATGGCAAACGGGGAACCGGGGGTGGGTGGCAGCAGGGGGTGGGGCCAGCTGCAGGTAGCTGGAGAAGATGGCCATGATCACAGGCCAGGCCTAGGGAATGTACCCACACACGAAATTCATGTACCGGGCCTCTAGGTGACATATGACATTATGTTAGTTTCAGGTGTGTAACATAATGATTCGATACATGCATATATTGTGAATGATTACCACGATGAATCTACAGTAAGTTTTGAAAACAAAACAAACCCAACCCAAACTGAAATAAGACACAATAAAAACCTGATACAGCAACACAAACAAATAACACTTGGGGATCCTCACTATTTGTGCAAACAAAATTAAATATTTCACTAATATCATATGATACTCTCAAACTCTATGAGGTGTCATTATTCCCATTTCACAGATTCAGAAACTGAGGCTCAGAGAAATTAAGTACCATATTTTCCGGCGTATAAGACGACTTTTTAACCCAGGAAAATCTTCTATACGCCCAGTCTTATGCACCGGAAAACACGGTATTCCATCAAAACCACAGAGTAAGTTAGAAGTGGGATGTGAGCTCAGGTCTGTCAGCCTCCAAAACCTTTCTGTAAGCTACTCCTTCTTTCTCCAGGGACTGTGGTTTGTCAATGTATATCCAGTGCCTAGCACGGGCCATGACACTTTAGGCATACAGTGAATTGTTTGGACTGATTTGATGCAGCTTGACAAAGATACTTGGCTAGTCTGTTTATAAGATTGTGGAAGTAGCCTGGATGGTGTTGTTCAGTGGTTGATCATTAACCTATCAACCAGGAGGTCACAGTTTGATTCCTGGTCAGGGCACATGCCTGGGCTCTGGGCTCTGTCCCCGTAGGGGGCGTGCAAGAGGTAGCCAATCAATGATTCTGTCTCATCATTGATGTTTCTATCTCTCCCTCTCCCTTCCTTTCTATCAATAAAAATATATTTTAAAAAAGATTGTGGAAGTAAGAGGTTTCTCTCCATTTCTCTAGGCACTTTAAATTATACTTGGGATTCTTTTCGAGAAGTCAGAATTCCAGGAACCCCGGTTTAAAACTCAAAAGCCCTCTAGATTTGGTATAGACAGCAGTTTTATTCAGGACGTAGTTCACACAGCCCACCGGACAAGTTGGCAAATGGGAGAAATGAGGGACATTATGCTGAAGGATTTGAGTGAGGTAAGCAGGAAAAGGAAATGGATAAATTTGTTGTTGCCTCAAAGGTTAATGGAAAATATTCGTGCTTTGCTGAGCATAACTCACTGCATAAAAGATGTAGCAAAGTTGCTTAACAAGGTCACTCAGCTCTGGGAGATTTTTGATCTATGCTCAATCAAATTCTTTCACCTGCAGTGGCCAGTCGAACCTTGCAAGTGGAGTCAACCCAATTAGTCACTCGGTATTCAAGTGCCCGGATTGCACTTTTTTAAGGATTTAATTCCTTGTCACTGCCACCACCTGGGAATGACACCTCCTAATTGAGTGTATTCAGTAATGCCCAGAGGCTTCTCTGCGATAAGCCCCAGAGGACACCTATTTATCTTATTTAGGTTCAGGCTATTTGCTGAAGACAGGCATTCCTGTCAGCAGAGGAAGCCAGCTTTGTAAGATAAGGAAGATCCCAGCAGCGTAGGTACCAGTTATCATTGCATCACCTTCTAGATAAATAAAAAAATAAATAAAAAAAATCTTTTTAAATATTGAAAGCATAAATATAGGGTTAAGGATGAAGACCAGCATTTTTGGTCTCAGCTGCCATTATAGATTATTATGCCTTGGCCCAATTCTGAGCTACTCAGTACGGTGTTTCCATCCAGAGTTCACGGTAATGAGAAGAGATGGCAAAAATACCTACTCACAGCAGTGCAGATTGAGTCCGTCTCCTGAAGATGCTTGGACCCTGCTGTTTTACATATTGTCACAGCGAGGTGTGAGGGCATGCCCTGTCCGATTCCTTTTCTGAGTATATTACAGCGAGTTGACTGCATACTATTGTGTTCTAGCAAAGGACTTGTTTTCATAGGATTAGATCTGGTGGCTGCATGTGGAGCAACAAAGTTCTTCAACAACTGTCACTGCCATCTTGGCTGAAGTATTGGTATTTATTACACACCTCTCCCTTGAACTATTGAGACTGGACTGTACCTGATCTTCCCAGCTCTTATTCCTCTCACGCCAATTATCTCTATGCATTGCTGAGCTACGAATCACAACTTTGTCCATGGACACTTGTTCTGCACATACAATTTTTATGTCTCCCTATTGCTAATAGAGTGAAACCTAAAATCTTATCCCGACACAATCTCTCAATTATTAGTCCCACACATGTCCGTTTTTCAGTGAAATCTAGCTCTTGTCTCTCTGTGTCATGTATTTTTTTCTTATTTATTTTTTTTCCATGTTTTTACTGTCTCCTGAAAGTCGTCCTCATTTGTGAACATTCTTTCCATCTCAAAGGCTATCTTTTTCATGAAATTTTCTGATGCCCTCACACAGGCATCATTTTTTCCCCTTCAAACTTCCTTAGTACTTAGCACCTCTCATGTGAATTATCTTCACTCTTTATTTTTATTCTTTATTTATCCTGTCTTTATTACTATTTATAAACTTATACAGGGTGGGGCAAAAGTAGGCTTATAGTTGTGGATACATGAAACAGAGTTTATTCTTGTATTATTATTTATTAATTATTGTATTAGTTTCCATACCAACTGTAAACCTCCTTTGCCTTACCTGGTATTATCCTCTACTCAGGTTGTAAGTAACATAAGGTTAGGGAACATGTCTTATCTTTCTTTTACATACAGTAGGATCTCAGTCAAAATTTATTGAAGTCTTGCTAATAAGGCTGATTTAATTTCTTCTAAGCCAGCACTTGTTTCATTTTCACTTAGGGAATAGTGAGTGTCATTGGTGATAATGTAGCACCTGTGAATTCTTTAAATACTATTTGAAATACTGATGCCTATTGAACATGATCCATTTCTGATGTTGAAAGGAATTGGGTTAAAGCTCATGGGAAAAAGGTTACGTTTTGCCTGAATTTCCCCCTACTTTTAATTCTTTGTGTCATCAAACGAATTAGCCCTCTGCAGCATTTAATTACTGATAAGACTCCAAACTTCTGGGCATTCTGCAGAACTAGTTAAACACTGTGTTTCGTTGAAGATGATAAATAAAGCTAATTTTCATGTAATTTTACATACATTTACTCTGACAGGAACTAGAAAATGGAGATTGTACCCAGTAGTCTTTTTACATTTAATTTGTTATTGTTTTAATTATCAACGTTCTCCTCTGGCATTTCAAGTACTTCCCGAGACAAAACTGACAACTGTGAGTTATGGTGTTTTTAGGCTTTACTTAAGACCGGAAACATTCCATACCGACTTGAAAGAAAACTAATCTTAGAGGCTATCACGCTTCTTTAGGGATGCACAGGACCAGAATTTGCTAAGTAATCATTGGGCTCTGCAATTATACCTTGTCCTTTCAGGTTCACATGCCTGAAGTTTATAAACATCTCAGAACTACTGTGTAGTTTCAAGCAGAATCACAAATCGAAAATTAACCATAAATTCTAAGCTACAGTTCAAAATATTACTCTGGCAGCTCAAAAACAATAATTCAAGCCCTAGCTGGTTTGGCTCAGTGGATAGAGCATTGGCCTGCAGACTGAAGGGTCCCGGGTTCGATTCTGGTCAAGGGCACATGCCTGGCTTGCAAGCTCCATCCCAGTGTAGGGCTTACAGGAGGCAGCCGATCAATGATTCTCTCTTATCACTGATGTTTCTATCTCTCTCTTCCTCTCCCTTCTTCTCTAAAATCAATAAAAGTGTCAAAAAAAACCCCCAACAACTTAAGTTTTCCACATAAGCTCTTGAATATCTAATATGGTCTATTGTCTTATACCTGTAAAGACTCAAAAATTAATAATTATACCAAATTTTTAATTTCCTTATATTCCCTATGATGGAAACTTATTTTGCCACTTGTGCCATCTAAGGTCTTTTAGGGCTGTGTAGAATAATTGACTAATGTAAAGACAAAACAGGAAAAAAAGCCTCTTCATTTTTAGGCATAGACTAGATAGAATTTTTGGACAGAGCAAACTCTCTGAACTATAACTTGACTATGTGTGTGAGTGTGTGCATGTGTGTGTGTGTGTGTGTGTGTATGTATGTGTTTAACATCAAGGAAAGGTGATTATATATATTCTATTTCTGAGGATGTTAGAACTTGTGAATTTGCCAGCCTCATGCAACTTTGAGGTGTTATCATAAGGCCTTTTATAAGCATGATACATCCAGCTCTCAATAATAGCTATTCTAACAGGCATGAGGTAATATCTCATTGTGGTTTAATTTGCACTTCCCTGATGATTAATTATACTGAGCACCTCTTCCTGTACCTGTTGGATAACTAAGTATTTTAAAATATATCCTATATAATAAAAGTCTAAAATGCTAAGTGTCCAGTCGTCTGTACAACCAATCAATGCCTAATATGCTAATGATATGCTAAGTCCACTCAGCCGCTTGCTATGACATACACTGACCACCAGGGGGAAGACACTCTGACTGGTAGGTTAGCTTGCTGCTGGGGTCTAGCTGATCAGGGCTGAGCAAGGAGCAGACCTAAGATATCAGTCGGACATCCCCCAAGGCTCCTGGACTGTAAGAGGGCATAGGCTGGGCTGAGGGACCCCAAGTGCATGATTTTCATGCATCGGGCCTCTGGTCTATATATATAAAAGCCTAATATGCAAATTGTCCCTGAAGGAGTTGACCGGGAGACCAATTGCTTGCTATAACATGTGCTGACCACCAGGGGGTGGCACGGAATGAAGGAAGGCCCTGGCCGGCAGCTGGCAGCTGGGTAAGGGAGGCTGCGGTTGGCAGCTAGAAAGCTCCAATCGGCCCTGATCACCAACCAGGCCCAGGGATCCTACCTGTGCATGAATTTCATACACTGGGCTTCTAGTTTGTTTAAAATCAGCTATTTATCTCAATATTATAAAGTGGTAAAAATACATAATTGACAACGTTTCAATGTACTGGAAACTATCTCTTAATTTTTATTTTCTTATGAGAAAACTATTTTTTAAAGCATTTAAAAAGTAATTTGGTCATTTTTTTGTGACCCAAATCAACCTGTTAATGGAAAAAGCTGATGTTTTGGAGAGAAGCATTTCACAGGATTTAGGGTGGGTGAAAAGTGTTTACTTCATTATTTTTTATTCACAAGCATTTCATATAGACCACATTGGGCTAATCCTATGTTTACAACTTTGTGCTTATCTATATTTTTGGTCAGAGTCCTAGTAAGAAACAGTTGACATTCCCTATGGGGTAATTAAAGAAAGTTTAATGAAAGGACTGCTTTAAAGTTGTGGGTAGTTTAAGGTAACCGATAAGAAACAGTGAAGTATTTTGTAATTATAATATGGGAGGCCATTACTATCTTTGATCGGAGGGAGCAACAAAAGGAGCTTTTACTGGAAGGCTGGGAGAGCTATGCCTGCAGGGAAGAGACACCCAACAGAAGCAATATACAGCTACTCTCAACCATGCTGGTACAGAGGGAGCCAGGGAATAAACATTTGTCTTCCCAGCAAAGTTTCAATATCCTGCTGTTGTCTTAACATTGGCCAAACCCAACCAGAAGCCAGAAGCAAGGGAATTGCTTGATATGATCCTCCTGGGAAAGCCTCCTGGGGCATAGAACAGGATGGCAATGGGTAGAGTGTGGATCTGGAAGGGAAAATGGAAATGCCAGCATACCTATTATATTGCCATATGTATTTTTAAATGTATTGATGATAGAGAGTGAGAGAAAGAGAGAAAGAAAGAGAAAGAAAGAAAGAAAGAAGAAAGAAAGGAAGGAAGGAAGGAAGGAAGGAAGGAAGGGAAGCAAACAAACAAACATCAATTTGTTGTTCCACTTACTTATGCATTCATTGATTGCTCTGTCTATATTCCCTTATGGGGATAGAACCCACCAGGTTGGCGTATGGGGATGATGCTCTAACCAACTGAGCTATCTTGTCAGGGCTATTGTTATATCTTTTAAATAATGACAATACACTTGTTTATTCACACAAATTGGTAGAAAATCTGGAAAAATACCTCAAAATTTTAAAAATACCAGTTTTAAGAATGCATTATAAGAAAATGGTATACCGGGTGAGGCCGTGCGCCCCTGGATCCGGGTGAGGCTGGGTCCCGGGTCCGGGTGAGGCCGCGCCCATGAGTCGGGGTGAAGCTGGATCCTGGGTCCGGGTGAGGCTGTGCGCCCCTGGATCTGGGTGAGGCTGGGTCCCGGGTCCAGGTGAGGCCACGCCCCTGGGTCCGGGAGAGGCCACGCGCCCCCGGGTCTGGGTGAGGCCACGCGCCCCTGGGTCCGGGTGAGGCTGGATCCCGGGTCCGGGTGAGGCCATGCGCCCCTGGATCCGGGTGAGGCTGGGTCTTGGGTCCGGGTGAGGCCGCGCCCCTGGGTCCGGGAGAGGCCACGCGCCCCTGGGTCCGGGTGTAGCTGAATCCCAGGTCCGGGTGAGGCTGTGCGCCCCTGGATCCAAGTGAGGCTGGGTCCCGGGTCCGGGTGAGGCCGTGCCCCTGGGTCCGGGAGAGGCCGCGCGCACCTGGGTCCGGGTGAGGCCACGTGCCCTGGGGCCTGGGTGATGCTGGGTCCCAGGTCTGGGTGAGGCCGCGCGCCCCTGAGTCCAGGTGAAGCCGCGCCCCTGGGTCCGGGCGAGACCAAACCAGAGGGAGTCGGACCTGCATTACCACCATTTGTCCACCACCCAGAGCTGAAAAGTCAGTGCCGACATGTACACATAAGGAACTGGTGGACATTGAAATTGGGTCTCAAAAGAACTGTTGGTCCAGAAAGAAACTTACTACAGACTGATTCATTTGCCTGTCAGCATAACTATTATTGCTCACCTCACATTCGGTTCTTATAAGTATATTTCTAGTAACACATGATCTCACTCATCTAGGGGAAATGATGAACATCATAGACTGATGAACAAGAACAGACCCAGAAACAAGGAGGCATCGATCCGACTGTTGGGCCTCAGAGGGAGGGTGGGGGAGGGTGGGGGTAGGGGGGAGAGATCAACCAAAGGACTGTGTGCATGCATACAAGCCTAACCAATGGTTAAGGACAACAGGGGGGTGGGGTGGGGGGTGGGAATGGGGGGATGAGGACAAATATGTGACACCTTAATCAATAAAGAAATTTAAAAAAAATGCACTATGACTGAGCTACAAGAATGTTCCTCAAAATTGTCTTTATAATAGTATAACATTGTAAGCTACCTAAATACCTTAAAGCAAGAAATTGATTAAACTTGTTTATCAATACAGGAAAGTAAAATTAAGTCATATAAAATGATGTTAAAGTATATTTATGACATGGACCTATATTTCATCATAACCTTTTATAAAATAGACTTAAAGTATGACCTTGTTTTTTGTATATAAAGAAAGCAACAAAAGAGAAGGATAGTCATTAAAAGTAATGGTATTTCTGGTAGATTATAGAAGATTTAAAAAAATAAATATATTGGTTTATCCATAATTTCACTGTTTGAGAACAATCCCCAGGTATCATTTATCGCTATCCTCAGTTCCTAACCAGGTGCTTAAGTATATAGTAAGCAACAATGAATATTTCTTTTTTAAAATATATTTTATTGATTTTTTTACAGAGAGGAAGGGAGAGGGAGAGAGAGCTAGAAACATTGATGAGAGAGAAACACCAATCAGCTGCCTCCTGCACACCTCCCACTGGGGATGTGCCTGCAACCAAGGTACATGTCCTTGATCGGAATCGAACCTGGGACCTTTCATTCCGCAGGCCAACGCTCTATCCACTGAGCCAAACCGGTTAGGGCCAATGAATATTTCTTGAATGAACAAATGAATGAATAGAATCCTATTGTTTACTGGTGATAAAAAGCAAGATTCAGAGATATTGAATTTCTCAGTTACTTACTTCAAAAACTGGGATCAGAACATAGAACTCCTAGTACTGAGTTTTGTGCTTGCTCCACTACATTGTAAAGCAAATACCACTGGGAATATTGAATCAATATCCAGTATCAATCCTAATTTTCACATGGAGCTATATACTCTGCAACAAAGCTAATCATTCACCACTTCCTATTTATCAGTCTATTGAAACTTGGGACACCGAGGAATTGCAAAGCCTGAATTGCTTGTCGTGGACTAGACTGCTTTCTTCCCACGAAGTTGCTTTCCCACTTAAATTATCATTCACATGCTGTGCTTTCTCGATTTAGCTTCATGGATTGTCAAACATTTTTTATCATAGGTTGCATAATGCAGCCCACTTAGGGAATGACAGTGTGTATAATAAATAATCTTTTCCATAAGGCGAGGCCCACAGAGGAGAGGGTTCTGTCATGACACTGTGCCGAAAGCTAATTATGTCCCCCTTCCTCACCCTTCTTCCATCATGCCCCTCTCCATCAGGAGACTGCCCGCTGGACCACTCTCTTCCTTCACTCAGGCTCTGTCAAGAACTTTATTTACCCGGAGTCAGAAAGTATATTTCCTCCTGCCTTGGGACTTCTACTTATAAATTGGGCAGCCTTTACTTCATCGAAGAAATTGTGTCAATTTAAAAATGGTAGCATTCTTTACTGTGGCTGAGTATCACATTTTAGATACAGAAGGATCTCTTTAATGCCAAATTTAAAGGAGAATTTAAGGCCAAATTAAAGAAGATTTATATTTTTGAAAGGTCCTTCGTGTTATTATGATTACTGTGGCATTCTTGCAGCAGGATTTCCTTAGGTTTGAATTTTCACTGGACACTACTGTTAATCTAAACTGTTAATAAGTAGGCATGCATCTAAACTGTTAATAAGTAGGCATACACATATATATACACACACACACACACACACACACACACACACACACACACACACACACACATACACACACCATTGGGGGAGAGTGTATAAGATTCCAACGTGCATAACTTCATTCAAGGATTTTTGATAGATGAGGTAGTTGGCAAAGAAACACCAGAGGCATGCATCTCAGCAAATCAGATTCAGTGCCACCCAGGATTTGATGGGTTCTTTCGAAATAGCAACAGACATGTCCTTATAGACCAGAGCATACCTTTTCTTTGCATCTGGTTTTTGTCCTGCTTTACTTGATATAAAGCAGGGGTTCTGAGTCCCGGGTGCATATTAGAAATGTGTGCACATTGTATAAAATACCTGAAAGATCTTTTTAAAAAATCGATGATTGGGTTCCATCCTAGTCTAATTAAATCAGAATATCCAGAGATGAGATCCAGGCGTGGACTCTTTAAAAATGCTCCCTAGGTCCTTCTATCGTGCTTTAAAGGCAAATCCAAGCTAAGTTTTAACTTGCTTAACATTAGGGTGCTGACATAGTCCCCAGAAATGCATTCAAACACCGTAGTATTGACTTTCTACTGCCAATGGATAACCCCAAATGGTTATAAATTGTGTTCTCTTGCTTCGGTACCCTCCCTGCTCAGCACCGCAAACTCCCCCCCAAGGCATGGTTTCCAAACAACTACAAAATGCTGATTTAACAAAAAGGTCAAATCAAAGTAAGATCAGGGTGAACAGATGAGCCCAGGACAGCCTCCAGCTTGCAATGCCTACCTACACAAATATGACCACAGGGAGGTAGATGGCACAGCAGAAATACTCTAGGCAGACAAAAGCCTTTTTTCCATTTCAGTTGGTCTCATTTCAGTTCAGCTTGGTTGCCAGGGCTGCCCTCGTGTGTTCCCCATATTGCTGCACGGAGTCTGTTCACTGATGCTTCCGCTCAATTGGTTGTGTCTTCCCCAGAATTTGAACTCAAGGTGAAGTTACTAGGGAAACCTTATATATCTGAACCAATTAATATGGAAAGAAAATCATTAGGTGATCAAATCAAGCCTTTTCTCTCAGCTATCCACCCAAACCCCTGGCCCGCGTCACTCCAGGACAGCTGACTGCTGAGCCCAGGGCCCATCTCTGGGGCCGGTGATGTCTGGTGGCCTGCAAGGAGAGTAATTGGGTTGCTCCTTCCTATTTAAGATTCACTGCTTGTGCTGACTGGAGTAGACAGACTGCAGCTATGGTAAAACCTCTATTTGTTCCAGTAGGTTTTTTCATTCCCTACTGGACCATCTTGTAAATTGGCAGTTATAAGTAATGACAAAGAGTCCCTCTCAAGGTTGGCGGGTGTGGTGAGTAAGTAATACACCGACATATCACCTGCACTGAAACAATCTCTCAGCTGTCCCCCTGAGATGGGAAAAAACCTCTCCACCTTTATCAGCTCTCCCTACTATGACTGAAATCTCAGTTTCTCTTCACTAAGAGCTTTGAACCTGACTTTGATTTAATCTCATAGCAGCTTCTGTTTCTTGCTCTGAAAAGTCTAAGCTATTTAAAAGGAAAGGGAGTAAACTGGCATACCGATTGGCTTCATCCCACAGGTAAAGTCATTGGCTGAGGGGAAACCTAATCCAGCAGGATGGAAAGAGCCACTAATGAACAGCCTTGGACAGATTAGCAATTCAAGGTTGGTTTAGATTATGGCTATTAAATTTAACAACCCAGAGATAAATCCACCAATTCATCATTGATAATGAATTGGTGGGTTTATTAGAGTCATTGTATTGATAATGTTGAGTCCACTTCATCAAACTGTCATCTATTTAAATTTAGAATAATAAATTTATTATTTATATTGTTTTGTTCTATTTTGTCTGTGGAATCTAAGGTAAATAGTATAGATTTTAATATGGTCTTCACATAGTCTAATTCCTGCATGTCAGGCACTAAGTAAGTGATTTTTCTAGGCTATTAGAAAAGTAAATTTAAATTGATGAGGTCCTTGGTTTGGGAATATTATAATTCAAACTATTTTTTGAGTGGCTATTGGTCCTAATGGCATTTCATTTGTTTTGAGTTCATTATGGCCATATTTTTGGAACTAAATTCAATAATAAATTCTCTACTGGTCTCTCAGAAAAGTCAATTTAATTTTTATGTACTTAGATTATAATAGCTTTTAAAAACAATGTGGATTAAAAGCTAAGAATTCTTGACCTATTATTTAAAAGAGCTATAATACATTATTACATCTATAATATTGCTAGGACTTAATCCAGTGATTATTCACCTGCCTGACAGTGAATGAGTCATACTTTGGAAACATTGTGATTTATCATCTTAATAGGAATTTTACTATTTTAAAAATAAGATGGGCTATAACCTCAGGCTCTCTTCTACTGTTGCCAGAATGGCTGTTCACCTGGGAAGTTTATATAAAGAGCAATTAGCAGGATATGCCCGATGAATGGTGCTCTGCTGCACCCTGGATTGCTTTTTCATTTTTCTTCTAAATCCCTCTAGGCATTTGGCCACTTTGGAATAATGGCCAATGACTCATTACTTTTAGAATGTAAAGGACCCACATCTATCTCAGCCTGTGCCTTTCTCCTTGTTTAGTGATATAGATAGCCTTCTATCTCCAGCTACTTGATTTTTAAAAAATATATTTTTATTGATTTCAGAGAGGAAGAGAGAGAGAGAGATAGGAACATCAGTGATGAGTGAGAACCTTTGATTGGCTGCTTCCTGCACATCCCCCACTGGGGATTGAAATTGCAACCTGGGCATGTGCCCTGACTTGGAATTGAACTGTGACCTCCTGGTTCATAGGTCAGTGCTCAACCACTGAGCCATGCCAGCTAGTCAATTTTTTCAATGAACCCCATCTCTTTGTGGTCTTCTTTTTCCCCTTCAGCAGCCCATTTCCAACTCTTTTTTTTTTTTTTTAATATATTTTATTGATTTTTTACAGAGAGGAAGAGAGAGGGATAGAGAGTCAGAAACATCGATGAGAGAGAAACATCGATCAGCTGCCTCCTGCACACCCCCTACTGGGGATGTGCCCGCAACCAAGGTACATGCCCTTGACCGGAATCGAACCCGGGACCCTTGAGTCCGCAGGCCGACGCTCTATCCACTGAGCCAAACCGGTTTCGGCTCCAACTCTTACTAGTAGATCCACAATGGAGAGTAGGGAAACCATACCAAGGTTATGGACCAGGCATAGATTTGGCTTATGACAAAGGAAGAATCCTGAAGTTCTAAGGAAAAACTGTTGTGTTTCTCAAGATTATTTAAACGTCATTGATGAACGGGCCTGTGAAAGAGAAATATCTCTTACTGAGTGATGAGCTCTCTGTTTAAGAGCAAGCCAAGGGTGTCATTACCTATATAGTTTAGATTCTGAAGACCATTTGGGACATAGGTCTAGGTTGGTAATGGATACGCATGTCAGAATTTCTAGGATCAAGACTTAGTACAATAACCTTGCATGGCCAGGAACAAAAGATAGCAGCTTTACTGATACTTGAATAGCAGTCATAGTAACGTCTTACAGGCATTGACCTTGCAGCAGTAACTTGTTGAAAACTGAAGTTGCAAAAGTGGTGTTTTTATAATGTCTTGTTCCTTACCTTCTGGTATCGGTTTTCCTTTCTTTTGGGAAGCTGCATTTCCTTCCACTTAACCAGTTGTTCTGTCGTATCCTCGGTCACAGGAATGATGGCATAAACCAAGATGGAATACTTAAAGTATTCATTTATTTTTTTTTTACTTTGTTGTTTGTGCTTTAGGTGTCATAGGCCCCCCAAAATTCTTACTAAGATCAATGTCAAAGGCCTTTTCCCCTCTTTTTTTTCCCCTAGGAGTTTTATGGTTTCAGGTCTTACATTTACGTCTTTAATCCATTTCAGTTTAATTTTTGTGAGTGGTATAAGATAGGGGTCTTGTTGCATTCTTTTACATGTGAATATCCAATTTTCCCAACACCATTTATTGAAGAAACTGTCTTTTCTCCATTGAGTATTCTTGGCTTCCTTGACAAATATTAGTTTACCCTAGATGCAAGGATTTATTTCTGGGCTCTTGACTGAAATCCATTGTTCTATCTGTCTGTTTTTATTTCAGTACCATACTGTTTTGCTTATGACAGATTACCAAATCTGTCATAATCAGGAAGTATGATGCCTCTATCTTTGTTGTTCTTTCTCAGGGTTGCTTTGGCTATTTGGGGTCTTTGTAGTATCCATAATGTTTTCATTTTTTTAAAATCTTCACTCGAGGATATGTTTTTATTGATTTTTAGAGAGACAAGAAGAAAGGGAGAAAAGGGAGGAGAGGGAGGGAGGGAGACAGAGAGAGAAAGAGGAAGAGATAAAGATAAGGAGTGAGAAAGGAAGAGATAAATATAGGAGAGAGAAACAATTGATTGCCTCCAGAGATTGAACCTACAACCTGGGTATGTGGCCTAACTGGAAATCAAACCCATGACCTAATAGTGTATGGGACGTTGCTCCAAATGAGCCAAGCCGGCCAGGGCATATAGACCATATTTATAACATCTTTGTGTCACTTATGGTTTGTTGCCGGGGAGATTTCTTTGCTGTCACACTGATTAGGACTGGGATTTTGGAGGCATCAGCAAAGGCTAGATCATAGAATAAGAGGACTGAGGTCTCTGCAGCCTGACAGGGTTAGGTATGTAAACAAAAGAGCAAGCCATAGAAGACTGTTGTTTTGGCTGTGAATCAAAGCTGTGTTTGAACCTGGGAAATTTGGTCTAGAAGGTACCATGAGCATGCTATCAGAAAAGGTCAGACTGAGAGGAGTCCCAGATATCTGTTCAACTGGATATAGTTAGAGGTCTAGAAAGCACATTTGCCGATGTTGGGGAGATCCAGGAGTGACTATCAGAGACCTGGTTGTGGGAATATTAGGGTATGGCCACTAGGAATCTAGACTTCTGGTAGATCTGGACTCCAGGCTGGGAATTTCATCATTGCAAGGACTTTGGTTCATGCCAGAATCTGGGCAATGTAAGAGTTAAGTCATTGGGGTCCTGTTTACTGGTCAGGAAGCTCACTTTGTACTGGAATATGATGAAGGGCTAAGTCACAGGGACTCAGTGAATTCCAAACTTCTATGGACTTCCTATGCTCTGATGCAGATGTTGGATTATTCCCAACTTTGACTAAAAATACTATCACTGATACTATTGAGGACTTTCTATGTTCTAAACACTGTTCTTCACATGTATTACCTCATTTAAATCTCACAACCAGCCTATGAGGTAGGTTCTATCTTGATCTACATTTTACAGAAAAATACATTAAGGCCAAGTAACTGACCCACAGCCATTTAACTGGGAAGTGGCGAAGCCCAGGTTGTAACCGGACAATCTGGTTTCAGAGCCTGTAGTCATGACCACTTTGCCATTGGGTGATTACAGAACTACTTACCATATCAATGTCAGGCACTGTCCCAGGTTGGGATTTCTGGGAAGCAGAACCTGGCAGAGATGGAGTTTATATGCGAGATGCTTATTAGGGAGTGCCCTTGAGATAAACACCTGTGGGAAAGGAAGCAGGATTAGGCAGAGAACTCAACCCATGGGGAGCTCCGGAGCAAAAGTGGCCTGAGAGAGTTGTCCCATGTTGTACCAAAATGGCCTGGGCATGATCTTGGGCAAGATAGCCCTCTGTAGCTGAGACATTTATGAAGGAGCTGACAGTTAAGGCTGCCTACTGACACCACTCTTAGGACCTGGGAAACTTTCTTAAGGAGGTTCTGATCCAAGCAGTGATCTTTATATCCATTATGAGTATACTCATATTCTCTGAAATATATGTACAAAATATTAATTAAGATTTATTTCTACTTCTCTACTTCTGCCCTTCATAGAGTGACCTTAAACCCCAATTTGCTCAAAACAGTCCTAGTTTACACTGTATTTCCAGGGTAATTATTTTTTTAAATATATTTTTATTGATTTCAGAGAGGGAGAGAGAGATAGAAACATCAATGATGAGAGAGAATCATTGATTTGCTGCCTCCTGCATGTCCCCCACTGGGGATCAAGCCTATAACCCAGGCATGTGCCCTTGACCGGAATTAAACCCAGGACCTTTCAGTCCACAGGCTGACACTCCATCTACTGAGCCAAATTGGCTAGGGCTCCAGGGTAATTATTAATGGCTCCCCCATTTACTCTTAAAAGTAACCTGGTTGGGTGTAAATTATTTTGCCTTTCTGATGCTCTTCAGTTTTCTCTGTTTCTCTGCTAATAATTTGTTTTTGTTAATTTAGTTTCTATAAAAAAATATTTTTGTAGAAATAAGGGCTCTGACTTTGTTAAAAATCTTTCAAATATGAACAAACATTAGTGTACCATAGTTTATCTTTTATAAGCATGCTAGCTATAAGAAAAACTCCATGTTTGAAAATCATAATTAAGTATCATTTCTTACACTAGTAATATTCATGGCATAGTATTACCTATTACTAAGATTAAAGTTTTCTTTGGTCTAAGAAAATACAATGTAAGGGTCATTCTGGAATTCCTTAAGACTGATGGTTGGGAATCTGAGTATGTGGAAGGCTGACTTAAATTATATTCAGATTATTCTGCATGGGTGGTAGGCATCCCTAATTCCTGCATTGTTCAAGAGTCAGGGGTCTTACCCCCAATAATGCCTGCCATATAGAGCCTTGTAAAGTGCCAGGGATAGGGCCACTCTGTAATGGGCACTCAATAAATTGTAATAATAATATTTAACTTTTATTATTAAGCTTAACCTATGTTGGTCAATATAGACTTAGGCCAAATAACCTGTCTTTTACCAGGTGAACAGTTAAAGAAACTAAATTTGTAAAGTATGGTGTGGTGGTGTTACATAAGAATGGAATAGTTGGAGAAAGATGCGAGTATTTGATAAGCCATATGCCAATTTCTTTTTGTTCTTTTTTTTTTTAAAATAGTACTATTGATATCAAAAGAAAGGCCATCTTTGAAAATTTTAACTCTGTGTATCTATTTAAAAATTTTAAGAGTATTGATTTTTAAAAAACAAAACCACACACACAAAACAAACAGCTCTCCTGAGAATAGATCTTTCATGAGACTATTAGGAGCTCTAGTATCTCAACATGGGGATAACTTGATTTGTATTACATCGTTGGCAAGAGCATTTGTTTATGAAAAATGTCCCCAATTCTCCATGTGAATAACCACGTGGCAAATAACAACATATTCCTTCACTAGGGCCTCAAAGCAATTTCTGAATTTTAATTAAAAATCAAGTATTTTGTAAATGCATACTTTGTGCATATAAACATTAAAAATAATGTAATTGTATGTCATGTAATGTAGTTGAAATTGTGAAGATTTTCCACTTCCAATGCAAGAAGAAATATAAGCGCTTGCTAATTTCATATTTTTGATATGGCAGTAGCTTTTGCCAATTGGCTTTACTAAAGAATGATTACTTGTTAATGTTCCTAAATGTGCTACTGTCTTCATGTCCAATAACAGAACATTCTGCAGTGATCTGAAGTATCTAAATTGAACTGAGAAAAACATACTGCCCTCACTTTTTACTATTTATTTTTTCTACGGGAGGAACACAAAAACTGTCCCAGGTATAATAATTATATACGGTATAATTATTATATTTTATAGGCTATAGAAGACATTGGCAATTAAGGACAGTGATTGCTCAAGAAGAAAATTTGCAATTGGTTTGAAACTGACAAAATCCTAAGCTGCTTTCTACATTAATCCACATTTTTGGGACACATATTTATCTTTTCAAAGAGTTTGTCTCATTACTTATATTTCTACTAGAGGCCCAGTGCATGAATTCGTGTACAGGTGGGGTCTGGCCAGCCCACCCCGATGGGGGCCATAAGGGCCGGACTGGCTGGGGGGAGGGGCCAAGGGAGGTTGGCCAGTGGGCCCAGCTCCCGATCAGAGTGCGGGGAGCTGATCAGGGGCGGGGCCGGCCAGGGGGAGGGGCCATGAGAGGTTGGGGGGGGCAATTGGGGCCCCGTTCGGGCTGCGGGGAGGGGTTGCAGGAGGTTGGGAGGGACCAATCGGGGGCCCCATAAGGCCAGTTGACCCCTACAGAGCACGTCATAGTTACAGGTCATTCGGGTCGTTCTGGTCATTCTGGTCGGTTGGCTTTTATATATATAAATATGGCTCATATATGAAATAAGTCTTTAGACAGGGTCCACTCCTGTTAAGTACCTTTCTTTACTCTGCACCAAAACTCAGTAAGAAAAATAATTGTCCTTAAAGTCTTCAGAGCTTTTCTAGGAAGGCACAAATTAAATGTGATATATTCATTGTAACAGGACCATTTTAAACACATCTGTTTGATTGTTTTGCTGCAGAAAATGACTACTAAGAAGTTCACATTTAACCATTTTCAAGAATTTCAAATGATTTGTAGTGTTGACCCCAAATTCTTACCTAATTGCATTTTTTTGTAGTAGGAGGGAGGAAGGAGGGTCACAGTAACCTCTCTGTCTCCCAAATATTTATTTTATTAAACATAGGTCCAATGTCTACCACACTGTGGAAGCATTTTGTGGAAAATCGCGGAAAGTTAAACTTGCTTATCTATAATGGATGTGACATTTAATGGAGTTATATTAAAATCTGTCTTCAGTGGCTGCTTTCTCAGAGGTCATAGGTCCCAGCTTTTGTAATGCACACCATTGAATATTATTTCCCATATTACTTCATAAAATGATATATTTCCGATCAAAGAGATAAGATACAGTTTATTGAAGCCAACTTGATCAGATTGTGAAAGGTAATTTAAATACCACATATATATATATTTTCAAAGTGGTTGGCTTAGTCAGAGTAAACATCAAGAAACTGTGTATTTACCCAACAGTCCATGCACAGCAGGGACAGCATAAAATGTACATAGGACTAACAATGATGAGGAAATCAAACAAAATTCAGGAGCGTTAGCATCATACTTAAATGGAAAAAAAGTCTTTATTGATTGAATGACTTTATAATATAACATCAGTTTTATACATATTAAAGAAATATGGGGATACTTCTTGATATTATTAAAGATATAAAACGATTATGGAACTAACAGTTCTTCCAGTTGCCATAGTGCTCAGAAATATTTTGAATTTATTTGGTCTTTCTTGTCTGCAGCACTTTATTTATCAAGAATGAGGGGAAAAATTTCTTATATGTATGAGTCACAATGAAAATATTACTTTTGAGTCCACTTTTGAGTCACAATGAAAATATTACTATGCTTAACTACTCAGCAGATATTTTTTTAAAGGTAGGAAAACGAAGGGAATTTATTTGTTTTTGAATTTTAAATGAAGCCTTAGTTGCAGCTGCATAGCTAAAAGATACAGTCAACTCCATCATCAAAGTGGGAATCATTATTTAACATTCTAACTATAAGTCCATGTGAAACAAGCAAAAACTTTTATATTTTAGCGTCCAAACAATATGGAGAAAAATTACTTCTTCATTAGAGCTAAATGCTCTATTTATTTTTCTAATTACTGCTAAGGGGCTGGTAAAAAAAAATTATGGCCTATTATTGCAATGAAATGTTCTGTAGCTCATTAAAAATAATAGAGAAGATCCATATTTCCATAATGAAAGCAAATACTAGTAGACTAATATGTATTGTATAATACTAATTCTTTAAACGAAGTTTAAAAAATTCCTCTTTGTAAGTCTTTTATCTTTCTGTATGTCAACAGTATTATAGAAGGAAATCAAGAAAGATTCAATGAAAAGTTGGGCTATGGATTTGAGTGGGGGAAATTTTACTTTTATATTCCTATGTAATGTTTGATTTTTATTCATGTTGATGTTTTATTTTTATATTTAAAAAATTAATTTGATTATTTTCAAGATCACTTGGTTTTCTCAAACCCTGCCTTTTAAATGTATACTATCATGGGTTGGTAGAATCAACATCATCAAAATGTCCATACTACCCAAAGCAATCTATAGATTTAATACAATTCCCATTAAAACACCAACGGCATATTTCACAGACCTAAAACAAACTCTCCAAAAATTCATATGGAATAAAAAAGACCCTGTGTAGCCTCAGAAATCTTGAGAAAGAAGAACAAAACTGGAGGGATCACAATACCAGATATCAAGCTGTATTACAAAGCCACTGTTCTCAAAACTGCCTGGCACTGGCACAAGAACAGACATATAGACCAATGGAACAGAATAGAGAACCCAGAAATCAACCCAAGCCATTATGCTCAATTAATATTTGACAAAGGATGCAAGAGCATACAATGGAGTCAAGACAGTCTCTTGATGGTATTGAGAAATGGTGTTGGGAAAATTGGACAGGTACATGCAAAAAAAAGTGAAACTAGACCACCAACTTACACCATGCACAAAAATAAACTCAAAATGGATAAAGGACTTAAATGTAAGACAGGAAACCATAAAAATCTTAGAAGAAGCCATAGGCAGCAAAATAGCAGACATATGTCATAACAATATCTTTACTGATACAGCTCCTAGGGCAATGGAAACTAAGAAGAAAATAAACAAATGGGACTACATCCAAATATAAAGCTTCTGCACAGCGAAAGAAACCATCAACAAAACAAGAGAGCCCACTGCATGGAAGAACATATTTGCCAATGTTACATCCAATAAGGGTTTAATCTCCAACATTTATAGGGAACTCATACAACTTAATAAAAGGAAGATAAACAATCCAATCAAAAAATGGGCAAAGGACTTAAATAGACACTTTTTGAAAGTGGACATACAGAAGGCCAAGAGACATATGAAAACACCCTCAAAGTCACTAGTCATCTGAGAGATGCAAATCAAAACGACAATGAGATGCCACCTCACACCTGTCAGAATAGCTATTATCAAAAATCAACAAAGGAAAAGTGCTGGCAAGGATGTGGAGAAAAAGGAACCCTTATGCACTGCTGGTGGGAATGCAGACTGGTGCAGCCACTGTGGAGAACAGTATGGCATTTCCTCAATAAATTAAAAATGGCACTCCCATTTGACTCAGTAATCCCGCTTCTAGGAATATATCCCAAGAAATCAAAAACACCCATCAGAAAGGACATATGCACCCCTATGTTCATAGCAGCACAATTTACAATAGCAAAGATTTGGAAACAGCCTAAGTGCCCATCAGCAGATGAGTGGATTAAAAAACCATGGTACAACTACACAATGGAATACTCTGCTGCTGTAAAAAAGAAAGACATCTTATCTTTCCCAACAGCATGGATGAACATGGAGAGCATTATGCTAAGCGAAATAAGCCAGTTGGAGAAAGATAAATATCACATGATCTTACTCATTTGTGAAATATAATGAACAACATAAACTGATAAACAAAAATAGATCCAGAGACAGAGAAGCATCGAAGAGACTGTCAAACTTCAGAAGGAAGACAGGGGATTGTGGGGGGCGGTGGGTGGTAAGAGATCAACAAAGGACTTGAATGCATGCATATAAGCATAACCAATGGACACAGACAATAGTGGGGTGAGGGCATGCGCTGGGGGGTGTGGGTGACTGGGGGGAGGTCAATGTGGGGAAAAGGAGACATGTAATACTATATGTAATACTTTAAACAATAAAGAATTTTAAAAAATAAAACATAAATGTTGTACACTAGGGCGGGACGTTTAAAATAAAAGAAAATCAAAGCAGTTTATGCAAAAAAGCAGATTTTTAAAATTTTTAGTGTTCATCTTTGGTTTCTGCTGCCCTCTATGAGCTGGCTTCATTCCAAATGGGCAGTGTTGCGAAGGAAACAGCTGCGGGCCGCGTTGGAGCTCACTTCCTCATGGCTTTACCAAGATGCACAGCAGAGCACTTCTCCCCAGTCACAATAAGCAACTTCGATGATATCAACATGTGTTATTTTCCAAAGCCCTGGAAGAATCCCTCACATAAGGAGTGGTGTTTGCAAACGTATGCTACATGATTGCTCCAAGACCCAAGGCCAATTATTGTGGCAAAGAAAACACAACCATAATCAAAGAAGGCAGTCTGTTTTCCAAATCAGGGAGAGGTGCTAGGCAGGCAAAACCCATAACACACACACACACACAATATTTAGGAAATATATTTAGATATTACTATGATTAATGAAGTACTAATTATTTAGATATATTAATAAATTAATAGTAGCTTTTGTCATTATAGTTTTTCTCAAACATTTTAAAAAATATATATTTTACTGATTTTCCACAGAGAGGTAGGGAGAGGGACAGAGAGCTAGAAACATCAATGAGAGAGAAGCATCGACCAGCTGCCTCCTGCACACCCCCTACTGGGGATGTGCCCGCAACCAAGGTACATGCCCTTGACCAGAATCGAACCTGGGACCTTTCAGTCCGCAGACCGACGCTCTATCCATTGAGCCAAACCGGTTTCGGCTCAAACATTAGACAGTACAAATATAAATTCTTTTTTGTAGGAGGGGGGATAAACAATTTTATTAGCATTTAAAAATTTTTTCATGTTGACAAAGTTGAGACCGCTGGTCTGAACTAGATCATTGGCAGTATTAATGGAGATGGGGAGAGATTTTGGTAGTAGAAAGTAAAGAAGTTGGGAACTGTCAATTATGGGGGCTGAGAAGAGGGAAGAGTAAAAATTATATTGTACAAATGTTCTGGTAATTATTTTAAAACTTCACAATGAAATAAGAGTATTCAGATATATGACAGACAAGAATCAAACATAGTAACAAATATCTTGTCTTTCTGCTTTGTATTTTACTCAATACACGTATTCAGAAAGAACATATCTTTTGTTATTGTTCACTTCAAACAGTGGAGGGTTACTATGTAAAAGAGTGTGGGAATGCTACACCTAGGGAGAAGTGAGCAGATTAAGGAGACAGGTGCAGGGCTTTTGTATTGGGTTTGGTTTCTGCAAGGAGCACTTTCTGTAGCAAATGCTTGATAGTACAATCAAAATGTTTTTAGCAGAACAATACTGAGCAAATCCCATTGCCTCTGAGGATGAGAAAGGGTGATTTAATAGTGGCATTCCTGTGTTGGTCAGATAGTGAGTATACTTGAAGCTGTGAATAAACTGAAGTGCTTAGAGAGGTTGAAATGGTCAGCTATTACATTTGAAAAATGTTTTTCACTTTAAGAAACATTACCACCATCATGAACAACACAAACATATTTTTGAACACCAACTATTTGATGTAGCTCTAAGGTTTCTGGAATGATTTTGAATTGCCTTTTGCTTCCAACAAGGAAATTCATTAAGGGGGAATATGACATCAGTCTCTGCTTCCTAATTTAACTTAATGACTACCTAGGCCATATAAATCATGGTTAATTCAATGCTTAATGTTGTTGGCCCAAAGAAAAATCAATCCGTTGGAACACATTATAGTAAAGGGTGTTTCCTGGGACTGTCCAATCTGGACTTTAGGATCTTCCCTGAAAATGGCAGGTTCAGCCTTTTCTTGACAATATTTTGAAGGAATATTTTTTTCATAGATATAGGAAACCACATTGTGAAACTTATTTTATGTTAGAGTGTTTACATTAAATTAATTATGTGAAAATACTTAAAAAATAAACATCTTGAGCAAATTGAATTTACACCAGGAATGTAAGGATTTTTAACATTAGAAAATATTTTAATGTAATTAACCAAAAGACATAAAGGAGAAGGGTATGGAGGTGGAAGAGGGTATAGTGGGAGATAAATAGTGATGGAACAATTAAAGTAAATTAAATTAAAAGAAATAATATATAGCTGTATTGAAGAGAAGAGGCATCTGATAAAATTCCCCACATCTATGCAAGAGAAAAACTCACAGCAAACTAGAAATAGAAAATAGAGATAGCTGTATTCCTACCCAATATCAAGACTAAACATCATATCTATCATTAGGAGCATTTTAATTCATGTCAAAAACAATGAATGGATGCTCACTGTATCTCCACTAATCAAATTATACTGGAAGCTTTAGTCAGCTCAGTAGGTTGGGAATAAGAAATAAAACATGTAATGGTATTAAGAAAACTAAATACAGCTCTCACTCTTTACATATAAGAAGATGGTCTACATAGACAATCCAAGAGAATCTACAGGCAAGTCATTGAATCCATCTAGGAGAGCTCACACAGTGACTAATAGCATGGTAACTATACAAAGTTAATTGTGATCTCATGCATCAGAAAATATTTTTTAAAATTGAAAATTTAGTTTTGAAAAGAGAGAATGTAAGTATCGTATAAGACGACTGGGCGTATAGAAGATTTTCCTGGGTTAAAAAGTCGTCTTATATGCCGGAAAATATGGTACCTAAGAAAATCTAACAAATGTGGCTTTAGATTTTTATAGAGAGAACTAGAAGACTGATTCATGAGATTCATGCTAGAATGGACTTTCCTTTCCCTGGCTGCCAGCACCGCCTTTCCACTCCAGCCCAGCCCCTTTCTGCTCAGGCCCTGGAGCCACCTCTTTCGGCTCCAGCCCCGCCTTCCCACACTGCCCAGAGGCCCTGAGAAACCAGGGGTGGGGCAGAAAGCCTGCATCCCACCCCCATCACTTGGCACCTGTGTATGCAAATTAACCACCATCTTTGTTGGGTTCATTTGCATATCACTCCTGATTGGCTGGTGGCATAGCAGAGGTATGGTCAATTTACATGTTTGTCTATTATTAGGTAAGATTATAAAATTCTATAAAAAGATATATTAAAATACCTGAGTAAAAGGAAGTTTACCGTTTGGAGAATTTAAAAGAACATATATGTTACTTAGCTTCTAATTAACTTTAATTTTTATTACAATCCCACATAAAGTTCCAATAGAGTTTTTGTGATTTTAAATGAAAATGTGAAAGCTGATTCAAAAATTCTCATGTATCAATAGAGGGTCAATATAATCCTAACCCTTTAAGGAATATAGACAGTACAGATTCATCTGAGCAGATATGAAGACTTGTGATGAAAGTGTACAATAAAAAGTGACAAAATCAATGCAGAGTTTAAATACTAAAGTACTACAACTGAGGGCTAAGAATGAGACTCATGCATATGACAACATTTTATGCACTATAGAGGTGTCATTACAAATTCAGGAAGGATGGGTCTATTTCATACATGGTGCTGGGATACTAAAATTAAATCTTTATCTCAGAGTATACATAAATGCACTTAAGACAAACTAAAAGGCCTGAATGTAAAAAAGCAACACTTTAGAACATTTAGCAAAAATGTTTGAGAAAATCATTATGACTTCATCATAGGGAAGACTTTCTTAAATAAGATGCAAAAAACACAAACTAAAAGTTAAACAAATTGATAACTTGGTTTACATAAAATTATAAATTTCTGCATTTCCAGACACTGTAGTCAAAGACAAGTCATATCTTGAGGAAAAGATATTTCCAACAAAAGATTAAGAGGGAAGGAGAGAGAGAAACATCAAGGGTGAGAGAGAATCACTGATCTGCTGCCTCCTGTACTCCCCCTACTGGGGATCAAGCCTGAAACCCAGACATGGGCCTTGACTAGGAATCAAATGGTGACCTACTGAATCATGGGTTGATGCTCAACCACTGAGCCACACCAGCCCGGCTGTAGATGTTAATTTTTACTCTAAAAGTCGTATGTCTTCAAGGAAGAATAATTTATAACCCAGGTTTTTAAGTGCAGAAAGATCTTATGGACTGCTTTAGAAGGATTAAATTAATATAATATTGGTCTCTAAAATACCTACAGAAAGCACTTGCAAAAATAAATTCATAAACAGAAACCAGGGAAGGAAAGGAAAATTAAATGTGTGCCAAGTGTTAAGAGAAAACTGCAGGGAAGATACTTAAAAGTTTATAGAGAATGGTTCGTTCGATGGTCGTTTCGGATTCTCTTCACTCTACTTCTTTCCTATAAAGTGGCATTTTCTTCTCCAGAACTAATCAGAAGAATGTTTGAGTTTTGAAAGTACATGTTTTAAAATTGATAAAAATGATGTATTGTCTTATGCTCAAATTAGTAAATTGATATGGCACTGAATGAACAGCAGGACATAAAAACACTTTGAAGAGTATTCTGAAGCATTACTGATGCTTTTTTTGTACTAACTGCTCATTTCCTAAATAGATTTATTTGATAGCTTTTCTCATTTAATAAAAGGATGAATTGGAAAAATATGAACAGATTGTAATAACCAAAAATAAATGAACTTGACAACCTGTAAGATGAGCTGTTGCCAGTGGACTGAATAATAATGTGGAGAACTTTGGCATGTACAATTTATGTATGAATGAAAAATAAAATTTTGACATTTAAGTTTAGAACAGACTGCCTAGGAGTGGATCTTGGAAAAAATAACATTTTAATACCCTAAAAATATTTTTCTAAAATATATTGTTGACTGTGTTTTAACTAATATTTTTAAATATCTTATCCACCTCCTCTCCTCCTTTCTTCTTTCATTTCAAAAATGCAAAAATAAAATCCTGGTAAGGATGACTATAATGAGGACTATAGTTTTACCTATTTTGATTGTATATTATCCATAAAAGTAAGAAAATCACACTTAGATTCCTGGTAGAAATCTTTTTACTTAACTAAAGAAAGTTTTGTCAATGGAACTTTAAGGAAAAACACACATCTTCCTCTTCCCCCATGTTACAATTTTGAATTGCATAATTCAAGTAATTAATGGTTTATTTTAATCTTAACAGATTTGAGAGGGGACCATTTTAGGGAATAGAAAAGAATTGTAGAATCTAGGTTTTCATGACACAGAATTGAAGTGACAAATGCTTTAGTTTACTATTGCTCTTAGTAAATTTCTCATCCATAGAATAAAGAAACTCATGTTTATATGGGTGCTCTCAAGTATATGGTCTGTCTGATTCTTTAAGTGCCTTGTGGTGCAGTTGCTTTGAGCAGTAGAATAAAAAATGAGCTTAAGAAATTGGAAAACTGAGTCTGGGGCTACAAGTTAATTCAAGACAAATTTGGCTACAAGTCTCAGTGTTTCAATCTAAAAAAAAATAATATAGTAGCCATCTATATTAGTTATTGTTCTCTAGAGAAACAGAAGCAACAGGATGTGTTGCAGGAAAGTTGCAGTTTGAGTTCAAAGGCAGTCTGCTGGGCAGAATTCCTTCTTGGAAGGAGAGGTGTCAATTTTATGGAGAGAGGATGCTTTGCATGGGTGCATCTTGCTGTACTAAATGTGATGTAAGCATAGCCAGGCATGGCTCTGAGTTGTAGACAACTGAAGAGATATGGCCCATCTAATAAGAGGAGCACCTACATTTGAACAATCAGAAGCCCAATGCCATTGAAGGATAAACTCTGAGTTTTCTGTGTCTTTGAGGTAGGTTTCTAAACAGGAGGCCCAGCAAAACAAGCCCTGACCTTTAATACAGTATACAGAAAGTGCCAGAGCCTCCCACACCTTCCTGGGCCAGGATTTGCCCGTAGGGTGACCAAGTGCAAAATCCCTGCAGTAGCCATTGCCACCTGCAAGCCACCAATGCACTTCTTTTGAAAGATTCATTTGTAGCTATGAGATTTGCACATAGTTAAATTTGTGAATCTATAATTTATGTATTTTTCATGAATTCACAGAGGCATGCAGTTTTGAATGAATGGAAAACAAATAAGAGTGTGAAGTAGACTTTCTTTTCTACTAAAAATGCTTGATTAAGATGTCAAATAATAAGCACTCAGGATAAAAACAATATGAAACTAAAAAAACAAAACAATCAAAATTCTAATTTTCTCTAGGATGAGTATTTCATGCTATTTTTTAAAAAATTTGAGATACCCAATTCTTTCTGTAAATAAAATGTCCCTCCTAACTTTTAGGTCCCATGCTATGCTGGTCCCCTAAGCTTATGCTCACGGCCTTCAGTCCTGTCCCCTAGAAACAGTCTTTCGGAGATGCGGGAGCAAGTGATCTGGAGACAGTGTTCTTAGGAGGACTGTGAGAGGAAGTGAAGGAAGCAGAGTAGGGGTAGGGTAGAAGCAGGGCACAGGTGTGGGTTCAGCTGACACCAGCCTCAGGCTGAGCCCATGAGGAGTTCTGCAGCCTGAATGGTGGCCCACAGTAGTTTCAGCTTAGGTGAGATGGCTGGGACTTGGTACTGCCTATCAGCCAGCCACTGGCTGTGGCTGTGGGTGTCCCCCAAGGCAGGAATAATCTTTCCATACATTTTTAAGCTGGGTGACTTCAATTGGTGGGTGGGATTTCTCCCAAGAAGGGTACCGCTATGAGTTCTTAGCACCTACACTGTGAGCAACTGGGGGCGGGGGGGGGGTAACTACACCAGCACAGGAGAGGATCGGAGTGGGAAGCCAGGAGTTTCCATGACATTCACTGTGCTTAGCAGGAATTTAGCGTGATCCACTTCATAGTTCCTTAAAGACCGCCTGGACAAATAGGGTAGGTAATTACCCATATAATATGGCTGAAAGGATACACTACCCATCCCAGAAATCTGAATATTCAACTCATATTTCCTTGAGTTGAATATTGCTCTCTTCAAATGGCTCTCATATATAATGGAAATTAGAGATAACATGAGATCCTTAACTCCCAAATGAAAATTAGCTTCTAGGAATTAGAAGGATCTTAAGGCAGAGGAAGAGCACTGGCTGGGGAATGATAAAAGGGAGAAGAAAAGCTTCAAGATTTGAAGGAGTGGATGCCCCAGGGACAAAGGCACCCCAAACACCTTTCCCTCATTTTCTCTATTTGCCCAGCCGAGCAGCTACTCCAGCTACCCTGCCCTCAAGTCAGGCAAGCTGGGTTATAGCCATACCCACTCAGGACGACTGCAAAGAAATTCGAGCAGAGGCCTTCACTGGATTAACTATTAATAAGGCTGAGAAACAAAGAACATGGGGAGCAACACAATAATTCTCTTTCACAGTAGAAGCTGCAAAACTGAATGAACTCCCATATGACATGAGAGGAAAAAAGCAAGTCAAAGTCTGTGAAGGAAAAGAGGAAGAGAGAAAAGGAGTCAGGGGTTCGTAATAAAAGGCCGTTCTTTCAAACCATCTTGACATAAATAGGCAGTCAGAAAAGTTGCTTGAGAAAAGAGATGATTTATTAAGGAACCTGAGTATAGAGTTCTTAACAAATTGTGATTTGAAAAAAAAAAAAGGCTTTGACAGAATTCACAATTAATGACGAAGGGAGAACACCATCACTGTCAGAGCAAGAAACAGCTGATCTCCCAACTTCGGGCTTCAGCTGTTAAATCAGCGTATGGGCAGTGAGGATCCTACAACCAAATAGGTGCCAAGAGGAAAGTCCAGGCCAAAACCTTTGCATTCATGATGATTTATTTGGTGGAAAGCCAATCCTTTAGGGATTCACATATTATTTATAACTTTTCTGGTTGTAACAAATGTTTCCATTTGAACTACATGTGAATAATTTAACTGTGCCACTGCATAAAATTTTATGAGCTGGGCCTTTGTTTTATACTGATTCTCCAGCAGTAGCAAACGGGAGAGAGAAAGGTAAAGAACAAACTTCCAAAGGTTAAAAGGAAGCAAGCCGCTTTTCCTGATCAGATTTGAGAAACTGAGCTTTTTCTAGCCACTGGAAAGGAAAGAGTTGTACCTCTGAAAATGCCAAAGAAAGCAATGTAACAGACCTTTTTCCCCAGTGTATTTTCCTTGGGATAGATACATAAATGCATTTCTCTCCACAAAGGTTCAATTTGAATGTGAATGTCAGACAATTTGCTAGAAAGCTCTTATCTACATCATGTTTGCTGTTTTTCATGATCACTAAAATGTCTTGTATTCAAACAGTACAAGTATTTCTTATACAAGCTATAAAACAGTAGTCATTTCTTTCAATATAACTCTAACAAAGTGACTGCTTGAATACTAATAACAACAGTAATAATACGAGTAACATCCAATGAATGTTATATGCCAGACAATGTCCTAAGTGCTTTATGTGTATTAAATCATTTAATGCTCAGAATATTCTTTTGAGATAGGGTGATGATTAATTTTATGTGGCAACTTGACTGGGCCATGGTGCTCAGATATATAGGTAAACACTACGTGGATGTTTATGTGAAGACTAGAGGCCCGGTGCACGACATTCATGCATTGGGGTGGGGGGTGTCCCTGAGCTCAGCCTGTGCCCTTTAGCAGTCCAGGAGCCCTCAGGGGATGTCCAACTGACGGCTTAGGCCCACTACCCATCTAAGCTTTGGTCGGACATCCTTAGCGCTGCTGCGGAGGCAGTAGTGGCTCCTGCCACCACCGCTGCGCTCGCCAACTGTCAGCCCAGCTTGTGGCTCAGCGGTGCTCTCCCTGTGGGAGTGCACTGACCACCAGGGGGCAGCTCCTGTGTTGAGCGCCTGCCCTCTGGTGGTCAGTGTGCATCATAGCAACCAGCCATTCCACTGTTTGGTCGATTTGCATATTACCCTTTTATTATATAGGATTTGCTTTCTGGGTTGTTGGTTGGTTGGTTTGTTCTTTGAATGAGATTAACATTTAAATCAGTTGACTTTGAATAGAGCAGATTGCTCTCCACAATGTTGGTGGGCCCCATCCAATCAGCTGGTGCCTTTACTCAGGGTCTCAAAAACTGGAATCAAGGTATCAGCTGGGCTTTCTTCCTTTCTGAAGCTTGGTGTCCTCTTCCAAGCTGTTAGTCAAGTTCATTTCCTGGCAGCTCTATGGCTGAGAGCCCTGGCTTCTTACTGGCTGTTGCTGGGAGTCACCCTCAGGTCACCAACAGCAGTTCACATTATGGCTGTGTGCTCCTTGAAGGGAGCAGGAGAGTCTCCCTGTCCCGTGTGTCACCGTGGAGTATCGTAAACTTAACCTAATCAAGGCAGGGAGATGCCAGCACCTTTGCCATATTCTGTTGGTTAGAAGCAAATCACTAGTCCTGCCCACATTGAAGGGGAAGGCAGCTTACAGGGAATAGGTTACTGGGGATCACATTAAGGTGTTTCTGTCACACTCCCTCACCAAAGGTCTCACGGGGCAACCAATGCAGGTTAGAGAAACATAACCCAGAGCTGCAGATGCTCGCTCCAGCTGCCATTTTCTCCCCATTTAATTGGGGGTGATATAATGTATTGACTTTTCTGGGGCAGGGTGACAATTTGCCATAAAATGCTTTGATACCATGATGAAAGGCTCTTTATAAAGCTAACGTACATTTTTTCCCCCCGAAAAAAGAGAAATAGAAAGAAGTCATCTGTTGCTAGGGAAACCACAACCTTTCACTGTGCTTACTTAGAAAAGAAACATATTCAAGACTCTCCTCTGTAGAAGCAGAAATTGTGCTCTATGTTGGTGAGAATAAACAAAGAAAATTGTCATTCTTTCCTCTAAAAAAATCCATTATCTTGTGCCTTGCTGAAAATATTTTATTCTTAGGGGTTTAATTCAAAATTCACCCCTTCCCCCTTATGATTTTTGTCTTGCTTGCATATGAGACGTCCTTTGAAGTTGGCAGAATCTTTGGGTTTGGACAAAACATGAGGAGCTGAAGGGATATTGGGCAAGTTAGCAAATCCCATTCCAGGCAGCGTGGCTGAGAGGCCGTGGGTCTCCCCTTCCCATGCAGATGTGCCTGGGAGCTAAGTCAGGAAAGTCTCAGAGCATTTTTTTTCTACTATTCACTCTTAGTACATTGTCAGCCTTCATGTATTATTGCTTAATAATCAATAATACAGATACTGTGGTTCAAATACACTTTTAGAAAGGTATTTCTATTTTCAAGTATCAGACATTTTAGCTAGAATGGTTTGATAGGGTTAGACTCTAAACACAGACCTTTTGGATCCAAGTCTTCTCCTTCGGGGCACAATAGAGGCTTCCTCTCCCAGTGCCTGCTGATCAGACGCACTGAGCGCCGGCTCCAATCTGCTGGGCAGTCCGCTGCCCTCTCTTCAAATCCAATGGACCTACTAGCTAGAGTCTCTTCGAGGATTTTCTGGGGATGTTTTACTTATGAAAGTGTGGAAAAGAGACAGGATGGGGCAAGGAGGAGATAATAACTTTGTGTCTTGGACACAACCCTAGTTAGCTTCACTTAGAGCCAAAAAATGAAGAGAAAAGACATCTGAAAATTGAGGAGAATATTATTTTGGATTGACTTTGTATGCAGTCTATAGGGCACCAATTCTGCTGTTCGTTGCTATAGGAAAAATATCCTAAAGCGGATTTTCTGTCTTCTCTTCCTAAGTAAGGAGCTGTGCGCTATTGAAGATTGTTCTCACCTATTCCTCCGAAAGGCCCACAACCATCAAGGGGCTGGGGAGAAGGGTTGTGGGCTCAGGAATCCACATTATCCAAAACCTGTCTTCTGGGCAAGCAGGGCACCACAGAGGTTAGCTGCAATGTGAACTTTAGACAGTTAACTAATAAAGGGAATAATTATGTTATTTCTTCTGTTTGTCTCAGGTGTTCCTTTCATATATAGCTTTGCTCTGTGAGTCAAGGCCTGTGCTGATGGGACAATATTTTATTCATTATTGTGATGATTATATTAAAGCTTGTCAATTTGAGCTGCTAAGTTCTCTCTTGGAAAAATTCTCAAGTGATTACATAGTTTAAACTGATCTTATAGTGAAAATTATAAATACAATTCAAATAAGTACAGTAGTCCCTAGCTATCTGTGGGGGATATGTTCCAAGTCCACCAGTGGATACTTGAAACCTTGGATAGTACCAAACCCTATATATACTATGTATTTTTCTGTAAATACATCCCATGATAAAGTTTAATTTATAAATTAGGCACAGTAATAGATTATTATGAGAACAGTCATAATAATATACTGTAATAAAGGTTATGTGTTTGTTCTCTCTCTATCTCTTTCTCCCTCTCTCTCTCTCTCTCTCTCCTCTCAAAATACTGTGTTATTTTCAGATGGAGGTAGATGGTGGGTAATTGAAACCATGGAAAGAGAAACAGCATTTAAGGAAGGACAACCATATGGAATAAAAAAATGCATTCTTTAGTTCAACATAAAAAAGATAATGTGTAATATTTAAAACAATGGTTTAAATCACTATTTGCCATAGTCTTTTATATCAAAGAACTATATGGACTAGATTTCTGTTATCATTCGATTTTGATATGGTTTAAATTTATAACTTTTTACAGGAGAAAGATAGCAATTTTCAACTGCATCTGCCCACAGTTGGGCAGACATTACATGAGACAAGATGTGAGAATAATGGAAATTATATGGATAATTTTATCTAGGGAATATAAAAAGGATAAGAGTTTGAAAAGGCAGTATGTCATTGTGTTCCCTAATTTTCAATATTATTATAATAATTGAGAAATCAAATTTTTTATTAGAAGCTAGGTGTAAAACTGCTAATATTCTTCTAATTATAAGTTATGGGCAGCACAATGGTAGCTAATAGCACTAGACACTTTGTTGGCACTCAGTAGTAAAAGAAAACCAAATTAAAACCACTCAGTTTGACATGGTTGCATACCAATAAGGAATAGCTGTTTTTAAACTCTTCTTCAAAAGTGAACCTGACAGGCTACTCAAAAAATATCTAACCACATTCTCTGCCTCATAGATTTCTGTGTTGCTGGGGAATGAAAAGCATCAAGAATGTAAATGAAATGGGCAAGAATAGTAAGAATAATTGGGAACACTTGACTGTGGTTAGCCTGTTCTGCCTAAATATACAGAGTATAATGGCTTACTGTGGTAAATTGACCCACCAAATTTATTTACTGGTAGTCCAGCCACTTGCTAGTTTAGATCGATTCACAGTCTATGTACTTCTCTGGGAGAAGTAATTTCATAGACACAAAAAGAGAATTAAAGTTAGATATAATTTTACAAAAACAATTGAAGGGAAACACCCTCCCGCTGAGTTTGAGAAAAACATCTCTTTCAACATCAAATTAAGCTTAATTCTAGACCACACTCAAGTATTTTTCCTTTTTGGAAAAATTGTTGGAAATTGCAATAATCAGATTATTTGGAAATCATTTAATTACCTTGGATCAGGTACCAAGCCATAGTCATGATCTGTATATTTAGTGGTTAAAGGATTTAAAATAAGATTCATCCATCAAGGTTTGTAGTCAGCCTATTCTAAAAGTTAATAATTATGTCCTTTTCCGACCTGTTCCATATACTCAGCTGCCTGTGAAGTTGTGATGAAAAATATTTTCAATAGAAATTGACAGTGAAAATGGTGGAGGTTTCAAACATGTGATTAGAAAAATCTCCTAATCTTGTTCATTGGCCAGATAATTTCATGTGACTTGTCAGCAGCCAGCAGAGGGATTTCATTACAGTCTCATTGTTTTTGCCTTGTTTTGCTCTGTGGAAGATGAGCAGAGGTGCACCAGATTGGTATTTTTTAAGCCCCACACTGACGGAAATATAAATGCCGATATAACATTTTGTAGTTGAAAAGGAACTTAGCAATCAACAAATGATAGATCTGAGACCCAGAGAGGTAAAACAGTTTGCCTCAAGTCATAAAGAGAGATAGAATCGAGCTGAGACAAAAGTGAATATTTCCTGGTTCTCAGCTCAGTGCATTCACAGCACACCATGAAGGCTTCAGAATTTGTTTTAATTGTGTGAAGTAAATATAAAAGTATTACATTGTAATTTTCAAGACTCTTTGTGTACTTCCATAGGACATGTTTTCCAAATGATTTTGGAAGCTTAAAGTAACATCTGCTACTCTTAAATAAATGAAAACATTATTATTCTTTTTAAATTCTACTTGCTTCCATTCTAAGTGCCAAATCAGTACACAAGCTGTCAGTATGTTCATTAAACACACACACACACACACACACACACACACACACACACACACACACACACACACACACACACACACACACACACACACACACCAGAAAGTGGTTTAAAAAGTCTTATTAAGGAAGTGATGAGATGAACTAGGGCCAAGGTTATGGCTCTACTATCTCTACTTGGATGTGACTGGTGACTAATTTCTGTAGTCCCACAGATGCTATACTATACAGAAACACCAAGAAAATGAAGCAATGAATTAAACATTTTTTTTATTAAGGTTACCATTTAAAATGAGACAAGAAATATATTTGGTTAGAATTCAGTGTTCCTTCTGTAAATTGTTTTAATAGCAATGCTGGTGGGTTTTTTAAAGCACTTAAAAGAGTGCAAATGCACACCAAAATTACTTAATAGCCTATGGTCACTTGGAGATAAGTGGTTAAGTGCTAACAGCAAGGGTTCCAGCCTGTATTTTTGCTAAAATCACAAACTTGTTATTTGATAGAACTTTAGTGTAAGCTGGTCTTGCCAGATAGACTGAGACAAAAAAGTTAGCAAGAAATGATACTGGATAGAACCACTAGATACCACAGAAGACTAGTTAGCCTAACTTATACTTAACTTATGAATAAAGAACAGTTCTTTTTTTAAATTCATAATTTAAAAAAATACATACATATATATATATTATTGATTTCAGAGAGGAAGGGAGAGAGAGAGAGAGAGAATAATTGATTGGCTGCCTCCTGCATGCCCACACTGGGGATTGAGCTCACAACCTGGGTATGTGCCCTGACTGGGAATAGAACTGTGATCTTCTGGTTCATAGGTCCAACATTCAACCACTGCGCCACACCAGCCGGGCTAAGAGCAGTTCTTATAGGAACTACTAGTACATGTTGGAGAGACGAGAGTTTGGCCTTGACATCCTCAAGTCAAGCTGTAAATCTCAGTGGCTATCTAAAACTTGACATTTTTAGTGGCTTGCATAGCCAGTAACTATGAATCCATATGTCCTATTTAATATGATTCTGATTGCTGGACATGATGCTGAAGTAATATATTATTAAGGAAGTTAATTTGCAAAGTGAGGGCTTGGGTAATCTTGAAAGCTCCATGTAATCTACTCAGATGTCAATTAATTTTTTTCATGTTACTTTCTGATGATTTCTGTGATGAAATATTTTTGTGGTTTTTAAACCTGGGAAAAAATTTTGTTATGTTTTGGTAGGACATTTTACTCTCAATTCTGTCACCTCGACATTGTCACTTGGTCCTGTACAATGAGAATACCCCCAGATCTTGAAATTGGGTACAAATATTACCTCAGCTGAATAACAGTACTTCCTAGTTACTCTTGTGATGTGTCAGGGTTGGCAAACATTTTCTGTAAAGGACTAGGTGGTAAATGTTTTAGGTTTTGTAGCTCACGTGGTCTCTGCCACAACTATTCAGCTCTGCTGCCACAGTGGGGAAGTAGCCACACACAGACAGTAGGACAATGAATGAGCACAGCGTATTCCAATACAACATTATTTACAAAATCAAATGGTAGGCTGGATCTGGCAAAAAGTGTAGTTAGCCAAACTCTAGATCATAGTTAACTATCTGGAGGGAAACAATTTTTTTTTATTCCTAAGCTTTAAGTTTCTTTGCTAACTCCTGGGAGGAGGATTCCATCGAATGAGTTTTGGAGAACCAACTATTTGTAAATGTATTTCAATTCAGGGGATATGTAGATATACTATATTAAGGTTAGTAGGAAGTAAAAGGAAAAAAATATCTTCATTTATCAAATTATAAGGTAGTCTAAGGCTACCTCTTAGAGAATTTACAAAATAAATGTAGCTGGTTTGTCAAAGCCAGTTACAGTCTGGAAGTCTACTAAACAGAATGAATTATCCAGCCCATTAATTTAAGAATTGGCTTGTGCAGTGATAATTTCTCTAGTTATTGATACTCTCATTTGCAACTTGGCCAATGGAAAGATAACTTTCCTTTAGAATTGATCTCTTAGATTTTGGAAAAAAAATAGTGATGATTTGTATTTTTGAAACATACTGTTGGTCATCTGAATTTATTGTTTAGACTTTATAATACTACTAGGTAAATAAATAATTATTGGGCAACAAAGTTGCTTTAGGAAAACCAGATAGTCTGCCAAAATTAAAAAACAACATTAAAATCAAATATAGGAAAAGTTTGACATATTCTGCATGCTATTTTAATGAATATTTCATTTGGTGTTAGTATCTGTTTAGGGAGCAGAAGCTATGAGAGTATTGTTTCTAGATATACAGGAGTGGGCAAAAGTAGGTTTAGAGTTGTGAGTATGTGAAACACAGTTAACAAAGCTATTGTCATAATCATAACCTGAATGTCTTTTTCCATACAAACAACTGTAAACCTACTTTTGCTCACCATCCTATAAATGTGTTTTTAAAAATTAAGTAACAAATAGACTGATCAGGGCTATTTGTTATTTAATTTTTAGGACTAGCAATGGAATTGTAGCATATGATGAAAATAATAGGACCAATATGTAAATACCTTAAATAAGATTTTTATGAGTTCAATAATGAGGGGAAATTAATAAAAATGTTTGTTAAAGTATGAAGATGATAAGCTGGCATGTAAAATTTAATTTAATCAATCACTGATTCTAGGAAGAGCAAGGTATGATGGCCAGCATATAAGAGACCCTCAATGTCCTCCTTCCCTTCTGGTATTCATTCCCTATATTTGGTTTCCTGCCATAGTGAATGAGTACTGACCTGTGTGACCTACAGAATGTGTCAGAAATGCTATGCGGCTTTTGAGGTTGGATCATAAGAGACATTTTTAGCATCTGATTTGCTCTCTCTTAGAGTGCTAATTTATTTTTATTGTATGTATTTAAAGTGTCTAACATAATTTGGCATACACATACATAGTGAGATGAATACAAAAGTTAAGCTAATTAATATATCTTCTCACATAATTACCTTTTTTATTTGTGTGTGTGTGTGTGTGTGTGTGTGTGTGTGTGTGTGTGTGATGAGAACATCTTAAATCTACTCACTGATCATATTTCCAGAATTCAGTAGAGCAGCAATTTTTAACCTTTTTATTCTCATGGCACACGTAAACTAATTACTAAAATTCTGTGGCACACCAAAAAAACCTATTTTTTGCCAATCTAATTTTGATTCATTCACAATGGACAGCTGTTGTGTTGGCTATTGTCATTTTTTAATTTCACAATCTAAGGGAAAAGAAGTCAGTGCCTCTGACTAGTCAGGTATTGTATGTTTTAAAAATTCTCGTGACACACTGGTTGAAAATTGCTGGAGTAGAGTATTATCTATATACTAGAGGCCCAGTGCATGAATTCATGCACGGGTGGGGTCCGGTTGGCCCGGCCCCAATCCGGGCAGATTGGGGTCAGACCTGTTGGGAGGAGGAGACGACAGGAGGCTGGCCAGCTGTCCCACTCCAATCAGGGCCTGATCAGGACTGGGCCGGCTGGGGGGAGGGGCTGCGAGCAATTGGCCAGCGGGCCCCACCCTCAATTGGGGTGGGGGGCCAATTGGGGGTGGGGCTGGCCATGGGGAGGGGCTATGGGTGGTGGGGTGGGGTAGGGGGTGCTGATCAGGGGTCAGTGGCCTGGAGGAGGGGCTGTGGGTGGTTGGCTGGCTAGCCCTGCCCCTGATCAGAATGGGGGGACCGATTGGGGTGGAGCTGACTGGGGGGAGTGGCCACGGGCCGACTGGAGTAGTGGGGGCCCACTGGGCTTGTGGCCAGCCAGGGCAAGGGGCCACAGGCAGTTGGCTGGCTGGCCCTGACCCTGATTGGGGTGGGAGGGCCAATCTAGGGTGGGGCTGGGCAGGGGGAGAGGCTGCAGGAGATTGGCCAGCCTGCCCTGCCCCCTATTGGAGTGGGGGAGAAATCAGGGGCAGGGCTGGCCAGGGGGAGGAGCCACCGGAGGTTGGCTGGCCAGCCCCAACCTCCAATCGGGCCAATTCGCTGGTCACAGTGGGTGTCATAGCAACTGGTCGTTCTAGTCATTACAGCATTCTGGTCGCTGGCTTTTTATATATCTGCTAGAGACCTGGTGCACGAAAATTTGTACACTCAGGGGGGCGGTCCCCTCAGCCCGGCCTGCACCCTCTCACAATCCAGGACCCCTCGGGTAGGGTCCCTAGGCCTGGCCTGAGATCAGGGCCTATCGGGACTTTCCTTCCCCAGGCTGCAGGCAGCTGGCTCCACCCCGCTGCCACTGTATGCCATCTGTGCAGCGCTGCCCCACCCTCCCCTGCCACCGGTGGCTCCCTCTGCAGGCGACAGGCTGGGGTGCAATGGCTTGGCTGGCCTGGGCCTTCCTCTTCCTTTGCTGGGGGAGTGGGCCAGCCCTGAGAGGGGCCATCTGCCTATCTGATTGCCCCTAACTGCTCGCCTACCTACCTGATCACCCCTAACCACTGGTCTGCCTACCTGATCACCCCTAACCACTCTGCCTGCCTGCCTGATTGCCCCTAACCGCTTGCTTGGGGGCAGGGCCAGCCCAGTGAGGGGCCATCTGCCTACCTGATCTCCCCTAACCACTTGCCTGCCTACTTGATCACCCCTAACCACTGGCCTGCCTACCTGATCACCCCTAACAACTCTGCCTGCCTAACACTTGCTTGGGGGCAGGGCCAGCCCCACAAGGGGCCATCTGCCTACCTGATCTCCCCTAACCACTTGCCTGCCTACATGATCACCCCTAACTGCTGGTCTGCCTACCTGATCACCCCTAGTCACTCTGCTTGCCTGCCTGATTGCCCCTATCCATTGCTTGGGGGCGGGGCCAGCCCGGCAAGGTGTCATCTGCCTACCTGATCCCCCCTAACCGCTGGTCTGCCTATATGATCACCCCTAACCCTTCTGCCTGCCTGCCTGATTGCCCCTTACCTCTTGCTTGGGGGTGGGGCCAGCACTGACTTCCGGTTGGTCAGCCTCCGGTCGTTACTGGTCGTTACAATCCAGGGTTTTTATATATTAGGATACTAATAAAAGCCTAAGTGGTCCTCACACTCTTGCACCTGACATCGTCACAAGATGGCCACCACAAGATGGCCACCACAAAGATGGCCACCACAAAGATGGCTGCCACAAAGATGGCTGCCACAAAATTGTCCAGTTGTGGGCAATCAGGCCAGCAGGGGAGGGCAGTTGGGGGTGATCAGGCTGGCAGGGCAGGGCAATTGTGGGTCATCAGGCCAGCAGGGGAAGGCAGTTGGGGGAGGGCAGTTGTGAGTGATCAAGCCAGCAGGGGAGCAGTTAGGCATCAATCAGGCCAGCAGGGGAGCAGGAAGGGGGCAATCAGACTGACAGGTAGAAGCAATTAGGGGCAATCAGGCAGGCAGGCAAGCAGTTAGGAGCCAGCAGTCCCAGATTGTGAGAGGGATGTCTGCCTGCCGGTTTAGGCCTAATCTCACAGGGATTGGGCCTAAACTGGCAGTTGGACATCCCCCAAGGCGTCCCAGATTGGAGAAGGTGCAGGCCATGCTGAGGGACACCCCCCTCCGTGCACGAATTTCATGCACCGGGCCTCTAGTAAAACCCTAAGTGACCATTTGCTATGATGTGCACTGACCACCAGGGGGCAGATGCTCAATGCAGGAGCTGCCCCCTGGTGGTCAGTGCACTCCCACAGCAGGAGCGCCACTCAGCTGACTGACAGGTGCCAGACGCAGGGCTTATGGCAGGCTGCTGCAGCCCAGAGACCTCAGTGGAGCAGCAGCGAGCCTACTGCACGGCAGCGGTGGCAGATGCAGTGGGGCCGGGATGAGCAGGAGCATCAGGCAGGAGTGGCAGGCGGCGTTGGACTGCCAGTTTCAGCCCCATCCCTGCAGGCCATGCCAAGGGACCCCACCAGTACACCAATCCATGCACTGGGCCTCTAGTTAACTATAGTCATCATGCTGTACATTTTTAGGCCTCATCTTGCTTCTTTTTTTTTTTCTCTGAATGCTCTCTGTTGTCCAATGTTTGAAAAGTGTTGTTTTATATATTTTGTGTAGTCTTTTCATTATTTTAGGTGGGAGGAGGCAAATTTAGTTCCTGTTATTCCTTAATGTATGAAAGTGGAAATTTGGGGACAGAGGTTTTGATTGGATGTGGGAGGAGATTTTCCTTGACATGATTTATATCTATGATATAAGATAGGATTATACTATAGTGCAATTTCCTTTAGAAGTTAAACCAATTTTAATATGTTTTTCAAATATATTGATTCTTGATTCTTCTATCTTATATGAATCATTAGGAAGATTATAATTGCCAATTATAATCTTATTTAGTAACTCTAATTTTACTTTTAAGCATTTCTTTATATTATTTGTCATTAAATAAAGAAGTAGAGATTTTTTTTTCTATTTCAAAATTCTTAACCCTATAAGTTAAAAATGTTTCACCCAACCAGTGTGGCTCAGTGATTGAGCATCGACCTATGAACCAGGAGGTAAGGGTTCGATTCTGGGTCAGGGCACATGCCCAGGTTGCGGACTTGATCCCTAGTAGGGGGTATGCAGGAGGCAACCAATCAATGATTCTTTCTTATCATTGATGTTTCTATCTCTCTCTCTCTCTTCCTTCCTCTCTGAAATGAATAAAAAATATTTTTTTAAAAAATGTTTCAAGTAATTGTATTTTTAATACTAGTAACTTTTTCTTTCAGTAATAACCTACTCTTTATATTTGAAGCTATTAAAACTACTGATTTATGCTTTAGTTGACAGTATATAGTTATATTCTGTAAACAAGAGGCCTGAATCCATTGGGTGTAACTATATATAATCCTAAAATTTTTTTAGGAAATACTAGCTTTGGGGCACAAGTGAAATCACATTTATTTTTATTCTCCAATTTTGATGATTCTCAACAATAATGTTCATGTTCAAGCAATATCTCAAAGCATTTCTCAACTATTTCTGAGAATCTCCAGAGGCATGTCTCATATCTCCCTATAAAGCAGCCTTGTGCCAATGAATCACCTGTACTTCATCATATGGCACCCACCATTTTTGACATCCACTGTTTATAAAGTCACTCCATAAAGCCACTCTGCTGACATGGCTGATGACATTCATGGTGAAAATATCACAGTCCTTGCCAAGGGCATCATCTCAGGATTCTTAGAGTGATAGCATGGCTTTGGTTTTTGTGCAGAGGCAAGGAGAATGTGCTTTGAGGTTCTCTCAAAATCTGTCAATTTCTGATGTTCATTCTTCACATCGAATCTCATCAATATTTTATGAAAGCAGTTCCACCAGCTTCTAGCTTTTACTTCTCTAATTAATGTGATTCAACCTGGTCTAAGGGAGAATGATAAACAAAAGATATAATAAATTCTATTAATTATCCTTTTCCTTTTTCCTTAGGGAAACTTGACCTTATTTTCTTCTGTAGTTACAAAATAATCCTCTCCATATGTATTAAAGTATACAAATTATGAATTGAAAGAGGATGGTTGCTATTCCCACCAACAAGTCCAATTGCCAGAAATTGATACCAGAGAATCTTTAAACAAATACATTATAAAATTTCCAGTCTCTAATAAACAATCAATAATTAGCTCTATTTTTGAAAAATCAATATATACATCAATAAATGGGCCATTTCCTACATCTAGATTATTTATTTGCTTATTTTCCTGAATAAATAATGATCCATTTTTCTAAGTGCTTTACATGTATTAACCTATCTAAACCTCACAACAACCATATGCATTAGAGACATTTATTTTATTTCCTTCTCAGAACGTGCCTATTTCCATAGCTAGGAAATAGAGGAGCTGGAATCACAACCATGTTAGTTTTTCTATATTTCACCTCTCTAAGAAGGAAGTAAACTCTATGAAAATTTAAGTTGATTGTAATTTTGATCCCTATTTAACACTTGTAGATAAATTTTATGTACCTTTATTTTATGATTGTTCTTTAAAAATTATATGTTTCAAAATTGTCAGGTGGTAGATGGAGCTATGTAAGCTAAGTATCTGGATGAAAACTGAAGATTCAGTAAAACAACTGGATATTTCTAATATGTTATACTTTTTGTAGAAGTGATTACATTATTTTGGATGTTTGGACCTTACAAACATTATCATATATGTACATATATATATATATATATATATATATATATATATATACATCATATATATATATATATATACATCATATATATATATGATGTATATATATCATATATACACAATATATATATCATATATATGTGATATATATATATATATACACACATATATATATAGATTTCCTGATAATTAATATTTGGATATTAATTTATTATATTTGAATAGTATAAAAATAATATTTTTGTGTGTGAGTGTAGTGTAATGGTATCTTTTCCTCTTCAAAGTGACATAAACATACCTCTGCTTGAATTTAATTAATTTTAGTGTGCCGAATTCTGGAACAGAATAATGAACTAGAAAGATGTGCCCCACTCCCCCAATACATTACTACTCCTATTTCAATCGATCCTTTTTGTTTAAACCAATTGATTCATCTATATATTCTAATGTCTGTATATTAGAACTAAAAGGGTGGAGCAGGAAGGGATGTGTGAACATGTTGCACTTTATTGTGATATGAGTAGCACTGGTGCCCTGGTGTCAGGGTCAACTGTGCAAAGATGACTTCAGGTACAATACTTTCTGTAAACTTATCTGCAAAACGTACTCTTAGCCCCCAGAATATTGCTTGCAACTGTCATAGGATATCCTTAGTCTAGGTACTTCTCTGTAATTTCACATACACTGAGTGGCCAGATTATTATGATCTCTGAACGAATAATAATCTGGCCACCCAGTGTATATCCTATATAATAAAAGGCTAATATGCAAATTGTCCCCTCTACCAGGAGTTTGACCAGCAGGCAGGCTAGCCAACTGCCCATGTCCTCTCCCCCTGGCCATGCTGGCCGGACCCCACCCATGCATGAATTTATGCACCGGGCCTCTAATAATACACACACACACACACACACACACACACACACACACTGAGTGGCCAGATTATTATGCGTTCAGAAATCATAATAATCTGGCCACTCAGTGTAAATGCCAGATTAGAGGTACTCAATCTAGGTACCTCTTTGTTATTACAACTGTTAGATGATGTCCTCAGTTTTTAAATCAAACAGCTTAGTTATTCCCTTGTGTTAATACACTATCATGCAGTCAAGTCACAGAAGCAAGGGAGAGGTGTTTGATACAGAGTGGTGGACTGTTTAGATTTGAGCAACTAGAGTGTTGCAGTAGCTTGGAGACACTCTGCGTGGGGTGGTGGGATGGTCAGAAGGGATGAAGATGAAGGACTAAAAAGGAAGCATGTGTATGCTTGTTTCAATATTTTACTATTTAAACTCTGTTCTTACCTGAATCCCAGGGATTCTGTACTGAAAGTCACATCTTTAACATCCTTTAGAGATTTCCACATATTCTAAGTCCCAACAGTGTTTCTCTCACTCCTGAATTTCCCTGATAGTCATTTACTATTTTGCTATCCTCTTTCTTTGTTGATTTAGACTTAGATTTATTTTATTTACTTATTTATTTTTGCTTTCCAGTAGGAGCCTGATGAGGCCTCATCTTGAAATATCATTTGCAATAAAATTTCTTTTCAATTTAGTTCATTAAGTAGCTATAGCTATCAAGTGTTATCTAAGTTATTTTACACATTTAAAACTTTGTATACCACTGAAGCAACTGAGAAATGACTTCTACAGCGTACTTTGCAACTGACAATGATCAACACTGGAATAATCTTTGTGTCCGAGTCCAGCTTGGGGAATTGCTTTGTCCTGTCCTATGCGTGGAACAGGCCATCCACACAACGTGGGACCAGGATAATGGCCACCCAGGGCAGTGAAACTTTCAGAAGGATCAACTTCCTGGTGATCTTAATTATGCTCTTCTTTATATAGGCTTCATTCTAACTTTGTCTATAATTTAGACATAGAACTGAATATATACTTTCTAGTCCTTTTTTTCTGTGATGTTTTAATTCTTAAGCAGTTTGACATATTCAGGGTAAGATGCATGTTACTGTGTGTTTATAATCTATACTAATAATAGAGGAATATGCAAATTGTCCAGGACGCCATCACAGTAACGACCAAACTGCAGGCTGCGTGGGGCGACAAGGCTGGCAGGGGGGTTAGTGAGGGAAGACCAAACAACTGAACAGCAGGCTGTGTGGGGTGACCAGGCCGGCAGGGGGGTGAGTGAGGGATGACCAAATGACTGAACAGCAGGCTGCATGGGGCAACCAGGCCAGCAGGAGGGACAGTTGGGGGCAACCAGGCCAGCGGGGGGGGGGGGGGGGGCAATGAGGGGTGACCAGGCCAGCAGGGGGGGGCAGTTGGGGGCAACCAGGCTGGCAGGGGGGGCAATAAGGGGCGACCAGACAGGCAGGCAGGTGAGCAGTTAGGAGCCAGCGATCCTGGATTGTGAGAGGGATGTCTGACTGTCAGTTTAGGTTGGACATCCCCCAAGGGGTCCCAGATTGGAGAGGGTGAAGGCTGGGCTGAGGGGACCTCCCCCATGCACAAATTTTGTGCACCGGGCCGCTAATCTTTTATAGTTATAGAAAATTAAGTAAGTGATTTATTCTGATGAAATAAATGAACAGTTGTCTTTCTTCATTGCATGGGGACTTTTGTGCTTGTACTATACATAAAAAAATGTAGTATAACTAACCAAATATAACATTTATATTTATATGTGTAACCAATAGATGTATACCACATGTGACAAGCATGGAAATATGCCACACTGATTCCCCTTCCATGATGGGGAGGTGGCCAGCTGATAGCCTCCTATTGTTATCCCCTTCAGGTCTACCTCAGTTTTTGAGTCAAGGTTATACTATTTTTGAGGTGAGCTAATCAATGCTGAGCAAGACAGTGGAACAAAGGCCTAGCCATTCCCACCTAAATGTGATTCCTTTAATGGATGATTGATCTTTGCTCCTGCGCTCCCCTGGGAAGCAGACTGTTGGATTTGCATTGCTGTCTCATGGCTCCCCCACCTGATCGTTCTTCTTCTTCTTCTTCTTCTTCTTCTTCTTCTTCTTCTTCTTCTTCTTCTTCTTCTTCTTCTTCTCTCTCTCTCTCTCTCTCTCTCTCTCTCTCTCTCTCTCTCTCTCTCTCTCTCTCTTTAAATATGTTTTTATTGATTTTTAGAGAGAGAGGAAGGATGAGGAAGAGAGATAGAAACATCAATGATGACAGAGAATCATTGACTGGCTATCTCCTACATCCCTCCTCCTGGGGATCAAGCCATATCCTGGCATGTGCCCTGACCAGGAATTGAACTGAGATCTCTTTTGCTTTCACAGATATCACTTCCCAATAAACTCTCTGTACTCCTAACTCTGTCTTTACCTCTGCTTTCCAAAGTCAGTACCCAACTGCCATAGTAAAGTTGTAAAGTTCACCTTAAGTTTTTGTTTTTCATTCTTTTCTCCATTTTCTTCCTAGAAATGTAGGAATTAAAGAGAAAATGTAGTAATATAATTCCACTTTCTTTGGAAAACTGCTCTTATGGATCATCCTCCCTGGGCCTTCTGCTTGTATAAAGGTAGTGAGACCAGTTTTTATAAATAAAACTATTCTTTCTTGGGCTAAATTTCCATGCTGCAAAATGAGGGCGGGAATTTGCAGACCATTAAACTCAAATTGAAGCACTGTCTTGTCCTTTGCATTAACAAAGAAAAATCTAGGCTGCATTTCCAGTTTAATAAAATAGACTGCTGCCTTCTAATTGGTCATTGTAATAAAAGATAGTGACTTGTAATCATATAAAGCTACAGCTATGAAAAAATGTTGCTTCGGTAACCGTTCTACATGCCTGCTCTAATGAACTCTTCTAGATCTCTGTGTGCTAGGAGATTCATGTGGGTCATTTAAAGTCAATTCTATGAACCTTTAAACATGCAAAATGATGTTAGTATTCCATCCTATGGCTTTTAAACTTTAAACTAGGACTGAAATGGTTTTTATTAGGTCAGTTACCTCAAATATGAAGTTTTTAATTACCAAATACATTGCAATATTGAGGGAAAGAAACATAAAATGCTGCTTTTATAGAATAAGATGAAGCAGAGATATAGACAGAGTTAAGGAGTACAGAGATGTGTCTTTGCCAACAGGAGTCCAACATACATTGTATAAGGTAGTATATTAAAATAATCAGAAATGCTGTGTAAGTCACTACATCAAAATATATTGCTGTTAAAAAAACATATAATTTTTTAATACCTACTCTGTGCCAAAATTTTTATGTTTTTAGTATTACATTGTAGCTACTCAGCAAAGAGAAAAAAGATAGTCATCCCCTCATTAATACATTTAATTTTTGTCTGGATTTAAAAAAAATCAATATACTCACTTCATTAAAATTTCAAACATTACACAAGATTGGCATAAATGGAATGTAAGCATCTCCTTCCTCCCTTCAAAATTCCCATTAACACTCCTCTGAGGAATTACTTTTAAGTTTGATGTGAATCCTCTCAGTGTGTGTGTGTGTGTGTTATTGGTATGCTCAGGCTGCTCTTAACAAAATACCATAGACTAAGTATGTTAACTAACAGACATTGAAGACCTTATTTCTCACAGTCCTGGAAGGTGGAAAGTATAAGATCCAGGTGCCAGCTTTTGGTTCCTGGTGAAGACTTCTTCCCTGACTTGTAGATGGCTGTCCTCTCGTCGTGTCCTGAAGAAATAGTGGAGAGTTATCTCTCTCTCTTCCTCTTTTTATAAAGTCACTAATCCCATCATGGGGGCCCACCCTCAAGATCTCATCTAACCCTAACTGCCTTCCAAATGTCCCATCTTCAAATATCATTTCATTAAGGGTTAGGACTTCAATGTATGAAATTTGGAGGTGACACAATGTAGTCCATAGTGTGTGTATATATCTATATACACATGTGTATCTAAATATATCTTAAAATTTGAATCATATAATATTGTAAAGCATTGTGATTTTTCCCCACTGGAATATTGATGTAAATATTTTCATTATGATTTTGTGGCCTTAATAATTAGCCTCATCAAAAATTGCAAGCATGTATATCACTATTCATTCCTATTGATAGTTGATGTTTCCCTCTTACTTCTGACTGGGTATTTGGTTTTATAATTCACAACTTAGTAGGAAAATTAATATGAAAATACTGATTTATGACTACAAGTATTATGCTACTTTTTAGACCTGTGAATTTGAGTAAGTTCAGAGCTTTTTTTTTTCTTCTCATTTGTAAGTGGGAAATAATACATCTATCTTTTTCTAGAATATAATGAGAGCTAAACCCTATAAAGCATTTGGAGCCCTTAGACAATTCTCTAGTATATAGTATGTGCTGAATAAATAATATGTTTATTAACTAAAAATAGTATTAACAAATGGTTATTTAAAATGTTTAACATATAAATGTTAGGCATATGGTTAAATCAACATTAGATGATTTGCAGTCCACAAACAAATCTATCAACCAAAAGATACTGTAGTAATTCTAGCAAAAGAAAAAAATTCAAGTGGTATTAAAACTGTTTTTCTTTTCTGTTAGCACTATAGTAAAAAAATGAATAGACCAGTCATGGATGACTCAACTTTCCCCATTAATCAGAAACTTCCACTGACTCAGTTGATTGCTGACAGTTATTTTCTGAATATTTACAGAAGGCAGTGAATGAATGACCCACAGAATATATCATTGTGAGAAGATGCCACATAAAAATGCAGTAGACTATTAAAAGTTTACTGTACTTAGCAAAAAATATAATACCCCCAGGGATGTATCCTTGCTGGTAAGAAAATAATAAGTCTTTATGCCTAAAATGCTGACATTCCAGAGATGGATGTCTTCTTTCAAAGTCCTCCTGAACAAGCCATGAAGAACAGTATTAGCTGACCCTCCATTTACGGTTGACTTTGCTATGCAGAGCAGCAACTGTGACCTCAATTCTGTATCCATCATTGAGATTTATGACCTGATTATAAAAAGCAAAAAGCAGAAAATACATTAAGTGCTAATATGAAAACCTTAAAGGAAATATACATATGCATGCACGTATCCACAATGAAAACCTTAAAGGAAATATACATATGCATGCACGTATGCACTGTCAAGCTACAAACCTATGCAGCAATAATTGAACAAAAAGCATTTATTTGGGACTAACACAATTGCAATTTGGAGAGTACCGATTCAGGCAGACACCCAAATAGTGCCCTCCCCCGCCAACCCAACCACACAGGATTGAAGCTCAGGGTTATGGGAAAAGGGGAAGACAATGAGGTAAGTTGTATTAAAGAAAGAGTTAATAGGTTCTAGATGAGGTAAGGTTAGATTTGTATTTCATAGATTGGCTTGATATTCTGTGTGGTATATCCGTTTAATATGATTGAAAATCCACTTGTTTATGATTTAAAAGAAATTGTTTGATACATTTGTTTATGACAAAGACAAAAAAGTTGTTTTTAGATGTTAAGGTGTTTAGATATAAGAATAAAGTAAGTTATGTCAGGATGTCATCATCTCATCTATTATAGGCAGCAGTCAACAGCTGACAGTCCCCACTAGGGGCTGATCAGTCAGAAGCAACTACAGCAAGGGGACATTTCGACTGTAAATACTGAGAGTTTGTGAGGACTATGGGAGAGTTTTCATTTGGGCAAGGCACACTTTGCTGACTTAAACAGCTCTCTGAAGATCTTGAGACATTTGCTCCTGCAATGGCCAAGGCGACTCTGGTTGGCAGAGGTGCTAAACCATAATATATATCCCTGGAGTGATAACTCTCAGAGCAGCCTGCAACCAGTGACTTTTACTTTTGCACTGGCAACTAAAAGTCAGCTCCTAGTTTGTTAAGCCAGATCTTCTGAAAAAACAATCTATAATAATAAAAGCATAATATGCAAATCGACTGAACGACTGAACAGTAGAACAACCATCCAGACGACCTTCCAGACACGAAATGGCACCAGGCCAGCCAAGGCAGGTGCGATGTGATTGGTCAGGGTGTCCCGCAATCGCCCCACAGAGGGAGGCCCAGGCCACCCTCTGCCCAGTGATAGATTGCAGAGACCTGGCCAGGTGGGCAGGGCCTCCCTCTGTGCTGTGATCAATTGAGGAGCCCGGCCAGGTGGGATCTGCACTGAGATCAATGCAGAGAGATCAATTGTGGAGCCCCCACTGGGTGGGCAGGGCCTCCTGTGGGCAGTGATCAATTGTGGAGCCCCGCAATCGATCGCCTCAAAGAGGGAGGCTGAGGCTACCTGACCGGTGGTGCTGCGGGGGTGGCTGGGGTCTCCCTCTGCAGGGTGATCGATCTGGGGCCCTGCGATCCATCGCCCCACAGAGGGAGGCCCAGGCCAGCCAAACAATCACACCCTATGCCTGTCACCCACAGAGGGAGGCGACTGGTGGCAGGGCGGGGGGGGGGGGACACTGCCGCACAGATAGCAAACAGTGGCAGCAGCGGGGACAGGGCCAGCTGCCAGCAGCCAGGGGAAGGAAAGCCCCGATAGGCCCTGATTGCCGGCCAGGCCTAGAGGCCCTATCCAAGGGCTCCCAGATTGTGAGAGCGTGCAGGCCGGGCCAAAGGACCCCCCCCCCGCCCCCGCCCACCTCCTGTGCACAAATTTTGTTTACCGGGCCTCTAGTCTAGTATAAGAGGTACACCTCTAAATTTGGACTTTATTCCTTTCACCTCCCTTGCCTGGAACAATAATGTGATCAGTGTCATTTGTTTGGGGTTTGTTATGTCTTTATTTGGTTTATTAAAAGATATTATTCTATATGTTATTGGCTTGTAAAATTATCATTCCCATAGCAAAACTGTGCTAAATAAATTATAACAAAGACAGAATAAGTCTTTGAGCATAACTTTGCTACCTCCCCTAAACCAAAACAGTTATCAGGCAAAAGGTTAGACTTGTACATCATTGATTGGTTAGGGATTTGGTTATTGTCAAAGTCTAATTTCCTCTATTCTTACAAACAGAATTTTCTTATTTTTACTGACTTCTTGGAATATTGGTGGTTTGGTTCATTTCAGAAGATAAAGAAAAGAAGATTTGCAGATCAGTACTGATACCGTTGTAATTTAACCTAACTTGTTAATGACAAGAAAGGAGCAAGGAGAAAGCTAAATGTTATGGGCATGCCATTTGTGCAGCTTTATCAGGAAGCTGCAGTTTAATACTTTCCGGGTATTTTCATCACAGATCACTGGGGGAAGGGACCGAACAAGGGAAGAATAGACACATGCCCAGTAAAGTCTGGGTGACATAGGGAAGGTACATGTCTGTCAATCACACTGAGAACAGGTCATTGGCCAGAGTAGGCGTGGCCACTGCAAGCATGGGAAGATTTGAGATATTTACTCTTATAAATAAAGGAGTTCACTCCTTGCCTCTTAACGTGTTGCACTTGACTCCTGGCCTGCAGGGCTTTCATGCTCCTGCTCTCTTGCATTTGCCCACACGGCCCACAGCCATGTGGATGCCACACATGGACTAATGGACTACATCTAGCCTAATGCTAAACCAGACCCAACTCCAACATGGAGCGGAAACTCTGGATGCTGGCTCTGCTTCTAGCTCTACTGAATTCCCAGCTGCACATCTTCCAGCACTGGATTCAGGGAAATGGGACTTTAGAAGCCAAGGGATGTAATTCCATGAAAATAAAGCTTTCTACCACATCTCATCCTCCCCTGGGGGCCTCTGGAAATGCTTATTCCAGCGGTAACCCAAGAACCACACTCCCACTAGCAATGGAGAAAGACTATCCTCGCTTTTTCCAATGACAGGCCTTCTGAAGTGGCTACTCTGGCTCTCTTTTTAAAAAATACATATTTTTATTGATTTCAAAGAGGAAGGGAGAGAGTGAGAAACATCAATGATGAGAGAGAATCATTCATCAGCTGCCTCCTGCACACCCTCTACTGGGGATTGAGCATGCAACCCAGGCATGTGCCCTGACTGGGAATTGAACTTATTGGTTTACTAATGGCCTTTTATATAATAAAACTAGAGGCCCAGTGCGTGAAATTTGTGTGCAGGGGGTGGGGGGGTGTCCCCTCAGCCCAGCCTGCACCCTCTCGGGGGATGACCTCCTGCTGCATAGGTTGACATTCAACCACCGAGCCACACAGGTTGGACATGGCTCTATTTTTATATGACTCCACTCGTGTCATCTTTCATAGCACACGTGCACATATATGGATGCTTTTTTTAAAAAAATGTTTTTATTGATTTCAGAGAGGAAGGGAGAGATACAGAAACATCAATGAGAGAGAATCATTGATTGGCTGCCTCCTGCACGCCCCCTACTGGGGATCAAGCTCACAACCCGGGCATGTGCCCTGACCAGGAATCGAACTGTGACCTCCTGGTTCATAGGTCGATGCTCAACCACTGAGCCATGCTGGCCAGGCTACATGGATTTTTTTTATTGTTGCTTTGCCAGAAAAAAAGTATAGAAGAGCCATCAAGTGTATGACTTGTCTTGATAGAAATGACTAAAAATGATGAAAAAAATATATTTTAAAGTAAATCATAGCCTTATACCCCTTCTTGATACATCTAATGACCCTGAAAATTTTTCTTAATGTTCTTTTGGTTGAGAAGAAAGTCTGAGTAGGTTGGATCTATGCACAATCATTTTATGGTTGAACAAAATTTTATGTTCATCTACAACAATGCAGAAGAGACTGGGATTTCCTCCAGGAACTATCCCAGCTTCATTAATTTAAAGGCCACCTTCAACCGCACAGATCATGGTTACTTAAGAATTCTTACACTGTAAGGACAGATAAAATGTCTATTGTATATTTAGACATTTGATTCTTTTCCAAAAATCATAGGAAATGTTTCTGAATTCTAGGGACAGATGCAAAATTGAACACATTCAGGGATGGGTAATCTTGTTAGTAGTAGTTTATGTAAAAATATTTGAGTATATTATTCATCAGAAATTATTTCTTGCTGGAGTTAAAACAATAAAACAATATTTCAATAATATCATTTGTAATTTAGAGAGAAACCAGAAGTTGAAATTTGGGTTACCACCAAATGTTTAATAGTCTAAGAACTCTAGTTTTATGTCTACAGAATTTGGGTAAAATAGAGAAGGGAAATTTACTTTCTATGAAGATTTTTAGTTCATAGAATCTTAGGCTTTAATGGAGCTTGGACATCATCAGACCCTCACCCTACCTCATTAAAAACCATCTTCCATTTCTCCCATGGCGTTCTTGTCCTATGATTATTCAAACTCTGCTTTGATGTCCCAGCAGTTCCATTGTTGGACATGTCTAGTTGCTGGAATCCCTTATTGGAGATAACACTCCTCCCAGATATGCTTACAAATTATTTCTGGATCTGCCTTTTAATAAGAGATTGGTTCCTTATGTTTACTAATGGTCTTTTATATAACAAAATAATACAATTGTTATTAGTGGAAGTGGGGTACTTGGGTGTCATGAGAAATAGCATTTTGGGGGGCTCACAAGGAAGGATGGGGTGTGGTGGTAATGTTTATTTGTGATGGAAGAAACAATCAAAAGGATGCCCATCCAATGTCCCATCTCCATCTGTCCCACCAAGGGAGATCAGGGCCTGAAATAGAGCAAATGTCCAGAGATCCTGTGCCATATTAAATATTAGTTCAGTCCAGCATTTAGCAAGCTCCCGTCTGCAATCTATTACTTTGCGGCTGTACCCAAGATCCTGTCTGGAGCCTGTGTGTGGAGTCCATGCAGCCAGCAACCATATAGCTGCTAGGGCCCCATGGCTACTACAGAGAGAACAGGTAAGCAGTGCATGGGGTGAGTGTGGGGAGAGGGAGAGCCATTTGTCTCCCAGGATTTTAACCAGGAGCTTTTTCAAAATAACCAACCATCTTCCCAAGTTTTCAGGGCTTTCATTGAATCCACCGCCCCAGCCAATGATCTTTTCCCCAGTTTAGACTGACAGGCTTCTATGGTTTAGTACGTCCCCTGTGCCATTTTGACTTGATTGCCCTTCTCCTTATCTCCCCCTTTGCTCTATCCCTTCTCCCAGTGACCTGTGGGGAGGAGTGTGAAGCTGTAGCTTCCTGGAGAAGCAAACAGGCTCCTGTTTCCCAGCTGACCGTGCTCAACAATGTCTGACTCCCCCTTTGCTTCCTTTCCCATAAATAATTAGATAGCTACGGTAACATAATAGCTTTAGGAAAACTATTACGTTTTCCCCAGTCTCTTCTTGCTCAGCTAGGCAAAGGTATATGCACAGACTTTGGAGCCTAGCTGAAATAAAATTCCTCCTGGCCTCTTCCAAGTTGTATGACTTTATTGAATTTTTATAAGTCTTAGTTTCCTTGTCTGCAAAATAGCTACAAAGGAACTGACTACACATCTTCTCTGAGGATTAAATAACAATACAGGTTCCCGACAGATGTTAGCTACTATTTTTGTTCTCTTCAACTATTCCTTGCAAAACTTAAATACTTAAGAGCTAGATACTAGAATAGATCCAAATAAGTTTGATTTAAATATGTTTTTTAAAAAAGGTCAATGTTAATTTCTGTAAATTTTGAGAGTGAGGGATGAGAGAGAAGAGGGAGAGAGAGAAAGAGAAAAAGTGTGTTTATATGATGTGGTTGTATTTCTATGGCAACTCAGGCTCAGGCTTATCTCCCTTGAAATCTCACTTTCCATTATGTGGGTTATGACACTTTCTTATGTCTGCTGGAGTCAATCTAAACATGAAATTCAGCCCCTTTTTGATTCCATACACTCATACATACACACATATACACACTCAAGTCAAGTCTTTGAGTATGTAGCAATTTTAAAAAAGGTTTGGGAAAATAAAAGGGCTTTACTTCACAGCATATGAAAACTTAAAATTGAATACCTGACACTTTTGTTCTACAATATTTTCTCCACATTCAGCTATATGTCTTTGCCACCTCCCTTTTCTGGTCTCCTTTCTCTCTCAAGAGCCATCAAAATTCCTCTGAGCAGAGTTTCTCCCATTTAAATAATTAAATTTCAAAGATTCAGTTGGTTAGAATTTAAGAATACTAGTGACAGGCATTTCCAAAATGATTTGGCTCTAATTAATAAATTCCTCTTTTTGGAATCTTATCCCTTCATAAAATTCAATAACAAAATAACAACCTACAGAGAGATTTTTGCAATGCCAGTTTGAGGAGGCAATGTAGCTATTTATGGAAGATCTTTAAGCAAGAACAGTTTTTATTGCTTTGAAATCACTTGCAGATGTTATTCAATATCTTTGCAGTTGCCATAATACCCAAACTAAGACATGGCACTTGTTACTGCCATCTGTTTAATGCTCTGTTGAGAAACATCATACTTTTAGATTTTTTCAGGATTATTTTTGTGTCCAAACATCTGCAAAGGTAAATGTTTTAAAATCATTGCATTCATTAGTACCTAAGACCTGAAGGGGAGCAGGTTTTGCCACTCCCAAATATGTCTTTTTGTCATAAGGATAATTTTGAGCGAATGGCAATCAAAACCCAGCAGGCTGAGGAATAGCTCTTTACCTCCTCCTCAACTGCCAGAATGTACATTGGAAATGGGCCTGTACCAGGAAGAGAACTATTTCCAGAGACACATTTTTACCTAAGAAACATATCTGTATAGCATAACAAGGTAACCTCTGTTTTCTGAACCTCTGGACTCCCTTCCTGTGAATGGCCTTCCTTTCCTTTGTATCCCCAGACCCCTACCCCTTTCTTTAGCTTGGGATGTTTTATAAGCCTCAAATACCTGGAACTGGGGTTACTGGATCATATGGAAATTCTATTTTTTAATTTTTGAGGAAACTCCACAGTGTTTTCCATAGCAGCTGCATCATTTTGCCTCCCACAGCAGTGTGCAAGCATTGAAAACTTTCCCATATCCTCACCAACACTTTTTATCTTTTGTGTGTTGTTCTTTTGTTTTTATAATAGCCATCCTAACAGGTCTGATATTGCACTGTGGTTTTGATTTGGAATTTCCCTGATAGTGATGTTGAGCATTTTTTTCATTTATCTATTAGCCCTTTTATTTTTTCTTTGGAGAAATATTCAAGTCCTTAGCCCATTTTTAAATCTGGTTATTAGCTTTTGTATATTCATTTTAATGAAACCTAATTTACTGTGGAAAGGATTTGTGTTTGTGTGTGTCCAATAAAACTTTATTTACAAATACAGGCAGTGGGCCAGATTTGGTTTACAGGCTGTAGTTTCATAAAAATTATTGCAGAGCATTCCTTTTCCTTCAAGAACCATTCTCTTATCCAATTCATTAAAAATTTTCAAATCTGTTCACTTCTTGACAACTCTGAGACCTTCACCCTGGAGCAAGCCACAGTCATCTCTTGCCTGGACCTTTCATTGCAGGAGGTTCCTGGTTGGTTTCTTTGATTCTACTCTGACCTTCTCACAGTCCATTCTTCACAGAGCAGCTGGGGTGTACCTTTCAAATTCACATCTGATCATGTTACCCTTCACTTAAAACCATTCAATGGCTTTACACTTTTCTTAAAATAAAGATCCAAATGCTTAATATGGCTTATAACATGCTGCATGGTCTGACCCTGCTTATCTTTTTAGACTTTTCTCCTGCCACTCTCTCCCTGGCCACTATGCCTTAGCTACACTGGCCTTCTTTTAGTTCTTCAAACATACCAAGTCAGGACCTTGTGCAAAGAAATTTTCCAACTTATTTTGTTATAAATAATAACCAAGATATACTGGAAAATGCACTTTGTTCTTGTCATCGGTCTCCTCCCAAGCTCCTCCCCTTTTTATTTGCTCCTTAAATCTAAGAGAATCATCTGAAGTGAAAAGGAGGAAGGGCTATGTTGTCAGAGTCTGTTTTTCTAATTGTGATCCTGAGCAAATTGGTTGCTTTCTCAGTCACAATTTGTCATCTGCATAAGGATGATAACAACTGGGTTGTTTGGAGGATTAAACTAGATAACATATGTGACAGTGCCCAACAATATCTAAGTATAGAATACAATCTTAAAAACTGGAATGCCTTTTGCAGTCTACTTGTTCCTTTCCTATCCAGCTTTCTAACTGTTTAGTTGACATTTAATTAAGCTCTCTGCAATCTTTTTGTCTCTAGACTATTACACAAATTCTTCCACATCTTCATCCTTAGGTTATTGAGATCCCTTAAAAAGTATAGCCCACCAACGAAAGATCTCTTAGCCAAGCTAGAAGCAGCATTTTTCTATGGACAGTTTCCTTTGTAAGAGAAACCAAAATCAGAGTTACATGAAACATGACAGTTTTCTGTGGTCAAGACCCTAAAAAATTATATATATTCCCCAATATGTCAAAAACAAGCAAACAAACAAAAAAACACTCACAGACACTATTTTTGGAGATAATTTTATCATTTCATAGCATCACTAACCAAATCTTGATTTTTGTGGGAGTAATTTCTTAGTTTGTAGTTTAACCTTGTCCTTTTATTTCCTCATCCTTATTTTGTCTGCCTCTTGGCTATTTTTTACATCTCATTAGTGCCTCCATCAGAGGATGGGAAATGGAAATAAAAAAAGATGAACTGAAACTCAGGCAGTACCTGTGCAACATAAAGCTCACCTCCAGGGATGAAAGAAAACCCTTTGGGTTGGCTGGGTATCTTAATGACTGAATTATGCTCACTATTTGATTTTGGACTGTTATCCACACAGTGCTGGTCGGCTACTAAAACTCAATTTTTTTCTTGAAATGGTTGATTGGTACTTATGACTACAGTGATAGGCATCAACCACGAAGGCCATCAAGCATGCTGAGTGATTGCCTTGATCTTTGACTGGTGGGCACGTATCTTTCCATATAGCTTTCAGACTCCTTCTGGTCTGTATGCTGATTCATTTACCTGCTCTCATTCCACATCTGCCTGTTAGGGCTCAGCATCTCATGGCAACTTCAAATTTGGTAGGAACCTATCAGATACTCTGATATCCTAGGACCTAGGAGCTAATATAGCGAGAGACTACAAGGGCTTGGGAAGATCGGACCACTCATTTTTCCAGCTGGGATAAAGGGTTAGTTTACATTATTGAATGATCTGTTCTGTATAAGGTTTGACCACCAATAGTCTTCCTTTTTTCCCCTGAAAGTTTCTTTTTCTACAATGTCACAGTCCTTGTCGAATATATAACCTTGACAAAAAATGGACTTGTTTTTCAAAACATCAAAATTCAGTTTATTACAACCAGTTACACATCTATAGTTATCTCAGTGTTATATATTGTTAACACTTTCTGCTAACAGATTTGGCCGTGAAACTAGTCTGTGGATTTCAAGCAAGTCTGCTTTAACTTTTCCTTAGCGTGAGAATTAAGAGATTGATGGAGTCAGTTGAATTGTGTATTGATAAATTATTGTTTCAAAGCAGCATTAAACTCATGACCAGATTGCTTTTCTATTGTTAAACAATATGAACTTTGATAAAACTTTTAAAACACCTACATATTAAAGGTTTCTTTTAAATTCAGTGTCTTTGAATGAGTCTTTTTCCTCATAGATACAGGTTAGAAAGTAGCCATGTGAAACTTCTAGCCAGATACTCATTGTCTGTCATCTTAATATTGTTCATTCCTGTTTTCATACTGTAATATTAAATATTGGAATTCCTCCTCCTTCCCATTGGCTGAAATTGCACAGTTGCCCTCTGAATGTTGGAATAACTCTAGTAAGGAAAAGTTGGAGTAACTGTGATAGAAGTCTTTTCTGGCTAGGCTCCTTTTTGTAATATTTAGACTGAAAACATTTATGATGGGGCATGCTGATGAGGCAAAAAAAAACCCACAAAAAACAACAAACACATGGGATTAGGAAGAAAAGGGAGAAACAGAAAATTAATGAGGAATTTGTATAAAGATTGAAGAACAATAGAGCTGTAGTTTCCTAAATTTAGGGTCTTATGAATACGCTGTGTGTCCTGCAGTATGAGAGAGAGGTAAGCCAGTTGCTGAGAGTCTGACCTTTGAATATCTCTTTATTATTATTTTTAAAGGAATTAGGCTGAAATAGAAATGAGTAAGGTAAGTTGGCAAAGTGTAAAATTCATTTCACATGGTTTCCTTGGTCTCAAGAAACTGGTTCATAGATTTGAAAGGGCAAGTCCCTGTATGTAGGAGGAAAAATTACCTAGCCTTCAGGCATTGCGATGGCAGACAATAATCCCATTGTGAACATTTATGACAGCAGTGAAATTAATTAGCTCTCTCCTCCAACTGTGTGAGGCTACAGCGGGAGTTAGAACTCAGAGGAGCACCCCAGCAGGGGCCATGGACTTCAGAGGGGAACAAGGAGGGACAGTACTTTTCTATTACCAAATTGTCATGTTCAAGTCATAAAGAAATTGGATGAGAACAACAACAACAAAAATACACTTTTTTTTTTCATCTTAAGCATTTAATCTAGTTCTTAGGTTGCTTTTAAAAACTAAATATAAGATAATTAACTCTCTTATCAGAGGACAGCCAGACTGCAATGATTATGTAGAAGAGTTAGAATGGGAGTCTGTTCTATAGTCAATGTGACCTTTATCATTTATTAGATTGTTTATCTGGCTGCTTCATAAAGTTTTCACAGAAAAAACAATTTAACTACATGGGTAAATATCTTTATAGTCCTTATTAATTGATTTTAAAGTCACATTCTGAGTTCCATGCCTTGCGTTTACAAAGGTCAGGAATGTCTTGTACATAAATGGCATGGGGAGGAGGGAGAGTTCTATAACTAATATTTTTTATTTTAAAAGGTCAAATGAGAAGGAAGACAAATTCATCTTGATACTTTATGTGTCTAATATTATATGCTTTTGAAAATGAGTTATTTGTTACTATACCATATAATATGCTCTTCTTAACACTGACATTTCTCCTCTGTAATCTGGATCTTAATGCAACTAGTTTAGAAGGAAAGAGTATGCCTCATATGGCCCAGCAATCGGTACTCACCTGATTAGGAGAATTGTTGGGAAGATGAGACCTTTAGAGTTGGGAGTAATGTTCAAGATTAGTTTAAAGACCTTTTTATTTCCAAAGGACACGTGAAGACAAGGCGCCTTGCCTGGCTTGTTCTAGTAAGAGGACTAGTTACATCAGAGTGGAACTAGCACCTAGGTACCCCGATTCCCAATTTTGTACTCTCTGCTGATGCAATCTCAAAGAGCTGCTGGAAATACTTCTTTTAGAAGGAAGGTCTTCATAGAGATAATTCTCAAAAGTAAAATCATAATTACAACTAACTATATTTTATTTTAAATAAGTCTTTATTGAGGCAAGATATAAATACAGAAAGATGTCAAACAATACGTGTATAATTTGATGGATTATCACAAAGTAAATACATTTATGGAACCAAAACCCAAATAAAGAAATAGAATAGTGTCTGCACCCTAGAAACTTGCCCATGGGTCCTTTCTCAGTCACTACTCTTACTTCTTCCCCAGAGACAATAACACTCCTCATTTCTGTCATCATGTATTGCTTTTTGCTTTTTTTTTTTTGAACTTTATATATAAATATATTCTTCTGGTCTGGCTTCTTTTCCCTCAATATATTGTTTGTAAGATTTATCAAAATTATTTCACATAGTTTGTTCCTTTTCACTGATGTATTGTCTCCCTTTGTATGAACATGTCACCATTTATTTATCTGCTCCAATATTGGTGAAAAATTGGGTTGTTCCCCGTTTTGTACAACTACAAATATGAACATTGTTGTTTATGTCTTTGGATGCACATATATATCCTATCTTTTAGGTGTATTCCTAGAAGTGAAATAAAGCAATGAAATATGCATATGTGTAGTAGACTGTCAGCTTTCCAAAGTGGTTTTGCTAGTTTATACTCCCAACCACAGTATGTAACTTGCTCCACGTTTAGACCAAACTTGAGTTATCAGAATTTTTAATGTTATCTATTCTGAAACATGTGTTATGGGTCCTTATTGTGGTTTTGATTTGCATTTTCTTAATTGCTGATTATTATGAACACTTTTTATATTATTTATTGACCTTTTTATATTTTTCCCTTTTTGAAATGGGGATTCGGGTCTTTTACACATTTTTCTCTTAGTTTTTCTACCTTTTTCTTATTGATTGGTAAGAGTTCTTTAGGCATTCTGGATGAGTTACTTGTCAGTTAAGTATATTACAAGTATGTTCTAGTCTGTGGATTGGTTTTTTTATTCTCTCAATAGTATGTTTTGATGAAAAGACATTCTTAATTATAGTGTAGTCCAATGTATCAATTTTTTCCTTTGTGGTTAGTATTTTGTGTGTGTGTGTGTGTGTGTGTGTGTGTGCCCATATGCACTCTGTTTTAAAGTATTTGTTTACCCTCAAGTTTTTGAAGATTCTCTCCCACGTTATCTTTTAGTTGACTTATTGTTACTCCTTTGATATTACATCTATAAGACACTGGAATTGCTTTTTTGTGTATGATGTAAGGTACAAAATTGACATTTGTTCTATTTTTCTCATAAAGATTTCCAATTTACTCAGCATATAATTTATTGAAAAGACTAGCCTTTCCCCATGGCTTTATAATGATGTGTCCATATATGGGTGTATTTCAACACTTCTTAGTCTGTTCCTTTGGTCTGTTTGTTTCTGTGCCAATACCACTGATTTAATGTTCCTCTATTCTATTTTTTTGAAATTCCTATTATTTTTATGTTAGCCTTTCATTCCATGTTCTATCTCTTGATTTCTACATGGAGCATTCTGGATAATTTTTTCAGATTTGTTTTCCAGTTTATTAGTTCCCTCTTATGAAATATTTAATTTGCTGCTAAATCATTCCATCAAATATTATTTTTTTGTTTTGAAGTTCTATTGAAGTCTTATTCTATCCTTAAGATTATATTTACTTTCTCCTATTTTTAAACATGTTTATATTCATTCAGACTATGTTTCATTATCACACAGATTTTTTATAACAATGTTTATTTGATGATGTTCACTTATCTGTTTTGTAAAATGCTGATCTTTAGTGAGGATTTTTTTCCTGTGATAATCTTTCATAACAAAAGGAAATTCCTCCAGAGAGGATTAGAGTTTGCTTCCAGTAGATCATTAGTCTGGCACCAATTTTTATGTTAAACCTCAGCTTTCTGGACCACATGCCAATGCAAACCTAAAATCTGTTAGGTCAGGCCCAAGATTTCTGAGGGGTTTATTTTTTTTACCCAGAACCCTCCCAGTCAGAGACCTTATCATTCCTCAAAGAGAGTGGAATGAAGGTCAGGTGTGCTCCTGGCCATAATATATGTGAAATATTCCAAAAGACAGAAGTATAGCACAGATATGTAATGTCATTGTGAGGCAAGAATGTGGGGAAAGGAGTACCAGGCAGGGCTTCGGAGCTGTGAGGCTGGGGGTTCGAGCTGGGGCCCGATCTACACAGGCCACTCTGAGGGACCCCACCATGTACAAATTTGTGCACTGGGCCTCTAATGTGTGTGTGTGTGTGTGTGTGTGTGTGTGTGTGTGTGTGTGTGTATAAAATATAATATTATTTAGCCATAAAGAGAAGAACATCTTGCCACTTGAGACAATATGGATGGATCTTGAGAGTATTATCTAAGTGAAATAAGTCAGAGAAAGATAAATACAGTATGATCTCACATATATGGAATTGAAAAATCAAACATAAAAATCAAGATCATAGATAAAGAAAATAGCTTGCTGGTTGCCAAGACAGGGGCTAGGGATTGGGCAAAATGGATGATAGCAGTCAAAAGGTACAAACCTCCAGTTATAAAATACATAAGTCATGGGGTTTTAATGTACAACATGGTGACTATAGTTAATAATACTGTATTGCATATTTGAAAGTTGCTAAGAGCAAATCTTAAATTTCTCATCACAAAATTATTTTTGTAACAAAATATGGTGACAATGTTAACTACACTTACTGATGATCATTTTGCAATACATATAAATATCTAATCAGTTGTGTTGTCTAACTGAAACTAATATGTCAACTATACTTAAATTAAGAAGTCATTATTTTTTTATTTTTACAAAGAGGTTATTCATGTTTGTTCAGTACAACTAAACTTTACAGTAGTTAATGATATTCATTATTATAACACTAGAGGCCAGTGCATGAAATTCATGCATGGGCCTAAACGGGCAGTCGGACATCCCTCTCACAATCCAGGACTGCTGGCTCCCAACTGCTCGCCTGCCTGCCTTCCTGATTGCCCCTAACCGCTTCTGCCTGCCAGCCTGATTACCCTCTAACCACTCCCCTGCCAGCCTGATTGATGCCTAGCTGCTCCCCTGCCAGCCTGATTGTCCCTAACTGCCCTCCCCTGCAGGCCTGGTCCCTCCCAACTGCCCTCCCCTGCTGGCCTGATCGCCCACAACTGCCCTCCCTTATAGCCCTGGTCCCTCCCAACTGCCCTCCCCTGCTGGCCATCTTGTGGCAGCCATCTTGTGTCCACATGGGGGCAGCCATCTTTGACCACATGGGGGCAGCCATCTAGTGTGTTGGAGTGATGGTCAATTTGCATATTACTCTTTTATTAGATAGGATAGAGGCCTGGTGCATGGGTGGGGGCTGGCTGGTTTGCCCTGAAGGGTGTCCTGGATCAGGTGGGGGCTGCCTGGGTGAGGGGCCTGTGGTGGTTTGAAGGGTGGCCACACACCCCCCGTGACCCAAGTGGAGGCCCTGGTATCTGGGATTTATTTATCTTCTATAATTGAAACTTTGTAGCCTTGAGCGGAGGCCGGGGCGGGCGGGAAGCTTGGCTCTCTCCATCGCCAGGGGCAATCCAAGCCTCCTGCTCTCTCCAGCTCCATGGCTGTTGCCCATTTTTGTTAGGGTTTATTTATCTTCTATAATTGAAACTTTGTAGCCTTGAGTGGAGGCCAGGGCCAGCCAGGGCAGGCGGGAAGCTTGGCTTCCTCCATCACTGGGGGCAACCCAAGCCTCCTACTTGCTCCAGCTCTGTGGCTGCCGCCATATTTGTTGGATTAATTTGCATACTTGCTCCTGATTGGCTGGTGGGCGTGGCTGGTGGGCGTAGCAGAGGTACAGTCAATTTGCATGTTTCTCTTTTATTAGATAGGATTTGTAAAAATGAATTGAAAGTCTAATTATAAACTAAAGAAGTGGGTGGTAGTCTGCCCACAGAATATTGGCACTGAAAGAATCCTTATTTTCCTTTTTCTACATTTACATTTTACAGTACACTATACCTTGCCCCCTTCTGCCTAATAGCAGAATGGAAACTCCACTTTGCCCCCCATGTCTGATGTACAAGAAAATGCACAAACTTTAAGTCAATGCTTCAGTGACTGTGTATTGAGCTGACCGGGTGACCAGGGAGTGTTCATGCTGCTGCCTCTGTCACTTGCTGCTCCAGAAACGAAGTCTCGTTATGTGTATTTAAAGGCATGTACACAGCACTTTGTGAATCATGCACTCTTTTTCAGATCAATGATCAGAAAGATTCTAGGCTTAGCAAAGAAGCAGATAATAAGAGGAAAAATCAAGGAGAGCAGAGTTTGAGCTAATTCATCTTTGTTAAGAATCTTCATTGCAAAAATATTGGCAGCACTAGCCATGAGATTGTAGTTGAGGATGAAAGGAAGAAACTCCTATTTTCAGTCTCCTGGGGAAATGACTAAAAATGAATTGGACCAGGGAGAATACAAAGCAAGCAGAACCCTCTCATCGGAGTGATCAGATTTCTTCATAAAGCTATGTATCTAAGATTTTCAGCTTGCTCCCGGACAGAACTGGCAACGGGGAGAGAGGCAAATTATAGGTGCAGTAAGAATGAAGGAAGTACAACAAAAACCTTTTATTTTCTTTCATTTAAGTAAAATATCTCTGCATTTCTCAGATCCTAATTTAGTTTTTATTTCTATTATAGTTCATATAATTCTTGTGACTACTGCAGCTACCAAAACATTAAGCCTCATGCTAATGTGTCAAGTGGGAATCTGTCTTTTGTATCATCTGGATATAAATGTTCTCTCAATTACAAATTGTCTTAAAGTGGAAATCGACCTGATGGGAGTTGAGAATACTTTTGCATTAAAGAATAATTTCAGTCCAGCCAGCATGGCTCAGTGGTTGAGCGTCAACCTATGAACCAAGAGGCCACAGTTCTATTCCCAGTCAGGACACATGCCCAGGTTGTGGGCTCAATCCCTATTAGGGGGTGTGCAGGAGGCAGCCAATCACTGATTCTCTCTCATCATTGATATTTCTATCTCTCTCTCTCCCTCTCTGAAATCAATAAAAATACATTTTTTTTAAAAAAGGAATAATTTCATTGAATTTGTTAAAATCTCAGAATTTTAAGAATAGATTATTCATGTTTAAAATGACAAAATAGTAATTTGTGTATATCTTTTTATAAGTATCAATAGGCTTCTCTTAGATCTGAGTGAGTTTTATATAGGATGAGCTATGATGAATATTGACTGATATACTAGACTTTTTTTTTTTATAGGGGCTGGTAAGTATGATGTTAAAACTTTCCAAGACAAACAGCAAGAAGACCCACATTCTAAACCATTTCCCATTTGTCTGTCCCAAAATACTAGCTCCAGTTAAACTGGCAAACATACTGTCATTGCTGTATTTCTACTCTTTAAAGAAAGAAATTTAATCTTGTTTCAGATAGAGGTTGGCAATTTAATGCACCAAACAAATTAAATCACAGAGAATATGAGAACTGTCCAGAGTTCTTCAAACATTTTTAGTCATTTTACTTTGAACAAATGCTAAAATTAATCCATCCTGTGAATGTAATAAATTCAAATAACTAGATTATATTTAATTTTTTTAAAAAAAAACTTAGATATATCTAGGAAGAATTGGCTCTTTGTCCAATCAGAATGATACAAGACCTGAAGTCTAAGTGAAATTTGCCTACTTATGACTTAATTTTCTATTTCCCTTTAGTTCCGGTGAAAATAAATGTATTTTCAGCTTAATGCCATCTATAAAAAATACCTTGCAGCTAATGTTTACTGTACACCCCCTTTTTCTAGAGTTTTACAAGCACCATGTTATTTAAACTCATGAAAGCATATGAAGTAGGTTCTATTTTTGTCACATTTATTTCACATCTGAGGAAACTGAGGCTTAGCAGTAGTGGAACTAAGGTTTGAAATTAGGCTTTTCAAACCCCAGAAAAAATCAGGATTGCCATATATCTGGCAATCCTATCTATCTATCTATCTATCTATCATCATAGAAAAAAATAAGATGAAGTAAGCATTGTTAAGTCACTTAAGATATAAAGGAAGTGGGGCCTGTGCACATTTTGTGCCTCGGTTCCCAGAACTTCTATTAAGTTGCTAAACCTGTTATTAAACTCAGCTGATGGTGGAGCCATAAACATCTCGAAACAGCAACTGCTGTATGGACACATAGACTATACCTCCTCCTTGCAAATTTTGCCCCTCTCATTTGCATATTGGAACTAATGAATCTCTGTTAACCTAGCCAGCAATCCTTCATTTGCACGAAGGAATTACGTATATGGTTTTTGCCTTTATAAACCCTGCCTTTCTTTGTTCTTTCTGAAGTGCAGTCTGAATCTGGATTTTTTGGATTTGAATTCTTTAGGACTCCAAAATAAATTATTAAATTGTTTTATAGCCTCAAATCTTTAATGGTTGACTACCTCTCTATCCATCCATCTTTTACTCTCGAAGAAATGTGTACAGACATTGAGTATGTTTACTGTAAATAATGTCACCTCTTTCTCCCTAAGAATTTCGAGGCTGCATTATTATTTTTTTACATCAAGAGAACATATTAAATTTGTTCAGCTATCCAAAGTTTCTTTATTTGTCTCTCTTAAGATTAAATTATATAGTATCAGTCAGGATTCTTTTAGTTACAAGAGACAGAAATCACTTAAACTGGCTTTAGAAAGAGCAGTAATAAAACATTGGCTATATAACTAAAATGTCCCAGGATAGCATGAGGGACCACTTGATCCAAAGGCTCTGGTGATGTCATTCAGTCCATATTTCTCTGTATGTGGTGGCAACCTGGCTGCCATCAATATCAGGTTTTCATGCTTGAGGAGAAGCATAAAAGAAAACTTGCCTTTCCCCAGAAGATCTACTCACATCCCAGAACTAATTCTATTGAATCTGATTTTGGCATGTGGTCATTCTTAAGCTAATCATTGTGCCTCAGGAAATGTTATGCTTTGCTTGTCTAAGCCTGAGTCATATGTCCACTTCTATAACTGAGGTTGAAGGAGTGGGCAGTCCTGTGCAATCCTCATGGCCTAATGATGGACATTAGTAGGTCTTCAAATAAAGTTTAGCAAATTATGATCATAAGAAGGAAGCTAGATTCTGTAGGGCAAAAGCCCCAAAGTTATATTACAGTGTTCCCAATAGTTCAAATATTTTATAAGGAATATGAAATTCCATTGTATAAAAGTCATGGTATTAGGGCAGAATGAATGAAAAAAAAATGATATCAAACAATGAGTTTTTAAAATTTTTGTAAATGCTGGCTTTTTACAAAATATCACAATATTATTTTCTTGAGTTATCTATATAAATGATGGATGATGAAAATAAGATTGTCAATTATAATTGCTGACTGAAAATAAATACTTGATTCCACTATATGGAAGGGTAAGAATTTCTACAAGGAGCTATGAATCTAGTCTATCCTCCAATTCTCTGCTGAGGGCTTTATTTGTGGAGAAAACAAATGGCAGATACCCAGAGCATTAGTTTTTCTAAATGATCTTATAACAATGAAACTGCCATGTTAATACACTCCACGAGTTCCTTGGGCTATTAGATCCAGCATCATTGTGTTTGCTGGTCTATATCTCTTCTTTTGGCACTGTGGGTAATGTCTGAAATATGGGGCTGGTCTGATCTACTCAATCCTCTTGCTAACTCTTAACATGAGATTATTGGAAAAGGGATTTAGTTAGCTAGAAAGTAAACACAAATTCCAATAGCAGAATAGCACATGGAGGGTGAAATCCTTCATGTCACCTCATGCCTATGGTTTAGATTTCACCTAACCCTCAGTGTCTGAAGAGGTAGACATTCTTGGTCCTACTACGCCACTCACTGAATCTTAGAAAAGTAGTCACGATTTAACTATGGCTATGATAACCAACCTTTCCCAAGTGTTTGCATATATTGTACTTGATTCTGTCCCTTTTAGGTGATTAAGATTTTTTTTTTTATCATTTTATGGTTGTCATTAATGGAAGAGTTTTTTTACTTTATTTTCCCCCACTCTATTGAGAAGTAATTGATAGATAATTTGTAAATGTAAGGTGTATGTTGTGATGATTTGAAACACATGTTTATTGAGAAATAATTACCAGAATAAGGTTAGTTAACACATCCATCATCTCACATAATTACCTTTGTGTATGTGTGCAGTGAACATATAAGATCTAGTCTTTTAGCAACATTCAAATATGTAATAAATAGTGTTGTTAACTATAGTCACCAGGCTGTACAATAGATTCCCAGAAATTATTCATTTTATAATTAGAAATTTATACCTTTTTGGCCAATATCTCCCCATTTCCCCTACCCTCTAGCTCATGGAAACCACAATTCTACTCTGTTTCTATGAGTTCAATGTTTTTAGGTTCCACATATAAAGAGGTCATATAGTATTTGTCTTTGTCTGACTTATTTCACTTAGCATAATGCTGTCAATGTCCATTAATGTTGTGTAAATGTCAGGATTTCCTTTGTATGGCTGAATAATAATCCCTTTGTGTGTGTGCATATAAAATTACATTTTAAATCTTATAATCCATCAATGGACATGTAGGTTGCCTCTTTGTCTTGGCTATTGTAAATAATGCTGCAATGAACATGGGAGTGCAGATATCTCTTAAAGATACTGATTTCATTTCCTTTGGATGTATACGGAGAAGTGGGATGGCTGGATCATATAGTACTTTTTATTTTTTGAGGAACCTTCATGCTGGTTTCCATAATGGCTATACCAGTTTATATTAACACTAACAATGTATAAGGGTTGCATTTTCTCTAACAGTTATTATTTCTTGTCCTTGGGTTGATAGTGATTCTAACAGGCATGAGATACCATCTTGTTGGGGTTTTGATTTACATTTTCTTGACAATTAGTGATGTTGAACATCTTTTCATATACCTGTGGGCTATTTGTATGTTTTCTTTGGGAGATATAGTTGCCATTGCTAATTGCTGTGTGTGTGTGTGCTTAATTGAGTTATATGAGTTTCTTGTATATTTTTAATATTAACCCCATATCAGTTATATTATTTGAAAATATTTTCTCTCATTTAATAAGTTGCCTTTTCATTTTATTGATTGTTTCTTTTGCTGTAAAGAACCTTCTTAGTTTGATATATTTCCACCTATTTATTTTGTTGCTTGTGCTTTTGGTGTCATATAAAAAATTGTTTTCAAGGCCAACGTCAAACAGCTTTTCCCTATATTTTCTTCTAGGAGTTTTCAGATCTTGCATTCAAGTCTATAATGCATTTCAAGTAAATTTTTGTGAGTGATGTAAGACTGCGGTCCAATTTCATTCTTTTGCATGGACTATCTATTCTTCCCAACACCATTTATTGAATGAATTACCCTTTCCCCAATTAATATTATTGGCTTCCTTGTCAAATAGTAGTTGACTGTATATGTGAAGGCTTATTACTGGACTCTGTATTCTGTTCCATGGATCTATGTGACTATTCCTATGCATGAGCCATACTGTTTTGATTACAATAGCTTTGTAGTAGTAGTTTGAAATCAGGAAGTATGATACCACTAGACTCTCTTAGAAACACTTAGGAAAAAGATTAAGAAGAAATGAAAGTTTTTGAGTGAAAGTGATTAAAAGTACATTTTATTTTATTTATTTATTATTTTTTAATATTTTTAAAATTTATCTTTATTGTTAAAAGTATTACAGATGTTCCTTTGTTTTAGTGCTGGACTATCCTAAGGCAAATTTTTAAAATGTGCTTCAGGCAAAAGATTTTGAATATTGACATTTCTTGAAAAAAAAAAAATAAGTCATTCTGATTGCAAAAAAGTCAGAAATGTGTTAAACTTACTAAAATTCATCTTAATGTTTATTGTTGATCATCCTTTTAATTATACAAGAGGGCCCAATAATATTAGGATCACAAAAGGCATTAACAGGACTCTATTTCAATATTAGCATTAAAAATAATGTTTATTTTCTACATTTTCTGAACCAAAGATCTTTCACTTTTTATAATAATAAGAAGAACCAAGGAGTATCATATTTCAGATACCATGGCAGGCATTTTATATGCATTATCTATAATCCATGTTATCATGACGTTTTAGAGATGAGGGAAATGAGAGAAGGGCCAGGTAATATAGGAAGCCTCCTGGCCTGCTGTCTGTCTGTCAGGTTGCACTGGCTCACACTGCGTGACAGAAGATATGACTTCTTCTTCATCACATCCATCTTGCTAAGACAATTCCAATGCTGACTATGCAGCAGGATTGCATGTATTGCTCCAATCTGCCTAAATTGGCTACTGTGCAAAACTGAAGTGAAGCCCTAGCAGCTCAATCGAAAATCTATATGTTCCAACAGGGTGCCCACAGGGAAGCAGCAGATCTCTAATTTGGAACAATCAGCACAGCAGAGGCTGTGGCAGGGCTGCTGTGAAGAAATATACAAAGTTTCAGTCATTGTGGTTGAGAGAAGAACTGAGATTTATTGTAGAAACTAGACATTTTCTTTAGAATCAGTCATTGCATGATTGGATTCGGCGGCTAGGTTTCTTTTTTCAGGGTCTGTTCTATTACTAACCGGATAAACACGGTTATTTCGTCAGAGACCAGGATTCAGTATTTATAACGCTATGGATGAAATTTGAGAAAATAACACAGTTTCCATGACAAAACCAGTTTGATCCAATCAAGGATACTGCATAAGTCAAGTTTACCTTGAGAAAGTTTAGAAGTAGCTAAGATGAATAGGGGAAAGATTACAACTGTAATATGTGGCATTTACTTCTTGAAGAGGTGGTCTACCATAGCTTTTAAGAGTTATTTTTAGCTTCTCTCCCTGAAGCAGGCTGAGGTGGCCTGGGTCAGTGCCAGCTGTTCTCCTTTGGTGGTCCGGATGTGTCCTGGATGCCCAGGAGGCATGCCGGTGCTGAGCTAGACCTGGGTACAGTGCCAAGGAGAACCGAACCTGTATATGTTTGAAGTGGTTTCTGAAAAAATAGAAAGGGTGGTAAGAAGAGTTAATAAAACATGTGGTAACTTAATCAAGGTAAAATAAATATCTAGAAACCAATGCCACCTATACCTGAAAGGTAGAATAATGACACGTTTCCTTTGTTTTAATTCATTAGAAAATTTCTTCTCTTTATAATGAACAAATTTAAGGCAGGCCTTTGCTTACTAAGCCAGCTCCCCCTGCTGAATCCTGGCCCCTCCCCCACTTCCTTAATACATTCTTATCCCCTGAGATACAGCAGTTCACCTTATGCTTGGTTTCACTTTTAGCTGTTTCACTTATCTGCTGTGAACACATCATCACAAGAAGGAGGGTGAGTACAGTACAACAAGATATTTTGTGTGTGTGTGTGTGTGAGAGAGAGAGAGAGAGAGAGAGATCATATTCACATAACTTTTATTATAGTATCCTATATAATAAAAGCTTAATATGCAAGTTGACTGAACAGCAGAACAACCAGCGGAATAACCAGTTGTTATGATGTACATTGACCACCAGGGGGAAGATGCTCAATGCAGGAGCTTCCCCCAGCCCACAGGCCCCATGCCAGCCAAGGCAGGGGCCCCCTGATCACTCCTCTGGTCGCCCTGCAGAGGAAGGTGACCGGCCAAAGCAGTGGGGACAAGGGCTGGCAAGCAGGTGGCACCAGGCCAGCCAAGGTGGGTGCCAGCAGGGACCCCCCCGATTGCCCTGCCAGTTGCCCCACAGATTGGCCCTGATCGCCAAGCAGGCCTAGCGACCCCACCTGTGCACGAATTCATGCACCGGGCCTCTAGTATTGTTATAATTGTTCATTTTTTAGTAGTTAATATTGTTAATCTCTTACTGTGCCAATTTATAAACAAAACTTTATTATAGGTATACTAGAGGCCTGGTGCATGAAAATTCATGCACTTGGGGGGGGTCCCTCAGCCCGGCCTGCCCCCTCTCACAGTCTGTGAGCCCTTAGGGGATGTCCTACTGACAGCTTAGGCCCGCTCCCTATGGGGGAGTGGGCCTAAGCCACAGTCTGGCCTCCCTCTGCAGGAGGCAGCTGGCCAATCAGGGGAAGGCACAGCCCCCATCACCCCCTCACTGCTGCTGCCTCTGGCCTCTCTCTGTGGGAGGCGACCGGGATGATCAGGGGAAGGTGACACCCCATCACGCCACTGCTGCTTCCACTGCCAGCCGCCACGGCTGCCTGAGCCTCGGCCAGGCCCTCACAGCAGCAGCTGCTGTGGCTTTGTCTGAAAGACATCTGGTCTAATTAGCTTATTACCCTTTTATTAGTATAGATATGTATAGAAAAAAAACATAGTATATAAAGGTGGTTCTCTAGTTACCATGGTTCGACTTACGATTTTTTGACTTGAAGATGGTGCAAAAGGCATATGCATTCAGAGAAACCATACTGCAAATTTTGAATTTTGATCTTTTCCTAGATTGGCAATATGCAGCATGATACTCTCTTGTGCTGCTGGACAACTGCAGTAAGATGATTTTGCCCCAGTGTAGCTAATATAAGTGTTCTGATCACTTTTAGGATAGGCTAGGCTAATCTTAAGATGTTCATTAAGTTAGGTATTAAATGATTTTGACTTAGGATATTTCCAGCTTACAATTTATTGGGACAGAACCCAATCATAAGTCGAGGAGCATCTCTATGAAGTTCAGTACTGTCCGTGGTTTTAGGAATCCACAGGGATCTCATAATGCATCCCCCTCAGGTAACAGGGAGACTACTCTCCTGCTTGTCTGGCTGACTTTCCACTTGATGTTTTCTTATCTCTTTCTATGAATTTCAATGAAATCATAGTGATTGTGCCTATTATAATAGTGCAACTTGCTGCTAGTTCTGTAGTTACAAATGCACTAGCTTTCTCTATATCATGAAACATGATGATTTCCATAAGGCCAAGTATGCTTATCCTCTTATTAAGTTAATGAGGATCATCAGAGAAATTATTCATTTTAGGGGAACTGTTAAGGGTTGTATCTCTGACCCCAAGGCCCGAGCATGCCATTTAATATGAAATGAAACAAAGATTGCCCTTGTCCCCTAATATTCATTCTCCATTTACAACGCACTAAGAGTGAATGGACGCTAAGGAAAAGGCTAGGACAGTATTCTTATAACTTCTCTTGCAGCAAAGTGTGGTCATGTATCCAAAACTGTACTCTGGGGATGGGAATGATAAGCTGCAAGGACCTGGGTACCTGAAGCCTCAGAGCTGGAGAGCCCGACCCTGTACTGTCTATCTCTAGCCTTCTCACTGAGAAATAAACTCTTATCTGTTTAAGCCACTGTTATTCTGGACCTTCTTACTCAAGAGTAAGCCCATTATAGGTGATTGATAGGGCAAAAGTGTTAATGTCTCAATAAACTACTGTTGGTTTTATTTAGAATTTACGTCTTAGAATGTTAGTGAAAATGGTGAAAGTAGTTTAGCACAATACTTAATAAGTGAGCATTCAGCATTATAATTTGCATTAACTAAATTTGACAAATAATATTCAGAGTTGTATATTGGATTAAATTAAATGAGAATATCTACAGTTCACTTGATTCAATACCAAATAGATAGTGAGTGCTCAGTAATAATTATACTCTCCTTCTAAATAACAGCACTGGCTTTCCTTCTTAAAGCTCTTGCTATTTGCTTTTATTATAAACTAGAGGCCCAGTGCACAAAATTCATGCACGGAGGGGGGTTGGCCCTCAGCCCAGCCTGTACCCTCTCCAATCTGGGACCCCTCAAGGGATGTCCGACTGCCCATAAGCGGGCAGTCAGACATCCCTCTCACTATCCAGGACTGCTGGCTCCCAACTGCTTGCCTGCCTGCCTTCCTGATTGCCCCTAACCGCTTCTGCCTGCCAGCCTGATCACCCTCTAACCACTCTGCTACCAGCCTGTTTGCCCCCAACTTCCCTCCTCTGCCAGCCTGGTTACCCCTAACTGTCCTCTCCTGCAGGGTTGATCACCTCCAACTGCCCTCCCTTGCAGGCCTGGTCCCTCTCAACTGCCCTCCCTTGCAGGCCGGGTACCTCCCAACTGCCCTCTCCTGCTGGCCATCTTGTGGTGGCCATCTTGTGTCCACATGGGGGCAGGATCTTTGACCACATGGGGGCAGCTATATAGTGTGTTGCAGTGATGATCAATCTGCATATTACTCTTTTATTAGATAGGATAGAGGCCTGGTACAGGGGTGGGGGCCAGCTGGTTTGCCCTGAAGGGTGTCCCAGATCAGGTGGGGGTTCCCTTGGGGTGTGGGGCGGCCTGAGCGAGGGGCCTGTGGTGGTTTGCAGGCCAGCCAACCCCCTGGCAACCCAAGCAGAGGCCCTGGTATCTGGAATTTATTTTCCTTCTACAATTGAAACTTTGTAGCCTGGAGCAGAGCCAAGCCTGGGGCTCCCTCCGAGGCTGGCAGCCATTTCTGTTGGGGTTATAATTGGAACTTTGTTGCCTTAAGCGGGTGGGCCCGGCCAGGGTGTGCGGAAAGCTTTGCTTCCCCTGTTGCCGGCGGCAACCCTGGCCTGCTCTCTCAAGCTCCATTCTGCCTCCATTTGTTTGAATGTTTACCTTCTATAATTGAAACTTTGTAGCTTGAGTGGAGGCTTAGGCCTGGCCAGGGCAGGCGGAAAGCTTGGCTTCCTCTGTTACCTAGGAAACCTTGCTCTCTGTGGCTGTAGCCATCTTGGTTTGAGTTAATTTGCATACTCGCTCTGATTGGCTGGTGGGCGTGGCTTGTGGGCGTGTCAGAGGTATGGTCAATTTGCATATTTGTCTATTATTAGATAGGATATCATTTCAAAATAGGGTAACAGAGACACCCCAACCTGAAGCTGCCCCACTGTGAAAGCACTCAGACACTCTGATCACACTCCTCTAGAATGATTGTGCCCAAGCGTGCAAATTGTTCTATTTCAAAGTAGCAATGCTGCCCCACAATGCTGCATAATTACACTAGTGGCCCTCAGTGAGCCATGCCTTTGGAAATCCATGCTCTGGTGTGGTGATCGCCCCTCCCACAATGACACTGGGCTAGGTCAGGGGATCTGCTTTGACCAATGGGGACATCCACAAACACATGGCAAGCCGAGGCTTTATACAGTACATATTTGCATATTGGAGCTTGCCCTTTTGGAATGTTGCTGCTACCACTTGAGGAGGCTTGGACTAGCTTCCTTCAGGAGGAAAGATCACATGGAGAAGAGGGTCCAGCTGTCCCAGCTCTTCCCGCAACCCAGCTCCCACTAACCCTCCACTTGAAAATGGCTGCTTACTTGAGTCTAGGTGACATCAGCAGAAGAACCCAGAGTCATGAGAAATTATAAATCATTGTTGTTTTACACTAGTCAATTTTGGGATAATTTGTTGCTCAACCATAGATAACAGATACATTCGCACACAAATATATTTTTTATGTGTATGATGTGTATATATTTTTCATAGTAAGAGATAGAATAAAAAAGATAATTTTCTTTTTATTCTCTGATCTCACCTTAGCAAATACTCTTCCCCATCTTTTACGTGTTTGACAGCTAGAAATTAGAGGAAACTATTAACTATTAAATTTGCACACTATATAAGCTCTGAACAGAGGTTGACACTTTGGTTGCCTGTAGTAGGAGCTACCCACATAATAACACTTTTAAAATTATGGAAAAATGTGTCATAATGGACTTTAAGTATTTTGTATTTAAATTACAGAAACTTTAGTGGAAGCTAAAACCCAAAATAGGAGAGAGAGAGAGTGAATATGAGAATGTCACTCTGGCTATATTTTTAAGGAGCAAATAACTGAAGAAACAATCACACAACTCACCAGGCTACTTGCCTGTTTTCTAAGAGTTCCCTTTGTGTGTTTATTCCATTAGTGAAAGACAGTGGTTGGGGGCTACTAGATATTTCCAGTAGAGGAATTAATTTACAAGCCAGCAGAAGCAAGTTCTCACTTGCTTTTCTATCATGATAATCTGCTTTCAAGTCTGTTTTCTAAATGTTCTATCTTGAAGTAAAGGATGATATCCCTGCATGACTTACTTTATTCTTACATCAAAGCAACTTTTTTTCCTCATAAATGAGTGGATTAAAACAACTTTACATCTGGCCAGGTCAGGGACAGCTGAGCTCTACAGCCAAAGGCCCCCTCTTTCCCCAGACTGCAGGCCCAGGACTCTGACACCAGAATCCTCTGGAAGCACATTCTCAGATCCAACCTTCACCTGAGTTAATTGATGTCAGACTTGCCTCTGCTTACCCTGCCTTTCTCCCCCCTACCCAACAATACCTGAATCTGCATGTGCAGCCCCCACATCCTGCACCCTTGCCTTCCAGACACTCAGCCCTTGAGGTAAACATTAGAAAATACACTGAGTGGCCAGATTATTATGATCTCTGAATGCATTATAATCTGGCCACTCTGTATATATATATTAGAGGCCCAGTGCATGAATTTGTGCATGGGTGAGGTCTGGCCAGCCTGGCCAGAGGGAGGGGACATGGGCGGTTGGCCAGCCTGCCTGCTGGTCGAACTCCTGGTCGAGGGGACAATTTGCATATTAACCTTTTATTATATAGGATATACACTGAGTGGCCAGATTATTATGTGTTCAGAGATCATAATAATCTGGCCACTTAATGTATATTCTGATTCTAAAATACGGTGTCAGTGGATTTGAAATCATATTAAACCTATACACAGCGATACTTACTATACATTGAAGTAGTTCTATGGATAGTGGGTTAAGAAATAACCATTCTCTCAGTGCATGTGAGAGAATATTATTTAGGAGCAAACAAAAACTTTAAATCTGGAAAAATAAACCATGAGGAAATAATGCATTATTATAAGGGACCCTGGGGCCTGGCTTGGAAACTTTCCCAAGTCACAGTAGAATTATTTGGCTTTCAGAAGTGTTGGTTAAATATGATGTGAGCCTTATTTAAAGTGATCTTTGATATACCTTCCCACATTTTAATTGTATCTGAATTTCTTGTTAATATATGTACATTGGCATTTAATAAGTAAAATGTTTATTATGGCCTCTTGTAGGGGAGGAAAATTTTTCCTTCTACCCTGCTAGGTTCTTTGGCTGGCTTAATAATCACACGGATATAAGACAGATTAGGAGAAAAACAAACAGAAGTTTAATAGCTTATATATTTCCTGTATATGTGGGAGAGACCCAGGAAAACTGAGTAGTAACTCCCCAAAATGGCCTAAGCCATCACCTTAAATGCCATCTTCAGCTAAAGACGAAAGATCTTAAGGGTGGGGAGTCAGTTATGTAAGGTTATCAGGAGAAGCACAGTAAACAAGAGTAAGGTTGTTAAACAGATTTAAATCTTTTCCTTCTCCATTAATAATGTTATCAGTGTAGTGCCCTCAGTATCCCCACCTGTTGCTGGTGGAAGTAGGCTTCTTGGAGTACTGCAGGAAGAAGAATTTCCTGAGGTACCATGGGAGGATGAGGTATCATAGAAATCTTTATTTTGGTGGCATTAAACCCCTGAGTTTCCTAGGTCCCATCTCCCTCCATCCTGCCATGGAAAAAGTCCCATTTTGTCTTCAGCAGAGTTAAGATCAAAGCCAGTGCCCAGAGTTTCTGCTCCAGATTTGCACAATCCAGTTCAGCATCTGGCCCCAAGAAAGAGATCAGCCTGAGAAGGCTAAAAGGCTAATTCCAATGTAACCCTGATATTTGGGGGGCTAGCAATCTGTATCTGTGCCAGCAAGCCCAGTGTACATTCTTGATAACCTATAATTAAGTCACTGCCTCTTTCCCAGAAACTGGTCTTGCAAGACCTGTTACCTAAATACAGAAGCCATAAACTTTGAACAGTGCACAGCCTTGGAGGAGGGGAAGGGGGTTATTAGTGCTGGTGCCAGGCCAGACCATTAGATATAGTCTCAAGACCCCCAATGCCTGGGGCCTTTTTTTGCAAAGCCTTCGAAAGGACTGTAAGCATAATCCATATTTGAGGGACAAAGACACCAGAAAGATATAAAGGAGAAGCTCCCTGCATGTTACTTTGCTCAGACTCAGGAAATTATTCTGTTGAGTCTGCCGGCTTAATAAACTGTGTAACTCCATTTCTCTAAAGCATTGCTTGGTTTTTCTCTGGTCTTCTACAACAAGCCCACTCACCAACAATGGTGTTTTCATTTCCAGCTGCAGTTCATTATGTGTGGGGTTTCCATGGCCATAGGCCATGTGGCTTCTAGGGCCATCTGGCTATGGAGGGAGCACAGGAGAGTGCAAGGAAGCAGGAACGAAGCATGAGGAGCAAGAGAAAGAGAACTTTATCTCAGGGATTTTACCCTTTCAAAATCCCCTGTGCTTGCCATGGCTCCAACCCCTAGTCAATTATCTTTGTTCCCAGGTTAGACTGATAGGCAAGCACCTTCCCTACATCTCCCATCACCCTGACTTCACTGCACTTGTGCCCATCTCCCCTTTGTTTGATCCCTTTCCCAGTGATTTGCAAGGAATAGACCAGTGGTTCCCTGGGGAGTGAAACTGCAGCTTTCTGGTGAAGCTGCCCAGGTGAACATGATTACAATGTCAAGCCCCTCCTTTGCTCCTTTCTATTATTAATATTAGCTAGCTAGTTACCATGGTAACAATAAGAGTTTACAGAGATTTAGAGCTATCCTTCTCTTCCTGGTACAGAGAGGGAGACACACTTACAAATGGAGAATTCCCTTACAAATGTAAATGTTTACTTCTACTCAGTTTTCAGAGCTTTGCCTGTGTCTGCTGTTTCTTAAAAATAACTGTTAGGTTTGATCTAGCAATTGAATCGATACCCCTCCCCTGGGAACTGGCTTTTCCGGTTATTTCACTATGGACATTCCCTTTGCTGAAGACCACATTTCAGTTGCAGTGACCACATTCCATTATCTCCTATCCAGGCTTGCATAAAGAAGTCTCCGCCCAGAAAAAAGCCCGCCAAAAGTACTTTAAAAGCTGCTGACTCCCATCCAGGCTCAGCCACCTGGTGTGCGGATGATAGAATAAATTCGTAATCCCTCACCACTCTGGCCTCCTGCATTCCTCCTTCAGTGACCTAACAATAACCAGCTTAAACTAATCAGTATACCAAAGAAGCATATTTTGGGTTGGAATGTTTTGCTCCCCTGCAGTCAGGATGCTAATTTCTTTTAATTCAGCAAGCACTTTGAAAAAAAATGTCCTAGACTATACAGAAAAATATATTACAATGTTATTTGCATACCATCAATCTTCTGTTTGACTTCAAAAACATTATTTGAATAATTTGCATGAAAACAAGATCTTTGTCTTTTAAGAGTTTATCTCCTCCTGCTGCTATTTATCTTATACTGGATTATAACTTCAAGGGAGGGAAGAACAGTAGGAACAGATGAACTCTTAAAAATGAAAATCCTGTTTTTATGCAAATCTCTCTAATAATTAAAACAGAGAAATGGGGAAATCATACACAAATTCTCTAACAAAATCCATTAGAGGTTTTGAAGAATAAGAAGGCTTTCATGTTTTGATTTAACATCTGAAGCCAGTGGAGTTTGCATATGTTACTTTGATCTTTAAAACCCTTTGTGGTCTTGGTGCTAGTGACTTTCAATGAGGCCTCTTAGGTTTCCTGCAGTCCTCTTTCTCAAAAAGGTTAAGGGGAAGAGAAACCAAGATGGCAGCATAGGTTAAACACCTAACCTACAGCCTGGCACAACAATTTCAAAAATACAACTAAAAGTCAAAACGGACATCATCCAGAACCACAGGAAAGCTGGCTGACTGAAATGCCCACAACTAGAAGGAAAGAGAAAACCACAAGGAAAATCAGAGGAGCCGTAAAAGCCTGAGGTATGGAGACACGGGCGGAGACACGAGCACGCGCGCGTGTGGGGAGGACGGAGCCGGAGAGGACAGGGCGGCTGACAGCCTGGCCGGCGTTCTCTAGCGGGAAGGAGATAAAAGCTCCAGATTGCACTGAACCCCAGCTCTGACTGCACTGAACCCCAGTTCCAGGCGAGACTGTGGGAAACCAGGCTCATGCTGGGGGAATCTGGGCTGTGGGGTAGAGGCACAGAGGAGCGGCGAAAGGCAGAGCTCTGGAGGCGTGCACGTGAATGCGTGCAGAGGACGGACTGTTGCCTGTGCCGCTGAATTGCCCTGGCAGGGAGGAGACAGGGGATCCGGACCGTGCTGAACCCCAGTTCCGGCTGCGCTGGGCCCCGGTTACGGGCGAGACCCTGGGAAGCCAGGCTCATGCTGGGGGAACCTGGGCTGTGAGGTGGAGACGCAGGGGAGCGGCGAAGGGCAGAGCACCGGAGGTGCGCACGGGAATGCGCGCAGAGGATGGTCTGTTGACTGTGCCGCTGGATTGCCCTGGTGGGAAGGAGACAAAGGCTCCAGACTGCGCTGAGCCCCAGTTCCGACTACACTGAAACCCAGTTCCGGGCGAGAATCTGGGAATCCAGATTCACTGGGGGAGAGACTAGACTGTTTGGTGGCATGTGAAGCTCCAGGGCGCTTTTCTCTCAGAGGTGTTTGCAGGGAGTACAGAGGGACACTGAGACCCAGGAACCTCATAGGGCGGGGCTGACGGGAAGCCAAGGCTGTAGGCTCCACCCTGAAACTCCGCCCCATCCAAGCTGAGCACAGAGGCTTTTACAATTTTGCAAGTCTAGTTGAATAAGGCTGTCTCCTGGCATAGACACAGCTGATCCTCACAACCAATTGGACTGGAGGTCAAATCCTCCCAGTGTACCAACAGCAATCAAGGCTTAACAACACCAAGACTTTGCACTCAGCCCACAAAGGGGGGTACCAAGAGCAACCACCTAGGGAGATTGGGGAAGCTGAGCTACCGACCCCCACACAAAGCCATTCCATCAACATAGGGAGGCAGCCAAAAGGTGGAGACACCGAAGCAGGTCACGAATAGAAGAGATGAAGGAAAGTAAACTAATGGACGACACAATGTTCAGACCACATTTACAAAGTTACTTAAGAATCTTCTGGAGGACCAAGATGGCAGCACAGGGCAGACGCCTGATTGTTGCCTACCACAACAATTTTGAAACTACAACTGGAAAACAGAGCAGACACCATCCAGAACAATGGCCGGAGGAATTGCTGAGAAGGAATTGACCTATGGGAGTTGGGATCGGGAAGACGAGGCCCCGCTGGGTCCCGGATACAGGTGCACTCACCCGGTGACTGGTCGCCGCTGCAGACCCGAGTGCCACTGCAGCAATCTTGGACCAGCCTGCCGCCGTGCACCGGGCACACCGGAGCTTCGCTGAGCCCGCCGCCCGGCGAGTTCCGCAGCAGCCGCCCCGGAGCTTTGAGAAAATGGCTGAAGGAATTGCTGAGAGGGAATTGACCGACAGGAATTGGGATCAAGAAGATGAAGCCCCGCTGGGTCCCGGGTCCAGGTGAGGCCGCGCGCCCCTTGGTCCGGGCAAGGCCATGCGCCCCTGGATCTGGGTGAGGCCGCACGCCCCGGGGCCCGGGTGATGCTGGGTCCTGGGTCCAGGTGAGGCTGCGCGCCCCTGAGTCCCGGTGAAGCCGCGCCCCTGGGTCCGGGCGAGACCAAACCAGAGGGAGTCGGACCTGCGTTACCACCATTTGTCCACCACCCAGAGCTGAAAAGTCAGTGCCGACATGTACACATAAGGAACTGGTGGACATTGAAATTGGGTCTCAAAAGAACAGTTGGTCCAGAAAGAAACTTACTACAGACTGATTCATTTGCCTGTCAGCATAACTATTATTGCTCGCCTCACATTCGGTTCTTATAAGTATATTTCTAGTAACACATGATCTCACTCATCTAGGGGAAATGATGAACATCATAGACTGATGAACAAGAACAGACCCAGAAACAAGGAGGCATCGATCCGACTGTCGGGCCTCAGAAGGAGGGTAGGGAAGGGTGGGGGTAGTGGGGAGAGATCAACCAAAGGACTTGTGTGCATGCATACAAGCCTAACCAATGGTTAAGGACAACAGGGGGGTGGGATGGGGGATGGGAATGGGGGGATGAGGACAAATATGTGACACCTTAATCAATAAAGAAATTTAAAAAAATAAAAAAAAATTAAAAAAAAAAGGTTAAGGGGAAACTAAACATAATTGTTGTTTCTCATAGTTTTTGTTTGCAAACACTTGTTATATTTAACGATGGCAATAATAATGTGTGTGGTACACTTTTCAGACTGGCTGTGTCAATCTGACCCTGGGAACATTTTATCTTCTCTTCTGCGGCATTATCTTAATGTTATTATCAGTACATTAGTGTAAGAAAAGCACCATTTTTAGATTAAACCAGTTTTAACTGTGAATTACTCAAATAGAATGTTAAGAAGAAAAAAGCACATTAATGAGGGGACTAAAATTGCTGACACTTAGAGGAATGACTTCCTTCTACTCTGGCCCTCCTCTCATTTCCTCCTTTGTTCACCTTGGACATGCTACTTTTACCAAACTAAAGGGGCCTGTTTGCCTGGGTGCATCAAAGCCGAATAAGGTACAGACAGGAGTTTGCAGCAAAGAAGGTAAGGGTTTATTAGCTGAGGAAGTGGCTCCGCCTAGAGACAAGTTAGCTGATGCTCAAAGACATGGTCCCCTGATGACTTCCAGGGGATGGGTTGTAGAGGGGGGAAATCATTAACCATGATTACTAAAGGAGTTAGTGCTGCGGTCTCTACTAATTGGTCAGGGTATCTGGTCCTGAGGTCAGCCGTGGCGTTGCTTCATCTAGTTTTGCTGCTTTTCTGGGCCTGGAGCTGAAACACAACTGAGGCCTAGAAGTTACCTCTGCTAGCCCTGGCCAGGTAGCTCAGTTGGCTAGAATGTCATCTGATATGCCAAGGTTGTGGGTTCAACCTCTGGGCAGGACACATACAAAAGCAACCAATGAATAAATAAGTGGAACAACAGATTGATGTTTCTCTCCTTTTTCTCTCTCTCCCTTTCTCTCTTTCTCTCTCTCTCCTTCCCTCCCTTCTCTCTTTTAAAATCAACAAATAAAAAAACCTGCAACACTAAATGTTATCTCTGGTGTGACCAACACTCTATCTGTGGGGTCAACAGACCTGGAGGCTTTGTTCCTAAAATGATTTGATGCCAACCAGAACCGCATTGTCCTGAGGCTTAATGATGATGGGAGTGCTCCTGTAAGGGGGAAGGAGGCAGGTGAGTCGGGGTGCTGGATGAGGCCAGTTTGAATCAAAAGGAAAGAAAGGAGAAAAGGTCATATTAAAGAAATAGAGTTTCTACACAGTTACACCACTTTTCCTTTCTTCTCATGCTCTTCTATTCCCTTCAGATATAGGGCAAACTATTTTTGCCTAAACTTTTTTATTAATGGTACAACTTTAGGTAATAATCAGAACTTTATGAGCCTAATACCTTTAGTGATCTGACTCGTAAAAAAAGTGAATTTTAATTAGTGTGCCTCTTGGTGCCATAGAATTGGCTATAGCCAGTAGAGAACACATTCCTTTTTTGAAAAACCTTTACCAAATGAGCTCTCTGATTGACCATAGGATGTTAACAAAGTCCTATGGTGTGAGACAGTCAATTTAATAACAGTACTAATGAAAGGTGAAGAAAGAAAAGACTGCCTGTGCCAATGACAAAAATGAGATTAAAAAAAAAAGGTCTTCCAAGCTTTCATTATTTTATTAACACTATTTTTCCCTAATTTAAAACTTCCAGTGGATTTGAAAAAATAGTGAGAACTGAAGGGAATGTGTGACTAAAGAATAATTCTTGGTTGCATATCTACAAAAAAATTTCCTATAGCAAGTATCTATTATCTCTTCATCCAATGCATTCTATGCCAGGTCATAGCATGGTCACTCAATCCCATCTACTCCAATTCCATGCAGAGCTATTCCATAAAGTACATAAGTCCAAAATAGGCATAACAGATACTTGCTTATGTCCCTTCTTTCATGTTTCCTTAACTTCCTCTTTCCAAAATAGTAGGTACATCAGCAAAGTATTGCACAGTGGTGTAATGGTTAATTTTGTGTCAACTTGGTTGGGCCATGAGTTGTCCATTTATTTGATAAAACATTATTCTGTATTTCTGTGAGGTTGTTTTATTTTATTTTATTATTATTTTAAAAAATATTTTGTTGATTTCACAGAGGATGAGAGAAAGAGAGAGAGATAGATAGAGAGAGAGAGAGAGAGAGAGAGAGAGAGAGAAACATCAATGATGAGAGAGAATCATTGATTGGCTGCCTCCTGCACACCTTACACTGGGGATCCAGCCTACAACCTGGGCATGTGCCCTGACTGGGAATTGACCTGCGACCTCCTGATTCATAGATCGATGCTCAACCACTGAACCATGCCAGCCAGGCTATGAGGTTGTTTTAGATGAGATTAACATTTAAATCAATGCAACTTTTAGTAAAGCAGATTGCCCTCCATAATATGAGTGGGCCTTGCCTAATCAGTTGAAGGCATGAATAGACCAAAAAGACTGGCCTCCCACAAGCAAGGGATAGTTCTTTAGTAGATTGTCCTCATCTAAAATGTCAGTTCTTTCTGGTTCTACAGCAGACTGTCTTCAAATTCAAATTGGAATGTTGGCTCTTCTAGTTCTCCAGTCTGCTGGCCTACCTTGCAAAGTTTGGAATTGCTAGCCTTCATAATCACTGGAGCCAATTTCTTATCATCTCTCTCTCTCTCTCTCTCTCTCTCTCTCTCTCTCTCTCTCTCTATATATATATATATATATATATATATATATATATATCCTACCTAATAATAGACAAATATGCAAATTGACCATACCTCCGACACACCCACATGCCACACCCACAAGCCACGCCCACAAGCCAATCAGAGTGAGCATGCAAATTAATCCAAACCAAGATGGCTACAGCCACAGAGAGCAAGGTTTCCTAGGTAACAGAGGAAGCCAAGCTTTCCGCCTGCCCTGGCCAGGCCTAAGCCTCCACTCAAGCTACAAAGTTTCAATTATAGAAGGTAAACAAATTCAAACAAATGGCGGCAGAATGGAGCTTGAGAGAGCAGGCCAGGGTTGCCAGCGGCAACAGGGGAAGCAAAGCTTTCCACACACCCTGGCCGGGCCCACCCGCTTAAGGCAACAAAGATTCAATTATAACCCCAACAGAAATGGCTGCCAGCCTCAGAGGGAGCCCCAGGCTTGGCTCCGCTCCAGGCTACAAAGTTTCAATTGTATAAGGAAAATAAATTCCAAATACCAGGGCCTCCGCTTGGGTTGCCAGGGGGGCGTGGCTGGCCTGCAAACCACCACAGGCCCCTCGCTCAGGCCACCCCATGCCCCAAGGGAACCCCCACCTGTTCCGGGACACACTTCAGGGCAAACCAGCTGGCCCCCACCCCTGTACCAGGCCTCTATCCTATCTAATAAAAGAGTAATATGCAGATTGACCATCACTCCAACACACAATATAGCTGCCCCTATGTGGTCAAAGATCCTGCTCCCATGTGGACACAGGATGGCCACCACAAGATGGCCAGCAGGAGAGGGCAGTTGGGAGGCACCCGGCCTGCAAGGGAGGGAAGTTGAGAAGGACCAGGCCTGCAAGGGAGGGCAGTTGGAGGTGATCAACCCTGCAGGAGAGGGCAGTTAGGGTTGACCAGGCCGGCAGAGGAGGGAAGTTGGGGGCAAACAGTCTGGCAGCAGAGTGGTTAGGGGGTGATCAGGCTGGCAGGCAGAAGTGGTTAGGGGCAATCAGGAAGGCAGGCAGGCAAGCAGTTGGGAGCCAGCAGTCCTGGATAGTGAGAGGGATGTCCAACTGCCCATTTAGGCCCGATCCCACCGGGCAGTCGGACATCCCTTGAGGCGTCCCATATTGGAGAGGGTACAGGCTGGGCTGAGGGACAACCCCCCTCCGTGCATGAATTTCGTGCACCGGGCCTCTACTGTATATATATATATAAATATCACACACACTAGAGGCCCAGTGCACACACACACACACACACACACGCACGCGTGTGTGTGTGTGTGTGTGTGTGTGTGTGTGTGTCCCTCAGCCCAGCCTGCACCCTCTCCAAGCTGGGACCCCTCAAGGGATATCCGACTGCCGATTTAGGCTCGATCCCATGGGCAGTCAGACATCCCTCTCTCAATCCAGGACTGCTGGCTCCCAACCACTCACCTGCCTGTCTGCCTGATTGCCCCTAACCGCTTCTGCCTGCCAGCCTGATCACGCCCTAACCGCTCCCCTGCCAGCCTGATTGATGCCTAACTGCTCCCCTGCCAGCCTGATTGCCCCTAACTGCCCTCCCCTGCAGGCCTGGTCCCCCCCAACTGCCCTCCCCTGCAGGCCTGGTCACCCCCAACTGCCCTACCCTGCAGGCCTGGTCCCCCCCAACTTCCTTCCCCTGCAGGCCTTGTCACCCCAACTGCCCTCCCCTGCAGGCCTGGTCCCCCCAAACTGCCCTCCCCTGCAGGCCTCATCCCCCCCAACTTCCCTCCCCTGCAGGCCTGGGTCCCCCTCAACTGCCCTCCCCTGCAGGCCTGGTCACCCCCTACTGCCCTCCTCTGCTGGCCCAGTCCCTCCCAACTGTCCTCCCCTGCTGGCCTGATTGCCCACAACTGCTCTCCCCTGCAGGCCTTTTATCAGATTATTAGATAGGATATATATGCAAATTGGCAATATGCAAATTGACCATCACTCCAACACACAAGATGGCCGCCCCCATGTGAACACAAGATGGCTGCCACAATATGGCTGGCAGGGGAGGGCAGTTGTGAATGTCGATCAGAATGGCAGGCAGAAAGCGGTTAGGGGCAATCCAGCATGCAGGCAGGCTAACAGTTGGGAGCCAGCAGTCCTGGATTGTGAGAGGGATGTCCGACTGCCCGTTTAGTGGAATCGGGCCTAAACAGGCAGGCATCCCTCGAGGGGTCCCATATTGGTGACAGTGCAGGCTGGGCTGAGGGACACCCCCTCCTCCCATGCATGAATATAAATAAATATATATATTTACTGAGTGGCCAGATTATTATGACCACCCATCAGTACTTCATTGGGCCACCTTTTGCCTTCAATACTGTGGTTATTCTTCTTGGCATTGACTCCACGAGATGTTGAAAGGTGATGCGAGGAATCTGACACCCTGCCTGATGAATATCACTGTCCAGTTCTGTGAGATTTGATGGTTGTGGAACCAGCTGCCTGATGGCTCTTTTAACTTCGACCCACAAATGCTCAATTGGATTGAGATTTGGTAATTGTAGGGGCCACCTAAGCATGGTAAAGTCTCCTTCATGTTCTTGAAACCACTCCTGCACAATATGAGCACCGTGGCATGGCTCATTGTCTTGTTGGAAGAAGCCATCTCCGTTGGGATACTCCATCAACATGATAGGATGAACTTGATCAGCAACGACACTTAGGTATGTTGTGCTATTTAGATGTTGTTCCAAATGAATTAAAGAGCCCAAATCATGCCAGGAAAACATTCCCCAAACCATAACACTGCCCCCACCAGCTTGAAAGGTTGTACTCATGCACGTGCGGTGCATGCTTTCATGCTGTTTCCACAAAATTCTCACTCTGCCATCTGCATGATACAACTGGAAACGTGATTCATTGGGCCACATGACTTTTTTCCAATGCTCGACTGTCCAATCCTTGTGTTCCTGTGCGAATTGGAGATGTTTTATCTTGGTAACTGCAGACAGCAAAGGTGTTCAAACAGGCCTTCGGCTTCCATATCCCATATGATGCATTGTATGGCTAATTTGCCTACAAATGTCAGGTGGTCATAATAATCTGGCCACTCAGTATATATATGTTATTGGTTCTATTGTTTTAGAGAACCCTAATACAAGTGGGTTTCATTGAAACTTCAGCTATTTGATTATTATATTTCCATTTATCAATCATTCATATTTTAATTTCTCCTAATCTCTACTGAATATTTTTCATTAAATCTTTCTAAAAATATTGACACAGAGTAAAATATTTACACACTATACTGAGATGTGCAAAAAGTTAGCTTTCTTTTTTGTTTATAGATTTCTTATTAATGAACCAACAGCTCACTAATGGGAATCAGGGGTAAAACTTGATAATTATAATTAACTTGAACTCTTCAAATTAAAATAGCTTCTTAATGTTGCCTCTGTTTGTTTTGGGTAATTATATAATAAGATTCAAGTTTCACCAACCAGTTTGGCTTCTCACTGAAAATTTTATCACACTTCCACTTTTTCCTCAAAAGGTATTTAGATGTAGAGAAAGATTATGCATTAGAGACACTAGAAAGGTGGGCTGCATGCTGGTCTTTGTGTAATTTTCATGACCTCTGTGGTTGTGTCCACAGTGCATCTTCATCACTGGACATGCCATTGGAATCTGCTGTAGATATATATCACTTATGAAAATCATGACCTGCCCTTTTGGAATTGGCAAAAGTCCTGGGAAGTTTGGACCCTGCCCTCCACAGAGTAGGATCTCATTTTGGTTCTGGCAGGTACTAAAGATCCCTCTACTTCTGGCTGTCATTTCCATTTAGTCCTAGGGTAGTCTACCCAGTAGTTTTTGTTTTCTTTTTTTATATTTTTATTGATTTCAGAGAGTAAGGGGAAGGGAGAGAGAGAGAGAAATATCAATGATGAGAGAGAATCATTGATTGACTGCTTCCTGCATGCCCCCTATTAGGGACTGAGCCCACAAACTGGGCATGTGCCCTTGGCTAGAATCGAACCCAGGACCTTTCAGTTTGCAGGCTGACGCTCTATCCACTGATCCAAACTGGCTAGGGCCACCCAGTAATTTTTGATACAAGAACATTTTACCCCTGCCACAGTAACCAGTAGCCTAACCCATTAGCAAGCTTCTAACCAAGTAACATCTGCTTTCATCTAGAATTCCACCTTGAGTACATGGGAATTTGGATACATTTTGTACCATGCTTGGACCTAGGGAGATTTTGGAATGCTACCTCCAAACCACCTTCTGCCTAAAAATGACATACTACTACCTTTATATTACCACTTCGTGTTGGTGAGAGGAGTTAGCTTGACATGCGGTAGATAGGGCAGGGGTCCAGTGGAACACAAAGGCAGGTGGAACATAGGCAAGGGCAGACACAGCAGTTTGAGCCAGCCTAACCACAGGAACCAACCACGCAGAAGTAATAGAATGTTTTTGGACTCAGACTGGGAGGCAGGTGACACCAAGGGAGGGCCTGCAACAACAAGGTGTAGTGATGCATAGGAACAGGGAAATTTCATGTGTGTTGCTGGGATTCAATCAGTTGAGGTATTCAATCAGTTGGCAACAGGGGTACATATAGAGCAGGCTTGTAGCACATATATACCCCTAGACCAACTAGCTTCATAGGCAACCCATTATTTGGGCTCCCTCCCGTTCGGGGAGTCTGAACCTGCTAGTAATAAAATTTCCATGCTTTTGCTTAAATATTCTGGTCTGCAGTGCTCATTCTTCAGTGTTGCGACACACACCCCCAGGAAAAAAACCTCAGCTCACTGTTCCAGTTATCATTGGTGTAGAGTGTCTTTCAAAGAGGTGTTCTCTATGAGATGGGAGTAGGGTGCAAGAGCCCCGTTCAATGAGGTCTCTATCTTCTCAACACAAGCCAGGGATGAGGGAATACTGAACATATTTCTTTTAGTAACATCTTCTCATCTTCCCTAAATTCCTCTGTCTTTTAGATTTCCCCCTTACTCTGTTGAGAACTTCTATGCTATTTTACTTTCTTTGGTTATATGCTGAAGTCTAGGTAAAGTCTATTCATACTTTTTCTAGATAATAAACTTCATAGTGCAGCCTTAGTGGCAGAAAGAGTTATGGGAGGAAAACTGGATTAAAAAGAAGAGAAAATACACTGGCTTAGTATTTTTAAAACATGATTTCTGTTGCATTCTGATAGTCACAATATTTCCTTTGGTCACTTGGCCATTATATTATATTGCTACATTTATATCTCATGAGTCTACTAAAAGGAATTGAATTCTTTCTTCTTTAGGTTTTACTGAGAGTTGAATCTGAATAAATAAAAACAAATCAATATTCTATAGATTCTACAACTTGAAATATAAAGATTTGGGATTCTGTGAAAGGTGGCAGTAAATCTTTCTTAAAATTACAAAACTTGGTAAACTTTTCCTTAGGTATGTGGTTCTTTAACAAATTGTTACCTTCAAAATGATTAAGTAGCATGTTGTTTAAGGGCAGTATTATGATTAACTGGAATCATCAAACTATGCCAATGGCTCTTAACTTTGAGCTAAATATTGTAAAGTCTATTAATTTCTATCGCTATATTCTGTGCTTATCATATAATGATGATATACTTATTATTTTTAAATATTTCAGAAATTGAAGTAGGTTCTGTTATGAATTTTTTTGCAACTTGTATTAAATAGGGTTTTTGATGCAAGTGAACTTTTTCTTGAGGAATACTCTGACCTCAGCTGCAGAGGCTGGTTGAAAAGTAGAAAGAAAACCTAGGTTTTATAGCAAGCATTTAATGTTCTGTATCCAAAGAAGCATAGGAAGGTAGTTCTGCTTGAACCAAGGGGTTCTAACCTGGAACCTTGGGTGCTACAATAGTATAATGTGGGCCACTCCTAAAGTGAGGTTGTTGACAATCCATGTGTGGGCAATAAGAGCAGAACCACAGACATATGGGAATCTGTGTCTTAGGTAGAGGATTACTGAGTGCTAGATATGATGTAATGTTCTGATTAATTACATTGGGGTCAGAGATGGCTACAATCCCAGTGAGGGACAAGCTAATCTACTGATAGTTTTTACTAGAGGTGAAAAAATATTGCAAGAGTTAAAGGAAAGCTGTGGCTTAAGGGAAGGGAGTGATTAGGTCACATTCCCATAGTGTGGTCCTCGCCTTGGCATTATTATTCATTCTATAGTCCATCTGCTAGCATGATGTGAATGGTCCACTGGATCTGGATCAGATGTTATTAAGCATGAAAGTTAAAGATATATATCTGAGAAAGACTGGTGATTATCAGAGACTAAGAACAGGTTTTTATCCCAAACCACCAATCAGAAAGAATATTTGCATCCCTGTGTTCATAATAGCATTACTTACAATAGCTACAATTGGAAAGAGCTCAAGTGCCCTTCGCTACATAAGTGAATAACAAAGCTGTGGTACATTACACAATGGAATACCATGTAGCTGTAATAAAGAAGAAGCTCTTGTAATTTGCAACAGCATAGACTGACGAATAAGATAGATCCAGAGACATGGGTGAATGGAACAGACTGACAGCTCTGAGAGGAGAGGGGGAAGAGATTAACCAAAGAATTTATATGCATATATGCATAGCCTAAGGACACAGACAATTGTGTGGTGAAGGCCTGGGGTGGGGCAGGAGCTGGGTGGAGGGAGGCAAAAGGAAGAAATGGGAGACATCTGTAATTCTGTCAACAATCTATATATATAAAACCCTAATATGCAAATAGACCAAATGGCAGAACAACCAAACAACCGGTCACTATCATGTGCACTCACCACTAGGGGGCATCGCAGAACATGGCTGGCATCGGCAGCAAGCAGCAGAGCACGGAACATGGTGGGCGTCAGCTGTGGTGGGATGGTGAGACAGGTGAGTGGGTGGTGCCAGGCCAAGGCTGGTGCGAGCGGGGGGCCCCAATCACCCTGCTGACCGGACCAAAGATGGAAATCGACAGTGGCAACGGGGGCAGGGCCAGCAAGCGGGCGGTGCCAGGTCAAGGTGGATGCGAACAGGGGCCCCAATTGCCCTGCTGGTCACCCCACAGATTGGCCCTGATTGCCGACCCGGCCTAGGGACCCTACCTGTGCATGAATTTCATATACTGGGCCTCTAGTAATAATAATAAAAGGAACAGATGTTTAAAATGTAGACATTATAATTCATCAAGTTCTCATTATAAAGTTGATCTTTGTCATCTCTAAAATGTTTGCGATGTTTCTCCACTACAAGGTGTACCATTTCCCCTTTTCTTGCACTAGTTTTTGTAAATAGCTTACTAAGTCCAGCCCACATTCATATGGAGGGAAACTAAGCTCCACTTCCTGGAAGGGGTTATTTACATACATTTGGACATCGCTTTATGCATGCCATATATTTAATCCTCATTCCAACCCTATGGACTACATGAGCTGCTATCATCACCCTGAATTTACAGATGAGAAAACTGAGGCACAGGGGTGTCATGTAATTTTCTTAAGGTTACCCAACTTGATTTAATAAGGAGCATCTGGTTCTATAAGGCATTCATTAACCCGTACTACTGCTATTGTTTCCTTCAGAGCCTGATTAGTATAAGCAACTTGGGAAATCAATTATAAAAAGAATGTAAACCTTATGGTTCCCTATTCTATACCATTAGAAATAAGAATAGAGAAATTATTAAATTTCTTGATGTTTCTTGAAATATTTGAATACCTGACCACTATTTCTTTTTTTTTTAAATACTCTATTGATTTTTTACAGAGAGGAAGGGAGAGGGACAGAGTCAGAAACATCGATGAGAGAGAAACATCGATCAGCTGCCTCCTGTACACCTCCTACTGGGATGTGCCTGCAACTAAGGTACATGCCCGTGACTGGAATCGAACCTGGGACCTTTCAGTCTTCAGGCCGACGCTCTATCCACTGAGCCAAACCGGTTAGGGGATGTCCACTATTTCTATATAATCATTGTATGTCCAAAGGTTAAAAAAGATCTTTAAAGTACATTGGATCACTTACTAACTTAAAGAATTTGGAGAAAATACAAAGGGTGTGCATTATACCTGTTATTATGTCAATTCTATTAGCATTATTCTCAGTTTTAATGTGACTCGTAAACTTGAAATTATTTATAAAGTTAGTATGGTATTATATATTATAATATGTTTGAGTAAGCTGATCATCCACAAATATGGCTCATTCTACTTTGTTAACTATTTTTACATTATTATCTGGAAATTACCTGTAATGAGGAGAATGTGTCTATGACATTCTAAAAGCATAAAAATTATCTATAATAATAAAAGCATAATATGCCAATTGACTGGACATCCTTCCAGACGACCTTCCGGATGAAGCCAGGGCTGCAGCTGTGGGATCAAGGCAGCCGCCGCAGCTGCGAAGGCCTACTCTTGCATGAATTTCATGCATTGGGCCTCTAGTTGTTAATAAAAATATATTGTTATTATGCAAACTGAAATAAGCCTGTCAGAGAAAGACAAATACCATATGATTTAACTTATATGTAGAATCTAATGATCAAAATTAACTAACAAAAACTAGAAAGAGACTCATCGATGCAGAGAACAGATTCACAGCTGTCGAGGGGTGGGGGCTGGGGGGATAAGTGAAAAAGGTGAAGGAATTAAGCAAAAAAAAACCCCAACAACAACTCATACACAATATGGTGATTACCAGAGGGAAGGGGTGCGGGGAGGTAGGAGAGAGTATAGGGGTGATAAATGGTGATGGAAGGAGATTTGAATTGAGGTGGTGAAAACACAATACAATATATAGTTGATGTATTACAGAATCATACCCCTGAAACATATATAATTTTATTAACCAATGTCACCCAATACATTCAATAAAAGAACAAAAAATAATAATAAAATGGCAGTCCTAGAAAAGAACAGTATATTGTTTGGGGTTTCTTTTTAAGGTGATGAAAATGTTTTAAAAATTGACAGAGTGATTGGTGTGCAGCTCTGAATATACTAAAAACCATTGAACTGTATGCTTTAACCTTTTGCACTCGGGTGTCGAGTGTGACTCGACACGGTTAGCATTAGAATAAAGGAATCGAGAAAAAAGCGAGTGCAAAGGGTTAAATGGATGAAATAACTGATGTGTGAATTATATCTCATAAAGCTGTTAAAAAAGAATATTGTTGCCCTGGCCAGCTTGGCTCAGTGGATAGAGCGTCAGCCTGCAGACTGAAGAGTCCCAGGTTCGATTCCAGCCAAGGGCACGTGCCTGGGTTGTGGGCTCGACTCCAGTGGGGGGCGTGCAGGAGGCAGTTGATCAATGATTCTCTCTCATCATTGATGTTTCTATCTCTCTCTCCTTCCCCCTTCCTCTCTGAAATCAATAAAGAAATATATTTATATGTATAATAAAAGAATATTGTTTAGTCCTATCACAATAATGACTGTATAAGATATTTTGGCCTTAGAGCAGCACACTGGGAGGAAGCACATTTATTTCAGCTTTCTAGATTGTACCTTCTCCTTTGCCATCAGTGGGCAGCATCAGCCCAGGGAACCCTTGTGGTAGTGGCTACTAGTGAATGGGCTTTCATGTGCCAGGCCCAGTGCGGAGCATTTTATATACATTCCTTCATTTAATTCACCAAGAGACATAGATATTAGTGTCTCTGTTAACAGATGAGAAAACTGAAGCTAGAAATGGTTATGTAATTTAACTTCATTCACACAACTGGTAGTACAGCCAGGAAGTGAACCAGGTCTGCCTGATTTCATACCGTTGTAACTTTAAATTCCTATTCTTTCCTGTGGTTTCCTTTTGTTGCGCTGTTCCCCTGCATTGAGTTGGGACACAGATTTAAGTAAATTATCGACAAGGTTCCCTCAAGTAGGGCCCTTTTCCTCTGTTAGATGTATTCTTTTTCTCCTTCTCCGCCTCCACTTCCTCCTCTCTCTTTTGTTTCAGGTTGAAAACAAGGGAATGAAGAATGCTGGGAAAAAGTAGAAAACAGAATACATCATTCAGGAGTAAATGGCAGCTTAATTAAATTCTGTCTCCTTTCTGGAAGTTTTATAGAGGAAAAAGATGGTCTTGGACACTAGTGTGCTATAAAATCTTGCTTCTAATTTGTAAGGACAGGCTTCCTTCTGAAGGTTGCCATCTGTCTGGAACTGGTTCAGAGTGGCCCTCCATCACTGGAGTTAGGGTGGGACATTCTGGAACGGACACCGGTGCAGGGAAATAATTGTCGCCTGGTTTGTGGATGAGCAGACTGTCCTTTTTTCTTCTAGGAACAGTGTCCTCCGTAATGTCTATGAAGGCACCATGGCACTTCTGTCACTTGAATCTTATTATAATAATCAAATAATACATTAAATATTCATTGAAGTGCCTCCTATGTACAGAGTACTGTTGTCCAGTATTGGGGCCAAAACCCCAAATTTTATCAGCCTCTCTACCACCACCCAGATAAGTATGTAATCTAAGTACAAATGTTTGCTTTGAAGATGAAGCTGCAAGACAAATCTCTTAGTTCACCCCTGCCTTGCCCTCCGCAGAAGGCACTGCTCACTTTTCCTGCAGGGAACTTTTGGAGCTGCCACTGCTGTGGTGGGTATCTGGGGAGAACACAAACCTTATGAAGTATGGTCAGTTCCTTCAAGCAACCTGTAACCTAAGTGGAAAGTAAGCAAGGTGGCACCCCCATGGGCAGTGCCATGAACTGGACTTGGGCTCTGGGACACACTGATTGCCTTGGAGCCAGGAGAGCTGGGCCAACCTGGACCCTCTTCTGTGCTGCCCGGGCCTGCCCAGGCTGGGCCCCTGAGGTCCTGTGCAGAGAGTTTTCTCCCAGCCTGGGGGCAGGGGAACTTAAGGGGGTCATGCCAGTGGTCAGCAAACTGCGGCTCGCGAGCCACATGCGGCTCTTTGGCCCCTTGAGTTTTTAGCGAAGGCCAGCTTAGGAGTACCCTAATTAAGTTAATAACAATGTACCTACCTATGTAGTTTAAGTTTAAAAAATTTGGCTCTCAAAAGAAATTTCAATCGTTGTACTGTTGATATTTGGCTCTGTTGACTAATGAGTTTGCTGACCACTGTGCTAGACCAGTGTTACAACCTGCAGTTGCCTTTCCGTGGCCCCTGAGCTCTGATGCTTCAGGTGGGAGGCAGTGGGGGCTGCAGTGAGGGTGAACGGGAGTAGAATTTGTGATCCCAAATATGTCTTTTTGGCATATTGATTATTTTAGGCTGGTTATTTTTAAGAAACAGCAGACACAGGAAAAACTCTGACAGCTGAGACATTTATGTTTATAAAGGAAACATTCTACTGTAGGAGTGTCTCCCTGTCTATACTAGGAAGGGAAAGATGACTAAAACTCTAGAAGGCACGTACTTAGATCTGTGTAATAACCTTACCCTTTTTTATTGTGCTTTCCCTGATAATCTCCCATAACCGATCCCCCTCCCCAACTTTTCACTTTTCTTTTAGTTGGAAATTTTATTTAAGGTGATGACGACTTGGGCCATTTTGGGGAGTTAGTTTTTCTGGCTCTTTCCCATGTATACAAAAGATATACATGTTATTAAATTTTTGTTTTTCTCCTGTTAATTTGCATTTTATGACAGGGAGGTTCTCAGTCAAGAACCTTGAAGAGTAGAGGGAAAATTATTTTTCCTTCCCTACCAGGGCAGCAGCACCTGTTGCCAACACCCACTCCTGGCCCAACTCCACAGGTCCAGGGAAGATGGAGATGGGCAGCCAGTGACACAGGGGATTTTCTGGAAAGAGGATGCAGAAGCCCAAGTCACTATGGGAGGCTCTGAGGCCAAGGAGAAAATGGGCTCTCTTCCACACTGGGTGGAGGACAGGATGGTGCGGGGCTCCATCCCTGTCCCAGGAGGAGCCCTGGTGGGAAAATGCAAGTAGTGTCACAAGGTCAAGTGTCACAAGTGAATGTGAGTCCAGAAGCATTGACAGGAAGAGCTCGGGTCAAGAACCAGCCTCTGGGGTTCAAGACCTGGATTTCAGTCCTGGTTCCACCGTTTGCTGTCTCTGTGACCAGGCTTCAGTTTTCCTCTCTGTGAAATGAGGGAAGAATAGTACTCATATCACAGGAAATTGTGAGGAGTAAATATGTCAGAAAGTAGACCTAAAGTGTATAGAACCGTTCCTGACAACTTGCAACCATGTGTTAACCACTGTTATTACTTCTGGGAGGAGGGACAACCGCACTTTGAAGTGCTCAGGGGAGCTACTATGAAGAAGGGAATCACTGCAACTGGGTTTGCACAAAAGGTTAGGATTTGAATGGAAGGGACTTCTTAAATCAAGGGACTAGAACACTATGTGTCAAAAAACACATGATTTTGTTATTGTTATGCTGCAATGAACGTTGTCTCTTCTGTCTTATCCAATCAGGGTTCCAGGTAAAAGCTATGAGCACCTACTATCAATTTCTAATGGTGGGAAAGAGAGAATCATTGCAGCTAAGTATTTTCACAGTGATTTCTAATAATAATAATATTAAAGGTAATAATCAACATGAAGCATTTGCAATGGGCCAGGTGTTGTTCTATATACTTTACCTATGTTTATGATCTCAGTTTTTCTCAAGAGTTTTAAGAAGTGTTTTATTTTATTTTATTTTTTAACAATTCATTGGTAGGCACAGGGCAGTTGGAGACTTTGCCTATGGTGACTCTGTTAAGAAATGGTGGAGAAAGAACTTGAAGGAGGAAGTTGAGCTCCAGAGCCTTTATTGAATTTAACCCTTTAATAAGGGAAGGAGATAGACTTTCCATGGTGTAGACTGGGGAGATGTTGTGAGGCACTCAGATTTTGGTATCCATAAAACCATATCATGTAGGCTACTTTCTCCTCTGTCCCTGGGTATTCAATGTCCTGGTGTTGAAAGCTGGGAAACAGAATAGACTAATCAATCTCATGATTCCAAACCATTGCATCAAATGTATATAGCTACCAAATTAATAAGTACAGGAGTAATTTCTCTGTTCTATTAAAAGCATTTCTAATATGTAACAGTTGGTTTAAAAATATTAGTGTTTTTCTGGTCATATTTCATTTTACACACTCACATTCTGCTTTGTTTTGGGTGGCGAATTATGCTCAGAGACAAAAATTGTCTTTGCCAGTAATTTATTTAGCACAGGATCACTGCAGGAATTATAATAATTTCACAAGTCAGTAGCATACAGGATAATGTCTCTTAATAAGCCAAGAAAGAACACACTTTGAATGAATTTGCAATTGTTTCAGCAAGCGGAGTTTAAGAGAAATAAAGTCCACATTTAATTTGAGGTTGGATTTTATGAGTTGGTTCCCAGGAGAGCTGGCTTACCCAATGGAGTGGATACCCAGCGGCCAGCACAAGAGTGAAAGTTCCTTGTTGCTAGGGCATGTTGCTAGGGCATGTTGCTAGGGAAGGAAGATGCAGGTGTTGGCAAGCAAGATCATCTCCTTCACTGGGGCACTGCATGGTTTTCATCACTGTCAGCAGGTGAAGCGTTAGTTGCCCAGGCAGAAGCTAATACCCCAAGGTCTTGGAGAGCTATTTAGGTCAGTCAAGAGTCACTTGCCCAGACTCACACTCTGGTATTTATAGTGTAAATGCCCCTGGTCATCATTGCTTCTCCACATGTTCTTTATGATTAGCCCTCTCCCCTCCCCCCACCCCCCGTGAGACCCCCCACCCGCACCATGTGGGCTGCTGAGTGCTTACCAACAACCACAGATGTCGATGATGATGACACCCTAACACAGCAACTTCATATAAAAAACACTGACTTCATTTTTGTCATAAGTGGACCTGAAATCATCTCAAACCAGTATACAACACATTCATTCACACATGCACATACCCACTTCTCCACATATAGATAGTCTCAAAAGTTGACTTAGGTCTGTGCATTTTACTGGCTGGTTGGATACTAGACCTGGCCTGGAGACAGAAATATGAACTAAGGTACCTCAGGAGGACCTTTCCAGAACTCTGATTCTTAGTTCTATAACAACCTGAGATGGGGAGGAGAGGTAACTCTTGGAATAGCGTCACACTCCATTTGTCATTTCATGTTCTTGACCCAGAAAAAGAAGCTAGTTGGATACAGTGGCTGGAGCTTTCACTAAGTAAACAAATAAAATTAATGGAGCATAGTATTTGGCTCTGCATGTGTGTCTTTCCATCACAATGTCCTATGTCATGAATGATACAGGGAGTTATAAGCAAGGTGAAGCAAATGCAAAACAATCTGTAATGTGAAATGTAGATTTATTCATCATGCAATACTTTCGACCAGATAGAAACAATGAGAGCTCCTTAGGAGTTTATAATGATGATACTAGATTGCAAAGATTATCATTTGAATAAATGAGATGCTTTTATTTACTCTTTACTGTATGCACTGAGAAAAAATTAGAATATAGACACACGGCTAAAAGGAAGAGACGTTAGATTTTAGAAGATGCAAATAAATTTGCACCTTTTCTCATAGTTTATTCATGCTATTTTAATTCTGTTGAGTTTTATTGCCAATTATTTTAAATAGGCTTTTTTTTTTTGCATTTACTAAATGGCCTATGATAGTTTACTTCTTGATGCTGATCGTTAGAATTACTTAGAAAGATCTTTGTATAGAGTTTTAGAACTTATCCCTTGTCATGCTAATTCAATAACTTTGTGTTAGAATCTAGAAATCTCTATCTAGCTTATTTTGTGTTATTAAATAAAATAGAATTCCTAAATTGTTGCTTCTATATATGATCAAAAAGGGTTTTCACACACAGTAACTAGTAGTCAAAGAGGTTATGTAAATAGCGTATGTTCACACTGCTGGGAGATAGAGTCAGGATTCTGACCCTCTCCATTGTGTCATGTCACTTTTCTGAAGCATTTGTTTTGGACTCATAGAAGGATAATAATTAATTGCATAAACACTCCTCCTTTAAGTATTTGTTTCTAAGTTTATATAGTGAAAAAGTAAATATATTTTTGTGTCATTGGAACTAAATGGTTAAATAGGATAAAATATTTGTAAGACTCTTAACAGGTGGCAAATATTTCAGTGATCAGTAATTATAGACCACTTTGATAAAGCAGTCCAAAGAAAATAGCAATATTTTAGGGTAGTAGTAAAAAAATTAACGTTTTTTTCTTTTTTCTTTGAGTATTTTGAAACCTTAACTAAGAGCTCCTAGACATTTCTGTTCTATAACTTCCTGGTATATAAAATTAGCGCTATTTTGTTACATATAAATGAATTAAGCCTCATATCCAAATTTACATATCTGATATCTAAATTTACTGATAGGTGCCCTGGCAATAGCTACAATTAAAACTGTGATTTTACGATCATTTCTACTTATTTAATGCTATGACATTTCATGATTTTAACAAACATCCTTTAAATTCAAAGCATTATCGTTAGTGTTGTTCAGATGACATCCTCTAGGAAGGTATAAACAAACTTTGGATTTGGAGGAAAATTGGTTTGAACTTTCAGGAAATAGCCAGGGTGAAACCTGGTGATCCTTGTGGCACAGGCTGGGTCTCCTCCCATGCCCAGTATGTTTACAGGGGTAAATGCCAAACTTTAGCTTGTGGTTTTCAAATTCCTTTTTGACACGCACCACCTTTTCTTTCTAAAAGTGTAGATTTTCCTTTTATCCTCATGGCCTAATGAACTTTCGTTGTTTGGACTTAAACAATTTTAATATTTATACTTATATATGTAATTATATGGGAAATAAGTATCAGAATAATTTAAATAAGATAAAAGTGTCCCTGTGTCTCTTTAAACTCATTTCTTTCTAAACTGTGTGTACATTATGTTAAGCCTTTTTCTATGCATATACTTGTATATTTTTGGTTTTCTTTTTTACATATATGAGAACATTTTATTCAAACTCTTTGTCTTGCTTTTATTTTCTTTTTTCATTTTTTGGAAATTTTTACAAATCCCTAATCTGGATAGATTTCATTTTTTATTTGATTATGAAAAATGTTGCAATAGACATTTCTATTCACATATTTGTATACACGGGCTATACTTTTTATAAGATATATTCCTGAATACTATACCCATTTCAAAACAAAATTTATCTTCTAAAATTTTGCAATTAAATGCTTCCAAAATTGGTATCTTATTTTTTTATTTTGAATTCCTTTGATTACTAAATGTTAAATATATTTGTATATTTTTATATTTACGGGTTATTTGCATTTCTTTTTCTGAATATTCTTTGGAAACTTTTGCCCATGTTTTTTATTGGATTTCACATATATGGAAATTTACTATCTATCTGTCACAAAAACTATTTATATGTTGAAAACATTTCCCCCAAATTTGTTGCTTGTATTTTAACTGTGTTATACCATTCATCGAAAAGAGGCTTTAAATTTGTATACAATGAAATAATTTAATTTTCTCTTATGACTACTGAGAATTATTTAGAAAAGCTCTTTCCTCCTGGCTAGGTTGCTAAGTGGTTAGAACATTGGCCCTCAGACTGAAGGGTCAAGGGTTCAATTCCCTGTCAAGGGTAAGCTGGGTTGCAGACTCAATTCCTGGCCTGACTGGGGCATGTGGGAGGTAACCAATAGATGTTTCTCTCTCACATTAATGTTTCTTTCTTCCTCCCTCCTGCTTCCCCTCCACGCTCTAAAAAAAGTCAATGGGAAAAAAAAAAAACTTACCCTAACTGGTTTGGCTCTGTGGACAGAGCATCTGTCTGTGGACTGAAAGGTCCCAGGTTCGATTCCAGTCAAGGACATGTAACTTAGTTGCGGGCACATCCCCAGTAGGAGGTGTGCAGGAGGCAGCTGATCGATGTTTCTCTCACATCAGTGTTTCTAACTCTCTATCCCTCTCCCTTCCTCTCTGTAAAAAAATCAATAAAATATATTAAAAAAAAATACTTGGGTGAGAATTTTAAAAAAGAAAAAAGCTCTTTCAACCTAGAATTATATTCAAAAATAGTTTCTTGTATTGTCTCCTAATTATCTATATATATAAAAGCCTCAGTGACAGTTACGACCAGTCAATCAAATGACCAGTTGACTGATCGCTATGACGCGCTGACCACCAGGGGGCAGATGCTCAACGCAGGAGCTGCCCCCTGGTGGTCAGTGTGCTCCCACAGCCAACCTCCTGCGGCCGGCCGACCTCCTGCGGTCCCTCTCCCTGGCCGTCCAGCCCTAATGGCTCCGATCAGGACTGGGTGAGACGGCCCCGATTGGCCCCAATCACTGGCCAGGCCGAGGGACCCCACCCATGCACTAATTCATGCACCAGGCCTCTAGTTTTTTATATTTGTTTTTACATTTAGATATTTAAATACATCAGGAATTTATTTTTGAAAATTATCTATAAAATAAAAGCCTAAGCAACCATTATGGTGGAACGACCAGAACAACTGGTTACTATGATGCACACTGACCACCAGGGAGCAGATGCTCAATGCAGGAGCTGCCCCCTGGTGGTCAGTGCTCTCCCACAGGGAGAGCGCCATTCAGCCAGAAGCCGGGCTCATGGCTGGCAAGCGCAGTGGTGGTGGCGGGAGCCTCTCCCGCCTCCGAGGCAGCTCTAAGGAACAGCAAGCCAAGAGGTAAGAAGCAGCAAGCAGGCAGGCGGTAAGGAGCAAGGAGTCCCGGACCTCTAGAGGGCACAGGTTGGGCTGAGGGACCCCCCCACTCCAGTGCATGAATTTTGTGCACTGGGCCTCTAGTATGAAATAAAATTTAAGTTACTGTTCCCCCAAAGTACATCTAATATCCTCAATGTTACTTATTTAACATCCATGCTTTAAAAATTACTAACATACAGATGTTTTCATATGTTTATATATATTTACATATGTGTTCTATATATTTTAATATAAATTATATATGAATGCAAACAGATTGCATGTATATAGCTTCATGCATGTGTGTGTGTATATATATATATATACATATATATGCTACCACCTTATATTCCTGTATATGTTTATATATACATATATTTGTGTATTTTTATTTCATTGATGTATATTATTCTTTCTAATCCCATAACACATTAATTAATGTATTCTATAGTGTACTTTAATATATTAAAGGGAAAGTTCCTACTCATGATCCTTTTCTTAGATTTTTTTTTGGATTATTCTTGAACATTTAATTTTCCAGATGAACTTCAGAATCACCTTAAGATTCACATAAAAATCCAATTAAGATTTTGATTGTGTTTGCATTAAATTTATGGGTCAATTTGGGGAGAATTTATATCTGTATAATATTGAATCTCGCCAACGAGAAAATTAGCATGATTCTTACTGATTTACATATTCATTTATGTCCCTCATTAAATAAAGTGTGCATTACACAGGTTTTTTTACATTTTTTATTAATTTTATTCCCAGGTATATCATCTAGGACTAGGTTTGACTGAAAGTAAAAGAATCTTAAAGTACTAGTAAAGTAGATATGAAAGGAATTCATTTCTCTTCTACATGAAAGTATCTCACTAAGGGCTAGTATGGTAGTTTTGCTGCACAATCTTCAGGGCCCCAGGTTCCTTCCATATTGCCCTGCCATCTCTAAAAGTGTCAGTTCTGGTCCTCATGATTCATGATAACTGCAAGAATGGTAGCCAACATATCTGCATTCCAGGGAAAATGATTTAGGAAAAGGTACACAAAAAGAAGGCAAGGATAACAGCCAGGTGCCTTACAAGGAAGGCTTCTGGAAACTGATACAGGATAATTCCACTTATATCCTACTTATAAGCTATTGGCCAGAATAAGATGTCACATGGCCACCCCTTAGTGGCAAGAGAGCCTGAGAAATATTTTCCTTATTTTGGGATACTATGAGTCAGTAAAAGATTCAGTATTATATAAGTATGGAAGAAGGGGAAAATGGACATTGCGGGACAATAGTAGATTCCACCACAGTGAATAGGTTTTAATTTTTGTTGCTATTATAAACACCCATTCTCTGTAGACAGAGAAAAACTCAGTTATAATTTGAGAAGTAGCATCTAAAGATATTCTATCTGTGCCCTAACTGGTTTGGCTCAGTGGATAGAGCGTGGGCCTGTGGACTGAAGGGTCCCAGGTTCAATTCCGGTCAAGGGCATATACCTTGGTTGCGGGCACATCCTCAGTAGGAGGTGTGCAGGAGGCAGCTGATGGATTTTTCTCTCTTATCGATGTTTCTAACACTCTACCCCTCTCCCTTCCTCTCTATAAAAAATCAATAAAATATATATATTTTAAAAAGATATTCTATCTGATAAAATGTAGAATTGCGCTACTGTGCAGTTGATCAAATAACCAAGGTGTCAGCCTGATGGAATTCTAGGGTCAGGACACACGATTCAACTTGGTGCTCCCTAGGGATAGTTCTGCATTCTGTGCCTGTTTGGACTTACCAGCATGTCTGTTACAATTTAAAGAATAGTCAGGCCATATGGTACCCTTTTTGTTGACCCCATCAGGGGAAATCAGGCTGGTAGAATTCTGGGAAACACAGGAATCCACCATTGTCCTGTTCTGCAGTTAACTGCTATTCCCTGTCCAACATCATTCTCTTTCTACATGCCCTTCACCCAAAGGCAAAACTAGCCCATCTTTCTTTGAGAACTGGGGCTCAAAGGAAGAAGGGTATTATTTGCATTATGCACAAATTCCCATCAATGGCAGGCACATTGTAGCAGAGGTTTTTGGTAACACATGCACATTGTAACAAAAGTAAAGCCAAAGATAAATATAGAAAGTAAACAAAAATCACACATAACTAACCCTCTATATTGAAAGCAGAAAATATTATTTCTCTCTCTCTCTTTTTTCTTTTTCCTTCCTTTTTTTTCTTTTTCTGTAAACTTGCAAGATGACTGTGAGATGGGGTAGATTAATTTGCATAGCTTTTCTGTTAAGTCACCTTTTCTGCCACCTACAATGTTCAACTCCTTCCCATATCATTAATCTCAACTACTGAGCTGATGGAATGATAGTCTACAAACAGGTTGTCTGCCAAGGGAAATATCCCCAGGTGAATGTTTACAATATTTTTATGTAGTAAACAACTTTTTGAGTTTTTTAGAAAAACAAACCAAATAAAAATTAAAACAACAATATGTTTTCCCCATAGACTGATAAAATGGCTCAAAATGTGTTGGAATTGAAATGAAAATAAATTACCTCAGGACTTGCAAAAGCTAAACTAATAATGACAGTAAAAACGTATGTAATGAGAGATTAAATACTCAATTATATTTTGGTGTGTGGAGATTTTTGCCTGGAGTTAAACAAAACCAATTTCTCATAGGCATCATCATCTGAGGTGGTAGGGCTTAGTGGTGAGGATGCTAGGCTCAGTAGTCAGGCAGAACAGGTTTGTAATCTCACTTTTCCCCATTCATACAGTCTCAGTTGGATTACTTGTTCCTGCTAAGACTCAGTTTTCTCATGTCTTGATTGAGGGTAATAACAACGCTTTCCCACTTTGTAAACCTATATACATAAAGTAAATGAGTTGAATATTTCAATTCTATTTTAATTTGACAATATTTTGTTATAATACTTGAGAAGAACTCAATCTTAAAATAGAGATGAAGCACTCTTATCATGCAATTTATAGAAAAATGTATACACACACTATCTTCATTGCTTGTCTTCCACTTACTTTCAACTCACTGCAGTCAATTTTTACCCCCATCCGTCACTCTTCTTACAAATGTTTGCAATGGGAACATTTTAGTCTTTATTTTTTTCATGACTAAAGTATTTGACAATAATGTGCACTTCAAAAATTTCTCTCTTTCTTGATATCTACGACCCAGGTTCTCCCATCTCTCCCACTAGGTTCCTTCCTTCTCTTTGTCCTTTAAACACCAGTGATCCAAGGTTCTATTCTGTTGTTGGACCTCTTTACTTTTTATTTTCCGTAGATTTTCTTGACAGTTTTTTTTTTTTTTTGTCACCAGCAAGTTGTTTACCCCAAGCTCTGTCTTTAGTCTTCTGTCTCAAACTTAAAACTTGTATATTCATCTGTCATCTGGGCATCTCCTGGAAGTTCCTGGTATTAACACTAATCTTGTTCTTTTTCCCAAAACTTGCTCTCCTGTCATCCCTACTTTGTGCCAGTATAAATATACCCTGTCATGCGAGATTGAACTTTAGAGTCACCTTTTACTTTTTCTCTTTATTACTTTAAACACCCAATTAGTTATCAAGACTTGTTGTCTAATAGCAACTTTAGATAATTAGGAAAATATATTTAGTCTCTCACTTCTCCAATCCAAATATAATATTGCCATCAGAGTTCTCTTTGTAAAATCCAAATTTAATCATCCTACTTAAGTACCTGTGGTGGTCTCTTGTCTTCCATCAGATAGTTTACAAATCTTTTAAGTTTGGTAGAGGAAGCATCCTTCACGGTGTGGCTTCATGGTACATTTCAGCATCGTTTGTGGTCACTGTCACTGCAATGAATACTACTACCACAGAACTATCTGCATTTCCTGAATAGACCATGTAATATCATACACCATTTCCTCATGCTAATCTGTTTGCATGGGCATTCTTCCTCATTTCCATCTGGGTATGGAATAGATTAAGGAACAAAACATTCTTTAAGACACAGCTCAGATGTTATTTGCTTTATGAAGTCATCCTTGAGTCTCAATTTTTAAAAAAAAAACATTTTTATTGATTTCAGAGAGGAAGGGAGAGGGAGAGAGACAGAAACATCAATGATGAGAGAGAATCATCGATCGGCTGCCTCACGCATGCCCCCCACTGGGGATCAAGCCTGCAACCCAGGCATGTGCCCTTGATGGGAATTGAACCCGGGACCCCTCAGTCCGCAGGCTGACGCTCTATCCACTGAGCCAAACTGGCCAGGGCAAGTCTCAATTTTTCCTTCTAGTCTTTTATAGTACTTTCATATAGAATTTATCATATTGAATTATAATATACTAGAGGCCCAGTGCACAAAATTCATGCATGGGGGGGGGGGTTCCCTCAGCCCAGCCTGCACCCGCTCCAATCTGGGACCCCTCGGGGGATGTCTGACTGCTGGTTTAGGCCAGTCAGACATCCCTCTCACAGTCCTGGATCACTGGCTCCTAATAGCTCACCTGCCTGCCTGCCTGGTCCCCTCTAACTGCCCCCCTCCCCTGCTGGCCTGATCACCCCTCACTGCCTCTGCATGCCTATCTGGTCACTCCCAACTCCCCCCTCCCTGCTGGCCTGGTCGCCCCTAACTGCCCCCCACCCCGCTGGCCTGGTTGCCCCTCACGCCCCCCCCCCCCCCCCAGCCTGGTTGCCCCAGGCAGCCTGCTTGTTCAGTCGTTTGGTCATCCCTCACTAACCCCCCTGCCGGCCTGGTCATAGGCAGCCATCTTGTGAGGGTGTGATGGTCAATTTGCATATTACCTCTTTATTATATAGGATTTGCCAACAACAGTTAACTTCAAATGTCTAGTCCCTAGCACAAAGTTTAGCTCTTGTTATGGTATTTATATACAGGGTGTCCCTCCCAAAATACACTTTAATAGCTGATATCTCAATTGATGTTTGTTTATTTTCAGATTTAACCCACTGGGATTAATAATTATTCAAAGTGTGTATACTTTTCTTGGGACACACTGTATATACACCAATCAGAGGACTTATGAATAAATGGGTGATATCACTTAATTTTCTTGTGCCAGACAGTCATTTCCTTGTATATTTCTAACACAAATTTTCAAGCTAAAATAAAAATGTATGGCTTTGTAATAGAAATATGAGTGTTTCCTTTTTAGTGTTTTGTTGATTTTAAAGAAAATGTGTTTGTAAGATTGGCATTAATAAGACAAATGCTGAAGACTTGATTACTTCTCTCTTCTCCTCACCCCCAAGCTAGTTACTGAATTCCTAGGTTACTGATTATAATACTTGTGGCAATGGTGATTTTCATCTTGTTGAATGTGAATTATAGATTCAGGTCCCTAGCCAAATCAAGGTTCTTTTTTATCTGATTTAAATTTCCACATCATGAATAATTCTGAGTTAGCACTTGTATTGTGCTTAGTCAAGTTTTTTTTGGTGGCTCCATACATGGTCTTGTGTACTTCACTAAAAATTAAATGCATTAGCTATTTAGAAAATTTTAGAGTGATAGGTGATTTTTTAAAAAGCCTGATAAACAGAACAAACGTTGGCTTTTTATTGGTTATTATTCTATTTTATTCAAAATACCCTTTTTTCAAAATATGCCTTTTTCTGGGTTAGTGAGCAGAAAATTCTAGTTAAAATGACACTTGTTAAAAGTTTGAAATCCAGTGATTTTGTTTATTTGTATTTCATTCTTTGAATGGTCACATATTATTTCACTAAATAAATGGATTATAATTTAACTAAATCTTGACTGAAAAACATTTATGTTGCCTCAAATTTTTGTCACTACCAGCAATGCTGATGTGAGCTTTGTTTAACAAAAATCTGTTTTCCAACTTTCAGATTTTTTCTAAAGTGATAGAGGACAAATGGTGTCTCAGAGTAGTTTCAAAATTTTATTTCCATTATCAATGCTTAAGATCAACTGAACATATTATATGTTGAAGGAACATTTGCATTTCTCTTTCTATGAATTGTTTGTTCATATATCCTGAACATTTTTCTATCTAATATTGTGGGGTTTTTTTTCTGTTTTTAAAAACTATTTAAATATTAGGGTTTTAATGTTTCATTAATGATAAAGTATCATATGAGTTGAAAATATGATATATAAGTTGAAAATATGACGTATATGCCCTATCTGGTTTGGCTCAGTGGACAGAGCGTTGGCCTGCGGACTGAAGGGTCCCAGGTTCGATTCCGGTCAAGGGCATGTACCTTGGTTGTGGGCACATCCCCAGTAGGGGGTGTGCAGGAGGCAGCTGATTGATGTTTCTAACTCTCTATCCCTCTCCCTTTCTCTCTGTAAAAAAATCAATAAAATATATTAAAAAAAGAAAATATGACTTATACATTGAAAAATAATATGTAAATTTAAAATATTTTTCTGGTTTTTCATTTTTTATTCTGATCTTGATAGTATAAAATTTTACCATACACAAGAGAATTTAAAATTTACCTATTTAAATTTAATATTTTATTTAGTCCAATTTATCAATCATTTTCTTATTGCATCTTGATTTTGAGTATAGGTAGAAGAGCTTTTCCCAGTCCCAAGTTAAAGAAGAACTTAGTCATGTTTTCTTTTAATACTTGAATAATTTTATTTTTTACATTGAAATATTTGATCTATTTAGATTTCTTTATAGTGTAGAGGGACAGAGTCAAATTCATGTTCTATTATTTTGCTATCCAGTTTTTCTCAATACTATTTATAAAAATGTCCATATTTTCCTCAGCTATTTAAGATACAACCTTTATCTTGTGCTAAATTTTTATATGACATTAGCTCTACTTCTTTTTTGTTTTAATTGATTCCATTGGTTTGACAGTTTATTCGTGCTCTTATGCCATACTGTTTTAATTACAGAAGGTATGTATTTCCAACCCCCACTTGCCTTTATTTTTAGTATTTTCATGGCTATTCTTGCTTTTTTTGTCAAATAAACTTTATATTCAACTTGTCTAATGATAGTATTGATGTACTTTTATTGTAAACATTTTGTATTGTTGTATTGTCAATCAGCGAGCTAGATACAAGATGCCTTAACAAGCCAATTAATTAGGAGTCATTTATTGCACACAGGTTCAGAGCAGAATACCTCTGTCAAATTCTGAACAAACCCAGGAAGGAGTATTCCCTTTTTATATCCTTCTAGGTATTTGTGTAAGTTATTTTTGTAGACAGCTTGTAACCTTGAGTATATGTCATATCTAACAAACACCTGTAACATTGGATACATAATGAACAAACCCTTGGCATGAGAATATGGGAATTTATTACCAATTCAGCATATCAGCCCCTTTAGATGGCTAGCTTGCAAGGTCAGACAGTTAAGTTTATCTTTTCTATTATTTAAGTTAAAAAACAGTTATTTTTACAGAATAAGAGACCATCTAAAAATATCAGAGTTGACTTATGGAACAAGGGACTAGCAAGAAATAGCAGAGAACTTCAAAACAGCAGTTTCAAACAGCAGTTTTCCCTAATAGTGGATCATTACTATGCTTCAGTATTTATAAGCTAAATTATTTCTGTGTGCTCTTAAATTCACTCCCTCAAATCCAACAACACTGCTTTTGTCAAAGTCAACAACGTCATGTTCCACTGTCTGATAGCCAATTCTCAGTTCTCCTTTTACTTGACTTATAGATAGCATTTGACACAATGGGTCATTTCCTCTTCTTGGAAACCCTTCTTGGTTTTCAAGACATCACTCTCTTAGTTTTTCTCCCACCTTACTGGATGCTCCTTCTCACTCTCCTCTCCTGGTTTCTTTTATTTTATTATTTTTCAAATTTATCTTTATTGTTAAAAGTATTATAAATGTCCCCTCTTTTTCTCCATTGACCCCTTCCAGCCCATACATGTCCCCAACCTGAGGCCTTTCACCACCCTCTTTTCTCCTGGTTTCTGTTAGTCTTCAGATCTCTAGACTATGGGGATTCCTAGGTCTCAGCATTTTGACTTCACTTTTGTATCAAAGCTTACATAGTGTTTGGTGATCACATTCTGCCTTATGTGTTAAGATACCAAGTATATGCTGATCACTCCTAAATTTACATCTCCTGCTCAGGCATCTCTCCCAACTTCCAGCCTTTGTATCCAACAGCCTGCACTTGAATGTCTACATCACCACTTAGATTTCTAAGAAGCTCAAAATAGCACATCCAAAACTGAAATTCTGATCTTCCAACCACAAACCTCACACCTCCACTCCCTTCTTTTAGTTTCATAAGTGACAATTCTCTTCTTTCAATTGTCAGTCAGAAGTGTTGGAGACAAGATTGACTGTTCCACTAATATCCTGGCACAAGTCATCACGTCTGTCCCTGGATTAATAAGGTAGCCTGGTCTCCCTATTCCCATCCTTGCTGCATTTCACATATGCTAAAAAAAGAAAAAGAAAAAGAAAAAGCAGATAGAGTTCTATTGTTTGATATCTTCAAAGTTCCTCTTAAAATAGCATGTTGTAGGCTCTGCCAGCTACCTTACGAACTAAATAAATAAGGTCAGTTTATGTACAGCAGGTTAGTGAACAAACAGTGTGGTCTTAAGACCACTGAGGAAGCTACTTCTCTCCTCCCGCACAACACACATATTTCCCTTCCCTAACATTTCAACTCCTGAAATTCTACCTTTGAACTTTCCTTTTAGCTGTCAAATTGAAGGCATTCAATGCTAATATGTAAGGGTATCTTTAGTCTTTGTTACCTTAGAACAGTGGTCTGCAAACTCATTAGTCAACAGAGCCAAATATCAACAGTACAACGATTGAAATTTCTTTTGAGAGCCAAATTTTTTAAACTTAAACTTCTTCTAACCCCACTTCTTCAAAATAGACTCACCCAGGCTGTGGTATTTGTGGAAGAGCCACACTTAAAGGGGCCAAAGAGCCGCATGTGGCTTGCGAGCCGCACAGCCTTAGAACAATGAATTCCTCAAATTCTTAAGATAAAGAGGGTCTGGAGAGAATGGAACACAGAAAAAGTAACTTCTGATGACAAGAGAGGGAGTTAGGGAAGACTGAGAATTTGAGGCTCTGCTTGCCTTGATTTTGGTAGTCCTCAATGATTGGGGTATTACATGAAGAAATCACCTACCTGCTATTGGGTTCTGAAATTAAGAGGTCTCATAGTGACATCTGATTAGATTTGGAGCTTTGCTTTCTTTATGTTTTAGATACAAGTCAAGTTGAGAGTTTTCTATAGATTGATTATCCAATTAGAGGAAGTTGTAGGTTCAAGAAAAGTATGAGGTAGTTAGCTTGCATGTAAGAAAATACCTCAATTGTTGCACACTGCATCAGCTCATTCTCTTTTAGTGTAAGAAATTGAAGTAGAAAATCACAACATTAAATACCACGGAAAAAGTACCAATGCATAAGGTAGATGAGAAGCTGAATTTCAAGCACTTTAATTTTAATGTTGTTCATGGTAGAATTGATTATCAAGCCAAACTGTAAAAGTGGTATCCCCTGGGCAAATGCTAATGTTCTCAAGACTCCCAACAAGGGTTTATTTAAAAAGGGGAAAGGAGGTTAATAAATTGCATCATGAGAAGATCATCCTTTAAGCTAGATGTGCCCACCAAAGGATCACATCATCTCTTAAGTGTATGAGTTTCCCTGAATTCAAGAGTATATACTAATTAGAGTAGCTGTCAGCTTTGCATGCCTTAAAGCCACAGCATAATCTGTAAGTATGTGAGTAAAATTCTTATATCCAAAGAGAAAAACTCATTATCTCACCATAGCAGCATCAAAAGTGCTGTGAGTGACTTTGTAGTGGATTGAGCACCCTCTGAAGAGAAGAAAGGGGGGTGAGTAGGGTTATCTCGTGGAGTATGTGCTATGCCCGCGCATGCCTCTGGACACTTGAAAGGGCCATTCTAGAAAGTGAAAATTTCTTTTGCATATCACCCGTATGCTAGCTTGGAAATGGTTAACTTCAAAAATTAATATTGTATTGGTGGTCTTTAAATTTACCCATTTTCTTTCAGTGATAAGATGATTTTGCTACTTTTTTTTGTTGTTGTTAATCCTCACCCAAGGATATAGTCCATTGATTTTTAGTGAGAGTGGAAGAGAGAGGGAAAGACAGGAAAAATGTGAGAGAACCACATTGATTGGTTGCCTCCTGCATGAGCCCCCAGCAAGAGCCCAGGCTGGAGAGGAGCCTACCAAGGTATGTGCCCTTAACTAAATCAAAAGGCTACCAAGGTATGTGCCCTTAACTAAACCAAGGTATGTGCCCTTAACTAAATCAAACCCAGGAACCTTTGATCCATAGGCCGATGTTCTATCCACTGAGCCAAACCAGCTAGGGCTGACTTTGCTAATTCTAAGTTAATTGAGTGAGTGTTCTCACTGGGATCATTCAAGGTATGTTTTCAACAACTCAAAATTGGAAGAACACAATATACTCACATCACAGGAACATTTGTAAAGAGAATTAGTGTTAAAAGTGATTGAAAATTTAAATTTCTATCTTAGGACTTATGCTGGGCTGTGGTTATTTTCTTTCTTTTTATTTTTAATCTATCACTGACTTATCATGTGACTTTAGTTGACAGCCATCAGCTGGATTGTAAATGGTGAAATTCATAAAACTAGAATAATTCCCTTACTAATTTGGAATCTCTCTGCTGTAAATGACACATGGATGTTAGGAATTTGAAGCTACTTTAAGAAAAGTCTTATGCAAATAAATAATTATAAATATATTTATGTTATGGTACCAGCTTATATTCTTTGGATACAGAACAGTTTCTTCCTTTTTTAATTATTCCCATAGTATATGAGAGTCAAATAAGGACTTGCTAAACATATTAACTCTTCTAAAGCCCTTTTATATTATATTGTGGTAAAATACCCAGTATATGTCTTAGTGCCTAAATAGTTGTTGCCAGCTGTCTGTCATCATTTGTATTCAGCAAATATAGCATAAAATTGGTTAAGATTTATTTTAGATCCCTAATAATCTCCCAGTTTTCAGACAATTTCATTGTATATTTTTAAGCCTCTCAGAAATATTTACACCTTTTAAAAATTTTAATTGATTTCAGAGAGGAAGAGAGAGGGAAAGAAAGAAATATCAATGATGAGAGAGAATCATTTATTGGCTGCCTCCTGCACAACCCCTACTGAGGACTGAGCCCACAACTTGGATATGGGCCTTGGCCGGGAATTAAACCGTGACCTTCTGGTGTATAGGTCGATGCTCAACCACTGAGCACACTGTCCAGACTTTACTCTGTTTTGTTTGAGTGTGTGTGTGTGTGTGTGTGTGTGTGTGTTTTGGTAACATTGAGAGCACTGAGGCTATAGCATTGAATAACTCACTCAAAACCACAGACATAGTAAATGGTGGAACTGATAGAGAACTTTTGGACTGGAACCCAGATTCTTTGTCTGTCAGAGTCAAAGAATGAATCCATGGACAGAAGATGATATAGCAAAAGTGGAAATTTATTAAAAAACAAGTATAGACTCCCACATAAGGAAGGGGAAGAGTCCCACAGAAAGGACTCCCACGTGGGGAGGGGAAAAGAGTCCCACTGAGTTCCCTTTCCCTATGGCTTATAAAGGCTGCAGATTCTGGTGCCTGATATCCCCTCTGACTGGTCACTATTCCCTTAGACCGGTCACTATAGTTACTCCTGGGCTCAAAGGTTGAACCATGTGAGGTTCTCCCCCGCTTCTTCCTTATTGTTTCCCTATTCCCTCTGGGCTTTCTTCTTCTCCTTCTGAATGAAGGGCTTCCTTCTCTTTATTTTGTAAATATAGACCTTTTGCTGTTCCCAGTTTCCTCATTCTATGGAAATGTACCTGTTGCAGCTTTTCAGCTTCCCTATTCTATGGAAATATACCTTCTGTTGCTCTGCAGCCCTGTGCTTCCTCCATGGTCCCCTTAATTTCCAAAATTTCTAAAATTTCCTAAAACCTGTCTTTTTCACCCATAAAATTCCTGTTTTAGAACCAAAACTCAAGCTCTGGATTTTAGGTTCCACATATATATATATATTTTTTTGTTAACACTCTTGTCAACGTAGGAGGATATGAGCATTTCAATTACTGTTTGAGTTATTTATGAGTTCAACTATAAAGTGGAAGATTTTCCAACAAATTGTCCCTGAATGATATGAATGGATGAATAGGTTAGAAATGAGATTTTTAGCATGTAGTATAATGTAGGCATATTTAGCATTTGAAAAAATACTGCTAGTTCTGTATCAAAATATGTGAAATTTACATATCTGGAAATTATTATATATCTGAAAATTATCTCCTAGGCTTTCCCAGATAACACTACCATGGATTTCACAAAATATATGTTATAACATTTTCACATCATGCCCTTTAAAGAGAGAGGTTGAATATAATGTTGACCACATTCTGTGTCTTCTCAGTGCCAAAATAAACTTTTAAAATTAATTCATTTGTTTGGTTTTTGTTCTTATGATGCAAGGAATGAAAAGCTGAACTTTTCATGAAGCTTGCTGGTATTTTTTTAAGCAACATTGATTGATTCACTGGTTGTTTCTGTGACAGGTAATGATAACTGACATGGAATAAAAGAATTCAAGGAGATAGATTGTGAGGTAAGGTATTATTTTCAATTTTTTTTTTTTTTTTTCAGCAAAGGCTTCTTGGAGGAGGTAACATATGAGACCTGAATGAAGTCAGGAGGAAGATACCTGGGGGTAAAAACATTTAACAAAAGAAAGCATCCAATGCAAAGGCTCTGAGGTAGGCACATAATTGGAGAAATAGCCAGAGGCCAGTGTGACAGGAATTAGTTATTCAGAGTGAAGGTGCTGATGGAGAGTTCACCAGGGCCGGGTCCTGTAACTGTAGAAATTTGTACTTAATTTTTTTTCTAAGTGTTATGAGAAGCTACAGAAGGGTATTAAGAAAGGAATGATCAGCTTTAATGTCTTAACAAGATTACTCTGGCTTCTCTGTGGCAAAAAGACTTAGCTTGGAAACGGAATCAGACAGGATACTTTGACCTTGTTCTAGGTAAGGATAATAATGACTTGGGGTGGTCTCCTTAGCAGTGGAGGAGGGGAGAAGTGGTAAGATTTACATTGTGCTTTAACAGAATTTGTTCATGCACTTGATTTGAGATGTGATATAAAATGAGAAGCCAAGGATGATGGAACATCAATGACAGTTCTATTTACTAAAATAAGAAAGTCTGAAGAAGTGATGGGACCAAGTTTAGTCTGAGAAGCTTATTCCAGTGAAGATGTTTGCTTATATTAATCTGAAGTCCACCAAAGAAATTGAGTCTGAAGTGAAATTTTAAAGTTCTTAGCAAAAAGATCTTATTTAAAGCCAATGAAACTGGATGAGATCACAGGACATAGAGAATAGTTAGATGAGAGGAAAACTAGGAGTATGGTGTTCCAGAAGGCCAATGACCAACTACAGTGTTTCAAGATCATGAGTGGATGTTTTAAATGTTCCTAAGAAGTCAAGTAAGATGAAGACCAAAAATGAAGCATTACAAGGAGTATTGTGCAGATCATTGATCAAAGCTGTTTTAGTAGAAGGGTTGGAATAAAATCCTGATTGGAGTGACTTCTAGACAGAGCCAGTGAGTGTGGAAGTAGAATCGGGAAGTGTGGACAACTGAAGTTTTTATTTAAAGGAGAACAGAAAAATAAGACAATAATCTTAAGATTTTTTTTTAAGATGGAAGAAGCAATGGTACATATATATGGTGACTGAAGATACAATAAAAAGAGAAAAATTAATAATACAGCATAGAGTCAGAATACTTGAAGAGGAATGGGCAGATGAGAAGAAATAGGACCTAGAAAGAGTAAGTACAGATGATACCTTAGTAGAAGCAGATGTATTTTGTCTGTTGCATAGATGGTATAATATATAAGGAAGAAGATATCTAAGGTGGAGAAGGCTTTCATCTGCATGTGAGAAGGGGATGGAGGGTTGAGGGGTTCAGGAGAGACTAAAAGGCAGGAAATAATTGCCTGAGAAAGTCAGAGAATGAATTGTCTGAGGCAATGTAGTAGGACTGTGTGTAGGCAGTGATAAGAGTTCAATGAGATTGGAATGGCCTGGGATAAAAGTGACAAATCATCAACTTGAGCTTGATTTGAGCAAACACTGATATATGAGCAAATCCAATGTAGCAGTTAAAGTGTATGGCATCTGTGTTCTCAAAGTAGCAATCATGGTTAAGCTTGAGAAAATGGCTATTTTACAGGGTGAGGCAAAAGTAGGTTTACAGTTGTGGGATTATGTGAAACTCAGAGTTTATTCTTGCATTATTATTTATTAATTATTGTATTATTTTCATGCAAACAACTATAATCTACTTTTGGTCCACCCTGAGCAATTTTGTGATTTGGAGGACACCAGTCCTCACATAGGGATACACACCATAGAATCTTCCTTGTATGAAACAGATTATCTGATATTATACTTGTTATTAGGATTCTAACAAAATTAGTGTTAAAGTAGGACTTCATTCCATGCAAAATACATGGAGTGCTAATTCCAGAAACTGAGGCAAAAACTCAATCTTCACAGTGAGAAGAAAGGATAAAGAGAGAAGTGTGTTGCTAAGTGGAGATCCAGGTATCCACAATGTACCAAGCTCACTAGATCCAAAATTTCATGTAGTTTATCTTGTCTCAGACCAGGAATTCTGACTAGGTAAGGCCTCCTAATTAACATGCTTCTTTCCTGGTCAGGTTAGGCTCAACATCCCCATGTGATTGGGCCTCCAAAAAAGGGCCAAGATAGTGACAGGTAAATGGAACAGAAGAAGACAGGATGGAAAAGGGAATTTTGAGAAAGTTTACAGGTTTAATAAGAGTTCAAAATTGTATATTGGAAGTATGAAATGGAATAGTGCCTCAAAAGTTAGCAGAAAAAGTGAAATGTTTTCAGGACAGAATTGAATTACAGTGTTTGGCAAGTACATTTGATGCTGTTTCGGTCAGCTAAGATTTAAAAAAGAAAGAAATGCAGTCTTCATCTTGTGACAACTGAACACATGCACATCCATCTATAAAGATTATTTTGTTGTTGTTGAACTAAACTAAAGCACAAATTGATTATGTGTGTCCTTGGATAGAGAACATTGAATGACAGGCGGTACAATATTCTTACGCACAGTTTTACAATCAGTAAGGAAAGCGTGTACATTCTGTTTTAAAAAAAAATCAATCCAACATAAAAATAGAGGGTCTACACTGAATTGTAACTAAGCAAAGGCAAAGCTGTGAGGAGTGAAAAATGAACTTGTACAGAAACTGTTCCTCATGGTCAAGCTCAAAGCAATATCAGAATATGACACCTCTCTATTAGGTGAGTAATGAACACACTCATTATGAAACAGCTCTCAAATATCAAGTATCATACAAGAGTTTCACACACGTGTCAGAGCTCATTCAATATGTGTACAAATCTTATGAGAGCTCCTAAGAGTACAGATGTTTTACATTCTGATTACAGAAATGCCTGGTGCTTTAGATACCCAATAGGAAGGAAGGAAGACGGATCTGATACCAGACATGACCTCACACTGACCTCACAATGCCCATGTAGGGTGTTGGGCATTAGTATCTACATATATAAAAGCCTAGACGACTGAACAACCAAACGACCAAACAACTGGATGACTGGTTGCTATGACGCACACAGACCACCAGGAGGTAGACGCTCAATGCAGGAGCTGCTCCCTGGTGGTAAGTGCATTCCCACAGCCAACCTCCCACGTTCTCTCCCCTCAGCCAGCCGGCCCCGATTGGCCCTGATCGCTGGCCAGGCCAAGGGACTCCACCTGTGCACCAGGCCTCTAGTAGCTTTCTAATAAGCCTCCATTTTAGTCTTAGACATTAAGGCCTCATCAGTGCTGCTACACCCATCCTTCAAAGAGGGTGGTACCTCTCATGTAATTTTCTGTTTGTCAATAAATTTAGTGCTGAATGATGAGGTCCTTACACAGTAGAATTTCATGATAAATTTGAACTCAGTATTTTATGGGATCTTAGATCAATATCATGAAATTGATTCGCATATTTTGAATTTTTCCTAAAAGGGGCTTTCCTATGTATTATATGCCTAGAAATAAAAATTGCATAATAATATTTGTCCTTTCTTGCTTGTATATTACATGGGCTTTATCTGGTATAATTTGCTGTATAGAGTGCCAAATTCCTATTTTGATGTCATTGAACTCTAACCCTAGTAAGACTGTGCTTTTATTAAATCTTCTACTAAACTTTTTTTTCACCAACATGATTTTGCAGTAGATGAATGATGACTATTTTCCCAAAGGAGAAAAATTCACTCTGTTTACCAATAGCATTGACAGATATGAAATAAGTTAAGAACCAAAGAATTTGGTGATAAAAAAACTAGTAGTCAAAGAAAAGATAGATTTTAAATTGGAAAGAACCTTCTTTAAAAGCTATTTTGATGATACAATGTACTTAGTTCCCTTAAAAAGAAACCTTTGCTATAAGTAAACTCAATAGACTATACTTTCTGTGTGTGTGTGTGTGTGTGTATGTGTGTGTACATACAAATTTTTATATAATTGATACTTTTTGGACATGTAGAAAACTACTGGTGGCCAATTTTCATTTATTCTCTTTTAGTGAATATTTGATTTAGAAGATAAATATATGTAGTACATTGAACTGTTTTAGATATTATTTGATACACTAGTGGCCTGGTGCATGAAATTCATGCACAGGGGGGGCGGTCAGGAGGGGGTGTGTCCCTCAGCCCGGCCTGCACCCTCTCCAATCTGGGACCCCTTGAAGGATATCCTACTGCTGGTTTACAGGGATCAGGCCTAAACCGGCAGTCTGACATCCCTCTTGCAATCTGGGACTGCTGGGTCCTAACTGCTCACCTGCCTGCCTGCCTGATTGCCCCTAACCACTCTGCCTGCCGGCCTGCTCACCCCCAACTGTCCCCCGCCACCGGCCTGCTAGCCCCCAACTGCCACCCCTGCTGGCCTTCTTGCTCCCACCTGCTGGCCTGCTCACCCCCAACTGACTCCGACTGACGGCCTGCTTGCCCCCAACTGGCCCCCCTGCTGGTCTGCTCATCCCCAACTGCCCCCCTGCCACAGGCCTGATCACCCCCAATGCCCCCCCCCCCCACTGGCCTGATCACCCACAACTGCCTTCCCCTCTAACTGCCTCTACCTCAGCCCCGCCACCATGACTTTGTCCAGAAGAATGTCCGGAAGGTCTCCTGGAAGGTCTCCCAGTCTAATTAGCATATTATCCTTTTATTAGTATAGATAGAGTCCTGGTACACAGGTGGAGGCCAGCTGGTTTGCCCTGAAGGGTATCCCGGATCAGGGTGGGGGTTCCCTTGAGGCATGGGGCAGCCTGGGTGAGGGGCCTGGGTGGTGGTTTGCAGGCCAGCCACGTCCCCATGGGATGAGGGTCCCCACTGGGGGTGTGTGGCCAGCCTGGGTGAGGGGCTGATAGCTGTTTGCAGGCTGGCCATGCCCCCCAGTGGGAACCCTTACCCCATAGGGGCGTGGCTAGCCTGGGTGAGGGGGTGAAGGCTGTTTTCAGGCTGGCCACACCCCCTTCAGGGTGCAGGGTCCCACTGGGGTGCCTGGCCAGTCTGGGTAAGGGGCTGAGGGCTATTTTCAGGCTGGCCATGCCCCCTGGCAACCCAGGCTCCCAGCCCCTCCTTATTTTTTTCCCCAGCCCCTCCTTGAGCGGAGGCCAGGGACAGCTGGAAGCTTGGCTTCCTCCATCACCAGGGCCAACCCAAGCCTCCTGCTTATTCCAGCTCCATGGCTGCTGCCATCTTTGTTGGGTTAATTTACATACTCACTCCTGATTGGCTGGTGGGTGTAGTGGAGGGATGGTCAATTTGCATTTTTCTCTTTTATTAGTGTAGATTGTATACCCTCCATACTTTATTTATTTATTTATTTATTTATTTATTTATTTATTTTTTAAAATTGATTTTTTACAGAGAGGAAGAGAGAGGGATAGAGAGTTAGAAACATCGATGAGAGAGAAACATCGATCAGCTGCCTCTTTCACACCCCCTACTGGGGATGTGCCCGCAACCAAGGTACATGCCCTTGACCGGAATTTAACCTGGGACCCTTGAGTCCGCAGGCCGACACTCTATCCACTGAGCCAAACCGGTTTCGGCCATACTTTATTTTTTTAATACTGTTTTTTATACACTGTGGAGTTAATGAATATTTAAAGCTCAGTGTAATATCACTTGACTAATTATGGGTATGTATATTAAAATTTAAGGTATTACTCAGTTTTGAAGCAAAATATTTTTTCTTCTATTCACACATCACCATAGTATATATTCTCTCTACTAAATAAAATTGAGAAGGCGTCTTTATAAAGGTTTTGAAAATTCACTATTTAGTAAAGCAACTCTAAGTCAGAGTCATAATTTTGCCAAGGGTTAACTGTAGAATCTTATAAAAGCCACTTAACCTCTCTGGGCCTTAGTAACTTTATTTAGACATGGTCTAAATGATTTCTGAGATCCTTTTGAGCTTAGTATTCTAAAATTGTATGATACTGTCAAGCTGTGTCAAGATTTTTATGAAAAGTAGATAACATTGTAATTACAGTGCCATATCAGCTGTTAAGAATAGCTGTAATAATAAAGTATAAACATATATCAACAGAAGTTTAATGACTGATGTGCTGACCACCAAAAGGTCAGTATTATATTTTGTCTTTAAGAGGATTTAATTTTTAAAATAAACCCTCTCATCGTCTTAAACCCACAGGTGGGGTAGCTTACTACAAAGGGAAATCTGAAAGAAGTATGCTTATACAATGTATGTTTACTTTAAGGAAAAACATACAATCCACATATCAGATTGGATATTTTTTCTTCTACAAAATGACTTGTTTTTTTAAAACACACACACACACACACACACACACACACACACACACACACACACACACACACCTGTGTAAATATAAATTAAGATGACCTAATTTAAATATTCAAAATAAACAGGTTATTAACGAAACACTAGTTCATTGTTGTTTCAGAGGCCTTTCATACACATTTAGTCATTCACAATGTTAGTGACAGAAACAGTGCAGATATTACCACTTCCATTTTACAAATAAAAAAAATGAGAGTTTGAGAAGTAAAATACATTTTCTAGGGACTTACAAGTAATGCAGATGCCCCAGCTCCCCCATCCCTTCTCCGAAATCCCCAATGTGCCCATGGGCTCTGTGTGTGTGTAAGGGAGGACATTTAAGAATAGGAAGTCCAGTCTTATGGTCTTTTAAGCTGGAGCAGGTCAGTGGGTGTCTCTGCAGTTCCTGGTGAATGACGGCAGCTTCATTCACTGATCCTGGAAGATGGGGTTGAAGGGTCTAGAGGTCTCTCAGCCTCTTCTTGCTTGGAAAGCTGCAAGAGGATCAGAAATCCATCTTCTGTGAGGACTTCCAGCCCCAGTATAAAATATAGTTTTTTTTGAAGGCTCAGATTTATATTAGATAAAAATATAAGATAAAAATATATAAAACACACCCAAGTGAGCTGACTTTACTAGTAATATTCTCTATCTTACAGAAGTAGAGAAGGCCTCCTCATTAAAAGGTAGACTCTCCCTCTTCCCCATGGCTCCTCACTTCTTCTCCCTGCTACTGTCTCACAGCCCAGAACCCCCCACACCCACCTCTCCAGCTCTCCTAGGAAGAAAGGCATCATTTTGAGGTGAGGTCTTGTTAATTCGAGAATTTCAGTTTCAGTCTAGGGGCTGAATAGACCTTTTACAGGAACTTTTCAGAGCAGTTTGAGTGGAACTTTTCTGCTCACTCAGTGTCACTATTTCTTACATGGAAGCGAAAGAGGTGGGGTTCTTTTTCTCAAATGTCAGTGGGTGTTCTCATTCTAGTTCAGTCTTCCCACTCCCCCTAGGAGGTGTTGAGGCTGCATTTCATGTCAAACCAGGACATGTTAGAAGGTGAATGTTAAATTTTTTTCAAAGACTGCAAATTTGGTTCCATATGAGGAAAGCTTATTTATACTATTAATGTGACTTAGGCTTTGCACTTAGAAGCTACTTCAGCTTCTTTATTCATGATATTGAGGTGGTGATACTGTAAGATGGTAGACTTCTGTCCCTAGCTGAATCTGTCTTGGACATAAAGAGTGAGTGAGAAGTTAGTTTTTGTAATGTGAAGGATGAAATTTTGGGACTTCAGACATTATAGCATTTCTTACCACTATTATTTAATTTGTTGAATCTTGAAACTTACTTTCTTATCTTTATATTCCTAATCCCTTCTAATGCTACTTTATTCTATTTTATTCTTATTTTTTTAAATATAGCTTCACAGATGTTTTGTGTATTGGTTTGTTTTTTTATACTTACAGATGTGCCACAAACCTCATGCTCAGCTTATTTATTGTCTATTGACCTCCTTCTGTATGTTCTAAGTACACAATACATTTTGAACCTAATGGCACAATATTGAACATTGCTACAGAGGTTTTTTAAAAAATAAATTATTTGAAAGTATTTAACTATACTATAAAATAGGAATAAGAAGAGGAACACATAGTGTGAGATGAACATAGATATAAAAAGATACAGAGATCAAAAGATACCTAATATTTATGGTACTCTAAATGTATGGGAGATACTTAGTATTCATGAGGCAATAAATATCTGTAAGCCACTGAGTATTTATAAGGTATAAATTTGGTCACTCTTTGGTAATGTACATTTGGCATCATATGTCACCTACTCAGGAAACACAAATAAAATCCGTACTTCTCATAAGTTGTAGTCCAGTGAGCTTTTCCATTGGTGATCATACTTACCCTGTATCTCTCTGGTAGAGCAAGTATGTGTGCTGGTCTTAGGATTCTATCAGCTGAGCCAATTTACTCAGATATCAACTTTGGTGCTTATAACTATGACATTAGTGGGATAGTGTGGCTCATAAGAGAGATAGAGACAGAGATTATCTATCTGTCTATCTATCTATCTATCTATCTATCTATCTATCTATCTATCTATCTATAATTGCTTAACCCAGAAATTAGATTGTGTGGTCTTTCACTCTGCTTGCACACTATCTCAAATGTATTAACCTGTGCCATCTTTTCCCCTTTGCTTCTCACTATGTATTTAAATTTTTTAAATATATTTTTTGTATTGACTTCAGAGAAGAAAGGAGAGGGAGATAGAAACATCAATGATCAGAGAGAATTATTGATTGATTGCCTCCTGCATGCCCCCTATTGGGGATCGAGCCCACAACTCAGGCATGTGCCCTTGACCAGAATCGAACCCAGGATCCTTCAGTCCACAGGCAGATGCTCTACCTACTGAGCCAAACCAGCGAGAGCTTTAAATTTTTTTAAATTAAATTTATTAGAGTGACATTGGTTAATAAAATTATATAGGTTTCAAGTGTACAATTCTATAATACATCATCTGTATATTGCATTGTGTATTTACCATTCAAAGTCAAATCTTGCTCCATCACCATATATTTGACCCCCTTTACCCTTTACTGCCTCCCTCTACCCTTCTTACCATCTAGTAACCACCAATCAGTTGTCTGTGTCTATGACTTTATGTTTGTATTATTTTTTCATTTGTTGCTTTTAATTTTATACTAGAGGCCCGGTGCACGAAATTTGGAGGTGCATGGGGTGGAGGGGTGCACGGGGTGGAGGGTTATCCCTCATCCCAGCCTGCACAGGGTGGAGGGGTGGAGGGGTGTCCCTCAGCCCAGCCTGCACCCCGGTGCACAGGGTGGAGGGGTATCCCTCAGCCCAGCCTGCACCCTCTCTAATCTGGGACCCCTCGAGGGATGTTCGACTGCCCGTTTACAGGGATCGGGCCATGGGGGTATGGCCAGCCTGGGTAAGGGGCTGAGGGCTGTTTTCAAGCTGGCCACACCCCCTTCAGGGTGGGGGTCCCCGCTGGGGTGCCTGGCCAGCCTGGGTGAGGGGCTGATGGCTGTTTGCAGGCTGGCCAACCCCCCTGGTGACCCAAGCTCCAAGCCCCTCCTTTTATTTTTTTTCCAGCGCCTCCTTGAGCGGAGGCCAGGGCTGGCTGAAAGCAGGTATCTAGGATTTACTTATCTTCTAAAATTGAAACTTTGGAGCCTTGAGCAGAGGCCAGGGCCAGCCAGGGTGTGCAGGAAGCTTGGCTTCCTCCATCACCAGGGGCAACTCAAGCCTCCTGCTTGCTCCAGCTCTGTGGCTGCTGCCATCTTTGTTGGGTTAATTTGCATACTCACTCCTGATTGGCTGGTGGGTATAGTGGAGTGCTGGTCAATTTGCATGTTTCTCTTTTATTAGATAGGATCCCTCATATGACTGAAATCATATGGTTCTTGGCTTTTTTCATCTGACTTATTTTGCTTAGCATGGTGTTCTCAAGATTTATCCACATTGTTGTAAATGCTAGTATTTCATTTTTTCTTATGGCTGAGTAGTATTTCATTGTATATATGTACCACATCTTCTTTTTTCAATTATCTATTGAAGGACACTTTGGTTGTTTCCATGTCTTGGCCACCATGAATAAGGTTACAATGAACATAGTGTTTCACATATCTTTACAAATAAACGTTTTTAAAATTTTCCAGTAGATACTCAGAAGAGGGGTTGCTGGGTCATATTCTTAAATTTTTGAGGAATCTCCATATTGTCTTCCATAGTAGCTGTATCAGTTCATATTCCCATTGGTAGTGTGTGAAGGTTCCCTTTTCTCCACAAACTCTCCAACAGTTGTTATTATTTGTCTTGTTGATAATAACTATTTTAATAGTTGTGAGGTGGTACCTCATTGTAGTTTTGATTTGCCTTTCCCTAATATCTAGTGAAATTGAACATATTTTCATATGCTAGTATATGTTGGCCATTTGTATGTCTTCTTGGGAGAAGTGTCTGTTCAAGTCCTCTGCCTATTTTTTTGGATTGCTTGCTTTTATGTTGTTCAGTTGTATGAGTTCTTTATATATTTTAGATATCTCACTATGTATTTTAATTGATTAAATAAATAATATCATTTGAGAATTTTGACTTGTTCTGTGAGCCTTTCTCTCATGTGGCCCTTGGGATCTTGCCTGCCAGTATACTTGAAAGATTTCATTGCATGAAGATAATTTACCATATGACAGCTTTTTTTATAACAGAAAATATTCTAAGGCAGGACTAAAAGACATTATAGCAAAGTAGTTTGGCTTTTCTATTGTATGATTATTAATCCTGTTACATAGTGTGTGAAATGTATTTGTAGTAATGCATATTCATTTTATTTTTCTAAAAAGTTACCGAAAGATCAATGTTCTGAATACCACAAAGCATCCAGTTCATGCCCCTTAAACAACTTGATATTCAAAACAGTTGATGGCTCTTTCATAAACCCTGTTTAATGGCTTTCTTTGTGTAATGCATTATGTTAGATCATGTGGAAATTACAAATGTGGAAAAAATGTAATCTTTGTCTTCAAGGAACTGATGTCTAATAGGGCAAAGGATGTTTATATGAGTTGAATAATACAAACATTATAAGGCAAAAGTAGGCAGAAATAGAGTACAATAGGAATCTATAGGAGGAATCCAGAGGGAGAGATGCCATTTACAAAAAGGAAACCTGAAAAGGCTTTATGGATTTAGGAATGGGAGGCATGAGTAAAGATAAAAATTTGCTAAGGAAAGCCAGCTGCCTGTTCTGGGAACTTACACAATGCCATCGTCTTGGAGATAATTTTACCAAGTAGAAAGGTCAATAAAGAAGTTGATTTGCCTTATTATTAAATGCAAGGAAACAGAAGCAAATTTAACAATTCTGCTACTATGACAAGTACACTGATAATTTATAATTTTATGGTAAAATATTTAAAAACATGAGTGCAAACATCTTTGGTATTGAAAAGCATAATTTGTCAATAGAATTATCTTCCAAAGAACAAGATTTTGTAGCTATTATTAAAATATGCTTTAAATATAAACTTTATATAATACTATATTGCTATGATGTAAAGTAAGACTTATAGAACATTATTGCCATCTCTTAAAATCTCACGAATTCTGCCACTTTAAATACTACAAACTCCAGTTCAAACTCCAGTTTCTATAAATTAATGTTTATAGAAAAATTGGGAAAATAACCAGCATACAATCTTCTGGGAGCATCTAATAATATGGGAACAATATAGTGCTGCTGAAGTTTTAGCTATTTCTTTTCTCTTCCTTGTTTAGCTTTTGTTTGACATATTTACTTGCTATAATGATCTTGGCTTATTGTGAATAGAATAATAAATGCTGCTATATATACACAAAAGTTAACTAAATTATACAAACATGTATATATTTTTGCTCAAGTTTCTGGAAAATACCAGGTCTCATCTTATTGTACCTCTTTGCCCAAGAAGTCCTTGAGTAATCAAGTAGCCATTGTCTGTCTGCGCGGTGTGTTCTGTCCAGGGTTCTGAAACAGTCTTCCTGACCCAAGTTCACAGCCTAATGATGAATCCAGCAAAGCTCTCTTAACCTGCTGTACACTTGTATGCCTGCAGGAATCTTAACTACACACCCAATAAATTTCTATCAGTTTCTTATAGATGGTTCACAAATTAAAACCCGTTAGTCAACGCAAGTCTAATGTCATGTCTCATTTGTACATGGATTTAAGAACTCATGGAAGAGAACTCATTTTAATAAGTTCATAATAGACTGATCTATAAGCTAAAATAATAGTTTATTAATTTTTATATAAATGTTACATAAAAGAATGTTTATTAAGAAGTCAGTAATCTCTTTTTAGTCAGAAAATACTAATAACTCACATTTAGTATATACCAGGCACTCTTTAATGTACTTCATATATATCAACACATTGCAGACCAGTAGTTTTATTGCTAGCTTTACCCAGTGGCCAGATAAGTTTCTGTTGAACAAGTACAAAAAATGTTTTACATAAAAGTTAAAGGCATGCTTTAAAATTAAATACCCATTGCATTTTGAAGTTATTTATTACATGTTCTTACAAGCTAATATCTTTTTAAAGTATGGTACTTTGTAAAACACTGTGTAATATGAAGCGAGAATTCTCGTGATCTGTCTGCAATGTAAGTGATGCAATCATCACACTAACCATATAAAATAAATACTCTTACTACTCTCATTTTATAGATGGGGAACTTTAAAGTGGTGAAATGACAACCCTTTCCCAGGAACTAGTTAGGTCAGGAACATGGGCAAGAGTCCTCCTTTATTTCTAATGTAGAGTGTGTGTGTGTGTGTGTGTGTGTGTGTGTACTCATGTGCTGATAATAATCAATTCCATTTGCTGTTTATTTAAATAAAGTCACAATTTCATAGTGATTAAGCAGGCCTGAGGGGATAGACTATCTGGATTCTGAATATCACTTGGGGCATCAGTAGTTACATGACGTAAACAAGTTTTTTTCCCTCCATTGCATCTCAGTTTTCTCACCTTCAAAATGGAGAAAATAATAATGCTTGCTGCATACAGTTGTTGTGAGGAGTAAATAAACTGATGCATGTAAAGTACTCATAATAATGCCTGTCACATAACAGAACTCAGTAAACATTTGCTATCATTATTGCATATTTTCATGGCATTAATTGGGTTCCAATCAGATTTTTTGTTGTTAATCCTAACCCTAGGATATTTTTTCTATTTATTTTTAGAGAGAGAGAAAGGGAGGGAGAGGAGGAGAAGGAGAGAGAGAGAGAGAGAAGAAAGAAACATCGATGTGCGAGAGACACTTTGATTGATTGCCTCCCGCATGTGCCCTGACCAGCGGGGATGAACCTATAGCCTAGGAACATGCCCTTGACCAGGAACTAATGACTCTTTAGTGTGGTGCATTAACCACTGAACAACACCAGCCAAAGGACATGGTTAAATTTATTTGATTTTCTTTCTTATGCATTGATTTTATGGTATAAATTTTATGGTTTCACTGTTCTTTCATTTCCATATGCATCTTCTACACTTGGCCTATGTAGCCGAGTAAATAGAAACAAATGAAGACATCCAGATAAACAGTGTTTTTCACTGTACAGCTAATTTACAGTATATGATACTGATAACACTAAGGTAACTATCAACATTTATATATGAACCAAGTCAATTAAAGTTGACAGAAGAATTGATGTTTCTTTGCACATATGATTAGTTATTCATTATTGGACAACTGAGACAATAAAGAAACCAGCAAAAAGTGGGCAGTTGCCACAATGGGAAACCGAGACACAGATATAACTATCCAGCCAGTATGGAATCAGAAATATTAACAAAATGGGCACCTTGGGAAATGTTGCATTACAACAATCTCTAATTAAAATGGTTTTATTTTAATATTAAAAGTAGTGCCATTCATTTATAAAGCATTAACATGATTAATTAAGTATTCCATGTTTAATACCTAGATACCCGGTTAAATTTTGATATGTAAAAAAATTAAAAAATTAAACAAATAAAATGCAAAATGGGGTTTTTATCCTTAAAAATTTCAAGGTCAATGGGAGAGAGAACTGGGTAAACAAATAAAGAGAAGGTATGTATGAAGTAGCATGGGAATAAAAATAAAGACAGGAATGTGAGGGAGATTTCAAAAAGTAATTTTTGGCTTTTTGGTCTATCATTTTATTAGAAAATAAAATGTTTAGTTTTTAAGTTGTAGGTTTGATGTCAGGTCTGATTTCCATTCTTAATTTTATATTTTTATAGTTGTGTGAACTTGTACAAACCCCTAAAGTTTTATTTCAGTTGTTATAATATTAAATGAGATAATGTATGTAAAGTACTTAAACTCAGATTATTGGTTTTTAATATAATGTTTCTATTATGAAAATTAAGAAAGAATTTGCCATGAAAGTGTTATTGAGTATGAGTGGATAGATTTTAGAAATATGGAGATTAGCTAAAACAAAGATGCAGGGAGAGAGAGAGTATGACACTTAAGTAAAATGTAAGTGCATGTGCGTGAGCAGTAGAAGAAGGAAGTAGAAAATTAGAATCTAGACTTTATTTTGAATATGAGGATTATTTTAATACACACGATGGAAGATTTGATTGCCTGGGGAAACATGTAATGACAAAGTCAGTGTGAAGATGTCATGCTTTAAATGAGCTGGCATTTAATTAATTGCAGGAGCATAATTTTCTGAATATACTACTAGTAGTATGTGTATATATGAGACTGATTATTCCACAGAAAATTCTTGGATCCATAAGTATTCGTAGGTCACTTGTAATAACTCTGGTTGGAAACTACTGCTGATGATTCAGAACAGTGAAGATTTTGCTCTGTTTGCATTTGAGAAAGGGTGCTGTGTCCATCATTGAAGGATGTTTTGTGAAATGGTGGAGAAGGGGGGGAGGCTGTAGGCATACACTCAGAGGCCATTTCAGTGGTTTGGAGAAGGAACATATGTCAGTCTGTGTATTGACAGGAAGCAGAAGGTACAGTCTGCTGAGATTTTAGTGAAGGAAATAATTACTGAGATGTAGGTAAAGGTAAAGCAACCACCAGGTGGACACTAGCAAGAGGGGGAAGCCATTACTACTCTTTATAGCCTTACGATCCTTACTATTCTTAAGATATCACAAGAGCCTGGTTGAGGGCTGGAATCATGGGAGAAGCTACAGTCATGAAGCAAAGTAGCATCCTACACAACCACACCTGAGCAGGTGAAATGGGGAAACTATAAACCCAATTCTATTTCTTCCCACTCTTCAAATTCTCCTGGTGCCTCCCAACCAAACCCAACCAGAAGCTAGAAGGCAAGGAAAACTTCCTAGAGGTCAACCCTCTGGGACACTGAGAAAGACAAAAGAATATAGACTAGACTAGGGTGGCAAATCAAATATAGCCGACACAAGATGTAAAAGGCTAAATGAGGAAAATGGAAATGGGTATGGGGAAGGGGGAATAAGTACAAGAACTTTTTTATGATGTAGAATCCATAGGACTTGGTGACTATGTCACTTATATCCCAGAGAACTCTACCAATACATATGATAAAATATTTGTTTGAAAATATATGATGACTGTCGCCATAATGTCAGTCATGTTTTAAAAGAGCTGCCATTTAATCAACATAGAATAATTGGTTAAAATAGACGTATGTGTATATTTGAGATAGTGATTATTCCAATGGGGTACAAGTGAGAGGGAAGAGCTTGTAGTATTATTTACATTCTCTGCTTGAAAACCTGGATGAAAGGTGGAAATGTTTACTGAGAAAAGGATTACAAAAGACAGAGCAAAGAAGAAGAAGGGCTGGAGTTGGAGTTAAGAAAGGTGGTCAATAATTTGCCTGAGGCTTATTTTAAATGATTAACATTGCTATTTTATTATACTCTAATCTAATTGGGTTAATCTAATTCCCAAAGGCTTCAAAGTCAATACTGCTGTAAAGTTGCAGTATTAACAACTTATTTGGAGAAAGGGACAGCATTCAGGTCCACAGTGTAACATAACAATTTCACAGCTAGTCATCGCTTACTGTGAAAAAATACTTCTGCAGTGAAAATTATCCTCCCACCCGATCAGGACAACTGCAGAGAAAACTATCTTACCTAGATATATGGCTTTGGGGTCTCAGATTCCCTGGCAACAACTACAGAGAGCTTATTAATGTGACATTAGGAAACTAAACTATAATTTTATAACATTTGACAGTTCTGTTGGACTCAGCAGTGTGTTAAAAAAAAATGGTTATTGTTCGGCCCAAACACTTTTTTCTGCTTCATTTGTTTGAAGTTGTTTATTGATGCCATGACCCTAAAAAGCATTGTTCTCCCCCTTTTATAGTATAAATTACTTATTAATGAACATCTTTGTGGACAAATATTTTCCCCCTGTACTTGTTATTTCTCTATAGTAGACTTAAAAAAAAATCAAATCACTACCTCAGTGGCTATAGGAATTCCTCAAGTATTTGGCAGGCATTACAAGTTATAAAAATCTTTACTTGCAAAATTGTATCTCCATGTTAATCTTGAATTTTAGACTTCAATTCTCACATTATTTTTACAACTGGTTTTTTTGTGTGTGATTTCTTTATATCTTTCCTTCTCATCTACCGAGGTCTTGGTGCTTTTTATTGATTTGTATGAACTCCATATATTGCATTGCTAACCATATCAGTTGAAAATATTTAATCCAGTTTATTACATTTTAAATTTTATATGGTATTTTTTATATTCTAGAAATGTTTTACTTAATAAAACATGTTACTAGTTTGGGTAATTTCTTTCATTGCTTATATCTTAAAAATTCCTTTGCTACTGAGACCAGTGCCTATCTTTATATTATCCTTAATTTAATTCAATTGATTTTTATAAAGTTTAACACAAATCCTTCCAGACTTATTTTGGTCCATAAGCCAAATAAAGCAGTAACTTACCCTCTGTGCATCAGCTTTCTCCCCTATAAAATGGAAATAATAATAATAGTGCCTACCTTAGAGGATTGTTGTGAGGCTTAATTAATACCTGTAAAGTGGTTGGAGCAGTGCACATAGTAGCTACTTAATAAATGTTAACTACTAATATTCACAACTACTTGTCCAAATTCTAAACTCTAGAAATCTCTGAACTGACATGAGGCTTGTTTTATCAGACTTGGTGTGAATCTTCATATATTTCACTAAACTTATTGCTGTGCTTGATTTCAGGGTGCTGAACCAGACTCCAGTGAAGATAGTATATAAAATACTACATTATATACCCTGTATTTCACTTGTGAATGAATAAAATGTTTTAGGATGCAGTTAGTCCCTGGATCTATGCTGTATTAGTAATTGGTAAGATGTTAAATGCCAGGAATCATTGCCTATGTTCTATTATTTCACTTAATCATCACAACGGTTCAATCACATATTCATTCATTCAACCAGTAGTTTCCAGAATCAACCAATAGGTCGTGTTCAGGGTATTTGCTATGTATCATTAATAAAGCAGATCAAATTTTCTTTGAAATAGCATCATATTTCTTTGAGACTACATCCCATGGTGTGTTATAATTAATAAAATAACTTTTGGGGAAGGGTGATAAATAACATTGTATTAAGGTGGAAGTGGCTTTGGCTGGGGTCAGAATCACAGTGTGCAGGGATTCGATACCTACCAACGACACTAGCTGGCTGGCGCCATGTAGATGGCGATGGCTAGATGGCAGATTGAAATTTGTGAACTTGTGACAATCCCAAACTTGGCATAAAAATCACAATTCAACCTTGTTGGGGAGGGGCAGGCATGAGGTTTTTGGAGGCAGTTGTGGATGTCTGGACTGAAGTCTTATTTTTACTTTTTACTTTATCTTTATTGCTAAAAGTATTACAAATGTCCTTGCCACCCCCACCCCCATAGACCCTCTCCACCCCGCTCCCGCCCTTCCTCATCCTATATAATAAAAGGCTAATGTGCAAATCGACCAAATGGTGGAATGACTGGTCACTATAATGCGCACTGACCACCAGGGGGCAGACACTCAACGCAGGAGCTGTCCCCTGGTGGTCAGTGTGCTCCCAAAGGGGGAACGCTGCTCAGCCAGAGCCTGGCTCACAGCTGAAAAGCCCAGTGGTGGTGGCGGGAACCTCTCCCACCTCTGCAGCAGTCGGACATCCCTCAAGGGCTCTCAGCTGAGGGACCCCCACCCCCCAATTGCACAAATTTTGTACACTGGGCCTCTAGTTTAAATTTATTACTTACCTAACCCATAAGCAAACGCACACACAAAAAGTCACTAACTAGTTCAACATCAGGGTTTAAGAAAATGCCTTCAACTTTAATTCAAAACTTCAAGTTTCTTTTTCTTCCCTTATTTTTGAAATTATTTTCCTCAGCCCTTTTGTGTTATTATATACTAGAGGACTGGTGCACGAGATTCGTACATGGGGTGGTGGTGGGGGTGGTCCCTCAGCCCAGCCTGCACCCTCTCCAATCCAGGACCCCTCCAGGGATGTCTGACTGCCGGTTTAGGCCCCATCCCTGTGGATGGGGCCTAAACTGGCATTGGACATCCCTCTCATAATATGGGACCACTGGCTCCTAACTGCTCACCTGCCTGCCTGCCTGATCACTCCTAACTGCTCTCCCCTGACGGCCTGATCACCCCTAACCACCTCTACCTCGTCCCCCACCACTGTGGCTTTATCAGGAAGGATGACTGGAAGATGTCCAGTCGACCTGGTCTAATTAGCATATTACCCTTTTATTAGTATAGATTGCAAACTTTTCTGTTAAAGAAAAATATATACATTTACAAATTGTGATATTTTTAAGAGGAAAAAGTACACGAAAATGGCACACATATTTTGATTTCAAAAACATTAAAATAGATTGAGGAAAATAACTTTAATTATATTTTACAGGTTCAGAGAGATTAAGTGAGGTTCATAGAGATTAAGATATATTGATGAAGTTGTAGTAAACGCAAAACTGGAATTAGAATGTCCGACAGGTTGCTCTCCATTTTTATGTATGTTGGAAAAATCCCTACGAGAATACATCTTCCTCATTTTTCTTCTCTTCCATATTCCCCTTCTTATCCTAGTCACCATAATCAACTACACATAATTGAATGTTTACTGTATCTATACAGGACACAGCTCAGGAAGCCCTGTTTAGGGCGGTTACAACTATTACTGTACTTTCATATCACAATTCCAATCTGCTTTCTTTCCTCATTAAATCTTCTCATGTGAGAGGTAAGACAGATATCATTAACTAATTTTTCCAAGTGAGAAAGATAAGATGGCTAGGTTAAATGAATTGCTTATGTCAAAAAGACACCAGCAAGAGTGTCAAATGCAGAAGCAAGGTTGTAGCACTCTAAGTTCTTTCTTTCCACATGGCTTTCAGTGTGCTTTGGGAATTAAAGTTGACTCGGAAAATCGGGAGTATCTATTAGGGTCTTTCCTTAGCAAACATATTTCTCAGTCTTTTCTCCCATAATATTTAAAAGATATAGCCTCAGGAAAGTGGTCTACTGTAAAAATTAAGAACTATGACAAAAAAAATCAGAAAATAATTTCCCTATAATGAATATTTCATTCTGTGTTGTCCTTAATTCTATACCTATAAATGGGGTCAATCAAGGTTATTGAAGTAATTTGAGGATATATGCTTTATCACAAGATCTGCATGGAAATATTGAAGGCAGATCACTCATGTTACTATTACAGTTGAATACCACAAGCATTTGATGAGGAAAAATTTCCACTTAGATGATGAGGAACTGACATGCTTAGGTAAATCAGCACCTCTACTTTTCAAATACTTTTATTTTAGGAGAAATTGCATACATAATTTTCTTCATATGGCTTTATTTAGGGTTTTCTTTTCCTTTCCACAAGGAGTGTGTCTATTTCAAGATAACTTTTCCTCATCCATCTCTCTACCTTTAAACAAAAGCAGTTCCTCTATGACCACTTCTATGTCATTGTAGTGCCAATGACCAGCACTATAGATAGAGCACTGGAAAATGAGCATAAGAACATGGGATGGACCACCTGTCCTGTAAAATAAGGATTTTTAATGATAGAAGAACATATTGCAGCCAAAGTCATAATAACATTAACAGTTAGATGATATGTATGCAACAAATCAATTTATGCCTGCTAACGTATCTTATGAATATAAGGATTCCCATTATTTGTTTACATGTTTATTTCATAAGAGTGAAATTAATACAAAGAGCTAGGTTAGCAGCATACCTTGAAAGAATGAAAATCTGTTATGTGTGCCTTGTAACCTTTTCACAAGTCCATTCCAATAACCCTTGTAAGCCGAGCTGCTGAACACCAGCCAATTATCAAAAAGGTAAGCTAAAAAAGGATTTTGAAAAAATCTACTCTAACCTTTTCTATTTAAAGGAGCCTGGTTATACATCTGTGCCCAGGGAATATTATTTTCTGTGATAAAAACATATGGGGCCTTTGAGATACAATATGTAAAATGATTTCTTTTCCTTATTAATATTCACAGTAGGAAAGACACCTTCATTTGAATGGATGACATAGTTTGCCTTCCTAGATCCACTAATGGATACAGAGAATATATTTGCTGAGGTGGTCTTTGTCTTTACTTAAATTAGTAGTTTATGGTTATTTTTTTAAATTTTATTTTACAATGATCTGTCTCCAAGTACAAAATCATTTCACATTTTTTAAATGTCTGATACTGTTTAAGGATAGATAAGAAACTAAACTTTATTTGGTATCCTGAGATTCTTTTTCTTTGTAAATAATTTTGGAAACATTTTATTAACAGGGATAATGAAAATAAAGTTCATGATGGATTTAGTAACTGATGGCAAAGTTCACAAAAGCATATTGTTCACCTCACCATTTTTTTCATAGTAAAAATTATCTAAAAGTTACTAGCATGCTATTATGAGGGCAGGCTCTATGTGTTAGGCCGATAGAATAAAATCTTAAATTTGACTGGTTATTAGTTTAGTTGCCTGGACTGTTTTCGTAACCTCTCTAGATATCTGTTTTTTCATCTTCAAGAGAGGTTAATCATACATTCATGTCATGGGGAAATTTTAAAGATCAAATAGACTAATACATATAAGCACTTAGCACAGTATTTGGCACATTATAAGGGCTTAATAATATTAGTTTTACTTATTATTTACCAACAGTTAAATTCATATCTAGGAAAACTTGTTTTTAAGAAATCACTAGCTATTAATGTATCTATTAATTCAGATAAAAACAGAGGATAAAAATTTTTCATTTTGTGAAATCCACAAGGGAAAATATTAAAATGTGCTTCTTTTCCCTCACCAAAACATTCATTGTTTTTGTGAAGAGAATCATGTATCAATATGAAAACAGTGCAGCAGAGCATCAATAATTGAGGCAGAGTTAATATTTCCACCCTAAATCTTCAATTGCAATACTTAATATATTCATCATGTAAATAATATCAGAATATAAGTTAGGTTCATAAGGTTTGAGTTCAGATATTATCTTTTTTAAAGACTGTAACAATTGGACATTTTATTTTAGTTATTAATAGCCATCTATTTGGATAAGAATATCTTAACATATTCAATCAGCATGACTTAAAAATTGGAAATAAAGATAAAAGCATGCATTGGAAGTGGGAAGTGTCAGTGACACAGGCAAGGATCTTGGTGGTTAACACACACTGAGAAAGAAGTTTTCCTAGAGATGTAGTACATTCACTTTGCTAAGATCAAGGGCCACAGTGAAGGCCACACAGCACAGTGTTTTTAATTCTCAGAGAATGCTAAGATCATATAACTGAAGATTTTTACATAGGATCAAATAAATGAATGCATTTCATAACCTTAAAGAAAGAGACATAGTTTTTAAAATAAATTTTTATAGCTTTATTAGATACTAGAGGCCTGGTGCACGAATTCGTGCATGGGTGGGGTCCAGTTGGCCCTCCCTGATTGCTGATCTGGCCAAGCCAGCCGGAGGGAGGGGCCGTGGGTTGTGGGCCAGCCAAGGGTGCGATTTGCATATTAGCCTTTTATTATATAGGAATAGCGGCCTGGTGCATGAAATTCGTGCACTGGGGCGGGGGGGGGGTCCCTCAGCCCAGCTCGCCCCCTCTCACAGTCTGGGAGCCCTCAGGGGATGTCCTACTGACAGCTTAGTCCTAAGCCGCAGTCTGGCCTCTCTCTGCGGGAGGCGACTGGGCTGATCAGGGGAAGGCACCAGCCCCATCACCCCACTACTGCTGTCACTGCCAGCCGCCATAGCCACCAAGGTGTTTTCATCAACACAGACTCCAGTCCCTTCACCACGAAAAAATGACAACTTTCTTTAGGCTTTTTCAAGATGTCTCTTTCATAAGATACATTTCTTTCTTTTTGTTTTTTTTATCCTCACCTGAGGATATTTTTCCATTGATTTTTAGAGAATGTGGAAGAGAAAGGGAAAGACAGAGAGAAACATCCATGTAAGAGGCACACTTTGATTGGTTGCCTCCTGCATGAGCCCTGACCTGGGCCCCGGCCAGGGAGGAGCCTGCAACATAGGTACATGCCCTTGATCAGAATCAAACCCGGACCCTGCGGTCCATAGGCCGAGGCTCTGTCCACTGAGCCAAACCGGCTAGGGCAGGATATGACATTTCTTAGCCCCTCCAGCAGCGGACCTTCGTTTTTTCCTCCAGGAGTGAGGTGGAAAAACCCTAGATCACTTGCTTGGATTTTTATTAGGCAAGTTACCAAGAACACTGACAGTGGCGTACAGGGAGCTTAGCCAATGAGCGGTCAGAAAAGGTGTTTCCTCTGCAGTTCCTGTGCAGAGGCGGGACTGCTGGAGCATTGTGGCCGCAGGGCTGCTGGGCGCCGGGCCCTCTTGTGGACTTGTGTCTGTCTCCGCTCTGGCTCCCAGCAGCCCAGCGCCATGGCTACGGGGCTGCTGGGGGCTGGGCCATCCCCTTGCGTGTTGTTCTCTCAGGTTCTGGGCTGTGCCTGTGTGTTGTTCTCTCAGGCTCAGGGTCATGACCGTTATGGCGTCCCAGCATAATTTGCATATTACTTTTTATATATATAGATAATTGACATACAGCATTGTGTAAGTTTTAAGTGTACAACATGATATAGGTTCTGCTTTAATCCTTTAGAGCAGTGATTTTTTTAAAACTGGGGTACATTTTCTGATCTTTTTGGTTATTTGTGTAAGTTCCCCAGATCTGCTGACTTTCTATGACCTTCTTGTCTCCATACTTGTGCATTAGTCCCGAGAATGCTGAAACACAGCAAGATCAACAGAGGCAATGAAGATAGATGGAGCAGAAGAGAAGCAATCTACGAAGGAAGGTTTACAACTTGACCTTCTTATATCCTTGGAACGGCATCATTAACAGTTCTAATTACTTTTTTATAAGCAATGAGATTATTTGTCTGTTCTCAAAGATGGCCACTGCTTACATGATCAAATTCTTACCTCTAATAGATTTTTAAAATCTAGTTTATTTTCTAGTTGCCCTGGTTTTTTAAAGTCTTCACTATTTTGATATTAAAAAATACTCACCTGCAAAAGTTGCTCATGTATTTTATATGTTCCTTTGTATTTTGATTTGGAGGAAAGGATAAGTGACTATTCTTAAAATTTTAAAAACTTATTTTTTATATTATTATCATTTTTTAAATATATTTTTATTGATTTCAGAGAGGAAGGGAGAGGGAGAGAGAGAGAGAAACATTAATGATGAGAAAGAATAATTGATTGGCTTCCTCCTGCATGCCCCACACTGGGGACTGAGCCAGCAACCTGGTCATGTGCCTTTGACCAGAATCAAACCCAGGACCCTTCTGTCTGCAGGCTAATGCTCTATCCACTGAGTCAAACCGGCTAGGGCTAAATACTTTTTTAAAGTAAGGATGTTGACAAGGATGTTAAATACATTAATGACACGAAAAATATATTTTTTAAATATATTTTTATTGATTTCAAAAGAGAGAAGGAGAGGGAGAGAAATAGAAACATCAATGATGAGAGAGAATAATTCATTGGCTGCCTCCTGCATGCCCTCCACTGGGGATTGAGCTAGCAAACTGGGCATGTGCTCTGACCAGGAATCAAACCATGACCTTCTGGTTCATAGGTTGACGCTCAACCACTGAGCCACCTAAAATATTTGAATTTGAAAATAAATAAATGCGAGTTAACACTTTTAATGTTTTTAAAATTATTTTTATTTTATTGATTTTAGATAGAAAGGAAGAGGAGAGATAGAGATAGAGAGAGAAACATTGATATGTTGTTCCAATTATTTATGCATTTCATTGGTTAATTCTTGTATGTGCCCTGACCTAGGATTGAATCAGCAACCTTGGCTTATAGGGAGGACATTCTAACCAACTGAACTACCTGGCCAGGGCCAAGTTAACACTTCTAGGTTTCCTACATTATTCTATGGCCTTTTTGATATTTTACTTTAAAAAATAATTTCTGATCCTGCTTTTTCACACTTACTACTTTTCCCTAAGAAATGTCCCAGTGGATTTCATAATTTCATAGTGAATTAACAAACTTATTTAATACACTGACTAGCCTTCAAGTTGACATTATACTGAGTGCTTCTCTTTGTATTTACAAAGGTTAAGGTGTTTCTAATTGTACCCATCTATATCTATAATAATAAAAGCGTAATATGCAAATTGACCAAACGGCCGAATAGCAGAACGACCTTACAGATGAAGCGGGGCTGTGAGGGCTGAGCCCCTTGCATGAATTTCCTGCATCGGGCCTCTAGTATATATATAAAAGCCTAAGCGACAATTACGACGGAACAACTGGCCAACCAGTTGCTATGACGTGCACTGACCACCAGGGGGCAGATGCTCAATGCAGGAGCTGCCCCCTGGTGGTCCATGTGCTTCCACAGCCAACCTCCAGCAGCTCCTTACTGACCCCCACATCCCTTCGGCCCCAATTGCTGGCCAGGCCCAGGGACCCCACCCATGTACGAATTCGTGCACCGGGCTTCTAGTATTTGCCGTAAATGTCATTTCTAGTCTCTATACTTAAAGGATGATGGTGGATGAATCCTCTGGCAGAGCCTGTATGTTCCTACCTAGGCTGTTCTCCTCTGCAACCTGTTTCTTTCAGGTGCCATGGTGGTAGGTAATCCTGGGAACCTCAAGAGACTCCTTGAAGCAATGCTTGATAAGATTGGGATCAGTTGTTGGGAGGTGTTCCCTGAACAGTGAGAGTTTGTTTACTTGAAGCGGCCCTAGGTTGATGCAGGGTTGGATCTCAGATCTAGTGTGTGTGTTTGTGGGTGTGTCCATTGCTACAAGGGAATCCTCCAAAGTATTGGGGCTATTTCTCTAATAAAGCATCTATTGATATTATAAAGAATATTAAGCAAAAAGAATTAACATCACATCTTTTACAGCTCTTACTGAACCTCATGGTTTAAGTGGTTTCAGCTATGGCAATCCTTGGGTGAGGCTAGGAGGAAGCCACTGCCAGAGCACCCAATAGTACTAGTATTTGGTGTGGAGGAAAGGAGGAAAAAAACTAGGGCCACGGCTGAATTTCTGCTTTTGGCTTCTCTCTTGGGAGCAGCTATCTTGTGCATGTTAGTTTCATAGGTCGTCAGGTCCCCCTCCCGCCGTCACCAAACAAGACAACGTTTTCTTTCAGATTTTTTCGCCCATCAACAGTCCGCGTCTTTCTTCACCCCTTCAGCTGCTCCTCATCGAGGCTACCTGGCGTCAGCTAGACATCCTAAACTTTCTCACCGAAGCTGAGGCTGCAGAGTCCCGGGGCTTCTAGTCATTCTCCCGGTCGCACATAAGGTGTCCATCACTGTGCTGGTCGCAAGAGCTGCGAGAAGCTAAGGAAACTTTCTCCCTACCCTTACTACACACCAAGTTAGAAATCTTTGCAGCAGCGACCGCACTTTTCGTCCTGGGCTCTTTCCCCCACCACGCCCACCCTGCCCACACTCACCCTCAGAGCCACCTTTGCGCACACCCCCTCCTCGGTACTGTCCTTGACTCCAGTTATCCTGACCCGGCAGGTTCTGGGCGCGCGTGCCTAAAGGCTCCGCTGCCGCCCCCGCCCCCGCGCCCTGCTCCCCGCGTGAGCGCTGGATTATTCCAGTCTTTGAGCATGGCAGATTTCCACCGGATGACATCATGGAAGCTGAGTGAGAGCCGGCTCGGAGAGGGGGACGGAGAAGGGGAGGGGAGGAGATGAGGAGAGAGGGCTGGGAAGCAGAGCCAGAGCCGGGCTGCCCGCCACCCAGCTGCACGTCCGCGAGCCGGGGAGGAGCGCTCCACCCGCCAGTGACAAAGGATGGGAGGATGCCTGCGCCGGGGAGTGCTCGCCTCGCGCAGCCCCGCAGCCGCCTGAGCGACTTCGCCCTCCGCCGGTGAGTGACTGCAAAGATCATTCAATTACACTCGTGGCGAGTCCGCACCCTCCTGGGCTCGCCGTCCCAGGCGCCTGCATCCTTGACCCGGAGCGGGGCTTGGCACAGCCCTAGTCCCAGGAGCCCGAGCAGCAGGTGCCTTTGCCTGGTGGGTCCGCACCGGAGCCGAGGCTCCTGGCTGGGGTTCGTGGTGGGTGCTGGGACGCAACTCTCGGGCGGCGGGCTCGCCCTGTAGGCGCCGCTCTTGGTGAGTGGAGGCTGTTGGAGCCCGCTGCGTGGGGTAGTTGTCTCTCTTGGCCCGCCAGCGCCCGCCCCGCGCGCCAGACATTTCTGGCGGATCCCGGTGCGCGGCGCGCTGTTTACACCAGCTCCGTACTAGTCTCGGGGCCGCACCCCTCGGGAAACGCGGAATCGATGAGAGCCACTTCAGGAGCCACCGGCGTGGGCTGGGGGCGCGCGGGCACCCGTTACCCTGGGAGGGCGCGCGCCGCGGACCGCCCAGGGCAGCCTTTGTCTGGAGTTTAGCGCGGATGCGCTCCGACTGGACTCCGGCTATCCGCTGCCGTCGCGTGGGATCCGCGCCCCCTGCGCCCGCCCACCGGGGCGAGGAATGCCGTTGTGCTCCTGCTGCCGGCGGGACTGAGCGCCGGAACTTCAGCCACCAGAGGGTCCTGCGCCCACGGGTGAGTGTCGCAGTGATCCAGGGGCGGAGAGAGCTTCCCAAGCTCCAGCAAGGGAAGGGACCACTGGAGGCAGAGGGAGCCCAAGTTCTGTCCCCAGGCGGCATGCGTGAAAGAGCAAACTTGGGATACTCACTCTGGATCGTTCCCCCTGCTTCCCCACCCCACTCTGGTTTCCGAGGCACTTTCGAGGATTCTTTGTTGGTGGTGGATGGAGTTACAGGCATGTCAGTATGTAGTTAGTGTTCCACGCCTTGCTGGCCGTCCCTTTTGTTATTGAGTAGTTCCGGAAGAGGTTTGCTTGCTAAATGTTTCTGAGACCGGTGTCTGTTGTATTACAGAGCTTCGTAAGCCTAAGAGAAAAGATTGGAGCCTGCTCAGGTACCTTAGTTTAGAGTGTGCTGCATCTAAGTGCTAACAATACCCACGCCTCCTCGTTACCTGTCGGTTCGGCATAGGGTTTATCAATGAATTCCTTCTGTTTGGGAAAAGTCCAATTTTCACATCACAGAGAAGTGGCGACAACTATTGGAATATTGGGTTTAAATGTTAGTTTATTTCCAGAAGAAACACTTTGTGAAAAAGGTGTAAGGAAATGAAAGATTGCTACTTCATCACTACACTCTAAAATCATAAAAATTTTAAGTGCTATGTCATATTCTGATTCCAGAATATTAAGGAGAGTCTTGGTACTTCGATATTCCAGCGTCTAACATAACAATCATGGTCATAATTCAAAGCTCATTTTATTTCCTTTATCTTAAGAAGGCTTACTGGTTTTCTTTTAGATTGTTTCTTTTTGTTTACAGATAGGTAATCCTAGTGAAGCTTTTCTAAAACAAAAGTATCAAAGTAAACTTTCTTGGTCAGTGGTTGCTCTTCTGATAAAGTCGAGGTCTTTTCAGAACAGACTTGATAGAAAAATACTGGAATAAGAAATCCTTGTAAAGAGGAACTGGGTGAGATAATAAAGGGAGGTTTTACTAAATATAAATGGTGGTATTAGCTAAAATGGGTATCAGAGGATGTCATATCAGTTTTGCTTTTGGAAAAGTTCACTGTAGCTTTGACATGCTGTCTTTCCTTCTGGGAATTGCATAATTAAAATGTTTGATTCTGTTCTGTTCTGTTGAGTCCAATAATACCACCAAAGGGAGCTTATCTTTACCCAGTATTTCTGGGATTAGCAGCAACATTTTCTCCTGTGACTCAGAAATAATTTTTTATTTCATTATCTGTTTCCTGACTTCTTATCACAAAGGGTTCCACCTGTGTCTTCAAAAGTTTTATTTTTTTTCTAACTTTATTATACTCAACTCTTTATAGTAAAGCTTAAGGAGTTTATATGAAAGTTCTTAGAGAACTTGTTGCTCATGCTGGCTGCTTTCCTTAAATCCTATGTAATAAAAGGTTAATATGCAAATTGTCCCTAGGGATGGGAGTTAGACCCACCAGGAGTTAATTGTGTGCTGACCACCAGGGGGTGGCACGGAACATGGCAGGTGTTGGCGATGCCGCACTGGCAGCGGGCGGCAGTGGAGGCACTGCTGGCCCTGATGAGCCCTGATGAGAGCAGAACTGCAGAGGGATGGTGGAACAGGTTAGACAGTGGCTCCAGGCCAAGGGAAGTGTGAAAAGAGGCCCTGGCTGGCAGCCAGGGAAAGGGAGACCCCAGCCAGTGTCTGGCAGCCGGCAGTCGCTAGGGACCCTACTTGTGCACATATTTCGTTGCACTGGGCCTCTAGTATTATAACAACAAAATTTCATTCTGAGACTAGCCCAGTGAACATATGGTCTGCTGATATGCTTATGTGATAGGGGATATCCAACATAAAAATATACACTAATATAAGATATATATGATCTCAATTAGACAATCAGCCAACAAAGCAGGAAGTATGGTGTATTTGGCTCATGGTTTTGGCAAATGATATTTTCTTTAACAATAACATGCTTTACTCCTTATATATACATTAAGGAAAGCAGCATACATTTTATGTCTGAAATCTTTAATTTCAAAAATATTTGTCCAAGAAGGTAAAAAAAATGCTCTGGTACTTCACTATACATACATAGGAATATGTAAGGACAGTCCTCAGGAAGTGTAAGCATCTTACAAACTCATCTGATTTGATACAGTTGATAAGAGTACAATGTTATATTTAAAAACATGAAGTAAAATGATGTCCTTATACCAGAGAATATTCTCATAATGATCTTTAATGTATTTCACAAATATTTTGGCCATTTTGTTAAACAGGACTCTTAATTGAAAAAGATGAGAGGAAGAAGACGGAGTTGCATTATAAGACAAAAACAAAGCTATGGCATATTGTCCAGAGTAGGCAATAGTGATGTTTCAAGGTCGTGGAAAAGAGTATTGTGTCAGAACACTGGAAGATTTCCAAGAGAAGATTATGTATGAGGAATACGTTTATTCCATTTGGTGACCTCTTTCTTTCATTGTCCCAGTTGCTTGGTTTGAACAGATACTGTAGGATCTCTGATACAGTGAGATTCTCTTCACCTTCCTTGAGGCAAAATTATATCTTGAACTCCATAGAAGGTTATTTTAGGGACTTTTCCATGGTGTAATTCAAATTCTAGTTTAATGATGAATATGGATCACAAAACATTGTCAATTTTACTTTTGTGTAGGCTTTTGATATGGAAATTGGTCCGTAAAACCTTTTTGGCTGGAAGGTATTGGTGTTTTGGCTTTCTGGAATTACCGTTAGGAGTGAAAGCCAACATAAATGGGATTGCTGAAAATATTCAGAGTGTGATGATATCTTATTCATAGGGTTCAGAGAATATTGATAATGGTGTTTTAAACAATAAATAAATAAAGATGATATCTGCCCAGCCTTTCTCACGGGGCATGGTGCATAGTAAATGAGCTAATGTGCAAAAGTGATTTCGAAAATATGGGAAGAACTATCTAATGGATATGATCTATTAGTTAACTTTTAACTTCTAAGTGTTGTCAGATAAAAAAGTAAATTTATATAGAGGTTAGTCTAGTTTGTGATTTCTGTTTTAAACATCTGATATTTTTATTAGTGGCACTCTTGACAATTCATTTATTATAACTTATAAAAGTTTTAAGTAGGTTCTTATATATCTTTTTTACTGCAAGTTTGCTGGCAACAAATTATCTCATTTTTTATGTTTGAAATATTTTTGTACAACCTTCATTTTTAAAGAATATTTAAGCTGGGTATAGAATTTTTTGGCATTTATTCTTTTAAAAAACTTGTTGTTCTTTTGACTCTGGCTCCTGTCTAACCTGCCAGTCTTATTGTTGCTTTGAAAATAATGTGTCTTTGTCTCTCACTGATTTTAAGTTTTCATATGTCTTTCTTTTTCTTCAGTTTTACTATGATGTTCCTAGGTATGGTTTTCTTTTTAATTATCCTCCTTAGAATTTTCAGAGCTTCTTGAATTTGTGGATGGATATATTTCATCACATGAAATTCACTGGAATTCTTGATACATAGCTCTACTCCATTCTGTCTTCTTTCTTTTTCTGAGCCCTCAATTATATACATGATTTCACTGTGCCCAACATGTAACACATGATTTCACTGTGCCCAACATTCCTCTTATACTTGTTTCACTAATTTTTTACTCTTTCTGTACTTGTTTGAATATTTTCCTTTGATTTTTTTATTTTATTTTTTTGGTTAATCCTCACCTGAGAATATTTTTTCCATTGATTTTTAAGGCGAGTGGAAAGGAGGGGGAGACACAGAGAGAGAAATATGGATGTGAGAGAGACACATTGATTGGTTGCCTCCCGAATGTGCCCCTACTAGGGGCCTGGATTGAGCCTGCAATCGAGGTATGTGGCCTGGACTGGAATCGAATCCACGACCCTTCAGTCCACCGGCCAGTGCTCTTACCACTGAGCCAAACTGGCTAGGGCCCTTTGATTTTTTCTTCCAGTTAACTAATAACCTTTTACATCATTCTTATTATGCCATCTGGCTCATCTATGGGTTATTACTCTAATTGTTGTCTTTTTTTTCAGTTTTCAAATGTGCATTTCATTCTTTTTTATGGGTGCCAATTTATCTCTTTTCTCCATTTTCGCCTCTTTTACTTTGAACATACTAATCAAAATTATTTAAAAATTTTTGTCTGTTAATGCCAACAATTGGATTACTGTGAAATTCTTTTCAGTGTCCCTCTTTACTCTTGACTTTTGTAATTATGTACAGTATGAAAATTGTAGGGTCTCCAGATGATTTATCCAAGCACAAAGAGTTGTCAACATTTCTTCTGCCAGGCAGATAAATGGAGCGGTGGCCACTTATTGAGATCCAATCAGTGACTGAGCTGATTTAATAGGCTCTACTGCAGGGGCTCCCACGCTGCCAAGGCATAGAATCCAGAGCCTCCCACTGGTGTAGTCCAAGTGCTAAACACAATTCTGGCAAGACTTCTGAGAATCCTGCTCTTTTTGTCAGAAGCTTTCTCCTTGGAGTCTTCACCTCCAATCACATGTGCAACTTCAGGCATCAGCAAAGGTCATGTGGGTGACACCAGGCATGGGTCAGCTTGGCGTTTCATCATTTATTTCTCACTGGGATCTTGGTGCCTCCTATCTCTAACATTTTTTTCTTTAGCCCCACAACACTGCCGACATTTCTGCTGGATTCTCTATCCCCTGTTAGTGGTCCTCCGTTCAGGCAGAGCCCATGTTCTCAGCCTCTTGCTGTGTCTAGATGGGCAAATTCCCCCATTCTTCATCCCTGGGGAAGATGCACCCTCAAAAATCAGCTTACACCTTCCATGCTTTCTCCATCTGGAATCTTTAGTCTTGGTTTCTTTAGAAGTTCTCCAGTAATTTTTAAGAAAAAATTTCCCTTGTAGTTGGCTTTTCTAATTCTTCTTGATAATGTTGGTCTACTGTGAGTTACTCCACCATAACTGTCAACTGAAGCAGGTCATTATTTTTCACCAGTTACAAAAATAATTGTATAGGGATGCAAGATCATTACTTGGTGACAAAACTAGACTTAGTAGTACTAGCCTACAGGTTCCTAGGCAGTCCAGCTAACTCTAAACCTATTTAATTTTTTTTTAAAAGTGTTGTTCCAGAAAGAAGCCAGATAGTACTAAATAGTTAAATTACTTACAATATGGTTTGGAGACAGTTTGCCTATTTCCTTTGTCTGCCTTCCAGTCAGTGTCTAAGGTCCATCAGGAAATTTACTGAAGCTTGGTGAGAGTGAGACACTGGCTGCTGTGGTGCTGCTGGCTCATTATTTGGGCTGGCACTCTGATGAGTAATACTTTGATTCTCAGAAGGTATATCATTACATGTCTCTTGGGCCCTGCCTTACAACTTCTCAGCCCCACCCCTTAGGGAACCTCTCAATCAGGGGGAATGGGTAGGCACTTCTGAGAGGCTTTCTGTAGTTTCTCAGAAGGTCCAGGTGGGATGGAACCTCAGTTGCCATGGTGATGAACCCTGGAATCCTCTCTGAAAGATAAAATTAGTTCATATTGGTTTAAATTAAATTGACTTATCTTAAGTAAACCTCATTTCTGTCCTCATTACTTCTCAGATCCAGCTTATATTTAATAAATGTTTTCTTTTACATTACCTGGAAGTACCTTTCTTATACCATTTATTGGTCTGTAAAAGTTGGCCACATATAAGTTTGAAACAGAATGGAACATGCATGATTTATGTAAGCTAAATTGTTTACTTGTGAGATTACTGTTAATAGGCTTTTTACCTCCTGAAATATTGGATTGTTAGGGAAGATGGCAAGTGTGAATGCAACAAGAGGCTATATATATCCTAATCAGCAATTTTTTAGGTGTGTGAGCAATGATTCTAACAATTATATTTTACAGAACACATATTTCCAGGAAAAACAACAAACAAAACTGAGGCAATCTGGTAGGATTTCTATCTATCTATCTATCTATCTATCTATCTATCTATCTATCTATCTATCTATCTATCTCCTATCATCTATCAGCTATCTGTTATAATTGGAAGAGATGAACAGCTATTTGTAGATGATTCTGCTGCTGGAGGAGTACTTAGTACACGAGTGGGATTCCTCTGTTGTTCGTGGGAGTGGAGTTCTTGGAGTTCTGCTGAAATAAGAATTTTCAGAACCCCCTATGGGAGAATGAGAGGTAGTAGAAGACTGTATTGGCATGGAGTTACATCCCTCAGTTTCTAATGTCCCGTTTCCCCCAAGCTAGACCTGAAAGAGGGACAGCTGAGATCGGCATCAATACTATTAGGAGATGAGTTTCTAGCCACAGCAAAATTTTATGTCTCTATTGCTCACCAAACCATGTTAAATATTATTATACAAACTCCCTGTCATTTTATATCTCTGACTAGAGGCCCCGTGCATGAAATTTGTGCACAGGGGGCGGAGGGTGTCCCTAAGCCCAGCCTGCACCCTCTCCAATCTGGGAACCTTCGAGGGATGTCCGACTGCCCGTTTAGGCCCAATTCCGGTAGGATCGGGCCTAAACGGGCAGTTGGACATCCCTCTCACAATCCAGGAATGCTGGCTCCCAACTACTTGCCTGCCTGCCTTCCGAATTGCCCCAACTGCTTCTGCCTGCCAGTCTGATCACCCCCTAACCACTCCCCTGCCAGCCTGATTGATGCCTAACTGCTCCCCTGCCAGCCTGTTTGCCCCTAACTGGCCTCCCCTGCAGGCATGGTCACCCCTAACTGCCCTCCCCTGCAGGCCTGGGTCCCCCTCAACTGCCCTTCCCTGCAGGCCCGGTCGCCCCCAACTTCCTCCTCTGCCAGCCTGATCACCCCTAACTGCCCTCCTCTGCAGGCTTGATTGCCCCCAACTGCCCTCCCTTGCAGGCCTGGTCCTTCCCAACTGCCCTCCCCTGCTGGTCTGATTGCTCACAACTGCCCTCCCTTGCGGGCCTGGTCCCGACTGCCTTCCCCTGCTGGCCATCTTGTGGTAGCCATCTTGTGTCCACATGGGGGCAGTCATCTTTGACCACATGAGGGAAGCCATCTTGTGTGTTGGAGTGATGGTCAATTTGCATACTACTCTTTTATTAGATAAGATTAGATAGGAGAGGCCTGGTGCATGGGTGGGGGCCAGCTGGTTTGCCCTGAAGGGTGTCCCAAATCAGCGTGGGGGTTCCCTTGGGGCATGGGGTGGCCTGGGCGAGGAGCCTGTGGTGGTTTGCAGGCCGGCTACGCCCCCTGGCGACCCAAGCGGAGGCCCTGGTATCTGGGATTTATTTATCTTCTGTAATTGAAACTTTGTATCCTTGAGTGGACTTTAAAACATGGAACCCTGAAGCTTGGTGAGAGTGAGACACTGGTGTCTCACTCTCACCAAGCCTCCCGCTCGCTCCGTGGCTGCAGTCATTTTTGTTGGGATTTATTTATCTTCTATAATTAAAGCTTTGTAGCCTGGAGTGGAGGCCTGGGCTGGCCAGGGCAGGTGGAAAGCTTGGCTTCCTCCATCGCCGGGGGCAACTCAAGCCTTCTGCTCTCTCCAGCTCTGTGGCTGCCGTCATTTTTGTTGGGATTTATTTATCTTCTATCATTGAAACTTTGTAGCATTGAGTGGAGGCCTGGGCCGACAAGGGCAGGCGGAAAGCTTGGCTTCCTCCATTGCCGGGGAAACGCAAGCCTCCCTCCTGCTCTCCGTGACCGCAGCCACCTTGGTTGGGTTTATTTGCATATTCGCTCCTGATTGGCTGGTAGGCGTGGCTGGTGGGCATGGCTTGTGGGTGTAGCAGAGGTACGGCCAATTTGCATATTCCTCTTTTATTAGATAGGATATTTTCTTTCCCTGTCTTAACTGACTAGCTTTTGATAAATCACAAATCACTATTTAAATCAGGGGCCCTCAAACTACGGCCCGTGGGCCACATGCGGCCCACCGAGGACATTTATCTGGCCCGCCGGGTGTTTTTGCCGCCGCTGCCTGTCCTGCTTAGCAGCCGACTTAGCAGTGCGCATAGGAATTTGTTCATAGTTTTTTTTTTAAACTATAGTCCGGCCCTCCGACAGTCTGAGGACAGTGAACTGGCCCCTTGTTTAAAAAGTTTGAGGACCCCTGTTTTAAATATTAACTAGTTATTACTTTGTGTTATAACATAAAATTTCTGACCTTCTTTGGGGAGTAAAATGTGACTGGTTTCCCATCCAATTAGTCTTAAGGGTCTGTGTGTCAGTAAACTTCGTTAAAAGGACTCTGATGGAGGCACAGCTCCCTGGAGCTCCCTTATGACTTTCACCTTCATTCATAAAAATCATAGGCTCCCTGAACTCATGGCCCTCCAATATTAGCAGTAACAAAAACAATTATTGTTCATTTAGATTTTTCTGGTGTGGAATACACTGCTGTTTTCTTCTAACAGGGAAATAGACAATAAGGAATTGACCATTTTAAAAACAAAGTTGAACTCTTGACATGTGTTTGCAGGGTTCCATGTTTTAAAGTCTGTGTATTTCTGAGATATAATCCTACACATAGTTGTCCATATAGTAAAATACTACATATTTTACTCCTATATCCCAGGCATACTTAAATGTAAACTACATATGGTTTACTACCAGTTGTGGGTTCAGGTATTTTCCACTGAGTATTTCTGTGTCTGTAAAATTCAGAGTTAGAAAACCCTTTCAGCTTTTACTATAAACACGTGTATGAAAATGGTGATTGCGATGGAAATTGTGGTTCTCATAGCAGGGAGAAGAGTGCAGAGGGCCACTCACTGCACTCTCTCTCCAAGCACATTCAGAGACTCCCTGGATCAGGATCTTTTAGAAGGGCCAATGGAATGAACCTCATCTCAGACCAACTCTTTGGGTGGAGCTGAGAAATCTCCATTTAACCAACTCGCTGGGTGTTGCATATACACAGTGGGCCACAATTTTGTGGAAGCCTGTTTCTATTGTAGTATGAACACTTACCACAGATGTACAGTGGCATTTTATTTTGCTCTCTCTCTCTCTCTCTCTCTCTCTCTCTCTCTCTCTCTCTCTCTTTTTTTTTTTTTTGTTCAAGCAGTTCTCTCTCAAACCATTTTAAAGTGCAGAAATAATAGAGACATAAAGATCTCCAAATACCAGGAATGTTTGCTATGGATTCTTTGGAGACTAAGACTTCCCCTTCTTCACTCAACAGGGGGCAGATGCCTGAGAAGCCATTTTGCCCCGGGAAGTATTACAAGTAGCTACCTGCTGTGTTAAACAGATTGCAAAACCTGGAGAAAAAGAACAGATTTTTTTTCCCTAGTGAATAAAGCTAGAAGCTTTTATCTTGCAGAGAAAGCCAGTGGAAGGAAAGCCAGTGGCTCTGTGGGTCACAAAGTCTTCACTGTGATGCTCTTAATGATTATGCAAGGACAGTTAACGACATGAGCTGGGGCAGGCATTGCTGAAACAGGTGCCTAATACTTGCCTGGTGTGCTGATTTCTTGGAATGGTCCTGTGGGTCGTGCTCACATTGGCTACTAAAATATGACATTCTCTGATATAATGCCATTTTTAATTTTAAAATTATCAGTGGTTCTTATAGTTTGGTGCAAATCATATCACCTGTAGATTTGCTAAAAGTCTCAATTCTGGGCTCCCCTCTCAGGGATTCCTACAGTTTATTTATTTTTATTTTTTAAATATATTTTTATTGATTTCAGAGAGGGAGAGATAGAAACATCAATGATGAGAGAGAATCATTGATCAGCTTCCTCCTGCACCCTCCCTACTGGGGATCAAGCCTGCAACCCAGGCATGTGCCTTGACTGACCGGAATTGAACTGACCTCCTGGTTCATAGGTCAGTACTCAACCATTGAGCCACACTGGCCTGGTGGGATTCCTACAGTTGAAATGAGAACAACAGTCTGTCATTTTCTTAGTGACCTGTGTTTCCCAGAGAGATGGACTTACAGGTGTTAGCTAAATGTAAACACATAGGTTATAGCACTATCAGCTCTTATGAGGATAATTTAAAAAATAGACATTGTTACAGCAAATACCTGACTACTATAAAAAAGTAAGGTCTAGACGATGTCTCATGTATTTCATACCAAAGACAGTATGCTGAAATTGCAGCATAAAAATAATTTGAATATTCTGTTGCATATCCAGTTGGTTAAATTGTATATTCACTTTATTATAACAGTACTAGAGGCCCAGTGTACGAATTCATGCACCAGTGGGGTCCCTTGGCCTGGCCTGCGGGATTGGGCCAAAACTGGCTCTCTGACATCCCCTGAGGGGTCCTGGATTGCGAGAAGGCGCAGGCCAGGCTGAGGGACCCCACCAGTGCATGATTGGGGCTGGGGAGAGATGTGGGAGGTTGGCCAGCTGGGGAGGGACCGCTGGAGGGCTCCAGAGTGTGTCTGGCCCATCTCACTCAGTCCTGATAGGCTGGACCCCACCAGCAAGCTAACCTACCATTTGGAGTATCTGCCCCCTGGTGGTCAGTGCAAGTCATAGCGAGCAGTTGAGCAACCTTAGCATATCATTAGCATATTATGCTTTGATTGGTTGAACGGACGACTGGACAACCAGACACTTGGCCTATTAGGCTTTTATTATTTAGGATATGGACTATAAGTGTCATGGTTTACTGATTGCATATCAGGAGTAAGGGTTTCAGATGAGCTTAATTAGGCATCATACACTTTTGAAAATGTTTCTTCTCAACAGAGAAAGCAGCCTAGGGATCTCTCTTGGCATGTGGCAGAAGTAGTAACTTAATTGAAGGGTCTCACTTCAGACAGACCTCCTGGTTTGTTTAGAGCTTCTAAATGTATCAGATAACAATACTGAAAACAGTGGCAACCGAGGGGAAGAGTGAATCCTTCCAGAACATCACTTCATGAATAGAGCATTATCGGAACCACCACACACAATGACACACCTCACTGGAGTTGATAGCTTTAAGGCAGGATGTGAATGTCCACATTTTCCCATCATTCTATAACAGCTGGGTGCAGAGGAGTAAAATTGCTTTTCTATTAAATACACTTATTGCACTAGCAATGTTTGCTTGGAATCTCCAGGAGAAAACAAAGGTTTATTTTTGTAATTTAAGGTTAGATTTTCTGGAGTAATTAGAGAAACTCCTTTCTTAAATGGATTCAGATATTAGAATATGTTAGCGTATTTTCCTCCAAATACTTTGAAGAAAATGCCACTGCTGTAAAAAGACATGGAAAGAGCTAAGTGACCTTTGGAGCTTGTTTTAAACATTTCTGTTTTTTTTTTTTTTTTTTTTTTTTTTTTTTTTTAATATCCTGTTGCCAAATGTCTAAAAGCCAGTTCTTAAACAATAATTACTCAGTAGCATTTCCTGTCTCATACACAATGATGAACTTATTTTAATAGCCAGAATATAGATTTCAATTTCTTGGGATGATGTTAATAATATTCATCTAATTACAACTTGTCTTATCACTTGATGATCTTATTCACTGACTTCCTTAACGATGTCTGCATAAATGATAAACCACTTAAATTAACCAGGCCCAGCACTTTCCATTTACCAAGAGTAACAACAGCTTACACTTCCTTTTCACTCTATGTCCCCAAAGAAAAAAACCATGTTGAAAACATCATTTACTTTTGTAAAATTAATTTCAGATATTCCATTTAGTAAGTCTCATTTTGAAATTCTTGCTCTTCCATTCCTTCTCTCAGTTTTTTCTTAAACCCAGCCAAGGTCTCTTTTGTCTTCTAATTCTTTCTCTAGTGCAAAGATCCAACGTTCCTTGGCCAGTGACTTGTTAGCATTTATGCGCCTCAGCCACTCTGGCTATTCCCAGACTGTCCACTTACGACCTCTGTCTATAGTCATGTGCCCCTTGATGACAGGGATAGGTTCTGAGAAATGCATCCTTAGGTGATTTTGTTGTGCAGACATCTTAGCGTGCATTTACACCTAGGTGCTATAGCACACTACTGTAACTGGATGGACTATACGACTGGCAGCGCAGTAGGTTTGCTTACACCAGCATCACCACAAACTCATGAGCAACGCATTGCTCTACCATAGCCACAGCATCACTAGGCTATAAGAAATTTTTTAGCTGCATTACAATCTTGTGGGACTGCTGTCTTATATGTGTTCCATTGTTAGCTGGAGGGTTATGTGGTCCTTTGTTAACGGAAAGATTGTGATGTGGCACATGACTGTATTTCTAGTCATTCTGAGAGATCATGAGGTCTCCCAGCAGGCATCAAAGTCTTCACTACCCCTCTGGTTCACAGTCCAGGGAGCAGACATTCGCTAGCAGAGGAGGCTCTGGAAGGTCTGTTGTGACTCACATCTGGAGCTCTAGTTGTATACTGTGGATGGACTGACTGACTGTTGGAAGCTCAGCATTGTTGTAGGAGAGATTTTCATGTCTTCCTGGGCAGTGGTTCATATTCTCTTTATTCGGAAAAATTGCCATGGTGTGATTTCTGCAGTCTTTCCCTCTCTTTCATATGATTCTCACCTTGCCACCTGTCACTGAGATTTACAGAATCTGGGACAGTCTAAAACCCTTCCATGATCTCTTCCAGGAAATGGATGTTTCCTTTTTCTTCTGAAGTTTTTTGGGAAAAATATTTCTCAAATATCTATTGTATAAAATTAACATCTAGCTGAAGGTTTATTTTTGTCAGTGTTGGGGAGGAGAGAGAAATTCTGTTTTAGTTTTTATCAATCACAAGATATTTACTGATTGACATTTAGTACTTAAGATAAATTAGTAACTCACATTCATTTTTAAAAAATATATCTTTATTGATTTCAGAGAGGAAGGGAGAGGGAGAAAGAGATAGAAATATCAACGATGAGAGAGAATCATTGATTGGCCACCTCCTCCACGCTCCCTACTGTGGTCTGAGCCCACAACATGGGCACGTGCCCCTGACTGGAATTGAACCTAGGACCCTTCAGTCTGCAGGCCGACACTCTGTTCACTGAGCCAAACCAGCTAAGGCCTCACATTCATTTTTACAATGTCTCTGCCACTATAGGATTCTGACTTGCTTCTGTATTGAATATTGTTTGGACTATAATCAGAACTGTTATCTTAAGTGTATTTTATTACATTGTAATTTTTCAAAATTGGCATTTCTTATATGTCTTATGTAGATGTGGTAGGCTGAATAATGTCCCCCCAAACTCCTATTTCCTAATTCCCAGAACCTGTGAATGTTACTTATGTGGCAAAAGGGACTTTGCAGACGTGATTAAGTTAAGGGGAGATTATCCTGGATTATCTGGGTTGGCCAATACTAGTATCACAACAATCCTCATAAGAGGAGACAGGAGGAACTGGAGTTAAAGCAAGAGATGTAGATCAGAAGCAGAGGATGAAGTGACAGGCTTTGAAGATGGAAGAGAAGGCTGCAAGCCAGGGAAGGTAGGTGGCCCCTGGAAGCTGAAAATGGCAAGAAAACAGATTGTGTCCTCAGAGCCTCCAGAATCAGTAGTCCTGCCAGCACCTTAACTGTAGCCAGTGAAACTGATTTTGGATTTCTGACATTTAGAACTATAAGATAATAAATTTGTGTTACTGTAAGCTGCTAAATTTATGGTAAATATTATAGCAAAAAAAAAAAAAATAAGGACAGTAATACAGTCAGTATGAGAGTATTAGATTGCCTCTCCTTAATGTCCACAGATAATATTTTACTGTACTTTGATATGATATGAAACTAGATTGGCAGACATTATTTTATTTTATTTATTATTTAAAAAAAAATTTTTTTTATTGGTTTCAGAGAGGAAGGGGAAGGTAGAGAGAGATAGAAACATCAATGATGAGAGAGAATCATTGATTGGCTGCCTCATGCATACCCCCACTGGGGATCAAGCCCACAACCCAGGAATGTGCCCTTGACTGGAATCAACCTCGGACCCTTCAGTCCGCAGGCTGACGCTCTGTCCACTGAGCCAAACCAGTCAGGGCTGGCAGACATTATTTTAAAGCATAGAATCTTGCTCAGCTGATGTGCCTCAGTGGTTGAGTGCTGACCTATGAACCAGGGCACATACCTGGGTTGCAGGCTCAATCCCCATTATGGGGCATACAGGAGCCAGCCAATCAGTGATTCTCTCTCATTATTGATGTTTAATAGTACCTTTTTTCTAGGATTATTAAAATACTAGAGGCCCGGTGCATGAAGTTTGTGCAGTCAGGGGGTCCCTCAGCCCAGCCTGTGCCCTCTCGCAGTCCAGGACCCCTTGGGGTAGGTCCGACTGTCGCAGAGGCAGGAGAGGCTCCCGCCACCGCCACTGCACTCACCAGCCGTGAGCCTAGCTTCTGGCTGAGCGGAGCTTGCCCTGTGGGAGCGCACTGACCACCAGGGGCCAGCTCCTGCCTTAAGTGTCTGCCCTCTGGTGGTCACTGTGCATCATAGAGACTGGTTGTTCTGCCACTCGGTCGATTTTCATATTAGCCTTTTATTATATAGGATGTATGTTTAAATATGTGTGTGCTTATAAACATGGATATGTTTTAAATGCATTATAAAGATTATAATTTCATTCTTACAGCTCTGAGAAATATGTGCTATTGTCCTAATTTTCTAATGAGGAAATTGAAGTTTAGTTGCCAAAAAATTATTCAATTTCTAAATGATAGAGTTGAAATTTCAGCTATGGTGTTTCTGATTCCAATAGCCAAATATTTGTTTAACCACCATGTTATATTGTCTTTTGTATGTTTGACATTTCTTGAAACATTTTGAACAAAATAACTTTGAAATGTCATCATTGTATGTGACTTTCCTATTTTATCTCAAATGCTAAAGAAACATTTTTCCATTTTTTTCTCCTTTTTTGTCCCTTCACATTATGTTCTTTTACAGGTATCTGCTATGTACTGAAAAAACCTCCCTATGAGTAGAGTGATTCTGATTATGATATTCAAGTTTCATAAATTATAGAGTATATGACATCTTTTTAAAAGCCCCTTTTAAGATTGAGTTAATTCCAGAATCATTCCTATAAAAGGACATAAAAACTATAATATTGGACAAACATTGGAAAATAAGTATTGTACTCGAGAAAGGATACATGAGGGAAAAATACATAAAGGTTGGAAGTTCTGAATGAGATTCAAAATTGGGGGATGCTGAGTGGTTGATGCTTTAACATTAACTTTGTGCTTTATTTTAATAACAACTGTTGGAGATGAGGACAATAAAAATGCAGAGGGGTAATAATGTTCTTTAAGTTTCACTTCTGTTTAAGAGTTGGACCAGAAAATGTTCTCCTAGTCTAGCTAGCATTTTGATTAGGGCAATGAACTCTTCTCAGGCACTAGAGTAGTTTTTAGAGGAGACACATTAACAAGAAGTTAAATGTGCACTTGTGGCGGTAGTGGCCTGGCGGGGGGGGAGGGAGGGGATGGGGGCAGATCTGTGTTGGTGCCTGACCTTAGGTTGATTGCCAGAATGGATTCAACAGCTCTAACAGGGAGAGGGCTTCCCTTTTCTTTTCCCCACCATCATTCCACTTCATTCTGTGTACACAGTACTATCCCTGTGCTGGGAAGAGTAAACCTTTTCCAGACGGGTGATCTTTAGGTATACAAAAACTGTACTTATTGTTGGAGCCTCAAAGCGGGTTTTGTTGCTCATAAACTAAGAGTCCTTAGTGAAATATAAGAAGCTGTAAGACAGGCAGGTTGTCCACCTTATTCACTGTGGTATCTCACATGTCGCAGACCAAGAGATTATATATTTGTTTAGGTAAGACTCAGGCCTTCGATTTCCCTTGCTTTGTTTCATAATGCTTGCTTGTTATTTTCATTAATATATTCTCTGGCCATAGTTTTCCTTCTCTCTGGAAATGATATTTTTATTAGCTCCCATGCTCCCATGGCGTTCAGAGTCCCATGACTCTCCGATCAGGCTTTAAGCCTTCTCAGAAGAATGTCAGTATGTTCTCTTCCATATGGAAGGGCCAAGAGAGCAATGTCTCCTTACAAACACGTTTTTATATATCTGTGTCCTTAGCTCTTTCAGATCATGGAAACACACCATGAAACCTAAAAGAAGTTGGGATCAGACAAATCCCAACTTTAACGTAGGAAGTGATTCTTGTTCTTGTAAGTAAATACTTTAACTAAGTAAAGATTATCCCTCTATTCTTCATTTCTAATTGCAGTGAATCCAGTAGGGACTCTCCCTCCTTTCTCCAAAATAAAGCCAGTTTGTAAGTCAGCACTGGCTGGGCTGCTAGGAACGCTCTATACTTTTAAGTAAGGCTGATCTACAAAGAAAGTCAGGCAGGCTCTCTTGATGCCAATTATTGGGACAAAAATGTCTAGATTTTTATCTCTTCTTTTTCCACCTGCTCCTAGAAAATTGCAGAATTATCAGATTACCACCACCCCCCACATCCCTATAGGCAAGTGTTCAATTCTCTTTCATTTAATTTAGTTTATTATTTCATTCTTCCTTCCCTCCCTTTTCAAAACTATTTAAAAATGTAATAGGATGATGGATAATGCTAACTTCTTAGGCACTGGGTATCCACAAAATGAATATATAGCATAAGTTGTATTAAATGTCATGAACACAGACATTTTCTGTTCACCTTAATTAGCTCTAAAATACTTTTTCCCCATTTTGTCCCTTCCAACATCTTTGCTTTCAGTTTACCCTTCCATCTCTAAAGTAATGTTCTTTGAAGTGCTGTAACTTCTCAGTGACGACAGAACTCATAGTGAACAATTTTCCTTCATACTGCTCTCCAGTATACAGCAGTAGAGAATTTTATCATACGTTTCATTTTGTTTTGATTCTTCTAAGGCAGTGGTTCTCAACCTTCCTAATGCCGCGACCCTTTAATACGGTTCCTCATGTTGTGGTGACCCCCAACCATAAAATTATTTTCGTTGCTACTTCATAACTTTAATTTTGCTACTGTTATGAATCGTAATGTAAATATCTGTGTTTTCTGATGGTCTTAGGCGACCCTGCTAGCGGTCGTGACCCACAGGTTGAGAACCGCTGCTGTAGAGCCTAAGACCATCGGAAAACACAGATATTTACATTACGATTCATAACAGTAGCAAAATTACAGTTATGAAGTAGCAACGAAAATAATTTTAAGGTTGGGGGTCACCACAACATGAGGAACTGTATTAAAGGGTCGCGGCATTAGGAAGGTTGAGAACCACTGTTCAAAGGGGAAATGGCAGCACAGTGGAGATACAAGAACTAAATAATTAACCTACTTTGGGAAATGAGATACATTGCCTTTTATCAGTATGATAACTTAAAGAAAATAAAAAATAGCTAAGAACAGGCAAAGGAAATACATTCAACATCATTCATTAACATGATGGAAGATACAGCAGGCCCCTGGGAAGAGTGGGATGATAGAGCACAATATCTGGCCCCTTTGCCTAAAAGAGACATTCTTTTCTGGCAGGGAAAAGAACTTACCCGATTCCTCATTATTCCAGCTCTGGGGGCCATTTCTCAGCTGTGCAAGTCACCAGGAGTAGTTCTTGCTCAGCTGTTTTTAGAAGGACAGCTAGAAATAATGTCTTGAATCTATGATAGTGCAAAGTGATGGATTAAATGAAAGTAAATATATTTGAAAGAGGTTTCCCAGAACTGCATGCAATTTTTCCATTCAGCTTAGTCCCAAATCAAGCTGTTTCTTCCAGTTTATTATGTATTCTTCATTTATTCATTCAGCAGATGTTGAACACCTAGTATGTACCAGACTCAGTTCAAAGAATACGGGAAATGTCAGTGAATAAGCAAAGGTCCACTTCTTCCCAACACACTCACTTGGAGGGTAATCCCAGTTGTGAATGCCAGGACAGAATGAACTTAAAAAAAATCTAGTAGGGAAATGTGAATGCTAGTATCAAGGATTTTTTTAAGAATTTGAGAATTAAATTATTTTTTATTTATATTTTGTATTTTTCTTAAACTGTGCAAAGAGGAATAGCCTTGACTCCTTTAGGCATTATGAAAATCACTATAATGTACACGGCTGTTTGTAAATCTTCATTTATTCAAAAATATTCTTTTTCTTTTAAATCTTTATTGTTGAAAGTATTACATATGTCCCCCTTTCCCCTCCTTGACCCCTTCTAGCCCACCCTCAGCCCCAGGCCTTCACCACCCTATTGTCTGTGTCCATGCGTTATACATATATGCGTTCAAGTTCTTTGGTTGATCTCTTCCCACCCACCCCACTCCCACTCTTCCTCTGTGATTCAACAAATTATTAGTGCTAGTGCCAAGTACTGCTAAGTGCTGCACAATAAAGCCATCTTTTTACATGATTCAGCACATCTTGAAGAGAAAAAACTAAGCATTTTACAAGTCTGGCTGTTTACACTTAAGCATATGTACATATAATTACAGGCTTGTGGATATCGAAATTTTTCAGGAGCATTCATTACTGTACTAGAAATATCAAGAGGCAAAAGATGAGAACAGGTCTCCAGGGTCTTTTGACCTTGCTATTGGATGTGTCCTTTAAGACTAAATGTATGTGAACAATGTAATATATATATGTATATGTGTATATATATGATACATAATATATATTACATATATATAATATATATTCTTAAAATGGATTGTAGAGAATCATAAAACATTTACTTTTTAAAAGTAAAACATTTGACTTCTGTATATTTATAGAATATAAAATTTTAGTTATACAAATATTTCCTTTGCCTTTTTATTACTTGAGCTCAATTCCTAAGAGACATTTTCTATATCCTATTATATATAGGGCATTACTGTTTTAGGTCTACTTAGCTCATTTACTCAGAATTAATGAGAACAAAGTCTCAGCTCTGATACCCCAGGGACTGCACATTTGCCACCTCAGCTCTTAACCATAATGATGAATTTGTCTCAGCATCAGTCAAACCACTGGCCTGCCACACCTACAAAAAAGGGTGAGAAGAAAGTAGTTCTCATATGGATAACATTCACAAATGTTAGCCTTAAAGAAAATGCATCTTTAATACAAATATAAGCAACTCCTACTGGGAGAGAAAGTGTTAGTGCTTCCAAGATGCATTATTTAAAAATAAGGTATTTGCTTTAAAAGGAAGTTAATTACACACACACACACACACACACACACACACACACACACACACACACCTGTCCTATAGTCCTTTGCTATCTATAATAATAAAAGCGTAATATGCTAAATAGACCAGATAGCCAAACAACCTTCTGGTCGTCATTCTGGACATCCTTCCGGATGAAGCTGCAGCGGCCTAAACTGGCAGTCGGACATCCCCCAAGGGCTCCCAGATTGGGAGAGGGTGCAGGCCGGACTGAGGGACCCCTCCCTCCCCCCTGTGCATGAATTATGTGCACTGGGGCTCTAGTGTATCCTATCTAAGAAAAGGGTAATATGCAAATTGACCATCACTCCAACACACAAGATGGCCGCCCCCATGTGGTCAAAGATTGCTGGCCCCATGTGGACACAAGATGGGCGCCACAAGATGGCTGGCAGGGGAGGGCAGTTGGGGGCGATCAGGCCAGCAGGAGAGGGCAGTTGGGGGGACCAGGCCTGCAGGGGAGGGCAGTTAGGGGTGACCAGGCCAGCAGGGGAGGGCAGTTGGGGGTACCAGGCCTGCAGGGGAGGGCAGTTGGGGCAACCAGGTCAGCAGGGGAGGGCAATTAGGGGCAATCAGGCTGGCAGGCAGGCGAGTGGTTGGGAGCCAGCAGTCCTGGATTGTGAGAGGGATATCCCAGATTGGAGAGGGTTCAGGCTGGGCTGAGGGACACATTACCGCCCCCCCTCCACCCCCTGTTGCATGAATTTTGTGCACCAGGCCTCTAGTTATAAAATAAATGGAGTAAGGAAACTGGTTTGCATGAAAAAATGATGGTGGAGTTCTCTGGGGCCTTTGAGGCAAATAGTTCATATTACAATGGACATTGCATATTCTGTACATGCCCCAAGAAACAAAACCCTTGCTGGTTCATATTTCATTCTTTTTGCATTAACCAAATACTGATGTTACCTTACTGTTAAAACAGCACTTCCTGCTGTGTGTGAACATTCCTACGTGACACATGGGTTCTCCTTCAGGCATATTGGCAATTTTCGAACAGTCAATGTGGTTATTTAGTCTCCCATCTATGAAGGAGACAGTACTTTCTTCCCCTTTGGTGATCTAGTTGGAACATCTCCCCTTTCACAGCTGTGAACCTTCTGCCAACATTTTATATTCATGAGTTTGATACTGATATTGTCTCTCAGTAGAGCAAATACAAGTTCATTAACTCCCATTGAACAACTAACTGTTCTTTCTACTACTTTTTTAAAGTAGAATCAGAGAAAGGTTTTTTATTGAAAATGCTATATAGTATACTAAGTTTGCTGAATGGTGTTTAGAAGAGAGAATATATATGTATGTATGTATGTATACACAATTTGATAATATTTTCCTTACATCTTATTTTTATTATGTAAAATCTGAAATGCATACAATAACAGAGAAGACACTAAAATGAACTCCCATGGCCAGTCTTGTTTCATCTTTCTTCCACACTCCTCCCATTCTTCCAGATTATATTGAAGGAAAACCCACACATTTCATTTTGCTCATACATTTTAGTATATATATTTAAATACAAGGATCATTAAAAAACTATACCCATAATATTACAATCCCACTCCAAAATTAGCACCTATGAAACTATGTTTTAATATAGACAGCTCCTAGCCAAGTAATTATATTAATGTTTCCTTTTGAAGTCAACTTGAAGAACCTCTCCCTCATAACTACAATCTTACGATGATGATTTGGCATCCAGACTGTTTCACAGATGCCCAGTTAATCAAGATGCAGCTAAAGTGTGGCACTAATTGCACTGAGTTCTAGGTGCTGAAATCAGCACTTTTCTGTGTTCATGGCCAGCCCTAAAAGTTTGAGACGCAGTAAAGCTGATCTTTTTTTTGTATTCCGGAACCCAGCTCTCATCTGCATATTGCCCAAAGGACTCCTGGTAGTGCATGGAACCCAGTCCCTTCCTACCCTCCACAGTGCTGCCTGCACCCATACCACCTCGCTTGGTTGTTTCTCCCATCCCCAGTGCAGTGTCCAATTTTCTCAGAATCCCATTTCTTGAGTCAATTTTAGTAGACAGGCAACCTGTACTAATGTACACCAAGATGTGTGAATAGGAATAATCATTTTTCTAAAGGCAGCCTTATAATTGTTGTTTTTTATAACAGTCTTTGGCAGGTAACACAGGCATGTCAGAGGAGATGGACCAGAACAGTAGCCGTTTGTCTGTGTGTCTGTGTGATATATCAGCTCCAGGCATCCTGGAAAAAAAAAAAAAAAAAAAAAAAGAAGACATGACCAAAGCATGCTCTAGCCCATTATTCTGTCTTCTTCTCTTTCTGCTTGCATACCTATTACATATATTTGTCACAGCCTTTGTAGGATCAGACAGAATAAGAGAAAGAATACGTTGGAAGGGGAAGAATAAAAGGTAGAAGAGACAGAAATAAGGGGAAATCCAAGTGGGAGATGAATGCTTTGAGAGACATTGAACTATGTGGGATCCTGGCACATTTCTAAAGAACAAAAATATTGGGAATAAGACCACTCATGTATTTATTTAAATGATTTTTTAAATTATAGAAGCATGGGAATTTATTATATTGTCTCTTGAAATTTTATGTAATAAAGATGTTAGTGTATAAATATATTATAAAAGAGATAATTATGAGGTTGAGAAGATCGAGAGAAGTATTCAGAGATGACTTTCTTGTTACCATTATGCATACAAAAATTTTCCTGGGAATTATAAATTATATATGTATGCATATATATGGACTCATAACACTATATGTAAAGGTGTTGGGGGGGAAGGAAGAAATTTTATTCTACCTTTCTAGGTTCTTCTGACTGGTCTAAGAATTAAATTGACATGAGACAGATTAACAGGAAAAAAATAACCACATTTAATTACATATATACACCTGGAGGTTCCATAAAAATATGGGCTGCAGGAGGAATCAGGCAGTTGAGGCCTCTATACCATCTGAACTAAGGAGAAGGAGGTAGTTGTTTGGGACTTCAAAGGGGAGGAAGACAATTCATACGGAGGTGGAAAAGCAAATGTTTGATAAAGATTTTGCTGAGCCACTTAGAATGGACTCTGATTTCCAGGCCCTGCCCAGAAACCTAGTTTATGTTATACTGTAGTTATCAATGGGGATAGCTCCCTTCTGGAAATGGACCCTTTATCTAAATTCATTGAGGCAGTAAGTGAGACGTTCAAAAGTTCTTCCTGAGTCTTTTGTTGTTATATTGGAATTCAGCGAGTCGAACAGAAGAAAACCACAGTCAGAGGGCAGAATTTGGAGTCTTTATTGCAAATGCCGGCAGCCGAGAAGGGCTCATGCTTCTCCAAACTTCGAAGCCCCCTAATGAGCTTAGGGGATCGCTTATAAAGGCAAACTACATCCAGGTTATAACACAGGGGGAAGCTGTGCTTAGCAGATACTTTGCAGAAAGCTTGTAGCCTTGAGCACAGCATAGCTTAGATAACCAGAGGACACCTGGCATGGGAGGAACCAAGGACGGACCAGACCCCCATGCAGAGCGACTTGCAGGACCAGATAATTAAGAGGGAGCAGTGACTAGACTATAGCTGATAAGAATGTACATTAGGTTATTGGCACAGATTCAGATTGCTAGTCCCCCAGAAATGTCTTATTTTCCCCATAATCAAGCAAGCGTGCTTACAGAAGCTAGAAAATAGAGGGAGTTACTTCCTGGAATTAACAGAACAAAGGACCATCTGTGCTTAGTAGAAAATTTTAAACGGCAATTCTCATAAAATGGAGGTTACGGGAACAAGATGGAGTGCCTATGGTTTAGGTGGAGGGCGAGGGACAGGATGGAGTCAGTCCTTTCAAGCCCCATTGTTCATTGTGTCTTAAAAATAAAATAACCCTCATGCCAGAGAGATGCATTTTAGTGTGGCAAATTTTGCTTCCCTACAATGTGACCAAAAGAGAAAAAATGGAGTGAGTTAAAGCATTCTTTTAAATGCTTTATGAAATGATCTGTTAAGGTCCACGAATTTTTATTTTTTGTTTTAATTTTTTTCTTTATTGATTAAGGTATTACATATGTGACATTATCGCCCCATTGCCCCCCCCCCCACCCCCCCACTCATGCCCTCACCTCCCCTGGTGTCTCTGTCCATTGGTTAGGCTTATATGCATTTATACAAGTCCTTTGGTTGATCTCTTCCCCTTACCCCCACACTCCCTTATCTTCCCTCTGAGGTTTGACGGTCTGATCGATGCTTCTCTGTCTCTGGATCTGTTTTTGTTCCACGATTTTAAACAGAAAGAAAGGAAGTGCACTCCTATGGCATTTTAGTAGCCTGGGATTAATACCTAAAAAATACATGCATAAGTGCATGTAGAACATAAAAGCCTGAACAAAAGAATTTAAAGTGCTAAAACCCAGTTGTACCAATGAATCCAGAATCAGAGGAGTGCACTTCTGTTCTTTCTCTTCAAAACCTTGTATTTCAACATTTGAAAGAATGCTTTAACTCACTCATTTCCTTTCTTCTTCTTTCACAAGACCTTAATTATTCACCCTTGTAATTAAATTTGCATTTATACTATTTTTTAATGTTACTAATTGTGAATGGCCCGGTGTTTACTTTTCCATTTCTTTGCCAACAGTAAGATCTCTAAGACTATAATGAAAGGTAATGCTAATCACTTAGGGGAGGAAATATTATTATTTTTAAATAAAAGGGATAAAAGAAATATTAACTAGTGATAAAAAGAACTAAAAATATTATGTTAAGCATGTTTTCATCAGAAGGGTGCTAATGGTTAAATATCTCAGGCTTTCAAAAAGCTTAATTATCTACTGACACAAAAAATGTAAAGCTTTATTTCAGGAATGAATATGCTTTTATGCGTCTGTAACATTCAAAATTGCTTTTATGTAACTAGATTATCAGGGCTACTCCTGAGAAACTGTGATTTATATTTTTCAACAAATATAGGAACAGTCTGAGTGGTTGGTAATAGCTTCATTTTCCAAAATGTGGGAAAAACCCAGTGCTTATTGGTGGCTCTCAGCTTGTGGGTGGAGACTAGGATTAACTTCTTTGACTTCATTCTTATGATTTGGAATTCATGTTGCCCAGTGTTTCTCATTATTTGAGGAGCAGTAATCCCTTAATCCTCCTGATTCCAGTCTTCTGTTAGGCCTTTCATCTCATTAGAGATTTCGGGAACTATCATCTGGCAGATAATTCTGGAATTAATTCTCGAATGAATGAATTTTAGCTTATTAGAAAATTTTCATGATTTCTAGACCAATTAAGTAGAATGCAAACTCCATGAAGATAAGAATATTGTTTTGGTTTTCATTATTTCTCCAGCATCTAAAATAGTGCCTGGCATAAAGTAGATTCCAATAACTATTTGGTGAGTGGAAAATTGGATCCAGTAATGTACAATTAGATGCATGAATGTGTGAAAAACATATGATAGGGATTGTCCTGGCTTATGTGATTGTTTTAAAAATATGCATAAGTGTTTGCATATTATTTTTCTATTCTTATTCTAGGATATAAATATGATCCAGGCATGGGCCCTAGCTAATATGTCATTTACAAAGCCTATTATTTCATCTATGACATCATTTTCCTCTTCAAAAAATTATCTGAACTAATGAGGCAAAGTAATTCTTTAAAGTATGAGGCAAAACTTTAGATATATGACATTTTTTATTCTTTCCTTACATCAAAGAGCTTTATTAATGACAGTTTAAAAGTATGTTTTTTTTAAAAATTAATTTCAGAGAGAGGAAAGGAGAGGGAGAGAGAGAAACATCAATGATAAGAGAGAATCATTGATTGGTTGCCTCCTGCATTCCCTCCACTGGGGATTGAGCCCACAACCCTGGCATGTTCCCTGACTCAAAATTCAACTGTGACCTCCTGGTTGATGGGTTGATGCTCAACCACTGAGCCACACCGACTGGCCTATTAATGACGGTTTTAAAGACATTTCCACCACACATGGGTTTATTAAAATAATTTTCTCACTTTTCATGGAAGAAATATTGCACATAGCACAGTTAGGGGGTGAATCAACCAAGGGAAGGCATTTTCTGTTTGGGATGCTGTTTGTCTTGTTTCAACGTGGGCATTGGGAAAGTGTAATTGTCCTTGGAGTTCATCCAATTCAGGTGTTCAGAACAAAATCTGAAGATTTTTAAAAAATTCTGTACTTTTTAATGACAGCCAAATAAGATGAGTATTATCAAGTCACAGGATGAACTGAAAATTATATAATTGATTTAAGAAGAAAAACCACATGTGTTCTCATATGTAAATATATTTCAAATGCTATAGATTGAAGTTCTGGTGTTACATTTTAATTTCTTCTAAAAAAAGTGCTTTCGTGTCCTGGCCAGTTGGCTCAGTTGGTTGGGCATTGTCCCATTCACAGAAGGGTTGCCGGTTCAGTTCTCAGTCAGAGCACATGCCTGGTCCATTGCAGGCTTGATTCCTGGCTTCCCAGTAGGAGGTGTGCAGGAGACAGCTGATTGATGTTTCTCTTTCTCTCTCCCTCACTCTTCCTCTCTCTCTAAAAAAAAGAGGGGGGAAAAAAGTACTTCATGATAAGTGAAATGTAAGGGCAGTCCTTTGTAATCCAGGTTCTGCAGGTCTGTCAACCTTGTCTTTGTCACATTACACACATCTCATCCTGCTTCAGGGCATTCAATAATAGCTGCATAGACTTCACAGTCAGTGCAAGTACTCAAGGGCTATACTTTACACAGCCACCATTCAAATGCATTTCTATAGACCAAATATCCTTGCTCCCCATTGTATAAAACTTGAGACAGTTCCTTCTGTAGTTATCACATTTTTTGAAATGCCTGGCACCTTTGTCCTATAATGTTTTCTCTCTCTTTGTAGGATACTATTACTCTCTGACATATATCTCTATGTCCTTCCACATAATAGGTAATCATTTTCACTTAACTGTTTCTGAATTATGTTGTGGCAGTATAAAGATTGTATGGTTATCTTACTCCACAAGGGAGAATCAATTCCAGATTGAGTATGACAAAACTCAAATCCATCCCATTGACATCAAACACTTCTGCAGGCTGCGGTTTTTACATTTTAGCCAGCAGCCCACATGATTTCAGGTTATAATCCACAGTTTTGTTCCAGAGTACAAATCTCCAGTTGATAAGAGCTAACATTTTTTTTTGAACAATTACCACGGGTAAGAACCTATTATTAATGTTTTATATCTGTAAACTCATTTAATCCATATACCAACACTAATAAGTATAGTTTGTTAGTATCTCCATTTTTGTAGATGAGGAGCCTGGGCTAAAGAAATTAAATAACTTGTTCAACTCACATTTTGAATATTAAAGAGGAACCAGAATTGAAATTCAAGCTTTTAGACTTGTTAACCATTGTATTACACTGTTTCTCAAGACCTTGAATTCTGAGTTAATTTCTGGAGTTACAAGTAATGTAAAATTTAGGTCTTGTCAAAAGTAACTATATATTTAAACTAAGAACATGGAATCATGTTGGAGTCCTCCATTCTAGGTGAAAACAATCCCAGATTGCATAGAGCTGCATCTAGACATGTTATCAGCTGGGTGAAATAATTTTCAGCCAGACTAGAAGTGCCTTACCAGGAAGGTACAAATAAACAGAGGATCAAAACACAGTCCACATAATCCACATCTCTCACCTACTTGCCTGTGTAGAGCTACTCATCTGTTGCTCTACTGTTTCCCCTAGTCACAACCAAAATCATGCCCACCTGCAAAGGCTCTTCTACATGATTGGTTTCCTTCCCACAGAAGAGTTTGCTGGTTGTCTCCCAACATTCACTCTTCCTTCTTGAGTAAAAGTGTGGCTCAGTGAAGACTAGTTTCCAGCTCCACTGGTTCAAAGGACTGGCCAGTGATGAGGTTCCTGACAGTGGGATAGAACAGTGTGTGAGGTGTTTAAGGGGGCTATTCTCTTTTTCACCCTCTTGCCTAGTTAGTGGATGTTATGATTGTAGGTCTAGCAGCCAACCAGGACCATGAAGAAAAGGTCATCCTCCATGAATGGCTGAGAGGTGAAATGGAAGGAGCCTGGGTCTAAGTAAAATTTTGAGGAACTACTCTATTAACCATGAACAACACTTGACCAGACTTTTTTTTAGTAAGAGAAATAATTTACTTTTATTTTTTAAAATATATTTTTAAGTTTTTAAATTGATTTCAGAGAGAAAAGGAGTGGGAAAGAGAGATAGAAACATCAATGATGATAGAGAATCATTGATTGGCTGTTTCCTGCACGCCCCACACTGGGGATCGAGCTGAAACCCGGGCATGTGCCCTGACAAGGAATCAAACTGTGACCTCCTGGTTCATGGGTTGACACTCAACCACTGAGCCACACTGGCTGGGCTTTTAAAAAATCTTTATTGTTGAAAGTATTACATATGTCCTCCTTTTCCCCCCATTGAGCTCTTCTAGCCCACCCCCACTCCCTGCCCCAAGCCTTCACCAATAAATCTATGCCTTGTTTAAGCAACTGTTGTCTTGGAGTTCATTGCATCATACACTGAACTTAACTGAGACAACTTTTGAACAATGGATCAAAAGGACAATAGGAAATTAGGTAAGCAGGTTAATAGTAATTTACACATGATGTGATTTAGAATAGATGTAGTTGCTTTATTGGAATAGAAATTTATTTATTTAACTTACATTGTTTTTCACAGAAAATACTATTTATCAAAAAAATGTCTTCAGGACATTATCCACTAGAATGAAAGTATAGGGATCAAGGCAATATTAGAATAACAGCATAAAAGAAGTATTTTTGAACTAAAAAGATATTACTTGGTTTTCTTAAAGATTGGCATGTTTTCCTTTTCTTAGTAATTATTTTTGTTATTACGGCTTTAACAAATAAGAGTGTAGAACTTGGATATTTAATAATATTTTAGACAGGTTTTGTTGTTATTGTTTTTTATTTATTTATAAAAAGACAATATTGGTACTAATATTTAATCAAACTAATGTTACTTTCTCTCCTTTTCCTTGTTGCCCCTTAAAAATGAGCCAACTGACCCCTTTACACTTTACTACCCTCCCAACCCCCTTCCCTCTAGTAATCAACATACTGTTGTCTGCATCTATGCACTTTTGTTTGTGTGTTTGTCTTAGTTGTTCATTTGTTGCTTTCAGTTTTATATTTCACATGAGTAAAATCATATAGTTTTTTACTATTTCTGTCTGACTTATTTCACTTAGCATGATATTCTCAAGATCCATCCATGTTGTCCCAAATGGCAGTATTTCATCTTTTCTTATGGCTGAGTAGTATTCCATTGTATATATGTACCACTTCCGGCCAAATATTTGGTGACAGAAGAAGATTTGACTTTGGGAGAAGGGCACACAATGCAATATACAGATGATGTGTCATAGGATGGTACACCTGAAATGTATAATTTTATTAACCAATGTCACCCCAATAAATTTAACTGAGATCTCAATACTAACTAGTGAACCAAAGTCTGTTGTTGTTGTTATGTCTAAAATGTAGCTACTAGTGTGATCTACTCATCTTTATTTTTACCGACCTCCCTCCCCAAAACAACAATAACTAAACACTGAAATATTATTACCTTTGGCATGACATGTTGGGAAGTCAGTTGGTCCAGGAGTCAGTAGACCTGACTTCCAGTTCTTCTGACTCTACCACTGATGAGTTGAATGACCTTGGCTAATAATAATTGCTAACATTTTTGAGCATTCACTATATTGTAGGCAATTGTCTGATCACTTTTCATGTTTTAGCTCATTTAGTTCACATAAGCAGCCCATTGTGGTGAGTACTGTATTATTATCATTTTCAGTTTCCTGATTAGGAAATTGACATAAAGATTAAACAATTTGCTCAAGCCTTTACAGTTAGAAAGTAAAGGAGCTAGACTTAAACTCAACCATTTGGCTACAGATTCTGCATTCATAACCTCTATTGTGCACCTCAAGTAACATAACCACTACTAGAGGCCCGGTGCACGAAATTTGTGCACGGGGGAGGAGGGGTGTCTCTCAGCCCAACCTGCACCCTCTCCAATCTGGGACCCCTTGGGGGATGTCTGGCTGCCTGTTTAGGCCCGATCCCATGGATCGGGCCTAAACAGGCAGTCAGACATCCCTTTCACAATATAGGACTGCTAGTTCCCAACTACTCACCTGCCCACCTTCCTGATTGCTCCTAACCGCTCTGCCTGCCAGCCTGATCACCCCCTAACCACTCCCCTGCCAGCCCGATTGATGCCTAACTGCCCTCCCCTGACACCCCAGTCACCCCTAAATGCCCTTCCTTGCATACTCCTTCTTTATAAGATAGGGATTTTTCTTTAGCATATTGGACAGTCCTAACTGGTTTGGCTCAGTGGATGGAGCATTGGCCTGCAGAATCAAGGGTCATAGGTTCGATTCTGGTCAAGGGCATGTACCTTGGTTGGGGGCACATACCCAGTCGGGAGTTTGCAGGGGGCACATACCCAGTCGGGAGTTTGTTTCTTTCTCTTAGATGTTTCTATCTCTCTATCCCTTTCCCTTCCTCTCTGTAAAAAATCAATTAAATCCTACCCAATAATAGACAAATATGCAAATTGACCATACCTCCGACACACCCAAATGCCACGCCCACCAGCCACGCCCACCAGCCAATCAGAGCGAGCATGCAAATTAACCCAAACCAAGATGGCTACAGCCACAGAGAGCAAGGTTTCCTAGGTAACAGAGGAAGCCAAGCTTTCCGCCTGCCCTGGCCAGGCCTAAGCCTCCACTCAAGCTACAAAGTTCCAATTATAGGAGGTAAACAAATTCAAACAAATGGCGGCAGAATGGAGCTTGAAAGAGCAGGCCAGGGTTGCCGCTGGCAACAGGGGAAGCAAAGCTTTCCGCACACCCTGGCCGGGCCCACCCGCTTAAGGCAACAAAGTTTCAATTATAACCCCAACAGAAATGGCTGCCAGCCTCGGAGGGAGCCCCAGGCTTGGCTCCGCTCCAGGCTACAAAGTTTCAATTGTAGAAGGAAATTAAATTCCAGATACCAGGGCCTCCGCTTGGGTTGCCAGGGGGTGTGGCCAGCCTGCAAACAACCACAGGCCCCTCGCTCAGGCCACCCCACACCCCAAAGGAACCCCACCCTGATCCAGGACACCCTTTAGGGCAAACCAGCTTGCCCCCACTCCTGCATCAGGCCTCTATCCTATCTAATAAAAGAGTAATATGCAGATTGATCATCACTGCAACACACAATATAGCTGCCCCCATGTGGTCAAAGATCCTGCCCCCATGTGGACACAGGATGGCCACCACAAGATGGCCAGCAGGAGAGGGCAGTTGGGAGGCACCCGGCCTGCAAGGGAGGGCAGTTGAGAGGGACCAGGCCTGCAAGGGAGGGCAGTTGAGAGGGACCAGGCCTGCAAGGGAGGGCAGTTGGAGGTGATCAACCCTGCAGGAGAGGGCAGTTAGGGGTGACCATGCCGGCAGAGGAGGGTAGCTGAGGGCAAACAGGCTGGCAGCAGAGTGGTTAGGGGGTGATCAGGCTGGCAGGCAGAAGCGGTTAGGGGCAATCAGGAAGCCAGGCAGGCAAGCAGTTGGGAGCCAGCAGTCCTGGATTGTGAGAGGGATGTCCAACTGCCTGTTTAGGCCCGATCCCAGTGGGGTCCCTTGAGGGGTCCCATATTGGAGAGGGTGCAGGCTGGGCTGAGGGACAACCCCCCTCCGTGCACGAATTTCGTGCACGGGCCTCTAGTATATGTTATAAAAAAAGAAACATTTAAGATTCCTCCATATCTGCCTGGCTGGTGTGACTCAGTGGTTGAGACCCCAGGCTGCCACCGCTGGAGGGGTTCGGGCCCTGGCCAGGCTGAGACCCCAGCCCAAGTCTGCTGCCTCAGCCCAGCCAGGCTGAGACCCCTGCTTGGCTGCAATCTCAGCCTGGCTGCGGATAGCCCGGTGGGTGCCTTCCCTGGCCTGAAGATCGTGCATTGGGGGTGCACTGCACTGCCGGCCTGACACCCAGCCCCAAACCCCGTGGCCCACTTTGCCCCGGATCGCGTGCGGCTCTTGGGGGCGTGTCGCTGCCAGCCTGACACCCCGGCCCCTAGCCCCGCAGCCCGCTTTGCCCCAGATCGAGCGCGGCTCAGTGGGCGGGTCGCTGCCGGCCTGACACCCCGGCCCCAAGCCCTGCGGCCCGCTTCACCCTCGATAGCGCGCGGCTCAGGGGCCGGGTCGCTGCCAACCTGACCCCACGGCCCACTTCGCCCCTGATCGCGGGCAGCTCCGGGGCGACCAGCTGGACACCCCGGACTGCTGCCACTGGGCAGGGATTGCTTTGTGGGGGGCGGGCGCCTCCCAGCTAGACACCCTGGACTGCCACTGCTGGGCAGACTTGGGGACTCTGCTGGGGCTCGGGGCTAAGAGGACTGGGCGCCACCATCTTGTGGCCATGGGCGCCGCCATTTTTGTCGCGGAGTGATGGTTAATTTGCATATTACCCTTTTATTAGATAGGATACCATTTACTCATCTCTACAATAAATATGCTGCTTAGCCAAGCCTTTTGATAGCTTATATTTTATTTTATTATTATTTTTTTAATCCTCACCTGAGGATATTTTTCCATTGATTTTTTTTTTTTTTTTTAGAGAGAGAGTGGAAAAGAGAGGGAAAGACAGAGCTAAATATCGATGTGAGAGAAACACATTGATTTTTTGCCTCCTGCACGTGCCAACCAGGGCCCAGGCTGGGGAGCAGCCTGCAACCAAGGTATGTGCCCTTGAACAGAATTGAACTCGGGATCCTTAGGTTCCAGGCCAGTGCTCTATCCACTGAGTAAAACTGGCTAGGGTAATAGCTTATATTTTAAAAGAGTTTTTAATTAATATAGTATAACTAGATTGCTATTGGAAATGACCTAGTTATGATTAATAGGCATCTCTTATAAACAACAGTATTAAGATTTCCCAAGGCCATTGAAAAACTTCAGATTTCTGACTCATCTCAGTAGGTGGCCTGGATCAAATAGAGGAAGTCCTAAATCATCTGCAAAATGGACTATTAATTCACAGACTAGACAAATTTGTTTCCAGATGTTTTTCTCCTTGCTACAATCTGACAATGACACATTGATATGTCTACCTCCCTTCCTTACGATAAATGTAGTTGGCTGGATTCTAATGGTTTGGACCATCATTTTATAATGTGGAGCAATTTTTATCTTATAGAATTAGAAAACTTTGATCTAAACATTGCCTATTGGTGTATGAAGCTCTCACATACCTGCTGTGTTTCCACAGTGGCTTGCTAACAATTGTATCAAAATGTTAACAAGTTTTTGTTTGCTTGTTTTTTCATTGCTTCTGTATTTTCTACAAGATGGCATTGTAACTGAAAGTTAGTCTGCAGATTTTTTTTCTTTTAGGTTAAATTAACCCAATATAGAAGATAGCTAGGTTTTTAAAAAATTTTTATTATTGGAAGTATTCTGTATGCACCCTTTCTCCCCCATCGACTTCTCCCACTGTTGACTTGGTTTTAATAAGATTTGAAGTGTTTTATGGAGCGTAGACAATCTTGGTGCTTAGTGCGTAGCTTGGCCAACTCCCTCAGCATTCTGCCACACTTGAGTAAACTGCGGAATAACTTCTCTGTATTTTACCATGTACCCTATTTGCTATTTACTTGGCAAGTTGCTTTTAAAATAATTTCTGAAAGTTGTTGGATTGTCACTATTACAGATGAGGTTTTTTGCGTACAAGTAATAAAAAACTATAAATTTTCCAACAGTTTTGGGGGGTTGAGAAAAGGGAAAAGAACCTGAGAGATTTCATTTGACTTTGTATCATAGAATAAAAGCCATTGCATTATAAATGTAGTGAACATAGCATCTGTCATGCAGAAATGATCCAATATATGTTAAATATATGAATAAGAAGTAATAGAAGTTGGTAAAGAAAAGATGTTATGGCAAGGGCCCAATTAATAAACTACTAGCAAAGGACTAACAAATATTTATTTAAAATTTTGCATGGCTTACTAACTGCATAACAACCATGTAATCTTTAGAATATGGTAAATTTTCTAACATATGTCACTATTAGTATACTAGAGGCCAGGTGCACGAATTCGTGCACTGGTGGGGTTCCTCGGCCTGGCCAGCTGGCTGCGGGGAGGGGCCATGGAAGGTTTGCTGTGGGAGCTCACTGACCACCAGGGGGCAGCTCCTGTGTTGAGCATCTGCCCCCTGGTGGTCAGTGTGCGTCATAGCTACCGGTCGACCAGTCAATCTGCTGACCGGGTTGTAAGGGTTGCTTAGGCTTTTATATATATAGATCTTAGTTTGGTTGGATTTTTTCAGGGTTAAAATCTGGCCGACTTCAGTGGGTGCATATGTCAGTACTGATTGGCAAAACTACAACAAAAGGACTTACCTGGAGTCATGACTTTCATATAGTTGAGAAAACTTCTTAGATTAAGTAAACAGTGAAATCTTTCATTCTAACCCTTGGGTGATGTGGAGAGGGAGCAGTCATTCCCACATGACTTTATCTAAAGAAATGTGATGCATGAGATTAGATTAGTTCCAGCATTGCACGGATCTATCCTGCTAGCAAATACGATAAAGGTAATTAACCCTGTGGACAAGTTGTGATGATAAACGCTCCATCTTAAGGTCTGAACTTAACTGAAGGTGTATTTTATCTGGTCTTTACAGAGGTCATGATGAAAGAAATTGTCCCTTTTTATATAGACTAGAGAATGCCATGGAACAATCTGGGATAGAGAAGACTGTTAAGAGAACATGCTGAATGAGCGTAAATTCTCTGTAGAAGTTGAGATATTTAAACTTTTTCTTTGAAGCAATGAAGGACTTTAAGCAGGGGTGTTGAGATAGATGTTTGTTGAAGCATTTCCTCTGGCATCTGAACAGAGATTGAAATGGATATAACTGAAGCTGGGGAAGCGATTTTGTTTCAGGCAAAAGATAACAGAGATCAGACAGACTAGTAGGTGTTGGGAAGTGGTAGATTTCAGAATCATTTCTGAGAAAAAATATGTGAGGGCTCGATCATAGACTGAATGTGGGGAGGAAGAAGGCTCCTACTCACTCTCAGATGGCTGGAATGGGTGACTAGGTGGAGTTAATTTCATCATCAAGTTAGGCAATCTAGGGATAAAAGCTTTTGGGGGAAGATGATGCATTCAGTTATTCATGACTTTTGTTTCCTTTAAAATAGACATGATTTTAGAAAGAAAACTTGTTAAGCTTAGTAGCTATGCAAAGTTGGTATATTGTTACTTGGAAGAAAGAAAGAGGAGAAAGAGTCAGTTGGAGGCCTCACAGAGGTCATACCTATTTTTACTGTTCTGCCTGGCCTGTCCCGACCTTCGTTCTTGTATTTCTGAAACATATCTGGGAAGCATAAGTGTTTACCCTGAAGAGGATCTAGATTTTTATCCCAGCCTGGTCTCAAGTTAGATTTGGGGAAGCCATGTGGACAAATCCTGAGTTGTCCCACAGCTACTTCATTGTTCCAAGGTATGGCCATGGAGTTTGTGGATCTCTTAGAGGCCAGAGGGCTGGCCCCATTTATCACCATAGTTACTTTTCCAGTGTAAAAGATCTGATTTTTTAAAAAAACAACACATGAATCTACCTTGAGTTCAGTATGGAGAGAGAAGAATCTACTGTGAGAAGTATTAGAGTAAGAACTTCTTACATAAATAGCAGATACTTTCTTTTCCCAATCTTAGTTATGGTCAGTGTAAAGAATGCAATTTACAGGTGCTTTCGGTTTTAGTATCTAAAATACAATTGCTTGAGGAAAGTGCTTTATGTAAGGTTCTAGCAGAACATCCCAAATGGGAAGTGTCTGGGGTACCTGTATCCTGTACATTGTCACAGAGCCAGAAGTTCAAATGGGAGCTCATCAGAATTCTTGGAAGATATAAGAGCTGATTTACTTGTGTCTCTAGTAACAAAAAGATTAGAACCATCATCTATGCCAGCAATGGTAGGGTCACAGATAAAAATGGGCTTTTTGACTTGCGTAGAGTAAACAGAAAGGTAGGTTGTCCTGATGGGTCTTATTTGCAAGTTAGGGATCAAAGGGAAGCAAGATGGGGAAAAAATCAGTCCAAAATAAAAGATAAGAAAATCATTGTTCAAACATGAATGAGAAAGCCATAACGCTCCATGCCAGGAAGATCTTTATGACATACTTAATCATTTATTTAGTGTCTTTATTATTTGATGCATAAACATTGTTACAATCTAATTTCATGGTCTCCATGCAAATATGTACTTATATGACATACAATGACAACCCGAAAATTTTTTTTTGGAGTAGATGTAATGCTGATAGGATTGCAAATTCTTCACAAATTTCATCTAATCAGATTATGAAAGAAATATTCACACAAAAATATAATCACCAAGATTAATGTCCCTCAAGATGATATTTGGAACCATGATTTTTTTCTCAGTTCCATAGCAACTTGGAACTAGCCACATAGATCTGTTTTTAAATGTCTCAGAACTTAAATACACAGTTTGAACAGATGGTCAGTGGAAAGATTTCTTGTAGAGTTGTTCAATGAATAGTAATCTTTAAGAAAATGTTATTTCTTTTCAAAATATGCATAGCTGAGGCAGCAGTTAATTGTATTTATCCCATTCCAAAATGTTTAACTTCATATTGTCATAGAGCTAAAGATGTTTCTGTCATTTTATTCTGTGTTTTTTTCTGCCCAGGATTACCTGGGAGAATGACAGAGGTTATTTGAGGGAATCATGGGTGCTGTGAGTAGTGATCCTCATAATAATAGCTCAGTATATGTCTGTAATTCAGTATAGAGCACAGTCAATGAAAAGAGTAGCTGTTTCAAGAACACTCACCTGTTATCGTACTAAATAAATGATCAAGAGCAACTTCTTTCTCTCTGGAGGCAAATGCAGCATTCACAGTGCTTTTGGAATGGGTCTATTTTTCCTTTCCCTGAAATTCTTTAAGATGAATTTTAACACAAAGCAGCATAAGAAAGAAAGTGTTCTTGTTGAAAAGCTTTTCACACACTCTTAGAAGTAGGTTTTCAAACTTGAGTTGTTTTTAATGTAGACCCACAAATTGCTAAGTGGAGAGGAAGAGAATCAATATTTGTCTTCCACTGTCATTATTAGAAAAACTTCTAAACTCTGTGTGATAAATCATATTTTTACATTTTTCCAATGATCTCATTTGATTTTTTCTCTAAGTTGTCTTATAAAATTATTTTTGTAGTGTTTTATTTAATGATTCAAAATTAAGGACCTGAGTGGTAGCTTTAAACAGCTATGTAATTTCTCTCAGAACAAATTGTTACACGGAGTAAAGGAAAAAGCACCGTGAAATAATAAATATATTATCTACTATTGTAAATACACTTTAATTTCCTGATAAAGATAAAAACACATTTTCATGAACGGAATAGTTTTAATGTTCTTTTGGATCAATATGTTCTTTATGAAAATGCTTTCCTTTCCTAGTAGTTCAATAAAACTCAAATTCCATTTTTTCCTAATGATTTAGAAAATAAAAACCCACCATTTTATGTATTTGTTACTTTGAATAACAAACATGATTTATTGTGAAAGAGAATTTCTGCATTACATGAGTTTAATTTCATACATTGTTCTTAATATGGGAGATAGTAGGCATCAGAAAAAGAACAAGCAATGTAATTGCTATGTATGATTTACCATTAACTTGTTAAATAAAACACATGGTTGCCACCACCTGGCTTGCCCAGCAACTCTTTATACATATCCAATTGTCTGGTTTTGTGTGTCCCCCCGCCCCCTAATCTTTGGGAATCCCATATAATAGATCGTACGTTGGCTGCTATGTTCTGCAACTTTGCTAAGCCTGGTATATAGAAGAGAAAAGAAAGACATGAATTCTATGTCTTAAAGGCATTTATAATTGTGTTAAGAGTACAGGTCATATTTTATTGATTTGTAATAGTCATGAAGCCCACCACCATAGGCATTTCTGCTGTTATTCTGCATTGCACCTGGCCCCCTGCTTGGGAATGCTATATTAGATGTTCTTGGCCCAGGGGTGAGCATTTGATACACAGTGTTCCATCTGTAGACTTGCCAGCAACTCTTGAGTGGTCCACAGGAAGGATTCTGCCAAAATGGTGTCACTATCATTGATATTTTTTCTGAAATGTAGAGTGTAGAACAGGGAAAACACTAGAGAGAAGCAGAGAGTTATGATACAAACATACACTCCCACCCAAAGTGCTATATATATGAATATATGTGTATATATATATTCACATATATAGTACTGGAAGTGCTAGCCATAGTGATCAGACAAGAAGAAGAAATAAAATGCATCTAAATTGGAAAAGAAGAAGCAAGCCTGTCCTTATTCACAGATGACATGATACTGTATATGGAAAATCCCAAAGACTCCACCAAAAAACTACTAGACTTAATAAATGAATTCAGCAATGTAGCAGGATACAAAATCAACACCCAGAAATCTATGGCTTTTTTATACACCAACAATGAATTCACAGAAAGAGAAACTAAAAAACCAATCCCGTTTACCATTGCACCAAAAATTAAGATACCTAGGAATAAACTTAACTAAGGAGGTAAAAGACCTGTATTCAAAAAGCTACAGAACATTGAAAAAAGAGAGAGAGGAAGACAAACAAGTGGAAGAACATACCATGTTCATTGATTGGGAGAACCAACATCATTAGAATGTCCATACTACCCAAAGCAATCTATAGATTTAATACAATCCCCGTTAAAATACCAACGGCATATTTCACAGACCTAGAACAAACTCTCCAAAAAAAACATATGGAATAATAAAAGACCCTGAGTAGCCACATAAATCTTCAGAAAGAAGAACAAAATTGAAGGGATCACAATACCAGATATCAAGCTATATTACAAAGCCACTGTTCTCAAAACTGCCTGGTACTGGCACAAGAACAGACAAATAGACCAATGGAACAGAACAGAGAACCCAGAAATAGACCCAAGCCTTTATGCTCAATTAATATTTGACAAAAGAGGCAAGAGCATATAATGGAGTCAAGACAGTATCTTCAATAAATGTTGCTGGGAAAATTGGTCAGATACATGCAAAAAAAAAATGAAACTAGACCACCAACTTACACCATACACAAAAACAAACTCAAAATGATTAAAGGACTTAAATGTAAGATGGGAAACCATAAATATACTAGAGGAATCCACAGGCAGCAAAATCTCAGACATATGCCGAGGCAATTTCTTCACAGATACTGCTCCTAGGGCAATGGAAACTAAAGAGAAAATAAACAAATGGGACTACATCAGAATAAAAAGCTTCTGCAAAAGAAACAATCAACAAAACAACAAGAAAACTTACTGCATGGGAGAACATATTTGCCAATGCTATTTCAGATAAGGGTGTAATCTCCAAAACTTACAGGGAACTCATACAACTTAGCAAAAGGAAGGTAAACAATCCAATAAAAAAATGGGCAAAGGACCTAAGTAGACACTTTTCTAAAGAGGACATGCAGAAGGCTGAGAGACATAGGAAAACATGCTCAAAGTCACTAATCATCTGAAAGGTGCAAATCAAAACAACAATGCGGTATCATCTCACACCTGTCAGAATGGCTATCATCAACAAATCAACAAATGACAAGAGTTGGTGAGGATGCAGTGAAAAAGGAACCCTCATGCACTGCTGGTGGGAATGCAGACTGGTGCAGCCACTGTGGAAAACAGAATGGAGTTTCCTCAAAAAGTTAAAAATGGAACTCCCATTTGACCCAGTAATCCCACTTCTAGGAATATATCCCAAGAAACCAGAAACACCAATCAGAAAGGGTATATGCAGCCCTGTGTTCATAGTACCACAATTTACAATAGCTAAGATTTGGAAAGAGCCTAAGTGCCCATCAGCAGATGAGTGGATTAGAAAACTGTGGTACATCTACACAATGGAATACTATGCTGCTGTAAAAAAGAAGGAGCTTTTACCATTTGCAACAACATGGATGGACCTGGAGAGCATTATGCTAAGCGAAATATGCCAGTCAGAGAAAGATAAATATCACATGATCTCACTCATATGTGGGATATAATGATCAACATAAACTGATGAACAAAAATGATCCAGAGACAAGGTGGCACTGAGCAGACCATCTAACCTTGGTGAGCAGGCAGGGGAGGGGGGCGTTAGAGATCAACCAAAGGACTTGTATAGATGCATATTAGCATGACCAATAGTCACAGACACTGGGGCAGTGGGGGCTTGCCCTCAGGGGTGGGAGTGGCTGGGGGAGTTAATCAGAGAAAAAAGGAGACATGTAGACATGTAACGCTTTAAACAATAATATATATATATATATATATATATATATATATATATATATATATATATATATATATATATATATATATTTCTTTTGCCAATACACCAATGGTAAAACAAACCTTCTTGAAAAGTATCCAGGACTAGTGTTTGCATAATTATGTTTCTATTTTGTTTTCATGTTTATTTATTCTTCTTGCTTAATATTTAATGCCCAAATTGATGCTCTCTTTGTACAATATAGATTTTTAATCTATCATCTATCTATTTTTACTTATATGAAATTTTTCATATAACCCTGAGCTTTACTCTCCTTTTTCTTTGTATCTTGTGTGATTATTTTATGAGATCATGTCTTAAAATAATTTTTTACTTTGTTTTTCTTAAGTAATAGCATTTATAATCACCTTGCATAATTAGTTGAACTCTTCTGGAGCTTGGGCAATCCACAAGGAGTGCAATGAGCCGATTTTCTAAGACAATGATCACCCTCACAGGTAGCATCTTTAGTAAGTGTGATTTGAAATCAATAGATTCCACCGAAGGTATCATTGTAATTCTATACTGTTTTCTTTATCCTGGAATCCAGAAAAAATCACAGAGGTAATTTATTTCACACTTCTGTTTGTTTAGTATAATTTCTTAAGTTAACATTTGCTGATATATCTCATATTCATTGCTAGCCTTTAATGAAACTGCAAGATCCTTTGTGAATTATGTCAAGTCAGAAGCATTATTGTGATTTTCTTCTACTTAGAATTAAATATATTAGGTTTAGTGGTTTTGAAAGGATGCTTGATCTAACTACTATGGGTAGAGAGGCAAATTTCTAGTCCTGTCATTTCAGCTTTTTTTTCATACATTGCTTGATATTCATTAGTGTACAGTTGCTCCATGTGGCATTTGTAGAAGAGTCAGTGTAGCTACAAGACAACTTGAAGATTTGACAAGGTTAGTAGGCTCAAGAGACCAATAATGTGAATAAAGACACATGATTTGAAATCATTTACAGCACAATAGTTTTGCAGATTTGAACATTAAACTCATATATTCTTCCTGAAAGGAGGCACATTAGGAAATTGTAACCATCTTTCAGTTTCTTAGTTTTGTTACATCACACAAATTTCCTTATGTTTTTTCTGTTGTACCTGTACACCGTGTCAAAACAATAACACCAATTTAAGGGCGCAAACTGTTTCTTAAACTGTTTCTTAAGCTGTTTCTAAAATGATTTAATTTACCTTCAGCATTTGGCACAGTCCCTTATGTACAGGATGAAAATCTCAATCCATAAGCAGAATTTTTTCATTGTTGTTGAATTTAATTTCTAATTGGGGTCTCCATTTCTTGGAGTAGCAATAATGAAATGACTTTTTTTTTTCTCTCAGGAATTTGGGTGTGGGAGGTAAGAGACTAAGATGGGACAAGGATTACATACAGTTAGGAAGAGAGGGGCTCTGGTCTTCACTGGCTACATATCCACCCATCAATTATTTTAAAAAAAATATATATTTTTATTGACTTCAGAGAGGAAGGGAGAGGGAGAGAAAGATAGAAACATTAATGATGAGAGAGAATCATTTATAGGCTGCCTCCTGCATGCCCCTTACTGAGGACCGAGCCTGCAAACTTGGCCGTGTGCCCTGACAGGGAATGGAACTGTGACTTCCTGGTTCATGGGTAGATGCTCAACCAATGAACAAGACTGGCCAGGACACCTATCAATTATTGACACACCCATTGTTTTATCTCAGCCTTAGAAGTAAGCAGGTGCTGCTGTTTTGTCCTTCATTCCTGTACTCAAAGCTTCTTCTGCTCCATTCCCTTTATGTGCATCAGAGTTAATATGACTGTGCTCTTACCATGCAGGGCTATAAGGAACTCTCTGAGGCTTGGTCTGTTTAAACACTGGGTTTTTCCAAAAGCCTGAGAAGCACAGCTCAGTTTCTCTCCTGGCCCCTTGTTTTATAAATTCTTATGGGGGTTCTGTCCTCAGTGCAGAAAATCAATATCTAGTTGGGCAAGAGATGATTTGTGTGTAGCGGGGGCATCTAGTTTCTATTCCTTCTGTGTTCACCCAAGTTTTTACATCTTTTGTTCAAGCAAAAATATGAAAATTCTTCATATTCCTCCAGGCATAAGGGCTTAAAATTAAAAAGTCAGAAGAAAATCATTAAAGATTGGAAGGTGACAGTGTAAGAAAATACAGAAAATGTGCATGTAACATCTCCAATTATTACCCTTCCTCTCAGCATTTAAAATTAAATACTCAATTAGTAGATGTTGTTATTGATGATGATTAATTTACGGCCTGTTGAATATTTAACTTTTAACCAATATCTTCTGTATAGAAGACTCAACTAATATTTCATATTTTTATTTTATTAAATACTAGAGGCCTGGTGCACAAAATTTGTGCATGGGGGTGTGTGTCCTTCAGCCCAGCCTGCACCCTCTCCAATCTGGGACCCCTCGAGGGATGTCCAATTGCCCGTTTAGGCCCGATCCTAAATGGGCAGTCAGACATCCCTCTCACAATCCAGGACTGCTGCCTGCCTTCCTGATTGCCCCTAACCGCTTCTGTCTGCCAGCCTGATCACCCCCTAACCACTCCCCTGTCAGCCTGATTGATGCCTAACTGCTCCCCTGCCAGCCTGATTGCCCCTAACTGCCCTCCCCTGCAGGCCTGGTCCCCCCCAACTGCCCTTCCCTGCAAGCCTGGTCCCCTCCAAGTGCTCTCCCCTGCAGGCCTGGGTCCCCCTCAGCTGCCCTTCCCTGCAGGCCCAGTCGCCCCCAACTTCCCTCCTCTGCTGCCCTGGTCACTTCTAACTACCCTCCCCTGCAGGCTTGATTGCCCCCAACTGCCCTCCCTTGCAGGCCTGGTCCCTCCCAACTGCCTTCCCCTGTTGGCCATCTTGTGGCAGCCATCTTGTGTCCACATGGGGACAGCCATCTATGACCACATGGGGGTAGCCATCTTGTGTGTTGGAGTGATGGTCAATTTGCATATTATTCTTTTATTAGATAGGATAGAGGCCTGGTGCATGGGTGGGGGCTAGCTGGTTTGCCCTGAAGGGTGTCCCGGATCAGGTGGGGGTTCCCATGGGGTGTGGAGCGGCCTGGGCTAGGGGCCTGTGGTGGTTTGCAGGCCAGCCACACCCCCTGGTGACCCGAGCAGAGACCCTGGTTTCTGGGATTTATTTATCTTCTATAATTGAAAGTTTGCAGCCTTGAGCGGAGGCCAGGGCAGGCCAGGGCGGGCGGGAAGCTTGGCTTCCTCCATCGCCAGGGGCAACCCAAGCCTCCCTCCTGCTTGCTCCAGCTCTATGGCTGGCCGCCATCTTGGTTGGGTTAATTTGCATATTCGCTCCTGATTGGCTGGTGGGTGTGGCTTGGCATAGCAGAGTGATGGTTAATTTGCATGTTTCTCTTTTATTAGTGTAGATGATGTTTATTTTTCCAGAAAAGCACAAAAGGACTGATTATTTTAACTTATGAGCTTTCTGGATGTGCACTGAATTACATTAGGACATTCCTATTTCTTTATTAGATTTTAGCTAAATACCATTTATCCTGAAACCATGGCTCAGCCTGTTAGTCTTTCCCAAAATATTCTGTTCCTTTCCATCATAGTGGTTAATCATAGTTTGTGATTTTCACATTTATGTGTATGTTGTATTTATTGGGTTAGTACCTGTCTTCACAACTCAGGAGTAGTCAATGTGAGGGTCAGATCATGCTGTTTTTGGTCTGCACCAAGGCAGGCACAGTATTTGGCACATAGCATACAAAAGATGCAGTGAAGAAGGTAAGGTGTGCATTGATGAGTGAGGGGGCCCACTATGATCAAAGCAGTGTGTTTTGGGGTTTGGCAAATGATGTTGGAAACTTAGGCTATGTTTATATTCACACATCTGTTTGATAAAAAGCATTCAGATTCATCAAACATCTAAAAACCTAGAAGCAACTCTTTCAAAGAGAAAATAAAAGGTCTGTTTAAATTTAACTTTCTTCTCTCAAACAACGCAAACACCCTGCTGTGGACCTGGTAGCCACAGACACAGCCCCGCTGTTTAAGGACATTTATAAAGACGTAGCAGGTCAGCATGATGGAGGTCCTGGAACACAGCACTGGGATGCTAATATGTAAGTTCTCAGGAGGCAGTCAGAGGTGCCAGGATCTCAGGTGATTTCACTGTCCTTTGGGGAAATATCTTCCCCAGTGTCGCCACAATCCTTTTCAATGCAAAGTATTTCCATCAGTGTAACTAAACACTTGAAACCAAAACTAGAGTAACTTTCTGAGAATTTATATAAACTCTTGGAAATTGTCACTAAAAGGACTCTGATCCAAATCTAACCACTGCTGACTGACTCTAAGTAGTTTCAAAATGTTAGTAAAGGCATGAAGAAGTGGGAGGGGGACACTGGGGAGCCACGCATGACTTCCCCTTTATTTCAGAATGCACTTTCAATATATGTAAAAACTCTTAGCTTATTAGTTAGTAATGTACATTTACATTATTGTCTTGATTTGCTTCTTTAGAATGTAATAGACTGTTGCTAGAGGCCTCCTCCCCCCCCCACCCCCCCCCCCCCCGCCAATTTGCTCTATGTTCATGGATTATCTTCAGGGACGTCTAGACTTGTTTTTCTCACTTTGGTTATAGCTAATCATGTAACACAGTTTCTAGCATCTCTTCTGCAGTCTCCAGTTTATAAACCTCATTGCAGGCTTCTGTACTATTTCGTGGCTTGCAATCATCCAGTCTTTAGGGATTAATTCATAATTTTGATTGTTCTAAGAATGTGTTTCAGGATGAAATAGCTTGTAGTTGTTCATTTGGGAGGGATTGAATAGCATGTCAGCTTGATATCTTAAATGCCAGTAGTGGATAAGGCTTGGGGAGCTTTTTCTTAGATTCCTCAGTCACTCAGGGTGTTGATTATCACAGTTAATGCTCACAGGGGCTGGGTCTTTCCTCTTTACTAATAGCCACTAAGAAAAGAAAGTCCCCTTTACTTTGTGGTGGTGGTGGTGGTGGTTGGGAGGATGGGTTATGGGTAGTTGCGGTGTGGTGAAATGAAGTCAAACCCTGTCCATGAGCTGTATGTTTATTGAATATTACTCCTTCCCAGGTGGTATAAATACACTTGAAGGGCATGGCTGCAATTCCATGTAGGAATGAAGGATGGTAATCTGTTGATCACCTGTCTGTGCCAACATAGTGAAATATAGTCTACACACAATCTTCATTTGCTCCTCTTTTAACCATGAGAGGTATCAAAGATGGTGATTAGAAACAGAAGCTCAGAAAAATTATATTACTGGTCCAAACTAATGTCTTAACTGCCTTTCCTCCCGATGCTCTGGAAAGAACAGACAGTCCCCAACTTATGATGGCTCGATTTAGGATTTTTCAACTTTACAATGATGTGAAAGTGATATTCACTCAGTAGAAACCATACTTTGAATTTTGAATTTTCATCTTCTCTTAGGCAATGTGATACTCTCTTGTGATGCTGAGCAGTGGCAGCAAGATGATTTTGCCCACCAGTAGGCTAATGTAAGTGTTCTGAGCACATTTGAGGCTAAACTATGATATTTGGTAGGTTAGGTGTAGAAAAAGCATTTTTGCCTTACACTATTTTCAGTTTACCATGGATTTATCAGGACATAACCCCATCATAAATTGAGGAACATCTGTATTCTTCTTCTTCATCAGAAATTCAGTCTTTATTTCTTGGAAGAGGTATGTGTACTCTTATTTAAAAGATCTAGTTTCTTAAAATTATTGAACAGAAATAAATGGTAAAGTTTGGTCACAAATCATGAAACAGAAAGGAAGGAGCCAGCCAAGATCCAGGGGCCCCTAACTGAAAGAAGAAAAGCAAAGGTGAGCTGGGTAGCAGAAAGTGTGTATGTTCACACATTGGTACAATTATTCCAAACTAGAGAGAGAACATGAATCAACTCAAGTGGAAGAGAGAAAATTACAGATTCCACTGTGGGGCTGTGGAATTAATAGTGGCCAACCACATCCACTCCAGAAAGATAAACATCTTAGTTTATCTTAGTGATTTTAAAGATCTCTTTAGGAAGCCTTACGTTTGTAAACATGAAAATATACTTGTAATTTTGTCTAACTGAACTCCTTCATTCTGCATGTAGATTCCTGTTCTTTCTCCAGGCCTTAATAGGGAGCTAATTAGAATGTTCTTTATTATAAAACTCATAAACATAAAATAAGTGTTATTAGGCTTTCTCCCAGTCTTATCTTCTGTACCTGAAATTTTCAACCTTTTAAAATTCATGATGATTTGGGTTTCTTTTTTTATTGAGCAGGGTAAAAAGGGTGATTTTTTTCCTGGGTTTTTGTCCAGATGGGTTCAAAGAATGAAGCCACAGACAAAAGGTGGTAGGTGAGAAGTACAGAAACTTTATTGCTAGCTGAAGAAACTTTATTGCAGGCAGAAGAAATTTTATTGCAAGCAAATACCACCTCTAAAACCCTAATTCTAATCCTAAGACTCTGTTTCTCCTGGCCAAGGAGACACAGAGGGGCCCCCTAAAAAGGGCAGCCACTGCTTTCTTTGTCTTGAGGCATTATAAAGGCTGGAGTTCTTTGTCTCTTCATGACCCTTTCTAACTGGACTCTTCCCCAATTTAGGACCCCTGTGCTTTCCTCATTGGTCACTCTGCAAAGCCAAAGCCCACGTGGTACCCCCCTCTTTCTTTTCCCTTATTTTGCAACATTTCTTTATCCTCCGTGAAAGTATGTTTCCTTTTTCCCAATATCCCGTGTCTTTTCTTTATCCTTCACATATCCATCTTATCTGTTCAAGTTACAAGTTACTTTTGATCTGTCTTATGGTACCTAGCAATCTTATCCTGCCAAGCCTTGAAACTGAAACTGCTGGCTTCTCAGCTCAAAGAGTAAAGGGCCTCTTTCTTTCTTTCTTTCTTTCTTTCTTTCTTTCTTTCTTTCTTTCTTTCTTTCTTTCTTTCTTTCTTTCTTTCTTTCTTTCTCTTGCTTTCTTGCTTTCTTGCTTTCTTGCTTTCTTGCTTGCTTGCTTGCTTGCTTGCTTGCTTGCTTGCTTGCTTGAAAAGCTTTATTACCCCTGTGGCTCTCCCAGCTGCTCAGGCCAGCGATACCTCTGTCCTTGGTTTTTGGCTGTTTTAATTGTTCAGGCCAAGATGCATCTATCCTCTCTGGAACCCCTCCATTTCTGTCTACCTACTTAAGCTAGCTAGCTACCCTTATCAATGACACCAGAGTTAATATAAGTTCTTTATATTATGTATGTTTATGTATACCAGTTGAGATATATTTTATATATACTATGTGATATATTTGACAAATTATAATTTCTTAATAAAGAAATTCAGAAAATTTAAGTTGATCTTAAGACTTAACTACAAAATTATAAAGTAATTTTAATTCAAGACATGTTAAATTTCAAATATGCCATTTAAGATTTTTAATTGTATTGTTTTGGAACAGTGGAATAACAGTGCTTCATTAAACAGGAAAGTGTTTAATGAAGCAAATTCAAAAGACAGTAGCCCATAAGTGGCTCAATTTGTTGGGGTTCCCAGAGGGCCTCTTATAAGCTCTTTAGAAAGCTGGAATTGTCCCTTCCTAGTATACAGTGCTCAGTGTGGGGCATCAGCAGCCGAAATTATATGTGACCTAAGGCTGTATTTGCCTTAGGTCAATAAAAACATATATATTTTTTAAAAAAAGAATTGAATCTGGCATTGTATAAAGTCATAGCCTAGTAGCCAAACAGCTCAGCTGCTGTCTAACCTTAGAACATCATGGATGGTAGATTAGGACAATGTTGTGGTTTAGGTTATTATCATCAGTTGCACCAAATAGAAAAACTCTCCTCTGTATGTTGAGGGTGTGTGCAGCCTGGGCTGAAATGCTTTGAGCTTGTCAGATTTGATTTAGGAGCTAAAAATCCAACTTCCATCACCTCGAACAAATTGTGCCTTACATGCTTTTGATTACTTGATTCATTTTCCTGAAGCTAATGCTCCATTTCAATAATAAAGGCAATTTCTAAATTTTATTCTTAATATTGAAGACCTGCTGCTTTCTGATGTAATGATTTCTTTCCATTACAATATGTCTAACATTCCCATTTAGCATGTCAAAGTCGTCAGGACTTTTAGTGCAGGGTTTTATTTTTCTCCATTCAGACATACATTTAGCACTATAAATTATTGGACAATTAAGGGATTTGGTGTAGGAGGTTCACTTAATGGAGGGAGCATAGCTCTAAAGGAATGAATGTAATGCTGCTTCCTCACACGAAGCCTGGCACATAGTGGATACTCAACAAATATTTGTTGCGTGAATGTGTGCTTAAGACATTTTTAAGTGATAGTTTTGAGCAAGTATTTGATTAGTATATATCAGGAGGAGTGCGTTGTGGGATTGCATGAGTGCATACTTTAAGATGTGTTTTTTAAAATGCCAAGACTTTAAAGAAAATATACTTGAAGCACGTTTTATTATACCTTATTTTACTTAGACCTTTTGTGTCCTGAAAAAAAATCTGTCATTTTGTTCTATAGAATACACCCAAAAGGAAAGTAAATTATTTTCTATCTATTACTTAACTCCCGTCACTATAGCAGAGCACCTCCCTTTGCTTCAATCCTTGTGTTGGGTTAACTCAGAGAATAATAAAGTATAATCTCTTGCTAGAGATATTCTCAGAAGAGCAAGTCTTTATAGTAGCCAGTGTGCCATTCATCCACAGAAGCAGTGACATATTGCCCACAACCTTAGAGAGTTAATATCTTTGTAGGAATCCTAAAGGAAAAGCCTATTTTAAGCTCTGGTGGGAGTTGAGTGTAAGTTTGTAGAAAACAAACCTGAAGGCCTTTAGATAGGATGACTCCTATGTTTTGGGGATAACTGTAAATCCATACAAAAGTATCACACCCTGTCTTATTATGTGAAGCAAAATATGAAACTTTGTTTAAAATACACAAAAGGGAATTGTCTAATTCTGGGCCATAAATCAGGCGGGAATGTGCTACTTTCAATGAGTATTCACTGCACAGATTTTGAAGAGAGTGTGTGTTATGGCGAGACTTCAGGTTAATAGGGTTTGGTTTTTGTTTTAACCTGCACTCAGGAAGAGAAGTGCTACTTCTGGCTAATGAATTTGTTCAGTAAGTGTAGTCATTCACTTTCTGCAATGTGGAAGAACTCTGGAGGGGCCTTTAACTTTTATCTATTTTTATTTAGCATTTTAGGTATTTTTATGTATTTGTTGCACATTTGAATTTGCTGTAAAAATATTACCTGGTATTGGGCAGTTCATAAAGAAAAAATGCTTTTATGCTGAAACATCCAAGTGCTTTCACTTATAAGAGTGAAAATTGTTATATGTTTGGAGTCTTTTTAAAAAAAATTGATTTCAGAGAGGAAGGAAGAGGGAGAAAGAGAGAAATATCAGTGATGAGAGAGAATCATTGATTGGCTGCCTCCTGAACTCTCCATACTGGGGATTGAGCCCAGTGACTCCTGGTTCATAGGTCGATGCTCAACCACTGAACCATGTTGGCTGGACTGTTTGGAGTCTTTTAAGACTCTTAATGGGTCTTATTTTTCACCCCTATAATTTAGCGTTGCATTAAGACATTTTACTAGATTAGATAGGTGGGGATTAAGACCTGATTTGTGAAAGGCGATATCAGAATTCAAAATCATAAGCTCTCGAATTGAGGGGATTTATAGTATCCATTTGATGTTTAAGGAACCATGATTTAAGTAAATTGAATCACCTGGTTTCTACATGTTGGCTTCCCCAAACACCACCATTTTATACATTTTTTTATTTTGGAATTATTTTAAATTTAGATTTACAGAGAAGTTACAAACACAGTGTAGACAATCCCTATATACCTCTCATCCTTTTTTCTTCCAGTTTTTAACATCTTACATAACCATGGCATTTATCAAGACTAAAAAAACCATTCGTTCTTACTGAGTTACCATTAACTAAACTCCACAATTTATTCAGCCTTCACTAGTTTTTCCACGAATGTCCCTGCTCTGTTCTGTGATCCCATCCCGGATAGCCTGCTGTGTTTAGGCATCATGCTCCTTGGTGTCCTCTGGTTTATGACAGTTTCTCAATCTTTCCTTGGTTTTCAAAGATTAACAATATTGAGGAGTACTAATTAGCTGTTTTGTAGGATGCTTCTTAATTTATGTTTGCCTGATGTTTTTCTCATGAAAGACTATGGTGAATACTACACAGGTGACATACCCTTCTCATCACATCATATCAGAGGAACTGCTTTCAATATGGCTCATCACCGTCATATCCATTTGATCACCTGGAAAGGGAGTGTGCTCCAGGTTTCTCCACTGTACAGTTACTTCTCGGTGCCCTTCCTGTACTCTATTCTTTGGGAGTTGTCAAGTCCATCCGGCACTCAAGGCTCCTCCATTTTTGGTGACTCAAGGAATATATGGAGGAAATTTCCTTCTTGTTTGCATTGAAGACAATTTTAATAATACGGTTTCTCTTATGCTTTTTGTATTCAGTCCACTGTGCTGAACATGATATTTCAGTCATTTCACTTAGTACTGCAGATCTATGAAATAGCAGTATTTCATTTTACAGATGTGGAAACTGGAATCAGAGATTAAAAAAATTGGATAAGATCACGCAGAGCAAGAGCAGGAACCCAAGTCTGGTGGATGCTACAGTACTTGTTTTTAACCACTAGGCTCTATTGCCTTCTTTCTAGACGTCCCTAACCTTCCTAAATTTGGCATGAGAAACTGTCACATACTCTTTGTTCTGGCTTCTTGGTTCCATCTATAGTAAAAGGTGCATATTTGGGGAAAATATTTTTGTATTAAAAACATATAACTTGAAAATATACCTTTTCTAGATACTGTATTTCCAGAAAAAGTGTTGGCGCCATCATTACGTAGATGTGGGATCTGTGTATGATAGACTGACTATATGCAGATTTATGAATATTGAAGTAAAGATACTGAAGCTCTTTCAGCAATTAAAATTTCTTTGACCATCTATGGAATATTTGTGCTGTAGATTAAGAAACATCAATAGCAATACTGGTATAGATTATTCACAGAGATGTAGATACAGCATAAGGAATATAGTCAATAAAACGGTGATAACTATTATGGGGCCAGGTGGATACTTGAAGCAGTGGGAGGACTGTTGTGTAAAGTACATGATTGTCTAACCACTTTGCTGTACATATGAAACTAAAAAGCTTCTGCACAGAAAAAGAAACCATCAACAAAACAACAAGAAAGCCCACTGCATAGGAGAACATATTTGCCAATGTTATCTCCGATAAGGGTTTAATCTCTAAAATTTACAGGGAACTCATACAACTTAACAAAAAAAAAAAAAAAAAAAAAAAAGAGGCAACGGGCCTAAATAGATACTTTTAGAAAGAGGACATACAGGAGGCTGAGAGACATATGAAAACATGTTCAAAGTCACTAATCATCTGAGAGATGCAAATCAAAACAACATTGAGATACCATCTCACACCTGTCAGAGTGGCTATCGTCAACAAACGACAAGTGCTGTAGAGGATGCGGAGAAAAAGGAACCCTCGTGCACTGCTGGTGGGAATGCAGACTGGTGCAGCCACTGTGGAGAACAATATGGTGTTTCCTCAAAAAAACTAAAAATGGAACTCCCATTTGACCCAGTAATCCCACTTCTAGGAATAAGTCCTAAGAAACCATAAGCACCAATAAGAAAGGATATATGCACCCCTATATTCATAGTAGCACAATTTACAATAGCTAAGATTTGGAAACAGCTTAAGTGCCCATCAGCAGATGAGTGGATTAGAAAACTGTGGTACATCTACATAATGGAATACTACACTGCTGTAAAAAAGAAGGAATTCTTACCATTTGCAACAACATGGATGGACCTGGAGAGCATTATGCTAAGCGAAATAAGCCAGTCAGAGAAAGATAAATATCACATGATCTCACTCATTTGTGGAATATAATGAACAACATAAACTGAGGAACCAAAATAGAACCAGAATCATAGAAGCATCGAACAGACTCTGCAACCTATGAGGGAAGGTGGGGGGTGAGGGGATAAGAGATCAACTAAAGGACTTGTATGCATCATATGAGCAAAACCAATGGACACAAACAGGGTGGGGGGCGGTGAGGGCATGTGCTGGGGGTTGGGGGCGGCTGGGGAGAGGTCAATGGGGGGAAAAAGGAGACTTATGTAATACTTTAAACAATGAAGAATTTAAATTAATAAAATTAAATGTAAACTTTAAACAATTAGAAAGTTTAAAAAGAAGAAAAATGTGACCCATCTTCACAAAGCCAATGATCCCTAGTCTGTTGTGGAAACATAACTCACTGTTTGATTGATTTCGTGACACTGGTCTTGAGTCATAAAAACAAACAAATTAGCGTTGGTACTTTATCAAAATCCAGAAGACAGTATCAGTAATATTTGCTGAATGGATGAATTATAGTAATTATAAATACCATTAACATACCTGAGAGAATATAATACATCTAAAATATCTCTGAATTATCAAGGGAATTTAGAATTAAATTCAAATAAATGATACTTGTATTTTATTGCATTTCGAATGGTAATTCAGACATCACTCTCCCCAAATCAAATAGTTTTGTTACTAAAACAGTGATTCTGTGAACCAGAGGTTTAAGGAAAATTTATTGCATTTAATTTCTTAGCACTAGAGATGACATGCAATGAAGGATTTTAATTATATGTAAGTGAAAATCTATTAGATTAGATATTTTCCAAAACAGACTTCCCCTTCTATTACTTAGAATTTAAGTCCTTCAATCCTTAACCATATTCTCTGGACTACTGAGTATTTTTAAAAATTTTTGTTTAAAATATATGATAAATAAACAATTGTAATACTACAGATAATTATATTTTTGAAAATGTCTGCTTAAAAATGCATAAATACAGAAAGATTAACACATGCAAAGATTTTAAATAAAATACTAGTGGCATATTTGTAACTAAAATTATTTGGATCTGTCTTCCTTGTCCTTGTTTGAAAAATGCATCTATTTCTAGAAGTTAAATGGAAATAGATTTAAAGTATAATTTTTCATGTTTTTATCCTTCATGGGCTATTATATGATAACTTGAGGTATTTAGCATAAAATCATTTCTTAGCTTTCATAAAAATGAAGTATGAATACTTTTCAAATTATTTTCATTATTTGAGAGCATTTCCCTCTTTGAATTATATGATTAAATATTCATTTATGCATTTTATTTTTAGACCACATAATTGAAATTCTCACTTAATATATTATTAGCAAAAATTAAGCAACTAAATAAAAAATACATATATTTGGGGTGGTGGTGAAAGGTGGGTGAGTCCTTGGATTCTTTAACTACTTCTAAAGCAGTCTTTTTCTTTTCCCTAATCATGCTTCTAATTTAATGACACCACAAGAATTTAAAATGGTGATGTTTAGTTTTTGATCTTTAGGAATGAGTATGGATATAAGTGCATGGATTTTGTAAAGCAGCAAGTTTGTAAACTTCAAGAGTGTATTAATATTCTTGTAATGCAATAGATTTTTGTTTCAATTGATGAAACTCCAAATAATGTAAGAAATAATGGGTAGGTCTCCCTGATTTTTTATGTAATTATAGCGATATCATGATTCATCCATTCATCAAACTTGTACTGAGTGACTGGAAAACCCCAAGGACAAGTCAAGGTGCCGAGAATGCAAGATGAATAGGACAGCTTCTGACTTGAAAGAGTACATTTGTTAATGTTGAAAATAGATATGCAAATACCTAGTTATAGTCCAATGTGTGAATGCTATTATAGAGACATATGAAGTGCTTTCTAACACAGGGAAAGAACCGTGTGTGTGTGTGTGTGTGTGTGTGTGTGTGTGTGTGTGTGTGTGTGTTGAAGGATTTAAGAATAATTTCAGAGAGAGAGGTGAAATAGGAGAAGACATGAGGGAATTCTATGAGCAACAGCAGGTCATTTGTTATGGCTGAGATATAGAGGCCAGTGGTAGGAGATGGGACTAGAAAGGCAGTCTGAGTTAGAGCATAAAGAGCTGAGTATTTTAATCTTTATATATAATGATGATAAACCACTGAAACGCATAATGTGTGACATGATATGATTAGATTTTTCAAAGGTCATCAATTTAATTGGGATAAATTGAAATTAACAGAATTAGTTAAAAACAAAAAACTCAACAGTGTAGCACATATAAAAAACAAAAGAAAACAAAAAAACCTCTGGCACATATTTTTTCTGGAACAGTCCAAATTTCAAGTATTTAAGATGTAAGTATTTTTTACCTAACCAATTTCAGCAAGTGTAATGAAGCAATTTGGAAAGTCAAGGAATAAAAGAGAATTTGTGGTAATAGGATTTGTGTATAAGTTTTCTTTATGAAGAAGTAAACTGGTATATATGGCAAGGACAGTTACAAATATTACAGGATTTCTGAGAAATTAAAGGTAGAAAATCCTCATGTTTATTTTGAGCCTTTACTGAAGATTTCAAAAGGACTCTGTTTATGACTAGAGCAGGTCCATAGAACTGTGGTGAGAGATGAACATTTGGCTGGTATTTACATCTATATTTATATAAAAGGCTAAGTGACCAACCGTCCATCCATCCGACTGTCCAACGAACCAACGGGCCAGTACATATAACGTGCACTGGCAATATAAAAATAAACATTGACTTGTGCACGTGTGATTCATATAAAGCTCTCACTGGCACCAATCACATGCATGTTGGAACAGATCTATTATTGAAGCTACCTTTGGAAATAGTATATCTATAGATAATATTAAAAATATATCTAAATGTGCAATTCTTTGTCCAAAAAAATGAGCACGTTCATAAATTAAATGAAGAAATTTTGGATATACTCAAAGGAGATTTTCACACCTATTGGAGTGATGATGCCATCGATTCAATGGATGATGCTGAAAAGGAAGAAGTTCCCTATTGAATTTCTTAATAGTATTACTCCTTTGAGAATGCCATGCCATAAAATAAAATTGAAAGTAGGTGCAATCATCATGTTACTGAGAAATCTTAATAGTAAATGGGGTCTTTGTAATGGTACTAGATTTATTATCAAATGATTGCAACCTAACATAATCAAAGCTGAAGTATTACAGGATCTATGGAAGGAGAGGTTGTTCTGATTCCAAGAACTGATTTGTCCCCATCTGACACTGGCCTCCCATTTAAATTAATTTGAAGACAGTTTCCCATGATGCCAGCATTTGTGATGACTATTAATAAATCCCAAGGACAAACTCTAGACAGAGTAGGAATATTCCTACTTGAACCCATTTTTGGACATGGTTAGTTATAGTTGCTTTCTCTCAAGTTCAAAGAGCATGTGAGGTTAAAGTTAGAGTTATAAATACTTCATCACAATGGAAATTAGTCAAGCACTCTGAAAGTGTTCTTGCTCTTAATGTGGTGTACAGGGAGATATTAGAATAAGTTTAATCAATTTATCAGTCATTGTTTTTATCAATGTTTTTATATCATGTTTTTGTTGTTTTTATATCATGTCTTTGTTGTTATATCATGTTGTTATTGTTTATTAATCAATTTATATATTATTTTTATATACATTTTTCTAATTTTCTTTCATCTCTGACACTTCTATTATAGAGAAAGGGCAAATAGCGATATTAAAATATTTCTTCTAATTAATTTCCTTTCAGTGTGCATGAATCCATGCACTGGGCCACTAGTAATAATATAACCAAGGGGAGAGAATCATTATAACTGTTGGATGAGAGGAAAATCTCTTATTTATTTATTTATTTATTTATTTATTTATTATATTACTAGAGGCCTAGTGCATAGATTCATGCACTGATGCGGTCCCTCGGCCTGGCCTGTGGGGATCAGTGGACCTCGGTGGAGCACTGCTACAGCATGGCCTTACCCGCCAGCTTGTCGGGCTCCAGCCTGCTGTCTTTGTCAATCCCTCACAGCACAAAGTAGTGCGCGAAGTGGCAGGTGGCCGGGGAGGAACCCGAGCCCAGGCTAGGCGCTGCACTGCTCCCACTCATCCCAGCCCCACTGTGCCTGCTGCTGCCACCGCTGCGGTCTCCATGTCCGTCCTAGGGTGATACTGGTGTGCCCATGACCTCACAGCTGCCACTCGTCATCTCAGCCTTGTTCTTTGCAAGGTACTGGAGAAGCAGCTGCAGGCTCATGTCCAGTCAGTCCCGAAGCTGGGACCGGGAGCCATGAGCCCGGTGTCCATTGGTCAGCTGAGTGGCGCTTCCGTTGTGGGAGCGCACTGACCAGCAGGGTCAGCTCCTGCATTGAGCATCTGTGCCTGGTGGTCAGTGTGTGTCATAGCTACTGGTTGCTTAGTACTAGAGGCCAGGTGCATGAAAATTTATGCACTAGAGGGGGGCGTTCTCTCAGCCTGGCCTGCCCCCTCTCACAGTCTGGGAGCCCTCAGGGGCGGGAGGCGACCTGGTGATCAGGGAAAGGCAACGCCCCATCACACCTCTGCTGCTGCCACTGCTGGCAGCACAAACCTCGGCCAGCCCTGGTTACCTGAGCCTCGGGCGGCCCTGGGTGGCTGGGGGGCTGAGGGGACTGGGGGATTCCAGAGGCAGGAGCGGAGCGGCCAGGCCTGCCTGGGGGCGGGCCCAGCCTTGCCATGTGCCTGCCGCCCCAGCGGGTCTGAAGGGACTGGGTGCCGCCATCTTGTGGCTGTGGGCACCACCATCTTTGAGGGTGGGGCAGTCAATTAGCATATTCCCTCCTTATTGGCTGTGGGTGCCACCATCTTTGAGGGTGGGGCAGTCAATTAGCATATTCCCTCCTTATTGGCTGTGAGTGCCGCCATCTTTGCAATGGCACAAGGGTCAATTAGCATATTCCCTCTATTAGATAGGATATAGATCCTTTTCTCTAACATTTTATCTGGCTTGATGACTTAGTCTTTCCAAGTTCTCACACAATTAGTTTTAATTAATTTGGCTTTGACCTAAAAATTCTCATTCTGCTTATTTCCTTCTTTATTTTCTGGTTCACATATGTACTCCTTGCCTAGTACTAAATAACACAGTCAAATCTCCATCATTAGGAGAAATCTCCTTTGAAATCCACATGGAAGCCCTAGGTACCATTTGCTTTTCTTTTTTACTTTTTGCTTGGAAATAATTCTTATGGATTGTCTTTTCTACCACCTTCTAAAAACACCCATTTTTGTCCTGGCCGGGTGCTCGGTTAGTTGGAGCATCGTCATGTGCATCGGAATGCCGTGGGTTTGATTCCTAGACAGGGCACATACCTAGGTCGTAGGTTTGATCCCCAGTTGGGATAAGAACAGGAGGCAACAGATTCTCACTCTCTCTCTCTCTCTCTCTCTCTCTCTCTCTCTCTCTCTCTCTCTCTCTCTCTCTCTCCCCCTCTCTCCCTCCCTCTCCCCCTCTCTCTTTCTTTCTTTCCCTTCCCCCTTGTTTCCTCTCTAAAATAAATGCATAAAAATAAAAACACCCATTTTTAAAATCACAAGTCTGAATTTTAATCTACTTTAAAATTTACTATGTAATTCAGGCTCTTGTGGTAAGAATTTTTTATACCCGTCTTAGCATTTGTACAGTAACGTGGCTGCTTCTATAGTCCATGAAAACTCAGACCTCAACATAGAGTCTTTTACCTTGAAAATTTGCCCAGGATTTTCAACCATACGAATCATGGATTTAATCTTAGCCTGTGACATTTCTGTTTCCTTCCTACACCCACACAACATTTCTCTTTTTTTTGATACTCATAGGATTCCCATGGCAGCCTTAGTTAAAATTGTATCTTTGTGTTTCTGGGCCAGTTTATATTAACAGTTGTAGAATTCAGCTCAGTGTGCTCTGATTTGCAGCTTCTCTGAGAAATATATCACAGCAACCTACTGGTTTGGTAAACAAACTTCGAAGAACTTTTATTTCCGTTTCTACCACGACCATGAAAAAGAGACATTTTTTTTTTCTCCCACATCCTAAAATAAGAGATACTGTGAAGATCTCAAAGTTTGAATAGAGGATTACTTCTCCTTTAAATCCTATCAAAATTGCATGCAAGGTAATCGGGAAGAGGGATATAGTTGAGATGACGTTTTAAAATTTGACTTACTGATTCTAAGGAATGTCTCGGAATATACTCTCTTAATCAAGATGCCCAGTGACATGTTCGCTGCTTTGTAACTGAGAGCCTGGCCACAACGTGACAACTTTGGTCTTTTAAAAACTGTGTTGTCATTTAGCTGATCCTAAAGGCTGCCCTTTGGAGTGACAGGCAGGGAACCTCATAGTAAAAAAGATGGCAGGTTGTCCTTGACTGTCTGCCCTTAAAATGAGTTCATTTTCTGTGAGGACGGGGTGGTTTTCCCTTGTTTCCACTCCTATGAAATGCCTGCTGTAGACCTGACTAGTGATGGAAATGGACTTTTCAGAGCCCTTGACCTGAGGGATAAATGAACTGTAAGGTAGACTTCACCTGTTTTTATATTACACATACACACACACACACACACACACACACACACACACACACACACACACACACACACACACACCACACATAACACTGATATGTAACATAATATAATACATGAACACATAAATAATACACAGGAAGTGATCTAGCATATATTTCCATGCTCTTTAAGGAAGGATTCGTGGTATCAAAGAACTGCACCAATTTTCTGTGTGCTCCTAAAGCTTAATATATTATCTAAAGAGATATGTTATTTTGAGAAAATTGGAATGAAAAACCCAGTAATTGCAAGTTAATTAGGACGAAACATTGCCAAAATATGTAAATAGATATATAGGTATTAGCTAGTTTCAAGGATGTTGAGGGATTGATAAAAGGAAAAAAATGATACAATTGTTGGATTCAATTTTTAATATAAATTACTATAGAGGGAGAAACATTTTACTTTTAAAAACTGTATTGTTATGTACTGATTTCCTGTGTAGGATTGTCAGGTACAATCAGGATGTCCAGTTAAATTCAAATTTCAGATGAACAACAGGTAAGTTTCTCATGTAAATATGCAATATTTGAAACATACTAAAAATATTGTTAAGCTGAAATTCAAATGTACCTGGTGTTCTGTGATTTTATTTCCTAAACTAGAAGCCCGGTGCACGAAATTTGTGCACGGAGGGGGGTTGTCCCTCAGCCCAGCCTGTACCCTCTCCAATCTGGGACTCCTGGAGGGATGTCCGACTGCCCGTTTAGGCCCGATCCTCTAGGATCGGGCCTAAATGGGCAGTCGGACATCCCTCTCACAATCCAGGACTGCTGGCTCCCAACTGCTTGCCTGCCTGCCTTCCTGATTGCCCCTAACTGCTTCTGCCTGCCAGCCTGATCATCCCCTAACCACTCCGATGCCAGCCTGGTTGATGCTTAACTGCTCCCCTGCCAGCCTGTTTGCCCCCAACTTCCATCCTCTGCCGGCCTGGTCACCCCTAACTGCCCTCTCCTGCAGGGTTGATCACCTCCAACTGCCCTCCCTTGCAAGCCTGGTCCCTCTCAACTGCCCTCCCTTGCAGGCCGGGTGCCTCCCAACTGCCCTCTCCTGTTGGCCATCTTGTGGTGGCCATCTTGTGTCCACATGGGGGCAGGATCTTTGACCACATGGGGGCAGACATATTGTGTGTTGCAGTGATGGTCAATCTGCATATTACTCTTTTATTAGATAGGATAGAGGCCTGGTGCATGGGTGGGGGCCAGCTGGTTTGCCCTGAAGGGTGTCCCGGATCAGGGTGGGGTTCCCTTGGAGCGTGGGGTGGCCTGAGCGAGGGGCCTGTGGTGGTTTGCAGGCTGGCCACACCCTCTGGCGACCAAAGCAGAGGCCCTGGTATCTGGAATTTATTTTCCTTCTACAATTGAAACTTTGTAGCCTGGAGCGGAGCCAAGCCTGCTGCTCCCTCCACCACCCACAGCCATTTCTGTGGCAGTTAATTCACCTTCTACAATTGAAACTTTGTAGCCTTAAGCAGGTGAGCCCGGCCAGGGTGTGCGGAAAGCTTTGCTTCCCCCGTTGCCGCTGGCAACCCTGGCCTGCTCTCTCAAGCTCCATTCTGCCACCATTTGTTTGAATTTGTTTACCTTCTATAATTGAAACTTTGTAGCTTGAGTGGAGGCTTAGGCCTGCAACGGCTGTGGAAAGCTTGGCTTGCTCTGTTACCTGGGAAACCTTGCTCTCTGTGGCTGTAGCCATCTTGGCTAGGGTTCATTTGCATACTTGCCCTGATTGGCTGGTGGGCGTGGCTTATGTAGCAGAGTGATGGTTAATTTGCATTTCACCATTTTATTAGAGAGGATTTGGCAGCCCAATCCCCGTGCGTATTTATTCACCCGGGAGAAGGACCTCTGATCCTTCGCTTTAAAGTTGCTTTCCTGAGAGCTGTGTTTCCAAACACGCCCGTAATAAGGAGCGTTGTGGGACTTGTTATTTCCAGAAAGCTGCTCTGGCGATTCGGATTCAGTGGGTTAGGGGGATGCCTAGGAGCCTCTGTTTCTAACAAGACTCTGACCCACTTCTCCCGATCAGCCCTGCCTTCGCACTGCCTTAGGGAGCCCTTTAGCCATCCCGCACTGCCCAACAATTTCCTCCCTGCCCCCCTCCCCTTGTTTCTTCCCAACTCAGGGGTTTGCCTGTCTCTTCAGTCTCCATCATTCAAGAGCTTGAGATCTGGACACCAGAGGCAACCCCGTTATGTTTATTTACCCAAAGCGTGGGGCCTGTGGAACTCCATTCACAAGCAAAGGGGGCGCAGTCTGACTTTTCCCTGTCTCTGAATAAATAGTTTTACTGAATTCAGATAGAATTTCTCTTCACAGTCAGTTCCACATAGTTCATTTTATTATTGGTGTTACTATTACTATTATTGCTTTATAACTATTACTTATCAGTGTGTCTAATCACGCAATCCAGAGTTTAACCATAATCCACCTAATTCTACTTGATGGCCATGCTGCTTATTGCTACTTATGAGAATAATGTTACAGTGATTATGGTGAAAGCCCACATTGGGAGGGGAGGGAGGAGTAAAAAACAATTCATCTCATAGGAGTTCACATACATTGTAAAAAGCTTGTCTCCTTTTTATATTCTAGGTATTCAATGCTTAATTTTATTGTACATCGGCTCTTTCCTAAACCGAATAATTCAATCAACAGAGACCAAATCTATATGTGCGAATCCATAAAGCCTATGTTTTCTGTTTATTTTATGGGGTGAATATTTATTTTTAATCTCAATGGTGTCAGGATGTATAGAGAAGTCTCTACTCAAAATTAGCTTTCCTTAAAAATGAATGTGGCTTGGATGATAAATTATTTCTCTAGAAGAATCAAGGAAGAATCTAATGTGTTTTTTCAGAGAGATGAGGCGAAAGTATAAGACGATGTCAGTTACAGAAGGAGAGGGAGGGAATGAAAGTTCACTTGTGTTTGCAGTAAAGATGAGCTGTCATTCTAGAGACTGCATGACACATTGGGCATCCATGGCTCGTCCCTGGCAGCTTTTCCTGCTACACTGTGACGCTCTGTGGAAAAACAGACGGCAATCATTGTTAAATATGTTCAGTCAGGTTACTAGTTCATTTTATTAATTTAGATAAAATGTTTCATGTATTTCATTCCTGATGGAATTATTTGCTAATCATATTAACTTGCAATAAGCAAGCCCTTAGGAATAACAAGATATGTGGAAAATGGTTTTTTAAAAACTATGTTTTTTTAATTGATTTTAGAGAGAGGGGAAGAGAGAGAGATAGAGAGATAGAAACATTGATGAGAGAGAAACATGGGTCAGCTGCCTCCTGCATGACTCCTACTTGGGGTGGAGCCCGCAACCTGGGCATGTGCCCTAACCAGGAATTGAACTGGTGACCTCTTGTATAATTGCTCCTCCTCAGGAGTTCTGGTAGAGGTAAGGTAACACCAGAGTAGTACAGATTGCGACTTTTTATCACAAGTTCTGTTGGGAGAAAGGTATCCTTTGAGTTATAATTAATTTTCATTTTATAGAATCTGTGGCTTCAGTTTAGCCTTTATTTTATTTATTTATTTTAAATATATATTTTATTGATTTTTTACAGAGAGGAAGGGAGAGGGATAGAGAGCTAGAAACATCGATGAGAGAGAAACATCGACCAGCTGCCTCCTGCACACCCCCCACTGGGGACGTGCCCGCAACCAATGTACATGCCCTTGACCGGAATCGAACCTGGGACCCCCCAGTCCACAGACCGACACTCTATCCACTGAGCCAAATCGGTTTCGGCGGCTTCAGTTTAGCCTTTAAAAAATAGTGTGAAGATGGAACAATGACCAGGATATTCAACTGAAAAATAATTATTAGTAGTAAATAGTAGTTCATTTTTTAGCCACTTTTTTTTTGTTATAATGAAATACTAGTTCCTAATGGCATATCATATAATTATCTTTGTTCTGAAGTTCTGACAATTCTTAAAATTTATACTCATAGATATGTTATTATCCAGGATGGTCAGGTAAAATCTTATCATAAAAATCTCTCCTATCTTCCTTCTACTGTTCTTGGTCTTTTCTGGCAATATCTTTCAATGTCTCTGTTGGTGTTTCTGGACTCCATTCTTCTTTTTTCTTATTATATACTAGAAGCCCGGTGCACGAAATTTGTGCACGGGGAGGGGTTTCCCTCAGCCCAGCCTGCACCCTCTCCAATCTGGGACCCCTTGAGGGATGTTCGTCTGCCCGTTTAGGCCCAATCAAGGTAGGATCGGGCTTAAATAGGCAGTCAGACATCCCTCTCACAATCCAGGACTGCTGGCTCCCAACTGCTTGCCTGCCTGCCTTCCTGATTGCCCCGAACCACTTCTGCCTGCCAGCCTGATCATCCCCTAATCACTCCGTTGCCAGCCTGATTGATGCCTAACTGCTCCCCTGTTTGCCAGTCTGTTTGCCCCTAACTGCCCTCCCCTGAAGGCCTGGTCACCCCTAACTGCCCTCCCCTGCAGGCCTGGTCCCCCCCAACTGCCCTTCCCTGCAGGCCTGGTCACCCCCAACTTCCCTCCTCTGCCAGCCTGGTCACCCCTAACTGCCCTCCCCTGCAGGCCTGGGTCCCTCCCAACTGCCCTTCCCTGCAGGCCTGGTCACCCCCAACTTCCCTCCTCTGCCAGCCTGGTCACCCCTAACTGCCCTCCCCTGCAGGCCTGGTCCATCCCAACTGTCCCCCTCCCCCTGCTGGCCATCCTGTGGTGGCCATCTTGTGTCCACATGGGGGCAGCCACCTTTGACCACATGGGGGCAGCCATCTTGTGTGTTGGAGTGATGGTCAATTTGCATATTACTTTTTTATTAGATAGGATAATCTCCATGGGTGACCTATCTGTCTACAAAGTCTTCAGTTAGTACACTTATACTTTCCTGAGGACACATGTACTTTCCCAAGACTTTCCTGAGCTGCAGGCACTGCTGGAAATCCTCACATGTATATTCAGAATGTCTCAAAGAGGATGCATTATTATGCCCTTCTCCCCAAGCCTCCCTCTCTTCCTCTTTCTGTGTTCTGCCTCTAGTGGACAGCACCGTCTTTCCTCATTTCCCAGGCATCTTCCTTGAAGGCAAAGAGTGGAAACAGACTTTGTGAAGATGGGTGAGGCAGTTCCTCTAGAGTGGCTTATACATGTAAAGATGTGTTTGATATTGTGGCGAAAGGAAAAACATGACATACTGAACAAAGGATTAGATAATGAGATTACTAAGTAAGAAACATAGGCTTTGGGGGCAATATTGAATGCCATTAGAATTGTTTTTTCCAGGACAAGAATGGAAAGATCAGTGGAACAGCATAGAAAGAGTGGCAGAACACCTAATTAAACAAACTAGTATATCATAAAGGTGGCATTTCAAATTAGTGGAGAGAAATGAATTATTCAAGAAAAGTTGTTGAAACAACTGGCTAACCATTTGTGAAAAGAATAACATTGGTTCATTCCTTGTGACATAAACCAAAATAAATTCCAGATGGGTTATAGATTTATGTTCAAATATTGAAACCACATTTATTGTACATGTCAACTTATCCCAAAAAATAGAAGGCTGAATGGTATTCACAAATTTAGGTACATTTCAGGAACAGGTATGAGGCCCTTTAAAGTATAAATTTAGACTTCTGTTTTCCATTTCAAATTTCTTTCCCCCTCAAATAGTATTTGACCCACTACACTAAGTCAGTGGTCAGCAAACTCATTAGTCAACAGAGCCAAATATCAACAGTACAACAATTGAGATTTCTTTTGAGAGCCAAATTTTTTAAACTTAAACTTCTTCTAATGCCACTTCTTCAAAATAGACTTGCCCAGGCCGTGGTATTTTGTGGAAGAGCCACACTCAAGGGGCCAAAGAGCCGCATGTGGCTCGCGAGCCACAGTTTGCCGACCACTGCACTAAGTGATTAAATAGTGGGGGAGCTAATGTGTGTAAATTCAGAACAAACATTTCTATTTTCCTATTTTTGAGCTCACTCTACCTATATCTGAAGATATTGGTTGTAAATTTTTAGTCCTGAAAATTTCCCTGTTTCTATTAAGACAAAAATTGGTAATTACTAAGAGAATCATTGAGCAATTATGTAATATTCTGGGAAACAAAGAGAGGACCGAATGGGATGTCTTATAAAGAGTATTTATGTCTCAGGACAATGTGAAAAAAATACATTGATTATAATCAACCTGAATACTGAGGAGAAACTTTGATTCAGATGTCTATCAATGTTTCCATTATGTTCTTAAATCTATTGTGCATAATCTTCGGGAACACAGTCATCATTTATTGTGTAGCAAAAATACATGAATAACAGAGTAGTGAGATCAATTACCTGAAATATCCAAGCAGAAGCCTGATTGTGTCACACCTTTTTAATTTTTTCAATTCATTAATGCTATACGTAAGTATTGAATAACTACCACATGCCTTTCTTCTTAATGGCTGGATATACAAGTCATAATATTTCCCATCAAAGATCTTACATTAAAAATCAACGGAGCACTAATCTTGTAGTGACAAGTAAAAGAAGGCTTCCCTGAGAAGGTACCAAAGTTGTATTATAAAGGGTGACTACAGTTGTCAGCTGAAATCAGAGGTGGGTGGAGTGGGAGGGAAAGGCATTTTCAGGCAGAAGAAAAAAATATGTATATAGAGGCAAGAGATACTACAGTGGGTTTAGGAGAACTAAGAGTGGTTCAGTAGAGTTGGACTGTAATATGGAATGCTGAGAAGTGCCAGGAGAAGAGGCTAAAGGATCTGGATCATAAAAAACCCATATATATCATGCTCAACCCATTACTTTATCATTAGGGCAATCTGCAGCAGTTGACCTGAGACCATTATGCAGTCATTTCCTATCAGAGGAAGCATCCGTGTCTGTCCTCTAGGGTGCACTTACACACATCACAACAGGCTTCAGGGGCAAGAGGTGTGTCCATCTTCTAACAGGTAATTTGAGCTAATCACTAAATGCCCCACAGTTCTGCAAACCTTAGTCTCATCCATACATCTAGATCTCTCTGGCTTTCAATTATCACTGAGATCCTCATTTCTATACCAGTCACATAATCCTCATCTGGCCCAATGTCTGGTATTTGTTTCCTTCCTTTTAATAAATTAGAGAGACCTCTTATTATCTAACTTATAAACTCTTCCATTTATCAATCTTAGTCCTCTGAATGTTACTTTCACATTCTTGCATGAACTGAATTATATTTACATGGAGTTTGTTTCTTCTCCCTCACATCACATATCTCATGAAAGGATCCCCCATGCTCCCAACTACCATGAGAGAGAGGAACATCAATTGATTGACTCCTGCACACGCCTCGACAAGGGACCGAACCTGCAACCCGGGTATGTGCCCTGATCAGGAATCGAACCTGCCACCGTTTGGTGGACTGGATGACACTCCAACTGAGCCACACCAGCCAGGGCCAACTACTGAATGCAAATCATTTGACTTTTCTCCTACAATCCCTGTCATCTTCAACACTCTGGTTTCAACACGCTTCTTACTAACATCCTCTCCAGCTCTCTAATTCACCCATAATTGTTACTCTTTGCTGAAGGCCTTTTCTACTTTATCATTCTATATCCTGGCCTCCAGTACCTTCAGCTCCATATGTTTATCCACCTTAGAAGCCCTTTGGAATGATTACACCTGCAACCTAATCATCACCAATAATCACACCATCTTCAACATCTCAATTTGAACACGTTTACTGTCAGACAACTGCCTACCAGTTACCTTTATGTTGGAGCAGTATTTCCACATCATCGACCTTCCAATTCATCTACCCATACTAATCTCTGACCCTCCATCACCACTGTGTTGCATCACTTTGCATATAATTCCTCATTATAAACACTCCCTTGCAAACATCCTCAACTCTCTTGTCCCTCTTTTCCTTAAAAACACTCAACTGGTATTTTGATCAGAATGCTTTTTTGTTACAAGTGGCAGAACACAATTCAATGCATTTGAATAAATAGGAAAATATTTGTTTCTCACAATTTGGAAGTCTGAGAGTTCAGAACAGCTGGATCCACAGGCATAAGAGTGATCAACAGGCTTCTGTCTCTCAGTTTCTTTGCTCTATTTTCCTCTGTAGGAATATTAATTTCTAGACAATGAGAATGACTCCCCAATGACACTGGACTTAATCTTTAAAATCCATGGCCTTAGAAGAAAGGAGATATCTATCATCACTTGATAAGTGAGTCTGACCTTATTTGCATGATATGCCCATCTCTGCATCAAGCCCTGTGGACACTGGTGAATTCAGTGTTTGAAGTCCTATGGGCTTAGGTTCAAAATTCATTTCTGCTTCATGATAGATTTGTGACTTTGAGGAAATAACCTTTTAAACCTCAGTTTACTCAATGCTAAAATGATAATAATGATAAAATAGGTATAACAATATCTTTCTCATAGGACTATATTGAGAGGATTAACGGATATAATTTATATACATTACTTAATATAATGTGTGCACACATTAATATTTAATGAACCATTAAATCTCATAATCTTTTTCAGTCTAAGAGGGAAGAGTGCTTCAATTAATTTCTGTCATAAAGTTTAATTTTCCCTGTTGTTTCACTTCCATGCCAAATTTATGAACTTAGAACACCTGTAAAAAGTTTTTAAAGAGTTTTTTTTACAGTTTTGTTGGCATTTTGATTAAGGTTTATTAAATCTGTAGGTGAATTGGATGAACACTTAAGTTCTCTAGAAATAATGCATTAATTTTTTTAAAAAAAATACATTTTTATTGATTTCAGAGAGGAAGGGAGAGGGAGAGATAGAAACATCAATGATGAGAGAAAATCATTGATCAGCTGCCTCCTGCATGCCCCCTGCTGGGGATTGAGTTCCATAACCTCGGCATGTACCCTGACACAGAATCAAACCATGCCCTCCTGGTTCACAGGTAGAGGCTTAATCACTGGGCCACGCTGGACAGGCAGAAAAGAGTGCATTTTAAAATTTTTATATCCCTTAGTAAAATTAGAAGAGCCTTTGTGTGTGTGTGTGTGTGTGTGTGTGTGTGTGTGTGTGTTGGTTATCCCTGAAAATGGGATCAACTTTTAAAATATTTTGAACTAATTATAGCTGATAAGAAAGCTATTGCTTTTTAGATGCTTTGTTTTTTTTTAAAAATGTGCCACCTTCCTGAATTTTCTCAGTTCTAAGGAGTTTTCCATTGTATTGATTGCGTGATAAGGTAGATTATCTTGTGTGCAGATAATTTTCTCTCTTCCATTTTGTAACATAAAGCTTTCATTTTGTTTTATTTTCTTAGTGATTTGATTAGAACTACAAGAACATTTTAATAGACTGTAACTTTTATTAGTGTAGGAATTATGTTACCTTTCAACTATGTTTCTAACTTCTACCAAAGGGCAAGAATGTAAAAATTAACCCAAATGTGCTTTTATTGAAAAGAATATATTATTACCTTCTTGAAATTATTGAGGTGATAAATTATTTTAATTAATTCTCAAAAAATGAACTATTTTTAAATTTCCAAAATAATACATACTTACTTGGGTATTTGGCTTATGTTATATAAAGGTGGTTTTAATTTGATAATATTCTATTTAGGATTTTAAAATTTTATTCAAAATTATAATTAGTTTTTGGAATTTTCATCTTGTCTCCTTTGTCAATTTTAGTATCAAGGTAATTTTAGTTACAATGATTAGGGAGGCATTCCATATTCTTCTGCATTCTAGAATAATTCAACAATATAGAAGTAATATCTTCATTGAAAGTTTGATAAGACAAAACAGCTTTCAGTGTGAAAGAATATTTTTGCTGGTAGTTATATTTTTATACAATTTTTTATTATTTCTAGCCTATTTCATCTATTTCAGTTTTTATTTCCTCCTAGTTAAGTTTAGTATATTTATCTAAAAATGTTCTACTTGTGAACAAATAATTTTATTATTACAGAATGATTTTCTCTCATTTTGCAAAGTGTTCATTTGTGTGTGTTGCACCTTTGTTCTATTTATATTTCTTATTTGTTTTGACAGAGGTGCTATATTTTATTCTTCTTTCAAAATAGCTTTTTAAAAGTCAATTCTGTTTTTCTAGTACATTAATTTATGCACTTAAATATTCTTATACTTTGTTTTCTTTATATTTTCAGTTACTAGCTCAGTTATTTTTTTGTTAAAATATTTTATTTGTTTAATATATTTTTTATTGATTGGTTTTGGAGAGAGAGAGAAAGAGAGAGGGAAGAAAAGAGAGAAAAACATCGATTTGTTCCACTTATTTATGCATTCATTGATTATTTCTTTTATGTACACTGACTGAGGATTGAACCCACAAGCTTGGCATATTGGGATGATTCTCTAACCAACTAAGCTACTGGGCCAGGGGAAAATATTTTAAATCTTGTATACATTTTTATCAGGTTAGTAATTTAGCTGCGTTTCTTAATTTGTATATATTCTAATATTTGGCTTTATTTTTCCTGACCTAAGATATATATAAATATAGATAGATATAGATATAGATATAGATATAGATATAGATATAGATATAGATATAGATATAGATATAGATATAGATATAGATATATAGATATATAGATAGACTATATCACATTTTAAATGATACACAGATTTTTTTTAGGCATTTAAAAATGCATGTTAATTTTTTGGTCAAGTAGTAAACTGATCTATGATGACAAAAACTATAAATGGACCTAATTAATATACTACTAGCTGTGTATATATGCATATGCATGTGAAGATTTTGGTAAATCTCTGTACATGTAATTGTTTTGTGGGTTTATTTTTACCCTTCCTAACTCATTGCTTACTCTAAATCCTGGGCATGGGGGTGGGGAATACAGCAACCAGATAGTGTGAATAAAAATTTGCTCTGAGTGAGTAGAGAGCCAAGCATTTATTTGTGTGTTTTTTTAAAATGCATTTTTATTGATTTCAGAGAAGGAAAGGAGAGGGAGAGAGAGAGAGAAGCATCAATGATAAGAGAGAATCATTGATCGGTTGCCTCCTGCACGCCCCGTACTGGGGATCGAGCCCACAACTCAGGCATGTGCCCTTGACTGGAATGGAACCTGAGACCCCTTCAGTCTGCAGGCCAATGCTCTATCCACTGAGCCCAACCAGCTAGGGCCATTTATTTGGTTTTAACTGACCCATGGCCACATTTCTTTTGTATAAACAGATTGACTCCCAAAAGGGATTCATCCATATTGGGTTTGGTCATATAGGTTAGAGTTTCAAAATCTCTTAATAACAAAAGAGGGATACAAGAGTAATTTTATCTGCTGCTTCTCAGATAAATTGTATTTCAAAAACACACACTGAGGCATTGCTGGTAGATCCTTAGGAAAACATATTCATATATAACTTCCAATCACATTGAGCCACATTTGTAAGATTCTTCAAGGTCAACTCTGGCATAAGCTAATGTTATACCATCTAATTCAGAAATTTTTTAGTCTTTGATTAACGGGCATGTGTTTTATTTGTAATACTAGAAGCCTGGTGCACAGATTCCTACACATTGAAAGGAAATTAATTAGAAGGTGGTCTGTGGGGCAGGACTGGGCCAGATGGGCTAGACATGCCCTGGAGCCAACCTCCCATGGTCCCTCACTGGTCTGCCATACCTGGGGCGGTGCCAGGGTTCAAAGGGCATCTGCAGAGTGAGTGGGATCCCTCTGGTAGATGGTGTCCCTCGGCCTGGCCTGCGAGGATCGCCCTGTAACCGGAAGTCCAACACCCCCCAAGGGGTCCTGGAGTGTGAGAGGGCACTCTGCAAAGTTGCTGTCTCTTGGCAGCTCCTGCATTGAGCGTCTGCCCCCTGGTGGTCATTGCGGTTCATAGCTACTGGTCGAACGGTCAGATGGTCGCTTATGCTTTTATATATATAGATTGCCAGTGCACGTCATATGTGTTGGTTGGTCGGACGGACGGTTGGTCACTTAGCCTTTTATATATAGATAATTTTATGAATGTTAAAACAAATTATAACTAAATTTGGTTGATTTAGTGGCCTGGTAGAAAGCTTTTACATTTTTTCTTCTCATTTATTGTGTTTCTTTTTTTAATTTTTAAAAATTCTTTTGCTTACTAATTTAAGCATTCCTTTTTAATGATGGTTCCCCTTAATTGGGAACTAATGATAATGGACTCCAACAATTTGATCCCTGCTATCCTGATTTAAAGGCACATCAATTTCTTCTTTTTCCCATTCATTCCACAAACCCTTGTTGACTACACCTCAGTGCTAGATACCACCTTAGAGAATAGGCACATCCATGGTGAGCAAAACAAAGTTCCTGCTTTCAGTCTAATAGGGAAAATAGAAAATGTTACAATGTGAAAGTTACAATTATGATACATGTGACATGAAATACCTGTTGAAATGTGAACATACAATGAATGGGCTGGGAGGCCAAGGGAAGGATTACAAGAGGGAATGGATCTTCTGCTGAAATTACAAGTTGAGTAGGGGATTCACTAGGAAAAATTAGAAGAAGGTCTCTCTAAGCAGGGAGAGGAGCATATATATATATGCCCTGAGATGCTATGAAACAGGTAATATATAAAGAAATGAGGGCTAATGTGGTTTGGATACTGAAATGCAGTAGGAGAATAGTTGAAGAGGCTGGAGAGGGAGAAGAAGGTGTCTGTACTCTGCAGGATCTTATTTTATATGATAAGATTTGTTTTGTATTCTAAATGCCACGTGAGGCCAAACAAGTGCTTTCAATGGTGATGTGACTTGATTGAATTTATTACTTCATTTAACAAATATTCACCAAGTGCTATTATCTGTCAGACATTGCTCTAGGCAAGGGACATACAGCACGGACTAAAACAGATGAAAGATGTCCTTGTGCAGCTAATAATGTGATGGAGTGTTTTTAATAGGTCAGAGAAGACCTCAAAGAGGAAGTGACATGAAAGCAAAAATATGAAGAAAGTGAGGAGACCCAGGAGATAAGCAAAGATGCAAAAAGCCATATGAATGCAAGCCCAGCAGATAGAAGATTGTAGTTGTCCTGAGCCTGGCCAATCTGCCACTCAGGGAAGATTGATACACATATATGCTCAAGTATACATGTCTGCACACACGTGTACACATATATGTGTCTGTGTGTGTGCGTATAATACACAGTAATTTAAGCAGTGGATATGGATAAAATAGGATACAGAGATAAAGTAGAGTGAGAAGAGAAACAGTAAGGCAAGATTTTATTGTTGAATGGAGAAAGACGTGGATCTGAAGAGGAGAGAAAAACCCACAAGTATGTTGAGTGACAGAATTCAAACAACAAAGATAGTGGTTACATCATTAAATGCTGCTGAGAGGTATGGATAGAATTTTATCATATGTTGGGTTTAATGACTCCAGGGTTACTAAATTGTGATTTGATGGAGTAACAAGCTAAGTTTATTGGAATGGAATACATAGAATGGAGAAGGTGAGAATAGATAAATTTTTGAAAAAATTTCAAAAATCTGAAAAGAAGAGAATAAAATAGTATCTGAAGTTTATATATAAATGGGAGAGAATACTGTGGCATGTAGATGAGATCTAATTGAAAAGGGGAGGTTGAATATACAAATGAAAGAAAGGAAGATTAATAGTACTTGAACGGGTAACTTGAACATAACAAATACTACAAATTTTTTGTGGAGGCAAAAATCATCAGAGTAATCAATTTGTTTAATGTTATCACTTTAAGCATATGTTTTCAGGATCAACTAACCTCTATTTAACCAATGGTGTAGCTTTTTAAGGAAAAGAGAACATACCTTTTATTTTTCTCTTAGTTGAGTATTTGACTTCAATGATTCACTGCCTCAATCTCCCTTCACCAAAGAGAAATTAAATTTACATATTACATACCTTTACAACGCATGACAGTTTATAAATAGCTAAATTTTAGGAGCTAATATTAAGTACCTGAATGGAATTAAATCGACCATTAATCTCTTTCTTACTTCTGGGTTATTTATCAACTTTATGTCAAGGGACAAGGAAAAATTATCCAAACATTGTTTAGTACAATCATCATTAATTAGTTAACACTTATCCAGAAGGGTTTTTAACCTTTTGCTCCTCCAAGGATTTTTCTAATGTCAGAGTATAATATAAATATCCATAGCAACCCTTAACTCTTCCAGCCTTAACATTTATCATAAGTCAATTAGCTAATAGAAGCAAGGAGGTGAAGGGCTGGTTGTGAAACAGCAGAATAGCAGCAGAAAAGGAACAGAGCTCCTAGGGAAATCCTTCCTAATGCTTCTTTTATAGTTTTTTAATTTTTGACATGTTTAATGACCCGTCCTTTTTACTCTCATTTCTTTTCTTGGAACTCTTTGTTGATATGCAGTTAATATATTTTGATGAAGGCCAAATTAGCCTAGTCTCTTATTAAGATTTTACAACTTTTCAGAATAGTATCTACTCTTAAAAGAGGAGTCCAAGGCACATGCTCTAGTAGAGAGTAATAAATTCTGGCCAAATGGTGATATTGAGGACCCAATCAACACGGGTGTTCTTCACTTGCACAAACAACTGTGAATGACAAGGGATTTGAAAATGGTCTTCTCCCATCTAATATAACTTTCAAATTGATTTTCCTTTTAATAATGTTTTCCTGACTGATCGATATGAATCCCTTTTCTTGAGCAAAATAAACTACCCAGGATTCACTGAAGAATCAAATAACACCTTATTCATCATTCCGGGAAATGTTGCAGGCTTAAGCAATTTTGGATGTAGATGTTGAACCTACTACTTCCTATAAGCAAACTTTAAACTTCAGCTAAGGCCCCATGAGTCATCTTGAGGAGCTGAAAGGGTGGTTTAGCTGCATGGGCACAGAAATGATGATTTGATACCCATCACCAAGGGAAAGCTCCAGACAGAGTAGAACCTGAGTAAACAAGACACTTGTTCTTTCAGTAGAAAGTAATTTACCATCACTGTCTAGTTAGTTTTAGACTAGGTACATTTCCCTTTATGGTGTATTATTGCCTAAGACTTTTTTTCCTACTGTAGAGCCTCATGTCAAAACAAGTGATTGAGAAGGGTTGGAGGCCTTTGATAAATTACCTACAAATCTGGCAGTTTGAGCTATATAGTGATTTTTTTCTATTCCTCTTTTAACATTTTTATTTATTCCTTAAAAAACAAAAACCCAACCTTTGAAATAGCTCTTATTTGTTTTTTACCCCTTTATGGTTTTAGTGATTTTGCTTACTTCTGTGAATAAGCTGGCACATCTTCAGAAATTGTCTTATTAAAACATCACCAATGGAGTTTCATTAAATGTTTGCATTATATAATTTTCAGGTGTGCAACGTTATCATTTGACATTTGTACGCAGTGCAATGTGATCACCACCCAATCTAGCTGCTCTCTATTACCATGCAATTGACGCTCTTCTCCCCATTGTTTACCTCCAACCCTCTTCCCCTCTGATAACCACCTATCTGTTCTCTGTATCTCTGAGGTTTTTGTTTTTTTTCATTTTTTAAAATTCCATATATGAGTGAAATCATATGGTATTTGTTCTTTCTCCTTCTGACTTATTTAACTTACCTTTGTATACTCAATTTCCATCCATGTTTTCTCAACTGGCAAGACTTCTATCTTTTTATTTTTTATTTTGCTGAATAGTATTCCACGTGTGTACATGTACCACATTTTTCTTTATCCATTAATTTTTTGAACAATCTCCATAGTAGCTGCACCAATTTATAATCCCACTAACAATGTACTAAGAAGAAGCACAAAACTGGAGGTGTCACACTCCCTGACTCAAACTGTTCTACAAACTATGGCAGTGGTCGGCAAACTCATTAGTCAACAGAGCCAAATATCAACAGTACAACGATTGAGATTTGTTTTGAGAGCCAAATTTTTTAAATTTAAACTTCTTCTAACGCCACTTCTTCAAAATAGACTTGCCCAGGCCGTGGTATTTTGTGGAAGAGCCACACTCAAGGGGCCAAAGAGCCACATGTGGCTCGCGAGCCGCAGTTTGCCAACCACTGAACTATGGTAATCAAAACAGTATGGTATTGGGGGGAAAAAATCAGACACACAGACCAACTGAGAGCCCCAGAAATAAATCCACACATATGTGGACAATTTATTTACAACAAAGGAGCCTAAAATATACAATGGAGAAGGGGACAGTCTCTTCAATAAATGATGTTAGTAAAACCAGATAGCTACATGCAAAATGAAAGTAGACTACTATCTTACCCCATACACAAAAATTTCCTCAAAATGGATTAAAGATTTGAATGTAAGACCTGAAATCATAAAATTCCCATGAGAGAACAGAGGAGATAGGCTCCTTGACATTGGTCATTAACTTTTAAATTTTAATTACTATGACTAGTGAAACGTATACATCTGTTTTACTGACAATTTTCTACCATAGAGTTATAATAATAGCCCTGTGTTAGAGCAATCATGGGGATCTTTTCTAAGACTTTGTACGTGTTGGAAGTTAATTGTCTTTCTTAGGAGGCAATATTCTAGCTAAACAAATGACTTTTATGTTTGAGTATAGATGGTTTACCACTTTTTGCTTGTTCTTTAGTAAGCATCTTATGAAAACATTCACTTGTATTTTTCTGTTAGTTTAAAATTCAACACATGCCTACTATATAAAACTTGAACTACAGATGGTCCCTGACTTACAGTGGTTTGACTTATGATTTTTTGACTTTATGATGTTGCAAGAGGGATACTAATTAAGTGGAAACCATACTTTGAATTTAGAATTTTAATTGTTTCCAGGCTAGCGCTTGGGGTTAGATACCACATGTTGCTGAGCAGCGGCAGTGAGCCACAGCTCCCTGTCAACCACGTGATTATGAGGGTGAACAACTGATACTCGTCTACGCTGTGTTGCCACAGTTTTTTGTTTTTTTTTTGTATATTTTGTTTTGTGTTTTCGCTTTCTCATCATATCTACAAAACCCCCATCTGTGTGTCTGCTGCTTCTGGTGAGAACAGGAAGTCAATTACTCTTGAGATGAAACTCAAGATAGCTGCCCAGCATGAAGTTGGCAAGTCCTAAGTACATTAACTGCATGAGATATTTAACACTTTATTACAATTGTTGGCTATTTAGATTTGTGTTAGATGATTTTGCTCAACTGTAGGCTCATATACTTGTTCTGAGCATGTTTAAGGTAGGGTATCCTAAGTTATGATATTTGGTAGGATACCGTAAGTGTATTATATGCATTTACTTACACTATTTACAGTGATTTTATCTGTCTGTAATCCTATCATAAGTGGAGGAACATCTAATAATCAAAACATATTATCCCACTAATAGAGGGAATATTCTTTTGGTATATTTTGTTCAGTATTTTATATTAAAAATATTTGTACATATATATCTATAATAATAAAAGCATAATATGTTAATTAGACTGGTCAGCTGAATGACCTTCTGGACGTCATTCCAGATGAAGCCGCTGTGACAGGGGCCGAGGCAGAGGCAGTTAGGGGCAATTAGGCAGGCAGGCAGAGGTGGTTAGGGGCGATCAGGCAGGCAGGCAAGCAGTTAGGGGCTATTAGGCAGGCAGGCGAGTGATTAGGGGCGATCAGGCAGGCAGCGTGGTTAGGAGCCAGCAGTCCCAGATTGCAAGAGGGATGTCCAACTACATTCCCTGAGGGGTCTGGGATTGCAAGAGGGTGCAGGCTGGGCTGAGGGACCTCCTCCATTTCATGCACCAAACCTCTAGTTTATATATAATTAAGAACAAAAGAACACACTTAAGAATACACCAGTATGGCCCTGGCTGGCATCAGCCTACACACCAAAGGGTCACTTGTTCTATTCCTGGGCAAAGGCATGTATCTGGGTTGCAGGTTCACTCCCTGCCTCTGGTCCAGGCTCTTGCAGGAGGCAACCAATCTCTTGCATTGATATTTCTCTCTCTCTCTCTCTCTCTCTCTTTCTCTCTCTCTCACTTCTTCTCTCTTCCTCCTTCCCTTCCTCCCTTCCAATCTCTCTGAAAAAGCAATGGAAAAAAATATCCTCAGGTAAAGATTAACAAAAAACAAACAAAAAAACCCCACAGCTGTGTGATATATTGTTATTCAACTGAATTATTATTTCTTCATTTTCAATTGTTGACTACTTAGGATTGTCTACCATTTTTATTGTGTTATAGTTAATACATATAAAATCCATAATCTATACTAATAAAAGGGTAATATGCTAATTAGACCGGATAGACAAGACGTCTTCTGGATGACCTTCTGGACATCCTTCTGGACAAAGCCACGGTGGTGGGAGCCGAGGCAGAGGCAGTTAGGGGTGATCAGGTAAACAGGGGAGAGTGGTTAGGGGTGATCAGACCAGCAGGGGAGAGCAGTTAGGGGCAATCAGGCCAGCAGGGGAGAGCGGTTAGAGTGATCAGGCCAGCAGGGGAGCAGTTAAGGACATCAGGCAGGTAGGCAAAGGCGGTTTGGGGCGATCAGGCAGGCAGGCAGAGGGGTTCGGGGCGATCAGGCAGGCAGGCAGGCAGAGGCGGTTAGGGGTGATCAGGCAGGAGGCAGAGTGGTTTGGGGCAATTAGGCAGGCAGGCAGGTGAGTGGTTATGAGCCAGCAGTCCCAGATTGCAAGAGGGATGTCTGAGAGGTCCCGGATTGGAGAGGCTACAGGCCAGCTGAGGGACCTCCCGCCACCCTACCCCATGTATGAATTTCATGCACCGGGCCTCTAGTGTGTGTGTGTGTGTGTGTGTGTGTGTGTGTGTGTATATGTGTATATATATATATATATATATATATACATATATATATGTAAAGGGTAATACTAAAATAAATATTAGTGTGCTTACCATGTGAGTTAAAAAATAGAATAATGCTAATTTCTTTTCAACCGAAATCTACTCAACCACCTTGAATTATTGCTATACTTTATCCTTTAAAAATTTTTTATTATACTTTTATCGTACATGAATTCATTCTTACAAATACGTTTTTTTATTTTGCATATTTTTAAAATTTAAATGATTGCAATCATTTTATATGTTCTCTGATGTTATTTTTTCACTGAACAATATGTTTGTGAGATGCACCATATTGACATGTGTACTTACAGTTGTTTTATTTTAGTAGCTACATTTTATTTCAGTGTTTGAAGAGATTCATATTTAGTTTTACTCCTTTTGTTGGAAAATTATGTGACTTTAATTTTTTTGCTGTCACAAACAGTGTTATAAGTATATATCTCCTGATGCATGTGTAAGTTATATCTTGGGTTTGCCTCTTGGGTAAATAGTAGCAGCAAACCTCTGGGTCATCAGGAATACATATTTACAACTTTATTTTATGCTGCAGTATTTCATTCAGTGGCTGTATCATTTTACACTTTTACCAGCAATGGATAAGAGTTCATGTTACTTCACATCTTTGTTAATAACAATTATTTTAGACTATTTAACTTTTACCAGGCCAGTGGATATAAAACTGTATCTCAGGGTGGTTTTAATTTGCATTTCCTTGTTCATTTATGAGAGTGGGCTTCTTTTTACATGTTTACTAGCCATTCTTTTTCTTGATTTGCTCATGAATTTTGCTCTTTTCTTTACGTTTTCTTTTTAAATAATTTTAAAAAATATATTTTTATTGATTTCAGAGAGGAAGGGAGAGGGATAGAGAGATAGAAACATCAATGTTGAGAGAGACTCTTTGATTGGCTGCCTCTGCACACCCCACACTGGGGATTGAGCCTGCAACCCGGGCATATGTCCTGATTGGGATTCAGACTGTGACTTCCTGGTTCATAGATCGATTCTCAACCATCGAGCCACACCAGATGGGCATATGTTTTCTTTTTCTTGTTGATTTTTGAGAACTTGTTATATCGTATATTCTGAATATATTATACATGTTGCAAATATTTAATGTTTATAATTCATCTTTTGATGTTGTGGTATCTTCAAAATATATAAACTTTGTATTTCATTTAGTCACATGTGCCTCTTTTTCAGTTTAATGTGTGTGTTTCTTGATTTTATGACCTACCAAAGATCACAAAAATTGTCATTTATTTTTATGTTAATGTTTTGAATATTTTCCTGGAATCCATTTGAATTGATTGCTATATTTGGTTTGAGATAGATATCCCAATTTAGTTGTTTCCCATATAGATAACCACTTGTTCTATTGCTGCTGTAACAAATATTACAAACTAACTGGATTAAAATAACACAAATTTATCATTTTATTGTTCTATAAGTGAGAAGTGAGACATGCATTTCTTTGGATTAAAACCAAGGTGTCTCCCTGGCCGGTATGTTTCAGTGTTCAGAGCATCTGCCTGGGCACCGAAGGGTCACGGGTTCAATTTCCAGTTAAGGGCACATGCCTGGTTTGCATGTTCCATCTCTGGTCCTGTTGGGATGAGTATGGGAGGCAGCCTATCAATCTGCCTCTCTCACATCCATGTTTCTTTCTCTCTCTCTCCCCCCCAGCCTCCTCCCTTCCACTCTCTCTAAAAATTAATGGGAATATTCTCAGATGAGGATTAGCTAAAAATAAATAATAGCCTCCTTATAGAAAGCAATCTATGTTACCTCATTGTTATTTATTCACATCTTTGCGTTATTGGCATAGAGGAAGGATTATTAAAGGTAGTTTTGCTCATTTTGTGTAAACCCACCCCCCTCCTTTGGTAGTATGCAGCTTTTGCATAGTCCAGGTACTGAATATTTGATAAATGCTCTTTAGTCCTATATACATATAGGTTAGATTCTGTATATCTAATAAAGTTGATGTTTCTGTGGCTAAATACAAAATCATGTCTACTCCAGTAAATCTCTGAAATGAGGGAAAATAATGTGGATGAAATTATCTACCAGGGGATTTTCTGACTTCACTGGTGTGTTTGTTTGGTCAAGAGCAATATCTAAGGTGAGTTCCCTGGAGCACATTGGGTAAGTAAGCACACCCAGTGGAGCCAGTGCTGGAAAAAGTGTGCCAACTAGAGAGAGATGGAAAGGGACAGAGTTAATTTACCGTTTGCTCCAGTGAAGGATGATCCACAAGTTCCACAAAATTTCAGTAGTCTCAAAGGAAAGGTCGTTGACAGATTTATTATAAGTTTCTTCCTTTTCTAACACCTCTTCAAAACAAAACAATTTATTAAACCCAGTAGTCCCATTATTCTGGAGGTTTATAAGGCTAGAATATCTGGAGTTTTGTGAACAGTATAGCATGAGGTGGGGTACATGTTTACAGCACCTATGAACACATAGAGACTGAAGCTTGAGGCCTGATGACCCTGAGGTAGAAGATAAGAGCAGATAAAACATTTTGTTAGTTTTCTTTTTCAATTTCAAGAAGAAAAGAACTTATGTCTAAATTTGTTAGATATATTTTTTTTATAAGTTGGACAATGGTTCTCACCCTTGGTTAGATATTAGAATCACCTGGAGAGCTCTAAAAAATATGCTCAGCCCCACTCCAAATCAACTGAATCATCTGTGGTGGTGGCCCCATGGGTGCCAGGGTTGAGAACCATTGTTAGACCAGAGATTTTCTCTGTGGCAGTCAGGGTAGTGATAGCTGTAGGTTATGCACATTACAGAATGGCAATTGAAAATGGCTTAGCTGATCTCCAAAGAGCTGAAAATCTTAAACCTGCTAATTAATTTACAGTAACTAAATTCATGCAAACGTCTAAAGTTATGTCCATATACCTATTTCAAGGGTCACATAAAACTTACATATACAGGTTACTCACACACACACATACCTCCAGGATCACATAGATTCACCATTCTTGAAGACAGCAGTAAACTTGATAGTGCAAACTGCTGAACTGTTATCTGCCTAATATTTATTGCAGCTATGCATCTTAATCATTATAGATCAACCAATGTTGTTGGGTAGATGATGCATCATGGAAGACTAGACTCAGTGAATTCAATTTAATACAGATTTACTGCTTATTACTATATTTTTTGCTGGAAGATTCATAAATTTTTATCTTCAAATATTACAAAAACATGGTGCATATTGTATAGGAAGGGCTCAGTAGGTTTCTGTCTTTTTTAAAAAATGAATTCACCATTTGACATACAGGACTGATAGCTTTCAGTGACTATATACTTGATTTTATAATCTCATTTATGTTGGCCAATAAATACTGAAATATATTCAGGGTCCCAAAGATTAGTATTTGCCTCCTTACATCTGAAATGTCATTATTTTTCACCATTAATAAAAGCTTAGACTTTAAAGGTAACAATTCCCTGGAATAATAAAACCAGAAGCACTAAACTGAGCAAGAAGAATGATGAAAAATAATTTGAGACATTCTTAAAATACATATTTACAAGCACAGGGCTCCCTATGTTTTGAAGCAAAAATAGAAATGGATTTCTAAATGTCTGCATAAAATTATCAAAACATGAGCCCCAAGTGTATTTCCTTGAAACAGTAATGCTTTACACATTGCAGAAATTTATTTACCGACCAGAAGCCCGTTGCATGAAATTCGTGCATGGGTATGTGTATGTGTGTGTGTATGTGTGTCCCTTAGCCCAGCCTGCACCCTCTCCAATCTGAGACCACTGGAAGGATGTCCAACTGCCCATTTAGGCCCAATTCCACTGGGCAGTCGGACATCCCTCTCACAATCCAGGACTGCTGGCTCCCAACTGCTCACCTGCCTGCCTGCCTGATTGCCCCTAATTGCTTCTGCCTGCCAGCTTGATCACCCCCTAACCCAGTGATGGCGAACCTATGACACGCGTGTCAGCACTGACATGCATAGCCATTTCTGATGACATGCGGTCGCATGCCGAGGATGACACATTTGCTGCTCCTGAGGATGAAACATTTGCGACTAGAGTCTTGGAGTTAGTTTTTTCCTCAAAGTGACACACTACCCGAGTTATGCTCAGTTTTTTGGTGAAGTTTGACACCCCAGGCTCAAAAGGTTGCCCATCACTGCCCTAACCACTCTCCTGCCAGCCTGATCAATGCCTAACTGCTCCCCTGCTGGCCCGATTGCCCCTAATTGCCCTTCCCTGTCGGCCTGGTCACCCCCAACTGCGCTCCCCTGCAGGCCTGATCACCCCCAACTTCCCTTCCTTGCAGGCCTAGGTCCCCCCTGACTGCCCTCCCCTGCTGGCCTGATTGCCACTACTGCCCTCCCCTGCTGGCCATCTTGTGGCAGCCATCTTGTGTTTACAAGGGGGTGGCCATCTTTGACCACATGAGGACAGCCATCTTGTGTGTTGAAGTGATGGTCAATTTGCATATCACTCTTTTATTAGATGGGATTGCATTCAGTAGCAAAGAACTCTAAGACTCAAAACTGAGATTAACTACAGTCCCTAGGATAGAAGATGATTAAAGCTCTGAGTTAGGAAGAAGGTGTCCCACCCTTAATTAGCTGAGTAATGGAAACCAGAATGCAGATCTTCTACCCTCTAATGACATAGTCCTGCCTTCTGAGTCCAGGCTACTTTCTTTAAATAAGCTTTCTCTCTCACTTGTCCTCTGGTTCTATTTCTTGCATTTATTCCGACTTTTGCTTATATTATTTTAAACATAAAAATGTGGAAGTTTAAGAAATTCTATTTCTATCTTAAAAAGTGAAGAATTTATTGTTTTTGTATTTCCTTCAGAATTTACTGATAATTTTAATCAATTTAATTATTTAAAAATTTGCTACAATATTTGCTTCTGCATTTTGTTAAATATTTTAAATTCTTTACATTTTTATATCGTATGTGTTTAACTTACATATTTCATTTATTGCTATCCCATGCTTTTCCAAAAATTTTTAAGTTATCTTCTGAAATTACTTAAGTTATTAGGTCACAATAAAATTTACCCTAATAAGATATAAATGTAAAATGTTAGGAAGAAAAAAGAAAAGTACAAAATGGAACTGGCAATTTATCATAACACATAATCAAATATTTTTCATATGGATGGACTTCCAGTATAGAGATATGTGGATGAGCCTGAGGGTAGGCATGCTTGAGTTTACATTCTGAGTAGACATCCTTGGTGGATGTCCAACTGTGGGATCGGGCCTAAACCAGCAGTTGGACATCCCCCTCACAATCTGGGACTGCTGGCTCCTAACTGCTCACCTGCCTGCCTGCCCGATCACCCCTAACTGCTTCTGCCTGCCAGCCTGATCACCCCTAACTGCCCTCCCCTGCTGGCCTGGTTGCCTCCAATTACCCTCCCCTGCTGGCCTGATCTTGCCCCCAACGGCCCTCCTCTGCTGGCCAATTTAGTTCTGATTGGTCAGTTTCTATGTCAGTCAGCATAAGAAGCTCCACCTCCTAGGCAGCCATTGGCTCCCCACAGCACAAAGATTTGCTTCTGATTGGTCGGTTTCAATGCCAGTCAGCATCTCTGGGCTTATCAATGGGGCCTGACCAGAAAGGTGGGCTTAGAGAGAAATGGAGGCATGGCTGCTGGCCAGACTAGGAGAGAAAGATAGAGGCAAATGCTGATCAAAGCTGCCTCAGAGGCAATGGATCATTCCCTGCTTCTCTCTTCAGACCTCTCTCTGGCCATGATTTGCAGCCCCCTCAGCAGTCAGTGCTGGGACACTGCGCCTACAGCGGAAGCAGTCAACGCTGGATTGCCCTGGCAACCCAATGCTGACTGCAGGACTGCCGGTTGGTCGAGCCTCAGTTGTTACTGGTCATTACGACCCAGGGTTTTTATATATTAGGATATTTTTATTGATTCAAGAGAGGAAGGGGAAGGGAGAGAGAGAGATAGAACCATCAATGATGAGAGAGAATCATTGATCAGCTACCTCTTTCACACCCCCTATTGGGGATGGAGCCACAACCCAGGCATGTACCTTGACTGGAATCAGACCCTGGACACTTCAGTTTGCAGGTTGACGCTCTATCCACTGAGCAAAACTGGCTAGGGCTTGTTACCTTATTATTGACTATATTTCCTATGCTGTACATAACATCTCTGTGACTTACTTATTTTATAACTGGAAGTTTTTGCCTCTTAAGCTACTGTGAAAAACAGTGTGGAAGTTTCTCAAAAAACTAAGGATGGAACTACCATTTGTATTCTGGGTATTTATCTCAAGAAAATGAAAACACTAACTCAAAAAGATGTGCACCCCCATGTTTATTGCAGCATTATTTACCATGGCCAAGATACGGAAGCAAACCTAGGTGTTCCTATAGATGAATGAAAAAAGATGTGGTATATATTTATATGTATAGATACACATAATCTTCTATGTCTGCATATTCTATATAATAAAGAGATAATATGCAAATTGACCCTCATGCCCTCGCACAAGATGGCCATCCCCTGTGGTCAAAGATGGCTGCCACAAGATGGCCAGCAGTGGAGGGCAGTTGGGGGAGACCAGGCCTGCATGGGAGGAAGGGCAGTTGGGGGGTTCCAGGCCTGAAGAGGAGGGCAGTTAGGGGCGACCAGGCCAGCAGGGGAGGGCAGTTGGGGATGACCAAACTGGCAGAGGAGGGCAGTTGGTGGCGATCAGGCCGGCAGGGGAGCAGTTAGGTGTAAATCAGGCTGGCAGGGGAGTGGTTAGGGGGTGATCAGGCTGGCAGGCAGGCAAGTGGTTGGGAGCCAACAGTCCCGGATTGTGAGAGGAATGTCTGACTGATAGGGATCAGGCCTAAACCGGAAGTCGGATGTCCCCCGAGGGGTCCCAGATTGGAGAGGGTGCAGGCTAGGCTGAGGGACAGCCCCCCCACCCCCGTGCACGAATTTTGTGCAACAGGCCTCTAATATTATATATTCTATCTAATAAAAGAGCAATATGCAAATTAGCCATCACTCTGCTACACTCACAAGCCATGCCCATCAGCCAATCAAGAGAGAGTATGCAAATTAAACCAACCAAGATGGCTGTGGCACAGAGAGAGCAGGAGGGAGGCTTGGGTTTCCCTGGCAATGGAGGAAGCCAAGCTTTCCGCACACCCTGGCTGGCCCAGGCCTCTGCTTAAGGCTACAAAGTTTCAATTTTAGAAGATAAATAAGTCCTAACAGAAATGGCTGCTGCCACGGAGTGAGCAGAAGGCTTGGCTCTGCTCCAGGCTACGAAGTTTCAATTATAGAACATAAATAAATCTCAGATACCAGGGCCTCCACTTGGGTTGCTGGGGGACGTGGCCGGCCTGCAAACCACCACAGGCCCCTTGCCCAGGCTGCCCCACGCCCCAAGGGAACCCCCACCCTGATCTGAGACCCTTCAGGGCAAACCAGCTGGCCCCCACCC